>OX419741.1:22580000-23992500 GCA_948477245.1 Thumatha senex | reverse complement strand
TTCCTGATCCTATGGTGTTCAATCCTGACAGATTTTTGCCAGAAAATGAAGGAAATATTGAACCATTTACCTACATGCCTTTCGGAGAAGGACCTAGACGTTGCATTGGTAAGTTAAATTACCTATGTAGTACTGTTATATTATCTTTGGTTAAATTACATACATACATACATATTGTCACGCCTCTATCCCCGAAGGGTTAGGCAGAGGCATATTAAACGCCCACATTTCACCGTATGCATTTTTCTGAACCCGTTGCCTTTTTAGTGAGGTGGTAACAAAAAGGCTAAAAGGTCTAATGTGATAGACACTAATTAGCACTACCAATTATAGTCTTGGTAGTCTCGGACTGTAAATGCTGTTGGTTAAATTATGATTGAAAAGAAATATGTAGGTAATTTTAATTTACCGGAATGTAAGCTACAATATATTGTATAAAACGAATCTTACGTAGCCATTACAGAAACTTATTAACTTATCATTCACGCCTTAATCTCCAAAGGGGTAGCAGAGGCATGGCCGTGTTGAAAATGGACAGGTGCATGTTATGGCAACGTGTTGTTGAAATTTTGCAAACCACCGATAAAGCCTTCAACTTGGGTTAACTACTGCCATCTTACTGGCAACCGGGTCCAACGGCTTAAGTCCCTTCCGAAGTGTGGAAAAGCTCGTGAATAGAAATACCACAAAGTGGTCACCCATCCGATGACCAGCCATAGCGAAAATTGCTTAACGCAGTGATCGTTTACAGAAGACTGAGTTAGCGAAGCCACGAGCGCTTAATTAACTGTGACTCAATCGTAAACCTGATTGCGAGATAAGAGGACCCAATGTGTTTGAAAGCCAAGTGTGTGTGTGTTATTAAACACATAAGTACTAAGATATCACCGTTAAAATTTCCTCAGTTTCATTATATCACAAAGAATGATAAAGATAAAGATAAAGAAATTTATTGCAGAAACTATGTGAAAGGCTAGTACAAAGTATTTTGTATCAACAGTCTGCCCAATGGAGCCAATCAATAACTTTATTTTTGCATTGTATTCTATTGAGAGGATAAACAATTATTCTATTTACCTTATAAATGTCCATACGTATTATACGTATAATAATACGTATGGACCTAAAGTACAATAAAACTGTCGGATGAACAAAGTGTGAGACATTCTTTTGGTTTCATAGACCCGGTTTCTTCTGCGAACTTTCTTAATTGATTCATAATATACCGCATTGTGTTGTTTCATTATTATACCCAAAAGAACAATTGTCTGACAGTGAGCACCTTTCACTGCTCATAGATCCATGCCTTTGGAAACAGGAAAGAAAGGAAAGAGATGACCTTAAGAATTGTCCTCTGGGCAACTTCTAAACGTTTTAATGTTTTTAGCTGGAGCTCAACCCCAAACAGTAATGCAGTAAATAATTAAAGACTGGCACAACGCCAAACAAATCTGCGCAACTCGTCTAATAGTTTTAAACGAATCCTACCAGGCAATAACTCAATGTGCTTAGCAAAGTTCAAATGAGAATCAACAGTAGTACTTAATAAATTCAGTAGACTCTAAATACGGACAGGAGCAATAATCACTATTAGTACATTGAGTGTTGTGGACTTTCAAGTAATGGCCCTTAGGTGCTGCACCTATTTTTCAAATTTAAGGACAAAGTCATAAAACTCATAAACTGTTTGTGATTTTTCTGTGTTAAGTGTTATAACATTGTAATTTAACCATCTAGAGACATTAAGAGCACAATTCATTGATATGAATCAAGAATAAAATAGGCCCTAGGACACTACCTTGTGGTACTCTAAACGTAACTGGTAATTTAGTGCTCATGTGATCTTCAATAGCTGTGGTCTGGAAATGATCGGAGAGATAACTAGAGAACAAATTCAAATGTTTCCCCTTATGCCGATCACTTCCAGCTTGCGCAAAAGTTTGGAATAAGAGACCGTATCAAAGGCCTTTGCTAAGTCTAGGAAGATTGCCAGGCATTTCTTTTGAACATCCAGACTGGTCGAAATATAATCAGTACTGCATCTGACGTAGACTTAGAATGTCGAAATCCATACTGGTATTCAGACTGATTAATTACATGGAATCATATAAATAATTCCATGTAATTAACCAGTCTGATATTAAAAAACCTTTCTAAAATTTTTGAAATTGTTGGTAGTAATGAAATTGACCTATAATTAGAGATATGGTCTCTGTCACCACCCTTGTAAATGGGAATTACCACAGATCTCTTTAGAGCAGCTGGAAACAAAACAAAGATTAAAATAAAAAGGTCAAAGGAAGTGCTAGGTATTTATGACGCTTGAGAATTCTGTCTCAACCGACAGTTTGAAATTTTGTCTCAACCGACAGCACAGTCGTTTTTGAGACTAGAAATTAGATTAACCACCTCATTTTGATTGGCATCAATTAGTATTAATTGATGCCGATCAAAATTAAAAAACTATTTTGCCAATGTTTGTAAGACAAAGTTGGTTTATACAAAAGAAGTCAGACTATCCGACAAAGAACTTCTATTCTCACCCACATCTCCTTTATGTTGGTTTATTAACATTTTTAAGCCAATGTCTTACCAACATTTTCAAACTATAGTGATTTAAGGATTCACTTCATTATGTAAGAAGAAGGTTCGAGCATACAAGCTAACCTTAATAATCTTTTTTGCTGAAGGCTTTGACTTGGAGGTATTAGTGATCGTTTTAATTGATTGCCATAGATTTTTACTATAATTTTCATGTATCATAGAGGATCACGGTGTTATTGTCTATGTAGGTATATGTCAGTATGTATAGATCTCGCAGAAGACAAAAAAAAACTCGGTCACGCTTGCGAATCAAAAAAAATAATTTCTTAAAGCTAAACGATTTTTCTCTGATATTTTATTTATTTTATTTTATTATTTTATTTTAAGGTTTTTTGGAAAACTTACAGCTAACAAAATACAATTGTTAGATAATTAACATATTGAAGCACCATTTACCGTAGTTAATCTTATTATTTATTTTTATTTATTTGCAGGCATGCGTATGAGTTTTCACGTTCTAAGGCTGGCGTTGTCGGCGTTAGTTTACAATTTCGAGTTCAAGAAAGTGCCCAATACACCTGAGCCCATTGATGTACAAGTGGAAACCCACGGAATGTTCTATGTGCCTTTGGACGATAAGATGGTTGTTGAGTTTGTACCTAGAAAACATTAATATTATTTTAATTAAGAGAATATGATTGACTTCGCTTGCGTAGTTTTTCTACATCAACAACAGACCCCCTTCCTCCATGCACCAGCTCCAACTGTATGGCTATCCTTGGACCTACACGCACACATGAATAACTTCATTAAAATCAGCTGACTCGACAGACGATGTCCTGTTGTACTTATGAATTGTGAATTCGCATGGACATGGTTAATAAATAAATAACTATTATTGAAGGTACTTCTAAACTTTCTTAAGAAATTGTTTACATAAAGCCACCCGTTGTACATTTTTAAAACTATTTTGTATATTCCTACATACTATTATTATATTTTTATCTATCACGCCTTATCTCCGAAAGTGTGACAGAGGCATACATAATTACATGTTGTATGCCCACTTTTCACCTTGTGTACACACCTGTCCCACGTAATAGGTGGTGAGCCCATTACTATGTTGAAATGGATGCAGGTTGTGGTTACCTGCTATTGAAATTTTTCAAGCCGCCTATAAGGCCTTCAACTTGACTTAACGACTGCCATGTTAAAGGCAACCAGGACCAAGGGCTTAACGTGCCTTCCGAAGCACGGAAACGCTCGCAAATGTAAATGCCACAAAGTGGTCATCCATCCGAAGACCAGCCATAGTGAAAGTTGCGTAACTCAGTAATCGTTTACAGAACACTGAGTCTGCGGGGCTACGAGCGCTTCAATTATTATATTGTTGAATACTAATCTCGATGTAATATAAACGTGCGCAGAAGTTCAACTTTAGATAAGTAGAAGTGCACCCGAAACTGAGCGACCTTAACTCTAAGAGGGTCATGGGTACCTGGACTCAGATTAGATAATAGTTACTGTGAAACTGATAGATCATATCATATATTCATCCTATAGTTTTAGTTGTTGGTTTCGGAGTTTGGGTGTGGCCTATGTATAATATGTATGTATTTATAAATATATAAGTATGTTTATGTTATGTTTTTTTTTTTTAATCAGGTGTCTAGATTCATAGTACAAGCTTTTATAGCTTAGTTTAGAGTAGATGGCGCTGTGTAAAAAGTGTCCCATTATATTATTTAAATATTTTATATGGTAATGATAAAATTTCTAAAACGATAGCATTCCCAAGGAGGGTTGGTGTCAGGCTGGCGGCAGACCATAAAAACCAAGCCAAAACATTTTGGAGTATGGAACTGAGTCATACTGCGCCGACCCTAAGTAAATTGGGACAAGGGCAAGAGGATGATGAATGATAAACTTTAGCCTACTTATAAGGATCGCTACAATACGCTTCCCGGGATGAAAAAAAAAGTTGTGTCATACACAAATGTTTGATAAGGAGTTTAAGTGTTTCCTTTGTATAATATGTATGTATTTAGAAATATTTAAGTATGTTTATCAGTCGTCTAAATCTCATAACACAAGCTTATATTCGCTTACATTGGGCCAGATGGCGCTGTGTAAAAAAGTGTCTCACAATATTTAAAAAAACACCTCTACGACGTATTCTGAGTATCGAGATTAGCGTACGCTGTGACTTGCAGAGTAGGTATTGTCTTTCAGAGGAGAACGATTGCGCATACTAAATGCAAACAATTTGGTTTTGGTGATATTTAGAGATAGTAAGTTACTAGCTAGCATTCAATAATTATTTAACAGTGTCAAAACCTTCTTGGGCAAAGCTAAAAGTATCCTACCAGGAATCAAATACAAATACAAGAGCTGTATCATCAGCATAAGAATAGATTTTTCCATGTTTAGGGTTCGGTACCTCAGAAGGAAAAACGGAACTCTTATAGAATTACTTTGTTGTCTGTCCGTCCATTCGTCCTTGTGTCAAATTGTCCAAGAACATACATACATCTTTAAAATAGTACATATTATATATAAAATACTAAATACTATATTTTTGTAGATAATGTTCTGCTAAACTAAGCGACTTTGGTTGCTGACCGACTGACATTTAAAATGTACTTTTACATTAACATCGGAACTCAATGAAAAGTGCATTGTTTATATATACTTAGTTTTCTTTTTCAATAACAAAATGTATATACTATTTACGTTTTTTCATATTTTGGCAATCAAAAATAACACACATTTTTATTTCTGTCTTGACTACGACGTCCAACTTATTAGATTTCATCATTGTACGAATTATAAAAACAAACAATATAAAACGACTAGTTGACCCCCACGGCTTCGCCTGTGACATACTTAGAACTCCCGTCGTATCTATTTAATCCCGTCGCTTATTGTTGCGGCAATTCTTGAGGGGCGGTGGAAATAATGATGCGAATTGTTGCGTAGAAAATACTTTTATATGGTAAATAAAATAAAATACAGTGCAGGTAATTTGTGGCAACCCGTACAGTGGTTATAGCGTATATAGCAAAAGTTTTTGGTTGAAGCTCCCTCCTTTCACACGATGTCCAATACAATTGGGGCGATATCACGTCATACCCTTTTCAACCAATCACAGCGCGCGTGCATGACGTTATATGGTGCAAGCTTTAGGTAAACATAGTGGGTAGTGCACCAACATACTCCCGGCCTTGGAATCTCCAGATTTCAAAAGTTAAGATTGCTTGCTGGTTTTCTATAGCTTCCACCCATCAGTCATCAAGCGAAGGCAGCGGACAGATTTTCGAAAAGGCCCGCCGAACTACACCGTCTGATTTACGTATGTCAGCAACTCGTGATACACCGTCCTTTCCTGGATAGGTTTTTATTATTCGTCCTAGACTCCAACGTAATGGTGGTAAATTGTCGTCTTTGATGAGGACTAACATATTTTCCTTAAGGTCACCCTTGTTATGGTACCATTTGGTTCGTACTTGCAACTCCGATACGTACTCCTTCGCCCAGCGGGACCAAAAGTTTTGTCGAATTTGTTCAATCCTTTGGTATCGTGTCAGTCGGCTAAGGGGTATTTCTTGGAAATCAGCAGATACAGGTGCCGTCAGTGGACGACCAATCAGAAAATGAGCGGGAGTCAAAGGAAGCAAATCGAGCGGATCTGTGGACATGGGGGTCAACGGACGGGAGTTAAGGACGGCCTCGATCTGCGTTAAAACTGTGCTTAACTCTTCAAAGGTTAGATGTGCATTGCCTACTACACGTCGCAGATGATGCTTGCTACTCTTAATGCCTGCCTCGATATACCCATTAAAATGGCTGGCATAAGCTGGAATCATTTTAAAGGAAATATTTTGTGACACTGCGTAGTCTTTAATGTCGTCAGAACAACATTTTAGAAATTGTGTGAATTCGTTCATTGCGCCGACGAAATTGCGCCCGTTATCCGAATAAATTTCGATGGGTTTGCCACGGCGAGAAATAAATCGTTTTAATGCTAAAATGTAAGCGTCTGATGAAAGGTCGGTGACCAATTCAAGATGAACAGCACGTGATGCGAAACAAATAAATAAGCAAATGTAAGCCTTTTGCAATTTGGCTCCCCTACCCTTGCGATTCAGTACAAACACTGGTCCAGCATAATCCACGCCACAACGTAGGAAAGGAAATCCCGGGAGTAGCCGCTCGCGAGGTAAATTTCCCATTATAGGGCTGATGGTCGTGGCGCGCATTCGAGCACATTTCATACAACTATGAACAACCTTTTTTGCAAGATTTCGACCGCCTATAGGCCACCAAGATTCTCTCAATGTAAACAACAACAGCTGTGGTGCAGCATGCAACGTGCGCTGATGTTGATAGCGAAATAATAACAATGTAAAATTATGTTTACTATTTATTAATATGGGGTGCCGCTTGTCATAACTAAAATCGATACAATATTGAATGCGACCACCAACTCTTATAATTTGATTTTTATCTAAAAATAAATTTAATCTTGCTAATTGCGAACTACATGTAACATTTTTACCTTGAAGAAATGAACCGTATAGATCTGGATACGATTCTTGTTGGCTTAACTTAGCTAAGGTTAGTTCAGATTCGTTGAGTTCTTCCAATGAAAGCAAGCCTGTCCTTTTATTCGTTTTAAAGCGTGTGTTGTGAATAAAGCGCAAGACATAGGCCGCCCTACGCCATAGTCTACAATAATTGGAAAACCTCACGAACGGAAACAACTCAATATCATCCGTTTGGTTGGTTATGTTACTCACCACAGTTGATCTTATCTCAGACAAGTTTTCAGTTGAATAAGTTGTGGTTGATAATTTAGACACATCGAAATCGGAATCGTGTAAATATTCTGGGCCGTGCCACCACAGCTTTGATACACTTAGCGCGTCTATAGTTTGGCCTCGCGAGACTAAATCAGCTGGGTTTTGTTTTCCGGATACATGACGCCACGGCCAATTCTCAGTTAAGTTATGTATTTCTGCCGTCCTATTCTGAACAAAAGGCTTAAGTAAGTTAGGAGGCATCCCTAACCAACCTAACACAACGGTTGAATCTGTCCAAAATACGACCTTATTTAGTTTAGAACACAATGCTTCACTTATTTTTCTGTATAATCTCGCGCCCAGCACTGCGCCGCATAGTTCCAACCTCGGTATAGTTGTGGCTTTCGTCGGTGCCACCCTGCCTTTAGAACATAATAAATGCATTGCAACTAATGAGTCACTACTGATAGTTCGAATATAAGCGCAAGAACCGTAAGCCGTCTGTGACGCATCTGTAAAAATATGTAACTCGATACATATAGGATCATTACACATAACACAACGCGGTATTCGTATACAACTGAGGGAGGACAGAGACTTAACAAATCGTTCCCACAACTGGACAATCTCACACGGCACTGGATCGTCCCATTCTAATTTTAGCAACCAGCATTTTTGTAATAATGTTTTCGCGACCGTAACATAAGGGCTTATGAGCCCAACAGGATCATAGATCTGCGAGGCACTCGATAGAATAATGCGCTTAGTCAAAACTGTTTTATTGAAATTATCAATTTTCGTAGAATATATCAATTCATCCGATCTATTGTTCCATCCTATACCCAACTTTTTGTTTTGTACTTCATCGCACGATAAAAATCCCTTCGTAATATCATTAAAGTTATTAGGGTTCGTACGATCATAGTTATAAACCCATTTACGCAAATTAAAACATGCCGATTTTAAAACCTTAGTAATACCTTCGCAAATTTGATTCAACGTTTCAATACTATTAGAACCTACAATTAAATCATCGACATAAAAATTATTATTGATATTTTCTTTAATGTACGGAACCTCGCATTCTTGTGCTAGCTGTTTTAAACACCTGCAGCTCAAAAAAGGCGAGGAACTTATGCCATAGGTGACCCTATTTAGCCTATAGACATTCAGAGGCTCAGTAGTCTCATCACGCCACAGAATAAGTTGACAATCGCGTTCGTCTTCCGCTATTAGTACCTGTCGGTACATTTTCTCAATGTCCGCGCAAGCTACGTAACGGTTTTCACGAAATCTAAGTAAAATAGCGATTAAATCTCCCTGTATAGCCGAACCAATCATCTGTGTATCATTAAGTGATACTCCAGAACTAGACGACATACTAGCATCGAACACTACACGTAATTTGGTAGTTGTGGAATGTTCCTTAAATACTCCATGGTGAGGTAAAAAATAATGCGGTGAATTAAAATTTGTATTGGGTACAAGACTCATATGACCTAAATTAATATATTCATGTATAAAGTCACTGTATAACTAGAATTACGCTGTAATCGTTTCTCTAAAGCGATAAAACGACGTTCAGCTTGTTCGTGCGTGTCACCTAATATCGTAGGCGAGTGCCTAAACGGGAATCGAACCGTGAACCGACCCTCGGTATCTCGCGTGGTTGTTTTAATAAAATATTCCTCACAAGCACGCTCCTCGTCCGTGCACGGCTGACCAAAAACATTAGGTAATTCTTCTAATTCCCAAAATTTGCGTAATGATTTATTCAAAGAATCATCATCACTGTCATTATCAAATCGCGTAAAATGGCATGAAACATCCTTCACTACCTTATGCGAGATGGAATGAAGTACGCCCGACACAATCCAACCCAGTTGCGTGTTTTGGAGAAAAGGACCGTTTTTAAGGCGCATTTTACCTTCCATAATAAGCTCCCAAAACAAATCCGCACCAATTAATAAATCGATTGGCCGACTTTCATAAAACAGTGGGTCTGCGAGAACAATATTGTCAGGTACTTTTAAATGTGTGCGTAAGTTGGATGTAGGCAACTTAGAAGTTATTTTGTCTAAAACTAAGCATTGTATACTTGCAGCGAAAGCACCGTTGCGCGACTTGAGCCTGACAATGCAAGATTTCGTGCTTTGCGTTATCAAATTACCTACACCAAGAATATTTTGTGTGGACTGTAAAATTTGTGTATTTAATTTGTCAACAAATGATTGCGTAATGAAAGAACGTTCGCTCCCACTGTCGAGGACTGCGCGCGCTTCGTAGTAAACACCCGACTGGTTACGAATTTCTACGATAGCTGTAGATAACAAAACCTGTTTTACGGAATGCAGGCCGCTGTTATCCCTACTATCCTCGCCAATAGAATTTGTTTGCAACGTTTTAACGTGCGCATCAGATGCACCTAGTTGCTCCTCGGTTGAGAACATAATGGTAGATTTGTTTACATTGCTATCCGTAGCTTCACAAATTAACGAATTGTGTTTCTGATCGCATTTCCTACACGGTCCAAACATACATGTATCAACAGTGTGTCCAGCACGCATGCAGTTAATACACAAATTCTTATCTTTTACGAATTTAATCCTATTTTGTGCGTTTAAATCTAAAAACTTCTGACATGAATACAGTGGGTGTGGTGCGTTGCACATTAAGCAGTTTCCAATTCCGTGCATTCTTTGTTTGTGATTTATTATTCTTAGTAGATAATACGTTACAGTGAATCTTGGACGTCACAAACTGATTGTTAGAAGTTTTGTTGGAACTGCTAGCTTTAAAAGTATTTGATTTATTGTGCGATATAAGAAGTGTTTCCAAAATATCAGCCCTGCCTTTTAGGAAATCTAATAAATCGTTTAACTTGAGTGAAATTTTAGAATTGTTGTCGGTCTTTAACGTAACACGTTTGTACTGTTCCCATTCGCGTTCGGAAGTTGGATCTAACTTAGTACTTATAATATAAATAATTAAAGTATCCCAGTGTTCCGTGGGTTGACCTAACAGCTTGAGTGCACGTAAATTCCTTAACACCGTGTCAATAAGTTTGCGTAAATGGACAGGGGATTCTTTGTTTAGAACTGGAATTGTAAAAATGGATTTCACATGATTGTGTACCAAAAATTTTGTATTATCGAACCTATTTACTAACAACTCCCATGCAACCTCGTAATTATCGGCAGTAAACTCCAAGGATTCGATTACGGATTTGGCACTATCCTTTAAAGATGATTTCAAATAGTGAAATTTTTGAATTTGTGTTATTGATTTACAATTATGTACTAAGGATAGAAATGTGTCGCGAAATTCTAACCAGTGCTCATACGACCCGTCAAAACACGGAATAGAAATTGTAGGCAATTTGATGCCGTTACTACGTTTGTCTGTGTAACCAGACGTGGCCACAGACCCTTCATCAGGCGCCGTAAGACATTCAGCAATAGCCAAAGCTGCATAATAATCACGCTCAAACTCCTCTCGCGCTTCCAGCAGTAAAGGCATGTCACCTTCTGGACTGATGTCCTCGATTTGAGCCTGAACACGATTAAAATCATTGATTAAGCTCTGTGAACCTACTACCCGCAACTTCAACTCTGCTCGCTGATGAGCATTTAATTCAACACTTTCAAAAGAATTCACATACTTTCTAAAAAGAGTTAACCGACACTTGATCGATGCGCGTTTTTTCTTTAGATTTTTTATGTTTGTATCTACGTTAGGTTCAGATATAGCCGATGTAGCTGTAGCCATTTTATAGGGTAATGAAATATATGTAAATAGGTACTCACTGTTACCGGCAGATGCTAAGTTCAGCTTCAGAGTATGCTCACACCACTACGACGCGTAAGTACTTTATGAGTGATGGTAAGTACACAAATAGAAGCACTGAAATTGAGAAAAGCACAGTATCACACAAGCGAAAGGGAAGGATTTGTGAAGTTCTGACTGGTACGCCTTACCGAAAACACTGTATTCCGATAGTGTTCTTTCTTCGACTAGGTATAATCTTTCTCCACCACCTTAGCGTCTCTCAAGTCGCTGGTTCTTCGTAATATATTCGGCGCTGAAGGTCCAAAAATTATGTTGCGGCAATTCTTGAGGGGCGGTGGAAATAATGATGCGAATTGTTGCGTAGAAAATACTTTTATATGGTAAATAAAATAAAATACAGTGCAGGTAATTTGTGGCAACCCGTACAGTGGTTATAGCGTATATAGAAAAGTTTTTGGTTGAAGCTCCCTCCTTTCACACGATGTCCAATACAATTGGGGCGATATCACGTCATACCCTTTTCAACCAATCACAGCGCGCGTGCATGACGTTATATGGTGCAAGCTTTAGGTAAACATAGTGGGTAGTGCACCAACACTTATAAATTCTACCTAAATGTATAAAAAATTGCCCGATTTGTCGACATTTAAGATTAAGGCAAAGCTCTCTAGGGTAGTAACGTGATGACAGCCTATAGCCTTCCTCGATAAAAGGGCTATCAATAAGTCTCGATCCGTGCGAGCTTCGTACAATCATACCATATAATATATCTACATACACGTTAAGCCAACGCTCGGCCGTGCTCGGTGAACTTCGTGTGACCTCGTCTCGACCTTCGTCTTAGGTTTTTTCCTTACGGAATTTCTTGATTAAAGCCCACTCAAAGCCCGCGATAAAAACTATGCAATAGCTTAAAAGCTCTTCAGCTTCATATATTAGTATTGATATATTTTCACTATTATCACGCGGGAAGCTTAGTAACATTGATTACAATACGTATCAAGTACATAAAATACGTACTACATACATAATTATGTTGATACGCACTGTGTGCCTTTCGCTCAGTTCTCGCGAGGCAGCCCGCTGCCCGCCGGCCCCAATCGTATCCCACAGAAATACTTAGCGGTAGGCACTTACAACACGGTCTTGAGCGAGTGACGAAGGCCTGACTTTTGTCTTCACCGCCAAGGGAAAGAACGAGCCACAATCGTTATGCCTTTCGTATCCTCCTGCCCCTTGCCGCTTAGTTCACTCCAAGGAACAATCTACCTAATACATGGGGCACACTAAAACTAGCTAATCGGAACTATTTGAATTTCGAAAGTTATATTTTTTGAAACGTTGCAACCTTCTTAGTAATAAGAAAAAAACAATTGGCGGGAAATCATTTGTCAATTGTTTTTTATCACACATCGAAATTTCTGCGTACGCAACGAAAATAGAATTAAGTCAAAAATATTTTAGAGAGATGATTTTTTACTAACTAACTAACTATCTTCACGCTGTATCCCTGACGGGGATGACTGACTTCTTCTACCCTCTACTTTCGCACAATATATATTCTTCGTCAATCGTTCCTTACTCATTCGTTGGACATGTCCAAACCAACGGAGCACGCCCTTTTCCAGCTTAACACTGACACTTTCATTCAAACCTGCCATATTGCGTATCACTTCGTTACGTATTCGGTCGGCCAAAGTAACGCCGCACAATTTTCGAAGTGATCGCATCTCCACAGCATTCAATTTACTTTCATGCATCTGCTGACATACCCAGGTTTCGCTACCGCAAAGCAAAGTTGGCACTAGCACTGCGTTATAAATCGCCAGTCGTGCTTCTTTTACGATGCTCTGTCGCTTTACTAATTGCGACAAAGCACCGTTAACTCTGTTTTCCGGCAGCTACTCGCCGTTCTCTCTCCGCAAGACTGTGCCGCTCGTCTTCTAAATGCTTTTCAGAGAGATGCACATTGTTTGAACACCGTGAGGCGAAGGTTTTCTGAATTTGAGAGAGGTCGAGTTTCTTTACATGATGAATTTCATGAAGGGTGGCCTTCAACTGCCGTCAACGAAAATAATGTGGCTACTATTAAGCGGCTAATTGAAGAAAACCCGCGGATTACCTATGAGACAATTCCAGGACTATTGGGGACTGGTATGAGCCAAATTCAGAAAATTTCACACGAAGAATTGAAAGTTTGGAAACTTTGTTGTCGTTGGATCCCTCATGATCCATTCTAATGCTGTTTATGACATTGTCACAGGAGACGAAACGTGGATTTATTGTTTTGAACCCGAAAAAAAACAGCAATCTTGTGAATGGATGTTTGAAAATGAGAACAGGCCAACAAAAGTGAGGCAGGCGAGAAACCTTGGTAAAAAAATGATCGCTGTTTTTTCTCAGCTACGGGTCCCATCTGTACAATTCCACTTAAAGTTCCAAAGAGTATTAATGCCGAGTGATATTCTACCATTTGTTTACCCAGGGTGTTAGAAAAAGCTCGCGAGAGACGACCAAAAAGCCGCGTTCTCCTACATCATGACAACGCTTCTTCACACAGGGCCAACAAAACAAAGTCATTTATAGCTTCAGAAAAAGTACAACTCGTCACCCATCCTGTGACCTAGCAACCTGTGATTTCTGTATTTTCCCCAAAATCAAAGATTTGATGAGAGGTATCACTTTTACCAACTCCGAAGAGGCAGTGATAGCGCTCAATCAGCACGTAGAAAACATGCCTTCAGACCTGTGGTCCTCCTGTTTTAAAAAATGGTTCGTTTGCATGAAAATATGTTTAAAATGTAAAGGAGAGTATTTTGAAAAGCAATTAACATAATATTTTGGTTAAAACATGTTGTATATTTAAGTTACGCAAAGCTTATAGTGTGACCTACGTACTTAAATTCGTAATATGTAGCCACTAGGATGGTTGTGTACTACACTCTATCAACGGCTCAAGGTTTCATTCAAGTCGTAGCTATACAAAAAATTATTATTTCTGCAGCGGTACGGTAGCGGTGTATTCTGAAGAGAGAAGTAGAAAAAGGAAAGCGACATTCATATCCATAGGTAGCAAGTGTGTGCGAAATAACAGTCACAGAATATACTTTGCAAGTATTTATTTAACACAAACTTTTGACTTTACAAACAATTGTTAACCCCGGTCGCACCTATTTTTGACCGTGGTTTATAATCTTTAATTTTACAATAATACATGAAAATTTGCCCGATTTGTTGACATTTATGATTACTGCTCCGCTCTCCAGCGTAGTGGCATGATGATATTTAGGTATAGCCTTCGTGCGTATTGATAAATGGGATATCCAACAATAAAATAATTTTTCAATTCGAACCAATTGTTTCTGAGATTAGAGTATATAAAACTGAAACGTTTGACCAAACACTTCAGTTTTATATATTAGTGTAGATTCGGGCCATCGTTTCTGAATTAAAATTTGTGTTCTCGAGGAAGAAACTCCACTACCATCCTCTCATCCCTGGGCATAAAGAACATTCCCTGAGACTCTACTTGCACGTCTATAGGTCTGGGCGTGTTAGGCAGCGATCGGATCTTAAAATTGAACACCAACGATGACAATGCATGCCTCATAACACGAAATCCAAAACGCATACCTAAAAACATACAATAAACTAGAATTAGTTAACATTAGCGAACGCCCCTCGGTTTCACCCGCGTAATACCCGTGCCCGTGGGAATACGGTATGTACATATACATGTAGCCTAAGCTATCTGCCAGTGAAAGACCTGTTAAAATCGGTCCACCCGTTTCAGAGATTAGACATAATAAATGTGTCTTAAGTTATTCCTTAGAAATAAAAAAGTGTTTTTATGTAAGTACCGTACCGTAAGCTTTTCACTATATGCAGATACTTTCAATGCATTTAGAAAAAAACTGTTAATTTGTAATTACAAACAGACATGTCTATTTTATTAGTTCTGTAAACGATCACTGCGTTAAGCAACTTTGAGAATATGACTGGTCACTAGTCCGAGACTACCAGGACTTTAATTGGTCGTGCTAATTAGTGTCTAGCACATAAGACCTTTTAGCCTTTTTGATACCACCTCACTAAAAAGGCAACAGGTTCAAAATTTCTTCCAAATTTAACATCTAAAATAGACATTTTTTTTTTTTAAATTAATTCGGCCCTTCAGACCCACCCCAGTTCCGTGCTTCGGAAGGCACGTTAAGCCGTTGGTCCCGGTTGCCAATAAAATGTCAGCCGTTAAGCCAAGTTGAAGGCCTTACAGGCGGCTTAAAAAAAAAATGTCAACAGTGGGTCGCCGCAGCCTGCGCCTGTTTCGTGGGACAAAAATGCAAACGGTGAAATGTGGGCGTTTAATATGCCTCCACCTACCCTTTCGGGGATAAAGGCGTGACAATCTGTATGTATGTATGTATGAAAAATTTCAACAGCAGGTAGCCACAACGTTCGCAAGCCGAAACGCTCGCAAATGTAAATGCCACAAAGTGGTCACCCATCCGACGACCAGCCATAGTGAAAGTTGCGTACCTCAGTGATCGTTTACCGAACACTGAGAGCGCGGGGCCACGAGCGCTTCTTTAAATTATGAAAATGAACTTAGTTTAATAAATAAGTTAAATGCAAACAATCATTAATACAGGGGTGTTTTCTAGTAGAATAATAATTAATATGTTCAATTTTTCTAACATTCTACTAATTATAATATGATTTTTATTTTTCTAACTAATCTACTTATTCTAGTGTCAAAATTAATTATCATCTTCATCTACTTCTTCAACTTCTGCTGCTTGAAATGGGTCTAATATGTATGATGGATCAGGTTTCCTAATAACTCCCAATTCTTCTGCAGCAGCTAAACATTTTTGAGCATTTTCCACAGTTCTCTTTTGGTCTGGGTCATCCAGTTTGGTCAGTGCCATAAGGATTTCCATTATATCTGTTTCAAATATTTTTGCTGCTATATCTTTGTCTCCAGTAATTATGTTGTATAACATGTATGTGCCTCT
This sequence comes from Thumatha senex, assembly GCA_948477245.1. Classification (NCBI taxonomy): domain Eukaryota; kingdom Metazoa; phylum Arthropoda; class Insecta; order Lepidoptera; family Erebidae; genus Thumatha; species Thumatha senex. The sequence continues at coordinate 23,976,350 of OX419741.1, read as the reverse complement.
GTATTGAACCTCTTTGTTGGGGTTAGCCAGCAAGCATCTTAATGTCTCAGGCCACACTTGTACATCTAATAATTTTCTACAGCAAATTTTACTTGCAGATGTTAATATACACAAGGCACCCGAAGCTGCCAGGACTGTATCAGGATCTTCCTCTTGGCATAGAAGATATAAGAATTTCGTTTTATCATTACTGGCTTCATAAGTATTAATAACTTCGTCAGATTGTAATAAATTACAAATACATTGGGTGGCAGCCCTCAATAACATTTCATGGTCTTCATACAAGTAATGCTCAATTTTAGCCAGTCCACCTTCTTTTAAAATTCTGTTCCTGGTTGACTCGTTCATGCCAGCAAGATTACAAAGTGCCATTAAACTTTCACAACATTCTGTCTATTTCAACATGGCAATAGGTTAACCACCTATTGCGTGGGACAGGAATGCACACGGTGAAAAATGGGCATACACTATGCCTCTGCCAACCCTTAAGGGATAAGGCGTGATAGATAAATAAATTTATCTGTATATATGTAACAATAATGTCCCACAATAGATTATGCAGTACAATCAACTTAGGTTCAAGATAGTAAGTGTTTAACCGCCTTCAACCATGTTTGTACTGACCTATACAAGTTCTTGGTCCTTCACCGAAGGGCATATATGTAAAAGGAGTGATATCCTTCTCATTTTCCGGCAAAAATCTGTCAGGATTGAAGATCATAGGATCAGGAAAGTATTGTGGGTCCACCTGCATCGCCACGCCATTTATATAAACTGGTGTTCCAGCGGGAATGCTCAGGTTTTCATCGATTTGATAGTCATTTAAAGCTACGCGATCCAACCAGCCCATTGGTGGAAAGAATCTTAACGTTTCTGCAAAGAGAAAGAAAATATTAAGATACTATAGAATTAATTCGTATAGAGGTTAATTTAAACTTAGTTTAGGCAAACGGTAACTTTCTATCAAGCGATGCTTGCCTGCCACCTTAATGGTACAATGTGTGTGATTGATTGGTTATAGTGCAAAGCAATGCCAAAAATCTAATTAGCATGAGCCTTTATACAGTTCGAGACTGGGATTGAACCCGTGACCTTTGCTTAACCAGGGCAATGTTCTAGCCACTGAAATACCTGAACCGTACGTTCAGGTATTTCAGTGTTTTTTTTTAAGTTTTGTCGTATGAAGAAAAAAACACAACTAGAACAATTTTTTTATTCAACTTCTTACCTTGTAGTACTTTTTAAGGTTTTTCAAAGTATTCACCACGGAACTTAATACACGTTTCCATTCGCTCAAACCAGTTATTATAACATTTATTCCACTCTAAAGTAGGGTAGTTCAAAATGGCTGACTTGAAAGCGTCGAGTGTTTCTTCACCGGACTGGAACCTTTGACCACGAAGACTTTTTTTAATTTTAGGAAATGTAAAAAAATCGTTAGGGCTTAGGTCAGGACTGTATGGAGGATAGTCAAGAATTTCTACTTTTTCCTGCTTCAAATACTCAATCGTTTGACGGGCGCTATGTGAGCCTGCGTTGTCGAGGTGCAGAATGATGCGTCGCTTTGAGATTGATTTTCGATGTTTGGCGAAGATTTGTGGTAAAAAAACAATGGTATACGACTCTGCGTGAACCGTTCTACGATTTTCAAGTGCAATCGCAACATGGCCTGTTTTTCCAACGAACGTGGACACCATCTTCTTTAAAGTGCTTTGAGACCGAACAACTTTAGTCGGCTTTGACTCCTTTTGAAAGACCCAGATTGTAGATTGTTGTTTGGAATCAGGATCGCAGGCATAGATCCAAGATTTGTCACCACCGATGATGTCGTAAACGTGATTTGACTCTCCTCGATTGAACATTTGCAGAGTTTTCTTACACCAACTGACGCGGGCCGCCTTGTGATCGTTGGAAAGCAGATGCGGTATCCAACGACAAACTAGCTTTCTCACACCAAGCGCTTTATGCAAGATCTTCTGATTGGTTGTCCCTGAGATGCCTAATAGAACCTCTGTCTCTCAATACGCCACATAACGATCTTCGAGAATTACTTGTCTCACAGCAATGATTTTATCCAAGTGAAGGCGGATTTTGGGCGTCCTTCGCGAGATTTGTCACTAACACTTGTATGTCCACGCTGGAGTTCTAAATACCAGCGTTCGACAGTCCGCAGACATGGGGCTTCATCACTGAACACAGATGTTAGCTCTTCGAAACACTGAAGCCGTGTCAGGCCACTTCTAAAGTTGTAGAAAATTATTGCACGAATATTTTCCTTAGAAAGATTCATTTTCGTACGTAACCTCCGAATATAGAACAGTTCCAAATTCAAAATTGCCGGGAAATATGGAAACGACAGTACTTAAAAGGCATGCCTAGTCTCGAATCAAGTTGAAATATATTTTACAGTTGTATTGGAGGAGTTTTAGGGAGTATGTTTAGCGCGGACGGAAGATGTGATTCGAATGTAGAACGGCGAGTAGCTGTCGGAAATAGAATGAACGGTGCTTTGACAAGTATCGTAAAGGATGCACGCCTCGCGATTCACAACGCAGTGCTAGTACCAACGTTGCTTTTCGGTAGTGAAACCTGGGTATGTCAGAAGTTCCATGTAAATTGAATGCTGTGGAGATGCGATCACTTCGAAAATTGTGCGGCGTAAAGTTGGCCGACCGAATAAGTAACGAAGTGATACGCAATATAGAAGGTTTGAATAATAGTGTCAGCTAGTTGAGGTGAAAAGGGAGTGCTCCGTTGGCTTGGTCACGTCCAACATGAGTGAGGAACGATTGACGAAGACTATTTATTGTGCGAAAGTAATTAAATGCATACACATGCATTAAAATACCGATACAGTAAGGATTTTTTTTAATAAGCTATCTGTATTCTTCTTCGTATATACTTTCTCCTCTTCATTTTAGCGTATTACCAGTTACTTCCAAGTCCTACCTGGATTTGGAGACAGGCTTCCACCTTTATTTGGCTGCTAGGAGGAGCTATCGTTCAGCTGTTGTTTTTCGGCATTGTTAGGAGCTACTGCCGCTTGACTTCCCAACCTCGTAAGGGTACCAGCGTCGTAGCCTTGTCCTTTAGCAGCCGGTGCACCTCTAGCTGGTGAGGTCGCTTGTGCCCCTTCACCCGTCTTCGTATAGACATTGACTATGCCTAATTTCAGACACCTTCGTCCGCGCAATTTTCGTATAAAAGTCTTTAGTAAAATATGTCACATCACAAACGTAACCCAATAGTCTAATCAACAAGTTCAAAACGTGAAAAATAGAGATAAAGGTCCTAAGAATATCAGCGCTAGCTCATTCGATTCGGAATCGAAAATACAAACCGTATTTTAAAATGCATTGACAGTAACTATCAATAATTCTATTGCTATGTGAAATACGTCCAAATATCAATACTGTTATTTTTCAATGATGAAAGTTACATTGGATAGGCATCAAATACGACACGATACCGCATACATTATGTTGCTGAAATCTGACCACGCACTGATTCGGATAATCAAATTGCTGAGGCGCTCGCTCGCTCGCTCGCTTGTTGAGTTTTGAGTCAATCCTGAGATAAGTAAAAGATCGTGGCATTAACATTTAAGGCCCGTATTAATAAACGGATCTCAAATTCACTCTCAAGTGCGATCTCAGCTGGTACACACTCAAGTTTTGGTTTGCATCTTAAGTTCGTGGCTAATTAATAAACACATATCAGCCACATCTCAAATGATATTGCTCTCAAGAGCCGTGACTCAATTTACGTCATTTGAGCTTGCATTTGAATGGCTAAGAGCTACATCTTGACCTTGGTTACGTCACATTTTGTTATTACATATTATAAATGTATTATTAACAAAACGTACCTAATGCTATAATGATGTTTAGTATGATCATGATTAGAATATAGTCAAAGTCTCTTTGGCATGCTGCCAATGAATATAGTATCAAAAGTTAAAGTTTAACAAGGTTTAAATCTTACTAATATTATAAAGGCGAAAGTATATTTGGATGTATGTATGAATTGATGGATGGATGTTTGTTACTTTTTCACGCTCAAGCCCCTCAAGCTATTTGTTTAAAATTCGGACTTATGCTACTTTTTATCCTGGGAACTGAGAACGATTCCTGTAGGAATCGGGTAAACATTACCACCCAAGCGGAGCAGCAGGCTTCAACTAGTTATAGAACACTAGCAATAATTACCGCGGCTCCGCCCGCATGGTAAAGTTATCCCGTACCCGTTTTCCACGGGGAATTGATTCCGCCATAAAAAGTACCCAGGGATATTTTTATTTTATTCACACACAATTCACAAACTTTACCTGATATTTATTACATATGTGGCATAGTATGCCACTGGATATCCATTCGGGGATAAAGGCGCGACGATATGTTGATATGTATGTATGTAAAATATCATCATAATAGTCTACATACATAGCATCATAAAATCAAATTGATCAATATTATTTTGAAACTCCATAATTCCCGGTAAGTAGTAGTTCTCGCACTTAAGTCACGAATGGTCTGCACTCCCAAAACTCGATCTCAATGGAGATCTCAATATCGCTCTTGAGATCTCAGTGTTGTTTATTAATTAGTGACATCTTGAGTGATAGCTTGCACTTAAGTTATAGCACAAGTTTTGTTTATTGCATAGTACGGCATCTCAAATACGAACTTAATAGCTTACTCAAGACTGAGAGCGATTTATTAATACGGGCCTAAGAGTGTTTCGTTGCTTTGTCCAGGTTCCCAGTAACATAGGAATTGTTTTAAGACAAGTTGAAGGCCATGTAGCAAGCACTATGTGAGACTGCCCTTTTAAAAAAAAATTAATGGTCGGCAGCCCGACTGTAACACCTCCACCGTAGCAAACGTCCATGGGCTATGTAACCTTATCGATAAAATGGCCGTAAGCGTATTTCACAATCAGTAGTATAAAAAAGTAATGTCAAACCTTTGATGACGCAATCGAAATAGGTTATCTCTGAAAGGGCGGTGGGGTCAAATTCACCGTTTACATTGTTCTGTTTGTTACTCAGGATCTCTTCGTAAAGTCTTTGCTATAAAACATACAAGACACGTAAAATATTAACCAAAAAATATTAATATTTAAAAGCATTAAAATGTTCAATTACTTGGGTCTCAGGGTGCCAGGCAAGCTCATAGATAATCCAACTCATAGCAGCAGCGGTCGTATCGAAGCCCCCAAGTAATAATATTGCGGCTTGAGCAAGTATGAAGTCTTCTTTCATGTCTATAATTGGAACAATTTCTATATGTTTAAATCATATGAAAGCAAAGTTTTTGCAGGGTTCATTTAACTCTAGTGAATATAATCTCAACTCTATTAAAATGATAAATGTATTTTTACCATCACCCTCCGCAGTAGCTACTTGTTTCATCTTAATCAAGGCATCTAGCAAGTCTCTCGGATCGGAAATATCTTTGTCGAATCCTCCTCTCTGCTTGATAACGGATCGACAAATAAAGCGCAGTCGTTCCACAGTCGCTTTAGGAAAAAATGAGAATCTGTTGAAAGAATAGTAACTGAGGTCCGTATTCCAGAACGTTTCTCAATACTCAATCCACGCCTGATTTTGCCTTATAAAAACTACTCTCAAGCGTCGATTGAGTATTGAGAAACGTTCTGGAATACGGCCCTAAGTGTTTTTAAAAATAACGAACACTAACAATGTGTTCTGTCAACGATGACTGTTTTGAGCATCGCTACCTACTGTCAGTCATGAAATGGGTAAGCGTTTGTAACAGTTCCATTTCTAAGCGTTTCCATGCTTCAGAAGTGAACTTAATCCGTTGGTTCCGGCTATCAGTAACATAGTAGTAGTTAAACCACGTTGAATGCACTATGGGCGGCTTAAGGAATTGCAATTGCACGTAGTCAGAACCATTTTTTTTATGAGAGGATAGATCCGCTCACAGACTACTACCTGCTAGCAAGCAATGGGCTTGTGTGGGGGTCGCCCAGCACCTGATCGTGGTGGTACTGGGAATACCCAAAATAACTCCTCGGCTACCTTTGTGCCCTAATGGAGGTGTTTTGGGACCTGTTAAACTCACCAAAACACCTCTGGGCTGCCCAGCCTTGCCGGGGTACCGCGCCGGTGGAGGATTATCTGGGATATGCTCAGATAATCCCCAGACGAGGTGGCCTATTCAATGCACACGTCAGCGCCACCTGACGTGTGCAGGTTACTCTTAGGGCTGGACAAGACCAGCGATCACAACCACGCGCCTTCTCCTGCCCACCCGTCTACGCTGGATGGGAGCGCCAGAGCATCTTCTTTCCGCTCCCTCTCCGCAGCTTTCTTCGTCTTCATTATAGTCTCGGAGAAAAATGAGACCGCATGTCTCTGCACTGACAAGCATAGCTTGCACTATACTTGGCAGCGTAAGTGCTATCCCGCCGAGCGCAACGTATAGTTCGTTACGGTCGTTTTGCCAGGCCGGGCATACAGCTATCGTGTGCTCGGCTGTATCCTCAGGGGCGCGGCAGTGGTTACATATCGGTGTCTCCTGCACTGCAGATAATGACCGAGACATTCATTTCCGGCAAAACCTGCACCAAGTGGTAGGTGAGGCAGCCCCCTTGGCGACTCACCCCCTCCTCCAACACAGGACGGATCGCTTCGATCGTCCAATGGCCAGCACTTGAGTTGGACAGTGCCTAGCTCCATTGGCGCAAAGCATCCCTCCGGGCCTGTGACTGTGGCTTCGACTCTATGCCGATGCACCGCCGCAAGTACAGGTGCATCAATTTGCCACGGTGGCTTACCGTACGATACGCGCGAATAGCCCGGGTTGCGATCACCCCTTGATGCTTGCGTAAGTGGGCGCGCAAGTAGTCACAACCTGCGCCTGTTCGTTTCAACACAGCAATAGGCTCACCATACCACATTCACTGAATACGACTGCTGAATGCCCTCTGTTTTACCCCTTTGCTTTTCAAAAAGGTGTGACATATATAAGTAATTTATTTTATTATATTTTTGAAACTAAGGATATGTTCTTTTTACGTATTCTATATTCTAATGGGAATTTTGAAAAATGATCACCAAAATTCGGCATTGTTGAATTTTAGACCCTATTTCAAAAACTTTTATACTAACTACTGTATTTAGGTCTTAAATCTTTTCAGCTCACCTGAATACATCGACCAATTCTGGAAAGAAGAAAATGCTGGACCAACTCAGTCCCCTGAACTTATTGAACTCCATGAATTCCTTAGTCACTTGCTTCATAATACTCTGTCCTGTCTTCACCGACTCACTCATAATGCCAAATGCAGACTCTCCTATGATATCAGTGGTATAGTCTGCTAATAGTGTCTATGGACAGATAAACAAAATAAATGAACTGACGCACTGGTCGGCTGAAGTTTAATGCAATGCGGATAGAAGTGTTCTTGTGATCTTTTTGATAAATTCAATAATGCTTACTCTGAGATGTAATTTGTTATTTTTAGCCATTTCTTCTCTGATACGTTGCACGAGGTCTTTAGTTTTAACTTCTGTGATACGGCTGTGAGTTCTCATTTTGGCATTCGTTAACACTCCTGTTAGACGTCTTCTCAACATTGTCCAGATTGGATCCTACAATAAGTATAATCCTAAAATAATGACCTAAAATAATGATAAATTGAAGTATATTTTAAAATATTATTCAAATTTCATTTAGTCCTTCGTGTGATGCTTTTAAGTGAGGGATAACCTCTATTAAGCCTGCTAAGTTAGATTAATTATGAGGACCATTATTATGGCTTTGGCGGAAAGCCTACCTTCAAATTCTGGTCTTCATTTTCTCGTAGACTAGTGAATATAACTTTAACAAAAAAATACTTACTTTGACAGTAAACAAATTCAAAGATCCAATTGGATCAGACTTGCCAGAAGCAATAAAATGATTTCTGAAGTTTATTGAATCCTTAACAAGGATCCTTCTCGCTATCGCAGGACTATTGATTACCAAAGCGGGGCGCCAAAACAGCCACATACCCATATAAGGAGACTTGAAGTCATTGTACGCTTTTCGCATCCACATTGACTGGAAATACAAAATATGTTTGGAAAGTCGATGTTTACTATTCATAACTTATTGCAATCATTTTCTAAACCTGTCTGCCGAATTATGGTAAGTTTTTCAAAGATAGATTGGTGGCCACCGTCAATAACTGATACGATTGTAATTTCATCATCATCATCCGAGCGTCTGTCCCAGTTGCGTCTCGCGACGCCCGGGGTCCGCTTTCCTACATTTTCTCCTCCACTTCGCACGGTCGTCGGCATCCCCTGTAGTGAGACCATTGGCACGCATGTCACCCCAAAAGACGTCAAGCCAGCACTTCTTGAGTCTTCCCCTCTTACCGGGACCCGGCGGGGCTGACATGGTCAGACATTTGTAAGATCAATGTTATTGTGGGAGATAAATAAAGCATTATAATTATATTAAATTTGTTTCCCACGTAGCCCGGCGGTTGCCGCAAGACGTGACCATACCAACGAAGACGACACTCTTGCAACTTGTCTGCAATGTCACGGACGTGAAGGCTGCCGCGGATGCAAGAGTTCCTCACTTTATGGGTACGTTTCACTTAACGCCCGCAACGCCCACGACCGCGACCGCTGAAATTGCCATTCCACTAATGTAAAAAGTCCGCGGGCGTTGTGAGCATAATTTGAAAGCTTACTCGGGCCCACCAATATTATGTTAGTGAAGTCGCGCGATACGATCACGAACAGTGACGTCAAAACGTCAAGCGATCGCTCGCAACAATCACGAGCCTTAGGTGGAAGGATACAGAGGGTGTTACAATCGTTGCGGTCGTTAAGTGGACCGTAGTCTTATATGTTGACTCTCCGGCAGGGAAAACTAATTTATGTTATGTATGTCCCGCTTAGATTGTGGAATAAATTACCTGCCTGGGTTTTCCCGAACGTCTACAAAATGGGGTTCTATTTATTTATTTATTTTCAAAAGGGGTCTTGGGGCCGTATTCTAGAACGTTTATCAATACTCAAGAAACACTTGGGAGTAGATTTTAAAAGGCAAAATCTAGTCTCAAGCGTTGATTTAGTATTGAGAAACGTTCTGGAATACGGACCTTAGAAGGTTTTTACAGGGTCGGTGCACCTCTGATGTTGCAAACGTCCATAGGCTACGGTGACCACATTACATAAGGTTGGTAGTCTGCCACTTCAGTGGTATAAAAAAAAATCGGTATTGCTTGATTATCAGTTAGGTAAAATCACTACAACGATACTGCGATGATTTATTTTTATTCAAAACACAATTGAGTCGCACACAAATCGGAGCTGTGCTGTAGACAATCGGGGGGTGGGGGGGGGGGGTCACAGCACAGGTAGTGGATAGTGAGTGGCATCGAGATATATTGGTTAGGTACTGTTTGTTTATATCTTTATGCATACATTTGTTTTGCAACTGTCTACAAGAAGGAATACTCCGAATAAAACTTGAAAATAAGAAAACTAGTCTGTTTAAAGTAAGTCAAAGGGTCTTAGTCCTAGGCTGTTCCACTAGTACTGGCTACGGTAGCGGCCAGGGAAGCATAGAGTGCGAAGAATTCCCTTTAAACACAGACACAGTTGTTGTTAGAACTGATGACCGATGGGGTCAAAAGGTTTACGAGTGGGAAGCACTGCGATAGCGTGAGCAGGCTTCCTCCAAGATGGGCTGATGACTTTTTGATTAGGTTATCAACAAATGTCAACATACATGTGTATACACTGTGCGTTCCGTTTTAATATCTGAAGATTGAGCTATTATCAATACACTAATATAATTTGTATTTAATTAATTTACAAAGTACTAATGTAATCTACTTGAAATTTGGAGTTTGCCACAGTATATAACAGCTAAGGTTGGACGGTTGTATTTTTTATAAAATTACCATAGGTTTTCGAGTCCCAATCGAAATGATGTTCACTGCTCTCCCTACTCAAAACTTTCACCAAGCACTCCGAGCTAGCTCCTAAATAGAATGATGCCTCTTTCGATTTTGCTACAATAAGACTGCTGCGTAGGTAGATGGTTGATGACCACTCAAATAAATTCTCTGCTAAATTGTTTTACTACTAAAGATTAAACGCGTCAAAGAGGGCAAAAGCCACCCCAATGTAACATTCGTATAATTCTTCCGTTTGTACCTCTAGTTATGTCCTTGTTGTTATGCTGTTCTCATATAAATTCGAAGGAACTATGTAAGTGTAATTTTAATGAACACAACATTTATTTTGTTTTTTTTTTTGTATAATTTCTTTACTGTATAACTGGTCAAATATCATGTTAATCAAACTGTGTCAAATGGCGGTTAGAAAAGAGTGGTCATGAGTTTTATTGCCAGGTTCTTCCTCTGGCTCTACCTATTGCTTTGCGAATCTGGCAGTAAATGTAAATGTAGAAGCAGTAATCTTGACGTTCATAAGTGTTACTTTGTGACCTACATGAATAAAGATTTTTGATTTTGATTTGATTTTGACTCCTTTTCACTGAATCTCATAGAGTCGTCCAGATCAAAGAAACAATATCAAAAGGTCTATTAATACTTACAGGATTTTGCCGCTGCAGAAATGTTAAACTTCCCATTATAGGATGCGGAGGGTAATGGGTGACTCCTTTCTCACGCCAATAGTTTTTTACCCTATTCCATTTCATGAACAACCACACACAAAAGGTGATTATCACCACAAGTAATACAAACAGATACATTTTTACGATTAGACGTAGAATAGTTTTAAAATTGTTTAAAACATATTCGTAATGCCGAAGCGTTCTGTGCGCATTTGAACTGATTCATAACAATACGTCTCTTTATCGTGATAGGTATTTGTTTGACATACCTACATATAGTACAACATATGGGACTTGGCGGCTACGAGTATTGTCATCGGCATACGCCAGCTTGTAAGTATGTTGGAATACAACTAGGATATGTTGGACTACGCAATATGAACAGCAGGCGTGGGACACACAACTACAAAATTTATAAGTTGGCGCGTACTAAATCCTTTAAGATTAAAAGGAAGCCAGAACCCTTGTGAAAGTTCTGAATAGATATTTAATTGTTCTCGGGCCGAGCAAAGCTAATTACTTACATAGTTGGCATGTTACTCGCTACAAGTACAGTTGAAAGTTAACGACAAGGCAAAGTTAAGGGCTCGGAAGAAATACCTGTTTTATTACTACCTGCCCTTTCCGTCGTATTGTTCAGATTCCTTCTATTCTTAGTAAAAGTTTAAGTACAATTATTAAGTTTGGGGCTATTTTGTTCAGATCGTAACTACATCAGTCTCATTGGTAAGGTTCTGTCGATAAGCTCAATATTATTGTCATATAGATTAGATAGATTTGTTTCTACACTTGCAAACTGCAACAGGAAGGATTTTTTCCGCGGAAAATTTGTATGTTACTTTGAATGTATCAATAAAATTGAGGCACGCGTCTTAAATTACATATATATTAAATTTGTGTGTGCGTTTAATATGCCTCTGCCTACCCCTTCGGGGATAAAGGCGTGACAATATGTATGTATGTATATTAAATTTTAAACAATAAAATGAACTTGCGAGCACAAACATGTATGACATCCATTGCTTGATCAATGGATGATGTTAAACTATAAAGTGAAGGTGTGACCTACTGATAGGAGATGAAATGGTTGCGTTGCGTTCCCAACAGTTTACTCGTAACAGGTGCGGGCAGGTTCTTTAGTGTAGTAAGAGCATCACATAACTGTTGCCGTTTTATTATGTAGAAAATCGTAGTTCCTAAAAGTATTAATCCTCATATAGTGATATAATATTAATACATTTCCTGAAAAATATGGCCAAAATAAAGAAAAATATCACTTTGTCACCGAGAAGAAGGAAAACCAGTTACTTGGGCTACGCTGGATCAGTTGAAATTTTTTACCACTACTTAGATTTCAGAGTCTTCTTCTAATCTTAAATGTTTTCTCTATTGCTTCCAATCCCTACCTGGATCTGGAGACACTTTTACTTGGCAGCTAGGAGCATATACTGGCTTTGAATTTTCGCCATATTGTTGGGAGAGGTTACAGTCTGACCTCCCAATCCTGTATCTTCTGCGTACTTGCCTCGTCTGATTGTCAGCAGGTGCACTGCTAATAGTGACATTTCTTGGGCCCCAAGTATCTTGGTGGGGCCCCTTACACTTACTTAGGTTTGAGAGTAAGGTATCTCCTACAGTATATCATCTCGAGGCGATGGTGGATCAGCTATTCTGCTGCGATGCGATGATAGTTACTGCCAACTCGAACTCTTCTTTTTCATACCTAAGTAGGTACTTATATATTTTCAGACAACCAGATATTGACTTTGAATGTCGAAATTGAATATGTATAACTAAATTCTAATCTGAATATTTATAACGATGCCATAAAAACATCGAAATGTCCGAGGAAAGTCGTAAAAATGTTGCAATATTTGGATAAAGGGAGACAGAGGTTGGCGGGAGGGCTTGCCACGCCGCTTGCTAGGAAATTGGATTCCAGAAATCCACATAAATGTTATAATGGCCTGTATTTTTTCGGAATAGAATTCATAACAACCACAAGATGCTATAATATAAATAAATATAAATATCGTTGGGACAACTCACACAACGCCATCTAATTCCAAACTAAGCAGAGCTTGTACTATGGTAATCAGATAACTGATAAACATACTGATATATTTCGAAATACATATGTATTATAGATAAATAACACCTAGACACAGAATAAACCATCGTGCTCATAACACAAAGTATTATCCTGGGTGGGAACAGACCTCTTGCAAGCAGTCGGGTTCACTCCCACCGCGCCACAGAGAGAGACAGTCATAATCTATTCCAAATATATGTATATGTAAGTCTTTTCATTGCTATAGTATACTACCTACTAATACATAAATCACATCTTTTTTTTGGTAGAACCATAAATTAAAAAAAATATGTGAGAAACACTTGTAGCTCAGTAACTCTAACTCAGTGTTCTAAGAAGTACATCATCTAACGCTACGGTCGATCCTGCTTGGGTGTTCATTTGTGGCATTTTCATTTACGAGCGTTGTCGTACGTCATTAACTAGTTTAGCGGCAGGTCTGGTTCCCATTGATGTGGTAGTTGTTTGGCCAAATTGAAGGTATTCATATTATAGACGGGCTATCTGAAATATTTCAACAGCAGGTAGGCCACAGAACAAATAATAATCAGTGTTCTGTGAGGTAGCCACACAGTCGCTTGCTGTCCGTTTCAACACAGCGATAGGGTCGGTACAGCGAGTGTAACGGAGTGTACGGGAGGTAATACACTTGAGAAAGGAACATTGTATTGTTCGAAGTAACAAGCAAGTGAATATGGACACTAGTATATTGTTATATTTCCTGTATCTGATTATGAAAAAGGAACGACTGGCGAAGAATGTATATTGTGGGAAAGTAGAGGGTAGAAGGGGTCAGGGTAGGCCGAGACTCACATATGACGACCACGTGAGCAGCCTGTGCAAAAACGGAAAAGCTAAAAGTACTTGAATACCCAAACGTGCATGTTGAAGCGGTTAATGAATCTTCAGGAAGCGAAAGAAGTATGCATAGATCGCGAAGTCTGGCGACCAGTCCTCTCTGATAACCCCATCAGGGATACAGCGTAAAGATAGTGCTTACCTATCCTTTAACAGTTATTCAAGGGCCCGTGATAGCCAAACATAAAATAGCTGCCAAAACCTGACCACAGTTTTCCCGAAATTCGAAACTATTTCAATCCTAACCCTTTTTATCGAATTATTTACAAACGCCAACCTTTATGTCCCTTCGTAAATATATTACGCCGTGTTTGGTACCTATTTATTTATTTCTAAGGGACAGGGCCGTTGAATGATTGAAATGGTAATGTAGGATGAAATTAGGTTTGTTCAACGATCGGCTTTGTGAAACGTTAGATATTAAATTTATGCATTGGTTCGACTGAACGGTTTGATTGGGTTTTGATATACAGAGCTTAGAAAATGTTTGATGGAATGTGGCTGTGTGGAGCGGGGTGACGGAAACACCGGTACACAAGCGACGAGCGTCAGTCGAGTGCCCAGTATTGCTCATCATAATCAACGTAGTGCTGTTTTCAAAATTTTCCTTCAGGGGGAGATTAGAATGTGATCTTAAGACTTTATCTTGGAGACCTGATGTACGAAAGTCCTGCCACCTGCCATCATCTATATAAATACAATTGCTGAGTGAGTCAAAACCCTTAAGTAACTAGAAGCTGATTTTTTTTTAGAGTAAGCTTCACTTATAATTTAGGCACCTACCTATGTCAGTAATAAGAGATTAGGCTACGAGTGCTTCTTTGATTGCTTTTGTTACTTGATTGATTGTAACCTACACCGTGCCCAGTGGCGTAGCTAGGCGTGGGCGAAGTGGGCCCTCGCCCACGGCCTCCCACATAAAGGAGCCTCGCGAGTCCTGCCACCAAACTTTTAATCCCAATTTGTTATAAAAATGAAATAATAACTTAAAAAATATATTGGCACACTGTCACTATTCTGAACATGATTATAACAACAAAACATAAGTCCCAGTTATATGCTTTAAAAAGACATGGTGGCCTAAACTTTTATATTTTTTGGTATTTTCCCTTTATTTATATATACATTGTCACGCCTTTAACCCCGAAGGGGTAGGCAGAGGCATACTATACGCCCAAATTTCACCGTATGCATTTTTGTCCCACGTAACAGGTGGTGAGCCCATTGCCGTGTTAAAATGGACAGGCGCAGGGTGTGGCGACCTGCTGTTGAAATTTTTTAAGCTCCCATAAGGCCTTCAACCAGGCTTAACGACTGCCATTTTACAGGCAACCGGGACCAACGGCTTAACGTATTATTATATACTAGATGACCCCCACAGGTTCGCCCGTGGAATATTTCGACCTCCCGTCGCACCTATTTAATCCCGTCGCTTATAAATTTGCCCGATTTGTCGACATTTATGACTACTGCTCTGCTTCCCAGTGTAGTAGCGTAATGATATATAGCCTATAGCCTTCCTCGATAAATGGGCTATTGTTGACGCCGATTTTCACTGCAGTCAACACTGCGGCTCAATTTATTAAAACTACGCTTTGTTTGTATCGAGTCATACACTCCACCAATCAAATGCCTAATTACACACCTACGTCACCCACCTGTCATATACGCATATATAATCACTACACATTTCAGTTACACACAACTATTACGCCTTGCAGACTGCACACAAAACTCTTGTATTTTCTACCTACTGAAAATATATAAATCTTCAACCTTACCAACGACTTATTCTTTTGTTCATCGCGAACAAAAAGTGGCGACCGAGACATTACTGCAATCATATTTTAGCGGTCTAAAGCAGCGGAGGAAGAACACTAAAGGATCAGGCAACGCCACTATTACGCAGCGCCAAGATTGTCTGGACTATTCCCACCAGCAACCTGAGGTCTACACTGCTGAACGTGCACGAAGATCGTCTTTCGCCAATTCGCTGAGACGCCTAGCCCAAGGAACTAGAAGAGAAACATCTCACGCCGACATACAGCCAGTCAACCGCCGGAGCTACAAATCTACTCCGTGTCAGCAACGCCTGCCTGTCTAACTGTGAGTCCGTTCCTATCTACTCCTTTTACTTCAATCCAACTCAATTTGTGCAGATAGTGACTATTAATTTTACTGCAAGTTTAAGTGTGCTCAAGTACCCCCCCATAATTCTATTCTAAAAGTCTATCACTTTCCTATCACACTAAGTGCCTATTTACCAATTGAAAGGTTCATACTATACGATATAGGTACTTACGGTTTAATATCAACTTCCAATAAATATCTAAAACATTCCTTTAATTTTGCCATATCCACCGTCATATAAATTTTAATTCACTTAAATGAACTTTACTCGCCTTATCATTATTTCGTAATAGAAACATCTTTGGCAAATTTTGTAAACTAAATCATTTGTAAAACATTTAGTAATTCCATTAGCGTTATTTTTACGCACCTTTAAAAACTAGAAACATTATTTTCACTTTAAACTCCCTCGTAACCTTAAACAGCTGTTGTTTACGTTAAATATTAAGCTTAGCATATAAATCAATTCCAGTGTATGCATCGGTGCGCTTGCGCACGATAGACATCAACGCGTGACGTCACCTATTGTCCTGCGCCGGCTTGCATCCCAACGGCTATCAGCTGATTCGAACCGGTTTAGTGCCCGCTTGCTGATAACATTGCAGTGAGGAGCGTACCGTATCGTTATCTTTCATTACCTATTTATTTAAACTACATTTTTAACTAATTATTTATTGGCGCAGACTAGATAATTTCATACTATGGATTCCGACTTACAAACAGTGAGTGCTCCTTTAAAGGATATTTGCAATAAACGTAGCAATATCAAAGGTTGCTTGACTAGGTTTAAAAACTACTTAGAACAGATTCAAGGTCAAGATAGTATAACTGATCTCGACATACGAAAAATTGAAAAGAAGTTATCTAGGACTGAATGTTTACAAAAGGAATTCGACGAGTTGCAAGCACAATTGGAGTCATTACAGGTTTCATCTATAGATAACGAGTTAGCTATATGTGAGGCTATTGAACAGGATTTTGATCACTATATTTCCCTAGCCAAGACTATTGTGGCAAACAATTCCACACCTAATGATAACGAATCAAACTACTCTAATGCTACACAACATGCTTCTTGTTGTGATGATGGTCGGGGATTTATGGGATTTAAATTGCCTGTTATTAAAATATCGAACTTTAATGGCACCTACTACAAATGGCTTGAGTTTAAAGAAACTTTTAATTCTTTAATTCATGGCAATGATAAGAAAAAAAATATTTACAAATTTCATTATCTAAGTTCGTATTTGGAAGGTGAAGCCGCTCACGTTATTAGTAACCTGGAAGTCACAGATAAAAATTATATTGAGGCCTGGAAGCTCTTATACGACCGTTATGACAATAAACGTCAGTTGATCAATAACCATTTGAAATCTTTGTTTACGTTTGAAAGTGTGCGAGAGACTGATAAGTCACTACGTTTTATTATTGACCATGTCACTAAAAACTTGCGAGCTCTCGGAACACTGGGCTTACCCACTGACAAGTGGGACGTCTTAATTATTTATATGGTCACAGCAAAGTTAGATAGTAACACTTTATTTAAATGGGAAGAACAGAAAAATTTGTTATCGGGGATTCCTACACTTGACGAATTTTTCTCCTTTTTAAAAAATCGTGCAGATGTTTTAGAGACTGTTAGTCGTAGCAAACAGGAACGGTCTAATAATAATAACAAGCATACAGTTCCTATTACCACTTCAAATAAATTTCAAAATAAAACTTTTTTATCCACCTCTAATAATATATCAGGTACTAAGCGTAACTTTCAGTGTCTTGTTTGTAATGAGAATCACCGTCTATTTGAATGTGCTACCTTTAGGTCTAAGTCAGCCAAAGATAGGCAACTAACGGTGACGTCATTACGCCTATGTGTCAACTGTTTGAAGCCTGGGCATGAAGTGAACAAATGCGCCCTGTCTGGTAATTGTCGGTCTTGTAAAGCCCGTCATAACACCTTATTGCACGTTGACCCCGAACCTGAACCAAACCAGTCTCCCATTGTTTTGTCCGCCCTTTCTCAATCTTCTCAAGTTTTGTTGTGTACTGCTAGTGTTTTTGTTTCAAATCCTATCACCAATGTAGCTACTAAGGCTCGCGCTCTGCTTGATAGTGGCAGTCAGTGTTCTTTTATTACGGAATCACTGCAGCGACAACTCAATTTAACTATTGAACCATCTAATGTTGACATATATACAATTGGTAATAATAAACTTAAATTAGACACTAAGCGAACTATTTTGAATCTCCAATCTAATGATAAACTATTTAATGTTACAATGTACTGCTTAATTCTACCTAAGTTATCAGAAAATATCCCTAAGTTATCCGTTGATTTACAGAATTTAAATTTGTCTAATTTCAATTTAGCAGACCCAAACTTCCACGATCCATCCGCTATGGATATGCTAATAGGTGCTGATCTATTTTGGGACCTCATAGGTTCTCAACAGCATTCCTTTCATAATAAGGGACCTATCCTACGTAGTTCTAAACTTGAATGGCTTGTTGGAGGGTCTGTTATACTATCACCACCCCCTACTATTTCAACTAAAAGAGATATACGTACCTGTCATGCTTACCTAAAGGAAGACGACAAAGATCTTTCTAGCCTAGAGCATCAGGTCGCTTAATTTTGGCAATTGGAAAATTTTTCACTATCTGTGCCACTCACAAAAGAGGAAAAGCTTTGTGAAAAGCATTTTCTCTCAACAACCACGCGATTAGAAAATGGTCGCTTTTGTGTAGGCCTACCACTTCGTGACAGTAGACAGCGTTTAGGTGACTCATATCATTTAGCTAAGAAAAGATTTTTGAACCTTGAGTCACGCTTTAAAAAACAACCCGATCTAAAGGTAGCTTACTGTGAATTTATTCATGAATATGCTACTCTCGGGCATCTGTCCGAAGCACCTACACAAAGACACTCCTATTTCCTACCGCATCATCCTGTAATCAAAGAAAAAAGCGTGTCCACTAAACTACGCGTCGTTTTTGATGCATCGGCTCGTACCACGTCTGGTATATCAATTAATGACCTCCAAATGATTGGTCCAACTATACAAGACTAAAGAGTCTTGTATAGTTGGACCAATCATTTGGAACGACGGACGGACGAAATCTTAATAAAATATTAAATAAAGATTTAATATTTTATTAAGATTTCGTCTATATGAGTACGTCATATCCGGGGACATTGAGAAAATGTTCCGCCAGGTGAACGCGAGGGAGTCAGATCGGGACCTACAATTGATATTATGGCGCGACAACGAAGCTGAACCTCTTCGCATCCTACGTCTCAACACAGTGACATATGGGTTCGCGTCCTCAACCTTTCTCACTACTAGGTGCATTTGGCAGCTTGGAGAAGAATGTACAGACCCTAAAATTAAAACTATCATTCAAAATGACACTTATTGTGATGATGTTTTGTCAGGCAGTGATTCTCCACAAGAATTGAAATATATTCAACGTTCACTATCTAATGAACTATCTAAGGGTTGTTTCAATTTAAGAAAATATAGGTCTAATTTACCTGATGTTTTCCAAGACTCTAATAATACTGATGACGGCAATTTGATCATTAGTAACGCAACTAGTACTTTGGGTATTGGTTGGTGTCCTACATCGGATATGCTACACTTTCCATTTCAAATACCTACACAATCTATTGTTACTAAAAGGTCTATCCTTTCTTCTATTAGTAAGGTATTTGATCCACTGGGACTTCTATCAATATTTACAATTAAATACAAAATTATTCTACAGCAACTATGGATTCTCAAATTAGGCTGGGATGACCCATTACCTATTACTAGTGATATTCATAAAACTTGGCAATCTTTTTGTAAAAATATATGTCATTTTTCACAACTTAAAATACCTAGATTAACCCTAATCAGTGATAATGTACTTATAGAAATGCATTGTTTTTGTGATGCTTCACAGCTTGCTTATGGGACTTGTGTTTATCTACGATCCATTGATGCGAGTGGTGCAGTACAGGTGAGCCTCTTGTGTGCTAAGGCCCGTGTAGCCCCTATTAAGGCTACTACGATTCCTCGTCTGGAGCTATGCGCTGCCGTATTAGGTGCACAATTGAGCACAGCTGTTACGCAAGCTATACGTACTCCTATTAGTCGGCACGTCTACTGGACGGATTCGCGTGTGGTTTTAGGATGGATTCGTACACCTAACAAAACAAAAACATTTGTGGCCAATCGCATAGCAGCTCTAAATGATCTAACAGATTCAACTTTATGGCGCTATGTACCCACTGCTTTAAACCCCGCGGATCTCGCCTCACGAGGAACAGAAGTGCAAAACGTGAGTTCTATACAACCTACTCTATGGTGGCACGGTCCACGATTTCTTTCGGAGTCAGAGTTGACATGGCCTACGGAAATCACACCGAGTTTTGCTGAGCTCGCTGAGTTAAAAACGGCCTCCGTTTTGGCGGCGGAGGTTGTGCCTACAGCACCTATAATAGATTTTAATAAATATTCTAAATTAATTAAATTTCAAAGAATCTATGCATTTGTATTTCGGTTTATATATAATAGTCGTAAGTTAAATAAAGTACAGGGGCCACTACAAGTAAAAGAACTTTCTCACTCACTTAAATTTCTCACTAAAACCGCGCAGAATGAATGTTTTTTCGATGTATTATCACGCCTACGGAACAAGAAGGGGTTGCCACCGAAAGCAACTCTATCGTCGTTAAACCCATTCATTGACTCGGAGTGATTACTACGAGTGGGAAGTCGCATACCTAATTCTAAATACTCATATGACAAAAAACACCCAATTTTATTGAAATCAAATCACCCACTAGTTAAATTAATATTTAGGGCTCAACACGAGCGTCTATTACACGCCGGACCCCAGCAGCTACTAGCTTCCCTCAGGGATCGCTACTGGCCAATTGGTGGCCGTCAACTGGCCAGGAATATTGTCCGAAACTGTACTACGTGTCGCAGATTTGGTGGCCAAACGTTATCCAACATAATGGGTAACCTACCTAATGACCGCGTTGAGGTCGATTTTCCATTTACTACCGTTGCTACTGAATTTGCTGGACCCTTCTTAATTACAGACCGTAAGGGTAGAGGGTGTAAAATAACTAAGTGTTATCTATGCATCTTTATTTGCTTTCGTTATAAGTGCATCCACCTAGAAGCTGTTAGCGAGCTATCGAAGGATGCGTTTATATTGACTTTGAAGCGGTTCATTGCTAGACGAGGTCTACCTAAACTCATTTATTGTGATAATGGACGTAATTTTGTAGCTTCTGCCAAGGAATTGGCTTCCTTTTTAGAGGCAGAACGCGACTCTATTTGTGACTATGCGGCTCGTCGAGGTATAGAGTTTAAATTCTCTCCAGTGTACGCTTCTTCCTTTAATGGATTGGCTGAGGCGGGTGTCAAGTCGGCTAAATTTCATATTAAGCGCACTTTAGGAAATGCACATTTAACTTTCGAGGAGTTGTCGTCATTGTTTGCACAAGTTGAGGCTATCCTCAATAGCCGGCCCCTTTGTCCTCTCAGTCCATGACCAAACGACCTACAACCTCTCACCCCGGCTCACTTGTTGATAGGCAGACCGTTAATGTCACTACCATCACCTGACTTGGGAGAGACTAGCATCAATCGTCTAGACAGGTTCCAGCGTCTAGAGCAAGTAAAACAACATTTTTGGCAACGCTGGGCCAATGAATACATCGCAGAGCTGCAGCAGCGCTCCAAATGGCGGACTACATGCCAGAATTTAAAACTTAACGACCTCGTCATAATAAAGGAGGAGAACCTACCCCCCTTGTCATGGAAATTGGGTCGAATCACTAAACTCTTTCCGGGTTCTGATGGCATAGTAAGAGTAGCAGATATAACTACATCCCAAGGGACGGTACGAAGAGCCATCAACCGCATATGCCTGTTACCTGCATCGTCAGATTCACCAGATGAAGAGGTATAGTTGAAAGTCGGACACGCTTTCAACGGCCGGGAGGATGTTGACGCCGATTTTCACTGCAGTCAACACTGCGGCTCAATTTATTAAAACTACGCTTTGATTGTATCGAGTCATACACTCCACCAATCAAATGCCTAATTACACACCTACGTCACCCACCTGTCATATACGCACATCCAATCACTACACATTTCAGTTACACACAACTATTACGCCTTGCAGACTGCACACAAAACTCTTGTATTTTCTACCTACTGAAAATATATAAATCTTCAACCTTACCAACGACTTATTCTTTTGTTCATCGCGAACAGCTATCTAACACAAAAAGAATTTTTCAAATCCGACCAGTAGTTCCTGAGATTAGCGCGTTCAACCAAACAAACAAACTCTTCAGCTTTATACTATAATAGGCTTTTAACCCAAAATGTATAGAGTACTTCCAGTTGATATTTATCAATTATGGTTAAAAACAAGTTCTTTTAGCACAAATAAAGGAAAAATTCCAAAAAATATAAAAGTTTGAAAATTGAGATAAGTTATGGATCTTACGAGATTTTGAGAAAATTTAAATTTGCCTATATTCAACTATTCGTGTTAACCAAGGATCTTCATTTTTATACACTTAATAGGGACTATAGACCTCAGTATCTGCTATAAATTTCAACTTGCTGGGTCCATTCGTTACTGAAAAAATCGACTGCACTTGCGACTTATAGAGGTGCAGTGTTTGCTCCAAAGTAAAGTACTGCCCCGCAACACAATGGAGAGAGGTGTGCCCTGGAATTGCGGTGCCACAGTAAATGGGGCTTTTTAGCGGTGAATACACAAACTTGAGCCTTATTAGCGTTAAATTGGATAAGATTTTGTCTACCCCATCGGACACTCTTGCAAGAGTAGCCTCTATTTCAGTCACAAGCTGTTCACGACTTTCTTTCACTACAGACCGAGGGATATTGAAGCAACCCTAGTAAAAAGTGTCACCATACCGTCATCCGCACTGAAGCTCCCGCCCAACCTCCCGCTGACTGAATTCCATTTCCGGTATGGACTATGTCTGTAAGTTGGTACAGCCTCTGCATAAATAAGTTTTTCCAAGTTAAAAATTATTAAAAATAAAAATAAATTAATATTCATCACGCCTTATCCCCGAAGGGGTGGCAGAGGCATATTATATGCCCACTTTTCACCGTGTGGATTTCATTCCCACGTAATAGGGTTCACCAAGCCCATTGCGGTGTTGAAATAGACAGACGCAGGTTGTGGCTACCTGCTGTTGAAATTTTTCATGCCGCCCATAAGGCATTCAACCAGGCTTAACGACTGCCATTTTACTGGCAACCGGGACCAACGGCTTAACGTGCCTTCCGAAGCACGGAAACGCTCGCAAATGTAAATGCCACAAAGTGGTCACCCATCCGAGGACCAGCCATAGTGAAAGTTGCGTAACTCAGTGATCGTTTAAAGAACACTGAGACCGCGGGGCCACGATTATTATTAATTCTACTTAAGATATGAAGCAGAACAGTATGATGCAGCAGTGACTGCTAGTAAGACTCCCAATCAAAGCAGATTGAGCCGCAAAAAATAATTACAAATACCAGGTAACGGATCATAGCTTTCATTTTACTGACAATTACACAAGTAACATTAAACTTTCATTTCATTATTCGCGAGTTTAAAAATATGAAAATAATAGAATCAACTTCCAATTTTTAAACCATTAATCCTTGTCAATGAAACTCCTGGCATATCTACTCCGAATTTGTAATTAAGTCCCTCCTGTGTAATACAAAAAAACACTGACAGCACTGCGACCTAAATATCAGCTAATGGGGTAGGGCCCCACTG
This sequence comes from Thumatha senex, assembly GCA_948477245.1. NCBI lineage: Eukaryota > Metazoa > Arthropoda > Insecta > Lepidoptera > Erebidae > Thumatha > Thumatha senex. The sequence goes on along the minus strand of OX419741.1, from coordinate 23,952,833 downwards.
CAGGCGCGTGCGCTTCATACAAGCTTATAAGCACTGCATACCCTAGCCCAATAAGTATAATCTAAATCTATTATTTCAGTAGTACTACAAGTACGACTACCCCGTCAGGGATACAGCGTGAATATGACGTAGGCATCTACCAAGAAAGTAATGTGAGGGAAAAAATTAACACATAAGTTATAAACGCTAGTCTCAAAATATTGTCGTTAACATCCCAACACTATTTACACACACATTTGCACACAAATAAAAAACGACACGCATCTTCAGTATAAAGCTCCATCTAGTATTATTATTAGTCTGAGATATCGCTACTACGCGCTATCAATAGCCGTTCACGTGGCACCATTATTTTTTCTTTATATTTTGCACCATCCAAAATTTTGTCCAGTGACTTAGCAGCCGATCAAGGCGACACGGCGACACAAACGTTGTATAACTTGCTACAAAAATACAGGCGTGTACAATTTGATGTCTATTCCTACTTCCAACCTTCGTAAGTGCAAACACGTACATTTAAACTTAGAAGTACTAGTTCCAAAGTCGCTAGTGAACTTGAAACTAGTACTTCTAGTCGGGCTATTTCGAAATTTACACATGAGTGAAACTATTTAGTTACAACTAAGGAATAACGCTCACGATCGTTTATATTCAATTTCAATAAATTTTTACCAACATATTTTTTTAGCACGTAATTATAATGTCGCTCTCCTAGTACTTAGTAGGCAAGCAATAATTACGTCCCCAAAGAATAAAAATATAGGTCCCTCCGACAAATCACAATTGTTCGGCTCAAATTGTCCGCTACGAAGTATACCCCACCTCATTCTAATGTTACTTTGATTTGCTTTAAATGTAATACTCGTACAATATTTCATTTTTACGTTTCCCCAGGGTAATACAATTTCTATATTTTGTTCTTCTATTAAATATGGTTTTTTTGCCTAGTGAAAGGAGGCCAAAAGCGAGCACGAGCCTAAAGCGAGCACCCATTTCACCGCTTGTAAACTCTACGCGGTCACTCGTCCCATCGGATAAACCCCCTTGCCGTCTCAGTCTGCGGCAAACATTGCTGATATCTCCGATAAACAGAACGGCCGATGTGGTAAAACAATTATTTTAACATATCTATCACACCTTATCCCCGAAGGAGTGGCAGAGGCATATTACGTGCCCATTTTTCACCGTGTGCATTCCTGTTGAAATAGACAGACGCAGGTTATGGCTACCTGCTGTTGAAATTTTTCAAGTCGCCCATAAGGCCTTCAACGACTTAACGACTGCCATGTGACTGGCAATCGGGACCAACGGCTAAACGTGCCTTCCGAAGCACGGAAACGCTCGCAAATGTAAATACCACAAAGTAGTCACCCATCCGTGACCAGCCATAGCGAATGTTGCTTAACGCAGTGATCGTTTACAGAACACTGAGTCCGCGGGGCCACGAGCGCTTCATTATTTTAACATTTCTATACAAAACTAGGAGACACCCCGGTTTCGCTCGTGACACAATTCGAACTCCCGTCGTAACTACTTGTAATGATCTTCAGGTAGATAAATAAAATACTTATTTTAGTTGTCATTCCAAACTCAATTATATTTTATATAAATCACTAATATAATGTACATATTACAATTCTACGTTCTGTGCCGCCATCACCAAAAAGAACTGTTTTCTTCTAATCATTCCTGTACATCAAGGCAATGACATCTACTTCCAGCCTAGTTCTCTGACATCCCTTTTCTTTACACATTTACAATATTTTTTCTTATTATAGTTTATACATCATATTCATGCAAAACTTACTTTCTACAACATTCAATTAATATTATTATATAAAAAACAAATACTAATATTTATTATTATTAAACATTTGTTATCTAGTTAGTGTAATCTTTAAAATAGGATGGTTTTTTAATGACTCTATCACTCATAGATTTGACTACGGGATCAACCACTGGAGATGATTCCGTTGTTAATGATTCTATTTTCACTTCTGGATCTAAATTAAATCTTAGTAACTTTTTAACATTTCTTGGTTGATTTCCTAAACAACTCCTCAAACTTGAGGCTCGACCTTCATCATCATAAACATTGAATTCCATTATATCACTTAATTCATTCATTTCATCTTGATCTATTTATACTCATAATATAAATTTTCTGATTCTATATTTTTATTTCTATTCTTATTCTCTATTGTATCAAAATCTTCATCATCATAGTCGTATGTGTTTCTGATTCTAAACTGTTTATACTTTGACCCTTTAAATATATTAATTCTATTTCTTAAAATGTTATATCCATTTTCCAATAAAATTCTAAAAGATCTATAATTTTCTCCTTTCCCTATAATTTTACCAGGAATCAAATTCTTACTATTTTTATCTCTTACATATACTTTTTCCCCAATATTATAATACCTTTCTTTTCCTTTATTTTTCCTATCATGAAAACTTTTGTATCTTAAATTCCTTTCCGATATTTGTTTTTTATTTTTATTATAATTATTTCTACTATTATAATTATTTACAGGTAAAATAGATGTTACTTGTCTACCCAATAACATTTCTTTTGGTGACTTTAATTCTGTATCAATTGATGTTTCTATATTTAAGCAAAGCTAAATGTATATCTCTACCATCAATTAAACATTTTTTAAGCATTCTTTTTATTGTTTGAATATGCCTTTCCACCATACCATTAGATCTAGCATAATAATGGTGTTGAAGCAACATGTTTAAAACCCCATTGTTGTTTAAATTCTATAAATACTGAACTTCTATACTGTGAACCATCATCTGTATATAATATACCAGGTATTCCCCATCTAGAAAATATACTCTTAATGGCTCTGACATGCTCTTCTCCAGTCTAATTTACAAGTTCTACTAATTCTATAAACTTTATTAAATAATCTACTATTAACATGAATATTTTATCATGGAAAAAAACATCAGCTCCTACTGTCGCACAACATACGATTTGACCAATCTAGCTGGACAATAGGTATTTAAATATAATACTTAAAATAACGATTTACTGATCTCCTTACATCCTTGAATATATTACTTAACTGACAATAACAGTAAGTCATCCCTAGGCCGCGCGAAACCGGTTATAACAAAGGGCGAAAGCGCCCAAACCCTGCAGGTAGTCGGCCGACCCGCTCAGTGTGACCTTTAACGTTAAAGAGTGTACATGTTTTTTTTGTGTTTTGAGCGACTTCGAGTAGTTTTTTTCATGGATTCGTCAAATAGAGGTAATTATCTGTATATTAAGATATTAAAATAACCAATATTTTACTTTGACGAATGTGTGGCATTTGTGTAAAAATACATAGAAGATTTCTTATTTTTTTCCTCTACTTAATTTTGACTTGGAGTTTTACTTGGTAGCCAAACGCAGTCAAGCTGTGATAATAGTCTTAATAGATTACCTGTTTATTATACTTTGATGATATAGTATTCATTACTTGCGATTTTTTGCGATTATAATATATTTTTAATTTTCCTTCATAGATGCCCGAATGCAGCGAAAATCGATATTCGATTTTTGGCATTCTACTCCGGCCAAAGATCGATTAAATGAAGTAATTAACTTCGTAAAGGTGCAGTTTGGTGTTTCAGTTCAAAACGAAGAGCAAGACGAAAAATTAAAAGCATTCTTGAAAAAAGAATGTGAAAAAATTCGCGTCAAATGGGTTCGCAAACAAAGAAGGTTAGACTTATTTTTAAAAGAACACGAAGATTGGTTGAACGAAGATTTGAATTTCAATATGCTTGTGGCACCTGAAGACTTATCACAACCAAGCACTAGTGGTGGCAGACCACAGAAAAGTTTTAAAGAAAGTTCCGAAAAATCAAAAAAAAGAAAAGTGCAACATTTGTTACATAATTACAGCAGCGATGAGTTAACTTTTGCGACGCAAGTAAGTGTCAGAGCCAGTGGGAAGCGAGATGCTGCAACAATAATACAGGAGCTGTCTACATCCTCACCAAAGCGTGCCACCAAGTATAAGAAAGCTCGCAAAATTTTTAATACTCCAAAAGAAAAAAGACCGTATACTCCGGATGAAGCCTTAGCCTTTTTTATATCAAATAACTTGACAGTCCAAACTTATAAAAATATTCAGCAAGAAGCAAAAGAAAGGGGATTCAATGCATATCCTTGCTATGATCATGTGGCCAAAGTGAAGAAGCAGTGCTATCCTTCTGTTGAAAATATAACTGTTACGGATATATCAGCTGAAGTGAAACTGGATGCTCTTTTGAGCCATACTGCATTGAGAATATGCAAAGATATTATTGGAGAAAGGTTAGACATAAGTTTATTGAATTACACTTTAATATATAAATGGGGATGTGACGGGTCATCGGGCCATAGCTTATACAAGCAACCATTTGATGATCCAGATAGCACAGATGAATATATGTTTATCATCTCGTTGGTTCCAATAAGACTCGTAAATGATGAACAGAAGATCATATGGGAAAACCCTCGTCCATCATCACCAAGATTCTGCAGAGTGATAAAATTTATTTATAAGAAAGAAACTGAAGCATTAATCAAAGAAGAGTGCCAAGTAATTGAAAAGCAAATAATGGAGTTGGAACCAACTCGCGTAGAAGTAAAGGGTGTAGCCATCTCCATAAAACACGATTTGATTATGTCAATGATTGACGGAAAAGTCTGTAATGTTCTTACAGAAAACAAATCAACACAGAGGTGCTTTATCTGCAAAGCAACATCCAAAGAGATGAATTCACTTCAACCAATGGTTAGAGAAGTAGACGAGAGCATGTACGGATTTGGCATATCGAGCCTACATGCATACATTCGGACAATGGAATGTTTGTTAAACATTAGTTATCGCATGGACATTCGCGAGTGGCAAGTAAGGGGAGAACAGAATAAGAAAATAGTAAAAAAAACTAAAGAAGAGATCCAGAAAAAGTTTAAAGGAATTGGCCTAATCATAGACAAAGTAAAGCCGGGTTTTGGAACCAGCAATGATGGTAACACTGCGCGAGCCTTCTTTTACAATTATGCCACAACGGCACAAATCACAAACATTGATGAAAATCTAATCCATCGATTTGGCACTATTTTAGCGGCCATAACTTCAGGCTACGAAATTAATACCGAAAAATTTCAAGAATTTTGTCATGAAACCAGAGTCATTTACGTGAATTTATATGCTTGGTATAATATGCCAGCCACAGTGCACAAAATTCTTGTACATGGAGCAAGCATAATAAAAAATTGTATAATACCAATTGGACAAATGTCTGAAGAGGCTTCTGAAACCAAGAATAAAGAAATTAGGAAGGCCAGATTAGGCCATACAATGAAAACCTCAAGATACAGAACCAATTACGATTTAATGAAGCATTTACTGATATCTTCAGACCCCTACATCACGCTATTACGAAAACTTCCAAGAAAAAGTACATTGAGACATGACAAAGATGTACTTACTTTGTTAAAAGATTGAAATAAATATTGTATACATTCCATTTGGCCTTTTATTAATCATATTATTGTTTTAAATGTAACAAACAAAGCATTCTTTTAGTTCCTGAGTTTTGTCCACCTAGATTTGTCAAATCGTATACTGTGTGTCGGTCGGACTGTACGGTCTATTAGGTAAATCTCTAAGTTTCAATGGTTCATAAGAATGACTTTTTAGATGCTGTTGACACACTTCACAATTTTTTATTACATTTTCTATTTCTTTGTTCATAAATGGCCAATATAAAATTCCTCTGATTCTACTTTTACATTTACTTACACCTAAATGATTATAATGAATTTGATTTAGCATATCTTTGCGCATTGACTTTGGAACTAATACTGCGGAATCTTTAAATATTATACTATTTACAACAGATAGATTTTCTTTTACTGAATAATAAACTTTTAATTAAAATGGTATATCTGAGTATTTGGGCCATGATGTTGTTATATACTTTATTAATAAAAGCAAATTTGGATCTTTAGATGTTTCTTGTTTGAATTCTTGTAATTTTTGTTCTGTAATATTAAAATTTTCCAATATCATACATACTTGGATTTCAACATTTTCATCAATATCAGAACTATTTACAAATGTTATCTCTCACAAAATTTCTTGATAAAGCATCAGCCACTAAAAGATCTTTACCTGGTTTGTACTTTATTACAAAATCATTATTTTGAAGTCTCATTCTTAATTTTTGCAACCTAAGTGGAGTTTAATTCATGGAACTTTTCAATATTTGTTCTAAAGGTTTATGATCTGACTCTATTATAATCTGTTTTTTTTAGTACAGGGTTGGGTGCAGTTTTGTTGCAGAACAATTTACCAGTTGCTTATGCCTCTAAAGCTCTCACCGAGTCACAAAAGGTTTGGGCACAGATAGAAAAAGAACTTTTGGCTATAGTATATGCATGTGAAAAATTCCATCAATACATTTATGGTAAACAGATTATAACCCTTCGAGGACAGTCGTTATCTTTTATAGGACTAACGCAACCCTATGAGGAGGGATAGTAGATTCGCTTTTTGAGTTATTTACTTTCTGATACCAACAAAAAAATGTTTCAGTAAGTTATTGAAAAGCTCACATCCGCAGGGCAGCTTGTGGCGAGCTGAATGTGCGAGGTTACACATCGGTCCCGATTCCTCAGAGTTTTGTTGCCCTTCTGCACCGGTTAGGATTTAACGGCCTAACGGGAGAGCAGTGAGAGTGCTACTCCCGGGAGTGCAGCAAATCTCAACTCTGGCTTGCCTTAATTGGCCGGTCAGAGGGAGGGAGCCAGAGCTATATGCTCGGGGGTGGAAGTGTCATTTTCAAGGGCATAAGGGGGAAGCCCGCTCCGGGTCTTTCCCGCGAAGGCGAAACCGGCGCCGCACCGCTCGACACCCCAAGCCGCTCACACCGGTGTTGCCACCTGTCGCCTTACAGGCTTATCATGCCTATAGCGATTGTTTAGAGGGCCCATCTAGTGAGTTGGCAAGTCACCGTCTGCCAGTATTTTGATAATAATATATTAAAATGGCAGACGCCGTCTTCATCCATAGTTTTAGTTACATACTCTATTTAATCTTCAACTCAATAGCCCATTTAGTAGTTAGCATATTGTACAATTGTTTAACTCCCATTGGAGGTGGTCCACTATCATTCTTCTACATAAGGCGGGCGTGGACTGTCTGTAGTGGGAGTCCCATTACCTTTTAGATTAAAATTCTCAAAGGGCCTCTGCGTGTTGGACCAGTATGTCCCCATGTACGCCTACCAAAAGCCCGGGTATCTTCATAAAAAAAGAAGATACCCGTGAAGAAGAAGAGACATAATTATAATCGTTTATTTCAGGTCACAAGTACCCATACAGAAAAACAAATAAAATAAATCAAATTAAATGAATACATTGCAACAAAAAAATAATTAATAATAAAAATGTCAAATACATACAATTATAATATAAAATAAAATTAATATAAAATAAAATTAGATGAAAATAGCTAGCTGGAATATTGAAGATCATATATGAAGTAGAGGTTACAAAGACATACAATCTTTTCAACAAAAAAAATGATAAAAGAAATAGTGGCCGCCAAAATTATCTATTGTTCTAAAGAAAGGGGTTTTAAAGTTATAAATCTTTTTTATATAAAAAGGCCCGCTACCAGCCATGTCGGTGCCGTACCTTGAAGTAACGTGGTGGCCACATGATCATGTCAATTTTAGGATACGGAAAATTATAAATATTTTGAAATCGTTTTTTTTTTTATGTCAAATAAATTCTACGTTAAATTAACCCGTGATTTTATTTCGGAAATTAGTTCGTGAATAGCAAGGCTAAAGATGCGTGGCCCAAGCGGGTCCCTCTGCTGAGCACCCACTTGTGAAAGTATTAGGTCCTCATTGAAAAAAAGATTTGATGGATATTGATAGAGTTGGTGAAGGAAAGGGTAGAGAGAAGGAATCTTGTCCTTGACTGCGCTCAACAGAACGTCTCTTTCTAGGGTGTTAAATGCATTGCGAATGTCGAGCTTCAGAACTACGCACTGCGAGTTATTTGCATCCATTACGAAGGACCGTGTGGCATGGATTGCTGCTTCACATCCCCGTTGCGTTCCAAAACCTGCGGCTGCAGATATTCGGCCATCCCCTCCCTGACTGCACGACAGGCCAACTTAGCCGCCAGACGACGGAAAGTACTGCCGACAGCAATCGGTCTGACACCACCATCCTTCTTCGCCAAGGCAAAAAGCGAAGCTCCATATATAAATAGGCAAACGTCGGATTTCAAATGACCACCCAGCAAAAAGTTTGACAGCTTAGTTAAACCGGCAACCAAACGTCGTCCGTTTTCCCCCGCCGCCCCCGAAGTAAGCTCTTTTAGATGCCCAGGGCGAATACCATCCAAACCTGCTGCAGACCCAGCATAAAATGAGTCAAGTACTAGTGCCACATCTTGAGTATGACGCATCTGGTACCGGCAGGCTGCCAAGTGGGCGTGAAGGGGCGGAATTTTATTTATTGAAATTCTGCTTTTAATAAAAAAAACCAATTGAGTCGCAGATATACTTCTTACTAATATTAGGAATGCGAAACTTTAAAAGAATGTATAGATTTAGGTTTGTTACTCTTTCACGTTTAGAAGCTTATGCATCAGAATAACGCATGATTCTATCTTGGGAACAAGTTCCTGTGGAAAACGGGAAAGCTTCTCCACGCGAGTGGAGCTGCGGGCGTCAACTAGTAAATATATATGTAGGTATATCGGTAAACTTCGATTCATGTAACAAAGTGGAAAAGTAAATACTTTTGGACTAAAATGACTAAATAGTAAAAATGGGTAAATTTAAGTCGAGGTTTTTGAAGTGCATATAGTAGAGACACCCTACTATGACTACTAATATCCACTCACAATCTGACTTTTATATTAATAAATACCCGTAGGTACTGAAATCACTCCTGGTGTGTCGATGTTAACATATCTATTGATTCGCCAAAATGTTCGGCAACAGCCAAAGTGTTTAGTAACACTCTCAAAGAATATGTAATATCTGACACATCACTACATATTATAAAACAAAGTCGCTTTTCGCTGTCTGTCCCTATGTATGCTTAGATCTTTAAAACTACGCAACGGATTACGATACAGTTTTTTTTAATAGTTAGAGTGATTCTCATAGAAGGTTTTTATGTATAATTTGTTAAGTTTTTGTATATATTGACCAAATTATAACGATATTTGTTGGGGATGTCGCAAAAAATAAGCCGTCTGGGAGCTTTCAACAAAAACGCTGCCTAAACCCTGTGAGATATAACAAAATTATGTATGGTGTAATTGTGTATCTAATAAAGGTCTACAAAAAAGTCCGCGACGATATATGTCTATCTCTTAAGAATAACATACTATATCCGTTTTAATACTTTAAAAAAACAGCAATTATTAAGCGATAATTTGAAGGCTATTTAAACAAATATGCTATTAATCCTTATCATTTTTACTACGTTAGTTGGCTTCAGCATTTCATGAAGATTATTTTGTCCCTTTACACCTTGCAAATTAAATGAATATCTTACGAGTTATCGCAAATTCAAAATCAGGCGCAAAGAAATTAATTTAATTCGACCGGGCCGTGCGGGTAGGTAGGTACCTAGGTACTGGAGAGCGGAGAAGTAATCAATGAATTTGAAAAATGTTCATACATTATTGTAAATGTGAAATTATTAAACAACGGGATTAAATGGGTGCCACGGGGTTCGAAGTATGTCACGGGCGAAGCCGGGCGGGACAGCTAGTTAGGTATAAATTTAGATACATATGTTACAATTCCTAGAATAGTTTGTAGATCCTTCTTATTTGTGGGTTCTTTCATGTTCACGATTGCTCTTATTTTTTCAGGACTAGGTTTAATACCATTACTACTCATTATATGCCCCACATATTTTACTTCTTCTACTCCAAATTTACATTTACTTTTGTTAAAACGTACACCTGCTTGACAGGCACGATCTAAAACTTGTTTCAAACGTCTATCATGTGACTCTTTAGAATCACCCCATACAATTAATTCATCAACAAATTCTATGTTTGTACTGCTTCCAAGTCATGAAATATCTCATAAAAGCATTTACTGAAAACCTCTGGAGCCGACCAAACTCACCTGCATTAAATGTGGTATATAGTTGGCTTTCTTCTGACAGTTTTATCATGAAAAATCCCTAAGTTGCATCAAGAACTGAAAAATATTTAGCATTTGGCATTCTTCAAAACAAGACAAGTTCCTCAAAAGTACTCATTTTAAAAATTTCTCTGATAATACATTGTAAACCTTTAGGTTGTACAGGACCCTACGGGAGATAAATGAAAGTAGAAGTAGTTAGAATATAATATAGTATATTTCCCGATAGGGCCAAAAGAAGTCTAGTCAGGGTCGCGGGTGTCGAATATCGATAGGCAACCGTAAGGTGGACTCTATCGCAAGAGGCTGCGGAATCTGGACTTATCTGAGGGAGGGCCAGGTGATCTTCCACGGGTCGGATCTTGTTCCTCTCGCAGTCGTAGTAGGTTCTCCGGCTTGGCGACGGCTTCCACTCCCGGTCCAGGCGCAACCAGAAGGAGCCTCGGAGTAGCGCTCGGCCAACAGGTAGTAGGTATAGAGGTGGAACCGTAAAGGTTCAACCGTAACAAAGGACCCTGGAAGACAGAAGCCTGGGGTAAGAACCTCAGCCGGAAACCTAAAAGGCATCCAGCCTCTCCTCAGGCCCAGGTTGGCTGGAGAGGCGGGAAGTCTTACATATAGGTTGTAGGTGGTAGGTACATAGAATGAAATTTAATAAGGGTTGGCTGGCACACTTGTGAAAATTAAAGCTTTAAACGTATTCCTACCCTCTTATAGCTATAGCTGAAAATTAGCAATTGTAATAGCTTACAATGGTTAAGCTTAGCAATGATAAAAATAGCTATTAATTGCGGTAATACATACGCTGAAAAGGAAATAGGTAAGAACACTATAGATAGAATTAGATTTAAACACTCCTTCCTGCAGGAACAAAAGTAAGTAAGGATGATTGATTATAATTAGAAACTTACCGGGATATTCCGGGTCCAATATTTTTTACAAATATTTTATAATGAATATAGTTTTAGGAAAGTAGATACTTTAAAGAAGAGCAAATTGTATTTAATTTGCAATTACTTTATTTTATAATTCTATTTTTTGACTATTGTGTGGTAGTAAACCGTGCGTAATTGACAAATCTAGGTTGTTCCCGAAACTTCCTGTCAACTGATTAAATAGGGCCCAGGGGTGGGTCAATGTGCGGGGGACGGGACCTCGAACTCCCACTCCACGCTTGGAGTAACTTCAATGCCGCATCCGTCCGATAGATGGCGTTAGTCGTATGATGGCGCGGCTCGACCACGCATCATTACAACATTTGTTTAAATTTTGTGGATCTAGGCACAATCTAATATGTCCACATATCTGGTTTTTTAGCTACAACCATGGAACTCACCCATTCTGTAGGTTCTGTAACTTTCCTAATAACATCTAACTGCTTTAAATAATCTAACTCTTTTGTAATTTTATCTTGTAATTTACATGGAATTTTCCTTGGCCTTTCTACAATAGGTATACTACTCTCTTTGTGTATTCAATATTTCCTAAACCATTAAATAATTCATCATATTGATTTACAATATCATTTACATTTATTATATTTATTTTATTTAATATTCCCAACCTGATCGCTGTGGATAAAAACATGGAGTATAAAAATTAACAACATAGAATGTGCTTTTTAAATTAATGTTCTTATATTGTATATTTGCTTCACATTTACCTATAATTTTTATATCTGAACCATAAATTTTTTTTATAATTCATTTTTACATACCCTCATTTTTAATCTTAATTAATAATAATTCCTTTATTTAAAATATCTACCTGCTATCCTGTATCTATTTTAAAATTAACATTACTATTATTTAATTTTAAATTCATGAACCAATCTTTACCCACTGAACCAATTCTACTGACAGAACTTATATTCATTGTCTGAGATTCGTCTGCGTTGTTTTGTACAACTAGCATAACATACAGATGCAAAATGATAAGAAATGTATGAACTTATTACATTTCATACATTTCTTATTAAATGCTGGACATTTCTTAGATTCATGATATTTATTACATTTTTACATGGTTTAGAATAAGATTTATGATCACTACTCTGGACCCTGGTACCTTCTGTTGATCTTGTTCTCGAAGTGTATGATCGACTATTACCGCGACTGTTTGTGCTGCAATCCTTAGGCGTCACTCTGGTTCTATTAAGCGATCTTGTCACTGGCAACTGTATCCGATGTTTGGTCATTTGTATTTAGGGTCTTCGCTTGTTTTTGCGCTATTTGAGCTGCTTTGCATATAGCCATGCATTTTTCTAGTCTTAGATCAGCAATTCTTAATAATTTTTCACGTCTCATATGCCCAAAACAATTACGTCCCTTAATAAACTTTCTTTTAAATCTTTAAAGTTGCATTATTTGCTTAATTGTTTTATCTGTGTAAAATATTCTTCGTAATCTTCGTTAGTATTTTGTTCTCTGCTAAAAAATAAATATTGTGTATACGAGGGCGGCACTGAAAATTTCGGGAATCAAAGAAGTGACACAACATTATTATTTAAAAATGTATTTATTGCTTTTCGAAGTATTCTCCGCGAAATTTGACACATTTTTCCATACGATGGAACCAATCACTGAAGCAACCATTCCATTCGGAAGTTGGGGTATCCAAAATGTCCATAGCTTTTTCAGGTGATGAAAATCTCTGACCACGCAATTTTTTCTTTATTTTAGGGAAAGTATAGAAATCATCATTAGGTCGGGACTGTACGGCGGATGGTCTAATAATTCTATGTTTTCTTGCTCTAGAAACTCTTTTGTTCTGTAAGCGGTGTGAGAACTCGCATTGTCGTGATGGAGGATGATGCGGCGGTTGCAGTTCTCTTTACGGAGTTCAGAAACGACCTGTGGTAAACAAATGCTAGCATACCATTCTGCATTAACCGTTCTTTGTCCCTCAAGAGGAATAGTCGCAACATGGCCGGTTTTGGAGACAAACGTGGCCACCATTTTTTTGCAACACTCCGTGAACGAACAATTTTTGTTGGCTTTAACTCATTTTGGAACACCCAATTTCGTGACTGGTTTTTTGTTTCGGGTTCGTACGCGTATATCCAGGATTCGTCACCTGATACGATGTTGTATACAGCATTTGAGGATCCTGCGTGGAATCTTTCGAGTTCTGACGCACCAAGTAACGCGATCCGCTTTTTGCTATACACAGAGCGAATGCGGTATCCATCGGGAAAACAACTTTTTTACACCTAATTGTTCATGCAAGATTATTTGTATTTGACTCGTGCCAATGTCTAAAGTTGCCTGAATTTCGCAGTATGTCACATGTCGATCTTCCTCAATTAGCTTACGCACAGCATCAACGTTTTCTTGGGTGACTGCAGTTTTTGGACGACCTTGACGAGGATCATCACTGAGATTGACACGTCCACGTTGAAATTCAGCAAACCAGCGATAAATTGAGGTTTTGGATGGGGCTTCATCACCAAATGCAGAAATCATCCGGTCAACACACTGTTTTTGTGTTAAACCACTTCGAAAGTCATAATAAATCATTGCTCTTGAATTTTCTCGATTCAATTCCATTTTCTCAACGACTAAACAAGTTTGACAAAACCTTGTGACAAGACAGGGAATCTTTTTTTTTAATAAATAAATGGTACCTATTCGATTTTTAAAACAAAGGAGTTTTCAATTAAAAAGATTTTAATATGACAGGAACAGTGGAAATGTTCCATTCCCGATACTTTTAGTGCAGCCCGCGTATGTTTCATTTACCGGTGGGCTACAATGCTTTTCGAATTCTTCTAGAACATCGTCGAAATTCAAATTTTATTTTCTTTCAAAAGTGTTGTACAGCTCCAAACTGTCGTTTCCTACGCAATGCAAGAGTAATGCTTTTTTCTGTTCTGGATTCTATTTGGCATGTGCACCGCTGGCTAGTAAATAAAGATCAAATTTTTGCTTCCAGTCGTCATAGTTTCTATTTTTGCTCGACTCACCGTACAATTTCAATGGCGGTGGTGGTCGTAATAAATCCATTTTCTTACTTGTCTCGTACTTTTCTTAGTTTATCTAATAAGCCTCAGCGCCATGTGATGATAGATAAATGAAATATTTTAGTTGCGATTCCAAACTCAATTATATTTTATATAAATCACTAATATAATTTACATATTACAATTCTACGTTCTGTGCCGCCATCACCAAAAAGAACTGTTTTCTTCTAATCATTCCTGTACATCAAGGCAATGACATCTACTTCCAGCCTAGTTCTCTGACACTACTTAATACCGTCGCTAATAAATTCTACAATAATCCATTAAAATTTGCCCGATTTGTTGACATTTATGACTCCGCTCTCCAGGTCAGTAGCGTGATAATATATAGCCTATAGCCTTTTCAATTTAATTTCAATTTCAATTTATAATGGAAATCGGCTATCTAACACAGAAATGTTTTTTTAAATCCGACCAGTAGTTTCTGTGATTAGCGCGTTCAACCAAACAAACAAACTTACAAAAACTCTTCAACTTTATAATATTGGTATAGATGACGAATGTATGTCTTATGTGTTTTGAGTAAAAGTGAGTAAACTATATTATTATCAAGATTTGTTTAGTATATTGTGTTTTTTTACAATAAATTAAATCATATTTGTAGGCAAATATTTACGTAAATGGGCAAAGTGAGCAGAGCAAAGCGAGCATGACCGCTATGCCCGGTGTTTCATGGATAGAATGTAAGTATGTATGTATGTGTACCTATTTATTAACAAGTATGGGAACTATTATTACTGCCTATATATATTTTTTACATTATACAGGGTCATTTCTAAAACACCAGCAACCTCTTAGGTGTAGATAGCCAAGGTTATAGCTAACAACGTTTGTTCTACCACTTTTGGCAATTCGTTACACAGGGAGTACTATCGTACATTGAAACTTCGAAGTTCGTCATAGATTTTCGCTTAAAACAACTCCTGGGTCTCTTTTTCGTCAGGTACTGCATGCTTCGATGAAAGATAGATGTGCGCGCATCAATGCGGTTGAAAAAGGTCAAGGTCAAATGGAGTTATGATCGGTCAACCCCCATCTCCTGTGATTTTCACGAGTTGTGTATTACTGTAATTCAATCAGTGTATTATATTAAAATTAAATTTAAAATAAAAAATCCATAAAATTTAAATACGAATTTTCAAAATCGAAAAAAAATTCGTAGAACATGTTTTTATGATGTTAGCTACCTACTCCTAGCAGGTTGCTGGAGTTTTACTAATGACCCTGTATACATTATACCGATGTTATTTTCTCAAACAATTTTGATGATATTCTTATTATAAATGGCTTTTTTTAGATGATGAACAAATATAAAAGAAAATCACAACAAGGTTCTTGTAAAATATCAAGATGCTAGTTGTGAAGAAATCGATTCAGGAGGCAACAGAATCAGCTCAGCTTTAGCTCAAAATACATTTTTTTTAAATTATCTATCGTAGCAATATATTTTTGAGGAGTCAGATTTTAAACGCCTTTTTATAATATGCCTCTGCCTACCCCTTTAGGGACAAAGGCGTAACATTATGTATGTTTGTATGTATATTTAATTATTAATCGCTTAATTTTTACACTTGCATAAATTTGGGTGTATAGACGCCTCTGCCACCCATTCTGGGTTAAAAGCGTAAATGATAAGAAAGCATAAATGTTAGTAAAATAAAACTCTGAATATTAAACTATATACCTATTTAACACTACTTTATTGCTTCAAAAAATTAAACTAAGCTTTGTATACATCAGTGTGTTTGAAGTTAACCTTCTTGTCTATGCCAAGTTTTTGGCGAATTATAAAGTCTGGTAAATTTCTGTTTCTCAAATGTGCAGGCAGTGGGGTGTAGTTGGCCTTCTCCAGCTTGTTTGACACATAATCCTCGGCCCGGAACTCATTGGCAGATTTGACGAGTGCAAGCAATGAGTTCTGGAAGATTTTCTCCTTTTTTTGACGACGGTGCTGTTTTACCTGAAGACCACAAAAAAACAATTTTAATTTTAAAAAAAATTATACTTTATGTACATACATATAATACAACATAGTCACACCTTCATCCCTGAATGGGTTCGCACTTCGCAGAGGCATACTATCTGCCCTTTTTTCTACCATTGCATTTTGTCCCAAGTTAGTAAGCCCTTTGGTATATTGAATCTTTCAAGCCATGAGATCAGTGATCATTTACAGATATATATAGAATAAATATCTTGAAATAAATAAAACATGACGGTAGAAGCATCTGATAATTGTCTGATTCTAACCCTCTCACTGATGGATGAGACTCTGGTGTAGGCTAATAAATATGTCTAGGATGTTCTCACACAACGCAATCTAGCCCTAGACAAGTTATGCTCACAATTATATATTTATAAACATACATATTATCTAAAGTTTAAAACATACATTTGAGGATTTGAGATTTTAAACGGAGACCTCAGCAGGGCAGTAACATACACTGCACCTCCAAGATGACCTTATAGCAGTTGGGATATAATAGGGCATTCCACTTTTACTTTGGAAATGGATAAATACACAAACGCTTTGAACAAACACGGTCTATGTTTGTTCAAAGTGATATGGAAGAAAGATTGTCATTGTGCCTTATCACATTGATTACCTTAAATAAATTAATACAAACCTTGGCCCAGCGAAATTTCATTTTTTTATATAGCTTCCTTCTTTGATGTTTCTTCATTTTCTTTCTTCTGATTACAATCAATCTCTCCGCCCGTATTTCTTCTTGTTGTATTGCTGGCAAACCAATTTCATCCTTCACCCATTCTTTATCAAGCAGAGGTAGAATTGAACGAGGGTTTACAATAGGTATATATGGTATTGGGTCTTGTTGTTTAATCGTCTCCGTTGGCCGCGAGGTCGGTTTGTACAATATTTCTACACTAATATTCCTGGGTGTTAATGATAGCAACTTCGACTTGTTTACTAACTCATTGTTGGGTTTGTATAAATTTACTGACTTAGGCTGACATTCAGATATTGTTTTCAATGCCGTTTTGATGTTCAGCATACGAAGTTCTAGGGAAACGAAAAGAAAATTGTTTAAATAGTAATCATTTAGAACCCACATAACCTCGATTACATTCTTTATGTACTTACGTTTTATAGTATTCTGGATAGAGTTCATTGCGCTCGTGTTATTTATAAAATATAATTTAATATTGCATAATTTTGTGTTTTCTTCACAAATTAACAATACTCATTATAAGCATTCAAGTTTGAATATTATAACTCTTGCAGTCAATTCAAGCAATTTTTCTGGAGAATGTTGACAAACTTGACAAGCAATTGACTTTGACATACATGACAGTACTAATTTTTAGTTATCTTCATCCTAATCTTGAGCATGCAAAGGAAACTCGGTCCATACAGTCTTGTCTACAGTATTCAAAGCTTAGTAAGCGTCATGTCTAGTCCTGACTCCGGTTAGGTAGTTACGGGTTAAGAATTGATCTTTTTAACAATTGTTCCTTTTATAAATTGGACTTTTTAAGCGTTTAGTACCCTAATGTCCACTTCCCAAAATGACCACATTCCATAACGACGTCTCCCAAAACGACCACTTCCAGCAATGACTACTTACTCAGATTGACTACTTCCCATTTCGTCCACTTTCCAAAACGACCACTTCCCAAAATGACCACTTTCGTGATGACTACTTTAATAGCCATGTAGACTACTTGATTTCGTCCTGACGTGTGTTAATTGGATTGTTCGTCGGTGAAAACAAATGAACATCGCTAAAAAAATTAATATTACAAAAAAGTGCACGGCATTTTAGACCTTAACGGCATAGCACAACCGTAGACAGAGTAACCAATAGACCAAATCACATTTTTATCTCTTTTACTCTAAAGCGAAAGGGTATAGTGTATATAAATGTGTATAGTTATTTGCTGTCCTTATCGCTGTAACAATATTACCAAAATGCCTACTAGTGCGGTGCAAATTTGTAAAAACTATGATACAAAAAAAAGATATTAATAGTGACATCACATTCCACAAGTAGGTATTTAATTTCACTATAAATATCTATAATAAACATTTTAAAACAATTATTATGTCGGTGACTACTACTTGTACACAGTGTTGCAAGAAAGCGAAATCTATTTACCCGTGTTTTCTTAATAAGTATTCGTAACTTCAAGTATTTGCTAATGATGTATTGACTGTTAGTTTATTTATTTTTTAGATTACTTTATATGCGTAATTAAAGTTTATTTATTATTAATTGGGTAGGTAAAACAGGCCATAAGCCATCGATGTTATAAAAGCGGCGTAACACTTAGAAGACGTCTTATTCTAGCAGCGATATTATAAGAATGTAAACAAGTCTCAAGTTTTTTTTTTAATATAAGATACTACCTGATGCCCGCGGCTCCACCCGCATGAAATTTGGTCATTACACTAAAAGTGCTTCCTATGAGAATAAGATGTTTTTTCGGAATTAAAAGTACTATGTATGTTAATCCAGTCAATGTTTTAGCTATATGCCGTTTTTTTATTTAAATCGGTTAACGCGTGCTTGAGTAACAAACATCTTCACAAACAGACTAAAGAGGCGGTGTCACTCCGATTGTGAGGTAGAATCGTCTGAATCTACCCTCATATTGTCTATCCACGCACCAGTACACGCAACACTGACAATGTCCCTATTTTGTAGGCCGTCCGTATTCCGAGCGTTACCCGACTGCGCAAAACAACGAGGTAGTGTGATATCAATGACTGGATTCCACGTCGTAGATAATTTGAAACCCTCCTCTCTATTGAAATTTGTGTGTTTTTTGATTTCAATTGCTTCACGCACCATTCTCGAATAATAATGGCAGTCAGCGGCGAGGACTTGGGGACGGTGAAACTCAATCCAGTGATTAGTGCCTGATTGTAATAAATGTTCTGCAATCGCTGATTTGTTGGTCTGTCGGTTCTTTACAGCGGCGATATGTTCCTTTATCCTTTCAGCTATGGTGCGCTTTGTTTGGCCTATGTAGGAACTACCGCAGCTACAATTTATTTTATAAACGCCCGGCGTTTGGAAAGGCAGTACATCCTTCGGTGTGCCCACAATTTTGTTTACTTTAGCCCCCGGCGTGTACACAGTTTGAATTGAATACTTTCGTAACACCGTTTCGATCTTATCTGTTACTCCTTTCACATAGGGCAAGTAGGCAGGTTGTCTTTTAACCTCTGGATGCCTAACACGCCTTGCCTGCCTCTGTCGTAATCGCTTCACTTTATATCCGTTTCGACTAAGTACCTCCTGAACATGGTTAAGTTCTCCCTCTAAATGTTCAGGGTCACAGAGATCATAAGCTCGGTTCTTTAAAGAAGTCATAACGGATTGTAAGTGACGAGGATGGTGATGCGACGTAGCGTGTAGGTATCTGTCTGTATGTGTAGGCTTCCGGTAAATACAGTGTGTTAAAGACCCGTCAGTTCTCACGGCCAATCTAACATCCAAGAATGACAACGAACGATCCTTTTCCATCTCATAAGTGAACTTCATCTTTGAGTGTATGGAGTTAAGATGTTTTAAATATTGATCCACTTCCTGCTTATTTCCAGAAACGACGCTGAAAATATCGTCGACATACCTTTTCCAAAGCCTGATAATTTTGGGCCCATCTCTCAACGCCTTCTCTTCAAAATGTTCCATCCATAGATTAGCTAGTATCGGGGCTACTGGACTCTCCATCGTGACACCATCTACTTGGAGGTAGTGCTGACCTTGGAAAAGGAAATAGTTGCCTTCTAAGCAGTGTTTCAGTAGATCAATATAATTCAATGCCATTTCGCTGTCAATCAGTCTGTCTTTTACCACATCCAAACACCCCTCAATTGGAACGTTGGTAAACAATGACTCCACATCAAAGCTGACCATCATTTCTCCTGGTTCTAATGTAAGGGACTTTACAATTTGAATGAAATGGCGAGAGTCTTTCACAAAAGATGGTGTTTTACCCACCAGTGTCTGTAATACTGACGCGACGTGCTTCGCAAGGTCATAAGTAGGAGATGAAATCTGACTTATGATAGGCCGCAATGGCATGTCGGTCTTATGTATTGTGGGTAACCCATATAGTTTCGGGGGTTGGTGTGGCTTTGGTTTGTACAGTTTATCGTACTCATCTTTTGTGAGCAGGTCCTGGTGTTCCAGTACTGTGCTTCGTATTTTGCGTGTTACTCTGGCCGTTGAGTTATATGCAACTGGTTTGTATACGTTTGTGTCGCTTAACATCTCACGTACCTTTCTATGATAATCAGCTGTATTTATCACTACAGTGGCGTTTACCTTATCGGCCTTAAGCACTAAAATATCCCGGTTTTCCCTTATGGTTTTTAATGCTTGACGCTCTTCTGTAGTGATGTTACTAGCTGGAGGTTTAGATTTCCGTAATATCACTGACACGTCCTGTCTCAATATTTCGGCACTACTGGGAGGTATTTTATTACGTACTATCGTCAATATTTAAAACATCTTAACTCCATACACCCAAAGATGAAGTTCACTTATGAGATGGAAAAGGATCGTTCGTTGTCATTCTTGGATGTTAGATTGGCCGTGAGAACTGACGGGTCTTTAACACACTGTATTTACCGGAAGCCTACACATACAGACAGATACCTACACGCTACATCGCATCACCATCCTCGTCACTTACAATCCGTTTTGACTTCTTTAAAGAACCGAGGTCATGATCTTTGTGACCCTGAACATTTAGAGGGTGAACTTAACCATGTTCAGGAGGTACTTAGTCGAAACGGATATACAGTGAAGCGATTACGACAGAGGCAGGCTAGGCGTGTTAGGCATCCAGAGGTTAAAAGACAACCTGCCTACTTGCCCTATGTGAAAGGAGTAACAGATAAGATCGGAACGGTGTTACGAAAGTATTCAATTCAAACTGTGTACACGCCGGGGGCTAAAGTAAACAAAATGGTGGGCACACCGAAGGATGTACTGCCTTTCCAAAATTTTTAAGGCGTTTATATAATAAATTGTAGCTGCGGTAGTTCCTACATAGGCCAAACAAAGCGGACCATAGCTGAAAGGATAAAGGAACATATCGCCGCTGTAAAGAACCGACAGACCAACAAATCAGCGATTGCAGAACATTTATTACAATCAGGCACTAATCACTGGATTGAGTTTCACCGTCCCCAAGTCCTCGCCGCTGACCGCCATTATTATTCGAGAATGGTACGTGAAGCAATTGAAATCAAAAAACACACAAATTTCAATAGAGAGGAGGGCTTCAAATTATCTACGACGTGGAATCCAGTCATTGATATCACACTACCTCGTTGTTTTGCACAGTCGGGTAACGCTCGGAATACGGACGGCCTACAAAATAGGGACATTGTCAGTGTTGTGTGTACTGGTGCGTGGATAGACAATATGAGGGTAGATTCAGACGATTCTACCTCACAATCGGAGTGACACCGCCTCTTTAGTCTGCTTGTGACCACGGCTGGTGCAACCCAGTCGAAACGTCAAGTTATTTAAGGTAAATAAGCATGATCGCGTTAATACCTGTATTTTACACTTATTTTAATCATGCAACGCGAAAGTTTAAAAGTTAGTATCTTCACAAACTTTAATATTATAATATCAGTAGAAATAAAATACGCCTACAGCTCCGCATGTGTGAAATCCAGTTGTTTTCTGGAATAATGTTGATCAGTTTATTATATCACTGCGAGAATATTATTTTCATAGCGATGATATTGTAGGATTTTTTTTTTTACACAGAACCATCCAGCCCATAATTAGCTAATATAAGCGTATGGTAACTACTATAGACATACTTAAATCTTTCTTATATATTAAATTATCTTTCTTATATATTATATTAAATCTTTCTTATATATAATACATAGACAACACCCAAACATCGAGTAAAACATTTGTAAATCACACAAATATTTGTTCCGACCAGGGAATCGAACCCGGGACCTCAGGGCGGCAGTCGCATTCACTACCTCTGCACCAGCGAGGCAGTAAGCATAACAAATGTTATTATATCTATATATTTCCAGTCAATCCAAAAATGTTAAATCGTTGGACAGAAATAATAAGAAAATCAAGAAATCAAAGGTATTATAATTATTTTGCGAGTTGAAAAACCCCCCCTGTACATATTACTATAAACTATACAAACTTCAAACGAACCATTTAATTCAATACCATTGAAATAAACAATTTTTAAACTGTCACCTATCCACTCCAACGTCCATAAACGTTCACGCTGCCAGAGCAGCGCATTTTTTGTAATTAACCACGACCTAATTAACTAAAATCGTGATATCTTGGAAACTATAATATCTCTCATATATTATTAAAAATGTCCCAATATTTGGGGTAAATGTTTTTACACGCTTTCTTTTGAACTACGCACACAAACGCAACGGAGTACGTAATATACTCGCGCCGCGCGCGGCTTACCCACACATGGCTAAAAAAGTGGCAGCAACTTTGACGGCACGCGTTGTACTGAACGCGGTATCTGGGTGTTTATATAATCCAAGGGTACGAGCAAGGTCGGTGTGATGTGACATTTCACAGGTAAGTTTTATTTTACAGATTATTTATTTATAAATTAGTTTTGAATCATATTAGGCAATTGAGCTGATAATTTCCAATATTAAATAGTAAATTAATTGTTAAATATCATTAATAACCTAAAACGGTTCCAGCTATGCAATTCACAAATCTGGGATCCAAATCCGCTACGGCGCAAATGTCATCGATATTCATAGAACTCGAATATCAATGACATTTGCGCCGTAGCGGATTTGGATCCGAGATTTGTGAATTGCATAGCTGTTGTCATACTTCAAGAAAAAATGTCCCTAAACTATTACGTAATTTTTCTTTTCAAAATCTTAATTGGACTTTATTATTATTATTATGTTTTATTGTACTTGTACTTAGGCGCAATTGTTGAAAATGTGTAATTTAGTATTTAAAATACGGGATTAGTCTCTGGATCAAAGGTATACATCAAAATGATTGTGACAGGCTTAACTGGGTTGGATTTACTGAGGCGTCATCATAATTTTCGCGTACAATATTAGCTCACCTGCATGTGGTGCACCTGGTTACTTAAATTGACTTAAGAAACCAAATTGTAAGATTTAATTAAAACTGAGAAGATGCTAAGATGAGGAAATGAATTTTGTAACTAACAACTAAATAACTGTGGATGTTTTGGTTTTAGATTTCATGTAAATAAACATCAACAAAGTCAGTGGATCAAAGGTACTGGCAGACTAACTGGAAACCTACAACACACTCCAGAAATGTTGGCATGGAAATAGTCTAATTATACGTAATAAAGAATGTAAACATTACTTTGAGTAAATATTTATTGTCTTTTGTAGCCCTTGTTGGGACCCTTGAGGGAGTGTTCCAACACTCCCTCCCGAATTTTGCAGTCTACCGGTTTTAGTTGGCAGGAGTAAATATCATCGTAACTACGTTATAGATTACTTTGCATATGTTTTTTGGAAGAAACTTGCAATGAAAATCTAAATATTTATTTACTATAATAATGAGGGCTATTTTTACGATACCAAATCATTTGAAAGATCCGCTGATTATTTTGGATAAATAAATAATCTGGCAACACGACAAAAATATCTCTGTCTCACACCCGGTTATAGCGTACTTTAGTCTATTGGTTACCACAGAGTACTTTATTATATATGAGGATTGGTTACTCTGTCTACGAGCACAACACACAACATCACGTATTTTTATAATATTCGCGATCAGTGTCATATAAAGATGTCAAAGAATATGTTGACATAACATACAATTACCCTGAATGGTACACTGCCGAAATTATTAGCGACATAAAATTAAAATCGTGTCTTCATAGGCGGTTTAAGAAAACTGGCTCGCGGCTTGATTATGAAGCGTTCTCTCACTGTAGATCAACAGTTAAACGTAATATTAGATATGCACTTGAACAGTATCAACGTCGGGTCGAAAATGAATTGAAAGATAACCCCAAGTCCTTTTGGAATTTCGTCAAGTCTAAGAGAACTAGCAGAAGCACAAAACATATATTAAATAATGGAGTGGAATTGACGGATGAACAGAGTGTGTCTGAGTTTGCTAAGTATTTTTATTCGGTTTACTCCACGAAACGACCGGAATTAAATGTAAACTCGGCGATAGTGGGGGCGGGAGGTAGGAATAGCGCAGCGCGAGTCCATATTGATCAACTGCAATTAGAAGTCGTAAAAAGGGCTCTTCATCGCTTGAAGCCAAAAAGATCGACTGGTCCTGATGGCATCCCGCCCTACATATAAGGATTGTAGAACAGTGTTAGCGGAACCATTGTTGGACGTATTTAATAAATGCCTGAAAGCTGGTGTGTTTCCAGATCTGTGGAAAATAACGAAGGTGGTACCAGTACCGAAAGGCCCTTTGGCGAGGCAGGTCAATGAGTATAGGCCGGTAGCTGTTTTATCAACTGCTGCTAAAGTATTTGAAGCGGCTATTCATAAGAATCTTTATTCACAAATACAATCGCAATTATCCGATGCACAACACGGTTTCCGTTACGCAAGAAGTACCACCAGTAATCTTTTGTGCCATATGACTAGGATAGTGCCGGTAGTGGACAGGGGAGGGCAAACTGATTCGGCTTACTTTGACTACAAAAAAGCATTCGATTTAGTCGAAAATGATGTTCTACTGGAGAGGTTAGCTGCAGTTGGTTTCACCCCACAATTGCTGAACTTTTTTGCAAGTTATATGTGTGATAGGCAGCAGTATGTAGAGTACGCGGGATGTAGGTCGGAACTGTATTTTACAAGATCTGGCGTGAGTCAAGGCAGTAACCTTGGGCCTCTACAGTTCCTAATTATGATAAATGACCTGCCGAACATGGTTCAATACGCACAATGCCTGCTGTTCGCTGATGACTTGAAACTATCGCTGGCCATAGAAAGCGTGGAGGATTGCATAAGGTTACAAAGGGACATAGATGCGGTAGTGGCTTGGAGCAAATCAAATCTCTTGCAGTTTAACACATCTAAATGCGCGATTATATCGTTCTTTCGTTCACGGACTCCGATACTTCATAGTTATAACATAAACGGCTTACCATTGGCTCTAAGATTAGGGATCTGGGTGTGAATCTTAACACAGGCTTAACGTATCAGGACCACATAATAAATATTTGTAAAAAAGCTTTTAGAAGCCTAGGTTTTATATTGCGCATAGCTCGAGGTTTTAATAATAACACAATTATAGCATTGTATAATGCTATGGTTAGGAGTCATTTGGAATGGAACGCGGTCATCTGGGCTCCACATGAAGATAAATATAAACTAATGCTAGAGAAAGTACAGAATAAGATCGTTAGATTTATATATTGGCGTCAATATGGGGTATATCCGTTCTATCCCTTAATGTACCCAACTTTATTTGTTTTAGGAATGGTAGGTTATAATAAATTAGAAGTTAGGAGAAATTTTACCCTAACTAAGTATATTTTTGAAATCTTTAGGGGGAAATTATACAACAATGATGTACTGGGATTGTTGAAAATGTATGTGCCGGATAGGTTTGTGTGGCGGCGTCGTAGACCTGCCCTATTCATGCAGCCGAGAGGGCGAACCAACCTCTGAGGGGAAGCTCCACTGACGCGAGCGATTCGTATTATGAACCTGGTAGCTTCAGAAGTAGACATATTCTGTTGTACTCTGAATGAATTCACAAAAGTAGCACTTTTTATAATATGTTATAGGCATTAAGTAGACAACTTGTAAGGAAATAATTATACACTATATAACTACACTATTGTATTGGATAAATCCTGTAATAATAGATGTATTGAGATAAATAAATAAATAAATGTTTTCATTAAAATGTCATTTAGTGATGATTCGATACCATAAAAGTATCGATACCTACTCAAATGAGTAGTACTCTAGTCTTACTCTTCTATATCTGTGACTCTAATGATCTTGCGATACTACTCATAACGAGTACTGAAAAGTATCGATACCTACTCATATCGATACTTTTAGTTTATTTTTATGCAAACTAAGAAGCATGTTATTGTGTTGTATTGTTGTAAGATATTTTAAGTCTACTATTTTATACTTGACTAGAGGAAGCCCGCGGTTTCGCCTGCATGGTTAAGTTTTCATGAACCGTTTTCCCATAATAACTTTATGAATACAATGTGTTCATCCAGTCATAGCCTATTTTTATTATGGGATCAAGATCAACATTGTGTTAATCCATTGTGTCAACAGCCTCTACAACTAAGAGAAAAACTTTTCCCCCTTAGGGATTGAATTTTCAAAAATCCTTATTAGTGCACACCTACGTCACCTATAATATATATCTGCACAATATCATGCTTTTAAACTCAGTGGTTTCAGCTGTGCATTGATCGGTCAGTACATCAGTTTCTGCTTTTGTATAAATAGATTGTTTAATTTAAATAATAAATAAATATCCATCACGCCTTATCCCCGAAGGGGTGGCAGAGGCATATTATATGCCCACTTTTCACCGTGTGGATTCCTGTCCCACGTAATAGGTGGTGAGCCCATTGCCGTGTTGAAATAGAAAAACGCAGGTTGTGGCTACCTGCTGTTGAAATTTTTAAGCCGCCCATAAGGCCTTTAACCAGGCTTAACGACTGCCATTTTCTGGCAACCGGGACCAACGGCTTAACGTGCCTTCCGAAGCACGGAAACGCTCGCAAATGTAAATGCCACAAAGTGGTCACCCATCCGAGTACCACCCATAGTGAAAGTTGCGTAACTCAGTGATCGTTTACAGAACACTAAGACCGCGGGGCCACGAGCGCTTCTTCGTTTAATTTAGTTAGTTTAATAAAACTGGTTTATACATCACATTCTTTTGTGTTGTATATAATTAATAATTTATTGAACAAAAAATTCCTCTTTTCAAAGCAATTGCTGTAAATATTTAGAAGACGAAACTCGTTGTAGATAATATGCGACGATTCGATTCGATACGAGACTTTCCTTTCGCTACCGAGTAGGTATCGAAAAGAATGATTTGATACCAAAAGTACTCGGTATCGAAACAAAAGTATCGAATACTTACTTGTATTTACTTGTATCGAATCATCACTAATGTTATTAAGGCGCATTAAGGTTTCTTGCACTTTATCTCTATGTTAAGCTCATGGAAAAAATTGTGTACAAAACGATGAAACTCAAGGCGAGTTGAATTGTTTGTACACAATTTTTGTCTTTTAATAGTGTTAGGAACCTTTGTTTTTACCGATATTCATTTGTTTTCCCCGATGTTCGTGTTCTAAACCGCCTGAAGATTGGTGTTTGCGGGAAATGGACATATTGTTAAGACAATTTAACTACTAAACGTTTTAAAGATTTAGGCCTTTTGAGAATTGCTTTTAAGAATTGGGCTTTTATGAAATTGGGATTTTTTTAACATTGGGTTTATTAAGAAAAGAGCCTTTTGAAATTAGGGCTTTTCCAGAACTAGTCATTCCTAGACATAGGTACGTATTTAGCAAACTAGTCCTTTCCATGCTGTTGGACATTTCACGAATTGGGCCGTCGTTCTAGGATGTGTTCCATTTGGAACTTTTGGAAGTGGAGATTGTACTAATATGATGACTACATAATAATGAACCTGTGACCTTTGCCTAACCAGGGCAACGTTCTAGCCACCTGAACTACTCGAACCGTATCGAATCAAGTTGAAATTCTCCACCATATTTTTTAAATCGTCATTTTAAATGACTATTTATAAAATATAGTGGCTAGAACATTGCCCTGGTTAGATAAAGGTCACAGTTTCAATCCCTGTCTCGAATCGAATTGTCGTTTTCCACTTTATTAAAAATTTATGGCAAATTTAGCAAAATAATTGCTTTAAAAATTTATCAATACATAATAATGTTTCCTGAACCAGTATGTTGAGGTGAAAACTAAATAAATGCACCTACACGCTGTTTGCAAGCGGGGTAATAAAATTTAAGTAAAGTTTAATAATTTTATTGAAATATTACAACTAAATTAATCTATATTATATTCTATGTTGTAGGCACTTCAAAATAACAGTATCTAAAATTATTCTTATATTTCCACATGTTTCACCATTTTCTGGTCATACTTGTCTGCTAAAGTGAAAGTTATCTTAAGTTTGATATTTTATCTTAAATCAGCAGCTTCAGCAATTTTTCATAACTGAACAAGTACCTAGGTTATATTAACATTAATTCATTAGCGAATCATTTCACGATCATGCGGCACACAGGTGATGTCGCCAACTACAGCCACTGCCATGTCAGAACCTGGATAAAGAATGAACTTTACAGAAATAGTTCACAAATACTAAACTAGTTTACAAGCTCAAGATTTTTTTTTAAAACAAAAATTAATAAGTTTTTTTTAAGTGCTCGTGTCCCCGCTAACTCAGTGATCCTAAACATGAAAGGTATTCCGACATTCAGACGTGCAATATAAAAAGATTAATGAATCTGCAGGAAGAAAGAAGTATGCAAGCATTGCGAAGTCTGGTGAACTGTTTACTCTAACTAACATCAGGGACACAGCATGAATATAGTTATAATTCGCATACCAAATTTTTCACGATGTATGCGAAAGTGGCGTTCTGCGTTAAGAACACTTAGGGCCGAACTCCAGAACGTTTCTCAATACTCAATCAACACTTGAGGCTAGTTTTTGCCTTATAAATACTACTCTCAAGTGTTTCTTGAGTATTGATAAACGTTCTGGAATACGGCCCTAAATACACTCCCGGACTCTTGAATCGAGCCACCTTACATTCCCGGGCCTAAAAGCCCAATACACAAAATATATACAATATAACAAAAAAGTTTTTATACATTTTTAATGCTAGCATATTTCATCGTCTTTCCCGTATGTATTATTCCAAATTTGAATTTTAGAATTTAAAATAAAGAACAAAAGCCGAGCTTGGTCACTGATTTGAAAAAAATAATGACTGTTGAAAGTTGCTTTTGAAGCAATTTAATGTCGATTTGGTTTGAATTTTCGCAATTGTTGTTAACCAAAGTTTAGTTTAGTTATTTTTCTATAATTTGAACCGTTTTTGGCTATAAAATTATGGATACTTCACCTGAAGTAGCCGCGCAATGTGTAGCACTTCTTCGATCTGGGCTAAGTCCGCTGACTTAGCCCAGATGATGATGACGTTGTGAACTCGCATCTCGCTAGATGCGAGTTTAGAGTTTAGAGTTTAGAGAACTTTACATAAGTCGTTCCGCTGTTCAAAGAGTGTACCACCGATACCTGGAGACTGGCGGCGTCGTTCGGCGAACAGGAGGACCTCGTTACCGAGTGACAACGGCGAGACAAAATCAATACATTGTCACTACTAGCTTACGAAATCGACGCCTTAACTCTGTTCAGATACAAGAACAGCTCAGTGACTTTCACGGAGTGGCTGTAAGTGCTCGGACCGTTAGATGGCGACTCAATGAACGTGGTTTAAAGCCCCATAAGCCAGCCAATGGGCCCAAATTGACACGAGCACACCGAATAGCCCGTCTGGAGTTTGCGCGCGAACATCTAAATATTGGACTCGACATCAATGGAGCCAGGTTCTCTTCGGCTCGATTTAGGTGTCCGGGAGTGTAGTTCACATTATTGAAACATCAATAGTTGATACAGTAGTACATAGCTTGTACGCGTGAAAAAAAACGCTGGATGGTATTATAAGGTAGATTTGTGCTTTTCAACTCTTGCCTTTTACATAGTAAAAGAACTGTGAACTTTTCGATACAGTAGATATTATGTAACTGAATCGCTTTAAGTTAATTTCTCCAATCCGTTAGTCGTCATTATCAAATTGTAAATGGAATAAAGGATCATAGTTAGGTATATGTTCAGACATAGGTATAGATGATCCTTTAATCCTAACCGAGAATGAAATTAAACAATAACTCTTTGGAGCTTTATGGATAGTGTCTGTCCTTGAGAGTCTCAACCTGATAAAAATATCTGGATCCCTATTCATATAGTTTGACCTAGGACTATGCCTTGTGATATAAAGGGATCCTTACTTTTGGTTGATAAACATCTGGCTGTACAACTTAATTCGTCCAGTGTTATACTGTCGACCAACGCTATGGCTTCTGTAGCGTTGTCGAGTCGTGCGTGGCTGGCCAATTGGAGTGCTAAGCCTTCTGTTATTTTTACACAATCTTCGTCGTTCAGCGCCAAGCCGAGTTCTGTAAATTATAATTAAGGAAATAAGAAATCTTTAGATACTAGAATTATATTACACACCTATACCCTTCCTAATAACCGGCTTCAGGGGATTATTTCCTAACTTTAGGAAGTAAGCAACACAAAACACTCAATCATCAACTTGCATTTATGTTGCTGAGGTCCAGGGTCTGATGTGAACTGATGCCATAAAGGGGACCCTTTCCAATGAAAACTAGGTAATGCAAGAATAAAACGTTATAAGTACAATAAAGGTAGGTAGTGGTTGTCCAGATTTCCCAGGTTAAGTTGATAGCTATTTGATATTAATCACCGAATCGGAAGCGACCTTTGCTGTCAACATAATTACGTCTAATACTCACTAAGTCTTTGTTTCCCAATTTCAAGCTGTTTAAAGTTAAGATCACCAACATTTGCCAGAAACTCCGCAGCTGCCATTGCGACATTCCACGCGGAAACCGCACGCGTCTTAGCTACTACACCTAGGAACAAATAAAGCAATGTTCACGATGTTTTCGACATTGGATGATTACCCAGCTTGATTACCGTACCAGATTTTAGAAATACTGAACAATTTTACCAAGTTGTGCTCGAAGCCCGGCACGCACAGTATTTCGTAAATATCAGTTTGGTAAGTCTAGTGGCATTAGACAAGATCATTTATGAGATGGGTAACTCAAGGTAATATATTTTACCTATAGGTATAAATTTTAAATTTTCACACCATATCATAGACCTATAGCTATGATAACCGCTATGACCTATAACAAAAACAAACAATCTAAAATTCCGGCAGTCCGACTGGACCGCAAGAATAGCATGAAATCCCACCAAAACTATCAATCTAAATAAGTTCTTGTCGAGTCCAATAGAAGACCCTTTAGGTACTGATATTAAATCATCTACAGTGGTGTTTAACTTAATTAAGCTTTTAGCCATTATATAGATTTTATTTTGGACGATCGCTAGATTACCTCGTGTCATATTTTTTCTTACACTGAGGTGGCAGACGACCATACGACCCACCTGATGGAAAGTGGTTACCGTAGCCTATGGACGTTTGCAACACCAGAGGTGCAGCATTCGTTATTTTACATTTAATCGTCAGACCTTGAAGTATGTCTCTGGCCAAGCGCATTTTTTGTACAAGAAGTATGTAAACTTACCAAAAACACCAGTTTCTTGATATGCAACATGAAACGCTTTGTAGTCGGTGTATATATCGGCACCCGACATCAACCCCAGTGGTGTATGCGGTGTACGATCCATGGTGTGATGTCCCATCTGCATGTTACCCGTACCACAGGCCGCAGCCACGATCGCATGCATCGTTAAACACCTGGAACCTTCCAATCATAAAGTCCACTTCTAAAAAAAGTATTAAGTCATACGATATGTAATCCATTTACTTGAGGTCGGTGGTTCCACAGCCTGGTACCACAACGGCTATCCACGTGGCACTGTTAGGTCCTAAGTCATATACTTCATAGCCTCTTCGGGGAAAAGACCTCGTAAATGGTCTATCTGCTGGAAGCTCCTGTGCAGTGCAAATAAAATGGTTATATTGTCACGATCATTTATCTTCCAAAACTGTAAAGGTGATGCCACCAAGCCACATTATGGAATTGTAACGAAGTCCACCCGTGACCACAACTGGTGCAATCCGGTCAAAACGCCGGGAATTATAAGGTAGGCTTTGTTCCCAATACTTTATATACGTCGCGAATAAGACCCGAAATATCATAAATATGTAACATAGGCCCCTTCCGATCTGCGAAATGCACATAAATATCGGTATCTGATCGAGGCACAATCACCAAATGCTACTTTCTGTGTCATTATTTTCTCAAAATGGCTAATTTTTTTCAGGACCCCGAAGTGTTTTTTTTTAATTCCACCTATGGAGGCAGTAGTTCTACTGAATATTTCTACGATAGTATTAGTGAGACTTTTTTTCTTCTCTCGTTCTATTAGTACAACAAAACTATGAATAGAACTAGTGAGAAAAGTGGAAGTGTCTGACCTTGAACTTTACAAATTCATCAGATTAGTTAGAAAAAAAAGTCACTTACCCGCCTACTTTCAATCTTTTCAGCCATCTTCATCGTCTCCTCAAACGGCATTCCCACACTAGCTACAGAACAGTTGTTCGTTCTCATGTTGTGTTTTGCAAACGCAGCCAGGGCCTCTCCTTCCATTAAATCTATCCTCTCGTACTCACAAAACATCGAGTTGCTTAAAGGGCCACCCCAACAGGCTCGCTGTGCCAAATCAATAACTCGTTGCTCAGGATGGATACGATGCAAGTCATCCCAGATTAAAGGTTTGAGGTCGTCTATCTCCCATTGGTTGTAGCAAGGTCTATGAAAAATCAAGTCTGTTAGCATCATTGGTTACCATTTTTAACGTACGTGGCTCCACCTGCGTAATATTCGGTTAGAGGTCAAATGTGTTTCCGTGGAATTGTATCGCATGCAATAAAAAGTAGCATGGCACACGTTTTAAAAAATTCGTCATTAATTCTTTACAATGTGAGAAAGGGACAAACAAGACACTTTCACTTACATTTCTAGCAGTTAAAGTGATTACCTGACAGCTGTTTCCAGCAAATAGTCCTTCAACTCTGAGAAGCTGGTGACAGGGCATCTTAGCGTGAAGGCTATGGTTTGTCTGTCACTAGCGCAGGTGAGCGCGGCGCCATGCTGCGACAAGAGCCGAGCTTTCGCAAAGCTGGTGTACTTCTGACTGGAGGCGGCGGATATTGCTCGAAGAAAGTGACTGGCGCCGATTGAATCGTCTTCTTCGTAACGGGAGCCAGCCTAAACACACGTCGGTCCTAGTAGTAGTTTGTAACAGTAGTTTCTCAACAAAAGGGCCAAATAAACTTCGGTGAAATATTACATAGCCTATAAGCAATGATCAGCTTCAATAATAAATGATCATAACAAAACGCTCAATGGCACCAGGTTTGCTGGCGCAATAGACGCGCAATAGGCGCAACAAATCTGTCACTCTCTTAACATCAATAAAATTGTGAGGCAGAACGCAGTCTTCGCATGAAAATAAAGTAGCAATACATTATGATAACAATAGTACTCCGAAAACAGTCAGGACAATTAAGCGCTTCGATGATCTTGGTACTCGTAATACAAAGCAATACCTACTAACCTGATACATAATAGTGCAGGCCCCCATTTGCGCCCCCATTGGTTTGGCAGCACCAACCTTAATACCATTCATAAGTTCCGAGCGTTGCACCTCAACGGGTCCGTAGTCGGGTTTCGGTAAAACACTAGACCATTCACCATGACGCAAAGACAATTGGCGCAAACAAAACCTCATAGGTGCAAACTTATTCATGATCTAAGTAACAATTGTGAAAATTTCATACACAAAAAGCTACTTTAAAACTGTATTTGTAGGAATTCGGTGACAGTAGGTTGTTGTCATGTGCTTGATTTGGAATTATAATTTCAAAATATGTCATTGCGAACTCGCCCCTATTAATGCCAGTCGTTTGAATAAAGGTTAGTAATCTGGGCAAAAAAACAAAAAGCACAAAGAGGGTAAAGGTCCTTTTACATATTTTTTTATTAAAGGGAAAATACTTAGACAACTTGGTCCGAGACGGGGATTGAACCCGTGACCTTAAATGACGATAAAAATATAGTGAAGAATTTCATCTTGTTTCGGTACAGTTCGGATAGTTCAGTGGTTAGACGACTACCCTGGCTAGGAAAAGGTCACGGATTCAAAAAAAAATCTTAATTGTTTTTAGAAGATTCATTTTCTGACTATTTGGACTTCGAACAAAATAGTTTTATTTTCATTGAAGCTGCCCCGCGTTCTTTAAGGGACGAGTCCTTAAAAATGCACAAAACACTACTTGGCGTTTTAAAAATGCTATGGCACTGGTGTCATTGAATTGTCAATATTAATTATTTTCAGTTTTTTAAAGAATGGATCTATAACAACACCACGCGCGATTTACCTAAAAAATATAATTTTCCTGAGAAAACCAATCGACAACATTGATAAAATCAGCAAAATCGACCTTTCATATTTTGTCTCTGTCAGCTAAATTGTTGTTATAATTGAACACATTTTTAGTTAAAATTGGAGACAAAATTATAGATAATTCATTTACCACAGTAGTTTTATTATTGATTCAAATTAAAAGCAACAATCTAAGCCTAAACATATCTCATTTTCTTACGGAAGTTTGTTCATACATTTTAGTATGGAAAAGTAGCCTCCACTTTATAGGATTTATATAGAATACGCGACCGCAAAAAAATCAGTGCCTTCCAGAAATTCAAGGTAAGAGCACGTGCGTCGGTCTGAAGTTTATCTCTGTTCTATTGTTCCGCGATGTTTTGAACTTGGAACTGAATTTGGGTGGGTAGCGAGTGTCAGTAATCTGATAGTTGTAATGTTTGAACTAGTATATAATTTACGTATATGTATCTTATGTATTACGTCATATTATCTTCTTTTAAAAAAAATCCTCATTATTAGGCGCCCGTAATTCACGCCCTTTTTTTGAGTATTTTTTAAAGAATTTGTGGTTGCGGTAGATGCAGGTTTGATGTTTGAATGTTTTTCACTATCCGAGCGTTGGTCCCGGTTGCGACCGAAAACAACGCAACTAAGTATTTGATATTTTTTTATTAAGGGGATTACCTCGCTCAAATATTTGGTATTTTATTAAACAAGGTAAGTTTAAAGAAGATTGCAGATGAATCCGTTTGTGCGTTTCCCTTATAAAAAATATATGGTATATTTAAGGTCATCACAAATACATTTTATTGTTTAAAATTTTAATAAACTTCCCAAAAATTTGATAAAAAATCTTATTAAATAAGTCCTTTTTCAACCTAAATTGTAAATTTTCTCTGTAACGGCTAAATAGTTAGGCATGAATTTTGTATCAAAAAATATGTACAATTAAATTAAATATTACAATTAAATATTCCACAATTTGTATTGTTTTTTTTTCTAATTTCTTTTAATATTTTTAAATTATGAATAAAAACCCGAAACCTCACCAGCACCCCGCTTGAAGCACCACCGCTAAGGCCTGTGACGCTTACTCGGGACGCGTTACTTCAGACAGTGTCTCGATGACTCTTGTGACGGTAGTCCATACGCGCGTTATTTTTTCCAAATAAAATATAAAAGTCCACGTTTTGAATGTTTTATGAATGAAATCTTGTTGTAAATAGTACAAATATAATAATTTTGTAAAACAACATTAGTAATTATGTTTGTAAATATATTTAAAGTAGTTTATAATTTCGTTTTGTTTTTTCAACCGATCATAGAGTAAGCCTGACTACGCCTAAATATAAAAATAAAAGTAAGATGAAGCGTGGCCGAGCTCTCCAAAACTATTGGTAAATACCTACCCTATTGAGTACATTATTTCTATTGTGTTTATTTTTTATCGTGTTAAGCTATCTTGAGAATTTCGAATGACGGAGGATGGAGACCTTGGTGACTGATGATGTCACCTACCTGATGGTGGACTACGAAGGTGGGTATACGAACCCAGTGCCGACGCTACGTAGAACCAGCGTGTTTGGACTCATTCGAAAGGTCTCATGGAGACCTTGGTGACTAATGATGTCACCTACCTGATGGTGGATTACGAACGTGGGTATATGATCTTCATACATTTTAGTATGGAAAAGTAGAGATAGAGTTAGTATGGAGAAGTATATGATCTCATATAATATTTAATAATTACAATACTTAATAATTATAATTGTAATAATTGCTTGACAGTGATAAAGAAAATAAAGGTGATTATTTATAGCTTATTGTTTATTTTGATAATAATACTAACTATTTCTGTTACTGAGATCCAATAAGCACTTACCTGGTCATCATCAGACCTTCAGAATGTATCATGTAGTAGCACTAGTGCTCAATTAGATAAATGTTGAAAGCTAGGTCATCCTTACTATTTCCGTTACTGAGAACCAATATCCACTTACCTAGTCATCATCAAACCTTCAGAATGTACCATGTAGTATCGCCAGTGCTCAATTAGATAAATGTTGAAAGCTAGGTCATCCTAATTATTTCCGTTACTGAGATCCAATAAGCACTTACCTGGTCATCATCAGACCTTCATTATGTATCATTTATTAGAATGAAAGCTATGCCAGCAGGCATATTGCATCGTGTAGTTAAAAATAAATTATGATGTAGACAAATAAATATAAAATATAAACTATTATAGACTAGAAAAAGACAACACTACAAAAACCAGACGAACAAAATTTATTAAACCTCTCAGAGAGCAAATGAAATAGGCAAAAACGATGACAACTCTGCGACACATCTGTGTTCTTGTTTAATCTTCACTTCGTTTTTTTGTAGTACGGTCGTTGGTCGGTAGGTGGCGCCAAAAACAAATACTAGTACAGGCACAGTATAAAGAGTCGGCTGTGGTACAGGGATCAAATCTTCAAGGTCAACGGGCAAAGTAATGGCCTTAAGAGTAGAGGTTCGATGTTTGAATGTTTAACGTCATCCTAGCGTTAGTTCCGGTTGCAACAGAAACCTTGACTAATTTAGGAGAATTTGATGAATTTGTGATTGGAAAAGATGCTGGGTCGATGGTTGGAACGTTTAACGTCATCCGAGCGTTAGACCCGGTGGCAACCGAAACTTTAACGAATTCAAAGTTTGAATGTTCAAAACCTATAAAGAAATCGTTTAGAAGAAATTTCTGAGTGTTGATGAATTTGTGATTGGAATAAAGACGGTTTGATGTTTGAATGTTCAACAAGGTCCGAGCGTTGATCCCTCATCCAAGCATCGACAACGTATTGTTGGTGTATTACAGAATATATCGCGGGTAAACAAAATAAACGTGCGATATGTGTTGCGTCTGTATCAAATGTGAGTTAAAAATTTAGATTTCATTCGCTATAGTAGATGGTACTTGGATGGGCGGCAGGTGACCACTTTGTGGAATTTACATTTGCGAGCGTTTCCGTGCTTCAGAAGGCACGTTAAGCCATTGGTACCGGTTGCTAGTAAAATGGCAGTCGTTAAGCCTGGTTGAAAGCCTTATGGACAGCTTGAAAATTGTCAACAGCAGGTCGTCACTGCCTGCGCCTGTCCATTTCAACACGGCAATAGGCTCACCACCTGTTACGTGGGACAAAAATGCATACGGTGCAATGTGGGCGTATAGCATACCTCTGCCTACCCCTTCGGTGATAAAGGCGTGACAATATGTATGCATGTAAATTATTTTATGGCGCTCTCCTTATACTATAATAATAGCCATTAAATTTAACAATTATAAAGATAGGCTAGATAGGCACGTATTATCTACCTACTTTTATAATTTTCAACTAGCGGTCCGCCCCGGTTTTGCATGGGTGGCTTAAACGTTTCCGTGGAAATAGCTATATTAGTTCTGTAGAAATTTCCCGGGGTAGAAAGTAGCCTATATCCTTCTGAAAAGTATTTTATATTTCTATACCAAACTTGATTTATTTTTCCGAAGGGAATTTCCCGTAGTAGAAGCAGTTTTTTGAGCTGTAAAGAAGGTTATTTTGCTGAAAAAATTTTTAGTTGTGTAAAGTTTAGTGGATGAGTATTCCTGTAAACAACATTTAATGTAGCTACGCTACGTACCACGGAACAGAAAATACACTCGGCACTTGAATCTCGTGCACGTGAACCTGTGAGGTTTGCAAATTTTGTTCTGTAAAACTCTGTGAACGTTCGGCGCTCGATTCCCTTGCACGCAATAGCGATACGTATTCCCTTTGAAATGCAAGACGATTTTCATTATATTATAGATCTTTCATTTCGACGTATTTTGGCTGTCCTCCCCTGTGAACTAAGTATTTTAGAACCCTAAGACTTCCCTTTTAGGCATTTTGGTTCAGTTCTGAGAACTTATAATTTGTATGTAGTTCTGAAAAGAACTAAATTGATATCAAAGAACGAAAACAACGAATTTAAAATAAATAAATAATAATAAAGTGTTGGTAATTTTTTTTTCTTTTTTTTACACAGCCATCTAGCCCAAATTTGGCTAACATGAGCTTGTGGTATGGGTCTAGACAACTGATAGACATCTTATATATTACTACATACATACATACTATACATAAAAAACTCATAAACTTGTAGACAAACATTTGTGGATCACACCAATATTTGTTCTAACCCGGGACCACAGCGCGGCAGTCGCATACACTACCACTGCGCTACCGAGGCAGTCAATACTTAACAAAAAAATAATTTATTAAGGTACAGTAAAATAATATGTATAGGTGAGTACACCGCTCCCGCACCTTGGTAACGCCGCCGTATACTGATGGTCGCTCGGTACAATCGCTCAGATTAAAAGGGTAACAAATCCAAAACTACTGAATCTAAAACTAAAAAAACTAACTATCTTCACGCTGTATCCCTGACGGGGTAGTCAGAGAGGACAGATCGCCAGGCTTCGCGATCCATGCATACTTCTTTCGCTTC
This sequence comes from Thumatha senex, assembly GCA_948477245.1. Lineage (NCBI taxonomy): Eukaryota > Metazoa > Arthropoda > Insecta > Lepidoptera > Erebidae > Thumatha > Thumatha senex. Next base: position 23,913,868 of record OX419741.1, on the reverse strand, counting down.
TTACTGAATCGATTTTCAAAATTCTGTCACCGTTAGAAAGACAGACTATAACTGAGTAAAATAGGCAATATTTTATTACGGGAAATTCCCATGGGAACGAAAACTACCTGAACGAAATTTCTGCGGAAAGCTAGTAATATTTAGTAGGTATAATTGATCATGTGCATATTAAATTGATATCTCATAAATGGAATAACCGATTTTTTAAACGCAAAAAGCTATCTGTAGGTGCTTACCCATACTTGAAAATAAAGTAATTTATTTGGATAAGGATTAATACTAGGTACCAATTACATGGTCTGAAAATTTACTACCGATTTTAACAATTTTGTAACATGAAAAAGTAATCTACCAAGACTCAAGTTTGTGCATTCATTGCTAAAAAAAACCTCTTTACTGTAGCGCCGCAATTCCAACTCTGGTGTTGCAAACGTCTATAGGCTACGGTGACCACTTTCATCAGGTGGCCCGTATGCTTGTCTGCCACCTCAGTGGTATAAAAAAAATACCGTAGTCATTTAGAGGATAAGGCGAAGCTGGCGTCCAAAAAGTTGGGTGTTCTCAACAGAGGGAGCGGTAGAGCAAACACATTAGGCTTCTTCATTACAAACAACCTAGCAAATCTCTTTATAATATTAGTATAGATTATACATTTTATGTGGGAATTAGGCAGAGTCAATTTAGATAGGCGCACTTAGATATCAACAATATGTTAATGGTAACTACAGGTTGTTTAATTAGAAAGATTCATTGAATCAATTACAGTTCATATCAAAAGTAAAGGAAAAGTAATACTTTGCGTTCAGCATTCATAGGATGGCATGCGATACCTACTTACCATAAAATAAGACCACTTATTACCTTTAGATCAACCAATCCAGGTCAATGACGTAATTAAATAGTAACAAAAAATCCTGAAAGAAAGGTTGTGGCGGCGACAGTTATTCTGCCGTGTCTTGATGCTTGACTTTCCTTGAAAATTGTTGTAAACTAGACGCCTACTAGTCATAAATAGACACGCGAGTATAACAGTGCACTGAGTACCTGCCTAATTATGTATATCGCTCAGAAAAGTTGTTATTCTAAAAATATCTTTTCAGATTGAGTGCAAATCAATGTGTTGGGTTGGAAATCAATGTGTTGTCTGCTGAAGGATCCACCTATCACTTTTATTACCTTAAACCGCCATGTGCCGTTTTATTGTGCCCTATATCTATTACAATATCTCACTAGTGAGACTATGATTTAGATTATAGTGGGACTTGTAGCAATCACCCTCGCTCACTTTTCGCGTGCCCTCAAAAGTTCCACGCAAACCAATCACACCACTGTGTCCACCATTGAGAAGAACTGTTCTTGGCGCTAATTCTCCTTACGTTAGGTTATGCAGGGTGATAAATAGTTGCAGCCATCTAGTAGATGTCCACTACCATTCGAAGTCTGTTTACAGCTCCTTGCCAGAACTGGCTTAGATTATCTTGGCTACCACTGTGTTTGTATGTTTTATTTGTAATTTTTTTTAAAAATTTTTTCCATATTTATTGTACTTAACTTAACTTAACTATCTTCACGCTGTATCCCTGACGGGGTAGTCAGAGAGGACAGATCGCCAGGCTTCGCGATCCATGCATACTTCTTTCGCTTCTTCGAGATTCATCAATCGCTTCATACACGCACGTCTGGGTATCCGAGTACTTTTGACCTTTCCGTTTTTGAGCAATCTGCTCACGTGGTCTTCATATGTAAGTCTCGGCCTTCCCTGATTCCTTCTACCCTCTACTTTTGAACAATATATATTCTTCGTCAATCGTTCCTCACTCATTCGTTGGACGTGTCCAAACCAACGGAGCACGCCTTTTTCCAGCTTAACGCTGACACTTTCATTCAAACCTGCCATATTGCGTATCACTTCGTTACGTATTCGGTCGGCCAAGGTAACGCCGCACAATTTTCGAAGTGATCGCATCTCCACAGCATTCAATTTACTTTCATGCATCTGCTGACATACCCAGGTTTCACTACTGTAAAGCAAAGTTGGCACTAGCACTGCGTTATGAATCGCCAGTCGTGCTTCTTTTACGATGCTTTGTCGCTTTACTAACTGGGACAAAGCACCGTAAACTTTGTTTCCGGCAGCTACTCGCCGTTCTACATCCGAATCACATCTTCCATCCGCGCTAAACATACTTCCTAAATACACAGTTTCATTCACTTGCTCTAGACGTTCCTGGTTTACTCTAATCTCGCATTTAGTTCTTACGTCACCTCTTTCAAATACTAGAACCTTAGTTTTACTTGCATTCAAGCGGAGACCCTTACTTTCACACCCCTCTTTCATATTAGTGACTAATGCCTGTAGGTCGGCTTCTGACGAGGCCATGAGCACCGCATCATCAGCGTACAGCAGACAGTTTACTGTAAAGTCACCCAAATTCACACCCATATTAAAATCTTTCAAATTCTGCAGGCAACTGTCCAGATACACTATGAACAGCCAGGCGGACATGACACATCCCTGTTTGACGCCTGTACAGACATCAAAAAGAGGTGACACATCCCCCCCTACTCGCACGCAAGCCTTACAGTCCCTATAAAGCGACTGTATTGCCCGCAGTAGCGAGCCGTCCACACCATATCCTGGCAGCAAGTCCCACAGCGTTTCTCTCACAACGTTATCAAATGCTTTCTCCAGATCCACAAAAGCGCAGAAAACCTTCTGGCTAAGAGCCAGAAACTTTTCCGCGATCATGCGGAGAGAAAACACTTGATCCATGCAACCTCTTCCACGTCGGAATCCGCATTGAGCCTCCCATAAATACCTTTCAGACTTTTCTTGCATTCGTGCCGTTATAACCTTTGCATACACCTTACTAGCTAAGCTGACCAAGCTGATCGCCCTGTAGCTGGAGCAGTTTAGGCGCGAGCCTTTCCCTTTGTAAATAGGTACTACAACTGCTACTCGCCAGTCATCCGGGACCTCACCTGTCCGCCAGCACAAGTTGCATAACAGACATAGTGTGTCCCAGACACGCGACCCACCGTACTTGATCATCTCAGCAGTAACTCTGTCTTTTCCCGCAGCCTTACCACATTTCATACTTCTTATCGCTTGTTCTATTTCTTTCATACTAATGACTTCAATGACATCGGGATCCGGAGCATCGAAGTGAGCTCTACTTCCCGATGTGGCATCTCTGTCTTTTCTTGCATACATCTTTCCATAATATTCACTCCATCTCTGCAGGACGTCACTTTGGTCTGTTAGGACGTCATTGTTAACACTAAGCACTTTATTCATACTGCAGATTGCCGAACAACTTCGGGTCTTGCCTACCTCTTTCCAGAAGAGCTTGGCATTAGCCCGAAAATTGGACGACAACCTTTCATCCGCTTTTATTCTGCACCTTTCACGAGCTTCTTCTATCAGTGCCTTCGTGTTAACTTTCTGCAGCTTGTATCTCTCTTTCATATAAAAATCATTCCGCGAGGCTAAGTAGTCTAGCCATGCTTTCTTCTTCATTCGAACTGCTTCTTTCACTTCTTCATTCCACCATGCATCACGCTTATTACTACTACCTCTTTTCGTTTCTCCACACACTCACATATTTATTGTAGGTATATCTTTTATAGAAAAACTTTAACTATATCTTACGTTCTGTGTCGGTTTGATATGGATAAGACTTTACAGCTATTAACTACCATGTTCGAACAGCCTCTGTTGCTGTGATGGTTTGTTAGCACCTTATTCAATGTTACTTTTTTTGCATGTTGTGTTTACCTATAAGTAACTGTTACATTAAGACTAGTAACTTTAATATATTGCTGTAATTATAAGTATCAATGTAAACAGTTGTTGGTAGACCTGAATAAATAAATAAATAAACCCTCCGGGCCTAAAAGACAGGTGCTTTTGGAAACGCTCGCAAGGAGAATGGCGAGATGCGAAGAGCCTCTCTATGGAGAAAACAGGAATTCATATGAAAAACAGGCAGGAATCCTTAGTAGGTATAGGCAACTAAGAGATTAGTTAAAATCTCAAGGATCTCCTTTCAAGGGCTGGATCTCCTTTCCCTAGCCACATTAAATCGTATTGAATAACACCATGGCTATGGCACCGTTAGCCCGTGATAGTGGATTATGGTAATATGTAGCAATGACTGTTCATCAGGAGGGAGTATTATTGCGAATGCATGATTTTACTCACTCGTAAATTACGGGTACTCCGACTAGTTACAGCGTAGCTTCCAAACGTAGCTTAACGCTCCTCTTGTAAAAGGACAATTTCGGGATACCCCGACTAGTACCTAACAGCGCAGCTTATAAACGTAGCTTGACGCTCTTCCTTAAATGGGACCTCCGTTATGTCCGAAACTGGTCGGACTTTTCCGAAATTTACTTTTGAGAAAAACCGTTTAGTTAGTAATAAATAATGTATGATGCGTCTTTTTTGTATCAATGGGACTCTTACTAATACTTAATATTTAAGACTTCCCAACACAATATGATATAATATACACGGAAAACATAAAATTATGGTCACTATAAACTGAATAACGTTTGACACTTCATGTAATTACCACCAGTATCACGCTGCCTTAAAGATAAGTTATCTTATCCCACGATAAACTATCGTTCACGTATAAATTCGTAATTATCATTCGCGACCGTGGCCTTCCAAAGGTTTCTATAAATCTAGCTAATATAGTGATAAAACAATTATTCTTAGACCACGCTTGAGTAGTTAACTCCACGCCTTATTAATTTTTTTATAAGTACCAACGAAAATGGATCCAGTATATCAAGATGATTTTGAATACTCTAAATTACTCGATAACAAAGATCCTTTAAAGCGCTTTCGGGAACGTTTCTTCTTGAAGAAAGATTCTATTTACATGTGTGGTAACTCACTTGGTCTTGCCTCCAAAGATGCTGAGAACTATATAACACGTGCCATCGAAAAGTGGAAAGAAGAAGCTGTTAAAATTTGGAACATTGAAGACCACAAGTACTATTTGTACTCGAGTTATCTAGCTAAACTGATGGCTCCAATAGTTGGGGCCGATCCAGACGAGTTGGCGATTAGTGGGAGCACTACGGTCGCAATCCATCAGGCAATTAGCACGTTATATAAACCAACCAAATTCAAGTTCAAAATTCTGGTGGACGATATTAATTTTCCAACCAATCGGTACGCGGTCGACAGTCAAATTATATTGAAAGGATACACAACCGAAGAAGCTGTTAAAGTAGTAAAGAGTAAAGCAAATTTCATGAACGAAGATGACATCATAAACGCAATGACTGAAGAAGTCGCTCTGGTATTTCTCCCGATGGTTTACTACCGAAGCGCTCAAGTTTTGGACATGGTTAAAATTACCAAAGCAGCTAAAGAAAGAGATATTCTCATTGGATGGGATCTCTGCCATGGCGCTGGGGCCATCGATATTAATTTGCAAGAAGTCGATGCTGATTTTGCTATATGGTGCACGTACAAATATCTAAACGGTGGGCCAGGCTCTACAGCGGCGATGTACATTAACAGGATACATTTTACGAAGTTGCCGGGTTTAACTGGGTGGTACGGGAATAAACCAGAGACCCAATTCTTATTTAAACAGGAGTTCGAACATCAGCAAGACGGTAACGGGTGGCAAATTGGAACTCCGAATATTTTCTCCATGGCGGGTCTCGAGGGGTCTCTCAAAATCATCAGCGATGCGGGGGTGAAGAATATTAGACAAAAATCTCTGCACATTACGGGCTATTTAATGTATCTTATAGAAAAGAAATTGACGAAATATGGATTTAGGATTGGTAATTTGAGAGAGGATAGACAAAGAGGAGGTCACGTATGTTTAGAACACGATGACGCATACAGAATGAGCATGGCATTGAAGTCTCGAGGAGTAGTGCCCGATTTTAGAGAGCCGAATGTAATTCGTTTGACTCCAGCCGCTCTCTATACAAGTTATGAAGACGTTTACAAGGTAGTGGATATCCTTGTAGATATAAGTCAATCCGAGTCCTATAAAAAGCTGGAAAAGAAACGGAATTATGTAGTTTAGCTTTGAATACAAATATTGTTATTTTCATAGTAGGTATTTTATATAAATGTGTATTAAAGTGACAAGACAACCTGTTTACGACGGGACTTGAACTTGCCTAAGCAGGGCAATGCTCTAAGCCAACTGAACTAAACAACCAGAACCGCAATGATACAAGTTAAAATTCTTCAGTACCATTCAAGAGTATTGCTCATATTTTAGTGCTTTGTAGTAAGAGGTTAAAGGTATAACAAGAGTTTAAAAATATTTACCACTAACTAACTATCTTCACGCTGTATCCCTGACGGGGTAGTCAGAGAAGACAGATCGCCAGGCTTCGCGATCCATGCATACTTCTTTCGCTTATTCGAGATTCAGCAATCGCTTCATACACGCACGTCTGGGTATCCGAGTACTTTTGACCTTTCCGTTTTTAAGCAATCTGCTCACGTGGTCTTTATATGTAAGTCTCGGCCGACCCTGACTCCTTCTACCCTCTACTTTTTAACAATATATATTCTTCGTCAATCGTTCCTCACTCATTCGTTGGACGTGTCCAAACCAACGGAGAACGCCCTTTTCCAGCTTAACGCTGACACTTTCATTCAAACCTGCCATATTGCGTATCACTTCGTTACGTATTCGGTCGGCCACGGTAACGCCGCACAATTTTCGAAGTGATCGCATCTCCACAGCATTCAATTTACTTTCATGCATCTGCTGACATACCCAGGTTTCACTACCGTAAAGCAAAGTTGGCACTAGCACTGCGTTATGAATCGCCATTCGTGCTTCTTTTACGATGCTTTGTCGCTTTACTAACTGGGACAAAGCACCGTTAACTTTGTTTCCGGCAGCTACTCGCCGTTCTACATCCGAATCACATCTTCCATCCGCGCTAAACATACTTCCTAAATACACAATTTCATTCACTTGCTATAGACGTTCCTGGTTTACCCTAATCTCACATTTAGTTCTTACGTCACCTCTTTCAAATACTAGAACCTTAGTTTTACTTGCATTCAAGCGAAGACCCTTACTTTCACACTCCTCTTTCATATTAGTGACTAATGTCTGAAGGTCGGCTTCTGATGAGGCCATGAGCACCGCATCATCAGCGTACAGCAGACAGTTTACTGTAAAGTCACCCAAATTCACACCCATATTAAAATCTTTCAACTTCTGCAGGCAACTGTCCAGATACACTATGAACAGCCAGGCGGACATGACACATCCCTGTTTGACGCCTGTACAGACATCAAAAAGAGGTGACACATCCCCCCCTACTCGCACGCAAGCCTTACAGTCCCTATAAAGCGACTGTATTGCCCGCAGTAGCGAGCCGTCCACGCCATATCCGGGCAGCAAGTCCCACAGCGTTTCTCTCACAACGTTATCAAATGCTTTCTCTAGATCCACAAAAGCGCAGAAAACCTTCTGGCTAACAGCCAGAAACTTTTCCGCGATCATGCGGAGAGAAAACACTTGATCCATGCAACCTCTTCCACGTCGGAATCCGCATTGAGCCTCCCATAAATACCTTTTAGACTTTTCTTGCATTCGTGCCGTTATAACCTTTGCATACACCTTACTAGCTAAGCTGACCAAGCTGATCGCCCTGTAGCTGGAACAGTTTAGGTGCGAGCCTTTCCCTTTGTAAATAGGTACTACAACTGCTACTCGCCAGTCATCTGGGACCTCACCCGTCCGCCAGCACAAGTTGCATAACAGACATAGTGTGTCCCAGACACGCGACCCACCGTACTTGATCATCTCAGCAGTAACTCTGTCTTTTCCCGCAGCCTTACCACATTTCATACTTCTTATCGCTTGTTCTATTTCTTTCATACTAATGACTTCAATGACATCGGGATCCGGAGCATCGAAGTGAGCTCCACTTCCCGATGTGGCATCTCTGTCTTTTCTTGCATACATCTTTCCATAATATTCACTCCATCTCTGCAGGACGTCAGTTTGGTCTGTTAGGACGTCATTGTTAACACTGAGCACTTTATTCATACTGCAGATTGCCGAACAACTCCGGGTCTTGCCTACCTCTTTCCAGAAGAGCTTGGCATTATCCCGGAAATTGGACGACAACCTTTACATCCGCTTTCATTCTGCACCTTTCACGAGCTTCTTCTATTAGTGCCTTTGTGTTAACTTTCTGCAGCTTGTATCTCTCTTTCATATTAAAATCATTCCGCGAGGCTAAGTAGTCTAGCCATGCTTTCTTCTTCATTCGAACTGCTTCTTTCACTTCCTCATTCCACCATGCATCACGCTTATTACTACTGCCTCTTTTCGTTTCTCCACACACTTCCACAGCGGCATTTATCATACTATCCCTAAGGTTCTGCCATACACTTTCCACATTCTCACTGCTTACATTGACATCGCCAAGCTTTTCGGCTACCCTTTCATTATATTTATCCCTAATGGATGCATCCTGCAGCTTCCAGCTTTTGATGCTATAAGTCGGCTCAGGTTCAGGACACTCGGTACGATGACGCCAACCCGCGAACAGACCCCAAATCCTAGTTATGACTAGGTAGTGGTCTGATCCCAGCTCAGCGCCTCGATAAACCCTTGTATCCATCACCTGTTTACGGAGCCGACTATCCATTAGGAATAGATCTATCATGCTTCTCTTTGACTTACATCTCCTCGTATACATATGAATTTGTTTGTGGTTGAACATTGTGTTCGCCACAAACAAATCCTTTTCCTTACAAAATGCCAGTATTAGCTTGCCAGCGTCGTTCACCCTTTTATCCCCATACTTCCCGAGTACCGACTCAAAACCATCGCGAGCGGTACCCACCCATCCATTCAAGTCTCCACATACTATAAGTCTTTCATTTCCTTCTATCACATTTAGAGCTTCACTCATACTCTCCCAGAAGTCCTCTAGCTCAGTCGCGTTCGACGAAGATACTGGCGCGTAAGCAGCTACCAGGAAAATCTTCTTCAAACCAAGTTTTACACTGGTCCAGAGGATTCTAGGACCTACCAGTTTGTACTCATACATACCGGAGGCCAATCGCGAGGACAGCAAAATTCCAACCCCCGACTGCCATGCTCGCCCTCTGGTACTCCAGACCAAAGCGCGAGCATCCCACCCGTGAGCTCCAAGACTTCGCTGCCCTTGCGCTTGGTCTCTGTCAAGCACACTGCATCTAACTTTCTCTCATTCATAACATCCATCAACTCATTCATCTTATCTGCCATTCTTCCCCTAACATTCCACGCAGCTACCCTGCACTCCATCCTCCACTTTCCGCAATGTAGGGCCGCGCGTGTAGGGTGGCGGTCCCCTACTCCGCTCTGGCTCACACTTTTCGCACCAGCGGGGACGAACTGGTGCGCGTCGCCTCGGGGGCACGCCCTAGCAGTATTCGCCCTGGTGGCACTCGTGTTGGAGTAGAATTGCAGCCGTAGCTGGCATAAAACCGTAACCGTATATAAAAAGTTGCCTGTAAACACACATAGGTCCGTATTCCAGAACATTTATCAACACTCAAGAAACACTTGAGAGTAGATTTTATAAGGCGAAATCTAGTCTCAAGCGTCGATCGAGTATTGAGAACCGTTCTGGAATACGGGCCATAAACTGTACAAACATATTACGAAAGTCTTGAAATAAATATGTGTGTATATAATGTCATAACATGAAAAAAATGGAGGAGTGTTCACTATATGATATAGATTCCTCATCAGGTGAATTTTCTGCACTCAAGACGATTCACAAGTTCGTACCATGCAGAACAGGTCATGTCCGTGATGGCAAAACTATATCACAGTCGAAATATGTTTATAATTGGACTAATCCACCCACATTGCCATTGCTGTGACTCAGTCAATCAATGACTAACACCAAAAAAGTTACAGCGAGCTCGTTGAAGTCCCGGCAGAAGTTAAAATGTATTGGTACCCGCATCGAAATCAATCAGAAGATAATGTAAACGGTTTGAAAAAAGAACATTGCGCCTCTTGTTTGCTTCTTATTGAGACTTTTAGAGCAGTTATATTAGTTCAACGGAGTTGTAACTGTAGTTTGAAAGATGTTCCACCGACATAAAGGGAGAATCCTCTGACAAAAATATAACCCTACTTACACGCGTCAAAAAATTCCTCCGTAACCCAACCTGATAACGTTTTTTTTATTCTTCTGGGAACTTTCCCAGAAAACTGGTAGCATTGCCACGTTAAATGGCAATGCTAATGCTATGTGCAAGGAAATAGGCAGCCTTCTGGTCGCGTGAAGCCACTTTGCTAAATGTTTGAACAAAAAGCAGGCACTTGGACCCCAAAATTCAATGTCTCAACCCAAAACGGCTTAAACATATAATCCCCTACTAGATTACAATATTTGCGCCGCTTGAGGCATTCCGCAGAAGCAGCTACAGCACCTGCTGTGCTTGGAACATGTGATGGCGCTAGTGTCCCACACCAACGGCCGACCCATCCTCCAAGACAACAAAGACATTACCGTCACGACTCTTACCATCGTCACGCACCAGCCCGTTTGGTTCTCCTACGGTTGGTACGCGCGCGCTACGCATTATGTCGTCGAGATTGGCGTGGCGCGATGTACGACCTGCACTTCTGCTGCACGAGAGGCCATGGCGTCCAAGACTATCCACAACTTCTCCATAGTGGCAATGATGCAGAAAAACACACGGAGCACCCAAACGGAGACAAGTTGCAAGGAGGAAAGTAGAATCATCATGTGGATGATAGTATAAGCACCAAGATTAGAACTATGTAAATAAAACAATGCACATTTGGTTTTGTTTGTATTTTAAATTGAAAATAGGCTTAAACTATTTTACTCAGAGTTGCAATGTGATTATATCAACTTGCCGTAACAATTTGTCCAATCACAATTCCTGAAATATCTTATACGAATATTATTTGGATATTTAACAAAAAATAAAATATTCACACAAAGTATAATCACACCACAACAATTCATTTATAAATAAAAAAATAATTATGTATAATAATTAACAAATTGTCAAAAGGTTTTCTTCTATCAATGTTGCCGGCCGAAATAAACAATTCACTATTACATCATCGAAGTGTGACTTTTCGTACTTACAACATAGTAGGGACACCAAAAGAGTCCCCATTTTTTTTCATAAACCTTAATTATAAGTTTTTCTATTTATCATTATTATTTACAGTAATTTACACCAATTGAGCTTGTTGTATGGTGGTCGCTAACAATGTGTGTGGTTCGACACGAGGAACTAATGTGAACTATTATTAAAGATGAAGGAAATATGACTATTATTTTAAGTAAATCTCGCAACTTTACTAGGCGATGTAAGAGTAAGATATGTTTCGGAGTTCTAACTTGATAACTGACCTAACAATGTTTTGTTTTATGACACCAGTCAACAAAAAATGCTAATCCTAAGGTATATATTATCAAACCAACTAATTTTCTTAGCAAACTAAAGAAGTTATGCTTCGAATGAGTTGATTTATTAAAAAAAATTGCACACATATGTTTAGTTTATGGCCTATTATAATACATCACACATATTTAATAGATCACTAAAATATATTCTACGTAAATTTACTACAAGTCGACAAACCCCGTACGCTCGTACAATCAGTAACAAAAATAGTGTCAACATAGTTTCACTGGTCAATTTTGATTTAAAACTAAATTTACGGATAGTTCCGGATTCTAAATAATATAGGGGCGAGGAATGAGTAAGTAAAAACGAAATTATCCGTAAAATGAGTTCCAAGAAGCTTCCGAAACACACCATTTTTACACAATGTTCTCACATAAGATACGTACGTAAGTACCAACATTAAAAAAATACTAAGGATCGCCCCACACTGGCTACTTTTAGAATCAGCAACGCTTTTGAGACTATCTATGTAGTTAGTTTCCAAAAAAAGAAACAAAATTGTCGGATGCGGATACTTAAAGTAGCTAGTCTATGGTGGCCCTAATAGAAAATTTACAATTAATTGTTATTGATTTTGTATTCCAGTTACGGTTTCAATATCGGTGACTACTGTCGAGCGAGGCGACTCCGGGATTTATCGCGTGATTCACTCAGTTTGACAGTTGAAAACTTTGCGTGGACAAAAATACATTTGACAGCTACTTGAATGCTGCAAAATGGCCTCCATCAATAATAAATGTTGCCAGAAACTTGTTAAATTAGCAAAGTAGGAGTTAAATGCACTTCATTCGTTTTTTTTTTAACTAAAACGCATTGGTTTATGTGTAACACTGGATAAACACATTTTCGTTTGAGCTTGCAAATATTTTATAGTAGTTCAAAATGGTAAATATGGAAAATAAGTGTACGCAACGAATAAAGGTATTCGTTCAGTGACAAGCTAAGTCGGACCGCGTGATACACTGCAGTTATTAGCTGTGCGTTAGGTTCTCTTCATCAGCTAACGGTAAGAGATGCTTGTAACACTGTATTAAAACTTCGAACCACGGTGACGAGTGATAATTAAGGGTTTTACATGTTCGCAACCGGTTGTCGACACGTTGTCTAATCATTTGAGACCACCATGCTTGTTTCCGCTCACAGTACACACGACTGAGTGACAGATGGTTGTGAAACTGTTATCTGGAGTCTCTGAGGACAAAAAGAAAATATAATTGTGATAAAAATGAAATTGAAAAAATTAAAAAAAAAACATTTTGCATATTAATAGCTGTGTCCTCTTTCTCAACAGTGAATTGTGCTGTTCTATTGAGGGTTACTGATAATCCTCATTAGAACGGCTTGTCACAAAACTCACGGTCAGATAGGCTATGAACCTTCTAAACCTTTTCATTTTTTAAACCGCTACTCCAAATGGCAGTTCCGAGCAAGTACTGCTCCAGTATGATAACAAATAGAGGAATTTTTGAACTGAGGAAACTGTGGATCAGATATTTTATTATACTAAAGACTTTCAACAAATAAAACGATGAAACAAAAGATTTTTTTGTGAGTATAACACACACAATTTATAAAGTATCACTTTTGTATTTGAGTGAGTATCTGTATTTATCTATCATTTAAAAAAAAAAAAATATCAAGCCGCCCATAAGGCCTTCAACCAGGCTTAACGACATCTATCATTTTAACTGAATATATTTAAAAAAAAAACAAATTAGCACCGGTAAACATTAAAAATCGCGAATGAATAAAACATGCAAAATAAACTCGAATCTTCGCAAATATGTACAATCGCGCCTACATGAGTCGCTTTTAATTTGGACAACATCTAAAAGTACTAAATATCCATCACGCCTTATCCCCAAAGGGGTGGTAGAGGCATATTATATGCCCACTTTTCACCGTGTGGATTCCTGTCCCACGTAATAGGTGGTGAGCCCATTGCCGTGTTGAAATAGACAGACGCAGGTTGTGGCTACCTGCTGTTGAACTTTTTCAAGCCCATAAGGCCTTCAACCAGGCTTAACGACTGCCATTTTACTGGCAACCGGGACCAACGGCATAACGTGCCTTCCGAAGCACGGAAACGCTCGCAAATGTAAATGCCACAAAGTGGTCACCCATCCGAGGACCAGTCATAGTGAAAGTTGCGTAACTCAGTGATCGTTTACAGAACACTGAGACCGCGGGGCCACGAGCGCTTCTAAAAGTACTATCGTATAAAATACTTGTTTCGTTTCAGTTGGTCGCGTAAAATCTGAGGAGGGCGGGTTTTCTTTTTGTTGACGCGGGGAATACCCTGACATCCGGCTCTTTGACAGTCATCCTACCCAAAATCTCGAGGTGTTCTGCCTTCAGGTCGTAGAATAGGTCTGAGAGCTACTCTAGTCACAGCGATCATCCCGCCAAAGGAATTCTCTTAGATAGTAATGCAAATTTATTAATGCTATTTTTGATTAATTTCATTAACGAGCTAATATTTATCTCTTAGCATGTGACTTGCTATTGCTAAGCTAAACGTTAATACTTAATTACCCTAAACACAAGCATTCTAATAACAGTTGATAAATAATGGAGTGAATATCAACCATGCACTTTTTTATTCACATACTCTACTACACATTAACATCGCATGATAATGACACGATCCATTCATGTAAATTAATTTAGCAATAATTTATCAATCGCAACATTTGCAGCTCGATTGCCTAATGAATTAGTCGTCGCAGCGACGTTCGCAGCTCGCCTGCGATTTGAATTAGTGGTGAAATATCATTATGAATTTTCGCAATAAGTTAGCATTCGCAGATGTCGCAGCTCGCCAATCAGTAGCGGCGCGAACGTCGATGCGTTTGTCATGTATTGGCGGGAGATTGTGACTTCGTGTCAAATTGACAATTGTTACGTAATCGATGTATCTTAGCAAGTACTGCTTATTAAATTAATACTAATGGAGTGATAGTAATGTTTGCTAATGCTATATATAATAAAATTGCTAATGCTAATAGTTCCTACACGACTCCTAGATGAGGCTCTCCTCCCCCCGCAGGAGCTGCCCTGTGGCCGGTTGGACGTCCCCGTCCCCGTGAGGCCAGGCACGCTTGTTCCCGAGCTGTACCGCTCCCGCCCCACTACTACACTCCACTCTTTAAGTAGCTAAGGTTAAGGATAACCATCATAACTCGCAATAAGCAATATTACGGGCCGGAAGGTAATTTTTATGATCAACCGACCAATCACATATCATTTCGTAAATTAAAACGTGTTTATAAACTTTTTTGCCAACCGTACCGTACCGTAACCGTTTTGACATTGTGTAATCCTTCTAATATTGTAAACGCGAAAGTTTGTACGTGTGGATGTTTGTTACTCTTTCATGCAAAATCTACTGAGTGGATTTTGATAAAACTTTGCAATAATATAGCTTACACATCAGAATAACACATACGCTACTTTTTATGAACAAGTTCCTACGGGAAGCGGAAACGGGTATCTTCTACCTACCTCTTCTACGTACTTCTACAAAATTAATGTAAAATAGTAAAGGTAAAACCCTCCTTACGATATTTATTTTCATCTGTATACTTCTCGCACCTATTGCGACTACATTCAGATACAAACCTAACTACAAAATATTAAGAAAAACTAACAATAGTCTATTTTGTGCCTCCGCTTCGGTCTTCACGTGGTGCTGCCGGTGTATGTAAATATATTCTGAAAGCCAATGCAATTATTGCCGAGGTAAATATTACTACTAAGTGCATAAAAAGAAAAACGAACCATCCAAAAAATCTAAATAAAATGCTCTCAAGCTAGGCTACAAGAGCAGAAAATAATGGGAGCACCACTGTGCTATATGGCAACCAATTATTAAGTATAATTACCATTAAATCTTATATTCGAACTAGTTCGGTTGATCAGTTCATACTTTATTACAATTTTTTTATAAAAATATTTATCAAACAAATTACATTTTTTATATTGTACAAAAAAATATGATGTTAACCTCGTATACACACCATCACCACGTAATTTAAAAAATATTTAAAGCTTACGTTTATAATATTATCAAGTAGTAGAGAATCCACTTGGATCTTTTTTAAATGGTTAAAGTGGAAACAGCTACTCGTTACCCGAAAACAGAAATCCTCGGGTTTTTCTATCATAGAAACTATGATTTGAATTTAGAAGGTAATTGACAAGTTCTAGTCGCTTGTTGTTGCTAGTAGTCTTCGCCCATATTGGGCAGGCAAAGGAAACTCAGTCCATACAGCCTTGTATTTAGTGTTAAATGTTCTTATTATTCAGTTTTTGATATGTCTAGTCCTTTGTCAATGTCGAGTCCTCAGTCCTAGGACCTAGGACTGAACTAAAGCAGTGGACCCTTTACTATGGCTTTCTATAGAGATTTGGCAGCAACACAATACCACCGATATTCACTGCAACATTTCACTTTCCTTCACTCATGCACATTTTCAAACAATTTGTGTATCATAATCTACCATTATTAAACTCACAGTCACGATTTATACACTAGTTTTGGAAAATAAACTACGGCAACAGAGCAACATGTTCAAGAATTGGCGCCAAACTCCGTTGTAATAGCTTTTTTTTAATATTTATTTCATGGCCTGGTTTTGAAGACCTTTTAGCCAAATCTTATTTTTTATATCACATTTCTTTAATCTTATCTTCTAATTATTCCTGTCCAGTCTTTGTTGATGTCGTGTCCTCAGTCCTAGGTCCTGGTGCTTGCCCTCAGCATAATGGTGATTCTTATACTGAAGTTTTCTCTGGACTTTTCGCGGCAAGAGAGAAAATAGCTTTTCAATGCATATATATCATGGTCATTCACTATAGCACGTTAACACAACTTTTATATCCAAGAAACCACCACTCCCGCACATAAAACAAGATAAATGCACTAGTTTTAGAAAATGCAGCAAGCGTCCGCACTTGTCACTCTTCCTGCCAAAAGTCCGTTCTAATCGCAACTTTTGTATTATTAGTATTCGTCCAATCATACGCCCGTTAATCTCCGTCAAGTTCAGTCCTTAGTCCTGTGTCCTAGTCCCAGTAAAGCAATAGAAACTTTATTAAATAAAATAAATATCCATCACGCCTTATCCCCGAAGGGGTTCTGTCCCACGTAATAGGTGATGAGCCCATTGCCGTATTGAAATAGACAGACGCAGGTTGTCGCTACTTGATGTTGAAATTTTTCAAGCCGCCCATAAGGCCTTCAACCAGGCTTAACGATTGCTATTTTACTGGCAACCGGGACCAGCGGCTTAACGTGCCTTCCGAAGCACGGAAACGCTCGAAAATAAAAATGCCACAAAGTGGTCACCCTTCCGAGAACCAGCCATAGTGAAAGTTTCTTAACGCAGTGATCGTTTACAGAACACTAAGTACGCGGGGCCACGAGCGCTTCAGAAATTTTATTGGAGCTTCCTATATATAAATTACAGAAATAACACCGCTGTTCACTGCAACATATTACTTTCTTTCATTTATTCGAACTCATCAATAATCCACCATTATTAAACACATAAACACGAATTATTACTATTATACATGTTTCAATTTTGATAGTTGGCGCCAAACTTTCACTCATTGCCTGAATTGTAACAACAAGTTTTTTTTATTTTGTTTTATGGCCTGGTTACCGAGCATGAATAAGCGTGACACACTGAAAGTTTGGCGGAAAGAAATAGCACCGCGACTGATTTGAGCCTATTTATACTCGCGACGGAATGTAGACGGTTTATGTTTTGGGGTGATTAATCTTCAAACTGTAAATAAATCGAATTCCATTTAGCAGTATGAAGGCAGTCATCCTGGCGGTATGGTGTGTACGAGAGGCGAACAAGGAGCTACACAACGTACAATCAGTGGAAGGCACAGGCGCGGTCCCTGTGCGGACAGGCGGGTTCTTCCCCGTCGCGCTCGTCGGGAGCTCCGCCGGGAACGAGCTCGTCCGCGTCCATGGGCGCGAGGAGCGCGGCCAGCGTCCCCGCCGGGTCGCTCCGCAGACCGGTCTCGTTGGACGAGCTCGCGGTCCTATGCTGTTGTACAACCTAGTCCCAGTAAACGTATCATCACCTGTTTTGTCTTGCCATTTACGCTAGCTACCGTTTCGTGTGCCGATGAAACTAATTAACCTTGTACGTCTAGCTAGTATTACATATTTATAGAAATGAAACGAAATTCAGATATTTTTAAATAACTTTTCTAAAAAGAACAATGTTATTCAGGTAATATGGTATTTTCGATGGAAAAGTATTACATATCCAACTTTTGCGAGGTATTACTTTATACATATATGTACGATATTCCCGCATTAGGAAGATGGCAGGCGTACTCCACGACAGAGCGCAAACGGAAGATTTGATTCGGATGTAGAACGGCGAGTAGCTGCCGGAAACAAAGTTAACGGTGCTTTGTCTCAATTAGTAAAGCAACAAAGCATCGAAAAAGAAGCACGACTCGCTATTCATACCGCAGTGCTAGTGCCAACGTTGCTTTACGGTAGCGTAAAGCAGCGTTGTTTATTATTATATAATATATTTATTTGAGAATTTATATTTTTTATGAAAAAAATAAGTTCTCAAATAAATGTAATAATAAATATATGTTTGATTTAATTCTATTAATCATTTCAATTCATTTAATTTATTACTAACAATAAAAGCAAATCCAAGTATGCGCATTTCAAGTCATTTAGTTGTTATAATGTTGCTATGCTGCGTTGTATCGATTGAATATATTAATTACTACATAAGCCCATTTTTTGATGGATATTTTAAAGTGGTGTAAATATTTATTCGATTCGTCAAAATGACGTCACTCGCCGGCGTATCTAAAATTAACCACAGATAGCCATGGCATTCAGCGAATTTAGGACCAGTGTCAAAGTCGAAAGGGTAATAAATTTTGATAATATGTTTTCATTATTCTTGCTCAAAGCGGGGGTGCGAAATCGGGGAATCTCCTCGTCGCTACCGAGGTGAGGGCGGGAGCGTACGGGACAGACGCTCCCGCCCCGACTTTGGGGGCGTCGTCGTGAGCACTTCCTGCGCGCCGCGCCACGTGGCGGGCACCCTTCCAGTGTTCCAGGGCTGCCCACTGCCACTCAGCACTCAGCGCACGTACCGGCCGCTCTCACCTCAGGGGGCTCGAGAGCGGTGGAGGTGAGGCGAGGTTCTTCGGCTCCGAGCCGGGAACCGGGGAGGGAGCTCCAGGGTGGTCGCACTTTTTTTCACAATAAAATGGCAGTCGTTAAGCCAAGTCTTAAAAAAATTCAACAGCAGGTTGCGACAGCCTGCGCCTGTCCATTTCAACACGGCAATGGGTTCACCACCTGTTACGTGGGACAAAAATGCATACGGTGAAATGTGGGCGTTTGGTATGCCTCTGCCTACCCCTTCGGAGATAAAGGCGTGACAATATGTATGTATGTATAGACGGTGGAAACTTTCAGCGGGGCAGTAAGAAGAAAAGAATCTGTTGCAGCTACACGAAAATGGTTCTAGGAGATTATGCATAATTTTTTTATGGAAGTTTGATCCCCATTCACAGATTTAAAAAAAAAGGTACAGTTAGCACGAAAATAGCCATTCTACATAAAAACATTTTTGATGCCAATCGATTCTGTTTCTACTACTGATCAATAACTTCTATGGGACCAACCATCTTTGGAGTACTAAAAAAGTCACAAGTACACAAAATCTTGAATTCAACTTAGTAATATGTGAACTAACTGTTAATTTTCTGGTGTTCAGCGAATGTAGGTAAAATATTTAACCTCCAATTATACTATATGTCATGTATATGCAACTAGCTCGCTGAAGTATGAAGCTAAAATCAATTTAACCGACGCGTCTGATTCGCATGACAGCGTTTATTGCACCTAATAATTCTCGGAATATATTGCTGCTTTATTTCGTGCATGCGTGCTACGCAGCGCTACGACTGGTGTGTTACGCTACTCTAGGTGGGTAGTGCGCTGCGCTAGGAAAGGTGTGCGCTACGCTACGTAGCTATGTGCTAAGCTAAGTAAGGTATGCGCTACGCTACGAGGTATGTGCTACGATAAGTAAGATGTACGCTACGCTACGTGGGTATGTGCTACGGTGCGGTGTGCTACGGTGCGGTGCGCTACGCTACGGTGCGCTACGTACAGTTGTGCAGGCGCACCGAGGGCCAGTCGTCCAGCTCGGGGTCGGGCGGCGCGTGGTGCGCGGCGGGCTCGCGGCGGCGCGAGGTGCGCGGCGGCTCGGCGCGCGCCACGCAGCCCTCGTGGATGTGCACGCCCGCGATGTCCGAGCCGGGGATCTCGAACATCACCTCCAGCAGCAGGTTCTCCTGCCGACCCACACCGATACACAATTACACTGCTGGAAACTTCACATTTTAGTATGAAGAAGCGTTCGTGACCCCGCTACCTCAGTGTTCTGTAGACGATTACTGAGTTAAAAAAATTTCGCTATGGCAGATTCTTGGATGGGTGACTACTTAGTGGCATTTATATTTGCGAGCGTTTCCGTGCTTCAGAGGCACGTTAAGCCGTTGATCCGGGTTGCCAGTAAAATGGCAGTCGTTCAACCCAGTTGAAGACTTTATGGACGGCTTGAAAAATTTCAACAGCAGGTCGCCACAATCTGCTTCTATCCATTTTAACACGGCCATGGGCACCACCTGTTAAATGAGACAAAAATGCCCACGGTGAAATGTGGGTTTATAATATGCCTCTGCCTACTCGTTCGAGGATAAAGGCGTAGCAATTTATATGTATACGAGTATTACAATCATATAGTCCTGCTATTTTTTGAGAAAGTAGACCAAAATAAATGCCTATATTTCACCGTTTGTATCGAGTCTCAAGAGCTTTTGAAACCGCTTGCCTGGAGCAAATCTTGCCTGCCTGCTATTGAAAAAATATCAAAACTCGAACGCCAGTGTGACGTCACTGCTACCTACGGCGACCGCGCGCCCTCGCATCCTCCGCAGCGCCGCACTGTAAGGGCCACACTGGCGGTCCTCGGCCTTCTCTGCTGCAGCTGCTCACAAGGTGACGTCTCCCACTTTATCTCAGGACACGTCTCATCAATCTCACCTACCGAACCAACCCCTCTTGTTCTAAGGCTCTAGCTTTTTCTAAAACGTTAATTTTAAATCTTTTCTTATTGCTTGGTATAACGCTTAATGAGCCGAAGAAATGCTCCTGCACTTGGTCCGCAGAAGGCCCGCCGCCACTCACCATGATGGCGCGCAGCCCCCGGGCGCCGGTCTTGCGCTCCATGGCGAGCCCGGCCACGGCCTTCAGCGCCTCCTCGCTGAACGACAGCTCGCACTTGTCCATCGCGAATAGCAGCTTGTATTGCGACACCTGCAACATATAACGACTCGTTTAATAGTACTAATCCTAAATAATAGGCGTGGTCGAACAAAATGTCCCACAATCTTCCGATAATTTATGAAATACAAGTAGACGCCCGCGGCTTCGCCCGCGTAGGATTTTCTCCCGTTACCGTTTCCCACAGGAACTTGTTCCCGGGATAAAAAAGTAGCCTATGTGTTATACTAATGTATAAGCTATGTTATTATAAAGATAAAAAAAAAGTAGTCATACAATATGTATACCTCTGCCACCCCCTCGGGGATAAGGCGTGATAGATAAATTCATTAAAATCTATTCAGTAGTTTTTACGTGAAAGAATAACAGACATCCGCACAAACTTTCGCATTTATAATATTATTAAGATTTCTAGATTTTGTATTTGGTTCAACAAAAATTAAATTTCGAATTATTTTTATATCCTTCTACTAGTTAGTACAAATTTAAAAAAGGAACGTAATTTTCGACTACAAAAGGTTTAAATCCGGCTCGAAGGACCATAATCTACGAGTCAAAGTCAACCATTCAGAAGTAAATGATTTTGCTATTCAAACTTCCAATAAGAACAAATGCAGTACAGCAATAACAAACAATACTACACAGCTATGTAATAATATGAAAAATTAAACGAAAACAAATGTTTATCTCACCATTGCATTTTTTGGTTCTGTTAATATTCGCACAAGTAAGTCCTGGTTCAAACTGTGAAACGGTACCAATACTGGAAATCTCCCAACAAATTCCTGCAATAGGGAAAAAAATTGACGATGAACATTTTTGCAATATTTCAGCACGCAATTTCAACTTTATATATTAAAAAGTTCCTATAGTTATATGTCAGCAATTCACGACTAACATTAATAGTCCCACTTTTGGAGAGCATCAGGTACAACCTAATGAAGAACTGGGCTATCTTTTATCGCTAAAATTAATTTTGAAGGGGTTAAATAGGGGTGAAAAAGAATGAGATAGGTGTCATTTGACAGATGGCATACGTCATGCCCAACACAATAATGTCGTGGCAATTTAACTAAAGAGCACAATGTGTCAAGTCATAATTTAACTGAAGAACACAGTGTTTCAAGTGACAATTTAACTAACTAACTATCTTCACGCTGTATCCCTGACAGGGTAGTCAGAGAGGACAGATCGCCAGGCTTCGCGATCCATGCATACTTCTTTCGCTTCTTCAAGATTCATCAATCAATCTGCTCACGTGGTCTTCATATGTAAGTCTCGGCCTACCCTGACTTCTACACTCTACTTTCGCACAATATATATTCTTCGTCAATCGTTCCTCACTTATTCGTTGGACGTGTCCAAACCAACGGAGCACGCCCTTTTCCAGCTTAACGCTGACACTTTCATTCAAACCTGCCATATTGCGTATCACTTCGTTACGTATTCGGTCGGCCAAGGTAACGCCGCACAATTTTCGAAGTGATCGCATCTCCACAGCATTCAATTTACTTTCATGCATCTGCTGACATACCCAGGTTTCGCTACCGTAAGTTGGCACTAGCACTGCGTTATGAATCGCCAGTCGTGCTTCTTTTACTTTTTTTAGTCTTTTACAGTCGTGCTTGCTTTGTCGCTTTACTAATTGGGACAAAGTACCGGTAACTCTGTTTCCGGCAGCTACTCGCCGTTCTACATCCGAATCACATCTTCCATCCGCGCTAAACATACTTCCTAAATACACAATTTCATTCACTTGCTCTATTCGTTCCTGGTTTATCCTAACCTCGCATTTGGTTTTTACGTCATCTCTTTCAAATACTGGAACCTTAGTTTTACTTGCATACTTACTATATTTACTTTCACACTCCTCTTTTTGACGATTTAACAGAATAAATAATTGTTGGATAGTACAGAAATGTCAGGAATGAATGGCAGCAGTTTGTGGTGGCAGCGGTGGGAGACTCACGGGGATCATGCCGAAGTCGATGAGGTCGCGCGCCTGCACCTTGCGCAGCCAGGCGTCGCGCTCGTCGTTGTCCTGCTGCGCCGAGTCCAGCGGCGACGCGTCCGAGTGCGCCTGCGCCGTGGCGGCGCGCCGGCCCGAGCGCGCGTCCCACGCGCCGAACCCCAGGTACTTCTCGTTGGAGCGCCGCTGCACCAGCCTGCGGCACGGGCGGTGTTAGTGTGGCGTGTAGACTGTGTCCGCCTGCAGTGTAAGTGTTGCTAGTGTAGCGTGTAGACTGTGTCCGCCTGCAGTGTGAGTGTTGCTAGTGTAGCGTGTAGACTGTGTCCGCCTGCAGTGTGAGTGTTGCTAGTGTAGCGTGTAGACTGTGTCCGCCTGCAGTGTGAGTGTTGCTAGTGTAGCGTGTAGACTGTGTCCGCCTGCAGTGTGAGTGGTGCTAGTGTAGCGTGTAGACTGTGTCCGCCTGCAGTGTGAGTGTTGCTAGTGTAGCGTGTAGACTGTGTCCGCCTGCAGTGTGAGTGTTGCTAGTGTAGCGTGTAGACTGTGTCCGCCTGCAGTGTGAGTGTTGCTAGTGTAGCGTGTAGACTGTGTCCGCCTGCAGTGTGAGTGGTGCTAGTGTAGCGTGTAGACTGTGTCCGCCTGCAGTGTGAGTGTTGCTAGTGTAGCGTGTAGACTGTGTCCGCCTGCAGTGTGAGTGTTGCTAGTGTAGCGTGTAGACTGTGTCCGCCTGCAGTGTGAGTGTTGCTAGTGTAGCGTGTAGACTGTGTCCGCCTGCAGTGTGAGTGTTGCTAGTGTAGCGTGTAGACTGTGTCCGCCTGCAGTGTGAGTGTTGCTAGTGTAGCGTGTAGACTGTGTCCGCCTGCAGTGTGAGTGTTGCTAGTGTAGCGTGTAGACTGTGTCCGCCTGCAGTGTGAGTGGTGCTAGTGTAGCGTGTAGACTGTGTCCGCCTGCAGTGTGAGTGTGGCTAGTATGGCGTGTTTGTGCAGTGTCCGCTGTGTCCACCTACAATGTGTGTGGCTAGTGCGGCGTGTAGACTGTCTCCACCTGCAGTGTTTGTGTGTGTGTGGCTAGTGTAGAATATTAGTGCAGTGTGAGGGTGGCTAGTATGGCGTGTTAGTGCAGTGTCCGCTGTGGCCTGCACTGTGTGTGGCGAGGTAGTGCAGCCGGGGCCGCACCTGTCGAGCCCGTTGTAGGCGCCGCTGGCCACGAACAGGATGTTGGTGGTGTCCACCTGCACGGCGTCGCCCCGCAGCTTGCGCGAGTTGCGCTCCGGCACCGACACCACGGCGCCCTCCAGCATCTTCAGCATGCCCTGCTGCACGCCCTCGCCTGCACACACATACATCCTCATTTGTCTCTCTCTACTCGCTAACGCATTGCTGTCCACTGTCCCCGGCGACTTAGCTTTCTCGTGTTCGTCGTTTTACGCTCGCTGTACATTGTGCTCACCGCTTACATACAAACTTATATAAAACTATGAAACCGTTTCAAAGAAATGGTGCAAAAAGAAAGTGATGCACTTCCATGCTGTATGCTGCCTGTAGTTTTTTTTTGCTAATTTTGCGGATGCTTCTATGGATTTTACAGTCTGCAATATCGTAGGTCTTGTGTAAAACGCCCGGTCGTAGTATACCACCTAGACCTCAGGATAGATCGGCGGTTAAGGCACTGACAGCCGGCAATGGGTCCTCAGGGAGGGAGATGGTTGCTCCTGTTACCGCCCCATCGAGGATGCCTGAAGGCGAAGGAAACCGGAACAGCAAAGTGGAGAATTCTCCCGTACCACGCTCAGCATCATATACGCACAGGCGCAAAGCGAGTGTCAGAAGCGTGTATGAAGTACGCCCACAATGGATATTGGGTTTTACGTTACTTTATTGACTTTAAAATATATATTTTATTTGAAAAAACAAGTATGGTGGAAAACGCATGTAATAAGTGGTTACTGACCGCCGACATCCCTCAGCTGATGTATTCCAGGCACAGCGCCAATTTTGTCCACCTCGTCTAGGAACACGATACCGGTCTGCGCTCGCTCCACACTGGAACACAAAACAAAATCTTCTAGTAATACAACCCTGGAATTTGGAACCCTAGATCTTCGTTCGTGCAAGTCACTTTTGTACATGAAGGAAATGAGAAATGAGAATGTTAAAGTGGATGAGTGGTGTGACTAGAATGGATAAAATACTAAATGAGTATATTAAACGGAGTTTGAGAGTGGCGCCTGTGACAGACAAAATGAGAGGGAACCGTCTGTCTAGGTATGGACATGTGTTGAGAAGGGATGAAAGTCTTGTCACTAAAAGAACCATGAATATGAAAGTTGATGGATGGAGAGGAAGGTCAAAGAAAAAATGGATGGATTGTGTAAGGAGTGATATGAATAAGAAAGGAGTGAATGATCAGATGACGAATTACAGGGGTGAATGGAAGAAGAAGACATACTGCGCCGACCCCAAGTAAATTGGGACAAGGGCAAGAGGATGATGATGAGTTTTGTACAGGGAAGACCCATCGCCGCTTGGAGCCAAGAGCCACTCACTTGAAGTTAGCGTCCTGCAGCAGCTTAGCGATGACGCTCTCGATGTCCTCGCCCACGTAGCCGGCCTGCGTCAGCGTCGTGCAGTCGCAGATCGCGAACGGCACGTCCAGGCACTGCGCTATCGTTTGAGCCAACAGCGTTTTGCCTGCAACACGTATACAACTTCACTCAATTTCAATTAACTCAAAACGACGGCTGTGGTGGAATATCTGTGTCGTACACTATAAACGTAAATTAGCGAATTCGGAAATATGGGAATTACAGAAATGTAAGGTGTTAGTTGTTCATCTTCCTGGGTTAAAGCAATTATTATGCTACATTTCCTATACATTTTTAAAAAAGTGGAAAATCGCAATTCCATTCGAGACGGGGACATTGCTCTGGTTAGGCAAAGGTCACGGGTTCAATCCCTGTCTCGAATCGAATTGTCTTTTTTCACTTTATTAAAAGAAAAAAATAAAGTATTATATGTTTGGAATCACATACGGCAGTACATCGGTCACTGCTGGAGCATTACAAAACTCTCCTGAGGTGAATATCTCATCCCACGATCATTGTTTATGAGCATTTCGGACGCTAAGTATGATTGTTGAAATAGATCTCATTCTCAATCAATTTTATAGCACGGCTTATCACACTATCATACTCGCGTCAAATTATTGTATGCAAACTGCACAGACGCTACGAGGCGGTGACGTAGAGTGTAAATGTTTGGAAATATCTTAAATAGCACATAGAGTACGTATTTATAGAAATACAGTGCGGTAAATATATAAAAACAGTATTATACAAACAGATCACAACTAAATTAACCTCCGTGCTTTATAAAACATCCAAGAATATTAAATGCATGTATGATAATTTTAAATAACATCTTGAATACATAAAACAGTGCTTCAAAGTTACACAGAAAGCTCATTATAAATGTAACTGCGAATCGACACGTGTTTGGAATATAATAAAACAGTCGGTTTGTTCATTGCCATGTTGTAATTTAATCTATAACACACATATAACATCTTGTAAATGTTTATTATGTTGCTTACAAATGTTTCACATGATCCCGTATCGATGGATCTTCTAAAAATAAATACTATTGATTTAAAATAGAGGAAATTGTTGATATTAATTTAGTTTTTATTAATGCATATTTTTTTACGACATTTGTTTTTCCGATGTTGATTCAGTTGTAACTAATTTTTATTTGTTTTAATGATGTTCATTTGTTTTTGCTCATTTTACTGAATGACGTTCATTTGTTTTTGCTCATTTTACTGAATGAAGTTCATTTGTTTTTGCCCATGTGCATTTATTTGTAGTCTATAAGTCAGGAGAATTTAATCAGGGTTTATTGGGAAGTTACCATTAGTTCTAGTAGAGTAACTCTAATAAAAAAAATGATAACCGGTGTCCGAATATTACTTTGTTTGATTTTTAATGAAGTACCTACTTATCAAAATGAAAAAATTGGCCATACCATTCTAAAGAACCTAACCAGAAAATATGAAACTTCATTTCAATTGATTGCTTGTGCCATAAAATGACAATCACATTTTCACATTAAAAATATTAGTATGGATATGGACATATACAATACAATTTAAAAGGTAACCGCACTTCCTCAAGAATTTTTCCCGGCCTATATTTGAGTAAAATCACTACATATTATAAAACAAAGTCGTTTTTGGCTGTCTGTCCCTATGTATACTAAGATCTTTAAAACTACGCAACGAATTTCGATGCAGTTTTTTTTTAAATAGATATTTTTCATAGAGAAGGGTTTTATGTTTTTTTTTTTAGTTTCTGTATACATTAACTTAATTATATCGATATACGTTGGCGGTGTCGAAAAAAATAAGCCGTCTGGGGGCTTTTAACGAAAACGCTGCCTAAACCCTTTAAGATATAACAAAATAATGTTAAGTGGAATTAAGTATCTAATATAGGTCTACAAAAAAGTCCGCGACGGTATATGTCTATCTCTTAACCGCCGGGAAACTAGGGGGTTAATGGGAATAATTGAAACAAACATAAACAGGTTTCCCACTTCGGAGGTACTCTCCGAGTCTGTTTAATGCGTGACAAAATATACACATTAGGTTGCTTAAATAATACTTGCTGCGAATACTGAAAGTGAGTTTTAGGTCGTTATACAACGCCATCTGTTGTTACATTTTGTAACTAAAAGTACTAGTATTAAGTATGTCCACTTAACACTTAAGTATACCGTACTATATCCATTTTAATACTTTAAAAAAAAAGCAATAATAAAGCGGTAATTTAAAGGCTAATTACACAAATATATTATTAATCCTTATCATTTTTAATATGTTAGTTGGTTTCAGCATTTTATGAAGATTATTTTGTCCCTTTACACTTTGCAAATTAAGTGAATATCTTAGGCGATATGGCAATATTAAAAAAATGCGCAATTCAACCGGGCCGTGCGGGCGTGGGCGTAGTACTTGAGAGCAGAGAAGTAATCAAGTACTTTGGAAAATGTTCATACATTATCGTGAAATTAATAAACGACGGGATTAAATAGGTGCCACGGGGTTCGAAGTAGGTCACGGGCGACGCCGCGCGGGTCAGCTAGTAAATAAATAAATATCCATCACGCCTTAGCCCCGAAGGGGTGGCAGAGGCATATTATATGCCCACTTTTCACCGTGTGGATTCCTGTCCCACGTAATAGGTGGTGAGCCCATTGCCGTGTAGAAATGGACAGACGCAGGTTGTGGCTACTTGCTGTTGAAATTTTTCAAGCCGCCCATAAGGCCATCAACCAGGCTTAACGACTGCCATTTTACTGGCAACCGGGACCAACGGCTTAACATTCCGAAGCACGGAAACGCTCAGAAATGTAAATGCCACAAAGTGGTCACCCATCCGAGGACCAGCCATAGTAAAAGTTGCGTAACTCAGTGATCGTTTACAGAACACTGAGACCGCGGGGCCACGAGCGCTTCATAGTTTTAGCTAAACTAAATTTGAGTGATGGAGGAAATTAAGCTATCAATAGACATTTAAATATTGCCTCGACGCTTTTGTCTTTTTTAGGTAAAGTGACGACTGTTATGTTTCATGGATAGGGAACAATATTTTATGTTTTTATAATGATCGTTGTAAAAAACAAGTCCATTTAAATTATGTGACAGTTATACTTAGGCTTCAAAAAATACTGACAAGTTTGTTATGATAATGCTGTTAATTTGTGCGATAATTTGCATTCGGAATAAACTTCTATGCTTGAAATTCAAAGCTCGGAGTTACAATGAATGATTTGCACAGCCCACCCACGGCGGTTAGGTATATACGTACGTGGAGTAAATGTGGTTCCGAGTGCAGGCGTAGTAAAATTTAAAGAACGATAATTGTATTGCTTGCAGAAGGCAAGTATTCCCTCATATCTCGAAGCGGATTAACAGATTTAGTATTATGCCACAGATTATTAATTAGGTTAGTCCAGGAAAGTGCTCTTATAAGGCTAGCAATACAGTCATGTGAAGGTCAAATCAGACATGTAGGCTGTGCTGAGACACAGCCTACATGTCTGTCTAACCTATACGATAGGAATTAATAAATAGAAGAATTTGTCTCCTCTGCATAGCATACTAACGTCAATAAAAATTGTGTTTAACGGATATTTTAATTTCACTTTACCAAGCACTAATACAGCTCTGTTGTTTGATGGGGAGGTAAAATAAAGTATAGTTTACACTTGATTTGATAGTCGCATGACGTTACATGGCACCATCATTTTTAGACTAGGGATTTAGAGAGAGAGGAGAGTAGATTGTTGACTCTTTCTCATTACGTGTCATCGAATTTATATAATTTATGGTTTGAGCAGGCAGAATGTTTTGGAATGGAAGATGTTTTGACACTTTGTCTTTTGTCACGGTTGAACGTCAATCGTTCCCTACGCCCTCGAAAATGGGTGTCTTGCGATATTTTTTTTTTTAATTTCTCTAAATAGAAGAAATCTTCGACAAAAATGTTGATAAAGTACATGTTTGAGAATTCATAAAAATGGAACATAATAATTGTTCAAATAAATTCTTTCTATGACGAAACGTTCTTTTATTGATGAAAAATTTTCGTCAACATTATGATTAACATGATGATTCGAGTGGCAGTAGAAACAAGTTACTCTGCGAAAAATATTAGTTTACTTTTTAAAAAGTAGTAAATTTGTTATGTGTTCGAATCATGAAGTCTCTTCTGTTGTGTTTCAATCCTTATAGAATTAATTACGCTTTCTTTCAGTTTTATATATTTACAAAAAATGCAGAACGTCTTGTAACCCGTTTGCGTCCTGTGGCTGCTCTTGTCGAGGCGCAGCTCGTGCTGCTGCCGCTGCAGCACGAGCTGCGTGGTAGAGGTAGAGACGGGAGACTCACCGCAGCCCGTGGGCCCCAGCAGCAGCACGTTGCTCTTGTCGAGGCGCAGCTCGTGCTGCTGCCGCTGCAGCACGAGCTGCGTGGTAGAGGTAGAGACGGGAGACTCACCGCAGCCCGTGGGCCCCAGCAGCAGCACGTTGCTCTTGTCGAGGCGCAGCTCGTGCTGCTGCCGCTGCAGCACGAGCTGCGTGGTAGAGGTAGAGACGGGAGACTCACCGCAGCCCGTGGGCCCCAGCAGCAGCACGTTGCTCTTGTCGAGGCGCAGCTCGTGCTGCTGCCGCTGCAGCACGAGCTGCGTGGTAGAGGTAGAGACGGGAGACTCACCGCAGCCCGTGGGCCCCAGCAGCAGCACGTTGCTCTTGTCGAGGCGCAGCTCGTGCTGCTGCCGCTGCAGCACGAGCTGCGTGGTAGAGGTAGAGACGGGAGACTCACCGCAGCCCGTGGGCCCCAGCAGCAGCACGTTGCTCTTGTCGAGGCGCAGCTCGTGCTGCTGCCGCTGCAGCACGAGCTGCGTGGTAGAGGTAGAGACGGGAGACTCACCGCAGCCCGTGGGCCCCAGCAGCAGCACGTTGCTCTTGTCGAGGCGCAGCTCGTGCTGCTGCCGCTGCAGCACGAGCTGCGTGGTAGAGGTAGAGACGGGAGACTCACCGCAGCCCGTGGGCCCCAGCAGCAGCACGTTGCTCTTGTCGAGGCGCAGCTCGTGCTGCTGCCGCTGCAGCACGAGCTGCGTGGTAGAGGTAGAGACGGGAGACTCACCGCAGCCCGTGGGCCCCAGCAGCAGCACGTTGCTCTTGTCGAGGCGCAGCTCGTGCTGCTGCCGCTGCAGCACGAGCTGCGTGGTAGAGGTAGAGACGGGAGACTCACCGCAGCCCGTGGGCCCCAGCAGCAGCACGTTGCTCTTGTCGAGGCGCAGCTCGTGCTGCTGCCGCTGCAGCACGAGCTGCGTGGTAGAGGTAGAGACGGGAGACTCACCGCAGCCCGTGGGCCCCAGCAGCAGCACGTTGCTCTTGTCGAGGCGCAGCTCGTGCTGCTGCCGCTGCAGCACGAGCTGCGTGGTAGAGGTAGAGACGGGAGACTCACCGCAGCCCGTGGGCCCCAGCAGCAGCACGTTGCTCTTGTCGAGGCGCAGCTCGTGCTGCTGCCGCTGCAGCACGAGCTGCGTGGTAGAGGTAGAGACGGGAGACTCACCGCAGCCCGTGGGCCCCAGCAGCAGCACGTTGCTCTTGTCGAGGCGCAGCTCGTGCTGCTGCCGCTGCAGCACGAGCTGCGTGGTAGAGGTAGAGACGGGAGACTCACCGCAGCCCGTGGGCCCCAGCAGCAGCACGTTGCTCTTGTCGAGGCGCAGCTCGTGCTGCTGCCGCTGCAGCACGAGCTGCGTGGTAGAGGTAGAGACGGGAGACTCACCGCAGCCCGTGGGCCCCAGCAGCAGCACGTTGCTCTTGTCGAGGCGCAGCTCGTGCTGCTGCCGCTCCAGCACCTCGGCGCCGCCGCCGCCCGCGTTGCTCAGGTGCAGCAGCTCTGCGAACAACCATACACACCGTTACACCGACACAGAATGGCGGCGCGTTACGAGCTGGACACATAGAGAAAGACGCAAGACGGGGACGGGAGACAAACAGGGTACAGATGGGGCAACGACGTCGTGACTTTTTATAACATACAGAAGAGACGAGGCGAGGACGTGACGCTGGCTGTCAGTGGAAATGACGCTATGACTGTCTGTGTAAAAGTTACGCGTGTAAAAGTCCCGGTCAGCTGTCCACCATCTGAGCCACAACCCACCCGCATTTCTTTTCTAATCTGTTCGCGTCCACGCCTCGATCTTTCTGTATGTTTTATAAGATGTAAACGCGAAACACTTATGTCCGCGCGTTATTTTTTCTCTGTGTTGTACGTCGCGACATTCCTATACATATTTTATACCAACAGACGCGGAAGTGACATGTGTATGTACCCTGTTTGCGTCCCACGTTTGTTCTGTATGTCCCCCTGCTTAAATCACGCAGAAAATGTAGCACCAGGGAATTGACAAAGTTAGCTAAATACCGTGAAGAAACGTTTCAAAGTTTCTGTAGGATTGAGAATCTTGTTCCTATGTACCTAAATTCAGCCACACTTTAACCTAATGATAAAGTTTCATACTTACAATACATTCGTTGGTAATAATTAAAAGTTATACGATGTTGCACAAACAAGTAATTTTATTTGTCTCACAGCTTTAGACCGCTCATACCTTCGACCGGGACCTACATTGCATATTGCATGCAAGCTACAAGGGTGTCTGACACTGCAGCCTAGTGAAGCCAATAAAATGTGTAAAATATAACTTTACATGCATATTTTTTATTACATGTTGCGTAATACACACATCAACACGGTCTAGGGATATTTCATACTCAATTAAATAACTCGAAAAGTACTGGCCGCATTGGGATCTTTTATACACCGATTTGTTTGTAATTTATCTCAGACTAATTCCAAATTCAAATTTTTGAAAATTCTTTTGTTTCGGTGGCATAAAAATGTCTTGATGTGAAGGAGAGGGAATTTTCATTTGTGCGAAATTTAGAAAACTATACGAATTACGTTTAGTTACAGTTTTTTTCATTTTTAAACGAAAGATAAAGTTAAAATTGAGGTATTGTAGCCATGCAACGCCAACATTTGACGAGGGCGGAGATGTTACGAGCTGTGGGAATGCTGGAAGCTGGGTCTGTTCAGCGTAATGTTGCTGAGGCCATAGGGACCCACCAAAATGTAATTTCAAGATTGTGGACACGCTATCGTACCACAGGTGAAGTAGCGGAGAGGCACCGGGGGCCAAGTCGCATCACTACCCCCAGACAAGACCGATTTTTGCAAATTACTGCGCGAGCTCAACCAAATGCAACGGCGACTCAATTGGTCCAAAGGCTGCGAGTGGAACACCAAGTGCTTGTGAGTGACCAAACTGTAAGAAGGCGACTGCATGAAAGCAATCTACGCTCTCGTAGACCACTCCGGGTCCCACCTTTACGGAGAGGCAATCGTGGACGACGATTAGAATGGGTTCGGAACCACGTGGACTGGGGCCGTGAGCAATGGTCCAATGTGCTGTTCACGGATGAATCCAGGTTCGGCTTCCATCCAGATTCACGAAGGACGCGTGTTTGGCGAGTTCCTGGACGATGGAGCCGTCTTCAGAACCCTCAGGAAGTTCACCCATACCAAGGAGGAACAATTATGGTTTGGGCAGGAATTCGTCTTGGAGGACGGACGGATCTCGTTTGGGTGCGGGGCAATATGACGGCAGAACGATACGTCTAACAGGTGCTGGGGCCCGTAATCTTGCCCCACAGAACACAAATGGGGCAAGATTTCCTACTCATGCACGACAATGCCCGGGCACACATGGCGAGAACGGTAGCAGCTTGGTTACGTACACACAATGTTAGGGCCTTAGACTGGCCTGCTCAATCGCCAGATCTAAATCCCATTGAGCATGCGTGGGATATGCTGCAAAGAAGAGCTCTGAAGGAAGTTCCTGAAAATCTGGCTACAGAAGATCAACTTTTTGCGCACCTCAGAAGGACATGGGACAATATTCCGCAGCAAGACATTGACAACCTTGTTCTGAGCATGCCGAATCGTTGCCGATGTGTTATGAACATCATTGGCGCTTTCTCAGACTACTAACTTCAAGTTAATAAACACAAATTAAATGATTTTTCTATTTTTTTCAGTTTTTACTCATAAATTAAAAGTTAATTCATGTACGGTTTCCGTCTATGCTTCATTTTTTTCCATAAAATCCTGAAATTTTAATCGAAGTACCTTAACCATTATTAAAAAATGGTAGAATATTAAATAACGTATCTTTTAAATATATACATGTCATATAAATAATTAACACATTAATAGTAATTCGCTTTTTTAAAAATATCCCTAGACCGTGTTGATGTGTGTATATATAAAAGAAAGTCGTGTTAGTTACACTATTTATAACTCAACAACGGCTGTACCGATTTGGCTGAAAATTGGTGGGGAGGTAGCTTAGAGCCAGGAGACGGACATAGGCTACTACGACTTTTTATCCCGGGAACAAGTTCCTGTAGGAAACTTCTCTACGCGGGCGAAACCGCGGTCGTCAACTAATTGTATATAAATTGAAGATAACACTGCTTGCAGTCAGCTGCAGGTTATTTATTGCGTTGATTTAGCTAATCAACGGTTCATTCGTTTCAGAGTTTGAGTAGTAATAATACTATCTCGTATCATAATAAATACTTTTATGTAGAAAAAAAACATCAAAGTAGTTTATTTATGTAGACAGGAAAGCGTTTATAGTGAAAAAAATTTTGAGATCTAAAAAATAAGTGTACCATTTTTTACTAACACAAATAAATGAATGGACAAAAACTGTCGCAGCTAAGGTCAGGTGGGCATTAAAGCGTTTAGTATCGTTCAACGATTGGATACAGTTTCACAATTTCAATTTTGTAGTTTTAGAAACTTGTGAGGAAGAGCTAAGAATTATGTACCATGTTCAATTTCCATCACGCCTTATCCCCGAAGGGGTGGCAGAGGCATATTATATGCCCACTTTTCACCGTGTGGATTCCTGTCCCACGTAATAGGTGGTGAGCTCATTGCCGTGTTGAAATAGACAGACGCAGGTTGTTGCTACCTGTTGTTGAAATTTTTTAAGCCGCCCATAAGGCCTTCAGCCAGGCTTAAGGACTGCCATTTTACTGGCAACCGGAACCAACGGCTTAACGTGCCTTCCGAAGCACGGAAACGCTCGCAAATGTAAATGTCACAAAGTGGTCACCCATCCGACGTCCGGCCATAGTGAAAGTTGCGTACCTCAGTGATCGTTTACCGAACACTGAGACCGCGGGGCCACGAGCGCTCCAATATCACTTTCTTTAAAATGCTAAGAAAAATTGTTCATATTCTTTGAAACGTATTGCTGAGTACAATACTATTATTGTATTGTTCATCCGTTAAATTTAATATGTAAAAACGAAAGTGAGGCAAACAGCTTTAGTCATTATATTATATTTTACTAGGTGACGCCCCCGGCTTCGCCCGTGACATATTTCGAACTCCCGTCGCACATATTTAACCCATCGCTTATGAATTCTACAACAACACATAAAAAATGCCCGATTAGTCGACATGATTACTGTTGCGCTCTCAAGGTTAGTAGAGTGATGGTATATAGCCTACAGCCTTTCTTGATAAATGGGCTATCCAACACAAAAATAAATGTTCAAATCCTACCAGTAGTTCCTGCGCGTTCAACCAAACAAACTCTTCAGCTTTATAATATTAATAGTATAGATATACACACACTACAGATAAACTAGCTATTCCCGCGCCCCTTACCCACAACTGCAACATCCTTCAAAGCGCGAGAATTCAAATCTTGTATTAGTCTGTTCAACGGATTGAGATATGCGTTGAAAGATCAGCCACTCACGGTTGCATTATAGACACATCACAAATTTATGAGTTTACTTTACAAAAAATTTACAAAGTAGGTGGAAATTGATGATTAAACACAAGCTATCAAGCTATTCGGGATGTGGAATTCAGTGATGAAAAAACTTGACCGTAGAAAACCTGTGCCAAACAAAACTGACGTAGTGAGTGTAGTGTGTCGCCGGCCTTATCCTGCATTATAATAATAATGGAGGGTAGCTATAAACAAAAGTAACTCCATGCATACTCTCGTCCCTCACCATCAGTCCAACCGCGACCACGGGCGCTGCAACGCGCTCGAAACGTCGGTGAATGTAAGTACAAAATTGTTTCGCGTGAAGTCCCGAGTAGTATATAAAATAAGAGTAAACACACAACCTCTGGTTTCTTAGCCAGCTACTGTAACAGCTAGAATAATAGGCTATTCTCTCAACAAACATAACCGAATATCAGTAGGTAGCGCTGTGAAGGCGGTGCAAGGGATTGATTTTTTCAACTAATAATCGAGGTAAATTGACTACCGCTGTGGCGCAGTGTATACGATTACAGATCGGAAAAAATATTAGTGTGACCCGTCAGAGTATGTTTCGGAGTTTGGGTGTATGCTATGTATATTTTTAGAAATATATAATAATAATAATAAATATTCTTTATTGTACACCATAAAAGAACATTGTTAAGAACTTAATTAAGTTATGTATGTACAATAGGAGGCCTTATCGCTAAAAGCAATCTCTTCCAGGCAACCTTTGAATGAAATTATAATCATATTTATCAGTTGTCTAAGATCTCAAACTACAAGGTAATAATATTACGCTTATTTTTGGCTTGACGGAGCCGTGTAAAAAAATATCTAAAAAATCACCTTTGCCTACCCCCCGGGGATATAGCGTTTAAAAATAAACTTAAATATATAGTAGTAGATTATCTCGCTGTAAAAAAGACAAATCCCAAGGTGACTTAACTAGCAAAAGTGCGCAGACAGGAAATTTAATCTAAATGTTTACGAATTTGCATCTAATTGTACTGCGTGTATCTAATAAAGTCTAATAACACTGCGTGATTTTGACCATTTTGGAAATCGACTATTTTCATTTATCAATTTTGTTTGAATTTCACAATGCAATGAGGTCGAACACATCAAGTCACTAAGCGGTTGTGTCCAGAAATGTGCTTTTAAACAACATAAATATATACTATATATAGAGTTCTAAATGTCTTCAGTTTATTATATGAAATTCCACCATAGGTGGGTACCAAATTAAACTATACTGAAATTTTTAAACAGGGTTTGGACGTAATTGACCGAATAGGGTGCAAAGGCGACCCATCGTGGGGATATAAATTTCACATAACCGTTGTCCAAAGATGGACTTAACAAATTACATAATTAATTCAATTAATAAATTAATTAAAAATAATTACGTTATAAATATGGATTATTAGTTTGCATGGATCGTGAAGCCTGGCGATCTGTCCTCTGACTGTCAAGGATATAGAGTAAAGATAGTTTAGTTATTTGAATTGAATTACACCATATTCAATAATTATAAATACTTTCGGATGTCCGTCCGGTGCTATGACATACAATGTGTTTAATTACATATTATTTAATTACCAAAAACTAATAAATGTAATGTTAATTTTTATAATTGCTTTTAAACTGGTTGACCAAACAAACGTTTTTGCTGTATACTAACACTGTGACACGAGAATATTTATTAGACAATTAGGGTAATTTTTTACACAGAATCATCTAGTCCTAACTACGCTAAAAGCTCGTCCTATTGGATCTGATGTAGATCCGAGGGCTCACTTGGGACATCGTAGAAGAGTTTTCGGTAGAAGATTGGCATAGGATCCTTGAGAATTACCACACATAAGAAACAGTATATTGTAGATTTTTGGTTAGTTTATTGAATTCCTAGGTAATCCTACTAATATTATAAACGCGAAAGTTTGTAACTATAGATGGATGTTCCACGCAAAATCTTCTGAATTGATTTTGATGAAACTTTACAATAATATAGCTTACACATCAGTACATCAAATTGACTACTTTTTATCGCGGGAACGGGAAAACTTCGGCACGCGTGCGGAGCCGCGGGCATTAACCAGCTAAAAATAATTATGATATCTGTGAACGAGATCATACTAAGCAAATGCGAGTTCACTCCACTGCAATATGCACAGAGTGGTAAGGCTCCCTAATGATAGGTCGAGAACGACACTAGTCGTGGGATGACCAACGTTTTTAATGTTATAACTACTCTAGTACTAAGTAATACGAGTATTATAACGTCTAGGAATGTTGTATCTATACTAGTGGCACGCTATGATGGCCGTTTTGACGTTTATCCTTTTATGAAGTTTCGTATTAATTTTAAGTACATTTTATTTGTAGAAATATGTAAATAGTCGACAACATTAGAGGGTATTTATACTACGGCAGAAACAGAGTACTTATATTAAACAAGTAAAATATCATCACTATTGTAATATGTCAAAACGGCCATCGTAGCCTGCCGCTATTATAAACTAAATGATACTACAGACAGTTCAACCTACATCAATGTTATTACAAGCATTTACTGTCTAGTTATAAGTTGTGTAGTCTTGTTATGGAACAAATAAATTATTTATGAGATGCGCTGGTTTCTCATCTACTTAAGATGAAGGTATTATAGCGCCCTGTACCTCTGAGATTACCTCTGTGTGTGTGATGTAGGGGATGGTGTGCGTCCGGAGGCGCCCCGCTCGTGATGTTGTTGTAGATCCTCTTGTAGTGATTGTACACAGCCACTGATAGGACCTTCTTGGCATACTCCTGGCCCACCACGTGCTTATTTAGGTATTCAAAGATCTTCTTAGGAGGAGGCGGTGGTTTTCTGGAAAAGAAAGATAATTTTGTTTAGGTTGTATGTTACTTTGCTAATAGGCTACTTTTTATTAGAAAATGGGATGGGAATAAATATCTACGCAAGCGAAGCCGCGGGCATCAACTAGTATTAAATAATAAATAATATTGTAGGACTGCGATCGTGGACCCACTAACACAGTGTTCTGAGAACGATCACTGCGTTAAGCAATATTCGCTATAGCTGTTCCTTGGATGGGTGACCATTTTGTGGCATTCACATTTGCGAGCGTTTCCGTGCTTCGGAAAGGACGTTAAGTCGTTGGTCCCGGATGCCAGTAAATTAGCAGTCGTTAGCCTAGCTGAAGGCCTTATCTTATATATA
The DNA here is from genome assembly GCA_948477245.1 of Thumatha senex. Lineage (NCBI taxonomy): Eukaryota > Metazoa > Arthropoda > Insecta > Lepidoptera > Erebidae > Thumatha > Thumatha senex. Next base: position 23,875,412 of record OX419741.1, on the reverse strand, counting down.
TTATAGGTCTCTACAGCCTGCGCCTGTCCATTTCAACACGGCAATGGGCTCATCGCCTGTTACGTGGGACAAAAATGCATACAGTGGCATGTGGGCGTATGGTATGCCTGTGCTTACTTCCTCGGTGATAAAGGCGTGACAATATGTATGTATGTATATAGGACATTTTCACATAACGCTATCTAGACCAAATTATGGTTCTTGGTTTAACGTGTGGATATCCCCTCGGATGTCATAACGGACTCGAACCAGCTAGAACCACACGGTCCCTGCCTAACTGTCTATTGACGGACGCCCCGGGTAACACATCGGAATCTAAATTAAGGTAATATAAATTTGTCTTACGGGATCGAGACAACTGCAAATCAATCAGATAAATTTTTAGACACATGGTTCTTAGAAAATTTCCATACTCCGTAAAAGTACTTGGTCTGACACAAATATTTGGTCCGACCAGGGACTGGAATCGGATTTTTCGCTTTTTACATATCAAAAATTTATCATATATTTTGCATAGTAGTGCATTGAGATACCCACAAGATTTGTTTAATTTTGGATGTATTGGATAAAAAATAAATAAATAAATAATATATATACTTATAATTTGTAGTCCTTTCACTCTGTATCTCTGACTACCCCATCAGGGATAGAGGTAGATAGTTAGTTAATTAGTTTTTAATTTGTAATTTGTCAGTTCAAATAAAGAGCGCGGAAAGTTATGCCATATATAAAGGACTCATAACATTACTCTTATTATCTACGGCTTTCAAAATAATCATTTTTCGTACCTACAAGGGCGGCACTGAAAATTTCGGGAATCAAGGAAGTGACACAACATTACTATTTAAAAATGTATTTATTGTTTTTCGAAGTATTCTCCGCGAAATTTGACACATTTTTCCATACGATGGAACCAATCATTGAAGCAACCATTCCATTCGGAAGTTGGGGTATCCAAAATGGCCGTTTTGTAGGCGTCCACAGTTTCTTCAGGTGATGAAAATCTCTGACCACGCAATTTATTCTTTATTTTAGGGAAAGTATAGAAATCATTAGGGCTTAGGTCGGGGCTGTACGGCGGATGGTCTAATAATTCAATGTTTTCTTGCTCTAAAAACTCTTTTGTTCTGTGCGCGGTGTGAAAACTCGCATTGTCGTGATGGAGGATGATGCGGCGGTTGCAGTTCTCTTTACGGAGTTCAGAAACGACCTGTGGCAAACAAATGCTAGCATACCATTCTGCATTAACCGTTCTTTGTCCCTCAAGAGGAATAGTCGCAACCTTGGAGACAAACGTGGCCACCATTTTTTTTTGCAACACTCCGTGAACGATCAGTTTTTGTTGGCTGTAACTCATTTTCGAACACCCAAACTCGTGACTGGTTTTTTGTTTCGGGTTCGTACGCGTATATCCAGGATTCGTCACCTGATACGATGTTGTATACAGCATTTGAGGATCCTGCGTTTTTCGAGAGGTGTGACGCACCAAATAACGCGAGCCGCTTTTTGCTCTTCACAGAGCGAATGCGGTATCCATCGGGAAAACAACTTTTTTACACCTAATTGTTCATGCAAGATTATTTGTATTTGACTCATGCCAATGTCTAAAGTTGCCTGAATTTCGCGGTATGTCACATGTCGATCTTCCTTAATCAGCTTACGCACAGCATCAACGTGTTCTTGGGTGATTGCAGTTTTTGGACGACCTTGACGGGGATCATCACTGAGCTTGACACGTCCACGTTGAAATTCAGCAAACAAGCGATAAATTGTGGTTTTGGATGGGGCTTCATCACCAAATGCAGAAATCATCCGGTCAACACAGTTTTTGTGTTAAACCACTTCGAAATTCATAATAAATCATTGTTCTTGAATTTTCTCGAGTCAATTCCATTTTCTCAACGACTAAACAAGTTTGACAAAACCTTGTGACAAGACCGAGAATCTTTTTTTTAAATAAATAAAAATTATGTCGTGTCGTGGGACACCAGGTAGGAACGAAGTTAACAAGTTCACGATTCAATTAATCATACAAAAAGTCACCGTTTGTACTAGGATTCGAACTCGGGCCTCTTGCGTCTCAGCCGAGCAGCATACCACCCAAACCACACATCTACGTTACTGCAATTTCCAAATTAGTGTTCACTTCACTGAGGTAAATAGACAGTTTGAAAATCGACACAATTTTCAAAACAAACGACTGTCGCGCCTGCGCACGGTTCATTTAACGCTTTTATTCCACCCAATTTTTCTTATGGTTTTACTATCACATATTTTTCAGTTCGGTCGCGCAGCAAAATCCCTATATTTCCTCCAAGCCCGCCATAAGGAACTTCGTTCCTATAAATGGTATTCGATTTTTAAAACCAAGGCGTTTTCAATTAAAATGATTTTAATATGACAGGAACAGTGGAAATGTTCCATTCCCGATACTTTTAGTGCAGCCCTCGTATCAGTTTTAACAAAATAAATACAAATATCGATCAAGCCGTTTCGGAGGAGTTCGAAAACAAACACACTGTGATAAGAGTTTTTTATACACATATTGGCAGATAGTTGATGTTATAAGGAGAAACGTAGGTTACATTTAGTCCCACAGAAACCGGACCTACGGAGCTACAAGGTATTCTAGCTTAATATGCTACAAGGTCTGAATGTAAAAATAACAGAATGTTTTCAACTAACCAAAAAACCCGGTTAAATTAATTGTGTGTGTAATCTGAAGGATATTGCAATTATGCGAAATAAACATATTATTTTAAACACAAACACAATATTAAATATTTTCTTCATTAATATTTAATTATCTACCAATATAGATTTTATAGCATAATTAAAATAAACTGCAAATGTATGAGGAAATATTCAGTCGCCTAGTGACGAATCATAGTTTGAATAGCATTTATTTTAGAAGCACTGATCCCAATAGCATAGAATATATTTTGCGAGCCATAAAAAATAAGTATCGTTATATTCCTCCGATTCTACTAAAATCTTGTTCAAAAAATTAAAATTTTCAAACAATGACTGCCTCTGTGGATCGGTGGGAGTGCATCCGACTGCTACGCAAGAAGACCTCTTGCGTAGCAGTCGGATGCACTCCCACCGAGGTTCGATTCCCACCCAGGATTAAACTTTGTGTGATGAGCACGATGGTTTATTCTGTGTCTGTATATAAGTATGTTTATCAGTTATCTGGTTACCATAATACAAGCTCTGCTTAGTTTGGAATCAGGTGGCGATGTGTGAGTTGTTGAACCAAATTACACATTTCACACACAAAAATACCCTACTATGATTTGCTAACGACCAACGACCCCAAAAGTGTAACTTACGGTGTAATAACAAATTAGTCTTACCAAATAGCAAGATGACTTTTAATTTACAGAACAGTCCGCGGAGCCACGAGCGCTTCGATGACATGAATTAAATAACGAATGGAAACAAACGCAGTTATTTATTATCAATGTGCGGAGGCACGCCTTTATTCATGTGAAAAATCATAATCCGTTCAGCATTCAAAAAACCGAATTAATCTGATAACAATAGCCGCCAGTGATAGTTCACTCAAAATCTACCCAGCCATTTTGAAATGGCCAATTGACTTAAAAAAACTAGGAAGAACAAAACATGTACATTTTTTTAAATTTTAATTTGTTACTTCAGAATTCTCGTCGGCAAATATTCAGTTTAACACCAAGTCTTTTTTTATATTACCACTTTAACAACAATGCGATTTGCTTATCTCCGAAGAAAAAAAAAGTAACCACCTTTACGAAATCCAGTGAGATTTTTACGAGTATCCGTGAAAGTAAGTTCTTTCGAATGACACATTAGTGCCTGACAACAATTCCGTTGTACGTCCTTTTTCAAAACAAAGAAAAGGAAAGTGACAAACATAATTACAAGAGCTCGGATTGCAACTGTTGAACCACTTTTGGAAGAAAGTGTCGCTTTACACTGTCGATAAAATTTGTATTTGGATACCTGCTATGGGACAATGGAGATTAAGGTTTGTTACGTTACGGTGGTCACGAATACACTGATAATAAAATATCTACATGTTGATTTTAAAGAATACTATTAAGAGGCGTTAATTTAATTTTCCAACTCCTTAAAATTATTATATATATTGTTCAAAAGTAGAGGGTAGAAGGAGTCAGGGAAGGCCGAGACTTACATATGAAGACCACGTGAGCAGATTGCTCAAAAACGGAAAGGTCAAAAGTACTCGGATACCCAGACGTGCGTGTATGAAGCGATTGATGAATCTCGACGAAGCGAAAGAAGTATGCATGGATCGCGAAGCCTGGCGATCTGTCCTCTCTGACTACCCCGTCAGGGATACAGCGTGAAGATAGTTAGTTTTAGTTTTTTTTTTTAAAATATCTTCTGATTAATATTGATGCGGGTTCCATGACTAACTTCACCGAGATCGAGCTCGGTGTAACTTTTCGGGTATTTCGAGATTTCGGGATTGCTGTAGATCCTGATTTACAGGAGTCACAGTGATGGATGGGAATGCGGGTGGGATTAATCTCAATTACATAATACTTTTGGTAATGACTGATGAGCGTACCTAATCAAATAGAAGACAATAAATTATATCCCCAAAAATTGCTTTTATCGCATTTTAGAATTAGTCTATGCATCTTAGGCAGCCTATGTTGGCAATTTGAGTTAATATTTGTTCAGCAGTGAGACGATAAGCGGAAGGATTCATCCTATAATAGAGCCAGGATATCTATTTAAAGGTATGCCTAAATAATGTCAATCATATTTTTATAACTAACTAACTAACTATCTTCACGCTGTATCCCTGACGGGGTAGTCAGAGAGGACAGATCGCCAGGCTTCGCGATCCATGCATACTTCTTTCGCTTCTTCGAGATTCATCAATCACATCTTCCATCCGCGCTAAACATACTTCCTAAATACACAATTTCATTCACTTGTTCTAGATGTTCCTGGTTTACCCTAATCTCACATTTAGTTCTTACGTCACCTCTTTCAAATACTAGAACCTTAGTTTTACTTGCATTCAAGCGAAGACCCTTACTTTCACACTCCTCTTTCATATTAGTGACTAATGCCTGAAGATCGGCTTCTGATGAGGCCATGAGCACCGCATCATCAGCGTACAGCAGACAGTTTACTGTAAAGTCAGCCAAATTCACACCCATATTAAAATCTTTCAACTTCTGCAGGCAACTGTCCAGATACACCATGAACAACAGCCAGGCGGACATGACACATCCCTGTTTGACGCCTGTACAGACATCAAAAAGAGGTGACACATCCCCCCCTACTCGCACGCAAGCCTTACAGTTCCTATAAAGCGACTGTTTGCCCGCAGCAGCGAGCCGTCCACACCATATCCGGGCAGCAAGTCCCACAGCGTTTCTCTCACAACGTTATCAAATGCTTTCTCTAGATCCACAAAAGCGCAGAAAACCTTCTGGCTAACAGTCAGAAACTTTTCCGCGATCATGCGAAGAGAAAACACTTGATCCATGCAACCTCTTCCACGTCGGAATCCGCATTGAGCCTCCCATAAATACCTTTCAGACTTTTCTTGTATTCGTGCCGTTACCTTTGCATACACCTTACTAGCTAAGCTGACCAAGCTTATCGCCCTGTAGCTAGAGCAGTTCAGGCGCGAGCCTTTCCCTTTGTAAATAGGTACTACAACTGCTACTCGCCAGTCATCCGGGACCTCACCCGTCCGCCAGCACAAGTTGCATAACAGACATAGTGTGTCCCAGACACGCGACCCACCGTACTTGATCATCTCAGCAGTAACTCTGTCTTTTCCCGCAGCCTCACCACATTTCATACTTCTTATCGCTTGTTCTATTTCTTTCATACTAATGACTTCAATGACATCAGGATCCGGAGCATCGAAGTGAGCTCCACTTCCCGATGTGGCATCTGTCTTTTCTTGCATACATCTTTCCATAATATTCACTCCATCTCTGCAGGACGTCAGTTTGATCTGTTAGGACGTCATTGTTAACACTAAGCACTTTATTCATACTGCAGATTGCCTAACAACTCCGGGTCCTGCCTACCTCTTTCCAGAAGAGCTTGGCATTATCCCGGAAATTGGACGACAACCTTTCATCCGCTTTCATTCTGCACCTTTCACGAGCTTCTTCTATCAGTGCCTTCGTGTTAAATTTCTGCAGCTTGTATCTCTCTTTCATATTAAAATCATTCCGCGAGGCTAAGTAGTCTAGCCATGCTTTCTTCTTCATTCGAACTGCTTCTTTCACTTCCTCATTCCACCATGCATCACGCTTATTACTACTGCCTCTTTTCGTTTCTCCACACACTTCCACTGCGGCATTTATCATACTATCCCTAAGGTTCTGCCATACACTTTCCACATTCTCACTACTTACATTGACGTCGCCAAGCTTTTCAGCTACCCTTTCATTATATTTATCGCTAATGGATGCATCCTGCAGCTTCCAGTTTTTGATGCTATAAGTCGGCTCAGGTTCAGGACACTCGGTACGATGACGCCAACCCGCGAACAGACCCCTAATCCTAGTTATGACTAGGTAGTGGTCTGATCCCAGCTCAGCGCCTCGATAAACCCTTGTGTCCATCACCTGTTTACGGAGCCGACTATCCATTAGGAATAGATCTATCATGCTTCTCTTTGACTTACATCTCCTCGTATACATATGAATTTGTTTGTGGTTGAACATTGTGTTCGCCACAAAAAAATCCTTTTCCTTACAAAATGCCAGTATTAGCTTGCCAGAGTCGTTCACCCTTTTATCCCCATACTTCCCGAGTACCGACTCAAAACCATCGCGAGCGGTACCCAACCATCCATTCAAGTCTCCACAATAAGTCTTTCATTTCCTTCTATCACATTTAGAGCTTCTCTCATACTCTCCCAGAAGCCCTTTAGCTCACTCGCGTTCGACAAAGATATTGGCGCGTAAGCAGCTACCAGGAAAATCTTCGTCAAACCAAGTTTTACACGGATCCAGAGGATTCTAGGACCTACCAGTTTGTACTCATACATACCGGAGGCCAATCGCGAGGACAGCAAAATTCCAACCCCCGACTGCCATGCTCGCTCTCTGGTACTCCAGACCAAAGCGCAAGCATCCCACCCGGGAGCTCCAAGACTTCGCTGCCCTTGCGCTTGGTCTCTGTCAAGCACACTGCATCTAACTTTCTCTCATTCATAACATCCATCAACTCATTCATCTTATCTGTCATTCCTCCCCTAACATTCCACGCAGCTACCCTGCACTCCATCCTCCACTTCCTGCCGTGTCGGGCCGCGCGTGTAGGGTGGCGGTCCCCTACACCGCTCTGGCTCACACTTTTCGCACCATCGGGGACGAACTGGTGCGCGTCGCCTCGGGGGCACGCCCTAGCATAATTCGCCCTGGTGGCACTCGTGTTGGAGTAGAATTGCAGCCGTAGCTGGCAGGGATGGCGACGTGCACGCTTCTACTCTTCATCCACCTATCAAATTTTTATTTTATTAGGAATAACCTTGCAGCAATTTAACAGTCGGCGGTAATAATTTATAGCTACTAAAATAACAGACTTTCATCTCAGTTAATCTTGAAATCGACTTTTTTAAATGCTTACTACAATGTTGCCTCACCGACATATTTATAGCTAACCATTTACTAAGCAAAACAAATACATTTTAACAAATAAACAGGGTCAATGGGTAGAATTGACACTGCAAAAACAATAATAATTTGGATGATTAGGTACTCAAAGCATTCAACGTGAGTCTTACATAGCGATAAAAATGATGTAAAGTAGACGTTTGTGATGTGCAGTTTAGATAATTAATTAGAGGTCGTATCGTTCATGCGTGCCCGAGGGCAACATGACCTTCCTTTAGAACCGGTTCCGGATTACCACTTTTGTTTTAAGCAACTTAACACTTTATTTCTAGAATGTTCGATGAAAAAATATGAAATTATATCTAATTTAATATTATACACTTCCGAGGATTACAGGAAGAAAACTTGTTTGCTGTTGTGAACTTGATTTTGTATTATTAATACTAATAATGTTTTCCTTATAATTCATCGTCTTGGCGTCATCCCTGTCCCTTGTAAACTCTATCTGAATAAGGAGACTGAGGTTTATTATTTTTAAAAGCTGCTCGGAGCAGCTACGGTTTATTTTCGCTATTGTTGCAATTTCTGCCTTCTGAAATCTTCTGACCCCTATAACCCGCAACCTGAGGTTAACTTAGACCTCGAACATCTTTATGGACATAATTTATATAAACAATTGAAGTTGAAGGCCTAATGGGCGGCTTGAAAAGTTTCAACAGCAGGTATCAACCTGAGCTTGTCCATTGCAAAACGGCAATGGGGTCACCATCTGTTGCTTTGGACAAAATACACAGGGTGAAATGTGATCGAATAGACCAAATTGCGTAATATGTAATTATAGTCAATTTTTTATTATATGGACAAGACAACGTTAATACAAAATTACATAAAAATTTAGAACAAAAACACAAAAGTGGAATAGATAAAAAATAACGTTGTTGTACGTCCCGTAATCATTAAATCAAATGGTTTTTTTTACTCGACCTATTTTATGTACGTATTGATAGAGATCTCCCCAGAGTAACCTCAAACCCATCTAACTTCTTTGAGGTCTTGCAACCGTGACATTAGTTTTCGAACGAATGCAAGTTTTATAATTAGAATTACGGTGGTCTGGTATATCTAGTTCTGGACTACTGGCAGGGCAACCAGATTCTGTAGTCGTCTTCGCAATAAATTAATATCAACTAGGTACTAGAGATGAGACATACTTGCAAAATCCCATACCAGGGCTTCTAAGTACGAATATATAAAAATACCAGGGTCGAAAACCAGGTTTTAAAATACTTGAAAGTATTCAAAAGTATGAAAATATGCAACAAAGAAGACTACTAACTTAAACATATGCATATTAAACATACTTACTTTAAATATTTAGTAAGCATAGAATACTTTGTTTTTTTTTATACCACTCAGGTGGCAGACAAGCCCGCCAGATGGAAATGGTTTGATTTGAATGACGTAATTAGTTCACCACAATAACTGAACTGACAAAAGATCGAAACAAAGCTTAATACTTCCTCGAATATAAACATTACTATTATTACTTAAAAAAAAATACTTTCATACAAGCAAAAGTGTGTCTTTATTGTAAAGATATAAGGGTAAATAGCGCGAAATAGTCGAAAGAAATTATAAGCGCGCTGGTATGAATTATATCGTTTAGCAAGTTTATGCAATCAAGTTCCTTATTTTTTATCAATACGTCAGTTTATTTGATTGATTAACCGAATAGCACGTTCTACGTACATTAAGTACATACACAGATTTCGGTTGAAAGTCAGGGGTTCGGTCTTTATCGTAAATACTCGGGCGCACTCGGACCCTGCAACCCCTCCCTGCGCGTCCCACGCACCTGAGCCCCGCGCTGCTTGGGAACGTGTGTGAGCAAAGTGTCTAGCCGCGACGGCGTCCATGTTTGAAAATACTTGCATAGGAATTTGAGCCGTATTCCATGTCGTCGTAATAAAAACTGTGTCAAAAACGTATAAATAAAAATATACTTTGAAGTTCAAAGTATTTTTTACTTTGAAGTTCAAAGTTTTTTCATTTACAAATTAGATTGTGTTTCTTATTCGCATTGCGGTACAGATCGTTTTCCTATGCAAGTATTTTTAGTAGTACTGTTTCAAGTTCTTAGGACATCAGATCCCATTTAGTGTAGTAGTAGCATATAATATATATACTTTCATACTTCCAAGTATTTTTTTACTCGTACCAGGGCGCCGTACTTCGAAGGAAAACCCTGGTTTTAAAACCTGGTAACGTAAATACGTCTCATCACTACTAGGTACCTATTTGTATTACATTAAAAACCCCTATAGTTCGCAGTGTCTCTTGTAAGGTAAGCTTAGCAAGTGAGGCGAGCGGAGTTCTCACAATATGTAAGTATATATTATATATATATATTTGTTATGTGTAGATCCTTATTTACAGGATCATTTGTAAAACACCAGCAACCTGCTAGGAGTGGATAGCCAAGGTCACAACCAACAAACTTTGTTCTACCACTTTTGGCAATTCTTTACGAAATGTGTAGGTACTATCATACATTGAACCCTCGAACTGCGTCATAAGTTTTCGGTCTTGGATTTGCTTAAGAGAACTCCTGGGTATCTTTTTCGTCACGTACTTCATGCCTAGATGAACGATGGACGTGCGCGCATCATTGCGATTGTAAAAGGTCAAGGTCAAAGGAGCTATCACCAGCCCACCCCCTTTCCCTGCGATTATCACGTGAAATAACATCCAAAAATTACACAATAAAAAACTTCAAAAATAAAAATAATAATAATATTAAGCTGTTTATTTATGACAATTAAGTTTTTCTATCTGCATCGGCCGTAAGCTGATCGAAAAAATAACAACGAAGTGATCCTGCTGATCGAATATATACGTATAGTATGTAAACGACATATTAATGTTTGTCCCTTTTGACGACATTCCGCACAGGTTGTGTTATTGAGCGAACCAGACTATTTGTGTTGGAAATATAATGACTATCACGTAACACACACACAAACAATACAAGTTTGCACGTCTTTTTATCAGTTTAATGCTTAAGTTTTCATTCAATCCTGCCTTGCCTGCCTTGTTATTGTTTGACATTTTATTTTGATTTTATTTTTTAACAACCTAAGCACGAAATGGCAAACTGTAAATATATATACGGAATTTTGTTACCTGCTGTATAGCTACCCGGTATCACTGGCGGCAGTGGAAGATCAGCGCTACGGATATTATATCAGTAGCATTAGCTGAACTGCAGCCTTTTAAGCACACATTCTGCTATGACACTAGTGAGGTTCTACTGTTTTCATCTCTCTTATTATTTTTATGATTTAAAAGCTAAGTAGAAGTGTACTGGCAAATTTATGTGTGTTTAATAAAATGATTTTCTTTTTTTCTTTCTTTGCTATACGTAACAAAAAATATCATACAGTGTTAAATAGATGAAAGGAAAATCCGCGTTAAGTTCAAACAGAAGTGGCGGCGTTCGGTGACCTTGCGTGCATTGAACTTATTAACTTCATAAAACGTGATTGATGTGTTTCTTGCTTCGTCACCGCACACATGGATGCACACATGATCTAGAGCGCTCGAGGCCCGCTAACTCAGTGTTCTGTAACCGATCACTGCGTTAAGCTACTTTCGCTATGGCTGGTGGTCCTCGGATGGGTTACCACTTTATGGCCTCTCCATTTACAAGCGTTTCTGTGCTTCAGAAGGTACGTTAAGCCGTTGTTTCCGCTTGCCAGTACCATGGCAGTCGATAAGCCAAGTTGATGGGCGGCTTGAAAAATTTCTACAGCAGGTCCTCATATTATGCGCTTGTACATTTCAAGACGAAAGTGGGCTCACCACCTGTTACGTGGGGCAAAAGTGCACACGGTGAAATGTGGGCGTATTATTTGTCTCTGCTTCGGGGATAAAGGCATAAGGCGACAAGGTCAAGAGAACTATATCTTTTTGACCTTGTCGCATCGTGGGACAGGCCAGCACGACCTAGTTCGGCATAATCACGCAAAAATACAACATAACAACTTCCTATGCTACTTTAAAATACATAAAAAGCGTTTAATTGTATAATCAATCGTCGACTGAATTTGTGTTTGTCAATTAAAATTATCAGAATTTTATTCACATTTGATAAGGAATTTTTATCATCTGAATATATTTTTTTATATTGTTGATAGGGTTTAATAAACCATTCGCGATTTATAACGCAGTGCTAGTGCCTACGTTACTTTTCGGTAGTGAAACCTTGGTTTGTTAAAAGATTTTCATGCATCTTTCAGTTGTCAGTTGAATGCTGTGAAGATGCGATCACTTCGAAAATTGTGCGGCGTAACTTTGGCCGACCAAATACTTAACAAAGTGATACGCATGATGGCAGATTTGGATGAAAGTGCTGGAAAAGGGCGTGCTCTGTTGGTTTGGACACGTCCAACGAATGAGTGAGGAACGATTGACGAAGAATATATATTCTGCGAAAGTAGAGGGTAGAAATAGTCAAGAGTCAGGGTAGGCCGAGACTCACCTATGAAGACCACGGGAGCAGATTGCTCAAAAACGGAAGGTTCAAAAGTACTCGGATACCCAGACGTGCATGTATGAAGCAATTAATGAATCTGTAGGCAGCGAAGGGATCGCGAAGCCTTGCGATCTGCTCTCTGACTCACTGACGTCAGTGATTCAGTGTGAAGATAGTTAGTTATGCAAATATAAATAGCTACCAGAGTATTAGTTTAATTAGAAATCCATCTAGCCTAAACTAAACCTCAAGCTTGTGCTATGGGATCTAGATATCATATTATACATAGGAAACTCACACAAATATTTTTGTGGCTCAGGCATGGCAGTCGTATACATTACCAATGCGCCCCGGGGGAGTATTTAATTATTCACAAATGCCAAATCGTTTTTGCATATAAATTTAAACAATGTTAAGCCTTATTTGGTTATATTATTTCTTCGATATTAAACGCTTAGGTAATTCCTGCTAGCTACCACATTGGCAAACGATATAACAAAATATTTACCTTATAATATTCGTATTTTTTTTCTACTCGTATTTGTACCTTTCGTTTCACGTAATAGGTGGTGACCCCATTGCCGTGTTGAAAGAGACGAGACGCAAAATTATTAATACAGAATATTTTGAAAAGCTTGGACTGGCAAGGGATCGGAATCCATGCACAGTCGCCAGACGTTTTAAATAGGCACTTACAATATCCATCGCTATAAAGAGACATGATAAATGAAATCTAGCCACTTTGGGTACTAAACATTTTGTTAAGTTTAAAATTGTAATATTTGAAACTATGGTTTACCAATTCCAATTTCGTCACCGTCGTAGTGTATGCGACGACCGCGCTAAAGTCCCGGGTTCGTTTCCCGGGTTGGAACAAATATTTGTGTGATTCACAATTAAATGTTGTTTTGGGGTTGTATTTGCTAAGTATATTATGTTTGTATATCAGTTGTCTAGATCCCATAGTGAGAGTGTCACACAACTCGTACAACGCGCAACTTTGAGCTTATTACAGATGAAATCGAAAGCAATATAGGTAAACACATGTCCGTTGAGTACCAATTTTTGTACACTTTTACCGCCCATAATTAAATATTCTTTATGGCCTGTGTCAAACATCGCTTAACCCGACAATCAATTCACGATAATGTACACAGTGAATCAACTCTCACGAACTGTGTCAATTTGAACATGATTAATGACTCTGTCAACTCACTTTATGACACTGTACACAAGCAAAATCAATTTTACTTTTTTCGCGACCACCGAGTTCCGCATCTCGGCCTAAAGTCTAATTGCTTTTATTTTTACTTTTTACCGTCGGTTTGTATGCGACAGCGTGAGTCTCGTATATATTTTGTTTCTTTTGTTCAGGCGTGATGATATGTATGTTTGTTAAGAACACGCCATACCGTGTAGGAAAGTCTTTCCTATACCTTGTGCAGCTATTGACACATCTACCGAAGGGCAAACATTATTTCATTTGCAGTAGAACATTATGGAGGTTATATTGATCCAATATCGCCCCTACGGCAGGCGTGGCTGTGTGGATTTGTGTTTGACAGTAAGTGACGCCACAGGAATGGTGAATTGGTGACCCGAGATTGGGGGCAAGGGCCATAGGCGGCAAGGGTTAAAAGATGATTTAGGCACCCAGCTCAAAACATAGATGACGATCCTTCATAAAGGTAGATTGGGACAATTGCGATCATTGAGTTATAATGTACTACGCTAGTAATATTACTTCAATGATTGCGATATATAAACTGCATGTAATATATAAGTTCTACAAACATCAGGTTTTTTTTTAACTTTATTTGTCAGTTACGCCCTTATCCCCGAAGGAGTGACAAGAGGCATATTATGCGCCCAAATTTTCCCGTGTGCATTTTTGTCTCACGTAATAGGTGGTGACCCCATTAACGTGTTGAAAGAGACAGAGGCAACATTTTTAATACAGAATAGTTTGAAAAGCTTGGGACCGGCAAGGGATCGGAATCCATGCGTAGTCGTCAGACATTTTAAATAGGCAAAATATGGCGGCATAATTTCTCTGCGCCTTCACCGTAATGTCTAAAGACTCCTCCAGTGCATTCTACAAGTTGTTACCTCCAGTACCAAAACGTGGACCTTTTAAGTAGGACTATAGCTATGTTAAGAATTCATTACGGGATAAACTGCAAAACGAGATAAACCGTCAGAGAACAGAGTAGGGATGTTAAATTGGCAGTGGAGTATACGAATTCTGGAGATGAGGCTGCGACGCTTCCAACATAAAATAGGACGTGCCCCAGTCAAATGGACCGAGAATGTCGCAGGTTGGAACTGGATGTGACAGCACGGTGTGTTGTCGCAAAAATTGCGAGGCCCACGTCCAACCGTGGACTACGACAGGCTGATTTGATTAAAAGATGTCATTACATTTATTTTAGTTTTCTAAATTTTGTTTTTCCTAATTTGGGGAGTTCCCATGTAAAGTCAGAAGAAAGCCCTAATAACAGTGGAAATTTTGCAGCAACATGATATACATTCCTAAAATTATGGCAAACAGTTGTTTGTCAATATGACTTTAACATTCTTGATGAAAAAATATAAAAGTAGTTAAACTTACCTATAGAAACCAGATTTATTTTCGGCGTTATCCTTAATGCTCTTCTTAGTGTCCACTTCGCTGAGGACTACGAAGAAATGGTGACATTTATCACATTTGACGAATCTGGTGCTGCTGACGAAAGTTTCTACGTGTGTACAGGGATCCCCACACTTGGGACAAGTGAGGACACCACTGCCGGAGCCTGATTTCTTGCTTCCTGAAGAACCTGGGGAAACGATTGGCATAAGGAGCATAATTTTGTCAAATAATAATAATAAATATATAGTGGGACATTTTTTTTACACAGCGCCGTCTCGCCAAACGTAAGCTAATAAATAAGCCTGTCTTATGGGATTTAGACAACTGATATACATACTTATATATTTTTAAATACATACATATTATACATAGGAAACACCCAAACTCCGAAACAAACATTTGTGTGTCACACTAATATTTTTTTACGACCCGGGAATCGAACCCTGGACCTCAGTCGCGGGAGTCGAATACACTACCACTGCGCCACCGAGGCAGTCAAAATTTGCTTTCCAAATATAACAATTCAAACGATAAGGTGAATAAGTAAAAGGGAAAGGGGAACTTAACACCAGGCAGTCAGACCCTAGATAATGACACTCCTAATGCTTGCAATCCAATATTTGATTACGCACTATATTCTTACCTGTATTCATAGGATCTTTAGAGGAGTGTGTGTGGTGTGGTGGTCCCGGCGGCTGTTCTGTGGGGCTTTTGCACAACACCGCACATGTGCTCAACTGACGCGGACACGACCGTCTTAGCGCACGACATTGCTGGACACCTAGGGAACAAAATAAGATATTTTTAAATTCTGATTGGAGAAATACACAATATATTTGATAACCACCCTTGGATGGTTCTTTAAACGCACCAGACGACACTACAACGATAACGATATCAATGATAGCATTCGAGCGAGTTAGAAAAGCGTATGATGGATCCGTTCGTTTCGCCGTATCGGTGTAGTACAACATCGGTGTATACAATCTACCCATTCTTTTTTTTTCGTGTGGAAATCCTCATGGATGCTATGCCGGTCTCTGCCGGCCCCGGAAACCACACGTATCCCTTCCATCTGTCTATAGCCGGGAGCCGGGAGTCCCGGGTGAGCCCTTGGAAGGATAGCCCCAGGGCTCCCAACAGACTTTATCCGCTTCTGTGGGCTCGTTCAGGGGGGGGGGGGGGGTCCGAGTGTTATCTCGCTTCTTTAGGGAGGATCAGGTTTATACCACTTCCTTGAGAGGGTGAAGGGCGTGCGTGCAGCTCTAACACCACGCCACCGACCGGGGCCTGCTTCTGTAAGGACGGCGAGCAGACAATCTACCCATATGCACTGATATGAGTCCATTACACTACACAATAGTAAGGACCAGATAAATGCGAAAACATTTCTAATCAGGAGCGTCCATGCTCGGTAGTAACGAGTATACACCCTTACTCATACAACACTGGTGCTAATTCTGTTGTTGAAACCACTAAACTATTTTTTTCTAAAATTTTCTTATTTTTATTAAGAGATTGCCAAATGCTATTCTGTTATTACGTCGAGATAAACTTGGTGATATTATAAACAGCACTAAATTTGTATCTGACATCACTTAAATTCCTTTTATGTGATAAAATTCAACAAAACATGTATTTAGATGCCGACTAACTTAGTGATTGAACTGTCTATGTACATTTTTCACTTTTTGTTGAATTTTATCACATAAAATGAATTTTAGTGATGTCAGATACCAATTTAACGTCACACAAAATTTTGACGTAAATAGGTGACGTCTAATTTTAGTGAAAAGACTAATTTTAGTGGGACGTTTATTAATTTTAGTAACCGTTTGAAACGTGAAAACTTTTAAAACGGTGTAACGCGAAAAATGTACATAGGCAGTTCAATCACCAAGTTAGTCGGCATGTATTTACATTCGACTGTCTATGTACATTTTTCACATCTTGTTCAATTTTATCACATAAAATGAATTTTAGTGATATCAGATACAAATTAAGTGCTATATATGATATCACCAACTTTAGTTCGACTTAATAACAAAATAGCATTTGGCAATCTCTTAATAAAAAATTAGAAAAATTTAGAGAAATTTAGTTTAGTGATCTCAACAACAGAATTAACACCACTGTCTGATTAAGGTATCGTATTCTGTAATAACCACTAACGCTGCCTGTAGGTGAGTCGTTATAGTATGAGACAGCGAAAAACAAAATACTAACATATGATTTAATCTTAAAATTTAATATGATATGTATTCTTACATAAAATTATACTTATATCAGAGAACAAGGTCGTATCAAACCGGTAGGTCAGTGTCAGTACTAGTCATTTTGCATAATCCGAAGGCCGGCTGCAAAGTTAAGCAGCTGCATGCGGCTCGTATAATCGTAACATTATTTTTAAATATATTTTATAATAATCACGGCAATAGGCTTTAACTAAAAAACAACGAAATACTAAACTATCTTGACGCTGTATGCCTGACGGGGTAGTCAGAGAGGGCAGATCACCAGGCTTCGCGATCCATGCATACTTCTTTCGCTTCTTCAAGATTCATCAATCGCTTCATACACGTACGTCTGGGTATCCTAACACTTTTGACATTTCCGTTTTCTCTCACGTGCTCATCTGCTCACGTGGTCCTCATATGTAAGTCTCGGCCTACCCTGACTCCTTGTACCCTCTACTTTCGCACAATATATATTCTCTCGTCAATCGCAGGCTCTAACTATTATATGATAAGATCAATATTACAACTACCTAAGCGCGGGCAGAAGATAAGTCTCTGCGTACCGCGCGTACTATTACACACTTATTCAGAAAGATAGTTATGTTGTCTTTTTATGTTCTAAAATACTAGAATATATTTTGAACATTAGGTAATCGTACGTCATTATCATGGTCTTGGGTTTCTTGCCTGAAGGTCAAACGATAAATAAAAAAATAGTATTGAAATATACGTTAAGCTATATTTAACACAGCAAATTCAACGAAAAAGACGGGGGCCGAGTCTACTATTGACAAGCCGTAGAATGGAACCAGAATAGCTGTTTATAGCTGTCACAATGTTAGTAGACTATCAAAAATGCAACCGACTAGCAGCCATTGGCGCGGTACGTGTTAGAAAAAATGTATCGGCCGACCGATAGAAGTCTATTGGAGTGCGACTGTAATAGTAGACTACAAAAAACTGTCAAAATTGTACCGTAGCTTTCTATTGAGCGAACATTTCAATTCTTTCGAAACGATTGAAATAGCAGACTCGGCCCCCAGATTAATGGAAAATTCTTGGATTTTGCATCACAATAATGCGCCTTTGTACAATGTGAAAATTTTGAACGAACTTTTGACCAAAAACCCAACAAATACCATCGAGCAATCGTCTTCTTTCTATTTCCTAAACTCTAATTACTACTTCGTAGCAACTGTTTTCATCCGATTTAAGATTTTAAGTAGAATTCGCGGCGAGAACTGAAGTTTATTATGGAAAAAGCGTTTAAAAATGCTGTGACGAATGGATTATTTCTTGAAGTGTACCTATCGTATCTGAAGGAGCATACTTTGATGATAAAATAAATTTAGATGAAATACTAACCTTTTGTGTATTATATCTTTTTCCGGTACTTTCATGACCGAGTAGTATGTATGATGTAAAAAATACGAATAAATAAATGGAGAGTCATGAATATTAAGTTCACCGGTTCTAATGATCACAACCGAAAAGGAAAACTAAAATTGTCCCAGACTCCATGATGTTTTGGACATACAAGCTAGTTACCGCTAAGATGACGTAAAGAAATAGAATTGTGTAATAGTAAATTTCCCCAAAATGAGCTCCGTCATCTAAACCGAATACGTAATCACGATGATCACCCATCACCTTCAACAATACAAACGCCCATAATTACGTCAATTTCCACTCTACTTATGTGGTTTACAATACAAGTATGGCATGTGAGAACCGCTGAACAATAAGTACCATTGTTCTTTTAACTTTCTTCGTTAGCACGCCATTGTGAATCCTTCGAAGTAAATGTTGATTGTGAAAATTTGCATTTGCTATGGCATAGGGACACAGATTAGAGCCCCAATCCGGGATTAGTGTATAAAACATAAACTTATAAATTTGAATTGGCCCGTACTTAATCGAGTATGACGTAGGACTAAGATTGCAGCAATAATTTCCTTCGAAACATAAAATACATTGTTGTTCTTGTGCAAATACCATCATGCATGAGGCACGACAGAAATACCACCTTCATTAAATATAAATAACTGCATCATTATGGCATCATGATTTATTAAAATATTTATTTATTAACATAAAACATTCGAAAATTTCATTGCTTTAATCTGCTACAAGCACATTCTTAAGTCTTGCTCCTTTTTTTGGTCACGCACGTGTTTTAATTTTAACAAGTAAATTAAGGGCATGATGACCATAAATTTTAATAAACTGTAATGTTTTTTTTCTTTATTTTCACGTGTAAGTATATCGTAGTGAATAGGAAGTGCTTTTGATCCCATGGGGGATAGATAACGGGGATCCTAGTAGAACAAGCTTAATTATCGTATTTCTTGATTTGTTTTCTAATACAAGTGATAAGACTTTACAGGTAAGGATACCAAAATATTTGAAGTGCAATCTTAATCTTAATAATACTAGTTCTGTGAACCCTAGACCTCGGAGAATTATATTTTTTTACTATTTTTTCTTTTTTTTATCTATTTAAAAAAAATCCACATTGGTTTATGTCGTTTTGAGCGCTCTTGCCAACCACTACGGGACCATTTCCACTCCCCTACCTCCATAAACGATAAACCCCCTCGCTAAAAGTTGTTGACTACATCAAGGATTCTCCATGCCAAGTTGCATGCAAATCCGATGATAAATGCGACCTGTAGACTGAATGGACAGTCGGACATCAATAGCATTTTTCCCGTACCAGTGGAGTTAAAACGGAGGCTTTCGTCGGCTCGCTGCGCTCGCCTCCTCAGTCAATTATAAATGCGAAGGTTTGTATGGATGTTTGTTACTCTTTCACGTAAAAACTTCTGAACTGATTTTAAGGAAACTTTACAATAATATAGCTTATACATCAGAATAACACATAGGCTACTTTTTATACCGGGAATAAGTTCCTGTGGGAAACGGTAACGGGAAAACTTCGATGCGCGGGCGAAGCCGCGGGCGTCAATTAGTAAAAATATAGACCTAAAAAGAAAAACTTTACAATCTTTGCGCTGCATTCTTGACGGGGTAGTCAGAGAAAATAAAAATATATCAAATTCGTTTTTGAAAACAACTCTTAGTTTTGCTTACTTACTTAATATAAACAAATATTAGGTTTCTATACAGAGTTCATAATTTTGGAGAGTAGTATAAGAACACTATAAAATTATTCGATGCCTTGCTCTCAACATTACAGCCTTTTAATTTCTCTCCGGCATTTTAAATCTCAACAAAAGATGTTTAAAAATTCTGTAACCGTTTTCAATTAGGCATCATTTTCCAAGCCATTTTGAGAAGCGTTTTGTGATGCAGTTTAATATAATAGTAATAATAAATATGTTCAACAGTAAATAATGAGGAGTAAGTGGCGTTAATCGCTACTGTTATAGCACTGCAGTCCTGTTTGGTGTCAAGGTAAGCTCTTGTGCAATAACAACTGGGTTAAACCGTTTTATTTGCCTTATACCAAAAATGATTCGCAAAGAACTAATTTGAAGGTCGTCTGGACCTTCAAATTCGTTTTTGTACACTTATATTATCTGGGATGTTTATAAATAAATAACTAACTAACCATCTTCAGACGGGGTAGTCAGAAAGGACAGATCGCCAGGGTTCGCGATCCATGCATACTTCTTTCGCTTCTTGCAAATTCATCAATCGCTTCATACATGCACGTCTGGGTATCCGAGTACGTTTGCCTTTGCCGTTTATGAGCAATCTGCTCACGTGGTCCTCATATGTAAGTCTCGGCCTACCCTGACTCCTTCTACCCTCTATTTCCGCACAATATATCTTCTTTGTCAATCAATAAATAAATAAGAGATACAATTTTAGTCAATTGGAAATAGTTTATTTATTCCCTCGACACTATACCGGGACGTGCTTATCCGCAATAGAGATTGTTCTGAGGTAACTGGAAGCCTTGAGCCGCAGCGTAAGTCGAAGTTTCCTTGGCTGCACTTTACCGAATTTACCACGGCGAGTGTTCTGAAGAACTATTCAACTTAATCTCCCATGTCCTTTTCGATTCCGAACAACGCGTGCCGTGCAGAAGTGCCACCTCATATAGTGGAGGTTTTTGTCCAGAATTGCGTAATTCAAAAGATCGAACCTATGGAACCATATAATCTCTGGAACGCCCTGCAAACGCACGAATTTCCTTACTCTTACAATGGATCATTATTATTACTTTGTTGTAATAAACTTCAAAGAAATTTCGAAAAATACCATTTATTGAAATTCCAACTTACTATGACGATTTTTGGATTATTTTAATGAATATTTAACATATTAAAATTTAACATTTACAGAAAACAGTAAGGGGAGTCAGGGGGATTATTCCAAGACTGACAATGATGCCCTGAATAGGTGTCAAAGAATTCCTCCCCTTTAAAATCAACCGGTAAGGTTCCCATAAGGCTGACCGCATTGCCACGTTATATGGCTATGCTTATTCCTTGAGCGAGAAAGAGACCAGCCTGATGGTCACGAGAAGAGTCGACCAGTCGCTTTGCGATATCTCTATCTAGCAAACGAACACTTGGGCCTCACAAGTCCAGTGTCTTGACTCCAAACGGATTTATAAGAATATAAATCCGTTTGGAGTCCGTAAATATTATAAACTATATAAATAATAAAAAAATATAGCGTAATATCGGGAATCAAGTTTTTCATCCAGAGTCACGCATTCTTATCGGCAATTTTTTGTTTTTGCACCACTGATGTGGCAAACAAGTATACCATCTACCTGATGCAAAGTGGTCACTGTATGACACAAGAAGTGCTGTAAACGCAATGCCGATCCTTTAAAAACCTTCCATGACCCCTTTTGAAAAACCCCATAGGGTAGATGTTCGATGAAAATCCAGGTATTATTTCACAATCTAAGCGTACGCGGAAGAAAGGTCCTCACCGTATGCGAGCGCTCTGGGCTCAATTTGAAGATGAACACCCTATCTATGGCGAGCGGTGCGATGATAGAAAGCTGCCGTGGGAATCATAACAACAAATGCTTAGAGCACAGACCGTACTGGTATCAAAACTCACACAAACGAACGTTGCGTCTCACTGAATTTTATGTTTCTGATAATTCTGTTAGACACGGCTTTCCTTATCGCATAATCAGAAAATAACTACGTATAGCTTACGTAATTACTGGAATAAAGTCATTACAAAGTCATTTAATTTGTCATCAATGCAAGTCCGTTACAATATTGGAAATGCACAGTCTAAATAAAATAATTAAAAGGTTGTACGGCAGTGTATTGGCATTGGATATATTTATTTGCGTACTAAAATCAATTGCTCTATTACAAATTAAAACGTTCGCGTCATTATAGCTTATCTTATCAAATTTAGAGTGTAAACAGTCGGACATGCCAAGTACTGCCCAATATAAAGGTGAAGTTACACTAGCAAGCGATGAGCGATGCGATAGAGATGGCGAAACGGAATAAATATAACCACATGCCAAGTTATAGGTAATAGGTAGCGAAAATCAAGAGATGGTGTAAATACTTTCACAGCGAATGATAGGTACTTGGAATTATAAAAGAAACGCCTGTCTGATTCAAAGCTATCAAAATACACACTACGTCGCTAGCTAGCTTTATTCGGTATACTTAATAGTGTTGCCATAAAAAACATATGTATTTTAACGCAACGCCGTCGCTTCGTATAGTCAATAGTGTGGTCCTAGCTTAAAGGAATAGCGATTCAATGGCCGCAAACTACCATTCATTACCATAAATTAAAATGTAATTTGAATTCTTACGTCATGACCGACGTAGTGAAAAATGACCATACTGTATTTTTTTTTACATAGGGGAAATTATGGGTAACATCAATCAATATATGAACAAATCACCATAATTATAATACACCTATTTAATTTTGCAAGTAAAGACCGAAATGCCACTTCGGGAAGTGGAGCTCACTTCGATGCTCCGGATCCCGATGTCATTGAAATCATTAGCATGAAAGAGATGGAACAAGTGATAAGAAATATGAAATGTGGTAAAACTGCGGGAAAAGACAGAGTTACTGCTGAGATGATCAATTAGGGTGGGTCGCGTGTGTCTAGGACACACTATGTCTATTAATACGTTGGCGGACGGGTAAGGTCCCAGATGACTGGCGAATAGCAGTTGTAGTACCTATTTACAAAGGGAAAGGCTCTCGCCTAAACTGTTCCAGCTCCAGGGCGATCAGCTTAGTCAGATTAGCTAGTAAGGTGTATGCAAAGGTTATAACGGCAAGAATGCACGAATAGTCTGAAAGGTATTTATGGGAGGCTCAATGCGAATTCCGACGTGGAAGAGGTTGCATGGATCAAGTGTTTTCTCTCCGCCTGATCGCGGCTAGCTGTTCAGTAGCAGGGTAACTGTATACGCTTTTACAACAAGCTTCCCTGTGACCTGAGAAATTTACCTTTACATAAATTTAAAAAGTTTATTAAAAACAAGCTTTGTGAAAAAGGTTTTTACTCCGTTACAGACTATTTGCAGGACAGGGACGCCTGGAAATGATCTGCTGGCAAAATGAAATAATATTAAATTGTAAATAGGCCATCAAAAAAAAAGCCTTCCTAAGTTTCTTGCCGGTTCTTCTCAGGTGGGCCGCGTTCCGAACCGGTGGTCGCTTTAAATATTTTAAATAGTGTATGACATTTTGTAAGCGCCGTTAAAATGGTCTATGCAAAATAAAGATATTTTTATTTACTATTTATGTTAGGCAGAAGGATTTCTGTGCTTTTGTGGATCTGGAGGAAGCATTTGATAACTTCGTGAGAGAAACTCTGTGGGACTTGCTGCCTGGATATGGTGTGAACGGCTCGCTACTACAGTCTCTTTATAGGGATTGTAAAGCTTGCGCGCAAATAGAGGGAGAAGTGTCACCTCTTTTCGACGTCTGTACAGGCGTCAAACAGGGTTGTGTCATTTCCGCCTGGTTGTTCATAGTGTATCTGGACAGTTGCCTGCAGAAGTTGGAAGATTGTGCTATGGGTGGAATTTGGGTGACTTAACAATAAATTATCTGCTCAATCAAATCGATGACCTTTTGGACAGGTCAAGAGAACTCTTAACCGGCGAACGTGTATGAAAACACTTATGAAAGTAGGAAAAGCGAAAGTTCTATGCCAAGATCGTAATAATGGTGAAAATTATATGAAAATATTATTCAGATAACAATAGCATTTAAGATAAATATAAAGAACATATTTCTACAAATATTTTAAAATCAAGAAATCAATGGTTATAACAGCGACTGTCATTGAGAAAATAAACATTATGAAAATATACAAGAAGATTATCTAATAAATTAACTAATATTGACTAAAGCCAGGAGACGTATAGCACAAATAACACCAGCGGACTCGTCACTTTATTCTGCCTCTCCTCCATGCACAAATGAAGTAGTTGCACAGGGAATAGAAGAGGCGTCCAGCTTAACATCCAGTGACGAGTATTTCTCCCCACCGACGTCGCCAAGACCTGTACGTCGCCGCGTCGGTTGGAAAGACGCCGCCCGCCGTCTAGCTTGGGACCCAGAGGCCCACCGGCCACAAGAAGGGCCCCCGCTTCCGGTGGTGATGTGCACCGCATGCGATGGACTAATTCGATGAATGAGACTGTCATGCGGGCATATTATACGGCTACAAAGGGAGGAACTATCCGCACTGCGTATCGTGAACGTATGCTGCACTTGTTTCGCGAACTTGATCCATCTGTTAACGCTTCAGCTCAAAGATTATCGGAACAAGTGCGTGCTATCCAGCGTAATCAGATGTTGGATAGCAGCGTACTTGAGAGACTATGCTTAGAATGTCTGCAGAATAACGATGTTATCTACGACCAACTGTTAAGGTCACAAGACCAAGTAAGTATTCCTATTAATCTAGAGTTTCATCAAAATACGGAAGTAGATGACATGGTTGTATCTGTAGACACTGAGTACAATAAGGAGAAAAGTAGCTATGGAGCGTGCGATTGGGGAATATCGGTCTATGCCCATTGATTTTAGGCCACGTCTACCTCGGTTACCCATGCATAAGAAAAACTTGGTACTGGTGAGTACTATTGATACACTTTTTATTTAGAAGCATTGGTTCACATTCACATTGGTATTTAGACAATAGTGAAACTCTTGATGATATTCATTCAATCCTATTTGGTTTCATTTATGATGGAAAACGATAATACGCGACATAGACCAGTTGTCCCAGAGTGGCAGTGTAGGATTGAACGACGTATTGCTGAGACAAGAGTACTCATCAGCAAGTTATCCTGCTTCAGATCGGGTAATACTCGACTGAGGGTGATGCGCTTTGTGAACCGAGCATTTTCAGGAACTGGTATCAGCTCCAATGAATATGTGAGTCGGGTCACAGAGCGCATTGACTTCCTGAAGCAAAAGTCTATGCATGGGCACATCGAATACGTAGATATAAAAAACGTGTAGACCGGTATACCATTAATCGCAGATTCGAAAGCGATCAGAGATGGGTTTATAGAAATTGGGAACGATTAGATAAAGGTGTGAGTGCCGGACCCCTACCAGATTATGATGATACAAACACATTTTGGCAAAGCATCTGGTCGGTGCCCGTCAGTCACACCGAGGGTGATTGGATGAGTGATGTCAAGCGAGCATGTGAAGATATATCGGAAATGTAAAAAGTCACAATTGACAGTTCTGATATAGCTAGTGCAGTGCGTCCATTATCTAATTGGAAATCTCCAGGACCGGACGGACTGCACACTTTTTGGCTTAAATGGTTACGTAGATCACATGCTCGACTGGCATCGCATTTTCAATCTGCTCTTGAATCTGGGTCGTTACCAATTTTTATGACAACTGGTGTGACTCATCTGCTCCATAAATCAGGAAGTACTTCAAACCCCAGTAATTATAGACCAATCACGTGTTTGCCGTCGAACTATAAACTACTTACATCAATTCTGAGATATAAATTAAATAAACATATTAATGAAAACAAAATTATGAGTACCTATCAGAATGGACGTAGAAATGGGGCTCGAGGTACTAAGGAACTTCTGCTCATTGATATGGCCATTAGCCAGCAAGTTCGTCGTAACCGTAAGGATATCTCAACATGTTGGATAGATTATAAGAAGGCGTTTGACTCTGTACCTCACACGTGGCTCTTGAGGGTGCTAGAGTAGAACAAAGTTGATACAACTCTATGCACCTTTTTAAAGTCATGTATGAGACAATGGAGGACCCTTCTTACCTATCCAGGATGTAGGGATGTCTGTGGTAACGGCGAGCCGATTAGGATCCAGCGGGGTATCTTTCAAGGTGACAGTTTGAGTCCCCTTTGGGTTTGCTTAGCACTGAACCCTCTTAGTACACTACTAGAGAGTTCAGGGCTGGGTCATAGATTACGAAGAGGAGGTCAGGTTATATCTCACTTGCTTTACATGGATGACTTAAAGCTCTTTGCCACAAATAGTTCACATCTGGTTGGTATTCAGCTTTCTGATTCCATTCATCTGACATCACTTCTCGTATCGGACACCTATAAGTACCTGGGTATGTCACAGGCGTTGGGCATTAATGAAGCTGACATGAAACAGTCGTTACGAGAGCGTTTCCTTGGTCGCCTGAGAAAAGTCTTAAATAGTCTTTTGTCAGGCGACAATAAGGTGCGTGCTTATAATGGCTGGGTCATGCCACTTTTGATGTACTCCTTTGGCATACTCAAGTGGACTCAAACTGAGCTCGATGCCTTAGATAGGAGAGTCCGTACATTGTTGACATCATATCGAATGCATCATCCACGTTCTTCGGTTATGAGGATGTACATCTCGCGGAAATGTGGTGGTCGAGGCTTCTTGAATGCTAAAACCCTACATAACCGCGAGGTGTGCACCCTTAGAGATTATTTTTTACACATGAATGTGGATATGCATCGGGATGTTGTCAAAGTGGATAATGGGCTCACCCCGCTATCCTTGGCTATAGAGAACTGACGCAAACCTGCTATACTTAGTGTTGGTGACCGGCAGGAGATATGGAGGAGCAAGGAGCTTCATGGTAGGTTTTATAAGGTTCTTCATAGGCCTGATGTGGACCTTATAGCCTCTGTGGCCTGGCTACGATTCGGTAATCTCTTTGGAGAGACCGAGGGTTTTGTCTATGCAATTGCAGATGAAGTTATCATGACGTACAACTACCGGAAATATATACTGAGGGACGACGGCACGGTTGATGTATGTCGAGCGTGTCATCTGCCAGGCGAGTCCCTTAGGCATATAATCTCTGGTTGTTCTCGTCTTGCTAACGCCGAGTACTTGCACAGACACAATCTAGTAGCCAGGATCATACATCAGCAACTTGCTCTGTAATACCGCCTGATGGATACTGAGGTCCCTCATTACAGGTATGTAGCTGAGTCAGTTGTTGAAAATGGTCATATCACATTGTACTGGGATCGATCTATTATCACAGACAAGACTGTTGTAGCCAACAAACCTGATATTGTGGTCATAGATCGATCTGAGCGGCGAGCAATGATTATTGATATCACAATCCCTCATGACGAGAATCTCGTGAAAGCTGAGAATGATAAAAAAATAAAATATCTGGACTTAGCACGCGAGATTGTCGACATGTGGGAAATTGATTCGGCAATCATTGTTCCTATAGTCATCTCCGTTAATGGTCTTATAGCTAAGAGCCTCGACCAGTACCTAAAGAGGCTAGCGTTGGGCAGCTGGATCAAGGGCGTGATGCAAAAAGCAGTAATACTTGACACGGCTCGCATTGTGCGGAGGTTCTTGTCTCTGGAGCCCTAACCACCGGTAGCTTGGTCCCTGCACCCGATGCCGGTGGGACACTATTTTTATATTTTTAAATGTATTTTCTTTTAATAATATGTATATTTAAAAATGTAAATAATATGTTAGTTGACTAAATAAAGAGAATAATAATAACATCGCTACACATCGGTCCCGATTCCTCAGAGTTTTGTTGCCATTCTAACCCCCCTAACCGGTGCTTAGGATTTAATGGCCTAACGGGAGAGCAGTGAGAGTGCTACTCCCGGAAGTGCAGCAAATCTCAACACTGGCTGGCCGGTCAGAGGGAGGGAGCCAGAGCTATATGCTCGAGGGTGGAAGTGTCATTTTCAAGGGCATAACTACGGGGAAGCCCGCTCCGGGCCTGTCCCGCGATGGTGAAACCGGCTCCGCACCGCTCGACACCCCAAGCCGCTCACACCGGTGTTGCCCTCTGTCGCCTTACAGGCTTATATGCCTACGGTGATTGTATAGGGGGCCGCCCATCTAGTGAGTTTGCGAGTCACCGTCTGCCAATAGTTTAATAATAATATATTATCAATAGCTTAAATCACCCAATCCATTTAACACCCAACCCAATAGCCCATTTCATAGTTAGCACATTTCACAATAATTTAACTCCCATTGGAGGTGATCCATTACCGTTCTTCTACATAAGGCGGGCGTGGACTATCTGCAGTGGGGGTCCCATTCCCTATTAGATTAAAATTCTCATATGGCCTCTGCGTGTTGGACCTATGTCTCCATGTAAGCCTACCAAAAGCCCGGGTATCTTCAAGAAAAAAAGAGAAGATACCCGAGAAGAGACATAATAATAATAATTTTATTTGCATAGAATGTAGGTAATTACAATAAGGTGGTCTAACAATTATTTAGTTCCCGGATACATTCTGCCCGTTTGGCATACAAATATTTAGTAAGGTGTTTACAGTTTATTTTAATATGTCCATGCAGTTAGTACAAACAAACTATTGCATTTGGTTAAATGTTTCTCTTGAGATACACACATAATCTCAAAATAGGTATAAGACCTGCACGTTAAATAACAACAAAATAGAGCTGGTTCTATAGCTTATCCTCCAAAAACTCTGTCACTGAGTAATAACATTTTTCCAAAAGCAGCAAAATGAGTTGTTTAATTATAATATATTATCAATAATAAAATATAATAATAATAATAAAATATAATAAAATAAAAAGTGCGTGTTAACAATGACGTCCTAACAGACCAAAGTGACGTCCTGCAGAGATGGAGTGAATATTATGGAAAGATGTATGCAAGAAAAGACAGAGATGCCACATCGGGAAGTGGAGCTCACTTCGCTGCTCCGGATCCCGATGTCATTGAAGTCATTAGTATGAAAGAAATAGAACAAGCTATAAGAAGTATGAAATGTGGTAAGGCTGCGGGAAAAGACAGAGTTACTGCTGAGATGATCAAGTACGGTGGGTCGCGTGTCTGGGACACACTATGTCTGTTATGCAACTTGTGCTGGCGGACGGGTGAGGTCCCAGATGACTGGCGAGTAGCAGTTGTAGTACCTATTTACAAAGGGAAAGGCTCGCGCCTAAACTGCTCTAGCTACAGGGCGATCAGCTTGGTCAGCTTAGCTAGTAAGGTGTATGCAAAGGTTTTAACGGCACGAATGCAAGAAAAGTCTGAAAGGTATTTATGGGAGGCTCAATGCGGATTCCGACATGGAAGAGGTTGCATGGATCAAGTGTTTTCTCTCCGCATGATCGCGGAAAAGTTTCTGGCTCTTAGCCAGAAGGTTTTCTGCGCTTTTGTGGATCTAGAGAAAGCATTTGATAACGTTGTGAGAGAAATGCTGTGGGACTTGCTGCCAGGATATGGTGTGGACGGCTCGCTACTGCGGGCAATACAGTCGCTTTATAGGGACTGTAAGGTTTGCGTGCGAGTAGGGAGGAATGTGTCACCTCTTTTTGATGTCTGTACAGGCGTCAAACAGGGATGTGTCATGTCCGCCTGGCTGTTCATAGTGTATCTGGACAGTTGCCTGCAGAAGTTGAAAGATTTTAATATGGGTGTGAATTTGGGTGACTTTACAGTGAACTGTCTGCTGTACGCTGATGATGCGGTGCTCATGGCCTCATCAGAAGCCGACCTACAGGCATTAGTCACTAATATGAAAGAGGGGTGTGAAAGTAAGGGTCTCCGCTTGAATGCAAGTAAAACTAAGGTTCTAGTATTTGAAAGAGGTGACGTAAGAACTAAATGCGAGATTAGGGTAAACCAGGAACGTCTAGAGCAAGTGAATGAAATTGTGTATTTAGGAAGTATATTTAGCGCGGATGGAAGATGTGATTCGGATGTAGAACGGCGAGTAGCTGCCGGAAACAAAGTTAACGGTGCTTTGTCCCAGTTAGTAAAGCGACAAAGCATCGTAAAAGAAGCACGAATGGCGATTCATAACGCAGTGCTAGTGCCAACTTTGCTTTACGGTAGTGAAACCTGGGTATGTCAGCAGATGCATGAAAGTAAATTGAATGCTGTGGAGATGCGATCACTTCGAAAATTGTGCGGCGTTACCTTGGCCGACCGAATACGTAACGAAGTGATACGCAATATGGCAGGTTTGAATGAAAGTGTCAGCTTTAAGCTGGAAAAGGGCGTGCTCCGCTGGTTTGGACACGTCCAACGAATGAGTGAGGAACGATTGACGAAGAATATATATTGTTCAAAAGTAGAGGGTAGAAGAAGTCAGGGAAAGCCGAGACTTACATATGAAGACCACGTGAGCAGATTGCTCAAAAACGGAAAGGTCAAAAGTACTCGGATACCCAGACGTATGAAGCGATTGATGAATCTCGAAGAAGCAAAAGAAGTATGCATGGATCGCGAAGCCTGGCGATCTGTCCTCTCTGACACGCTGTATCCCGTCAGGGACACAGCGTGAAGATAGTTAGTTAGTTAGTTAGCAAAATGAGTTTATTTTTAAATATTACAAGAGACTGTGCCTTAATACTGATAGGAATTTTATTATAAATTACAGGTGCCATGCCAAAAACGCTTTTCTCGAGTAGAGCAGTATTAAATCCTCCAGTGCTTAGTAAACCTTGGTATTGAGATCTCATAGCCACAGTTCTGAGTAGTAAGTGGAAATCCATAGTTTCTGCCTACTCCTATGAGAAAAAAGAACTTAATAGAGATTTGGGTAAACCAGGAACGTCTAGAGCAAGAGAATGAATTTGTGTATTTAGGGAGTATGTTAAGCGCAGACGGAAGATGTGATTCGGATGTAGAACGGCGAGTAGCTGCCGGAAACAAAGTTAACGGTGCTTTGTTCCAATTAGTAAGGCGACATCGTAAAAGAAGCACGACTCGCAATTCATAACACAGTGCTAGTGCCAACGTTGTTTTACAGTAGCGTAACCTGATATGTCAGCAGATGCATGAAAGTAAATTGAATGCTGTTGAGAGGCACTACGAAAATTGACCGGCGTAACTTTAGCCGAACGAATACGTAACGAAGTGTCAGCGCTAAGCTAAAAAGGGTGTGCTTCGTTGGTTTGGACACGTTCAACGAACGATTGACGAAGAATATATATTGTGCGAAAGTAGAGGGTAGAAGGAGTCAGGGTATGCCGTGACTTCCATATAAAAACCACGTGAGCAGATGCTCAAAATCGGAAAAGTCAAAAGTACTAGGATACCCAGACGTACATGTATGAAGCGATTAAAGAATCTGCAAGAAGCAAAAGAAGTATGCATGAATCGTGAAGTCTGGCGAACTGTCCTCTTTGACTACCCCGTCAGGTTTACAGCGTGAAGATAGTTAGTTACCTATTCAGTTTTTAAATTAGAAAAGGGAAATCGATATGTTATTATTGATTTCATAATGGTTTGACCATATACTTGTGTACTTACACTAAAATAGATTATTACACATAGATAATTTTCGTAAGAAATTAATTAGGGGTGAGGTGTATAACAATATTTTTGATCTATGTAACGGTGAGACATAGCTTGTTACTGTTGCAGAATGCAAGAACTAAAATATGTGGTGGAATCGAAAACAGTAATATTGAACATTTTCGTTAATTTTCAAATCCTAATCGGTCGGCACCCCGTTCTAAATAAAAAAATCTTCGTTACCTAGTCATCACAAGTCATGTGCTCCAGGATTCACTCACACCAACAATGCTTCAACGCCAGCAATATAAGAGGAATCACCGTAAGTGCGTTGTCCTCGGCAACATCAAGTTCGTGAAAGTCGCGGGGTGACGCATCATATTTATGCAAGTGGGCGAACATTAACATATGGCATTTGACAGTAACGTAATAGGCATGTTATTGTGTACACTACACGGCACATTAAATTACAAGTATTGTTATCACTATTTTTTTTTCTTGCCGTGTCAATCACTCTATAGCCCAATGTAAGCTATATTCATTTATTGTTGAGTCACTGAAATACAGTGCCAATACTACATAGCGATGTATTGTATTGTATCAGACCCTTCAATTATGACTGAATTGATACTGCTATACGTGCTTATTACAGTACATGATCTTACCTAATCAAAAATCGTATAGTTCCTTACTAAAAGACTACACGAGAATGTGGCAGGGTTTACCTCTTTCTATAATCGTATAACATCTTATACGGTTGAGGGTGGGGTATATGCTTCTTCCTGACAAGAAAAATTACGTAAATAACAAACCAATGATGATGAGATAAAATATAAAACAAAAGGTAAGTAATATATAGATATTGTTAATGACACCGTGTAGTAATAATTATGTGTCATTACTTTTATTGTAAATTATATCTTTACTAACACATAATGTGCCAATGAAGATCTAGATATAATTTAATATTTAAAATTTAAAACGTTGTCTTCGTGTACCCGACATTGTACAAAAGAGATTGTTCGTTCCGTTGTAATTACGTTAAAAACAAAACAAAAACATTCAGCTTACATAATAACAATTTTATCTCGCTACTATTAAATAACTACGCGTATCTACGTAATAAACACGTGAGCATCACATAAAACTTCCGTGCCAAAGAACAATTAAAATCGAATTAAAAACAAAATAACGCCGCCTAAATCGGATTCGCCTAATATTGAATACAGATAAAAAATATTATACAGTGTTACACAAAATGATAACTGTGACGTAAGGACTTTCACTTCGCGCTGTCATTCTAGATAATCTAGGCGAAGTGACTAATGATGTTCAAACCATAACTGCACAGAATAAATAAACAAAAATAACCTCTTTTCATAAGCACACTAAGTCGATATTTCTCTAAACAAATCCAAGTATATAGGTTATTTGAATGTCGGTGCTTCAATCATCTTTGACAGGCACTGACTGCTTAGTGCTTTAGGTGCGATTAAATGCGCATTACCTCAGGACGGAGATATAAATGGCAAATTACGACTGCGTGAAAAGGAAAGTTCGGTCGTAGTTTAAGTGTTGGTTTCGAGCACGAACACGAGATCTTATCTAATCAGAAACCTTGTAATTTGAAAAAGATTTATAAGATGATTAACTGTATTTATATCAATTTCAGCAAAATTCGGCAGCGCGAGTGCTGCACCTCAGGTGTTGCAAACGTCCATAATCTCAGTGATAAAAAATACTTTGTGGATGGTCCGTGGATAGTCCAAGACACCATTGACACCGATTTAGAAAAAAAAATACATGTAAAACAAATTTAGATACACTACATAGTCTTATCCTTATCTATAGCGGACAAGCTTAGGCGTGTACCGGTAGGTCAACGTATTGTTGTTTAAAGAATAAAATAAATATTACACATCAAAATCAGACACTCATGGAAAGAGATTGAGGTTATTATTAAAGATAGGCATCAATGCGATGATCTGGTGGGCACTGCGGTCCAAAGGGGTTCCAGAGGTCTATATTGACACTATCCGGGACATGTACTGTGACTCCGATTCAATGGTTCGGACTGCTGTTGGCGACACGAAACCCTTCCCCATCACAGTCGGGGTACACTAGGGTTCTGTCCTTAGTCCTCTTCTGTTCAGTGTAATATTAGACGAATTGCCGGACAGCATCAGAAACCCGCATGAGCAGCCTCCATGGTTGCTCATGTATGCTGACGATATTGCGCTGGAAGACGCGGACAGGGGCAGATTGGTGCGACGTGTAAAGGCGTGGAAGGAGACGCTTGAGAACGGCGGTCTGAAACTAAATGTGGCGAAGACCGAGTACTTGGCACTAAACTCGACAGATCCCACATCCGTCCGCATAGGCGGTGATTTGGTCGAGCGCACGGACCAGGTTAAATACCTGGGATCTGTTTTTCACACGTCCAGTGACATCGATTGCGATGTCAAGTCACGCATTGCTGCCGCGTGGGCCAAATGGCGGGAGATGACTGGTGTCATTTGTGACCCTAAAATGCCGATCCGGTTAAAGGGACAGGTCTACAAAACCATTATTAGACCTGTCCTTTTACATGGCAGTGAGACGTGGCCGATATTGGAGCGACACAAGCAGGAGCTGCGTGTCACGGAAATGAAGAAGCTGCGGTGGATGTGTGGAGTCACGCGGATGGACCGCGTGAGGAACTCTCGCATCCGCGGCAGCCTTCACGTCCGTGACATTGCAGACAAGTTGCAAGAGTGTCACCTTCGTTGGTATGGTCACGTCTTGCGGCAACCGCCGGGCTACGTAGGTAACAAATGTCTGGCTATGTCAGCCCCGCCGGGTCCCGGTAAGAAGGTACCCAAGAAGTGCTGGCTTGACGTCGTAAGGGATGACATGTGTGCCAATGGTCTCACTACAGGGGATGCCGACGACCGTGCGAAGTGGAGGAGAAAATGTAGGAAAGCGTACGTAGGAAAACGTCGCGAGACGCAACTGGGACAGACGCTCGGATGATGATGATGAGGCTGTATGGCGTAGCGACTAAGATGATGCAAACTAAAAAAAAACTATTGCTTTGTTATCTTATCTATTTGGCATAAGCAATTGACTTCTTGGCATGTGTGTCTGAAATGACACGTGTAAAGTGCAAACAGTACACAATTACCTAATAGCGTACCTACTACCAAAGTCGATCACTGTTGCAATCATAAATAATGGATATTTTTTAATAAATATAGAATATTCATCAGGAGGTTAATTTAAAATCATTTAGAACTTTTCCGTCCTCTTCATCTTTCTCTATTCCATTTCATTTTTCTTCTTTTTTTACATTTTTATCTAATTCAGAGCGCTGGTCTAAATTTCAAGTCTCTTCGGAAAATTTATTTAAAATCAATTACAAAATTCCATCCGGACATGTAAGAAGCCCTAACACTAGTGAGTTGATGCTATGAGCACAAAGGCCATTAAATAATTGAATTGACATAAAATCAAGTGCGAGTTGAGAATATTCTACGGCCCTGGAATGATTCGAGTAAATCTCGTGTTAAAACATCAATGATTGGCGATGCCTGCAGCCACAGCAACGCATTAAATGTCAAAGATGTCAATAAAAGCTTTATGGCTCATTATTTTCTGCTTCGAGGTTCGATCTTTATATGGCTCTTCGCATAAAATGAAATTGATTTTAAAAAAACATAAAAAATATTTCTTTAGTCGATATCCAAATCCAGAAATATTCCGTTAGATAAACTATGAGCAGACCGGTTCTTGGTTTTCTTATTGTATACTAGACGGTATGGGACCAGTATTCCACAGGGAGAAAGGACAATTACTACTCTGGCTATAATTATTCTTCACTTAGGTAATTTGAATCATGAAATTGGGGTGACCACTTCGTGGAATTTACATTTGCGAGCGTTTCCGTGTTTCGGAAGGCACGTTAAGCCGTTGGTCCCAGTTGCCAGTAAAATTGCAGTCGTTAAGCCAAGTTAAAGACCTTATGGGCGGCTTAAAAAAAATCAACAGCAGGTCGCCACAGCCTGACCCTGTCCGTTTCAACACGGCAATGGGCTCACTGACCCTGGCCGTTTCAACACGGCAATGGGCTCACTGACCCTGGCCGTTTCAACACGGCAATGGGCTCACTACCTGTTACGTAGGACAAAAATGCATACGGTGAAATTTGGGCGGATGGTATGCATCTGCCTACAACGTGACGTGACAATATGTAATTTAGAAGAAATTGGTACTGTCAGTGTACCCTGGATTAACACATAGCATACTTTATATAAAAAGGGTACGGGATGGGGATGAGAACTAGATATTCCATAAGTGACGTAGTTTTAAGGCGACAAATACAAACAGGTACAACAAAATTTGAAAATTCTACTTGGTGTATCGGAACATGTTGCATCGTGAGAGCAATTACACTGCACCAGGAAACGCCAATGAGATAATTAACATAAGCTCTGCATAATTAAATAGTATTATGTAAACTAACGAACACAAAGGCGCCACAGCGGAGCCTGAGCGAAAGTAAGGAGATTATTACTAACGAGCTGAGCCTCGCGGTTTCTCCCGTATACTTTGAATTAAACCTGCCTGCGACTGCCTCTGTGGCGCGGTGGGAGTGTATCCGACTGCTAAGCTAGAGGTCGTGGGTTCGATTCCCATTCTTTGTATGATGAGCACAATGGTTTATTCTGTTTCTGGGTGTTATTTATCTAGAATATGTAAGTATATATAATATAAGAAATATATATAAAAATAAAAATATAAAAAATATCCATCACGCCTTATCCCCGAAGGGGTGGCAGAGGCATATTATATGCCCACTTTTCACCGTGTGGATTCCTGTCCCACGTAATAGGTGGTGAGCCCATACTTATATATTTCTAAATATATAATTATGTTTATCAGTTATCTGGTCATAGTACAAGCTATGCTTAGTTTAGAATCAGATGGCGTTGTGTGAGTTGTCCCAACGATATTTATTTATTTATTATTTAATAACCCTGGGCGCACCCATTTATATTCGTCGCTTATAATTTTAAAATAATGTAAGTATATTTACCCTTTTTTATCTTTATGATTACTGCTCCGCTCTCAAGGGCAGAAGCGTAATAATTATAAAAAATACAAATAGAGTATGTTTGTTTGTATGTTTGTTTGGTTGGTTGAACGCGCTAATCTCAGGAACTACTGTTCCGAATTAAAAAAATATTTTTGTGTTTGATAGCCCATTTATCAAGGAAAGCTGAGCAGTGATCATAAATGTGAACAAATCGGGAAAAGTTTCAAACATTTTTGTAAAAGTAATAAGCGACGGGATTAAATGGGTTCAACGGGGGTTCGAAGTATGTCACGGGTGAAGCCGGGGGGGTCAGCTTGTGTTTGTATAAATATAAAAGTTTAAAGGATTGTACTTGCGTGGGACTTTCAGGACAGCCCGACTACTTTCGGACCAAACATAGGTCCGAGTCCGAAGCTATTCGGTCTATCAACCGGTTAGTCAGTACCTAATAATGAACAACGCGCACGAAAGTTATTGTTCTGATTATGGCGATGTTATATCCGAACCTGTTTCAGAAACCTGTTATCTCTTGGCAGATTGAGTGTATGCAAAAATGTGCTTGTAGAAAACTAAAGCGTATGATCAAATTATATTGAGAGAACAAAAATAAATATGGTTTATCCTGAATTCACGCACCGTTACACATAACGACTGATGCTACTAATATTATAAACGCGAAAGTTTGTAAGAAGAAATGTTTGTTACTCTTTCACGCAAATTCTACTTAATGGATTTTGATGAAACTTTACAATAATATAGCTTAGACATCAGAATAACATAAAAGCTACTTTTTATCCCGGGAATAAGTTCCTGTGGGAAACAGGAACAGGAAAACTTCAGCACGCGTGCGGAGCCGTCAACTAGTACTTTTTATAATTGCTAGCTGACCCGCGCAACTTCGTTAGCGCCATATAAGAGAAACAGACAATTATCGTTCCTAAAAAGTATACTATGTAACTTCTAATACTTTCTACTAAGAATATGTGTAAAAAGTTTCATGATAATCGGTTAAGTAGTTTTCGCGTGAAAGCGTAAAGCGTAACAAACTTACATTCACATTTATATTAAAACTATCTTCACGCTGTATCCCAAACGGGGTAGTCATAATATTAGTAAGGATCATTTAGGTAACTAACTACTGAGCGTGCCCGAAATATTAGCGCCATCTCAACATAACGTTGCACTAAAAATGATATAACGTTAAGCAGTAACAGTACTGATTTTCAGATGACGTCTTTATCGACTTACTTCGGTTTTTTTTTATAATCTATTTCAAAGGTAGGTCCAAAACCGACACAGAGCTTGTATATTGTGTATATCTTTAGGTACTCCTCTCTCTCCCTTAATTGTATTACTAGCAATACAACGCGACAGTCTGAGACTACCAGGACTTTAATTGGTTGTGCTAATTAGTGTCTAGCACATAAATTTGTTACCAACTCACTAAAAAGGCAAAGGGTTTAAAATTTCTTCCAAATTTAACATCTAAAATAGACACATTTTATTTATTAAAATTTTTCGGCCCTTTAGACCCACCCCAGTTTCGTGCTTCGGAAGGCACGTTAAGCCGTTGGTCCCGGTTGCCAATAAAATGGCAGTCGTTAAGTCAAGTTGAACGCCTTATGGGCGGTTTAAATAATTTCAACAGCAGGTCGCCGCAGCCTGCGCCTGTCCATTTCAACACGGCAATGGGCTCACCACCTGTTACGTGGGACAAAAATGCATACGGTGAAATTTGGGCGTTTAATATGCCTCTGCCTACCCCTTCGGGGATAAATGCGTGACAATTTGTATGTATATATGTAGAACGCGACATATAAGGCGAAGAGAACTTATTAACA
Source organism: Thumatha senex (assembly GCA_948477245.1). Lineage (NCBI taxonomy): Eukaryota > Metazoa > Arthropoda > Insecta > Lepidoptera > Erebidae > Thumatha > Thumatha senex. Next base: position 23,836,784 of record OX419741.1, on the reverse strand, counting down.
CATAGAGTAGAAGATTGTCCGGGAACGGCAAGTTAACAACCTTGCCTTCAACTTGGCCTAATTGACTACCAAGTTAGAGGCAGCCGGGACCAACGGCTACACGTGTTTCCGAAGAAGGGTCGCCTGTAAATTGAAGAACCACAAATGGTCACCCATCAAGAACTGACAGTAGCGAAGGAAACGTATCGCAAACATCGTTAACGGAACACTATGAGCAAGCGGTTTACATTTAAATTATTCCAACCACAAGAATAAATAAAAATATTATTTATTCGGATGTGATAGGACCTGGTTTTAAATCGATTAACCACAGAACTATCTGTTTATACTGTTGATCGATGGCACTTGGTGGAACTTGCTACACATTATATTATACGATATTATAAACACTTGTATTTTTCAACAAAATTTACTTTTTAACCTGACAGGTTTCGCCATAAAAAAAACAACAGTATCGCCACTCGCCACACAGCAGCACAGAATGGTAGTAACTTTTACAGACCACAACATTTATTGTTTCGAGTGATCAAGACATAATATAAATTAATGGACTCTACAATATTGCAAGAGTGTCGCCTTCGTTGGTATGGTCACGTCTTGCGGCAACCATGTCGGCCGGGCTACGTGGGCAACAAATGTCTGGCTATGTCAGCCTCGCCAGGTAAGACCCAAGAAGTGCTGGCTTGACGTCGTAAGGGATGACATGCGTGCTAATGGTTTCACTACAGAGGATGCTGACGAAATTAGATGAGAAAATGTAGGAAAGCGGACCCCGGGCGTCGCGAGACGCAACTGGGACAGACGCTCGTATGATGATGAGTGGACCCTACAATAGTTTTACGGCAATAAACACAATAATAGAGAGATGGACTCACCACCTGTTACGTGGGACAAAAATGCTTACGGAGAAATGTAGGCGTATTTATGCCTCTGCCACCCCTTCGGGGATAAAGACTACTTGTCATGTAGTACAATAATTGCGGTATCAACAACCCTAAACACTGGCGTCTGAATCACTCGCCTTGGTCGAAGAAAGTGCGCTATGTTACATAATGAACCGGTATAGGAAATGCTTGATATAGGTATTAAATTACCATTTTATTTACCAGTTTTGCGGTAGTATAATCTTGATTGTGGACCTTATGACGTCGAAGGGAAAGCGCGCGCAATTTTCTGAACTGTATTGTAATAGATAGTCTAGAAAGGGACTTGAGTCAAAGTGTTACGTAGGCGAATTGGAGGTACATACTTTTTGCTATAATTTGGGTTATGTAAACCTACAGAATAATAACAGAACATTTGCTAAGAAAGCTAGATGACATAAATTTCCGCTATCCTTAGTAAATATAAAACACCTTATAATTTCGCCATGTCCATATTTTGTCAGTCTGTCTATCCGTAGTCCAGCTCGGGCTAGGAGAACTCTTACTACTAGAAAAACTGTATTTTGGCCACAATATAGTCGCGCAAAACAAAGAGTTTAAATCTAAAGTAAAATTAAATAACCTTACAAATTAGCTGCTATCTATTCGCAAAGACTAGTTTGCCTGTATCTAATACAGTTCAGAAAATAGTAAACATAAGGTGTTAACATACCTACAGCCATATGTTTACATACCTACAGCCATATGTTTACATACCTACAGCCATATGTTTACATAGCTACAGAGATTCGCGAGAAAAGCTTTTATGAATGTAGCCACTAAAGACGAAGCCGCGGTTGGCGGATAAAGTCTGTCAGAAGCCCTGAGGTTATCATTCTGAGGGCTCACCCGGAACCCTAGCCATATGCAAATGGAAGTGACCGTGTAATTATAGTCGGTAGGAGTGCGGCACAGCATCCATAAATATTTCCACACGTAAAAATAAAACAAATGCAAATCTGCAGGAAGCGAAAGAAGTACATATTATGCAAGAACGCGGATCCTGGCGATCTGTCCTCTCTGACTACCCGTCAGGGATACAGCGTGAAGATAGAAATTAAAAAAATGCTGTCATGTTCAACAACATAATATAATTACTTTTCAGCGGATTATGAAGATTTATTTTGGTTTCAGGCCCGAGGTCGTCTCATGTTATTTTTAAATTACTTAACAGGAAATCCCCTTTATAATTATACTACATACAAATGCATCATTATGCAAATTTACATGCGAACTAGGTTGCTGATCTTAGCTTATATCGTGTAATAAGTAAGTTGGATCTATACAACAATCACACAATCAGCTCTGCACATATAGAAAAACATACCTACATATAGTCAAGCCTTTATCCCCGAGGGGTTAGGCAAAGGCATACTATACGCTTACATTTCAACGTGCATTTTTGTCCTACGGAACAGATGGTGAGCCCATTGCCGCGATATACAAATAATCGATAAATAAATATTGTACGACATATTTCTAACATAGCGTCATATAGCGCAAAGTAAGCTTGTAGTACGGAATCTAGACAACTGATAAACATACAAGGGGCGGCTGAAAAGTTTTGAGCCTAAATACCTTTGATAATCACTAATGAGTCGCGCTGCACACCACTAATTGGGGGTATTATAAATAATATAAATACCAAGTATCATGTCATTAGCATCATTACATTTTTAGTAATTGAACCTTAAACATCACCACGTTTGACTCATCCGCGCTGGAGTATAGAGCTGTCATTAAATTCCTCACAAAGAAAAATAAAACGCCGACGGAAACATTTGAAGAGATGTCTGCAGTTTATGGGGAGTCAGTACCTTCAATTGTCACCGTAAAATGTTGAAGCCGTGGTTTCAAACGGGTCCGTATTGGGTTGCATAAATTTTAGAGGCATAACTTAAAACTGCATAACGTTTTTTCGCATACTCTTCGTTTCGCATAACGTTCAAACATAATAAATCATTAGCCATACTTTATTTTCCCATAACTTTTTTATAATAATGATATTCCCGCATAAAATGTTTACGCATATTTTTTTTTACAATAACGATTTCTAATCATAACATTTATTGGCATATCACTCACTCTCACATAAAGATTACAAGCCATACATATAGAATATCATAATGTTAACGAGTACATATTTTTATTTTTATATCTAAGCTTGAACTGTCTAAGATTGAAATGCCCACTGATTAAAAATGTCGATAGTCACTATACTGAAGTTCAAAATTTCAACACTAATATACAGAATATATAAATAAAATACAAAAAGAAAGTAGTTAGATTAATACGAGCGATTCTATTCTGGCGCATCGCCGGCCGCTACCGCGGCCCGCTCGCTTCGCTCGCTCGGCTCGCGCGTTGTGGTCACAAGTGACCTAAAACTCCTCCTCGCTTCGCTCGTCGTCGTACCTATTTACAACTTTGCTCAAGACTAGTCTAAAAAAAAATAACACTTAAAATATCGTTTTATTATGTTACAGCTTAAAACTTGGCTATGAGTAAGATGATTATTTACAATGGTGTCTTATCATTTCTTAAATATTCTTAGTCACATTATTATTCATTTATGTTTTAAACGGTTATCCATACCTCCATTATGCGTTTTGTATTTTATGATAAATTATCTTTAGGCGTATAACAATTATACCCTTAACATTTATGCTGATTAAAATTATGATAAAAAAAATTGAGTAAGTTAATGTTATGCCAATAAAACCATTATGCGTTTATAACACTCTGCTTATCATAATTTATGCGAGAAAACTTTATGCTGAAACTGTTATGCCAAACTACATTATGCTAAAAAAAATTATGCGATCGAAAGGGCACCCGTTTCAAACACGGCAGGGAGTCGCTTGAAGATGATTCCAGGTCGGGACGCCCAAACACCGCCGTTACCGAAGAATACATCAAACAAATTGGAAAATATTGTTCTGGATTATCGGCGAATCAAGTTGTAGCAGTTAGCTGAAGCCATAGGCATTAGCAAAAAACGAATTAGTGACATTTTGTATAATAAGTTGCACATGTAAAAGGTGTATGCGCGATGGGTGCCAAAAATGCTCAAGCCGCTTGACAAGCAGCGTCGCGTCACAACTTCGGAGAAGTTATTGGACATCTGTGGCGATAATCCTGACGATGTTTTTTCTCGCCTTGTTACTGTCGATGAAACATGGATTCGGCTATACAATCCGGAGTCAAAACAAGAATTAATACAGTGGATAAAAAAGGGAGAAAAGCCGCCACGGGAATTAAAAGTGGAAAGATCAGCATCCAAGCTCATGGCCACTGTTTTTTGGGATTGTGAAGGAATTTTGTTCATCGACTACCTTGTATAAGCATTGTTGACAAAGGTTCGTCAAGTGGTTGTAGAGAAAAGGAGAGGCAAACTGGCAAAAGGAGTTCTGTTTTGGCAAGAAAATGCGCCCGTCCACACTGCTCGAGTTGCAAAGCGTGCCCTCGCCAAAACAGGATTTGAAGAAATAAACCACCCACCCTACAGTCTAGACCTGGCGATTATTCCTTTTTTCCGATTTGAAAAAGGACCTCAGAGGACGGAGCTTTTTAAGTAAAGAGGAAATGAAGGCGGTCATAAATGAACATTTTGAAGGCAAACACAGCGAATATTTTTTTACTGGGGTAAAAGTTCCTATAATAAATGTAAGAAGTGTATTTATTTGAAAAATTTTTCTTTATACATTTCTATCAGCATTTTTAATACCTTAAGGCTCAATTTTTTTCAGCCGCCCCTTATAAATATTATACACAGGAAACACCTAAACTCCGAAACAAACTTTTACAAATTATTATGCGTTCAGAATCGCAACTTATTCAAATGCAATGAATACAGTTAGGGTAATTATCATGCTACACCGACTCTACCAATTTAAACTAGAATTTTCTGGTTCAATAATTATATTAAATTAAACGATGAAGTACGGAAACTGGACTGGATGACAAAATATCTAATTACCATTATGAAATCTGTGTAGAAATCTGCGATCTAGACTGATATTAGAATAGAATTAACTTTATTGCACACCATAATAAAAATAAATCATACAAAGAGAGATAAATTTTCTAAATGTACAGAGGGCGGCCTTATCGCTAAAAAGCAATCAGGTAACCTTTAGATGGAGAAAATTGTTAAAAACCACGAAAGAAAAAATTTCATAGAGCATTCAACAACAAGGCTGTATAGAGCTTTTGGAACTCGAGGCATTTCACTTACAAACATCAAATAAATAAATAAAAATATCTTTATTTTGCATAGACCATTTTAACGGCGCTTACAAAATGTCATACACTATTTAAAATATTTAAAGCGACCACCGGTTCGGAACGCGGCCCACCTGAGAAGAACCGGCAAGAAACTTAGGAAGGCTTTTTTTTTTGATGGCCTATTTACAATTTCATATTATTTCACTTTGCCTGGACGCCTGGAAATGATCTGCTCATTTCCAGGCGTCCCTGTCCTGCAAATAGTCTGTAACGGAGTAAAAACCTTTTTCACAAAGCTTGTTTTTAATAAACTTTTTAAATTTATTTAAAGGTAAATTTCTCAGGTCACAGGGAAGCTTGTTGTAAAAGCGTATACATCATCTTTATTCATTATAGAGTTCTTGCTGGATATAAAAGAAACTTTTGTTATCTATGGTTCCAAACAAAATACGTTGTAGAGACGATCTATCACTATCACAGACTAGCGGACGTCCTGTATTTTCACTCGCGTAAAGCCCTTTCTAGTGTAAATACGGGCATAAAATGAAAAGTACGCCTTTTAACATCAGCTAGCTGCCAAGTCTCGTTAAAATCCTTCCAGCCGTTTTAGAGATTAGTTGTAAAAAACGGAAGAAGAAGAATTGGAAGAGACTTCTAATTCAAGGCATCAAGAGCCTATCGCCATTAAATTTTCATAAACGGAAATTTACTGTACCAGAGGAAGTACTGCATAATTTACTTTAGATCGAAAGATATGTAGGTACAGGCGGAGGCACGCGTCGGCAATAAACATGTTTGTACACAGAGGACAATCGTACAGTAAACGGGCATTTTGCAATAGATTTATCTATCATCTCCTGCAATGTTTCGAGATTTACTCGTTGATTATTGTTGCATATCGCGCTAGAAAACGACATCTAGTACAAATTGGTTGTAACTAAAACAAGGAAAAGCTGTTCTGTCAATAGTACGAAAGAGGATAACTCAATGTCCTGAGTAATGGCTTCGGCACTGGCATACTTAAATCATAATGAATTACTCGTTTTAACAGATTAAGACAGACAGATAGTGTCGACTATGACCTATTTTGAAACTTTTCAAATTAGACTCTTGGTACATTATCTCTTTTAATCGTTTAATCATTGAACGAAATAATAAAAGGAATTTATTCTGTGGTGACTCCACGTTCACACCGACATTCGCTTCAATATGCTAATGCGTCAGATCCTAATATATACCAGTAACTCTGCCCAGTCTATAAGCATATTCATCATAGAATTGTCCTATGATGAAGGTCGTCTTTTTGGATTTTCGGTCCTGTGGGATGGGGCCGTCCTACTCACTAAACCACTGCGGTGTTCCGCCTCGCCTTAACCAGGTCGCAGGGCAGGCCAGAGTCACTGGGAAAGAACATGTAAGAGGCACTCTCCTCGTAAGGACAAATTTAAGGGCAAGCTTTTGAGCTCCAAACTGCGTCATTGTGGCTGTAAAGTTGTTATTTTCTCTAGACCTAAGGTATTGGCATACATCTAGCTAGAATATTATCTTACCGAAAGAATTGTTTTCCCAGACACAGGCCAGTAAGCCTTATTTTATCTAGATAACGGTTATCGAGGCAAGTCACGTTGTTGTAACAGTTCATGTCAACGCACCGTGTTAGTACGTATGTCACACTTGCATTGAATGACCACAAACTTACTTGTAAGGCGGTAGACTTTATCGGTAATCGGTACAAGGTCTGTTACGATTATTTTGTCTTGTCAGTAATCAATAACGAAGTTGCTGTTTTATAGGGTGGTCCATAGGTCCACACTAGCTTTACCACAGAGCAAGGAATCTCTCCCCCTAATCGCTCGTTCTCAAAGAGTAATAAAAATACCGCGTTCAAATTAACGTTAAACCTTCACACCTACAGTGAGAATCTATAAGAGGCCTGTTAGTTCAACAAACACCTCATGGACATTACACAGAAAGAAAGAAATATTTATTGGTGCAAAGTGGTCATTAACAATAACACTAATTTTTATTTATTTATTTATCTATCACGCCTTATCACCGAAACCCCTTCGGCAGAGGCATATTATATGCCCACTTTTCACCATGTGTATTCCTGTCCCACGTAATAGATTGTGAGCCCATTGCCGTGTTGAAATAAACAGATGCAGGTTTTGGCTACCTGTTGTCGAAATTTTCAAACCTTTAACTTGACTTAACGACTGCCATGTTACTGGCAACCGGGACTTACTGCTTAACGTGCCTACCGAAGCACGGAAAACCTCTTATAATTAAAACTGAAAACTAAACTAACATACATATCAATGCGGCACAGCACCAAATGAGTACCTAGCATGTGCCAAATAGAAACCTGGCGGTGGTTTTTAAATGGAACCCATGCAGTTAGCGATACTAGTGCAACACTACTATGGGTCTAACTAAACCCTAGAATGCATTCAACAATCCATCTCGCTCTTGCTCATAATCATAAAGCATATAGTTCATAAAATCATAAAGCTGGGAATATGTGCCTAATTGCTGGTCCTTTGCCATGGCAACAGGCACATGCCTTAGGGAAAAATAATAGTTGGCAGTATATGCAGGAAGCTAGTTTGCAATAAAATTGTGCCAGCTACAGACATGTGTATCCGGAATGCTTATTTATTTGAACACACAAAGTTGGTGTATTTTAATATCTACTACCATGCAAAATTCCAGTGACTAATAAATATGTGTACACTGCTTAATGCATTTGTTGATCAGGAGTATGGAAATACTGCAATTGCAGGGAACTTGGGGGTGGTTTACAGATACACATTAAACATTAATCAGTTAGATGATCACAGCAAAGAAATGGTAATAACTATTAGCATTGATGCAACCCGAGTATCCACTCTTTGTCTTACTTGAATTTCTTAGGGTGACTTTCACTCCAACATACCATTAGTTCGTCAGCATAATATTGTTTTGATATTTAATCTGTCAAATGATCAACAACTGATGGAAAGTGATGACAACATCTAAATACCTATTGAGGGCCACTATAAGAGTCAAAATGACCAAAGAGAGAACAACCTCTTAAAATTCTTCTACTTGCATTGCTTGAAAAGTCAGGGATTGTTAGTGGAGTTAAATAAAAGGAGTTAAATTTCAAATGTTCCAGAAATTTCACATTTACTTATAGATGTTGGCATTGAGTACCTACACTAAAAATTATGATTATGAGATTGGTCTTCAACATTGAAGATTTTGGGAATCAGATTTAAATATAGATAATAATATTGGATATGTCGAAAATAAATACTGGTAATATTTTAATTTTTTTGTACTGTATTCTAAATTCTAACTAGAATCGTGTTATGAAATCAAAATAAAGGTCCAGATGTTTTATTAGGTATTTTCAAGTATATAGCAGGTATCTTTGAGATATAAAAGGTTATAATTAGGAATAATAATAAACTCCAAGTTTGTGCTATGGATAGTGAGGTTTAAAGTTAATGGGTGTAATGAATAGTAGCATTGTTGATACTGTTGACTGATGGCACTTGGTGGAACTTGCTACACATTTTGAATAAAAACACTTGTGCTATTCCATATTATCATCTTTCGTACAAATATTATTATTTTCTTTCCATCTCAAGGTTGCCTGGAAGAAATTGCTTTTAAGCTATAAGAGAGCCCTTTGTACAATATCTTGCAAATATCTGTGTAATCTAGATTTAATTTGGTGTACAAATAAAGTTTTATTCTATTCTATTCTATTATTTACTTTTGAACCTGACCAGTTTTGTTATGGTAAGGTTTTTATTCAAAATGAATAGTAGTACCTAATGCCAATACATTTCAACAATGATCATCATCATCATCCGAGCGTCTGTCCCAGTTGCGTCTCGCGACGCCCGGGGTCCGCTTTCCTACATTTTCTCCTCCACTTCGCACGGTCATCGGCATCCCCTGTAGTGAGACCATTGGCACGCATGTCATCCCTTACGACGTCAAGCCAGCACTTCTTGGGTCTTCCCCTCTTACCGGGACCCGGCGGGGCTGACATGGCCAGACATTTGTTACCTACGTAGCCCGGCGGTTGCCGCAAGACGTTACCATACCAACGAAGGCGACACTCTTGCAACTTGTCTGCAATGTCACGGACGTGAAGGCTGCCGCGGATGCGAGAGTTCCTCACGCGGTCCATCCGCGTGACTCCACATATCCACCGCAGCATCTTCATTTCCGTGACACGCAGCTCCTGCTTGTGTCGCTCCAATATCGGCCACGTCTCACTGCCATGTAAAAGGACAGGTCTAATAATGGTTTTGTAGACCTGTCCCTTCAACCGGATCGGCATTTTAGGGTCACAAATGACACCGGTCATCTCCCGCCATTTGGCCCACGCGGCAGCAATGCGTGACTTGACATCGCAATCGATGTCACTGGACGTGTGAAAAACAGATCCTAGGTATTTAACCTGGTCCGTGCGCTCGACCAAATCACCGCCTATGCGGACGGATGTGGGATCTGTCGAGTTTAGTGCCAAGTACTCGGTCTTCGCCACATTTAGTTTCAGACCGCCGTTCTCAAGCGTCTCCTTCCACGCCTTTACACGTCGCACCAATCTGCCGCTGTCCGCGTCTGCCAGCGCAATATCGTCAGCATACATGAGCAACCATGGAGGCTGCTCATGCGGGTTTCTGATGCTGTCCGACAATTCGTCTAATATTACACTGAACAGAAGCGGACTAAGGACAGAACCCTGGTGTACCCCGACGGTGATGGGGAAGGGTTTTGTGTCGCCAACAGCAGTCCGAACCATTGAATCGGAGTCACAGTACATGTCCCGGATAGTGTCAATATAGACATCTGGAACCACTTTGGACCGCAGTGCCCACCAGATCATCGCACGAGGAACACAGTCGAAGGCCTTCTGCATGTCTAGAAACAAACAGTGCAGAGGCGTGTTCTTCGACCTGTATTTCTCTGCGACAACCCTCAGGGCAAAAACAGGGTCCGTGGTCCCATGACCAGGGCGAAACCCATATTGACACCCCGAGAGAGTACACTCCTGCCGGATCCGAGAGTCTATAATCCTCTCGAAGATCTTCATGGTGTGAGACATCACCTTTATACCGCGGTAGCTCCCGCACTCCTGCACTGACCCCTTACCTTTGAAGACTGGAGTAATAATACTCAGTCTCCATTGGTTTGGGATCTGCCCGCTGAGGAGTATGCGGTTAAAAAGGTTTACTAAGATGCCCACACCGCGAGGACCAATCGCCTTCCAGGCTTCGATGGGGACTCCATCGGGTCCGACAGCTTTCCGATTCTTCATGCGGCGAAGCGCAGTCAGGACTTCTCCAGGCGTTACCGGTGGCACTAGTCCCTGATTCGGAGGGAGGTCCGGAGGCTGCACCTCTTTATGCTGTTTATTAAGCAGCTCGTGGATGTACGAACGCCATCTCTCCTTTACCGCGAGGTCTTCGCTTAACAGGTTGCCCTCAGGGTCTTTTGCACAGCGACACTTGGATATATCCTGTGCCGCTTTGACCCTGGAGCGCGCCAGCTTATAGATGAGCTTCTGCCCCTCAGACGATTCCAGCTTATCATACAAAGGTTGTAAGTGGTCTCGTCTGGCTCTGGCTACAGCTCTCTTTGTGGCGTGCTCGGCAGCCCTGTACGCGTCGCGGTCTTCGGGAGATCCGGTCGCTTGCCACTTTTTAAAGAGGGCTTTCTTCTCTTTGGTCTCCCTCAGGACTGCGTCGTTCCACCACCAAGTTTCCTTGTCACATTTGCGTCCACCCTTAGACTCACCGAGCACCACCTTCGCCGCTCCAAGGATGGCCGCCTGAACTTTGTCCCAGTAATCTTGAACTGGTTCGCCTTCAGTGTCGGTGCACTTGTCACCGACAGCTGAGACGAACTCCTGGGATCTAGTTTCATCAAGCAGCCCCCATCTGATGGGGCGCTGGCACCGCTCGATGCGTTTGCCTTTAGGCTTCACGCAGAGGTCCTTGACTAGGAGACGGTGTTGTGCAGTAAGACTCTCACCGGATATGACCTTGCAGTTGGCCACCTTGCCGATGCTGTGTCGCCTAGTGAGTAGGAAATCAATCTGAGTTGTACGCCTCCCGCTCTTGTAGGTTATGAGATGTTCGGATTTCTTTTTGAAATACGTGTTCACAATGGCCAGATCGGCAGCCGCACACGTTCTGAGGATAGTTTCTCCTTCAGCGTTGCGGGTGCCGTATCCAAAACCACCATGAACACGCTCAAACTCCTCACACCTCTCACCCACATGACCGTTTAGGTCGCCGCCCAAAACGATTCCCTGTGACAACGGAATGCTCCGAAGCACTCCCTCGAGTTGGCCCCAAAACGACATCTTATCGGCGTCGCTACAACCGGCCTGTGGCGCGTAGGCACTTATCAGGTGGGTAATAATCCCATCGATAAGCACCCTCACGATCATAAGCCGGTCGCTACAGCGTTTCACCTCCAAGAAGCCGCTCTGCAGCCCTTCGGAGAGCACCACGGCCAACCCGTTCTCCCCACCAGGCGCACCCGTGTAGTACAGCCTGTAGCCTTTCTGCAAAGGCCGGGCCCTATTGCCCTTCCACCGAGTCTCCTGCAGGAACGCCACGTCCACCCTCCGCCTGGAGAGTACTTCGGCCAACTCTATCGCACGCCCAGTCAGCGTGCCAATGTTCCAAGGTGCGAAGCGGATTCGGGTTGGGGCTAACTTCTTTAGCCGTGCTGGCCCGACACACGGCACCCCTTACCCACTTGCCACAGGAGTCGGGCGGGGCTCCTGCGCGCCGTTTTGCGGCGGCGCCCTATCCCTAGCAGCTTTCCTATTATACTTTTCCATTCTGTTTTGGCGGGTGGCTTTTAAGGAAGCGACGCCCTCAGACCTCCCAACCCCAGAGGGGAAAGCCAGCGCCAGAGCCTCGTCCGTTAATCAGCAGGTGCACGCACTAGCACGGGAGGTTGACTTGGGCCCCGAAGATCTTGGTGGGGCCCTTACACCCACATTTCAACAATGATAACCTTACCAAATAAAGAGAAAGAAATTACAAGGAAATTACTGATTGTGTAATAGGCGGTCTGTATATGATTTACATGTATGACACATGTTACTTTTCTTCTTCATAGTGTTTTCCCAGTTGCTTCTAAACCCTTGGAGTGTAGGATTTATTTCCATTTTGATGCTAGGTGCAGTCATTGTTAGACTTTTGTTTTTCGGCACTCGCATCCACAGGAGCCATATTGCTCTATTGCTCCGGTGTCTTTACCTAGTCTAGTCAACAGATGCAGTGCTAGTGGTTGAGGAAGCTAAGGCCACGGGGTAACTTGTTGGATATGTTACCCCAATTATACAGGGTTGTAAGTCCTGATTTTAATATATCCATAGAGGGATATTACAAGGGGTGCCAGCTAGAAATAAATCCTGGGACCCAGAGGACCCTGCATATAAACCTGGAGTAGACATGTGATCATAACGTTGATTTACTAAACTGAACTTATTTAATTTAATTATTTAATCTTTGTATATTTATAAACATATTGTTTTTTAGACATCACAAATAGGCAGCAACAATGATAATACTCTGAAGTTCATTGGAGGTCATTTAATTTTATCTGTTAAGCCAAGTATTTGACAGGATGTCTATTACAATTACTTTTAGTATGTGCTGCTGTCTGTTTCCAAAGAGCGTTATACAAGTGATATCCTTGACCTTGCCTTCGTTTGCCTTGATAGGGCTCGCTTGCTTGTAGTTACAAGACAGATTCTAATTAGACTAACTTATTAAAACATTGAGTCCAAGTCTCAATCTTACGCCATGTGAAGTATACATAAGTATGTATAAATTTGCATGATAAGCATTCGTAAAACATCACGTTTTGTTATCAAACATATAATCACGTATGCACATGAACACAAAGAACGACGCCAGATACTGCGACACGACTCTGGAGCACCGCCAACTGGCGAAAAACAACAATGTACAGAGAAATTATTGAACGCTCACCTGATATCAATTGTGAATTTCTTCTTACTGCTATCCTGCTCACGGAAACGAAGCTCAATCTAACACTACTCATTATATTTACTTCGATAACGGTTCAATAATAACATCGGCCCCGGACCGAATGACTGAAACTTTACACGAGCCAAATAGAAATTACAATAAAGTCGCCGTAATAAGCGAGTCGCAATTTTTATTGTATTTGTTTGTCAGTGAGAGGTCTCTGTCATGACGCAACACTTTTAGTCAACATCAACACTTCGTAAATGTACAATATTAGACGATGTAAGTACGAAAGCTGCACTTTACTATTTTTTTTGTATGATTTTACAAAAACAATTTTATTTTTTAGATAATGGAGCGGCCATACTGATGTTCACAGCTGATTTTGATGTGAAAGAAAATGAAATTTTCGTACCACGTTGTTTCGAATTCACTGCTCTCTAGTGACTAAAAAGTTAAAACATAATCTGTTTTATCCATCGAGCAAAGTCAATTGCCTTGAAAATATTATTAGCTATAGTTCTAGATGGCGCTGTCAACTTTTTATTTTTTTCAATTTGAATTAAAGGTTGTCTTGACTTTCGCTTTTTTTTGTTGACATTCGCTGTCTCGGCTTGCGGTAATGATATGTCTGCGCAGTCAGTGGTAGCATGCCTCGCATGTGAGTTTGGCCTGCCCGGCCACTATGAATTGTTTAGAGTGTACACCTTGATACAAACATACGTTTTGCTTGTAGCTAGAGAAGTAGAAAAGGCAGCCCAAATGCAAATTATTAAAGCTGATATTTCGGCCAGTGAATCTCTTATACCTGTAACCCATAATGTGGGATCTCGCTATGCCGGACGTTACACTAAAGGTATGAAAATATCACCAACTTGAAAGTATTCTAAAAATCGAGCCACTTAAAAAGTTTGCTCTATCAATCACGCTTTCTCACCGAAGGAGTGGCAGGGCATATTATACGCCCACGTTTCACAGTGTATATTCCTGTCCCACGTCATAGGTGTTGAGCCCATTGTTGAAATGGACAGACCCACCCATAAGGCCTGCAACTTGGCTTAACTACTGCCATGTTACTGGCAACCGGGACCAAGGGCTTAACGTGCCTTCCTAGAAAACACTTGCAAATGTAAATACCACAAAGTGGTCACCCATCCGTGACCAGCCATAGTGATAGTCGCTTAACGCAGTGATCGTTTACAGGACACAGAGTCGGCAAGGCCACGAGCGCTTTAAAGATTTAAAATTGCAATATATTGGATGAGTATGATTAGGCTTAAATATAAATGTAAGCCTAATCATGCTCATCTTCATGTGCCAGATCAACTGACGTACAAGAGTAAGCAGACCAAACATATTCCTTCGCTTATGGAGCAATACTTCATCCCTTTCACTCTTGCCATTTGTTGTATAAAGCTATCTTAGTTATTCTTTGTAGCTACATCCAATCCAATGACACACGTATAGCCCTGACAGCGTATAGCCAATTTTTCTACTACAAATAATCTGCAAACTTGTAAAAATTCTTGTACAATTTCACATTTCCAAATAATCTCCATTGCATGTCTGTTTTTGGCTGAATCGTTGAGTTCGTTCGAGGAGTGCCATACCCAAAAAATTGAATTGAAACTTGTAATGACAACCGTCGCTGTCATCTTTAAATCAAAGTTTTATGTGTTGAAGTGAAAGTATTAGGTAAAATTATTGTAAAATATTATAAAAGTAGAGATAAAATATACAAAAAGGTGTTGTGCATAGAGTGATGAAGTTTCATTATCAAGAAATCACCAGAAATAACTAAGCTATGCTACCTCTCGTGTGTAATAGACTACGCTCTTTTTCGCAAACGTTGGGTCTGCTTACTGTCTTATATGTCTGTGGCCAGATCAGATTTTCATAATGCACTGGCTCTGCTTCTGTTAAAATTAAATTCAAATTTGACAATTTAGTAAAACATGTACCATATAAATTATTTTAAAATCAGGAAGCTTTTTGATTAAATCAGCGAGAGAAGGTGGCAATTAATCTCCTTTAAATTATTTAGAAGAACATAAGCTTTGTTGTTTTATCGAAGTATACTGCAAAGGATTCAGGGTGGTTGGTTTTCTGAGATACCACAAAAATCCAAACTGTTTAACAATCAAACTCTTCAGCTTTATAATATTAACATACATAATACATTTATAATATTAACAATTCAATTTTATCATTTAAACTAGCTGTTGCCTGCAGCTTCGTATGCGTGGAAACGATTTTTATTACCCTTAAATTCGTCCTCATTGTTCCCGTATTTAGTATGCTAAAAAAATTTCGTTGATGCTGTCCGCGACTTGGGTTAACATTGGATTTAATTTTTGAAATTTCTCTTAACTTTTGACTGTACAAAATTTCTCATTATATATTTGCGTAGTTTGAATAAATAGCATAGAAGACAATTCTTATGTTATTTACTGCGATGCTTCTATGTACTCTATTTTAGATGTACATTGAATTGTCGATGTAGTAACAACCGCGTCTGAGTCGCGCGGGTACCTTACTCATAGATAAAAACTCCCCTCCCGCACGCGCACCCCCGCCTTGTTCACGCCCACTTCGCAACGGGCCGAAACGTTAAATTTTAATCATTCATAACCAAATATTATCTACATAAACTGTACTTAGTGATGAAATAATTTATTTTGATAAGGGTTAATAGCATGAGTAAAATAAACGCGATAAATGTAGTCTAAAAAAAATTCAAGATGTTTAAATAAAAAAATGGTTGTTGTGCACTTGTGCCTCACTCAACATAGATAAGTATAGTGTGTCGCGGACTTTTTTGTAGATATTTATAAGATCTACAATTAATTAGAACATTTTATGGATCTATCTTTTATAGTTCAGGCAGCGTACGCAAAATAAGTAACTTCTCTGGTTGATTTTTTACACCTTATGTCCGAAAAACCCAAATATCTTACGGAACCCTATTTTTTTCTATAATAAAATATAGCTTATCTTACTCGTGGATAATGTAACTTTCAAATGGTGAGAGAAAAATCGGTCCAGTAGTTTTTGAGCCTATTCATTACAAACAAGCTAACAAACAAACAAAGTTTTCCTCTTTATAATATTAGTGTAGATACTGTCTGTACAAGGGTCTGCTGGTCAACTGTGTCAAACAGGATTGTGTCATGTCCGCCTGAATATTCAGGCGTTGCCTGCAGAAGTTGAAAGATTGCGATATAGGTGAGAAATTGGGTGACTTAACAATGCTCATGGCCTCATCAGACATTAATCACTAATATGAAAGAGGAGTGTGAAAGAAAGGGTTTCGGTCGCTTAAATGCAATTAAAATTAAGGTTCTGGTGTTGGGTGACGTAAGAACTAAGTGTGAGATTTGGATAAACCAGAAATTTCTAGAGCAAGTGAATGAAATTGTGTAGTAAGGGAATATGTTGCGCGGAATTAAGATGTGATTTGGATGTAGAACGGCAAGTAGCTGCTGGAAACAAAGTTGACGGTGCTTTGTCCCAACGTTACAAAGTATTGTAAAAGAAGCACGACTCGCGATTAATAACGCAGTGTTATTGCCTACGTTGCTTTTCTTTAGCGAAACCTTGGTATATTTGAAGATGCATGAAAGTAAATAGAATGCTGTAGAGATACGATCAATTTGAAAATTGTACGGCAATACGCAACATGGCAGGTTTGAATAAAAGTGTCAGTGTTAAGTTGGAAAAGGGCACGCTCCGTTGGTCTGAGCACGTCCAACGAATGAGTGAGGAACGATAGATGAAGAATATATATTGTGTGAAAGTAGAGGGTAGGCCGAGACTTACATATGAAGACCACGTGAGCAGATTGCTCAAAAACGGAAATGTCAAAAGTACTCGGATACCCAGACGTGCATGTATGAAATGATTAATAAATCTGCAGGAAGCAAAAGAAATATGCGTGGATTGCGAAGCCTGGCGATCTGTCTTCTCTGACTACCCCGTCAAGGATACAGCGTGAAGTTAGTTCCTTTTTAGTTTGATATTATTGTTCAATAATATCGCAAGAAAGTTCAGAGTATATTTAAATAACTATGAGTATACACTGCGAAACTTAAAAATAAAAAATAAGAAAAACACGTGTTTTAACTATGGCCTGACAAACGTTTTTTACTGTAAATGCCAAGGAAATTTACAAAAAAATACGAGAAAAACGGTGTTGGTACTTTTATATTTCATAAAATGGCTGAAATATTTACGATTAATGTGCTTATCAAAAAAGGAACTTCTCGTCGTATAACTTCGGAAATACTGCGTATTGAAGTGAAATAAAACCTAATATAATGTACAATGTACATGACCTACGCTCCAATTTTAGCTGTATTTGACAGTAATATTTTGACCCTTTTCTGTTCTCTATTGTATTCAGATCAATCAGTTTAACAATTTTGTCAATCTTCACGCGCGCTGTATCCCGTTCGGGGAAAGAGAGGACAAACTGCCAGGCTTCGCAATTCATGCATACTTCTTTTTTATTTTTTTAAGTTTTTAATTTTTATGTTTGACACATCAAAATGGCGCCGCCCGCCTGATGGAATGCAGAGACGATGATCCGTGACTGAGGGCTGCTATCCCAGCTAGTAGGACCTCGATAGCGACCCTTCAGGTTGATGACCCAGAAATATGCCTTTTCACGCTTCTCTTAAAGGACCCAGGATTGTAAGAGACTTTCATGCTTGGTGCGTCACTAGAAAGACCTGCGGAATCTTGCGGTTCTGGGCACAATTGTAACCACAGTGTGAGGATGACATCTCTGCCCCCGCCCCCCGCAAGTATTAAGTTATAAAAATGACAACCCTGTTCCCATTTGGCACTTAATTACAATACAAAATGTTTACCTTATAGGTTTACATACAACGAATTGGTTTACATTTTAATATCTGCGGAAATGTCAAAAAATGACAATGATAACTTTGAATCTGTGATTTTCTTTCAATTAAACATCCTTAAGTATAACAATACATATTTTTATAAAATTTGGATTAGATCGAACTCATTTTTTCACCACTTGGAACCAACTCATTTTATACGATGTGAATACTCAAAATCGCGTAACAAGGCGACTAAACTTGTTACATTGAAATATACATTGAAAAAGTAAACGGACTGAGAATACTAAGGAACACAATTGTATTAGGAGAGTAGGATCCACATTATTTGACTACTAACAGAAAATTAAAAGCTAAACAACAAAAATTGTTTGAAGCGGTTGACCTAGTTCCGAACGGGCGACTGCATCGCTGCCTTGTCCATTGATTGATCAACAAGTACACCGCTAACAGATAAAGTCGCTTGGGCCCTGTGGACTAGAATCTTGGTTGGTGAGACTCTACGCTCGCTCTATTCTACACCATATAATTATTTTACTATTTTGTATGATTTTTACCGCTAGGAACACTGAAATGAAATGTCAAGTCGAACTGTTTTAAAAATATTTATTATCTGTGAAGAAATGATGGAATTCGTTTCAAAATGGCTGAGACAGAAAACGATAATAACAGTATTATCAGAAACGAAAGAAACAATAAGGGTTTAGTGACTAATAATGGGCCCCGTCGTGTTACTATCTGTAAAACTGAGACTGGTTTTGGTTTTAATGTGCGTGGTCAAGTGTCTGAAGGTGGACAGTTGAGATCGATTAACGGTGAACTATACGCTCCTCTGCAGCATGTCAGCGCAGTTCTGGAGAATGGGGCGGCTGAGCAAGCTGGCATCAGAAAAGGCGACCGGATACTTGAAGTGTAAGTTCTTAGCATAACATGTTTAATATAGTCTTGTTTTCCTTGAAAAATCTTGGTTCCTATTGAATTAATCTAATATTCAAATGTTGTTTGTGTTACTTCACAACAATATTTCCAACGGGCTTTTTTGTTTAAGAATATCTAGGTATTCCATTAAATTTATACCCTCTAATTATTTGCCATAAATTTCTCTAAACAGCTGGCAATGTAGGTTGTATAATGATATAATTGTACCACTCAATGGTTTGATGAATCAGTGATTTATATTGTGAACTTAATCTTCGTCATAATGGTTCTGAATTTCTATGTAACACTACATGCATTAATGTATTTATCTTTTACACTTCCTGTAGTACTACCTTAAAGCTATATCAAACAAATTTACCACAGGTCTTACAACATGAGACAGTTACTTATTTATATTATTCTAGATTATTTTCCGATTTCCACTGGAACTCACTTGTTATATTAATCAGCGGTTCTAACACTGGCTCACATACTCGACCTTGGTCTGCAACTTTGGCCATTCACAAAAATGGAGTTGAATACTTTTAACTAAGCTAACAGTGAAAGTATAAATTATTGAAGTTTTTCCTAACATGAGAACATACAACTTTCACTGAAATGAATTTAATTTTTGTGTATCAAACTATTTACACTACAGACTATTAAAATATACATTAAACAGAGTTTGCTCCTATACTCCAAAGAGTTGCTATTTTGTGACTTATAAATCTTCTTTTAACAGAGATTTATTTGTAGGAATGTGGACAATATAATACATGCACCTGGCTGAATAGTGCTTCCTTCTCCAGTTTGACCATTAGTTACCAATCTATACTTTGACCACAACTGCTGTACGGCTCACTGCATACAATTTTGCATGTATTGAGCGGTACAGTGATTCTGGTTACATAGAGAAATGTACCGACCTACCATAATAAACCTTTTGCAAGCTCCACCATACCAGCTGTTATGGACTTGTTAAATAGAATATAGACTTTGGCACTCACAGATAAACTGTTTCCATGTGGTCTCAGATGTTATTTGTACAGATTAATTACTTATTTCATAGAATAAAGGTTTTTTTTTATAATTTCTTCTTTATTTTAGTGTATTCCCAGTTATTTAAAAACATGAAGTCTCAAGTTGGAATCTGAGTCAACTTTTATTTGGTTGCTAGAAACAGCTAACTAGCTAAGTAGTTTTTAGGATGACTCTCATGTGACCTACCAGGGTGCCTGTATTGTTGCCTTGTCTGCTGGTAAAAAGGCTTAGGCCCCTGATATCATTATCCACCTTACATCACAACATATTATAAAACAAAGTAGCTTCCTGGTGTCTGTCCCTATGTATGCATAGATATTTAATACTATGTAACGAATTTTGATGCAGTTTTTTTATAGATAGAGTGATTATAATGAAGATTTTTATGTATAATTTGTAAAGTTTTTGTATACATTGGCTAAATAAAAACGATATTTGTTTGGGGTGTCTGAAAAAATACTGTCTGGGAGTTTTCAACGACAACGCCGTCTGTGTTGTTTGTGATATAACAAAATAGTATTTATTTTTTTGTACCTAATATAGTGTAATATGGCAATGGGCTTACCACCTGTTACGTGGGGCATAAATGTATGCAGTGAAATGTGGGCGTATAGTATGCATCTGTCTACCCCTTCAGGGCTAAAGGCGTGACAATATGTATCTAAAATAGGTTGTAGAGATGTAACAGCTGTGAAGATATTTACAGGGTGAAAACTTATTTCCCCTACAATTTTGATCAACCAGCTGACTGACAAACAAATCTCTGACATAGTTGTCTTATTATTATTATTAATTAATAATAATAATAGTTGTCTTAGTATGGTTCAGGTTAGACAGTACCTAATCACTTCTAACTATGCCAAAACAAGTATTTTCAGAATATGTCACTGCTAGATAATCTGAACGCTTTAGCATGACTTAGTTGTAAGGGGAGTCAGTTGTACACCATGGACCAAAGAACAGAACTTAAATTCATCTCTGTATCAAATACTGCTTACATCTTTGGGAAGGATGTGGAACCTTCCCGAAGATGTAAGAAGTATTTGACTTTCTAGATGCTGTAGTGGCATGCTGTTCCCTCTATAGATTATCCTGAAGTCACCATAAACTTTGAACCTTCGGCAGACCGCAGAACTATCGCCTCCTTGACAGACTAATCCTCTGTGGTACCATAGAAACTGGGAATTCTTTCATCCACGTTTCTTAGATATTAGTAGGCCATAAAGTTGAGGGTCAATATGACTGAAATTCGCGGTTGAAACAGGCCACCTTCAAAGGCTGCCAAACTTTGTTTAAAAAAAAATCAGCTGACCTTACCAGCTAAATATTCCTAGTTGCTTCCAAACCCTACCTGGATTTTCAGGCCTAAGTGGGGTCCACTTCTTTGGCTGCTATCGTATATAGGATCAGCTATCGTTTGCATAATGATTTACGGAATTGTTGGGAGCGATTGCTCATTGCCTCGTCCGTTAAGCGGCAGTTGTTCCGCTTGCACGTGAGGTCGCTTGAGCCCCATAGATCTTGGTGGTACCCCATGCACCCATACGAATCGGCTATTATAAGAACGAGAGTGAGAGATATACGGGCTCTACACTTTGCAGCGAGAGTTACTATTCGCTTTAAAGATGGTCTTGAGGTAACAGAAAGCCTGAGCTACTGGAGCATCGTAAAATAAATGCTTGCTAGTCAGATGTGGCCATTCCTATACAGTGAAGAATCTTTGCTAGAACCGAGCTTTTTAAAATATAGCTTTTTACTGTTCACATCATATGGCGTCTGTCAACATCATGACCACTGTCATTCTGGTGGACCAAAGTGACTTTCTTTATAGCGAGCTAAATATAAAACATAACCCCTAATAAAATGTGATATTTTATGTTTGTAAAATGCATCATGCGATAGTTGTGGTTCTGGTAAGTACCATATACGCGCACTTTTAATCACAGAAAAACATCTTATTACCACGGGAAAACATGTTTGGGCTGATCACCAAACTTCACACAGGCGGCGTCGGCAAGCTGCCGTTTTTAATAGAGGAGTACAGGAGTACATACACCTTCTCTTTTTATCAGTGTGAAGTGTACGGCGCTAACACTAACATTAGTAAGGTTTCTCTAAACAAACCTTGACTCAGTTATTTATTAGTATTTTTCGCAATTGGTAACATTATATAATTTCATTTTAGTTTATTAGTTATTCAGAAATAAGATGTTATAATTCGACCGCGGCCACATGAGACAACAATCCTGATCACATTATCTAGACAAACCTTTTTCGATGCTACCAAAAATTTGGAGCCCGAGGTCTAATTTGTTAGATTGCTAGCTTACGTAAGTCAGTAGGAGCACCACTTTGCCTTCAAGATCTTGTTTGGCCACATTAACTGTGTGCTAAATTTTATATATGAAAGTGCCGTTTTTACATAATAAATACGACAAATGTTTCTTCTGCTGCACTTAAAGTTAGCATTATCACACGTGTTTTTCAAACGGGGTGTGAAGAGCCCATTGGCATTGGCGTCTATAGTGTGGCTGAGATATTGCTCCCCAATTTTTGGACATTTGCTATGACTTCCCAGTTGCAAGGAGGCAAAATTTTGACGTGCTAAATATGGGTTATGCGCATTTCGTCCCACATTCGAACTTGGTGACGTTCGCAGTTCGTCCCATTCGCAATCGGTCCCTTTCGCAGTTGGTCCCATTCGCGATTTGTGAGAAATTATTACACATGATTTTAGCAGTGCTTCTTTGACAAAGCGACCGATTTAAGTAACTATCAAAAACATATTACTGATAAAAATATTTAAAATTATAGCTGTGAAATTGGTGATGTGTTTTTAATAAATAAATCCAAAACACGTGTTTGATAAAAAAAATGTTAAAGGATGTTAGTTTACGATTTGGATCTAAAGGGTAATACCACTCGGTACGTTCTTTTAATAACAAGTATTAAGATAATTACGTAAATCTGGCTGGCAAGCTGTGTACACAAATAAATTATTTTAATAATTATATTAAACAAGATCAAAATAAAGTTTGGACCTTTAACGGATATTCAGATTTAAATAATTTTTAAGTATGTAAGTAATGTTATTTATTTATTTTTGTTTATTTTGCAAATAACGCGTTACTAGTATGGCAGACGTTACGCCAAGTTAGAAGTCAAGGATTGAATACTTTCAATAGCAGGTCGCCACAACCTGCGCCTGTCCATTTCAACACGGCAATAGACTCACCACCCGTTACGTGTATATGTTATAAGCCTCTACCACCCCTTCAGAGATAACTCATTAATGATAAGTATAAATAGATAAATATTTGTACTTTGGTTTTTTTATTTTGAAATGTATATACGCTAGCTTATCTAATTGAGATCACTTTCTTGCAGGGTTTTCGGGTAAGTGTATACCCTATCCGAAATCCTTGTGCACGCCACTGCGAATACCCAGATGTGCATGTGACAGGAAACGAAAAAGGTATGCATGGATTGTAAAGCCATGACCAACAGACCAAAAACCATCAAAGATAACAAATATATAGCGACTTAACTGTGGTCCCTCACACCACACAAGAAAGAAAAATATTTTTGAATATATTATCCAACCAAAATAAACCTACCTTCCCTTACAAATTGCTTTGCATGGGACGTCTTGCGAATGGGACTAACTAAGAATGAGACCAAGTGAGAATGGGACCAGGTGCGAATGGGCCAAGTGCGAATGGGACCAGTTGCGAATGGGACGAAATGAGAACGCAGGACGAAGTGCGAATGGGACAAAATGAGCATAACCCCTAAATATAATGGTTACGACGCGTAGGCGGCAACATAATGGAGGAGAACACGGGCGCCCATAAATCACAGGTTCGATGTCGGCAATTACACTAGAGACATAAATCTACTCCTATTATAACATAGGGTTCAGATATACCGACTGCTAGTATTCATTTCTTTGTAAAAATTACTTAGGGTGGATTGCATCAACTTACTATAACAATAACCAAAGCCAAACCAGCCGTCAAATCTCTGGTTAAACACTATTTGAATTGCACCATTTTTAATGGTTAAAGTGACGTCACATCTGACACTAACTTTAACAAGCCGAATCTAGGCGGTTAAAGTTATATCGTCGGTTATAGTAACCGTAACAGACGTAATGACGTTACAATCAACTTGACACTACACACAATAATCAAATATTTCTATATAATATGCTTAATTGTGTGCATAAACATTCGTAATAGGTAAAGTATAGATACCTACATAAGTTATTGTATGATGGCATTAGTGCGTGATATTTTATAGGAATCTAGTTCTTCTGATACTGTACCCATTTAAATATCAAATCTTCTGGTGGAATAAATGCCGAGACATACAGTCGTCGTCCAACGAATGAGTGAGGAACGATTGAGTTTGACGAAGAATATATACCTATTGTGCGAAAGTAGAAGGTAGAAGGAGCCAGGGTAGGCCGTAACTTACATATGAAGACCACGTCAGCAGATTGCTCAAAAACGGAAAAGTCAAAAGTACTCAGATAGCCAGACGTGCAAGTATGTAGCGATTGATAAATCTGCAAGAAGCGAAAGAAGTATGCATGGATTGCGAAGCCAGGCGATCGGCCCGCTCTGAATACCCCGTCAGGAATACAGCGTAAAGATTACATTAATAGCAGTACATTACTAGGGTTTATTCTGTGGTTTATGTAGAAATAAATAGACAATAAAAAACTTTAATAAACAATTTAATAATTATCACAGTATTTTTTATTTTCTAATATGTCAATTTGAAATTGAAGTTTTATTAATTCTAGTTTATTTCGTTCTTCATTGTCTCATGATTTGATCATGTAGTTCTTTTTGCTGCCTGATACTATGCTGAATTCTTTCCAGTTCAAGGTCATGGAGACTGTCTAAACCTGAAATTACAACTTCTTTTTGAAGAAGCGCTCGTGGACTAAGTCAGTGTTCTGTAAACGATCACTGCATTAAGCAACTATCGCTATAGGTATAGGTGGTCCTTGGATGGGTGACCACTTTGTGGCATTAACATTTGCAAGCGTTTCCGTGCTTTACGAAGGCACGTTAAGCCGTTGATCCCGGTTGCCAGTAAAATGGCAGTTGTTAAGCTTAGTCCTTATGAGCGGCTTGAAAAATTTCAACAGCAGGTCGTCACAGCCTGCGCCTGTCCATTGCAACAGGGCAATGAGCTCACCACATGTTATGTGGGACAAAAATGCATACAATGAAATGTGGGCGTTTAGTATGCCTCTGCCTACTCCTTCGGGGATAAAGGCGAGACAAAATCGTCTTTCGTCGTCGTCTTTTTGGAATAAAGATCAGACATCCATACTAATATTATTAAAACAAAAGTGTTTGTCAAAATTTCATCAAAATTTTGATGAAATTTGGTATGGAGATAGATTCGAGTCTTGTAGAAAGCCATGCAATAGTTTTTAACTAAAGTGCTCAGAGTCGCAAGCGGAAGCTAGTCTAATACGAGGGCGGGTCAATAAGTCCGTGACTTTTTGAATAAAACACAGTTTTTTTGATTAAAAAATCATCTTATTTTTCAACGTAGCCTCCCTTGAGCTCTATACACTTTGTACACCGCTTCTCCAATTTTTTTATCCCTTCCAAAAAATAAGATTTGTCGAGGTCCTCAAAATAGGTCTTTGTTTGTGAGATGATTTCATCATTCGAGTCAAATCTTTTTCCACCAAGCCATTTCTTCAGGTTTGGAAACAAGAAGTAGTCACTCGGAGCCAAATCTGGAGAATAGGGCGGATGAGGGAGCAATTCATAGCCCAATTCATGGATTTTTGCCATGGCAACTGCAGATGTGTGCACCCTTGCATTGTCTTGGTGGAAAAGAACTTTTTTCTTGGCCAAATGAGGGCGATTTTTTTTTAATCGTCATTGAATCGGCCCAATAAGTTGGCATAATATTCTCCATTGACTGTTCTTCCTTTTTGAAGGTAGTCAATGTGGATTATTCCGCGTGCATCCCAAAAAACAGTCGCCATGACTTTATTGGCTGACAAACCCACTTGGGCCTTCTTTGGCGCCGATTCACCCTTAGAAACCCACTGTTTTGACTGTTGTTTGGTGTCTGGTGTGTTGTGGTGGATCCACGTTTCGTCCACGGTTACAAAACGGCGAAAAAACTCCTCCATATTGCGGTTAAACAACGCCAAACCCTCCTGTGAAGTTGTTACACGATTGCGTTTGTGGTCGACTGTGAGCAAACGCGGCACCCATCTTGCGGAAAGCTTTCTCATGCCCAAGTGATCATTCAAAATTGAAACCACTGAACCATGCGAGATCCCTATGGCTTCCACAATCTCTCGCACTTTCAATCTTTGGTCGGCCAAAACCATATCGTGAATTTTTTCGATTGTTTCGGGTGTAGACACCTCAACTGGACGTCCAGGACGTTCGGCATCTTCAGTGCTTGTACGGCCACAACGAAACTCAGTAAACCACTTTTTCACCATTGAAATCGATGGTGCAGAGTCCCCATAGTATTTATAAAGCTTAGCCTTGGTTTCGGTAATGGTTTTTTTTCGCAAAAAATAATGCTTAATAAGCACACGAAATTCACTTTTTTCCATTTTCTTCTCAGATTGCTGGGTAGTCTGATAAAAATAGCTGCCAAACACAAACTAACTGACGCAGTAAGTTCAAATTTTGACAGGAGTCGACTGACAGATGCCTGTTGACAGGAGCAGTGTTTCTTTTTCAGTAAAGAGGTCAGAAGTTCAAAAAGTCACGGACTTATTGACCCACCCTCGTATAAATTCATTTATCAATAACACCTACGTTTTAGTGGTGGTGCCAACGGTTTCCTCAATGAAGAATGAGGTGTACTGCAGACAAAATTAAATAATATTTCATGTCTTTTGCCTTTTGAACTGACCAATTTTCATCACCATGAATGCATGCATGCATGTTTTTTTAAACATTAAAATGCTCTTGCGTTTATCCAAATGATTTACTTTATCTTTACTAAAATTAACACTTGTTTCTCTGAAAATAAAAATATTATGTTAGTAATTTTTCACTGAATATATAACCGACGCGACGGAATATTAATGGTGAACTTACTTCATACATTATTCATCTAACCCAATAATTGAGCTGATCCTGTGGCACTTTCCGTGTTTTCAGTAAAAAATCTTATTTTATTCAACTTATTATAACTAGTTCATTTCATCACAATTAGTCTTTGACAGTTTTTCATGACGCTTGAACGAAGTGTTTCCATAACAAAAAAAATACCCCTTCAATTTTGATAGAGAGCAAGTAACTTTACATTTGCAACCCCATTAACATTAACTATAACAAAAAGAAGGATGTGCAACGCATCATTGTTAAATTTATTTGCTACCGTTATTGTTACTGCTAAAGTTAATTTTGACGGAAACTATAACCAAAGTGCAATTCACCCTTAGTGTAACAACGCCCATATCCCATTTGTTTTAATAATGGATAAAAGAGTCTTGCTTTCAATAACAGTGCGCGGCGCTGTAATGGGCCAAATTGCCGTAATTATTTCGTCTGATACACAGATAAACGACCACACAAGCTTTAATTGCCGTACAACGATCGCTTTTAATTCTATATTAAGCTAAAGTAGTCACAGTATTTAAATATACGCTACGCTGTACACACAACATTCAGTGACAGGGTCATATTCTACACACGCTTTTTCCATTGGTGTTAAAGGATCAAAAAGATCTCACACTTGGTGATTAACAGACGAGGCGCCGCGCCGGCGTAGGCGCAATATTAGGCATTCGTTTCAATCTTATTTATTGAAGGTAACCGGATTTATCAAGAAAACTATTTAAAAGGGAATGGCGTGCCAGAGAATAGTAAATGTTACGAGGATTGGGTAATTGTTATGCGGCGGCAGCGCATTGGTTAAAGACGTCGTACTACTTATTATACGAGGGCGCGGGTTTGACACGGCTATTACACGATGACGTTGTCGGTTGTTTTTCCCCGCATCTTGACATATTGCATAGCGTATTAGTCAGTAAAGGTAAATTTTGATCATCCATTGTGTAGTTTTTGGCCAATTCCACTTCCACTAAATAAATTCGTCACGTTATCCACTAATGTAGTCTGTGTATAAAAACCGCCACCACTGTACACTTGACTACTTTTCTTCATTTTAATAAAATATGGAAGGCAGACAGCTACAAATCGTTCCGATAGTGGAACGATACAGTATTGTACGAGCTCAATCGATACAGTATTGTACTGTAAACTATTATATTTCATAATAATGTATGTATTGGGCTGCCAACTATAAGACTAAATTAATGCAAGACATTTAGGAATTTAATGCCAAGACGAGCAACATCTTGTATGAAAGGCGTATAAGGGCCGATAATAAAAAAAAAAACAATACAACCCGCCTGCGAACTGGCTGACCGACTGACTGGTGCCTTTGCGTAGAGGCAGCGGTTAGGATATAACCTGTAGTTGCTATTGTCAAAAATTTGGCACAACCGGCTCTGGAATGACAGCCTTAGCCGGGTTTTAGCTAAAAGAAGTGTTAGGTGATTCCGTAATTTGACAGACAAGATCAGTATCCCCTTAGCACTAGGTGCGACTAAGTTTTAATAAAATAAGTGCCGACGGAAGCTGCAAGGTCTCCAGCCTTTGAGCAATACCGAAATCCGAAACGATACACTTACGCTAGCGAATAATCCAATCACCAAAATATTGTTGAAACGCTTTTTTCGAAATGTACTTCAGTTCTCACCGCGAATTCACGTTTGTGTCTACTACTAAAAGAAAATGGACGCCACGAAGTCCTAATTTAAGCTTAGGGAAAAGTCGACTGGAGCTGTTTTACGTGATTCCCTAACTTGGCAGACAAGATCAGTAGGTACTCACTTAGCGGTAGGTGCCAATTTTGCTGAGTTTTTGAGTGGTTGCTCGGTAGTATTTGTTGAGGTAGTGATCAAAAAATCGTTCTCCATGATGGCATGGATGTGTGTAGGTTAGTTATCGTGATGCAAAATCTAACATTCTTTGTACAAATCTAAAATTTTTCGTCGAATTTGCTCTCTTAAACTTTCGCATAACGCTCAAATAATACCGTTAACCTCTTAAATCAGGGCCTCTGAACATAATATTCCATTGGCGGGTGATGCAAAGTTTAAGACAAACTCGTTCGATGTTTTTGTCTATTATGTGGTTCGCAATACACACTAGATAAGATTGACTAAAACCGCACTGTATTTAATCTAAATAACAGATGCAAATTGCAGACAGTTTGCCAATCTAATAACAAGAAAAAATAACACTTTGGGGACCACAAATAAATCTATTCCCAATAGCCCTTAGACTATCCTTCCGAGGACTCACCCGAGACTCCCGGTATATGTAGGCAGATGGAAGGGTAACGTGTGGTTTTAGTCGGTAGAAGTCCAGCATAGCATATATGAGGATTTCCACACAAAAAAGATATAAAATCCATTCCCGAAACTTTTGTGTTCGTTTCATAATGTCTTGTGCTTCAAGAAAATTTTCTTGTATCAGCATAATGGGTTTTACCTATTGCATTAAATCTCTTATTATATTTTATAAATATTTCAACAAACTTGACTAACAACAACACAAGAATAGTTACATAATGTGTAACCGGTTGATTAGTTTTAAACCGTATTAGCCAATAATATTTGTATGAGTCACAATGATGGCTTCTACTGTACCTATCTAACGCTGAATCTCTGACATTTGTCGCACTGAAGTATGGGTCATTGGCTTATTGGATCTTAGCATGCGGCTTTATATGTCGCAACAATTTTTATTTTGTATTGTAGGTAATGAAGGCAAATGATGAATTGATAAATGCACCTTGCACAATGCAGAATATGAATAGGCTGCAATGAAGCAATGCTAGAATTTTTCGTTGCATTATCTACGTTCCAATTACCTACGTCTAGTTCTCGTGAATGCCTTGTTACGTTCAAGTGATTTGTATGTGTGTATTTAATGTTATAATCAATTGAATCAAAACTTGTTAACGATGGTATTTATAAGTATCAATTTTTTGTTTCAAATAAAAATACAAATTAAATCTCTAAATAGTTTCTCAATCAATCAATCAAAACACATACTATCGCAGTGTATTGCTGGACATAGCATTTCCTATTTTTGCTGTAAATAATCTGTTTCTTGCTCGTCGCCATTGGTTTAAACCAAACTTACCTGCTGCAATCACATCAAACTATGCCGAAAAAATAGACAAATTACAGGTGATCCTAGCAACCGGTATCCTTCTATATTAACTAATACCTTTTCTGTAGTATTAAGTATGCGAATTGGCAACTAAGAAACTAGCCTATTACATCTGGCGTTATCTCGGAGAATCGGGCCCTAATTTGAATTTTACTGCTTGACTGGAATACTAAACACATGATATACAAGACTAAGAATAACCATGTTATACATAGCTAATAATAGATTGTATCACTATTTATTGGTATTGTAAACTGGCAATTGGGCGTGCTGAGGCCCCACCAAGCTCTTAGGGGCAAAAGCCTTCTGCAATTGGTGCACCTACTGAGCAACGGGGTCAAGCCTAAGAGGCTTACGGGACTGGGAGGTCTACGGGTAGCAGCACCCAAGAATGGCAAAATATAAAAGTAAATCGTAGCTGCTTCTAGCAGCCAAAAAAGAACAAGGGGTGACAAAGGGTAAGAATTTAAAGGAGGATCGTTTGAATACTGCGATCATCTACGTCGGTCTTAACAAATATTTGTGTGATCCACAAATGTTGGTTTCCGAGTTTGGGTGTTTCCTATAAGCTTGTACTATGGGATCTAGACAACTGATATACATACTTATATATTTCTAAATACATACATATTATACATAACTGATTTCGGTATAGTTCTGTAGCACAGCTGGTCACAGTGTTGCCTTTGATAGGCAAAGGTGGGTTAAGTCCCGTCCGAATCAAGTCTGTGCTTCGGAAGCAGGTAGCCACAACCTGCGTCTTTTGTCTATTTTAACACGGCAATTACTACCTGTTATTTGAACACAAATGCACATGATAATGATAATGATACGCGGGCGTATAATGTGCCTTTGCCACTTCTTCGGGGATAAGGCGTGATTGAAAGGCGAATCATGTAGCTTTTTTCATTATTATTAATATAGGTTTATTCTAATATTTAGTTATTATTTAATAGGTACATTTGTTGTGATCTAAATATATCCCGGTGTTTATAATTTATATGTGATTTTCTCCTCTTATTAATATTAATGGACGTGAAACAAATTGAGTCAATAAAATGAAGTAAGTGCAAAGTTGTAGGTATGTTCCTAATTGCAAAAAATATCGTTATCAAAGTGTTTATGTGTATCGGTTATCACATTTTATGTGAACTGCAACAATTGCAACATAGTGCAATATTATTATATGTCGTGGACGGACACTTTTCCCTGATTGTTAGTGTTGTACTCGATGTTCAGTTTGTAAAAAATATTGTGTTAGTGACTCGATGTGTTGGAAGTTTCGTGTTTTAATATTGTCAGTGTTTCATGAAATATATCTGAGTGAAAGCCTCAATGTACTGTATTAGTCAAATATGCAAATAATGACCTAGTTGCTTGGATTCTATTATCTAGTTTTAACAATTACGCTACCGTGACCGTGAAAAAGTGATGTCCTAATTTCAAATACAGCTCTCTAACGTACTAACTCACGAGCAGCGTCAAGTCTGAATGTGATTGTGAAATATGAGTTAGAATTTCTGAGGAGTCTTTTCTTTCCTTTTTGTCTACTTTGCGTGGCATATTGGCATCTTTTGGGTGTATCCAATTGATGGCTTCTTTACCTATGAAGCATCATCGTCACTACAACGTAGGTTCGACTACAGCTTAACATGAGTCAAACAATAATGCTTATAGTGTTCATACACTCTTCTCTTATCTTCGTCTTAGTGTATTTCCTGATGCTTTTAAACACTACCTGATTTGGTGCCTGGGGTCCAGTTTATTTGGCTGCTAGGAGCAGCTATCGTTTGGCTCTTTATTTTCGTAATAGTTTGGAGCGACTGCTGCCTGACCTCTGAAAGCAGTAATGGCGCCTGTGTCGTTGCCTCTTCCGTTGATCAGCAGGTGCACCGCTAGCAGGTGAGGTCGCTTGAACCCCGGATATTTTGGTGAGCCCCTAACACCTAAATTATGAGCATTAATCCGTCAATATTTTCAGACACCAGTGATACAAAGTCATGGTATCTATTCCTTTCGAAGATCGAGGTATAGTCGGTTGTATTCCGACATACCCATATTTTAGCGTCAGCTGCGATGATGTGAAGCCTTTTGGGGGGATTCTACACGTTAAAACAAGGCACCGTCGAAACTTACACAAAACCACCAAAAAATTTAAAGCAATATACGTTATATTTTTAATATTACGAAATCTTTCACCGTGTGGTTCGGTGTGTGTTGTCGTCCATTAAGAAAACCCGGACAGACGTCGACTGTTCAATTCGTTGCACTGTGAAAATTAAAGTATTATAGAAATAATAGTGTTTGTTAACTCCTCTGGTCTGGTAGTTGGTACGGTTGGCAGAGTAGCATTTTAGGGTCAAACCATCTCTTGAAGGTTTTGTATAAACTCAAACTCACTGATATAGCGCAACTTATAAAGAAGAACTTATGCTGTTTAAGCGACCCTTAGAATGCATTATGCTATTTATTCTAGTTTGAGCACGATGGTTTATTCTGTATCTGGGTATTATAGATAATTAACACCCAGACACAGAATAAACTATCGTGCTCATCACACAAAGTTTGAATGTATGGTATTTAGAAATATATAAGTATGTTTATCAGTTATCTGGTTACCATAATACAAGCTCTGCTTAGTTTGGAATCAGGTGGCTATGTGTGAGTTGTCCCAACAATATTTATTTATTTATTTATTCTACGGGGTGCAAGTGACCACCACCAATTGGTGGTCGCATGGTCAGACCACAGTTGCTCCCAATAATGCCGAAAATCAGATAACTACTACTTTAAGCCAAATAATTATATTGATGACACAAAATCCACGTACCTTATCTTTTCTTAATGGTCTATAGAAAAAACTCTAAATGTGCCAAACAACTAGCAAACACTTATTCGGCTGCCTCACACAAACTAATTCTACTTTAATAGCTTTCAATTGACAAAAATCATTATTGAATATTGTAAGGTCAATACTAAATTGAAGAATACTACAGAGTCATACAGCGAACGAGTGACTCACTTTAAGCCACAGATGCCCATATATCTTCTGATGACGCATCGCCCAGCCTTGAGAGTTGCGGTGCAAGACCCCAGGTGACCCATTGGGTACCTCTTATCGTTGTCGGAAATGTAAATAGGAATTACAGATAGTGGTTTATATTTCCTTCTCGAGAAAATCTTATCTATTGAAACTACCGTGCCTCGGAATTTTCCGTGCTTCCGAAGGCATATGGCAGTTGTTACGTCCAGTTAAAGGCCCATGGACGGCTTGAAATTTTTCAACAGTAAGTTCCCATGCATGCATCCATTTCAACACGGCAATGGGCTCACCACCTGTTACGTAGGACGAAAATGCTTACGGTGAAATGTGGACGTATACTATGCCTATGCCATTCCATCGGGTATAAAGGCGTGACTAAACTACCCACAATTTGGCTAGTCAGTGGTGCTAATACTGTTGTTGACATCACTAAACTAAATTTTTCTAAATTTTTCTAATTTTTGTTAAGAGATTGCCAAATGCTATTCTGTCATTAAGTCGAACTAAAGTTGGTGATATCATAAATAGCACTTAATTTGTATCTGATGTCACTAAAATTAATTTCAAGACGTGAAAAATGTAAATAGACAGTCGAATGTAAATACATGCCGACTAACTTGATGATTGAACTGCCTATGTACATTTTTTCACGTTACAACGTTTTAAAAGTTTTCACTTTTCAAACGGTTACTAAAATTAATAAACGATCCACTAAAATTATTCTTATATTATAGGTGACGTCTAATTTTAGTGAATATTTCTAAATTTTGTGTGTCGTTAAATTTGTATCTGCATCACTAAAATTCATTTTATGTGATAAAATTCAACAAAAATTGAAAAATATACATAGACAGTTCAATAAGTTAGTCGGCATGTAAATACATGTTTTGTTGAATTTTATCACATAAAAGGGATTTTAGTGATGTCAGAAACAAATTTAGTGCTGTTTATAATATCACCAAGTTTAGTTCAACGTAATAATAGAATAGCATTTGGCAATCTCTTAATAAAAAATAGAAAATTTTAGAGAAATTTAGTTTTTCTTGAGTTTCAACAACAGAATTAGCACCAGAGACTGCAATTTTGTAAGATGTTTTTTCATAAAAGTGATTTCAGTAACTGTGCATTGAGGTCAATTACAGTTACCCTTGGAAAATAATTGTTATTTTGTACCTTTTAATAAATTCGATCACATTCACTTGGACTTCGTTAAAGGTGATGTTTGCCCTGATATTTAAATACCTGTATTATATGGAATGAGAACTAAGAATCTTAAACTATACCTATATAGTAACCATGTGAGCACTATTGCAGTGTGAGAATCGTAGACAGCTGTCACATAAATGGAGAGAAGATAGCATTTCACTGCATATATGTCATTGTCTTTCACTACAGCACGTTAACACAACTTTTATGTCCAGGAGACCACCACTCCAGCTCATAAAACAAGATAAATGCATTAGTTTTAGAAAATAATATACAACAAGTGTCCGCACTTGTCACTGTTCCCGCGAAGGGTCCATGGATGTATTGTATTTTTGTTAGTTGTTTTCGCCCATCTTGGGCAGACAAAGGAAACTTAGTCCATACAACCGAGTTTCGTAATAGTGGTGTGGTGTATACTGTGTGCTAAGATTTATTAAAAGTTTTTTATTTTAATTTCTTGTACCTTTACATATAATGTATTGTTTTTGTTTGTGACACGCAGCTGGCGGGTGGATAATTTGATCAGAACCACTTATTTATTATTGTGATTTTAGTATTTATATTATATATATTATTTGTTTATATACTACATCCTATAATACACTCTTTTTTAAGTTTTGATGATTATCACATATAACAGCGATGAAAGCTTTGTAACGGCAAGTAGTCTGAATGACAGCTTTTCATATATGCCTTCATTAGCTGAAGTTATTCAGACTCAGTTCTCTGATGTGCCTAAGAATTTTAATGTAGTCCATATAAATGCACAGAGTATTCCCGCTCATTTCCCGGATATGCTGACTACCTTTGACTGTAAGAATATCCACGCTATTCTCATTTCCGAATCATTTCTCAAACCTTGTCTACTCTCTAGGTGTTTCTATCTACCCCAGTTCAATTTAATTAGAAATGATCGCATTGGTTCAAGGTGCGGCGGCGTTGCTATCTATTTGCGCAATAACATACCTTATAGTATTGTTGACTCATCTCCACAACCGCCGCCATCAAACGCTGGTGAACATCTCTTCCTAGAAATTGAACTCGCTCACATTAAATTATTGCTTGGAGTGTATTACTCACCTTCTATGAAAATAAACTTCTTCTCATCTTTCGAAAATTTACTTGAACGTTTTGCACTAAATTACAGTCAAACTATCATTATGGGCGACTTCAATACATGTCTGCTAAAACGAGACACCCGTTCTTCCTCTTTTCTAAGTGTCGTTGAATCCTGTAATCTATCAGTCTTACCTTCTGATGCCACTCACCACGCTCCTGATCATCCTCCTACTCTTCTTGACTTTATACTTGTCTCTTCAACTGACCTTGTTGCGAAACACGGTCAGTATCCAGCTGACGCTTTTTCCTTTCATGACCTAATATTTCTCTCATACAATGTTCGCTCTCCCAAACCTAAGCCGAAACTCCTTATGCAGCGCAATTTTGGTGGCATGGATGTACGTAGACTGCGTGAGGATGCGGGTAAAATCAACTGGGATCCCTTGCTGGCAGCACAGACGATTGATGCCAAAATAACCTTTTTTAATAATACAATTATTGAGCTCTATGACCGTCATGCGCCGGTTCGGGCCATCAAAGTTAAACATTTACCGTCTCCTTGGCTTACTGCCGATATTAAAAAATTACTTTCCAGAAAGGCTGCTGCCAAATGCAGATACAAAATTCGACCCACAACTAGTAATAAGGAAAAATACATCACATTACGAAATCTCTGCAGTAAGGTGTGTAGAAAAGCACAACGTTAATATATTCATAAAGCGGTCGAGAACGGAGACCCTGCCAAAATCTGGAAATTTCTTAGAACATTGGGAGTTGGAAAGCAGCGGCAAAATTTGATGTCTAACTCACTTAATATTGATTCACTTAACCATCATTTTACATTTTCGTCCAAATTAGATCAGTTTAACAAAGATAATACTTTGCAGTTTCTTTCATCGCTTCCAATTCCTGAGCATTCCCCGTTCAATTTTGATCAATTATCTACGTGTGATGTTAAGAAGAGTATTATGTCGATAGGATCCAATGCGATTGGCTGTGACAACATTAGCCGTAAGATGGTGGAGCCTGTCATTGACGAAATCCTCCCCATTATTTGTCACATTTTAAACTACTCCCTTATCTGTGCCGAGTTTCCAAAAGCCTGGAAAGATGCAAAAATAATTCCTTTACCTAAAAAGTCTAACCCAACATCCTTATCCGAATATCGTCCCATTTCCATTTTACCGTTCCTATCCAAAGTCCTAGAAAGGCTTGTTCACTCCCAACTATACACATATCTCAATAAAAATAACCTCTTAAACCCTTTACAATCAGGCTTTCGGCCAGGTCACAGTACGACCAGCGCATTGATAAAAGTCACTGACGATATTCGTCTAGGCATGGAAAGTGGGAATCTCACGGTGCTTACATTGCTGGATTTCAGCAATGCTTTTAACACTGTGGATTTTCGCATCCTGCTAGACATATTACGCTCAATTAACATATCTCCACTAGTGATTGATTGGTTTCGTAGTTACCTTTTTGGACGCCGACAGCGTGTTCGAGTAGAGGATTCCTTTTCCACATGGTGTAGTATTTCTGTCGGTGTTCCACAGGGTGGCGTGCTTTCTCCCATACTCTTTACAATTTTTATTAATTCTATATCTAAGTATTTATTTTCTTCTTACCACCTTTATGCAGATGATCTTCAAATTTACAATCAAGTTCCATTATCTGAGTTGTCGACAGCTTTTACAATAATAAATACAGACCTGGCGCATATCTGTCAATGGAGCAAGCAATATGGCTTGGAGGTCAATCCCTCTAAGACTAAAGTCATTGTGGTGGGCAGCTCTCGAATGCTAAGTCAAGTTCAATGGTCAACCCTACCAGATATCAAATTTGATGGAGTTGCCCTGCAAATTAACAGTGAAGTAAAGGATTTGGGTATCATAATCGACAGCACACTATCTTGGCGTCCACAAATGAGGGAAGTCAGCCGTAAGCTATTTGCTTCTGCAGGCTCTTTGCGTAGATTGCGAAACTTTCTTCCAACAGCCACTAAAAGGGCGCTTGCAGAATCCCTTCTCCTTCCTATACTCGATTATGCAGATGTCAGCTATCTTGATGTCACCGAGGAGCAGCTAGACAAGCTTGAGCGACTTCAAAATTTTTGCATTAGATTTATATTTGGGTTACGCAAATATGATCACGTATCACAATTTCGCAAATTGCTCAGGTGGCTCCCGATTCGCCTTCGACGGAACGCTCATATTCTCTCTTTGCTTTACAGCACCCTTTTCAATCCCACTACTCCCATTTATTTAAAAGAACGATTTATGTTTCTTAATGACACACATTTAAGATCCTTACGGTCATCAGAGTCACTGGAATTAGAGGTTCCTAGACATTCCACGTCGTTTTACGACAAATCCTTCACTGTACAGGCTGTACGGTTGTGGAATGGGCTACCTTTAAACTTAAGGCGAGCGCAGTCGTTGACTATTTTTAAGAAACGAATAAAAGAGCACTACTTGGCGTCGTAGTATCTGTGTATGTACGCATAATATTTGTGTGGATGTGAATTTATTTATGTTTGTGTATGAATTTATGTATGTGTATGTATTTATGTATGTGTTTGTATTTATGTATGTATATGTATTTATGTATGTATATTTATTTTTGTGTATGTATGTGATGTAAGTTCTTAGTAAGTTTTTAGGTAAACTACATTATAATTATTAGTTAATCGTCTTTCTTTATTAAAAACACCAATTGCTACCCATTTCCCTTCAGGTCCTTGACAACTTCTCCATCCAAAGGTTGCCTGTAAGAGATTGCTCTTTAGCCTTAAGGCCGCCCTTTGTACATTTATGAAACTGTAAGTAGTGTACTAACTGTAGTGTTTTATATTTGTGTGCATTAAAGTTTATTCTATTCTATTCTATAAATGCACAAATAATATAGTGCGCAGGACACATTACTTAATCGCATTAACACGGGGGTACCGTTGCTTTAAAATCGCCGATTGGTACTATGTTCATACAACAAGTAACTTG
Organism: Thumatha senex; assembly: GCA_948477245.1. Classification (NCBI taxonomy): domain Eukaryota; kingdom Metazoa; phylum Arthropoda; class Insecta; order Lepidoptera; family Erebidae; genus Thumatha; species Thumatha senex. Next base: position 23,798,232 of record OX419741.1, on the reverse strand, counting down.
TCGTATGAACCCATGTCCGCCCATCGTGAAGCATTCTTGTGATCTTGCGTATTTATTTTGCTCGACAAACCGGTATGAAATAACGTTCAGCATCTTTCTCGGTCGTCAGCATCCCCGATTGTGAAAACGTCTAGCTATAACTTTTTTCCGACAGGCGGAGCAGTTATAGCCAGACACATGTTTCTCGTATAGTTCAGTGAAGTCCGTAACAACGAATGTCTCTTCGTTAGGTTATCCACCGCGTTTGCTGGTATTTCGTGATTAAGACATAAGTCGGTTTTGATGGAATGCACAACTCTCTTTCTTGCATTTTGTGACTATTGCATCAAGAGATTAGAACAATGTAAAAAAGGTGTTCATTTGGTTAATAAATAGAATTTTGGTGTCCAACATCTGCTTTAGATAAACTCAATAACCAGTAAAAATATAAGGCAGTGTTTCCAGTTATTATTATATTATTATTGAATTTGTATCAGCAAACCTATTTATTTTGTTTTTGTCTTATTTTACACAAACGAAAACCAGAGGTTTCGTAGGTGTGAAATAGATTCTGGTTCTGTGACACCGAAGAACACGTTTTTTTATTTTATTCTCACGCTGTATTTCTGATGGGGTACTCTGAGTGGTCAGGTCGCCAGCTTAGCGATCCTTGCCTAGCCTAGGGATGCTTGCCTAGCCTAGCGATCAATCGTTTCATAAATGCACCTCTGTGTATCCTAGTACTTTTGACCTTTCCGTTTTTGAGCAATCTGCTCACGTATTCGTTCTTCGTATGTAAGTCTTGGTCCACTCTGACTCCTTCTTTTACGTTCGCACAATATTCTTCGTTAATCGTTGCCTACTAATTCGTTGGGCGTGTCCAAACCAACGAAGCATTCCCTTTTCCAGCATAAATCCACCCTGTATTATAAACTACCGGAGTCACAATTTTATTCGAATTTTGTCGCTGTTTTTGTGTGAATGAGTAGTCAACATCCATTAATGATTGTTTTTGTTTTCGGGGAAAAACATGATATTTCTTTTTGTACTAAGTCTCAAGATGGTCGGTCAAACTGTGCCGGTATATTTCGATCTTACCGTTTATTGAACTAAACTAATACTGTTAGCAAAGTATGATCTCAAAGCAAATATAAACCAAACCTGTAATATACACTGTTGAAGATTCCAGTTTTTGCACGACACATTGTAGTAGCATACTTTTACCTCAAAAACAACGAACCTGTTTTATAAGCAAGTCTCACGTTATGTAAAATATTTTAGCAACATAACCGAGGATGCGGTTGCAGTGTCAAGTGTCGATAGTTCAGTTCAATCGAAGACAAAATGTTTAACAACATGCATTGTTTGTGTGAGCCGCCGATGCAGAAGAAATTTCGTGCCTTATCTTGGTGAGTTGCTTTTTAACTGCTTTCAATGGAGCTAATCCTACCTGCATATCAGAATTTTTAACAGAAGGGAACAATCCAAATCCAATTCCATTATCATCTAACTATATATCCACGAATGATATGCTGGAAAAAATATTTTCTAGTTTACATTTGTTCCTACACCGTGTCCCACACCTCAAATCTCATGTAAATTGTTCATCTTTCATCCTTTGTGAAACACTTGAGAATATATACCTAAATATAATAAACATGCACGTTTACTTAAACAGGCGGATACCAGACAGATCAAACGAATTAATTCATGACTGCATCAATAAACCAATAACCTATATACGTTATCGACAGGGCAAGGAATTTGACACTCGCAGTAATGCATGAATTCTGGCCTTGTGATGAATTATTTAGTTCTACATAAGACAAATACATAATATAAAAAGTATCTTATTAGTATTATTAAGGAAACTGAAAATATGGTCGATTTGTGCATTAAAAAGAGTTTTACTGTCCGGCAATCTGTATTTTTACGGTCCGATGTGGTATAAAAAATATAAAGGATAGTTGGCTTGTCCAATTGTCCATCTTTACACAGATCCGTGAGGAGTAGAGCAGCTCTCTTTTAAATTTTATTTTTATTTTAAATTTCTACGGGAATGGGAGATTATATGCGAGTAGGGGTACATTGTATCATGTATATATATCATTGTACATAAATATCGAAAAAACAAAATTAATACAAATTTAAAGCACAGCAAGGCAAATTTATTAATTTAAATGTTAACTATAAAAATATGCCAATCCAACAAGTAGTTTTCACAAATTTTTTGGGTATAACTTTAGACGCACATTTTACTAGGAAGGAACATATTGACAGTATTTGTACGAAAATAAATAGATTCATCTTTGCTCTTCGAAAAGTTAAGGATGTTACAGAAAGGCAGAGTGCCATCATGATTCACCACTCATACATATTCTCTATGATACGCTATGGTATAGTAATCTGGGGTAACTCATGTGAACTGCAGAAAGTTTTTGAGGCACAGAAAAAATGCATTCGCGTATAATTTAATATGAAGTGGTCTGAATCGTGTAGACTTGTATTTAAGTCAGAGAAACTTCTTACAGTTCCAAGCATATACATTTACGAAGTCGCTAAGTTTGTAAAACTTCATAGTTACCTTTTGAAAATAAGGAGAATATTGGTTAGCGACAAATAACACACCTGGCCAAAAAAATGCCAGTGCCCAAACTAGAAATATTTAAAAAAAGTTGCGTTTACATGGCGCCGCTTATATTTAACTCATTACCAAGGCATATGTGGGAGCTACCGTTTAAAAGGTTTTGCCATGAATTGAAGGAGTGGCTTATACAGGAAGGCTTCTATACCACCTCAGACTTCCTGAGTAAAAAAAAAAACGATGAAACAAATTTAAGTGGATTTTTTTTCATCGTTCTGTCATTCTAACTGATTTTATTTAGTTAACATTATTAGATTTTTTTTAATTTTTAAGCTTGACCATAGTAACTTAATTAATTTGACATCTCACAATTTCTATTAAAGTTTATAAATTTATTGCCGCTTGACACCATGAACTATGACTAATATTACGAATAAAGGATTGTATATTATTAAATTGCAGCATGTATCTTATGATTTTCAATTGAGTTGACGTTACCTTCTTGTATTTATTTATATTGTTATCTAGTTGATTTAATATTAACATAAGAAATGATTATATACCTATTGTAATTAAAATTAAAAATGTTAGTTCCTACAAAATTTTGCACGCTTGTATTCCAGGCGAAGTATGTCTCGGACTTATAACTAGACACATGTCATCTTATGAATTGTAAACCATATTTCAAGCAAATAATAGTAGTTTATGATACTGTTGCATAATAAGGGTTCTTATAACATGAGTGTTATGAGACCAAGTTATGTACAGTGTCATACACTACTTTATCTACTCTCATACTATAATACGTAAAACAATATTGCAAATAAAATGATGAATAAACAACAAATTTATTTTTTAAATGTCAAATGTTGGCGCCAAGGCGCAAACATTGATTGCGCATGCGCGCTTGCGTCGCGGACTCGTTCATTGAAACCAATGATTGAAACTTTTTTTTTTAAGTAGAGTTTCTACCTCCTTGGTCCAGCTGGAGGTTGTATAGGTGTAGGTATAGGTGTATCGTTATGATTAAAAAGTTATATTATAATACAGGTGTCCATACAAGACCTGTATCGTAATTAAACTTTTTTTTATTATTTTTGGCCTGTACGTAATGTTTGTCATAAGAATTTTGTTATCAGTTTTATAATCTTTGTATTATAGTATCAGAGTAGATAAAGATTATTATTATTATTATTGATACATTTTTATTGAACAAAAATGTTATACATATATTTTCTTTCTATTTCTATACCTTTTACAATATAATTAAGTACCTAATAATATTGTAAAGTATATCATAAGCATAAAATCTACTTTCAAGCGTCGATTGAGTATTGAGAAACGTTCTGGAATACGGACCTGAAAGTCAAACCAATGATTATAAATTAGATCTTAAGATGGTTACCTTATATTATGAGAATGATGCATTAGACCTTTGATTTGCGTATAAAGGAAATCAGATGATATTATGTTCCTTATAATCTTCCTAGGAAATGTTTCCACCAGAAAGTATTCTATAAGCCTGTCCTGGCTTTTGTATTCGGTGACTTTTAGTCGGAGCAACTGTTTAAGGTTGATAGTAGAATTATTTAATTTTTTTTTATTACGCTCATTACTCCGTAGAACATAAATAATCATCACCTTGAGTCAGTTCCCAAACAAAATGTACAAGGTCCACTTTCTAGGGGCAGCTTCTATCTAAAAGAAGTTTCTTCTAGCAGCCGCTGCTAGAAGAACCAGTGCCAGTGAATTTAAATAAAAGAAAAAGGTAGAAGTTGTTTGGTTTTGTGACGCATTTAAATTCTGGTAATTACAACTCTCTAATCTGACTCGTGTACAAGCGTCTTCGCCGAATCCTTTTCACGAATCAGGTCAGGTTGTGCCAGTTTTGATGAGATATGTTTACACTCTCTTTGATGAAGAATGAAAGATGCCAGTCGTTAATTTCACTGTAATTCTTATCAAATTTGTAGTTTTATAATAGTACATTGTGATTTTGTACTATATCATAGTCTAATATATCTACATAAAACAGACTGCAATATCGATTATGTCTTTATTGGGAATCCGCACTCTCATTTTGAGGTCACTCGCAACAGAACCACATCTAATCGCCTATTATCAACAAGCGTGACCCAATACTGTAACGTCGCAATTCATATGTCAATGTTTATTGTTGAACTGTATCTAATTAAAATTCATTCGATTTGTCTGTGTATCTATACGCGCATGTAAGGCTTCTAATGTCTAGTTCGTATAAAGCTGTCATGTGGTATACACTTCCTTTGCACTTTATATTAATTATTCTGTTTAATTTGATTTGAATTCCATCAAGTTGAATTCATAGTGCTTTTGTTGTCAGTGTTTAAAGTTAAAGCTTTCGTGAGTCTTATTGGTTTCGTTAATAAAAATATAACGTTGTACTAATGCCTGTAAGTTTTTTTATACTAACGCATTCACAAAAGATGGTAAGGGTTTCAGTTAATGAACTCCTGCAGCACGCGGAGTGTCAATTGTTTCTACAACCCTTATTATAGAAATGCGTAGCTATCTAAATTTTCTATCATCAGAAACTATTTCATTTTTATAGGTATAAAGATAACAGATTATAACACTTCTTCAATCTGACATCCAATTCATCTATAATTTATATAAACAAGCATCCTTTTCACGCAATTATCCAATAAATTAAAAAAATATTCGTGAATGCTCTCGTTTTTGTGTTCACACAAATGCATTGGAATTCTGTACGGCCGCGGCTGTACAAACGGATTAGATTATTCACATGCTATGGTATCCACTTTCTATCAGATGGACCGTATGGTTTTTTATACCTTACTGGTATAAAAAGAACCTTTCGGCATGTGGCAGAAATATGAATAGGGCGGCCAGTTTGGAGAAATTTTAAGGGGATTTATCCCATCAGGGAAGGCGGTGCTTGTCATAAAGTCGTAAACCCGCTCCTAGAACCTTTCCCATTGTTCAAAAGTTCTAATATTTGAATAACTGAATTACAGTCGTTTGTATTTATAATATATAGCATTCCGTGAAGGAAGGTCAGTTTATTGCCGCCGCTTTCAATAAACACGTTAGACGTTACTCCGAGACGTATGTAGTTGAAAATGTTAATAGTCCAGAGCTAGTGTCACAGCGTTAGCCCTTGAAGGTATTATAGTTCTTATTGGACTTTTTGACTCTTTCCGAAAATTAATTTATAAAGGTCAAGAGGCCCACAAACTCTCCAATCTCTAAGAAAAATAGGGAAACTAAATTAAAGTATGTCGCGTCCCGCTCTCAGTCAACTGGTGCACCACTCTTAGATGAGAATGACTTAGCCCCCAGATCGTGGTCGACATTTTACAGTGACCGCATGAATAATCTTTATCTGATTTTAAATTATTTCATTTTCACAAAAGGCTGATGGATTATCAGCTTTTTTGTGAAAATGAAATAATTAAATAAGAAACTCCTTTTTTACCTGTCCAACGATTAGCTTTAGGTTACTCAACTTTATGTTAAGAGTTTGTAAAAACTTTTATTATGTTATGAGTCATATGAGGAAACAAAAACAATAATGTGGAAAACCTATTTAAATCCAGCAAGCTAGCTGAGAACCTTCTTCGTTTTTGTAGTTGGTTAAAGCGGTCACGCATTAGTACAACCTTATAGACTAGATGCTTAAAAATACCTGTGAAATAGACCACCGTGAGAACTGAATAAATTTTCTCATACATACCTACTACCAACTAAGCATTCAAAAGTCTAAGGCGATTAGGTATGGGAAAATTACTTATTCCTACCAGTTGTAATGCTCAAAAGTGACCTTGTAGGGCTGAAAGCTCTTTCTGATATAGAAGCAGCCTTCTAAGGAAATCACATTGAATCACATGGTAACTTTATCCATTATAGTCTGTAGCCCAAATATACTCATGAAACTAAACATTTTTAAGTGGACTCAAATAAACTTTAAAACAGAGGCCATTAGTACAGTGTTCCTTGTCTCGTGTCAATGTTCTCTATTGCACCAAGATGTCAGAAGTGCAACGAGGTGGTGTGGGCAGTTTTCGCTACTGCTTCTATTACTGTGCCGGATTTGAGGTGTACGATCTGGAGACTGAAGAGTCTTTAGCGAATGATGCTAGGTGAATATATTTTTCATACTTTTTATTACTACTAGGAATAATTAAGATTGACTGAGGAAAGAAGAACGAATAACTGAATACGAGCTTCAATGATGATGGGAATGAACAGATTTGAATTATAGTTTATAATATGGGCGAAGAGCCCATGGAAATGTTAGTCAACCTCCTTTTTAAGCCAGAAAGGATAAATTTGTGTATGTTTATAGACAAACGGCACCATAGGTAAATACAACGACAGTTCTGCAAACTCGCTCCCAGAGTCAGACGTGGCGGAGAATTTTGTTTACAAGATGTAGTGATCTGTATATACTTAAACGCGGCACCAAATAATGATAATGATACTAATCATGAATCGGTGGGAGGACGGAGAGATGCGTCTAACAATATGACCAATAATAGGTATAACACGTGCTTATCATGTCAACTAACGGAAGCATCTGGGGACAATGGTGACTGAGTGACCTCAATTTATTTAAATACATTCACACGTGACTAATCTTTGGACCGATTGTTGTTGCATTATGTTTACTTTGGACAGTTATGTGGGTACGCTTTGTTGATTGACAAATATTTACAATCTAGTGGTCCAGTAGCTTTGTTAAATTTGATCAATAAACGATTGCATATAGGTATACGGCCCATCGTAAGCCACGTCACCGTAAGCTGTGAACATTTACCACTAAGTTGCCTTGTGATACTCTTTTTTTTAAATTGTATTTGCTTTAGTAAACCAGGAGCGTACGGGACACTGGTAGCCGTACAAGAGTTGGTTGTACTAAAACATAAGATAAGGACAAAAGTGGTATATAGTGTTAACTTATGCTAAATGGTTGATGGTGATGATGCACTAATTTAATGTAGAGACGAAATCGTACAAATCGGCGTATATTGCTGAATACCCGCAACGTGATGTACGATGTTTGCCTCGATACGAGACTCGTACAAGGAGCAAGCTGCAATTCCACAACCTCAGGAGTTTAGAATGATTATTATTATTTATCTATCACGCCTCACCCCCGAAGGGGTGGCAGAGGCATATATATTACATGCCCACTTTTCACCATGTGTATTCCTGTCCCACGTAATAGGTGGTGAGCCCATTGCCGTGTTGAAATAGACAGACGCAGGTTGTTGCTACCTGCTGTTGAAATTTTTAAGCCGCCTATAAGGCCTTCAATTTGGCTTAACGACTGCCATTTTATTGGCAACCGGGACCAACGGCTTAACGTGCCTTCCGAAGCACGGAACTGGGGTGGATCTAAAGGGCCGAATAAATGTAGTAAAATGTGTCTATGTTAGATGTTAAATTTGGAAGAAATTTTGAACCCGTTGCCTTTTTAGTGATATGGTAACAAAAAGGCTAAAGGGTCTTATATGCTAGACACTAATTAGCACGACCAATTAAAGTCCTGGTAGTCTCGGAATGTTTCAATAAAAAAAAATAGAATGATGAGCGTTGCATATTACATCGATTATGTTCATTTTCATATCACATGGATCTGTATTTCCCAAAGGAAAATACAATGTAGGTAGTGACCGCACCGTGATTTTGTACTGGATAAGTCCGATATCGATGACTATGCTATGCAACCAAACGAAAACATTTTATTTTGGACAACAATATTATTTACCTTTTTTGAAGAGTTTATTGACGAAAACATAAATTATAACCTTTTTGGGGGTTCCACCAAGTTCTTTGTGGTACGAGTCATACTTGATTGCATGTGGTGATTCTGCTAATCAACGGATGAGGCTTTGGCACAGGCCCCCGCCATAGTTAGAAGGACAGACAGTATTCACTCCCAACAATAGCGAAAATAATAAACGAAATCATAGCAGTCAATAATTTAGAAAGGGACAAATATTGTGGAAGTTTTATTTTCCTATTTTTTTACACCGCGTCGTCTAGCCCAAAGTAAGCTAATATAAGCTTGTGTTTTGGGATCTAGAAAACTGATAAACATACTTATATATTTCTAAATACAAACATATTATACATAAAAAACACCTAAACTCCGAAATTAGCATTTGTGTATCACACAAATATTTGTTCCGACTCGGGAATCTAACCCGGGACCTCAAGCGCGGCAGTCTTAAGGTGTAAAGGGTTTGGAAGTAACAGGTAAAACACAAAGATAAGATAATATGATCTGATCTAGACATTTTCCTTAGTCTATGTCAACCCTTTAGTCCTTCTGCCCTTTTTCTGGCTTCAGATGTTGTACCTACTGTGTACAGTACAGTGCCTGCTGCTAAAAATTCTTCTGATATTCATTGATCTTCCTATTGATTGTTAGCAATGTGCAGATATACATATTCTTTACGTAAGTGTTACACCATAAAACGCTTCTCCGGTAGTCGAAGAAAACTGCTCATACATTGTATTGATCTCCTGATAAAAAATAATGAACTCGCTGCTCTTCATAAGCTTTTCAAATTAGTAGCTGTGGGGAAATTCATGACCATCTTTTAGAACAAGCGGCCTACCCAGTCTTCGAAGTTCCATGACTCTAATAATAATGATCTCCTACTCATTGCGGTCTACAGTCTAATATAAAGTAAGACTTAAGTAAACTTGCTTTTCTGCTTGTTCCAGTAATGGTGTGAACGTAGAAGGTTCAACGCACAGGCAGGTTGTGGATCTCATCAAGTCGGGAGGAGACTGTCTCACTCTTACCGTCATCTCTGTCACACCCAGGGTAAGATTATTTTGTATTACTTAATAATATTTTTCTTTTTATCCGTATAATAGCAAATATTATTTCATAGTGCAGTCTGAGATGTCTACGACTTCTGCCTACACCATTCCGGCTTCTTACGTGTGATGCTTCGAGACCCCAAATATCTTTTATTGTTGCAAGCGAGGTACTCAAGTGTCCTCTTAATTTTTAATAAAGTCAGACGCATAATATACACAAACACGAAAACGAACACTGCCCAAATAGGCCTTCATTATATTAAAACGGCATTTGGCATCGTTTAAAGGCCGTCTGTAGGTGGCTTGAGTGTCTGAATATATAACTAAATATATTATAGTACGGGAGCCCAAGAGTAGATTTTTGTGGTGGCGCGTCAGAAAACTGTATAAAGATAATCTTTGCACCCTGTAACGCACATTGAATAAAAGGTCTTTTAGGGTTTACTTAAAATCTTTACGAAATATCTGACTCGCTTGCATTTTCCCCCCTATTTTCAACTCCTTCCTACGGCCACCCCCACCGTGCTAACCGGCAAATTGCAGCATGAGTAATATTTACTCATTATCAGAAACACTTGGGACCTTGGTATATCTGACACGTTCGAGTATTTCTCTGTGGCTATTTATTTTTACATTAAAAAAAGATTTTTTTGTTTTGGCGGGAAGAGTGACAAGTGCGGACGCTTGCTTTATATTATTTTCTAAAACTAGTGCATTTATCTTGTTTTATGTGCGGGAGTGGTGGTTTCTTGAACATAAAAGTTGTGTTAACGTGCTATAGTGAAAGACAATGATATATATGCAGTGAAATGCTATTTTCTCTCTTGCCGCGAAACGTCCACTGACAACCTTAGTATAAGAATCACCATTATACTGAGGGCAAGGACCAGGACGGACAATGAGGACACGACATCGACTGGACAGGACTAATTAGAAGATAAGATTGAAGAAATATGATATAAAAAATAAGATTTGGCTAAAAGGTCTTAGAAACCAGGCCATTAAATAATTATTAAAAAAAACATTAAAAAAAAACCTGTACTCGCTCCCTCCAATGAAATGCCTTAACAAAACGAAATTTTTTTTTTTTGCATCTAATCTTTATATTCCTTAAGGTCCTCACGACCCTCGAGTAAACTACACATTTAGCATCCTGGGCTCCCCTACTAAAGTGTATAATATTAATGACTGTTGTATTTAAATATCTCTATTTATATCCATTTTATAGATAAGCGAATGTGTTATGTTAATACGTTATATTATGAATGTTTTGTTATTAAGCCAATAACAAAGACAGTGACGTACGTTATATTATACTTAAATACAAGTACCAGCTGTGAGAGTTTAAAAGCGTTTGTAGTGGTGGTATCTCGAAAAGGGTGATATTAGACTAATTCCTTTCCAAAAACTAGAATAAAAGTAAAATCGATTGTTATACCTCCTTCTAAAAAGAACATACTAAACGCGCACAAGTCACGGGTATAGGGATTAAGAATAGCAATTTTCCAGGAAGCCGAACGGCTAGAGCCTTGCGACGATGGCAGCGCCCCAGTCGGCGTCATTGGAGGCGCGGCGAACTCCCGCGCTACCGTATACCAGCGATATGACTACACAGACAAACGATCACTGCCTGTGTCCATACCCGACTACAGGCTTGTCATGGAGAGGAACACAGGCAGGTCGTACGTTGCCTTCAATGTCCATATGGCTGGCAGACACCTGTGTAGTAGACGATATAGTGATTTCGCTGCGTTGAACCAGCAGTTGAGGAAAGAATTCTTGGGTGAGTTTTTTTACAGTATTTTTTGTTCAAATCAACAACTTTTTATTCATGGAACCATCGATCAAGAGAAAGGGCATAATAAGTGAAATAGTTTGTATATCTAGGTACAAAATTTGCGAGAGATGGAAAGTGTGACATGGCACGAAGCATGAGCGAAGAGTTTTGGCAGGAAATAAAGTGAATGGAGCCATGTACACCCTTATGAGCAGCCAGAACGTGTCTGCGAAGTATAGCTAGAGTGAAGTTGATGGATGAAGAAAGGAAAAGCGCGAAAATGTGAACATTGCGGTATGACAGAAGATGTAATGGCTAAGATAAAAAAAGGGATGCTTAGATGGGTCGGATACGTGGAGAGGATGAATATAAATTGACTGACGAAGCAGATTTATGTGGCGAGAGTGAATGGGCAAACTGGTAGGGGTCGACCTCGGCGTACGTATGTCAATCAATTCGAAGACCTTTTGGAAAAAGGTCAGGTCACTCTTGATTTACCCTTGCCGGCGAGCGTGTATGAAAACACTCATGAAAGATGGAAAAGCGAAAGTTATGTCAGGATCGTATCATCGTATCGAACGCAAGTGGAAAACCATAGTCTCGGCCTACCCCGATGGGAAACCGGCGTGATAATATGTATGTATACACTTAACAACCACATTCATAATATTAGTAGGAATACATTCCCGTGGGAATACTAGACAATTATTTTTATGGTACTTATTAAGATATCTAAACAAAGGTATCTATGTCTATTAATTTAGACTGTGTGTGGTTTAGTTCCATTTCCCGTGGGAATTTTCTTTATTAGTGTTTATAATGATACTACCTAAAGAATACTATCCCAAAATTTTACGTTTCTATAGAAACGGGAACCACGCGAGTAAATCACAAACAGCTTATAATATTAAACATAGAAACGTGAAATTTGGTGAATATAGTCTTTAGGTACTTTAGATGAGTACTAAGAAAGGAATCCCGGTATTCTCCCGGAAACGGTATCTAGGCAGAAAGACCGGCTTCAGTATCATCCCTATTTCTCGCTGTCGGGGATAATTGATCAAGTGATAATAGATCAGGTATCGGGAGTTAAAACTTGTTAAATCACTAATAACGCTACTAAAAAATAGGGGTAAAAAGTTAAAAAAATTAGGGTTCTATGTATTTTTTAAGCCACATTATAAAAGCGCTCGTGGCCCCGCGGTCTCAGTGTTCTGTAAACGATCACGGAGTTACGCAACTTTCACTATGGCTGGTCCTCGGATGGGTGACCACTTTGTGGTATTTACATTTGCGAGCGTTTCCGTGCTTCGGAAGGCACGTTAAGCCGTTGGTCCCGGTTGCCAGTAAAATGGCAGTCGTTAAGCCTGGTTGAAGGCCTTATGGGCGGCTTGAAAATTTCAACAGCAGGTAGCCACAACCTGCGTCTGTCTATTTCAACACGGCAATGGGCTCACCACCTATTACGTGGGACAGGAATCCACACGGTGAAAATTGGGCATATAATATGCCTCTGCCACCCCTTCGGGGATAAGGCGTGATGGATATTTATTTATTTTATTTTATTTTACATTATAAAAAAAAAACAAAAAAAAATTTGGGTATAAGTAATATATTTTTCATACCCTTATCACTTAAGGGTATGAAAAATATATTATAGGTCGCGCGGCGAATGATGAGCTCTGTAAGAAAGTGGAAGGGGAATGCGCAGAACTCATAAATTAGGTCTAATTGGCGAGGTGACAGGGGGTGAAGGGCGGGAGAGTAGGAGCGTGGACGCAGGAATGGTCGAAATACTACACGCACACTAGAGCACAGCCGCACACTACTCCGTGATATGTCGGCACGGGTTGTCACTAGTCTCGGTACTGACACGCACATAAAATATTCTACTCTTTTTGACAAACCTTTTAATAGCGTATTGAAGTTTTGATGCCCCGAGAAAATTGTCTGTCCAATCTGGACAAGAAAGAAAAATGGTTTATTATGTAATTTGTTTGATCAAATATTTAAACCAATTATAATTATTATTATTGGCGAAACATAACGCAGTGATAGTGCCAACGTTGCTTTACGGTAGCGAAACCTGGGTATGTCAGCAAATGCATGAAAGTAAATTAAATGCTGTGGAGATGCGATCACTTCGAAAATTGTGCGGCGTAACTTTGGCCGACCGAATACGTAACGAAGTGATACGCAATATGGCAGGTTTGAATGAAAGTGTCAGCATTAAGCTGGAAAAGGGCGTGTTTCGTTGGTTTGGACACGTCCAACGAAAGAGCGGGGAACGATTGACGAAGAATATATATTGTGCGAAAGTAGAGGGTAGAAGGAATCAGGGTAGACCGAGACTTGCATATGAAGATCGCGTGAGCACATTGCTCAAAAACGGAAAAGTCTAAAGTACTCGGATACACAGACGTGCGTGTATGCAGCGGTTGGTGAATCTCGAAGAAGCGAAAGAAGTATGCATGGATCGCGAACCTTGGCGATCTGTCCTCTCTGACTACCCCGTAAGGGATACAGCGTGAGGATAGTTAGTTTAGTTATAAATTTTCGACAATTTCATTTGTATAATACAAAAAAATATTAAAATCACGCCTATCATTCACCGGGGTAAGTAGAGACTTCTTCCACTTCTTTTACTTTAATAAGTATGTATTGTCAGTGTCACACACATTATATACCTATTTCTACATTAAAATAAAAAAAAAATTCTTTAATACAATCACTGAAAAATAAATAAAATACCTATCATGGTTTAATATTTTCACGCAAAACACTTTGAACTCACTTGTTGTAAATAATGTATACCTACTTACGTACCCACATACCTATACGTTATAAAATAAAAAAATGTAATGGTTCAAAGCAGAGTCGTATTAAACTTGATTCTATGTGTAATAATATTGTGCGCGATTATACATGCGCAAACTATCCCCACAAATTTTTGTCAGAGCTCATCATGCGCCGCGCGACCTGTAACGAAAACGATGAAACGATTCGCAGACCTACCAAATATTCATTTAAAATTAATAAAAATCGGTGAAGTCGTTTCGGAAGAGTTTGGTAACAAACAAACACCGTGACACGAGAATTTTACGTATAAGATTTCTTTACATTGCATTGACAGAAATATTGAAATTATTCAGTCTTCATTAATTCCTAATCCAATTTGGTTCTAGGTTTTAATTTTCCAAAATTACCCGGCAAATGGCCGTTCACCTTAAGTGAACAACAGTTAGACGCTAGAAGAAGGGGACTTGAACAGTATTTAGAAAAGGTAAGTGGATTTGACTTGGTGTCACGTAAGAAACATAACAGGTACCTGAACACAATAATTAATAAATTTATTTGCTGCAGGTCTGCGCAATTCGTGTAATAGCGGAATCCGATGCAGTCCAAGAGTTTCTCACAGACTCAGACGATTCCTCCAATCCCACCCCTGTCGATCTCAAAGTTCTGTTGCCCGATAAAGAAGTGGTGACCGTCAGTGTACTCAAGTCTACAAACGCTGACGACGTTTACAGAGCCGTCTGTGATAAAATTGGATTGTCCAAGTCGGTCCAGAAGTATTTTTACCTGTTTGAGATAGTCGAATATAATTTTGGTAAGTACCATACAGACATTCTGAAACAAATTTATGTAGTATTTATACGCAGATAACTAAGCTCCAGAAATTTTTCCTAGATCCTTTGACATAATCTCTGGACAACTTTCTAAAGATTTATGAACATTGCTTGGTTTCCCATTATAGACCTTCATAACGCGATGATCTGGAAATGATAACGCGGTTTATTTTTGTACTGTACGTTCTACTTTTTATTCCTGGATGATATTAAACGAGTTCTATTGACTTTGTGTACCACCAACCTCAATCTTATGGACACAAGACACAAATTAGTTTCATTAGTTTCATCTTCGACCCAGTAGCACTTTTACACTTCATCTGAACTATGTTTCTGCGATGAATATATTTAAATCTGTATATTTTTTGTATTTTCTAGAGCGAAAACTACAACCAAACGAATGTCCACATTCCCTTTACATCCAGAACTATTCGACCGCCTCCAGTAGCTGTCTGTCGATCCGCAAGTGGTTGTTCAACCCGAGCACCGAAGTATCGCTCGTTGCTGATGACACCATAGCCGCTGGTTTTATATTCTGGCAGGTAATTGTTTGATTATTCATTTATACGTTCATGCCGCTTGGCTACGTTATATGCCCACTAAGGACTGACTGACAAATCTGACTGAAAGACATTCCTCGTGTGAATGTTACCAAATGGAATGAAATACTATGTAAAAAAACTAAACTATCTTCATGCTGTAGCCCTGACGGGGTAGTCAGAGAGGATAGATCGCCAGGCTTCAAGATCCATGCATACTTCTTTCGCTTCATCAAGATTCATCAATCACTTCATACACGCACGTTTGGATATCCAAGTACTTTTTACTTTTCCGTTTTTAAGCAATCTGCTCACGTGATCTTCATATGTAAGTCTCGGCCTACCCTGACTAGGTAAAGACCATTTATAAGAATTCTGAAAACCCTTTCTGGTAGAACTAGAGACACCGTTACAAGATCCGATGGAATTCTAGGTCGAGTGCGGTTGCGACTCTCGGAGCCTTCCAGTCGAATATTCCGTAACAATTCCGAAAATGGGGAAACTGGTTCTCATTTAGGGATTTGCTCGGGATCTTGATAAATGGCGGCCTCTTGCTGTATATTATTTTCATAAAAGTTGTGTAAACGTGATATAGTGAAAGACAGTGATATATTGCAGTGAAAAGCTATTTTACAACGTGTCGTGCAAATTCCACTGAAAACCTCATTAACGCTCTACCACGTTAATGGGGCAAGGACACATGACCTATGACTGGACTTGACATCGACAAAGGACTAGACAGGACTTAATTAGAAGATACGATTGAAGAAATATGTTATAAAAAATAAGATTTGGCTAAAAGGTCTTTGTAACCAGGCCATAAAATAATTAAAAAAAAAGTTTCCTATTAGAAAGAAGGGCGTCCAGCGGACTCTCTGTGGGCGTGTAGTGGGCGGCCCAAAAGCTCTTTGAGAGAAGCACTTCTCCCAAGTTGGATCCAAATGCCATTAACGTTCACCTCTTAAATGTTCCTGGAGATACAAAGGTGACACTGTCTCAACTTACATACTTCGAATTTCATATTTAGTAAGGCAACGTTTGCTTTGAAACATGTCGAGTCCTTAACAATATATCTGATAATCAAGGAACTACAGTCAAATGCTGCTGGGTACAATGGGGTGACTCTGGACATGATCTTAATGCTGGCTCCTTTTACTTTCGAATTGTTCACATTTATAGTGAATAAGTCAATATCGGACTCTAGGTTTCCAACGGCTTGGAAAATGGCGAAAGTAATACCCATACATAAAAAATCCTGTATAACGCACATCAAGGAACTCCGCCCTATAAGTATCCTTCCATGCTTATCCAAGATTTTGGAAAAAGTGGTTGGGATACAATTGAAACAATATATTGAGAATAATACTCTCTTGCCGGATCCTCAGTCCGACTTCTGAAAGGGCCGCAGTACTACAACTGCCATACTGGATGTAGTGAACAACATTCTTGCGACACAGAACCATGGTGAGGGAACTATTCTTGTTCTGCTTGATTTTTCCAGGGCATTTGACTGTTTAAATATTCCTCTCAAAGCTATCATACTATGGTTTTGATAGCAGTGCGATCAAGTGGTTTGACTCGTACTTAAGTCATCGCTCGCAATTTGTGGAAATCTCACAGCCGGATGGAGCTGTCTTACGTTCTGATGTTTCAGCCATAAATAGGGGAGTTCCCCAGGGCTCCGTAATTGGGTCCCTATTGTTCACATTGTATAGTCCAACCAGATATCGTCCAACACATAAGGTACTGCAAGTATCATATATATGCAGACGATGTGCAGATTTATTACTCATTTAGACCCGCGGATAGCCGATGCAGTGCGGAAGATAAACGAAGATCTGGATAGTGTGTTTAATTGGGTTCGCGCAAATTCACTTGTTTTGAATCCAAATAAAACAAAAAATAAGATTTTGGGTTCGAAGCGACAGCGCGAAATGATTATAGCTAGCAGTCCTGTCATTGCGGTTGACAAAGAGATCGTTCAACGAGTGCAAACTGCTAGAAATCTGGGTCTAATGATGGATGAGGACGTTTTGAACAACACATTTCAGATATAGTCAGAAATTGTTTTTATCGCCTGAAGATATTATACACACTTCGTACATATTTGTCTATTCCAGTGCGTGAATATCTGGTGGATTCATTGATTTTATCCAAATTTAATTATTTAGACGCCGAGTACGGTCCTAGATTGTATGCCAGAACTGCAAACTTCCTACTGAAGTAGGAAATAGCGGTCTCGGCTTTTGTTTGTTTTTATTTATACAATAAAGCCACCAGGGCCAGCCAGAGCGCCTTTAAGAGAGCGGATGCCCGGCGCATCGTACGGCTTGGTCAGGAGCTTGCGTCACATCCAACGGGTAACCGTGGATACTGGCAACTGGCAAAAGCCGTGCAGGCCAACTTCTGCCAACCGTCGCTGCCACCGCTGCGTTACTCACATGGGTCACTAGCTCACAAAGCCCAAGAGAAAGCGGATTTGCTTGCTAACCTCTTTGCGGCTAATTCCCGGGTCGACAACTGTGGCACACAGCCTCCTACTATCACCAACTGTGGTAACACTATGCCTGACATATTTGTCAGGCAATGTGATATTCGGGCAGTGCTAAGGTCAATCGACACGCGGATTATAAGAGGGTTTCTTATAATCCCGGGTTCTTCAAGCGGAGCGTGAAGAGGCACATCATTGGGCCGCCAACTTGAGAGCCACAGTTATTAGTCCTGTTTTGGACTGCTACAGTGGCTTTCAATTCGCTAGATGTCGCTTTGGCTTTCCATCAGGCGGGCGACGTCAATTTGGCGAGTTAAAAAAAAATGTTATTTATTTTATTATTTGTATTTTTTTTTATTTGTATTTTGTTATTCTCTCTGTGTAATTTTATGTGATAGCTATGTACTTTTGTATTGTGTGCTAATTAAGGACTTATCTATCTATCTATCTTTGACCGTACTAGGACACCGTTCCACTGTGTTGCGTACTGGTGAATGAGATGAAGAGTACTGGTGGAGGAAGCAATTTTCCGCGACGAGGCGGTGTTGGCATTATCTCGAAATATTGGTTGGGATTTGGAATTGTACCGGGGAGATTTAGTTTACCACTAAGTTCTTCTCAATTTTCTCCGTACTGCCGCCCATTATAATGTTACCATCAATGGGGAGGTCCCTGCTGGTAGTACCTTAGGTAAAATAAAGGATTTTAAAACTAAATTTGGTGAAAGCTTATCTTTTATGTCCTAAATACACTGTAAATTACAGTGTATTTGGGAGTTGTTGGTAAGTTGACAGTTCTAGGTCAACTGGAAGTATCCTATAGGTTTTGGGTTAAAAACCTAAATAGTGATTTTTAATATTTAAGGCTAGAACATTGCCCTGGTTAGGCAAAGGTCACGGGTTCAATACCCGTCTCGAATCGAATTGTCTTTATCCACTTTATTAAAAATTTATGAGAAATTTTGCAAAATAATTGCTTTAAAAAATTTATCCTAAATTGTGATTCCCGTCCGAATCATGAAATCTGACGAAACGGATTATAAAAAGTTGTAAATTTAGGGGTGCCCAATACATACATAGTAAAAACACAGTATAAAGAGAGAAAACCTATCAGTAGCGTTACGCCTTTGAAGTTGACTAAATGCCGACAATGTCCAGACAGTGATGCTTGTAGGGTTGGCACAAGTATACAAGGCTGATGTTATTTATAACTTTTTTCGTACTCGCAATATATAATATAATATATGTATAAATAATTAATCAATAATATAAACTCTGGTTTTAATAAAATAAGGATCTGCGATTTCATCAATTGCCGCACACGGAAGAAGGCAAGGTTCATTTCATGTCGAATCGATAGTTTTTCTAATGAGAAAGCGTTTACGAAATGGCTTGGTCTTAGATATAAAATTATCATGTTGGGTACATTTATAATTCATGGAGTTTCTAGTAATTCATGCACCCATTCCATTTTATTTTAACTTCACAGCGGCCATTATTGATTGCAAAATTAACACGAAATTTGTACTCAGCATACCAAAAAACCCCTTATACGATACCCATTAAAAAAAGTTTATAACTACAGCGCGGCGGCCATATTGGATTGCAAAATTACCACGAAATTTGTATTCAGAATGTTATCTTTCTTCCGTGTGCAAACAAAATTTTGTTCGCCGGTTGGGAAAAGCCCTTTCTCGTCTCGTCCCTTGTCCCCTGCACGATTGCTCTGTGTAGACAGCTTCGTCGACCGACTGTATGTTTTTCAGCTGTGGTAAAATCCAATGAACATATACCTCTGAGTTGTATGGGAGCTAGTAAAATTCGAAGGTCTAGCTTAATTAGGCCTACTCCTATTTTTCGGAACCCTCCGCGCATGAGTTCGACTCGTGCTTGACCGATTTTTTGCCTTATTGGCAATTGAGAGCTATTTTTGAATAATGTCGAACTACCATCTAGACATATTACGATAAGTTTACGATCAATATAATGCTGCGAAATGACAAAACAATATGTGCTAAAAGGCTGCATCTACATCATAAAACAAGTGTCTCTCCACAAGTGTACCTAACGGCGCGTGGTGTGTTGTGCGACAGGCGGTGGAGGACGTGAACCGCGGCGTGGTGAGCGCGGGCGCGCGCCTGTACCAGCTGAAGGCGCTGCAGGACGTGCGCCGCGCCGCCGCCTACCTGGCGCTGGCGCGCGCGCTGCCCGGCTACGGACACGTGGCCTTCCCGCCCGCGCGCACCGACTGCCGCGCGCAGCCCGCCCTGCAGCTCTCCATCGGTGCGTCTCTGTCTCTCTCTCTGTCTCTGTCACGCGTCTTTCTGTTGTAAATGTATTGTGTACATTTCGTGTAAAGTTGCCGTGCTCAACAACACAGATTGCCAGTGCGTCTGAGCTAACCGTAACGTGGATGTGTTTCCGCAGGCTGGTCGGGGCTGAGGCTGGCGGCGTGGAGCGAGGGCGGCGAGGGCGGCGAGGGCGCGGGCGGCGCGGAGGTGGCGTGGCGCGGCGTGCGCTCGTGGCGCGCGGACGACGCCGCGGCGGCGCTGCGCCTCACCTACGTGCGCCACGACCACACGCGACAGCTCACGCTCTTCACGCCCTACGTGAGTGCTGCTACTGACTAGACGTGTGCCGCTCTTTACTGAAACGACTCAGCGAGTCGTTTCAGTAAAGTGAATCGCTGATTCGAATCTTTTACACCGCTTTACATGAATCAGTGACTCAATTGCACCTCGTTTTCGATCGGTTTAATCGGCACGTGCAACTAAAATTTAATTAAACAAAATACTAACATAATCTTAATTCTTTAAACAAAGGTCAATAAAAACTATTCATTTTAATTTATTTGCTCTAAAAATCGAGCTTAGATACAAGTTGAGTCACCGATACAAATGAAGCACTGAAGTACTTTACTGATTCGAATCTTTGAACTGATCCAGATACGAACGAATGATCCATTCTCAACAAAGATACGTTTTCGCCACCGCTACTACTGACGCCTCCCTTCCTCGCTGTATCTAATCGCACCAACGCGTATGAGAGCGTGTAAACTCTCTCCCATTGTGTACTAGGTTCAGACAATCGTTAAGTAAGCTTCGCTGGCACCATACAGGATGGAAACTTTCAACGGGGCAGTAAGGAGAAGTACCTTATCCGTTGCACCTACACGGAAATGGTCTTAGGAGACTATCCATAATTGAAGTGAAAACTTCTTTTTAGCGGGGCGCACCCCGCTAAAAAGAAGAATATTTTTAGATGAGATAAATCGCTGGACTCGCGACACAGTTACGAGACGCAGCTATAGCACAGCCGAAAAATCATACAGTCGGTCGACGAAGCTGTCTAGACAGAGCAATCGTGCGGAGGGCAATGAAGGATACGCGGGAGGGCATATCGCGAGCCGTGAACATAATTTTGTTAGTAGCTCGGGCCAGTCTTTCAGGGCTGACACTTTCACTTCCGCTTGCTATAATTATTATAATATTGTATCGATTTTTTAATTAATTACTAAATAATAAAATGCCGCATACGAATTGTGCTGTGAAAAATAAGAATCTTCAAGGAAGAAAGGTGAAGTGGGTGTAATCATGTCGCATGGATAGTTATTTTTATTAGAAAGCGTTTACTAATTGGCTGCCGCGGCGTAGTTATAAAATTATTATGTTGGGTACATTTATGGGAGAGGGAGGGGTTCTTAGTATATTAAGTACGAATTTCGTGTTAATTTTGCCGCCGAATCGTGGTTATAAAATTTAAAACTAAATTTTAAATTTAGCGGTTTTCTGGTATGCTGAGTACGAATTTTGTGTTAATTTTGCAATCCAACATGGCTTAAAAAAATCATGTTGGGTATCGCATATGAGTATTATGGTATGCGGAGCACACATGTGAGTTCCCATTTCTCATTCCTAGTTCTCATCCCCAATTCCCATTCCTGATTCATGTACCCGTTCCCTTGACTTTGTATAACGGAGCGGCGGCCATATTTGATTGCAAAATTAACACGAAATTCGTACTCAGCATAACAAAAAAAACCCCTTATACGATACCCAAAATAAAATTTTATAACTACAGCGCGGCGGCCATATTGGATACTAGAAACCCCTTGAATTATAAATGTACCACATATTAATTTCATATCTACGACGCGGCAGCCATTTCGTAAACCCTTTCTCATAAAAAAACTATATACCTTCTTCCGTGTGCGGCAATTGATGAAATTGCAGATCTTTATTTTTTTAAAACCGGTGTTTATATTATTGCTTTCTTATATAATGTTACTGGTAGGTTTTCTCTCTTTATACTGTGGCTATAGCGTGTGCATGCATGTTCATATAACAGAACGCGAACGCGTCTAGATTATTAAATAAATAAATTATAAATCAATAAATATCAATTACGCCTTATCCCCGAAGGGGTGGCAGTGGCATATTATATGCCCACTTTTCACCGTGTGGATTCCTGTCCCACGTAATAGGTGGTGAGCCCATTGCCGTGTTAAAATAGACAGACGCAGGTTGTGGCTACCTGCTGTTGAAATTTTTCAAGCCGCCCATAAGGCCTTCAACCAGGCTTAACGACTGCCATTTTACTGGCAACCGGGACCAACGGCTTAACGTGCCTTCCGAAGCACGGAAACGCTCGCAAATGTAAATGCCACAAAGTGGTCACCCATCCGAGGACCAGCCATAGTGAAACTTGGGTAACTCAGTGATCGTTTACAGCACACTGCGACCGCGGGGCCACGAGCGCTTCCAAAATTAAATTATTAATAAATTTAGTTTTCACTTCTGTCGGCACTCCCGGAGTGCAACCCGTAATTTTTTTACGGAATTTTGATACCCATTCATAGATCTTCAAAAAAATTTACAGTTAGCAAGAAAATAACCATTTGACATACAAACATTTTTTGATGGTAATTGATCCTGTTTCTAATACTGATCAAAAACTTCTATACTAGTTCGAAATTAGAATTTAAACTTATAAATTAGTATATTATAATTAGTTTTTAAATTTATTTTTTAATTCAGTCATCTAAAAGATCTCAACTGACACTAAAAAAAACTTTTGCGTATAATTTTCATACAAAATGTACGGGAAAGGTTTTTTGCAATTTGTGACCTTTTGAGCACTTTAACGATGGTTAAACCAATAAAAGTTTTTGATCAGTATTAGAAACAGGATCAATTGCCATCAAAAAATGTTTTTATGTAAAATGGCTGTTTTCTTGCTAACTGTACTCACTATCAAAATTCTATACAAAATATGGATAGTCTCCTAAGACCATTTTCGTGTAGCTGCAAAGGATATAGTATATTTCATTACGAGTGCGGAAAGCCTGTCATTGCAAAGAGTTCCGACAAATGTCTACCCGAGCCAAGGCGCAGCTGAAGGTAAGGGTTGACAGTCAGAACAAGTTGCAATGACAGTTCCGCACATGTACTGAGCAACTTTTTTAATACAGTTGCGAATATATGAAACAATTTAATAAAATAATAAAATCGCAATAAACTGTTTTTTTTTGGAAAATGGCGCCAACCATAAAAGAATAAACGCAGATTTTTTTTTTGTTTTCTTCACCCATTCTGGGTAGGCAAAGGGAATTTTGCCCATACAGCCAAGTCTTCATTAGAATTTTTTTATTGATATGTAATGAAAACGAAATTTAATGGGATGAAATGAAATGAAACCTAACCCAACTCGTTGAATCAAATCATTAAATTTGATTTTGAAACAAATTATTAGCTTCTTTTCAGAAATATTTGCATGAATCATAAAACCTTCTATGAATTTTTTTTAGTAAAAAGTTCGTGGTTAGTTTTTTCTTTTTCATAGACATTATTTTGACAGTTGGGAAAGAAAACGCACGAGTATGTAATAGCCCACATCCCGAACGCTATACGTCCCTGCAATACGCCACTTTTTGAGCAAATGTATTAAAAAACTATTTCCCCTTGCTGCCCCGCTGAAAGTTTCCACCTTGTATACTGGAGCGGAGCATCAGAGAAAAGGAACGAAAAAAAAAGAATCGGATTATATAAATCAGCGAAAAGGACGGATCTATAAATAAATATTGTGCGACACTTTTCACACAGCGCCATCTAGCCCAAAGTAAGCTAATATTAGCTTGTGTTATGGGATCTAGATAACTGATAAACATACTTATATATTTCTAAATACATACATATTATAGATAAATAACACCCAGACACAGAATAAACCATCGTGCTCATCACACAAAGTTTTATCCTGGGTGGGAATTGAACCCACGACCTCTTGCGTAGCAGTCGGATGCACTCCCACCGCGCCACAGAGGCAGTCATCTATGAATGATATTCCACAAGAATTAAAAAATTCCAAAAGAACGTGCATTATTAATAAAAAATCCCATTAAAGCCCCATGTTTGTTGGTAATAACTTTATTAATTCTGCGAATTAAGAAAAATTCTGACGCCGTCACGATTTCGTTTAAATTAGGTTAAGAACTCTAAGAGTTATAGCATCTCATATATTTGGCTATTGAAACTGATCCGCAGCAATAACACTGAAATTGTCTTCTAGAGGGTTTTTACGTTTAGGGACGTAACTTTGACTGCAATTTAATTCAAATTGTGTTTTACATTTGACACATTGTTTAACAGGAGGCAAAGACACATCGTTTGACTAACAAATTATCCAACGTCTTCATTCTAATCAAAAATTGAAGCGCTCGTGGCCTAGCGGTCTCAGTGTTCTGTAAACGATCACTGAGTTACGCAACTTTCACTATAGCTGGTCCTCGGATGGGTGACCACTTTGTGGCATTTACATTTGCGAGCGTTTCCGTGCTTCGGAAGGCACGTTAAGCCGTTGGTCCCGGTTGCCAGTAAAATGGCAGTCGTTAAGCCTGGTTGAAGATTTCAACAGTAGGTAGCCACAACCTGCGTCTGTCTATTTCAACACGGCAATGGGCTCACCACCTATTACGTGGGACAGGAATCCACACGGTGAAAAGTGGGCATATAATATGCCACTGCCACCCCTTCGGGGATAAGGCGTGATGATATTTATTGATTTATTATTTCATTCTAACCAACAATTGGTTATGAACAAACAGATGGAATATTTCATAAGTTTCGGCCGTATATGTTTCTTTCTTTACAGATGACCAATCCTCTCATAACGATGGCGGTAACCAAATATCATACAAGTTTTGAGTATTAAGCATAGATCAACTATTTCATGCCACTGATAACGTCATTAAGAGTAGGTAAATTTAAAATTTTAATGTCCCATTAGAACCGCGAATTGCCTGAAGAGAATATATAAGGGGCGACACTGCTGTCTGTACATTAAGAAACCAGCTAGAACCAGACGTTAATTTTTCGATAAAATATTTTTTTTTATACCACTGAGGTGGCAGACGAGCGTACGGCCCATCTGATGGAAAGTGGTCACCATAGCCTATGGACGTTTGAAACACCAGAGGTGCAGCATTCTACATTTATTGTGGTACCTACTATTTCAAGATCTATTTTACCTAACTCTAAGTTTTTTAATCTTTCCAGTATCAGTTCCTGTGCAACTGCATGGATAGAATAGCTGAGGAAGCGAACTGGGTGGACACCGGTGACTAGACGGGACGTGCAGCACTGCCTTGAACTTAGCAAGTAAGCCACGGAAACGGTATTATCTCTCACTCTGCGCCCAGTACGGTAAAAGTGTATTTTTTTAAAAGCAGCACTGTTGCCAGCTCTAAAATAAATTTTCTACCATGTGGCGCGAGTTTTAGTTTGTTATTCTATAAATAATTCAAAATATTAATTATTTATCAGGAAATTTAATTTATTTACTACATAAATGTAGTGTTTGATAAATGTTTTTTTTTTGAAACTCAATATTACTATGATTAAAAATGTAGTAGTAATATTGTTTGTGAGGAAAAAAAAATCAATGTACTTTCATCGAAATACATATTATTACAAAATAGAGATGCTAGATTATTATCTCTTCAGATTGAAACGCAATATCAAGGAATAATGGTAGAATAGTTATATTATTGTTAATAGTAATAATCTCCAAGCAATTGCTTATAATGAATTATTTGTATTTCGTATTGTGAGTGTAGAGAACAATTATCTAAGACTTAGAGGTTTAAAGTGAAGTGTGAGTAGTAGCAATAGTTTAATTGCCAGTTTAGAAATTACTACCATTTTTGATAAATATGTGTTTATAATATAGAGCTGTACAGTCAGCTACTGAAGTAGATTAACAGGATCCAAAGTCACTGAATAGATTTTCGAATGAAGTTTGTATTGTTCTTATTTATATCAAATTATTTGAGAACAGTGTATAATTGACTAAAATAGTACTGTTATATAGTTCTGCTATGCTTAGTTTAGACTTTGGTTGCTGACTGTACGCCACAAATCGATATAAATAATTCTATTAGCGTCTGCTTGTTGCTCTCGAGCTGCCTGGTATAATTGCCAGGAGCTACAAATGTCGAGTATTCAGTTTTATATAAATACAAACGTTTTCTACCTTTTTCTACTACCTACTTCACTAGCTCAAGTCTGGTAACATCGACTGTTATACCTATTAATTAGTCTCTCTTTGTATAGTTATTGTATATTTAATACACTTTTCGAGAAGTTTCGCGATATCTATACTAATATTATAAAGCTGAAGAGTGTTTGTTTGTTTGTTTGGTTGAACCCGCTAATCTCAGGAACTACTCGACGGATTTAATAAATATTTTTGTGTTGGATAGCCCATTTATCGAGAGAGGCTATACATCATCACGCTAAGACCCTGAGGAGCGGAGCAGTAATCATAAATGTCGACAAATCGGTCAAAAAGTTTTTGTGAATTATTGTAGAATTTATAAGCGACGGGAAAAAATAGGTGCGACGGGAGTACAAAGTATGACATGGGCGAAGCCGTGGGGTGTCACCTAGTTTATGATAAGTGTATATCGCGATAAGTCCCGAAAAGTGTATTATAGTTTCTATATTATGTACTTATATTGGTAGACAAGGTTTTTTATAGATCTGTTTTTTTATGTTGCTAATTTGAAATATTTTAGAAATAGTAGTACACATTGAGGGATGAATGTAATAAAAAACTTCAATAAAACTGTCAATTAAGTCAGTATTTAAGGTCAAATATCATCGATGCCTAGGTTATGTAATAATTTGAAAATAATCGTGATATCTACTTCGATTTCATACACTTTTTGCCACTTTGCCCTTGACAAGTCTGTTTTTCAACCTTTTCACCAAATCCCTTCCCATACGATGCTGTGACGATAGATTTGATAAAAACCAAACTTCACTTAAAGTTTGTTTCATAAAAATGCTATTTTCACGTCATCAGTAATTCTAGTTGATCGTTTTTGAACTATCGCGTTCTATACTATAATACCTGTGACTACGGTCAGCGCGGGTTAGGGCCACCGCAAGTTAGCTACTTTTAACTAGTGATTTAATCGCTTTTAGAAGCTAAAACATTAACAATACAGTCTCAAAAACCGGTTGCAGATACTAGAAGTAGGTATTATGAGGTGGCCCTTAATCAAGCAATAAAAACGCATACATGCCATGAAAACAAATACATATAGTAGAAATTTGTATGGAATTGCAATCCAAAAAGTCATACTTTGCTAATTTATAAATCGTAATAACAAGAGAACTGCCATGCGGGAAGATTCGTGTCACTGCGACACGCTCAACGCGCGCAAACGGCGCAACGGACAAAGAGCTCTTTTAATCTCCATCACTAAATTGCTTAAAATACTGCGTTTTCATGTAAAAACTTGTATACGGATTCTGGCGGAAATAGTGAAAAACGCGATTGCCACTCCGTTATAATTTTTTCAAGAATAGTGTATTTTCGAGTGTTTATATATAAAAAATAAGGTTTCTTAAACATAGAAGCTTCGACAAAGTGCACAAGTGTTGTGAACTTGGATAACTCAGTGAAACATGGCATTTTCTGTTACCTTCCAAAGTGCACATATATAGCTGCAGTAACATTACCATCGCCTTACTTTAGGCAAGGACACGGGATCTAGAACTGGACTTGACATCGACAAAGTACTGGACATGACCAAATATAAAACTTAAATAAATTTTGTACTAAAGATAAGGCTGTATGGACTGAGTTTCCTATGCATGCTCAAGTTAGGCGAAGACAAATTTTAACAATATCTTTATAGTACACGGTGCCACGACTAGTGAAGGTGAGGTTTACGCGGGAAAGTCGACAAGTGCGAACGCTTGCTGTATATTATGTTCTAAAACTAGTGCATTTATTTTGTTATATGTGCGGAGTGGTGGTGTCTTGGACATAAAAAACTGTGTTAACGTGCTATAGCAAATGACAATTACATATATGCAGTGAAATGCTATTTTCTATCTTGCCGCGTAAAGTCCACTGAAAACCTCAGTATAAGAACTACCATTATACTGAGGATAAGGACCAGGACTGAGGACTCGACATCGACAAAGACTGGACAGGACTAAATTAGAAGATAAGATTGAAGAAATATGAAACAAAAAATTAAGATTTGGCTAAAAGGTCTTCGAAACCAGGCCATAAAATAATTATAAAAAAAACTAGTTAAGGTTTAATCGTATCTATTGTTGAACATGTCGCGGCTACACAAATGTTCCCGAATGCCATTTATCCTGTTTTTACTATTTCTATGGCGCCTAATGTGAAATCATGTACTATTAGAATTATTGATAGAAAACTGATGATTTTTTTAAAACTTTTGTACTTATTTATTTTATAGATGTGGTTACGCAATTTATTTTACTTGTAGAAACAGCATTGTCCCAATTCGATGGTTGCTAATAAATCATTTATTAAACGTATTTTAAAATACTGACGTATATTACTATCGATTAATTATTATTGATATTATATTTTTTTGCTATTTAATATTGAAATGATTTATAGATTATTAGATTTTTATGTTAGATTATGTAGCGCGAACGTAGCCATGTTAGTTATGCGTAACGCATTTAAAAGTGATAATGTAACATATTACAAATTTCATTATTAGAATAATTATACTGTAAAAACTAGAATATACTCCATTAACCTTACTTGAACATAGATGGCGTTGATTGTAGTGTACGCGTTGTCTTATGTTCTCAATAGGTGGCGTTTTTATCAATTTACTAAAACTTTATGAAGTTTTCAAAGTATTTACTAGAAATAACCTACAATAATTATAATAATAATCTTCGAATATTCCTATACAATGAAATGACATGATACCCTTTAGTTTTATATTGCGATTGAATTCATTAATTTCGTTTTATACGTTGAACTGACAGTTATTTTATACATGTTTTTTACACAATACGGACAAATCAATTATGAATGTTATATTAAGTAAATGCGTTAAATATTTCAATCTTTTAAATGTATTATCATTTTAGAGTTTATTTAATGTATGAGTGATATATATGTACCTAGTGTTGTATGTTATGTATGCATGTATCTATACAAACATATGACTCGTTTGTCTGCTGATATAATTGTTATTTTATATATGTTAAAGTAAAGCGAGTATTGGACTACCAATAACTATGTATAGATTATAGACATTTGGCTATTTCGCCCCATAATACCTAAGGCTTATTGTAGGAAAAGACGTGATTAATTTAAAAAAAAATTCGATCCGAATATTTCGAAAAAAAAAAAGCAGCATCTAAATTCGTCCATCTGTTTGGGAGCTCTAATGCCACAGAGAAACAGATACACAAACAAAAAGATTAAACTTATAATGTATAACACTTTTTTGTCGGGTGATAGTAATGCATGGATCAGATCCTTAATTTAAATAAGTGCAGTATTTATTGATAGCCCGCGACTATGCAAAAGCTGGTATTTATAACTAAAAGCGATGCTTCGTTAAGCGATATTATGTTACAAGCTATGTATATATTGTCCAAGTCAATTGGTTTTATTATACCTATATGAATTTTATTATAATTATATATATGTTATTGTAATATATAGCTTTGTATAGTTTAGGCAGTGTAACTGTACTATGTTGAATGTTTGCTAATTTTGACATTTAATGCCTTTCACATATCTATCATATCTTTCATCCTAATCACTATTAGATCTTTTATATAATCATTTTTGTATAATCAATAATTGATCGCAGGTAGAGTACAAAATAACCGAAAATGTTTAGCGAGTGTCAATCAATAAATACTAGTTGATTGTGGGATGTATGTTTTTATTGTAATTCACTTGTATTATATAACCATGCACATTTCCTACTTCTAATAAAGTTCTGTATGCATGATTCAACTATAATTTCTTACCCTTAAAATTTCTGGCACACGGAACTTACAAAGTAGATCGTTATTGAAGCGAGAGCGAAAATTACAACTGATTTGCTCATTCTGTTTACTAGACTACTAGTATTGACGGCTGGAAATCTTTATTTTTTAAACAGGGAAATGGGCTCAACACCTGTTACGTGGGAACAAGAAGCATACGGGAAAGTGGGCAT
Source organism: Thumatha senex (assembly GCA_948477245.1). Classification (NCBI taxonomy): domain Eukaryota; kingdom Metazoa; phylum Arthropoda; class Insecta; order Lepidoptera; family Erebidae; genus Thumatha; species Thumatha senex. Next base: position 23,767,868 of record OX419741.1, on the reverse strand, counting down.
ATAATATGCCCTGGCCTACCCTGTCGGGGAAAAAGGTAAAACAATATGTATGTATGTACGCACACTAGTTTACACACATGAACAGATTAATATTAGACTTGTTGGTATCGCACAAGGAAATCTTACAGATAACCTTTGGATGGAGACTGCAGGGTGGGGAATATATTGAGTGGATTTTTAAGACGGGCCAGTAAAGGTCTGAACCTTAACAGTTACATGCAAAAAGTTCCTAGGAGACCATCCATACATTTTTAAAATACTCGGAACTGCATTCACACATAAAAAAAGTGTGTGTACCAGAGTACACAGGGGAAATCGTCATTTTTTACAGCTATAACATTTCTCTCGTATGTCGATGAAGAAGTTTCACTTATGATAAAGAAGTTTTACTTCAAAACAACTGTGTACTTCAAAAATGTGGAAAAAGTTTCAGCCTCGAATCCGTGACTTCTAGTGAGAAGTCACGGATTCGAGGCTGAAACTTTTTCCGTATGCCGCGTAAGTGTGCCGCGTACTTAACCAACAAGCTGCCCGTCTTCTCATAACTTAGGTCACAGATGAGCATACGGCCCACATGATGCAAATAAATGATTACATATACCTATTACGATTATAAGTCAGTGAGATAGTAAGTTTATCTTTACCTGCAACAGTAAGAAGTATAAGTGTGTTGCCAAATAGTTAACGGCTAAAACCTGAATGTAATATATGTATATCGTCTAAAATATAGGTACTAAGAAATGCATAAAAAACCTTCCACAATTATGGATGAGTATAGTAAGTAACCCGCTCAAAAGTTTGCAAGTGAGTATGGGAAATTGACCTGTGCCGCTCAAACGTTGAAAGTGAGTATTCGAAAGTCTATTGTACCACTCAAAATTGCAAGTGAGTGTGGGAAAGTAACCTGTACCGCTCAAAAGGCGCAAGTGAGTATCGGAAAGTAACCTGTACCGCTCAATAGTTACAAGTGAGTGTGAGAAAGTCACCTGTACTGCTCGAAAGTTTCAAGTGAGTATGGCAAAGTCAATTGTACCACTTAAAGTCGCGCGTGAGAGTGAGTAAGTCACCTGTACCTCTCAAAAGATACAAGTGAGTATGGGAAAGTAATTTGCTCCGCTAAAAAGTAGCAAGTGAGTATCGGATAGTAACCTGTACCGCTCAATAGTTACAAGTGAATGTGAGAAAGTCACCTGTACTGCTCAAAAGTTGCAAATGAGTATGGGAATGCCACCTGTACCGCTTAAAAGTGACTGCATAGGGCTGCAAGCTATTTTCAGATACAACCATTTAAGGGTGACCAATTTCCTCATTGTTCCATACAAATTGCGTTTAAAGATAACTCCTTACTTTATCTCATATATCACCACAAATGAAATGCAAATTGAGTCTTTATGTTGCTAACTATGTCTGCATGGTTTCAAAATTACAATAAATATAATATTTAAAAAGTTATGAGCCTCGAAATTTTCATATTTTGTAGACAATTTTTACAAAACTTGGCAAGTAAATAAAGAGTATTACTTGTAAGAAACTTGTAAAAAGACTTCCATAATAACATAGTTTGTTTATACAAAACGTCCAATAACTTATTTTGATTACACTAAATGTAGACATCAATCTATAATTATTAAAATTCTGAATGCATTTTTACGAAATTTGCCGTGTTCGTTTTCAATGCGTATCATCTTGCTGCTCTCTTGACTCGTTGCTTGCTGCGGGGGTAGGGGAGGGAAAATCAGCGGTTGTGCGGCGGTTGAATGAGGAGAGACAGACAGGGTAGCATTGCGGACTGCCTATTAGCATGTAATTGGCTAATTGGTGGTGTGTGAAGTAAATCATTGAAAATAGATACTTATGACAACGATGCCGGAGAGTACTTGACTGACAGTTCGTTCGTCTCAGTTGGTTATTATTGTGATTGCATGCTTTTACGTCGCGTCGCCCACCCAACTCTCTAAAGCAAAGGTATAAAATGCAACTGGGACTAATGTAATGATGATACATGTGACTGCCTCTGTGGCGCGGTGGGAGTGCATCCGACTGCTACGCAAGAGGTCGTGGGTTCGATTCCCACCCAGGATAAAACTTTGTGTGATGAGCACGATAGTTTATTCTGTGTTTGCGTGTTATTTATCTATAATATGTATGTATTTAGAAATATATAAGTATGTTTATCAGTTATCTAGATCCCATAACACAAGCTAATATTAGCTTACTTTGGGCTAGATGGCGCTGTGTGAAAAGTGTCCCACACATATTTATATTATTTATAGAATGCAATTAATCTTCTATAATAGTGCACTCATACCTATTTATAAAATCGGAACTATAAAAATAATTAATAAATTGATAATGTAGACTATTATATCTAGGTTTTTATATTATATCTTTGTTTGGTTGAACGCGCTAATCGTAGGAACTCAGGAACTACTGGTCGGATTTGAAATTTTGTTTTTGTGTTGGACAGTCCATTTGTCGAGGAAGGCTATTATTGTAGGTAGGTACATTGAAATACTATTTGGTAGCTAACGAACTATTAGCCATTTTATATTCTATTAGAACTATTAGATATCTATATAATAATATTATAAAGCTGAAAAGTTTGTTTGTTCGGTTGAACGCACTAATCTCAGGAACCACTAGTCGGATTTGAAAAAATCTTTTTTTTGTTGGATTGCTTATTTATCGAGGAAGGCCATATGCTATATATCATCACGCTACTACCCTGAAGAGCGGAGCAGTAGTCATAAATGTCGACAAATCGGGCAAAATTTTATGCATTATTGTAGAATTTATAAGTGACGGGATTAAATAGGTGCGACGGGAGTTCGAAGTATGTCTCGGCCACGGTCACCTAGTATTATAAATTAGAAGAACAAGCTTTAGAGTTTGTTTGTTTGGTTGAAAACAGTAATCTCAGGAACTACTGGTGCGAATTGAAAAAATATTTTTGTGATGGCTGTCCATTTTTCGAGGAAGCCTGTAGGCTATATAACATCACGCTACTACCCAGGAGAGCGGAGCAATAATAATAAATGCCAACAATCGGGAATATTTTCAAACATTATTGTATAAATAGAGACGCGCGACGGGATGAAATGGGTGCGCCGGGGGCTCGAAGTGTGGAAAGGGCGAAGCCGCGGGGGTCAGCTAGTAAGATATATCACGAATTTAATATCTAAAATATTACTAGCTTTCCGCAGAAATTCCGAAATTTCCACGAAACTGATAAGTTCTTTGTTACTTATTTATATTGTTTTTATTATTAATATTAGCTAGTTGTATAGCTATTTCCACGTAAACATTTTTGCCACCCGTGCAAAGCCGCGGCGGGCCGCTAGTATTTTTTCTAAATACATACATAGATATTAGGTATACATGGGAAACACCCAAAACTCTAAAACACCCATTTGTGTATTATACAAATATTAGTTCCGATCCGGGGTTCAACCCCGAGACCTCGGCGCGGCAGTAACATACTTACGCCGCCGAGGCAGTCAGCGGTAGGGTAATGTAGCCTGGTCGTCCATTTCTCGTCCAAAAGATGGGGCACTCCTCAAAAACAGAGGGAAATAACCATACCGAGACACTAACAAAAATGAACGGTATTTCTATCAAAGCTTAGATATGTGGTAGGTATTTGCATGTAAATAAAAGCTAGGTGCGCGTTACCACCATTACTTAGAAAATATACTAAAATCTTGTGAGATACAATACTTGCGGTCGTATGACCATATAATAAAGTAATGATGTTCGTTTTTAGATTAACAGTTAAACTAACGCTGAACGCGAACTGCACCACCAAATTTATACATTAGTCACATTGCGTCCGTAATGGACGCCATCTGGCCTATCTAATTCTAACTAGGATGGTTTTTACTAAGACAAATCATGATAAATGATTAGTATTTTATGGATTCCGTCATTATTAACATACACATTGTAATGGCCTCTATGCGTCCATTATAACGATAATAGAAACAGATACAGATGTCGAAGATCATACTTGGACGCAAACTACCTATAGGTGAGAGCTTAACAATGATTGTGACCACATTTTAGTCACACACAAAAAGTGCCTTCCAGATCCACAAGAGCACAGATTTACTGTGCTCTTGTGGATCTGTTCTACTCCACCCGGGAGCTGTAAGACATCGCCGCTCTTGAGCTTAGTCCCTGTCTACAAATTTACACCTATTTTTTTTAAAGATTAAGGTACTAATCTCTTATATTTATCTCTCCTAAGTTGGTGGACGCAAACTGGTCCACAGGTGGTCGCAATCTGGATTTTAAGGACGTTAAATGGGTAAATGATATGTTTTGGCTATTAGTATATTTATTTATTAATATATCAAACGTTTTGTCCAAAACTGTTTAATAAATTTAACAAGACTATTCGAAATTCGAAATTACTACTCTAACATTTTTATTCTGACGCGTACAGACGAAGTTACCCTACCACTAGATATAGTTTGCGGGTCCGAATTTTATTATTGCGCAATAATAGGTACTCGTAATTGGGTGTAAGGGGCCCCACCAAGATCTTCGGGGCCCAAGTCAACCTCCCGTGCTAGTGCGTGCACCTGCTGACTAACGGACGAGGCTCTGGCGCTGGCTTTCCCCTCTGGGGTTGGGAGGTCTGAGGGCGTCGCTCCCTTAAAAGCCACCCGCCAAAACTAAATGGAAATGTACAATCGGAATGTAGCTAGGGATAGGGCGCCGCCGCAAAACGGCGCGCAGGAGCCCCGCCCGACTCCTGTGGCAAGTAGGCTAGGGCTGCCGTGTGTCGGGCCAGCACGGCTAAAGAAGTTAGCCCCAACCCGAATCCGCTTCGCATCTTGGAACATTGGCACGCTGACTGGGCGTGCGGTAGAGTTGGCCGAAGTACTCTCCAGGCGGAGGGTGGACGTGGCGTTCCTGCAGGAGACTCGGTGGAAGGGCAACAGAGTCCGGCCCTTGCAGAACGGCTAAAAGCTGTATTACACGGGTGCGCCTGGTGGGGAGAACGGGGTGGCCGTTGTGCTCTCTAGAGGGGCTGCAGAGTGGCATCTTGGAGGTGAAACGCTGTAGCGACCGGCTTATGATCGTGAGGGTGCTTATCGATGGGATTATTACCCACCTGATAAGTGCCTACGCGCCACAGGCCGGTTGTAGCGACGCCGATAAGATGTCGTTTTGGGGTCAACTCGAGGGAGTGCTTCGGAGCATTCCGTTGTCACAGGGAATCGTTTTGGGCGGCGACCTAAACGGTCATGTGGGTGAGAGGTGTGAGGAGTTTGAGCGTGTTCATGGTGGTTTTGGATACGGCACCCGCAACGCTGAAGGAGAAACTATCCTTAGAACGTGTGCGGCTGCCGATCTGGCCATTGTGAACACGTATTTCAAAAATAAATCCGAACATCTCATCACCTACAAGAGCGGGAGGCGTACAACTCAGATCGATTTCCTACTCACTAGGCGACACAGCATCGGCAAGGTGGCCAACTGCAAGGTCATACCCGGTGAGAGTCTTACTGCACAACACCGTCTCCTTGTCATGGACCTCTGCGTGAAGCCCAAAGGCAAACGCATCGAGCGGTGCCAGCGCCGCATCAGATGGTGGCTGCTTGATGAAACTAGGTCCCAGGAGTTCGTCTCAGCTGTAGTGAAGGCGAACCAGTTCAAGATTACTGGGACAAAGTTCAGGCGGCCATCCTTGGAGCGGCAAAGGTGGTGCTCGGTGTGTCTAAGGGTGGACGCAAATGTGACAAGGAAACTTGGTGGTGGAACGACGCAGTCCAGAGGGAGACTAGGGAGAAGAAAGCCCTCTTTAAAAAGTGGCAAGCGACCGGATCTCCTGAAGACCGCGACGCGTACAGGGCTGCCAAGCGCGCCACAAAGAGAGCTGTAGCCAGAGCCAGACGTGACCACTTACAACCTCTGTATGATAAGCTGGAATCGTCTGAGGGGCAGAAGCTCATCTATAAGCTGGCGCGCTCCAGGGTCAAAGCGGCACAGGATATATCCAAGTGTCGCTGTGTAAAAGACCCTGAGGGCAACCTGTTAATCGAAGCCTGGAAGGCGATGGGTCCTCGCGGTGTGGGCATCTTAATAAACCTTTTTAACCGCATACTCCTCAGCGGGCAGATCCCAAACCAATGGAGACTGAGTATAATTACTCCAGTCTTCAAAGGTAAGGGGTCAGTGCAGGAGTGCGGGAGCTACCGCGGTATTAAGGTGATGTCCCACACCATGAAGATCTTCGAGAGGATTATAGACTCTCGGATCCGGCAGGAGTGTACTCTCTCGGGGTGTCAATATGGGTTTCGCCCTGGTCATGGGACCACGGACCCTGTTTTTGCCCTGAGGGTTGTCGCAGAGAAATACAGGTCGAAGAACACGCCTCTGCACTGTTTGTTTCTAGACATGCAGAAGGCCTTCGACTGTGTTCCTTGTGCGATGATCTGGTGGGCACTGCGGTCCAAAGGGGTTCCAGAGGTCTATATTGACACTATCCGGGACATGTACTGTGACTCCGATTCAATGGTTCGGACTGCTGTTGGCGACACGAAACCCTTCCCCATCACCGTCGGGGTACACCAGGGTTCGGTCCTTAGTCCGCTTCTGTTCAGTGTAATATTAGACGAATTGTCGGACAGCATCAGAAACCCACATGAGCAGCCTCCATGGTTGCTCATGTATGCTGACGATATTGCGCTGGCAGACGCGGACAGGGGCAGATTGGTGCGACGAGTAAAGGCGTGGAAGGAGACGCTTGAGAACGGCGGTCTGAAACTAAATGTGGCGAAGACCGAGTACTTGGCAATAAACTCGACAGATCCCACATCCGTCCGCATAGGCGGTGATTTGGTCGAGCGCACGGACCAGGTTAAATACTTGGGATCTGTTTTTCACACGTCCAGTGACATCGATTGCGATGTCAAGTCACGCATTGCTGCCGCGTGGGCCAAATGGCGGGAGATGACCGGTGTCATTTGTGACCCTAAAATGCCGATCCGGTTGAAGGGACAGGTCTACAAAACCATTATTAGACCTGTCCTTTTACATGGCAGTGAGACGTGGCCGATATTGGAGCGACACAAGCAGGAGCTGCGTGTCACGGAAATAAAGATGCTGCGGTGGATGTGTGGGGTCACGCGGATGGACCGCGTGAGAAACTCTCGCATCCGCGGCAGCCTTCACGTCCGTGACATTGCAGACAAGTTGCAAGAGTGTCGCCTTCGTTGGTATGGTCACGTCTTGCGGCAACCGTACTACGTACGTACCGGCTACGTAGGTAACAAATGTCTGGCCATGTCAGCCCCGCCGGGTCCCGGTAAGAGGGGAAGACCCAAGAAGTGCTGGCTTGACGTCGTAAGGGATGACATGCGTGCCAATGGTCTCACTACAGGGGATGCCGAAGACCGTGCGAAGTGGAGGAGAAAATGTAGGAAAGCGGACCCGGGCGTCGCGAGACGCAACTGGGAAAGACGCTCGGATGATGATGAATAGGTACTCGTAATGGAGAACACAAATCTATAAAATTCAGCTAAAATTGGAGCGTAGCGCATGTACATTACATTAGTTTTTATTTCACTTCAATACATGCAGTATTTCCGAAGTTATAACGACGAGAAGTTATAGCATTTTTTTGAATTTTCGAGATTAGGCGCGCTGATTATGACGGCACAACGTAGCACAGACTGCGACAAGGCGCGGCGCGGCGTTCGGGTGCGAACGAGAGCGCGACTGACAAATAGTGATGCGTCGTTCCGGACATAAATAGGTCCGGGAACTATGTCCTCTACTGGAACGATTTCGGTGCAATCCACAATGTCAATCGAAGTCGGTCCGCATGTCCGCGGTAATCGGTGCGAGTGCGAGCGAGTTAGGTAATAGTCTAAAGGAACTCTGTGTCGCATCACACACCGACCGTACCGAACCGACCGACGACGGCGATAGCCGATGACTCACGAACCGAACCGACCGCTCTCTCTTTATCCTATTAGGCTCTTGCTATTTTGGAATAATGTGACTTATTCGATCCAACTTAAAGTCGATTAAATAATAATATGTAGTAAAATACACACTTGTTAGATGCAACAGCGTAACCCACGGCACGTATATGTATCAATATTTTTTAAACTATGTCTGTAAATACCTGTGTAATTTGTTAATATTTTTGACTATCTTCACGCTGTATCCCTGACGGGGTAGTCAGAGAGGACAGATCGCCAGGCTTCGCGATCCATGCATACTTCTTTCGCTTCTTCGAGATTCATCAATCGCTTCATACACGCACGTCTGGGTATCCGAGTACTTTTGACCTTTCCGTTTTTGAGCAATCTGCTCACGTGGTCTTCATATGTAAGTCTCGGCCTTCCCTGACTCCTTCTACCCTCTACTTTTGAACAATATATATTCTTCGTCAATCGTTCCTCACTCATTCGTTGGACGTGTCCAAACCAACGGAGCACGCCTTTTTCCAGCTTAACGCTGACACTTTCATTCTAACCTGCCATATTGCGTATCACTTCGTTACGTATTCGGTCGGCCAAGGTAACGCCGCACAATTTTCGAAGTGATCGCATCTCCACAGCATTCAATTTACTTTCATGCATCTGCTGACATACCCAGGTTTCACTACCGTAAAGCAAAGTTGGCACTAGCACTGCGTTATGAATCGCCAGTCGTGCTTCTTTTACGATGCTTTGTCGCTTTACTAACTGGGACAAAGCACCGTTAACTTTGTTTCCGGCAGCTACTCGCCGTTCTACATCCGAATCACATCTTCCATCCGCGCTAATCATACTTCCTAAATACACAATTTCATTCACTTGCTCTAAACGTTCCTGGTTTACTCTAATCTCGCATTTAGTTCTTACGTCACCTCTTTCAAATACTAGAACCTTAGTTTTACTTGCATTCAAGCGGAGACCCTTACTTTCACACCCCTCTTTCATATTAGTGACTAATGCCTGTAGGTCGGCTTCTGACGAGGCCATGAGCACCGCATCATCAGCGTACAGCAGACAGTTTACTGTAAAGTCACCCAAATTCACACCCATATTAAAATCTTTCAACTTCTGCAGGCAACTGTCCAGATACACTATGAACAGCCAGGCGGACATGACACATCCCTGATTGACGCCTGTACAGACATCAAAAAGAGGTGACACATCCCCCCCTACTCGCACGCAAGCCTTACAGTCCCTATAAAGCGACTGCATTGCCCGCAGTAGCGAGCCGTCCACACCATATCCTGGCAGCAAGTCCCATAGCGTTTCTCTCACAACGTTATCAAATGCTTTCTCTAGATCCACAAAAGCGCAGAAAACCTTCTGGCTAAGAGCCAGAAACTTTTCCGCGATCATGCGGAGAAAAAACACTTGATCCATGCAACCTCTTCCACGTCGGAATCCGCATTGAGCCTCCCATAAATACCTTTCAGACTTTTCTTGCATTCGTGCCGTTATAACCTTTGCATACACCTTAGTAGCTAAGCTGACCAAGCTGATCGCCCTGTAGCTGGAGCAGTTTAGGCGCGAGCCTTTCCCTTTGTAAATAGGTACTACAACTGCTACTCGCCAGTCATCCGGGACCTCACCTGTCCGCCAGCACAAGTTGCATAACAGACATAGTGTGTCCCAGACACGCGACCCACCGTACTTGATCATCTCAGCAGTAACTCTGTCTTTTCCCGCAGCCTTACCACATTTCATACTTCTTATCGCTTGTTCTATTTCTTTCATACTAATGACTTCAATGACATCGGGATCCGGAGCATCGAAGTGAGCTCTACTTCCCGATGTGGCATCTCTGTCTTTTCTTGCATACATCTTTCCATAATATTCACTCCATCTCTGCAGGACGTCACTTTGGTCTGTTAGGACGTCATTGTTAACACTAAGCACTTTATTCATACTGCAGATTGCCGAACAACTTCGGGTCTTGCCTACCTCTTTCCAGAAGAGCTTGGCATTAGCCCGAAAATTGGACGACAACCTTTCATCCGCTTTCATTCTGCACCTTTCACGAGCTTCTTCTATCAGTGCCATCGTGTTAACTTTCTGCAGCTTGTATCTCTCTTTCATATAAAAATCATTCCGCGAGGCTAAGTAGTCTAGCCATGCTTTCTTCTTCATTCGAACTGCTTCTTTCACTTCTTCATTCCACCATGCATCACGCTTATTACTACTGCCTCTTTTCGTTTCTCCACACACTTCCACAGCGGCATTTATCATACTGTCCCTAAGGTTCTGCCATACACTTTCCACATTCTCACTGCTTACATTGACGTCGCCAAGCTTTTCGGCTACCCTTTCATTATATTTATCCCTAATGGATGCATCCTGCAGCTTCCAGCTTTTGATGCTATAAGTCGGCTCAGGTTCAGGACACTCGGTGCGATGACGCCAACCCGCGAACAGACCCCTAATCCTAGTTATGACCAGGTAGTGGTCTGATCCCAGCTCAGCGCCTCGATAAACCCTTGTGTCCATCACCTGTTTACGGAGCAGACTATCCATTAGGAATAGATCTATCATGCTTCTCTTTGACTTACATCTCCTCGTATACATGTGAATTTGTTTGTGGTTGAACATTGTGTTCGCCACAAACAAATCCTTTTCCTTACAAAATGCCAGTATTAGCTTGCCAGCGTCGTTCACCCTTTTATCCCCATACTTCCCGAGTACCGACTCAAAACCATCGCGAGCGGTACCCACCCATCCATTCAAGTCTCCACATACTATAAGTCTTTCATTTCCTTCTATCACATTTAGAGCTTCTCTCATACTCTCCCAGAAGTCCTCTAGCTCACTCGCGTTCGACGAAGATACTGGCGCGTAAGCAGCTACCAGGAAAATCTTCGTCAAACCAAGTTTTACACGGATCCAGAGGATTCTAGGACCTACCAGTTTGTACTCATACATACCGGAGGCCAATCGCGAGGACAGCAAAATTCCAACCCCCCGACTGCCATGCTCGCTCTCTGGTACTCCAGACCAAAGCGCGAGCATCCCACCCGGGAGCTCCAAGACTTCGCTGCCCTTGCGCTTGGTCTCTGTCAAGCACACTGCATCTAACTTTCTCTCATTCATAACATCCATCAACTCATTCATCTTATCTGTCATTCCTCCCCTAACATTCCACGCAGCTACCCTGCACTCCATCCTCCACTTCCCGCCGTGTCGGGCCGCGCGTGTAAGGTCCCCTACGCCGCTCTGGCACACACTTTTCGCACCAGCTGGGACGAACTGGTGCGCGTCGCCTCGGGGGCACGCCCTAGCAGTAATCGCCCTGGTGGCACTCGTGTTGGAGTAGAATTGCAGCCGTAGCTGGCAGGGATGGCGACGCTTTGAATGATGTATATAATCAGTTGATTTATAAATACGCCAATCAAGTGCAAAAGTTCTTGTTTAGTAATATGTGACGTGTTTTTTACAACGTAAATGTATCATATCATGTGCCAACTAAATATTTCATCTAGCTCTTGGTTGACAGTCCTAAGCCTGAATATCATAATATTATGACATCTCCAATCACACGGACATGAAATCAAGAACCGAAAGGCCATATTTGAATCGGTGGAACTAAATAGTTCCGCGAACATGTTTCCTGAACATGGTTCCGAGAAGGAAAGGAATCGTTCCATGTCCGATCCTCTGTAGGACATGATTTGCGTACCTCTACTGACAAATGAGCTTGAGAGTTGTGACGTCTGCGGTCACCCGCGTTATACGAGTACGCACTTTGATCGTAAATATTTCAGCCATTTTTTGAAATATAAAAAAGTAAAAACACCGTTTTACTCATATTATTTTCTAGAATTATTTGGCATCTAAAGTAAAAAACGTTTGTCAGACCCATTTGAAATTTACATCAATGAAATGAAACACGTAGTGCGCACTCGTATCTCTTTGCTGCTCATTACTGGTGCTATTCCGTTCTCGCACTTCGCCAAGTGAGATAGCACTAATTTTAGCCACGCCCATCGAGCAGTTCGTGCTCTTGAAAAGAACAACCTTAAACTTAATTTACGCTTTGTTCTTATCAGATTGATTTTTTAGTAAGAAACTAACGAATTAACACCTAGTTAGCAAAATTACGTGACGTAACGATTTATTAGCATTGCCATACATAGGTTACTATAGTGTAGACGGAACTCACGCGAGGGTTCTTCGCTAACCATGCTCTCACGGGCGGGCCGGTCGCTAATTGGTGATCATAATTTACGCTGACGAGGTTCTGTGTGACTCCCACCCACTAATGAGATGCTGTACCTGCAGATTCTTTGAACCAGATGAATTCTCTATGGTTTTCGGGTCCTTTACTCAGTACTCATGATCAAAAGACATTTGTACTATATAATAAATATAATAAAGACAACCGAAACCTGCCATATTTTATGCCACATTGTATAGTGCCTTTTTCACTTAAAATAAGTACCTATTATCATATCTGATAACTTTTCTCTCAAAGTTTCCGCTATATTGCAATACTTCTGTGAGTATACAGAAGTATTGCAAAGTAGAATGAAATTATACGAGAATAATACTTGAAAACTATAATGAGTTATAGAAATCGTGTGAGTTTGAAAACAAATGAAGGCTGTCGAGAGGAAACAGAGATTGTTAACAGCAATACTAACATGAGTTCTTGTCGTAAGTATTGTACAGCAGGGCACCGTGAGGAGCACTATTTACCCCGCTGTAGTGTTCGGTGGGACTGGGGTTGGTGAAGTACTAAATGAAAACCGCAATGCCAGATCGTGCTTGACCGTTTATTCTTGCCACACAATCTGCCACAGTAAATTCTTGCTAGAACTATTCTTCTGGTCCAGGATTTCTTCAGGATTCTTGAGGATTTCTTCTGTAGTGGACTGTTCTGTTCCTGAGGACTGTTCCTGGTTACTGTTGCCGGTTGACTGTGTCGATACCCAAAATGGGTCGTGTATTTATTCAATTTTCGCATTATTTATTATTGGACAAAAATACAAGTCCAATCAGAATGTCTACATTTTAACCAATAGTAATTACGCAATATTTACAAATTTTTACTAAGCTACTTCGAAACTTTACCGTAACGAGAGCCGCGGCACATTTTTGTCGATTTCTACCTTAAAATCTAATTAAAAGTATATAAACTATGTATTTTCTTATTTACTACGTTATTACACATTTATAAAAAATATAAAATCAACAAAAAGACTATATAATAAATCATGTAAACAAAACAAATCGAAACCACAAGTACTGTACGTACTAGTTTATAGATACGTAGGTATCATTGTACTATGCGATCTTCAAGTCGTCCCGTACATCTCTCCCGCCGTGCAACTATGTTGCATTATCTTCGAGTACGGGCGCGACGTCTGTTGACACGGGTAGTACTATCAGCTTCTTCACCGGCCGCCGCAGGACGCCTCCTTTGGTCGCGATGTCCACTGTCCGCACGATGTTGTCCGGTCCAGGGTACGTGGCGATAACTCGGCCTCGTATCCACACGTTGCGAGGAAGGTTTGCGTCGACTACCTGTACGAGATCGTTGTTCTGTACTGGCTGTCCTCGTCCGTGGGGCTCCCGCCGGTGTTGAAGCTCAGGGAGATACTCTCGTAACCAGCGTGTCCAAAAGAGGTCTGCTAGGCGTTGTGAAGCCCGCCAGCTTGACCTTGATACTGTGTCTTGATCGGTGAATGACCCAGGCTGCGGTACTCGCCCTTGGCCCCCCAGTAGGAAGTGATTGGGCGTCAGGGCTTCTGGATCCTCTTCGTTTACTGATACATGTGTCAGTGGGCGACTGTTGACTGTGTACTCGACTTCTGTTAATAGCGTGACGAGTACTTCTTCTGTAGGAAAGCGTTCATGTAACGTTGCTGTTAAGGCCGTCTTCACTGAGCGGACCATTCGTTCCCAAGCCCCCCCCATAAATGGGGCTCCAGGGGGGATGTAGCGCCATGAGATTGTCTTCTTGGCTGCTTCTGCCTGCGTTGCTTCGTTGATGCTACGTCGAATTTCTTTGTCCGCTCCCTTTAGGTTAGTGCCGTTGTCTGACCAGATTTCTGTAGGGCAACCACGGCGTGCCATCATTCTTCTTAGGGCCATCACTGCAGAGTCCGTGTTGAGCGAGGCAGCGACTTCCAAATGTATGGCTCGGGTGGTGAGACAAGTGAATATTGACACGTATCTCTTCTGGTGACTTCTTCCGACGGTCACTGTGAGGGGACCAAAGTAATCAACCCCTGTGTATGTGAAGGGTCGCTTGTGGTGAGCTAGGCGACACGCCGGCAGGTTTCCTGTTCTCGGGTGAGGCGGTGTTTGAGTCTTCATTCGGCAGAACAGGCAGCTTCGGAGTAGAGTGCGAGTGATGGGTCTTATTCTTAGCACCCAATATTGTTGTCTGCACTCGTTCACTGTTGCTTCGACTCCAGAGTGATGTAGCTGACGATGTACTGCCTGTACCCAGAGTTTGACTGTTGGGTGTGCACCGTCAAGGATCATAGGGCTTTTAAGTTCTTCTGTGATGCCTTGAACGGCTTGGATACGGCTTCTCAATCTGATGACTCCGCTTTCATACACGACGCTCAACTGTCGAAGACGACTCTCCTTGTCGATCGGTTTTTCATTCTTAAGATTTTCTATTTCGACGGCGAAAGAGTCTTCTTGTGAGGCACGCATTAATAATTCTTCGGCCAATCTGAGGTCTTCTGCGGAGGTTCGGAGGAACTGTTTATTTTGTGATGACGCTGTTTTCTTCCATTCAGTCTGAGTAACGGAGGGTTTGACTGTTTTCTTCCATGTTGAATCCTCCTCTGTATTTTTCTTGGTCCTCTTGTAGCAGACTACCTGTTTATGTGGTCTGCAAAGTCGAATGAACTGTAGGACTCTTGCTGTTGTATACCGAAGTCTATCCCAGTTTGAGAAACGAGAGACGTCTGGTAGGCTATTTGCGAGCTTCTTTTCTGTCTTCAGTTTGATGTGATGAGTTTTCTCTTCATCAGTAGATATCTGTTGCTCCGCTGTCTGTGGTTCAGTAGGCCAAAGATCTTCTGTCTCGTAGAGGAAGTCGGGGCCCTTGTACCAGCGATGGTTCTTTCCAAAATCAGCTGGGACGTCGCGAGTGGCATCATCTGCCACGTTCTTCTTGGTAGGCACCCAGCGCCATTCGTTGACTTTGGAGCTCTCTTCTATAGCTGCTAGCCGATGAGCAACGTAGGGTTTATACGACCTTGAACCGGTTCGTATCCAGGTGAGCACTGTTTTGCTGTCTGTCCAGAACACCTTGCAGTCAGGCTTCCTCTCGTGCTCTTCTATTACTGTTTCCGCAAGTCTTGTCCCCATAACGGCTGCTTGTAATTCTAGTCTTGGGATCGATGTTAACTTCAACGGTGCTACTTTCGCTTTGGCCATAACTAGCGACAGGTTGACTTCGCCGCTGGCATTCTCCGTTCTCCAGAATAGGACTGCGGAGTATGCTGACTCGCTGGCATCGGTAAATACGTGAAGCTGTAGCGAAGTAGTGACACTGTAGCTAAGATACTGTCGTGGGATTGAAACGTTACGTAGACTGTTCAGATGAGCCATCCAATTTTTCCATTCTTCGGCTAAGTCGTTGTCAATCTCGGTGTCCCAAGCTGTCCCTCTGCGCCATACTTCCTGTAGCAGTTGTTTCGCTCTTATGGTGACGGGTGACGCAAGACCAAGCGGGTCAAATAAAGACATTACTATCTTCAAAGCTTCTCTTTTAGTTGGTATTTTTCCTTCGAGAAGTTTCGATGGGATGCGGGTGAGGCTGAGGTTGAAACTGAGTTCATCTGTATCGAGCTTCCAAATAACACCCAGCACCCTTTCTGTTGCTTCGTCTGGTTTGTAAAGTTCCAGATCTTCTGTATGTTGACATTCGCCGAGTTCTTCGAGCAGAGCCGTTGAGTTCGACTTCCACTGTTTGAGCTCAAAGCCGGCCTTTGTGTGTACTTCTCTTACGCCCGTCGTGATACGTGTGGCGTCCTGTATAGTCTTGAAGCTATCCAAGTAGTCGTCGACGTAGTGCTTTTCGATGATCGCCGCTGCTGCCTCAGGGTGACTGTGCTCATACTCTTTAGCGTTCAGGTTCTTGATGTAAATCGCTGTTGATGGAGAACTTGAAGCGCCGAAGATCAATGAGGTCATTCTGTATTCATCTGGTGGTTGGTTATCTCGTCGGCTGCCGCGCCATAGGTACCGCAGTGTGTCTCTGTCTTCCTTTCGTATCTTGACTTGCATGAACATTTCTTTGATGTCTGCTGTCACGGCGATCGGATGTTGACGAAAACGCATGATGACACCGGGTAGCGACTGTAGAAGGTCTGGGCCTTTAAGCAGCATGTCGTTCAGAGATACGCCCTTCGTCTTGGCTGCAGCGTCATGGACTACTCGTAGTTTGTCCGGTTTCATTGGGTTCACGACGGCGAAGTGAGGCAAGTACCATGTCTTGCCAGGAACTGTATTCTTCGGAGCGAGTTCAGCGTATCCTTTAGAGATGAGAGCTTCCATCTGTTCTGTGTATTTTCTCTTGAGCTCGGGTTCTCTATCTATTTTCTTTTCTATACTGAGGAGACGCTTCAACGAGTTGTCGTAGTTATCGGGAAAGTTTATATCTTCCTTACGCCAGAGTAGACCGGTTTCATATTTGCCTGTTTCTGTTTTCTTCGTGGTCTTCTCTAGGATTTGCAGGGCCTTGACTTCTGGATCTGACTTGGGCTTCTTAGGGTTCAGACTCAGCGCGTCCATCTCGAAGTACTGTCTTACTAAGTCTTCAAGGCTGTCTTCAGCTTTTTCTGTGATGTGCGATACGACGTTCATGGTTCTCCCAAAGGTGTTACTATAGGTTCCGTGCAGAACCCAACCCAGTGGTGTGAGTGAAGCCACTGGTTGGTCCTTTCCACCTTTCCTTGTTTCCGATGTCAGTAGGAGATGCCAGTTGTCTTGACCTATCAGCACTCTCGGTTTTACTTCTTCATAAGTGAGCTGTCCTCTGATGTCTTCTAAATGTCGGCATCCTTTGAGCAGACTCACTGGAACTTGCTGAGACGAGACTTGTAAGTTTGTGATGGTGCGTGCTTGTATTCTTTCTTCGTATCCATTACGGCCCCTAAGTTGAACGTTGACCCTTCTTGAGGCTGTTTCTGTTGTCTTCAACTCGTTGATGGCTTCTATCTTGAGAGTTTCCGTAGGCCCTCTTGCTCCGATGCGGTCGGCGATGTTGCTGTCTATCAAAGTGACTGTTGACCCATCGTCCAACAAGGCGAAGGTGTCGACTGTTTCTTTGGGTCCTTTGATCTGTATTGGTATGACCTTCAGAAATGACTGTTTCTTTCTATGAGTCCAGGCTGAGTTGATGGCTTCTGTTGTGTCTTCATTCTGTTTGTTCATTGTCGGCCTATCTGTAGTTCTGTTGTAGTGCAGCATCTTGTGATGAAAGTACTTGCAGCTGTTGACACCACACGGCTTGACTCGACAGTGATGCGTCTTGTTTCTGTAATGAAGGCACCGGAAGCAGAGACGCTTGGTCTTTGCTATATCCCATCTTCCGTTTTCATCAGCGGACTTGAACTGTTCGCAGTCTGTTGAGGCATGTCCCTTTTCTTGGCATATAGGACATCTTGAATCACCTGTTTTTTCTGTAACATTGTGTATCTTCTGCGACCTCTTCTGTAGTGGAGTATGCGGTACTATCTGTTCAGGTAGTGCATACGGTCCGCATAGCTCGGCTTCTTTCTTCAGGAACTTTTCTATTTTCATTAAATCTGGTTCGTCCCTTGGCAGAGTTGTAGCGAAGTCGTAGAATCTGTATCGCAGCGTAGGTGTGAGCTTGTCGACTACGGTCTTCGAGACTTCCGGGTTGTACATGTAGTTGATGCAGCCCAGTGTCTTCAATGTTGCTACTATGTTGGAGACCTTCGTGGCGAAGATGCAGATGTCACGTGCTGATTCTGTTAATCGTGGTAGACCTCGAAGTGCTTCCATCTCCATTATTGCTATGGATTCTGGTCTTCCAAATCTTGACTCCAGGGTTTTCACTATTTCGGATGGGTGAGCGCTGGTGATAAGTAGGCCCTCGACCGCTTCTTTTGCCTTCCCTTTAAGGTTTATCCGTAGTCTGTTGGTATTCTCGACCGCTGAGAACATGTGCTCCGTCTCGTAGTAGGCGGCACGGAAGGGTAACCACTCTTGATGTGACCCGCTGAAGAAGGGCAGCTCTATAAACTTCGGGCGCTTTGCGGCTTTGACAGCGCTGGTGATTGCTGCGGCTAGTCCTGCGAAGTCAGGCTGGGCAACCGTCGGTGGATGCCTTGACTGTGAGTACGGTTCCTCTTCTTGCTTCTCTGCGTCTTGTCTTGAGACTACGGGAGTCTTGGCTGGGTGGTCCGTTTCGTTAGTGACCGTAGGCTTGGGTGGTTGTTCATGGGTCTTCAACCAGTGGTCGACACGTTCGTTGGCTTCTGTTCTGCTGCTCGATGAGGTCTCGTTGTCCTCTTCATCCTCGGAGTCCTCGGCTTCCATCGTGGCTATCCGCGCTGTTGCTAGTTCAACTTGTAGTCGCAGGAGCTCTTCTTTTGCTTTTGCAATTCTGTAAGTCTTGTTCTTGCTGCGAGTTGACCCCCCCTTACCCCCTTTTCGGCTGGTGGCGAGGTGGTCCTGTTGTCTGCTTGGGCCCGGCAGACCGGGTGCTCCTTTATTCTGTTCCATATATAAAGGTGCTTCTGTTCTGTACGTTGCCGGCACCCTCCTTTCCGCAGTTGGTTCTTCTGTATGGGCGGAGAGCAGGGCGGCGTCGGTGACAGTCGAGACGGCGGCGATAGTTCTGGCGGCGGCAGTGGCGGCAGACCGGGTGGCGGCGTTTGCGAGGACCGAAGCGACGCATGGCGGCGGCGTGGTGATGGCTTCAACCGGGCTTGATGTGGACTCCAATGCCATGGGGGTTAATAATCTTGTCTGTTCTGTGACTCCCGTGGTGGTGGTCCCTGTGACTGTTGCTCCGGTTGTACCGGTCCTCGAGGAAGCGGCAGTGTCCCCCGAGGATGACGGCGTCTGTTCCACGTGCTTGCGGCTTCTTCCCTCCGATCTGGTTACTGGCATCTTGGAATCTTCAGTACTTCACAATCCGGCTCGACCAGGACCAAAATGTACAGCAGGGCACCGTGAGGAGCACTATTTACCCCGCTGTAGTGTTCGGTGGGACTGGGGTTGGTGAAGTACTAAATGAAAACCGCAATGCCAGATCGTGCTTGACCGTTTATTCTTGCCACACAATCTGCCACAGTAAATTCTTGCTAGAACTATTCTTCTGGTCCAGGATTTCTTCAGGATTCTTGAGGATTTCTTCTGTAGTGGACTGTTCTGTTCCTGAGGACTGTTCCTGGTTACTGTTGCCGGTTGACTGTGTCGATACCCAAAATGGGTCGTGTATTTATTCAATTTTCGCATTATTTATTATTGGACAAAAATACAAGTCCAATCAGAATGTCTACATTTTAACCAATAGTAATTACGCAATATTTACAAATTTTTACTAAGCTACTTCGAAACTTTACCGTAACGAGAGCCGCGGCACATTTTTGTCGATTTCTACCTTAAAATCTAATTAAAAGTATATAAACTATGTATTTTCTTATTTACTACGTTATTACACATTTATAAAAAATATAAAATCAACAAAAAGACTATATAATAAATCATGTAAACAAAACAAATCGAAACCACAAGTACTGTACGTACTAGTTTATAGATACGTAGGTATCATTGTACTATGCGATCTTCAAGTCGTCCCGTACAAGTATTGATAGCTTTAATATTTCTAAAATCGGATTTTATAACTATAAAAGCCAATTTTATTCTCCGACATACTCTCGGCCCTCTCCATCAGTCCAGCCGCGACCACGGGCGCTGCAACGCGCTCGAAACGTCGGTGAATGTAAGTACAAAATTGTTTCGCGTGAAGTCCCGAGTAGTATATAAAATATGAGTATAAACCGCGAAAGTTTAAAAATAACAATTTTATTCTCTTTTGCAATCTGTAAATGAAGTATTAAAAGCATTGAACTAATATTAATAGCATACCTACTACATTTAGCTGGTTACAAGTATTATTTTCTGCTTTGGAAGCAGTGAAAATCATACCTCCCTATGTATCGATTCAAGGGCTTTGTATGCAACCGGGAATAAGACTTTGATACCTACATTGAACTAAGTACTTAATAAAACTTGCGTACCTAGTACATTATAAGTCATACGGCCGTGGGTGGAAGGTCGGGGGACCCCGCTCACATTGTCCTTCTGGCGGCTGGCACCCATCGTGTTCCGGGGTGCCTTTTAGTGCCCACTCGATCGCTCTCCACCCCTCTGTTCTCAGAGGGACGTTCGGAGACGGTTCGAAGGCTAATCTCCTCAAGGAGATTGTGGGGGGGCAGCACATCTAGCCCCCCGCGGAGAGCCTTATATTGGGGCATTCCTTTAGCCGGCCTGCGGTGAATAGCCCTCAGTGCTCAGGCTCACCTCGGGGTTTAGCGGGTAGGACGGCCTCCAAAGGCCGGGAGTCCCACACACCGTTCCTGCTACCCCTGCAGCAGGAAAGACGGCGCGTAAACGATTTCCCCGCGTCAATAAAAATGCTCTGATATGATACTTTTTCTACTCCACACCTACTTATATTAAAATTTATTGGTATTAGTTGCCGTGTCTAAAACCCCAGTGTCCTTGTCCTACATAACATTCCCGTCCTAAGTAATCCGAGTCGTGACGTCTGGGAGGACACATTATCGTCACAATAAGCTTCGGCGCCGCGCTAACTGCTCGTGCGACTAAACACGAATTAACGAAACCGTTCGAATTACGTGTCGCACTTGTCATTTAAGCATCTGTGAAAGTGTCAGGTGGCACAGACTCGAACAAGTAGATTCATATTATATTTTAAATAAATTGAGCGTTTGATCTTAAATCTATACTAATACTAGCTGACCCGCGCAACTTCGTTAGCGCCACTTAAATGAAGAGCCGCTCGACCGATTATGTGCAAACTTCACATAAACCATCTACTAAATAGTCCGAACAAAGCCTAAACATTTGGTTTAGATAGGTGATAGCCCGTTCTTGAGTTATAAAATTACAACGAAAAGTAGCATTGATTTTCATATATATCTATACTAATATTATAAAGCTGAAGAGTATGTTTGTTTTTTTGGTTTAACGCGCTAATCTCGGGAACTACTGGTGGGATTTGAAAAAATATTTTTGTGTTAGATAGCCCATGTATCAAGGAAGGCTTTAGGCTGTATATAATCACGTTTAAAATCAGGCAAATGCGACGGAAGTTCGAGCTATGCCAGACCAGAAGCCGTAGAATGTGACTTTCTCGCTGAGATCTTGGGTTTTAATCCTGAGATATCTTCAAATATATGTGACATCCGCAAGTGTGTTTCAGAGTTTAGGTGTTTACTATGTACAAATTATGTAGGGATTTAAAAATATACCCAAGTATATTAATCAGTTGTCTAGATCCTGTAGCACAAGTGTATATTCACTTATTTTGAGCTAGACAGTGTTGTGTGAGAAGATCCAAAAAAAATTATTATTTAAAATTCATTTACTAATAGAATCTGGTAACATGCACAACATTTCTGATGTGAGATAAGTAGGTACACAGTTTCATTTGATACCAAACACAGCACATTCAAGGAATATTATTTTTTTATCTTAGAGAGCGCCACATTGAATATGAAATAATTGGGCTGTAACAGGCTGAGCTGACTGGATTGAAGACGCATCGATTGATACCTCAAAGATCAAAACCTGATAACCAATCTAGAAGCTAAGCTAGACACATAAGTATTCACAGAGTTCATTACCCTTCTTGTTCGCTTTTGTTATTGAGTAATGGTGTACTCGTCTTGGTATAAATCTAGACCAAAACTTGAAAAATTATGATGATCATGACTTCTCTCTTTATACTGTTTATAACCAAAGACAAATTATAGCAAGGCAAAACGCACATTGGTGCCCCGTGAATTCATGGCAGAAGTTGGTTTTATTTTACAGGCACGGCTCACATATTGATTACTGAAACCCTTTGCCGTGGGAAAAAATTCCAACTTATTTTTATTTGGGTAACGGACGGGGCCCTCTTTGCAACGTAAGAAAACTGTAAAATATAAGGTAGCGATTTTGTGAGGGTAGTTACATAAAAGTCTCATAATATTATGGATTATGGTGATGGTTATATTCTGTGTACTGTGAGCAGCAAGTGTTTGTGTAATCTCACCGCTTTCTATAACGAGTCCATGTGCAGAAAAGTAGAAGTACAGGCTTACAAATCTGCCCTTCACAGATGTACCTATGTAGAAATCGGACGGAAAAGGTTTTTTTTTCTTTTAGACAAGAACGGGACTTAGCGTCACATGCGTCCATGTAGTAACCGAAACATACCGACTGTTTGGTTGTAATACTTCGTTGTTATCGCAACTATGGGCTATAAAATTTATTTTTAATGAAACAAGTCTGCTATATTTTTTGACATAATTTTCTGCATGTTACGTTATTTACTCTGTTTACCTCACGTGGTATAACCGTAGCTGTGTTACTCAGCCCGTGGGCTATCGAGTAAACAATCTGATAATGTGCCAGTGTACGCGACTCCACTCCTGCGCAACGCGCGCAATACAAAATTGTGTGAATCTTAAAAAACATCGTTTTTCAACAAGTTAGTTTGTTTTTTTTGTGTTGATTTATGGTTGGTATCTGTTTTTATATCTTTATTTTTTTGTAATTATAATATTTTTTGCAATGGTCAATAAGTATAAGTGCCTTTTGATTATTATAAGTGAAATCAAGTTATTTATCTAGTAAGTATCGTAGCTACTAGTAGAACAGATGATTATCTCTTTACATAAAATGAAGTCACTTCCCGTTGTCTGTTTGTATGTATGTTTTTATCTTTTAAATTAAATTGTAAGTTCCTTACATTGCGGTTTTATCATGGTAGGATGATTTAAGAGGTAGTATTTACATAGGTGTATTTTAATATTGTGTTTAAGTTAATTTATTTAACTATGGCGATAAATGTTCATATTGAATACGTGTGAAGTATTGAACAATTATCGCCATTGGGCTTTCATCGAAAATTCAGCCTCATCACTGAGAGATATACCTACCGTACAAAATACTCTTCGATATTATCCCTTTTTAATAGGTCTAAACCTCGCAGAGGATTAATCCTTTAGGGATAGCTTAGGTACTACTTATATATACTCTGTAGGGTACGGAAAAACTTTACCACGAGGCCGAAACTGCGGGAAATTAAATTTAAAATCACTAGGTACTTAAAAATATTTAGTAGATGGTAGATCATATAAGTACCTCGGTATGTTTTTAATGTCTGGTACATAATTAGTATCCATTTCGAACGGTATTTACTATAGGTAGGCCTATGTGTGACTTGGTCGGATCATCACTGTGTCCTTTTATGTCTAAGGCAAGGATAATTATTCGATAATAGTTTGATATCACATTCAAACATGACTGCCTCGGTGGCGCACTGGTAGTGCATGCGACTGTTACGACTGAGGTCCAGGGTTCGATTCCCGGGTCGGAAAAAATATTTGTGTGATCCTCCACAAATGTTTGTTTCGGAATTTGGGTGTTTCCTATGTATAATATGTGTGTATTTAGAAATATATAAGTATGTTTATCAGTCGTCTAGATCTCAACACAAGCTTATATTAGTTTACTTCGGGCTGGATGGCGCTTTGAAAAAAAAAATGACCAACAATATTTATAAAAAAAAGTAGCCTATGTGTGACTTGGTCGGGTCTCCTTTAATATGTACAAAATTTTTACTAAGTAAACGGTTGTACTCACGTGTAAATTTCGGGATCACCGGCTAGTTTCGGGCCTAACGGAGGTCCTTTTTCAAGGGAGCGAAGTCCTTTTTCAGCGCAGCTTCCGATGTGGCTCGATGCTTCTCTTGAAAAAGGACCTCCGTTATGTCCAAAACTAGTCGAGCGATCCCAAAATTTACCGTTTCCTTAGTAACAATCGACAACGCTCACGAAAGTTATTCTATATTCTAACAAGGAAGCGTAACTAAGAACGAAATGAACAAACAAGAAATTGACTGATTTTGGTCTTGTTTGTCATTTTGCGGTCTGTGGTTTTATCTGTTTACTAGCTGACCCCCACAGCTTTACCCGTAACGTACTCCGAACTCCCGTTGCACTTATAATATAATATTGTTGGGACAACTCACACAACGCCATCTGATTCCAAACTAAGCAGAGCTTGTACTATGGTAACCAGATAACTGATACACATACTTATATATTTCTAAATACATACATATTATAGATAAATAACACTCAGTTATTATAGATAAATAACACCCAACTTATTTTATCTCGTTGTTTATAAATTATACAATAATGTATGAAAATTTGCCCAATTTATTAATATTTATGATACTGCTCCGCTCTCCTAGGTAGTAAGGATATATAGTCTATAAAAAAATTCTTCGATTTGCATAGACCATCAACGGCGCTTACAAAATGTCATACACTAAAACTAAAGAAAAAATAATATATTTAAAGTAACCACCGGTTCGGAACGCGGCCCACCTGAGAAGAACCGGCAAGAAAGTTAGGAAAACTTTTTTTTGATGGCCTATTTACAATTTAATATTTTATGACTATAATATTTTATTTGCCAGCAGATCATTTCCAGGCATACCTGTCCTGTAAATAGTCTTTAATAGCCTTCCTTTTAATATAGCCTTCCTCGATAAATGGGGCTATTCAACACAAAAATATTTTTTCAAATATGACTAGTAGTTCCTTAGATTAGCGCGTTCAAACAAACAAACTCTTCAGCGTTTTATATATAGAAAATAGATATAGATTAATATGGTATATTGATTAGTGTAAATAATTATATAACACAGAGCACCTTGCTCTGTGACTAAAACTATTCTCAAATTTGTACGCCATCTTTTCAGTTAAACGTATTGATAAACATCTAACCATAGAACTATACTGTACACATGTTTTGCAAATTAAACACCTGTATCTTATCTTACATCTTATCTTATCTTAAGCTTGTCTGAATACGATTTATCCCTGTTAACGGTCTTTCTGAGATAACTAAACTTTACGCGGGTTCCGTTGCTGGCTTGTGCTTGGTAGATCTTTTTGTGAAATATTTTCATCGAATCCGCGTCTGGCAGACTGTTGACGGATACAAAGACCTTATCAATCACGCCTTATCCCCGAAGATTTGGCAGAGACATATTATACGCCCAAATTTCACCGTGTGCATTCCAGTCCCATGTGATCGGTGGTGAGCCTATAGCTATGTTGAAATAAACGCAGGTTGTCAAACTTAGCTTAACGACTGCCATTTTTCTGGCATTTTACAGCTCTACAGCAGTGATAGTTTTAAAGAACACTGAGTCAGCGGAGCCACTAGCGCTTCAAAAAGGTAGTAAAGTACAATTTGTAATTTTTATAAGGTCTTTTTAAGCCACTTTGTTTTCTTGGACCCGGATGTGACCTACATGTACTTTACTACATGTGGCTACCTCCCTGTGACGGAATGCTTCGAAGCACTCCCTCGAGTTGGTGCTATAACGACGTCTTGTCGGTATCGCTATAACCGGCCTGTGGCGCGTAGGCAAAAAGTCGGGAATTTATAAATAAGATGTTTTTTATATGTGGCACGTCAAAATGGCGTCGTCCGCCTAATGGTAAGCAAAAACGACGACGACCCGTGATTGGGGCTGCTAACTCAACCCTCACGGCTTGGGGTAGCGACCCTCATCTTGACGGACCAGAAATATGCCTTTTCACGCATCTCTTAAATGGTCCAGGTTTGTAAGAGTAGGGAAACACGTGCGCTGGCCGAGAGTTACATGCTTTTATGGTGCAATAAAACGCGGTATATTAAATCTTCACTTACAATTAGAAGTTAAGCTAAGATGACATTGTACTTAAAGAAAATTTCAAGACGCGGTGCGAGTTATCATGACGGGCAATGTCGGGTTATAATTAGGTAGATTTTATCTATTAGATAATTGTATGAATTCTCACGGTGCTAGGACACTATGGTAGTAATTATTGGTATAATTATGTACATAACGTTTACATTAAGCTTTGTGCAATATATAGAAATAAAGTACTTTCATTTTTATACTGCTGAGGTGGCAGACAAGCCCATGTGACGAAAGGTGGTAACCGTAGCCTTCAGATGCTTTCTACAGCAGAAGGGGTATCTCTTAGAGCAATACCGTCTGAATCATACGAAAGTTATAGTAATCTATAAATAAAATTAAAGTTTTTATTTGTAAATCCAAATTCACAGCTTGTCACTAAATGCTTACCTGTACTTCTATATTACTTTTTACTAATATATAAAGCTGAAGAGTTTGTTTATTTTGGTTGATCCATTTAATACTATAGTTTGTTACTATTACAAAAATGTTTGAAAATTTGCCCGATTTGTTGACCATTTATGATTAGTGCTCCGTATACTGGATAGTAGCGTGTGTTATATAGCTGATAGCCTTCCTCTATTAACGGACAATCCAACAAGAAAATTTTTTTTCAAATCGGACCAGCATTTATTGAGGTTTAGCTTTAATCTCTTCAGCTTTATATATGTCAGTTCCTTCTACCTTTGTTTACCGTCTTTAAAAAAACTGGCCACTTAATTATCGATGTTTTTAGAACATTTGAAATATTCCCAACGATTTGAGTTTGATTAGGGGTGTATGGCTGAAAGTGAGTGCAATCCGATTAAAGCACATAATTGTTTAAGTTTAAACATAGAAGCACTTATTTAGTAAAAAAAAGTAAAAAGTACCCAGTCGTGCGTGTATGAAGCGATTGATGAATCTGCAAGAAGCGAAAGAAGTATACATGGATCGTGAAGTCTGGCGATCTGTCCTCTCTGATTACCCCGTCAGGTATACAGCATGAAGATAGATATTTAGTTTATTTTACTTATTATGGAATGACAGTTACATTGCGTATACTATTGCAAGGGCAAGAGATAGAGGGGAGAGATGCGAGCACACATTTTATTTCTCTCTTCCTCTCGTGGCCAGTAGACGGAACTATGAGTATATTATTATTACAATTTTATTGGAAGACGTGCATTGAAATTTGAAAGTTTTCTATTAATGTCAATAATGTCGAAAGGACCTATGCCATAATCTACAGCAGCATTTTAAATTTGTTTATGATTGTCGCTCGCAATTACAAAATTACGAAACTATTCTCAATTTTATAAATTATATATAATGTATGTCCGTATGTCCTTCGTTTTAACAAGAAAATTGAGATAATTTTTATAATAGCCCTGCCACGTTTGTTAGTCAGAGCTTGGGGTGTACAGATTCTGTTGATACCTGTTGCCCGCAGATACGCATTTGTAGAAACGTTTTCCGCGCTTGAATTAATTTTCGTGGATCCCGTAATTACCATGACATATAATACTAGATGACCCCCACAGCTTCGCCCGTGGAATATTTCGCCCTCCTGTCGCTTATAAAATTTACAATAATGCTTAAAAATTTGCCCGATTTGTTGAAATTTATGACTACTGCTCTGCTCTCCGATCCGTATCCGATCCGATAGTATCCGAGATACAGTTAGTACATTATATATCATTACGCTACTAAGTGTACATTAGATACACTTAGTAGCGTAATGATATATAGCCTTTAGCCTTCCTCGATAAATGGGCTATCTAACACAACAACAATTTTTCAAATCCGACCACTAGTTCCTGAGATTAGCGCGTTCAACCCAACAAACAAACAAACAAACTTCAGCTTTATAATATTAGTATAGATTACCAAAAATAATAATTGAAGCGATCGTGGCCCCACTGTCTCAGTGTTTTGTAAATGAAGCGTTAAGGAACTTTCTTTATGGCTGGTTACGGATGGGTATCTTTATGGTATTTCCATTTGCGAGCATTTCCGTGTTTTGGAAGGCACTTTAAGCCGTGGGTCCTGGTTGTGAGTAACATGGCAGTCGTTAAACCAAGTTGATAGCCTTATGGGCAGGCTTGAAATGTTTCAACAGCAGGTAGCCATAACCTGCGTCTGTCTATTTCAACATGACAATAGACTCACAACCTGTGGATAAAATACAAATGGTGAAGTGTTGGCGTATAGTGGTGCTTCTTCGTACCAATATGGAGAAAATGTATGGGATATGTATGTACCTATGATTGTACGTTTGTATACATACTGGTAGTCAACCATAATACTAAGGATTCCCCCGTGTCTAAAGGCGGCGTAACAAAACAATTACCATTGACGTTGAAAAGAATAACTTATCTTTAATATAATGTTTGTCTTTTCTCAATGACTCGGTGCACTAGTGCAGTAATAAACACAGTATGGGGAGCTATGACATAGCACGTAGTATTACGTAAAACATATTCATTACCCCAGTGAATAGGGACCTTTGTTCGACAAGGACTCGTCGGCATGTTAATATATTGCGAGCGATTATCTGCGAAACAGATCTATTTAATTATTTGCATATGGTTGTAACACTGAAACTGTGCGTAACTGTGTACAAGTGAATCTACTAAATGAACAAAAGAACTTTTATATGGTTCTGAACGGATGAGACTACCTGAAAATCAGCGCTGCCTCTATTAGATTAGCATTATGTTGAAACCAGCCTCCATGACCTACCTAGGGCCTAAGGACGGCGGGTCATCTGCTCGCCGTACTTACAGAAGCATGTTCTAGACAGTGACGAAGCCTATTATTAATAATTTCTTGTTGGGGACGCCGGCACCGCCGGACGAACGATCTGACCGTATGGTTTGCCGCCACATCATTCATTTCCCCAGAGTGATGGAGCGAAAACACACGCACGTCCTTCACTGCCCTCTCTCCATAAAGCGGGAAAGCATCTAAATCCTCCTGTGGTGAGGGCGCCGTGTCGGACCAAGTCTGTCCGGAGCCCGGTGTTATCTTTCTGAGGGCTCACCTGGGATTCCCGGCCATAGGCAAAAAGGTAGGTTATGGTATAGAAATATTTCATTTTTAGGTAACATTATCTATTTTGCTGCTCCTCTTGTTTAAGTTAAGCCGTTGACTCCGGCTGCCAGTAAGATGGTACTTGTCGAAAAATTGCAACAGCTGGTAGCACTACCTGCGCCTGTCCGTTTTAACACAGCATTAGGCGCCTCACCTTTTGTGGAACAAAAATCAAAGTGGGTGTAAAGTACGAAGCATTCCTCTGTTAACCCCTTCGTAGAAAATTGCGTGGATAACTAATAAGTAATTATTCGAATTCCAATTCTATTTAGGTAGGCATTTTTTGTGTGTAGTCGAGCGGAACGTAGTTTAATTATTTCTTGCATTACAATTGATTGTGATACGATTTTGTATTCTTACGTGTTTTTAGTAAAACTCTTTGTTTTAAGACTAGTTTCAAGTCCGTTTGTTTATCTTGGTTGTTCCAAAGTTTAGCACAACAAACATGAATTGACATGTGGTATAATTTAACTCAATTTTTTTTTTGGGTTAAATGCTTTTCCTTGGAAATGTTTTATCTTTCTCGTCTATTCCACAGTGATGGGTATCCATTTTACACATTCCAGAGTACAGTAAAGTTCTTTTTTTATAACATTATAGGTTTAGAAACAATTTTGAAAAGCAATTAATATGCTTAATATAAATATATCCTCAATTTAAAGTGGAAAAAAATTCAGTTTCGAGCTGGACTTGAACCAGCGTCTTCTGGTTACACGCACCAGACGCGTTAACACAACATCATCGAGACCTACGCGAAAAAAAAACCACTTTAAATTTAAATAAATAAATAAATAAATATCCATCACGCCTTATCCCCGAAGGGGTGGCAGAGGCATATTATATGCCCACTTTTCACCGTGTGGATTCCTGTCCCACGTAATAGGTGGTGAGCCCATTGCCGTGTTGAAATAGACAGACGCAGGCTGTGGCTACCTGCTGTTCAAATTTTTAAGCCGCCTATAAGGCCTTCAACCAAGCTTAACGACTGCCAATTTACTGGCAACCGGGACCAACGGCTTAACGTGCCTTCCGTAGCACGGAAACGCTCGCAAATGTAAATGCCACAAAGTGGTCACCCATCCGACGACCAGCCATAGTGAAAGATGCGTACCTCTGTGATCGTTTACCGAACACTGAGACCGCGGGGCCACTTTAAATTTATATTTCGGATATGGTTAGCAATTAGTATAATTGCTTTTCAAAATTGTTTCTAATGTTTAGGCAGGTGTCATCACCGCCTTACGTCGCCGTAAGACGGAGAGACGTAGCCGGCATATCTTTATTTATAATAGTTACGAACATGATGCAAACTTGGCCAATGACCGTTAGATCTTTGTAGTATTGTCAATTATAACATGCCATGTTACTCTATGCTTCAGGCGCCAATTAGGGTTGCCAGATTGAATAACTACAATGATCAAAGGTAAAAATTATCGGTATTTTGTGAATTTTGTCGGGACAAGTAAAAACCAACCGATTTCGCGGGTCAGCCATTGCTGGATACAAAAAGCGCAGCACCTATCATTGGGGAGTAAATATTACTGAAAGAGAAAGGAGGTCTAGGTCCAGCAGTGGGCATTCGACAGGCTGAAATTATGAAATTAAAAACATGAATGAATATCTTTTTTCTTTCATAGTAAATTGCCATTCGCTTTTGTAGGCGGCTATCGCGCGCTTATTTGACCTTTGATTGCCGAAAGTTTTATGTGGGGACCCTTTTAGTTATGTCGGGACGTCGGGACGCTAGTGAAATGTCGGGACAATCCCGACGAATCCCAGCCATCTGGCAACCCTAGCTCCAACAGCAAAGTACTGTGCCAACATTATTAAAGTTGCTTTCTTTTATTTGCTCTGTGATCTAATCAAAAACCAACAATAGCCAAAATTAACGATCTACAGTATTACCTTAGATCGTTAGGTAATATGATAATTAATATTACATCACGCCCGGAACTAAGCACCTTTAATACCTGAGGATTTTGGCGTATGAAGTAAGCAGTGGTCTTTCTCAAGGTTTTCGTATAACCTTCAAGATGGATTTGTTAGCTCAGTAGCCTACTGATTTCAGTGCCTTTACGACATTTTGCGTAAAATATTTATTGATTTATTATTTATTGATATACCTGTCATGCGAGTTACGCGCTGGTTAGTTCGCTCGCGGAAAAATAAAAAAAAGTTAAAGTAGCTAGTTATAAAAATTGCTGCACAATTTAAACCAGGTGTCTAATTCTAATGTTAACGGCAATAAGAGCGAAAGAGAACGAGTTCTGTAGTCACGCGGTAATCATTAACCGGTTAGGTACTAATTTCATTAACACATTTTATCGTTAAATTTGTTAACCTGTTTAGTATACGGTCATACGTCATTAAGTATTGTTCTGGAATCTTCTTCGTGTTTTCTTTTAATTTTTTTTTGTAGTTTAAAATTTTATTTGTTAGAAAAGTATTATAAATTTGAATTGATCAAAAGTCATAAAAAAAGTTTTGATAAGATATATATGTATTTCGAAATACGGATTTTACGCGGAAAAATTGAGAGCAAAAGCGTACGCTTGCTGTATATTATTTTCTTAAACTGGTGCATTTATATTGTTTTATGTGCGGGAGTGGTGGTTTCTTGGACATAAAAGTTGTGTTAACGTGAAATAATGTAAGACAGTGATATATATGCAGTGAAATGCGATTGTCTTTCTTGCCGCGTAAAATCCACTGAAAACCTCAGTATAACAACCACTATTA
This sequence comes from Thumatha senex, assembly GCA_948477245.1. NCBI lineage: Eukaryota > Metazoa > Arthropoda > Insecta > Lepidoptera > Erebidae > Thumatha > Thumatha senex. The sequence goes on along the minus strand of OX419741.1, from coordinate 23,736,065 downwards.
TACTGGGGTGAGACTGATCGTGACTTAAGACCAGACTTGACTATAGTTTGACCACGACCACTGTACCGCTCACTGCGTGCAAAATTGTACGCAGTGAGCGGTACAGTGGTCGTGGTCAAACTATAAGACGTAGAGGACGGGGACATTTTAGATAACAATAATAATGAAGAAATATGATTAAATTTATATTTGGCTGAAAGGTCTTAATAACCAGTCCACAAAATAATTACAAAAAAAAAATCGTAATTCGAATATTGTATATTTTTTTTGGCGCGAATTTTGTTTGTGTTCGAATAGCTGTACGTGTTTTTTAAATGAAAATGTCTACGGAACGTGTACAAAGTGATAAAGTGGCGAGCCATTGGTGTATTATACATTTGGATTATCTGCTGTATGGAGCCCTAGTGTTGATATTCTTGATAATGTTTCTTTACTTTTTGCTCATGTAAAGGCCTGTTAAGTACATCTTCTATACACTTAAAGGTAAATATTATTTTACAGTACGAAACTAAATTATCATTAAGATAATACAACCAAGACAAAAAACACAAAAGAGTTTGATCGATAAAAAATAAATAAAAAAACCCCGTCACATAAACCTATGATCCCGGACCTTTTTCACAGCTCAATCTATTTTCATTGAACATATTATTTTGTAATGTGCACTTAATGCGCTCTCATTTCACTCGAGTATATTTTGCAGATATTCGGTTATGATTTTCCCACTCTCACCCCCACAACTTAAAAACGGCTTAACCGATTTACAACACTCGCCTAAAGTCACCTTTAATAAAAAAAAGTTAATTGAAATCGCTTCATCCGTTCGGGCGCTATGATGCCACAGACAGAAACGCAGACACATCAAACTTATAACACCCCCCTCTTTGCGTCGGGGTTGAAATAGCTTATATTTGATAACAATCCTTTGTTGTTTTTTTAATTATAAAAGTAGCAAAGACTTAGGTACACCGCAATCTGTAAAAAGTATTATACAAACTCGTCTCTAGCAAACTATACATACTGTCTTAGGAAAATCTAACTATGGTCTGACCACGACCGCTGTATCGCTCGCTGCGTACATTTTTGTACGCAGTGAGCGGTACAGCGGTCGTGGTTAAACTATGCCTCTGGATGCAGTGATAAGATTCACTGCATCCAGGTGATATATTATGTTATGCAGAGCTTTCGGGTTGGGTTTGTTGCAAGACTGCTGTTTAGTAACAAGGCCTAAGTCAATCTCACCTACAAGTAGCGCACCTGCTGAATGACAGACGAGGATTTTGGGTAGATGCTCGTTAAGGGTTTCTCATTGTCATTTTTCCGGCATACCACTTGCATCTAATAACGCCAGAAAAATGAACTAAATGTCAAGCTTCCACAATCAAATGAATCCCCGGCTCTATGGTTGAGTATCAAATGCAACCGGGACCTCCGCTTAAATGTAAAAGAAATACTAAGGTTTTTACTAAATCGATGCTGACTACCTACATGGAAGTGACATGTGAAAAGAGAAAGTCCTTTTTTATTTTTTATTGTTGGGTTAAAAAAAATCCACTTTCGTAGGTGGTTACGAAAGTGGATAAAAGGTAATCCCACCTGCATTTCCATTACCGTGACTCCTGTAACCAAGACCACAAAAGTTACACCGAGCTCGATCTCGGTGAAGTAGAAGTTAGAATGTCTTGGAACCCGCAACAAAATTAATCAGAAGATAATTTTTACATAGTTGGAAAAAGAACGTAACGAAAGACAAAGAAAAGTTGTTATTTTGTTTTTAAGTTTGACTCGTTTAACTGGCGTCGCTCGCCCGCCTGATGGAAAGCAGATACAACGATTTGAGGGCCGCTATCATAGTAAAACAGGGCTCCACTCCAATAGCGGCTTTCAGGTTGACGACCCAGAAATATGCTTCTTCACGCTTCTCCTAAAGGACCCAAGATTGTACGGAAAACATATTTATATACATACTCGTAAATATTATGTACAGAAAAGATTCAACACGAAGATTTGCGGATCACACATAATTGAACAAATCCGAGACCTCATACACCACTCTACATTGCGGCAGTCGCAGATACTACCACTAACGCTACCGAGGCAGTCAATCATCATATTTCGTTCATTCGTAGTGTATTTTTCGTTAAATTTTGTCAGACCGTTTTTCTGCGGCAGATTTTTTGCACCCCACGCTCCAACGTTACCATGTCCTTTACCTTAGCTAGGATTAGAACCAGAGAAGAGAGAGATTCGTTCCAACTTCTTATTCCAAGTGTCTGGGATGTTTCTTTGCCTAATCAGTTCTGTTTTAGTACTAACTATCTAATTTAAAAATTTTAAAATCATTAACGCCTCATCCCCGAAGATGTGGTAAAAGCATATTATTTCACCGTTGCATTCCTGTCCCACGTAATAAATGGTGAGCCCATTACCTTGTTGTAATAGACAGACACAGGTTGTGGTTACTTGCTGCTGATATTTTATATAAATAAGTTTCTAAAAGCGATTGACGACAATGCTGTTGTCGAAGCGAGGTAAAACGCGGTTTTAGCACATAATAAAGAATGCTAAAAAATAAATGTCTAACTTAAAAAAAAAGTAAATCGAGGTCAAGTGTTCTATAGTTATAAGTATGTTTATATGGGAAACAGGCGTGATAATATGTATGTATGTAAAATTATTTTTTCTGTGATCATAATTCTTTTTAATGTATGCATCTAGCTTATGAAACTGTTTCGAATTCTGCTTTATTACCTTCATTGTACTCGCCGTTTAATTATTTAATTAAAAAAATACCAAGCAACATTTTTACATAAACATTATTTTATGACTTATATTTTGATGATATCTATAAAGTGAAGAGGTTATAACATGGTACCTTTCGAAACCGTGGCAGCTTTCACGTCCGTAACATTGCGGATAAGTTGCAAGAGTGTCGCTTTCGATAACATAGTCGGGTTGGCGATCGCTGGGCTACGCGGGGATCAAATATTTAGCCATGCAGCCCCTGTGGGTGCCGGTAAAAGGAGAAGACTCTTAGAAGTGCTTGCTTGACGTGATATCGGATAATATGCGTATATAGGATGCCGAAGATGGTGCGAAATAAAGGGAAAAATGAAGGAAAGCGGATCCCCGGCATCGTGTGATGCAACTGGGACAAACGCTCGGATGATGATAATTATTTATAATGATAGCCTTCACTATCTGAATGTCATAAATTCAAAATAGTATAGTGAATTCTATAAATATAAATGCCGTAACTATTAAATTGCGTAGTTTTACATTACTCACAATTATATTACGCCATTATATTTTGTAACCATTATTTAATATCGGTACTAGGACTAAATAGGCGGAATTTTTAGAAGAAAAATAATTTATAAACAAGGATAATATATCATGATTTATTTTGCTTGTCTTCATTTTATAAAAGTAAATTGAATGCTGTGGAGATGCGATCACTTCGAAAATTGTGCGGCGTTACCTTGGCCGACCGAATACGTAATGAAGTGATACGCAATATGGCAGGTTTGAATGAAAGTGTCAGCGTTAAGCTGGAAAAGGGCGTGCTCCGTTGGTTTGGACACGTCCAACGAATGAGTGAGGAACGATTGACGAAGAATATATATTGTTCAAAAGTAGAGGGTAGAAGGAGTCAGGGAAGGCCGAGACTTACATATGAAGACCACGTGAGCAGATTGCTTAAAAAACGGAAAGGTCAAAAGTACTCGGATACCCAGACGTGCGTGTATGAAGCGATTGATGAATCTCGAAGAAGCGAAAGAAGTATGTATGGATCGCGAAGCCTGGCGATCTGTCCTCTCTGACTACCCCGTCAGGGATACAGCGTGAAGATAGTTAGTTTTTTTTTTTTTTTTCATTTATACTAGGTAAGTCCGAACATAAGTTTCGTTACAAATGCCCATTTACCTACTATTCGGGACTTCACGAAAAATAATATTAATGTAGGCATTTATAAAAAAATCTGTTCGTAATGGGCACCTTTGGGCCAATATGATAATTCTTCGGGCTACGGATATCTATCTGGAGCGAGCAATATTTCTTTGTGTACAATAAAGTGTAAATAAATAAAAAAATAAAATCAGTGGCAAAACTTACCATAAAAATGCTTTTTTATACTCTATCTTTATATCTTAACATTACTGATATTGAATTACAACACATGCACTTGATATTCAATAATTTTGAATAATTGTAATTTACAAATTACTGAAAAAAAAGTTTTAAATATTTTTCAATAATGTGTATTCAAATTTAAAATTTGGTAGTAGTCTAGCATTTAATTTGTAGGTACCTTTAGAAATCTAAACCAAATTTCGTTTAGATAATAATAAATAAATAAATAATATAATAATAATAAATAAATAATTGTAATAACTCTATATTCATTGACCCCATGACACCGTTAGACATCTATGAAATAACAAAATCATTAAAAAACACTAATAGTGCAGGCATGGATGAAATAGTTACCAAACTAATTAAAGATGTTAATATTGATATTGTACCTATTCTCTGTCACTTAATTAATATATATAACGAACAAGGAGTATATCCTCAAAGACTGAAACAAGTTATTGTTAAACCTATTTACAAGAAAGGTGACACCTTAGCCATTGTGAATTATAGACGGATAGGATGACGCTCTTTGCTGATGACTGCTCGGTGCTTTACACCATTTCAAAATTGACATCTCAAGAATCCTATATAAATGCCTCATTGACATCTATTATCAATTGGTTGACTACGCATAATCTTAAAATAAACTTTGACAAAACTAAAATCGTTAACTTTGAGCTGAAACCATCTTTAAATAGTCACATGTCCACCAATATCAGCTATATGGGTTCAATAGCAAAAGAAGACACAAACATAAAATTTTTAGGGCTACACTTAGATCAACAAATCAACAGGTATATGGTTTATTCAAACTAAAATCCGTAACTAGCAGGAATGTGCTTATCACAGCTTATCATGGGCAGGTTTCCTCAACACTACGCTATGGAATAATCTTTTGGGGTAATTCAACTGATTGGCTGCGAGTGTTTAGGGCTCAGAAGGGTTGTATTAGAACCATATTTAACCTCAAACCCAAAGAATCATGCAAGTCTTACTTTAAGCAGCACGGTTTAATGACTTTTCCCTGTTTGTATATTTATAAAGTTCTTGCATTTGTGAAGCAAAATATTTATTTGTTTGACGTAAAGGAGAGAATGCGTCAAAAAGGTAAATTATGTGTGGTGCCCAGTAAAACAACTGCGATGCGCAATAGTATTTTTTGTAAAGCCCCACTGATATACAATAAACTCCCTTTATCAATTAGAGATGTAACAGAATTATCTGAGTTTAAGAATCTTGCGCGTGAACTGCTTGTAGAGAAATGTTTTCTGCTCAACACAGGAATATCTTGACGAGAAAGACATCTCCTAAATGTGTTTCAGTATTTTAGCAAACAATAACATTTTAATATAAATTAAATATTTTGTTGACATGATAAGGCATTTGGCCAGATTGTATTTGACAATTACTTATTCCCAAAAATTAACATTAATTGTACAAATTTATCATATTTACCCAATTTTAATTATTATGGACAATGTATTAATAAACTAGCTTTAATGTAGCAATTGTAGCAATATGCATGAATTTTATGAAATAAGTTTGTTGTACACCATTAGTGGTAGGACATAGAGGACACATAGATTTTAAGAAAATTGTAAGAACTGCTGTAACCTATGCTCCACAATTAAATAAATGAAATGAAATGAAATGAAATATTGTGGGACACTTTTCACACAGCGCCATCTAGCCCAAAGTAAGCTAATATTAGCTTGTTTTATGGGATCTAGATAACTGATAAACATACTTATATATTTGTAAATACATACATATTATACATAGGAAACACTCAAACTCCGAAACACATTTGTTCCGACCCGGGGATCGAACCCGGGACCTCTTGCGTAGCAGTCGGATACACTCCCACCGCGCTACAGAGGCAGTCAAATAATATTATTCATTATATTTACGTTTGCACCTAGACTTGACTTTGTGCTCAGTCATCTTGATGCACCCCTTCTTAAATAGGGGGCCAATCTTCTAGGGGGCAAATAAAATAGTTATCAAGTAATAGGCTTGAAAATTTCAACAGCAGGGTGCCACAGCCTGCTCCTGTTCATTTCAACACGACAATGGGCTCACCACCTGTTACGTGGGGCAAAAATGCATACGGTGGAATGTGGGCGTATAGTATGCCTCTGCCTAGCCCGTCGCGCATAAAAGTGTGACAATATGTGATTATGGATACCTATTTTAAAAAAAAACATTTAGTAATTTGGGGAAACTTTGTGGCCAAACACATAACTAGGAATTTCGAAGGTATTGACCTATGTGTTGTCGGATTCATTTCTGTTTTCAAAGCAAAAAGATGTTTACCGATCATAATAATTTTGATAAACTTGAAAGGTAGGTAATTAGCTTATGACACATCATCTATACACACTTATACACTAACACTTATCTATTACTAATATATAAAGCTGAAGAGTTTGTTTTCTTGTTTGTTTGGTTGAACGCACTAATCTCAGGAACTACTGGTCGGATTTGAAAAAATATTTTTGTGTCGGATCGCCCATTAATGGAGGATAGGCTATATATCATCACGCTACTACCCTGGAGAGCGGAGCAGTAATCTTAAATGTCGACAAATCGGGAATTTTTTATACATTTTGGTAGATATAATTTATAAGCTACGGTATTAAATAGGTGCGACGGGAGTTCGAAGTCTGTCACATAGTCTTAGTATAAAGTGACAACTTACCTGCTTCGATTCTCAACCCTTACATAAATATATACATACAGCTGAAGGGTTAATGTTCTTTTAGATTTACTTTGATGTACAGTGTGTGAGGTGGGAATGTAAATAAGTACCCTATTTATTATTATCTAATATATCTGGAAATGGATATAAAGGGCATCACCAAAGATCTTCGGACGGGTCCTAGCGACATCGGTGCATATGCCTCTGCCACCCTTTCGGGGATAAAAGCGTAATTGATAAACAGTTATAAACAAATATAACAAAAACAGATTTTTTTAGCAAACATCTCAATAGGTTTCCATCTTCTTAACCAATTATAATCGTCCAAATTTTTTTTCTTGCATAATAGTCACGTGACGTCACTCGAGAAAAAAGGTCTCTTATGTTAATCAGGTGATAATCAGGTACACAAACATGGATATGTGAGTAACCTTGCCAGTGTGTGTCGAGCCTTACCGTGCGCAGGAGTCGGTCCTGAACGTACTTTTGTTTTATATTTGTGTTTCGATGACGTAAATTTAAAGTGCAGTGCGTGGATTAAAGAAAAAAGTACGAGTGGTTTTTTTTTTTAAATTCAATGTAAGTGTGAAAGTTCTTTTAATATTAATCTTAAAATTTTAAAAGTTGGGTGTTTCCATTTTAATTTACGGGATTTACTCTAGTTTTCATTTAAACTACATCTAGTAATTTTTCTTTAAGTGGTTAGGCGTAATTAATTTATTTTTGATATTTATTTAAATAGATCATACATACATACATACATATTGTCACACCTTTATCCCCGCAGGGGTAGGCAGAGGCATATTAAACGCCCACATTTCACCGTATGCATTTTTGTCCCACGTAACAGGTGGTGAGCCCATTGCCGTGTTGAAATGGACAGGCACAGGCTGTGGCGACCTGCTGTTGAATTTTTTTAAGCCGCTCATATGGCCTTCTACTTGGCTTAACGACTGCGATTTTATTAGCAACCGGGACCAACGGCTTAACGTGCCTTCCGAAGCTCAGAACTGGGGTGGGTCTAAAGGGCCGAATAAATTTAATAAAATTTGCCTATTTTAGTTGTTAAATTTGGAAGAAATTTTGAACCCGTTGCCTTTTTAGTGAGGTAGTAACAAAAAGGCTAAAAAGTCTTATGTGCTAGACACTAAGTAGCACAACCAATTAAAGTCCTGGTAGTCTCGGACTAAATAGAACTAAATAGACGAATTTAATAATAATTGAATTTCTGATTAAGGTTTCGGACTTGTTGTCTGGTGGCGCAAGTTCGATTCCCGGCTATTAAACTACCGCTGAAAATCCTTTCCTAAAATAAGCAATTTGGCTAAGCTGGTATGGTTAGCAGACATATGAGAAATAACGGTTTATTTTTATTAAATATCAGCAAAAAAAAGTCACCAATATGACTGCATATTAGTGACCTTTTTTTGCTGATATAATGGTTCAAGAAAGATGGACTATAGGCCTTCAATTGCTATGACTGCCCAAATGGAGTACGCCGTATTACTATTGAGGCATTAGGTAAGATGCACAAAGATGGCAAAGGAAGGTGCTCACATTATACTGCAAGCGGCACAGATAATTTACTACATTCCTTTTCGTCTTGAATATTGCGTGATCAAAAACTTTAAAATTAACTACTCCACTCTAATTTATACACTTTTCACGATGTTAAATTTTACATCCTAAAAGTTAGTACACTTTAAAAGTTTTAATAGAATAGATTAAATTATTATCTGTCTATTTCTCGACTGCCTCGGTGGCGCAGTAGTAGACCGAGTTCGATTCCCGGGTCGGATTAAATATATGTGTGATTCGCGTCAAATATTTGTTTCGGAGTTTGGGTGTTTCCTGTGTACTTAGAAATATATAAGTATGTTTATCAGTCATCTCGATCCCATTACACAAGCTTATATTAGCTTACTTAAGGCTAGGTGGCGGTGTGTAAAAAAACCCCACTATATTTATATTTGTTTCTGGAAGTAGGTCTCTCCTAATTTTCACCAAAACATTCGGTCTTTTACAAAGATGGAAAAGGTCACAGGGAGGGACTGGATGCGGAAGGCCAGAGGCCTACTTCTAGCAGTGGACTGCCATAGTGTGATTTCATGGATTGATTGACATTGTCCAGCGCCTTCCGCGGCTAGTGTCACCCCACGAGCTTTACCATAGGGCCGAGTCTACTATTTTCCAATAGAAAGCCGTTCTAGTTCTATTCTATAACGGTTCTATTGCGATTAGTCCAAAGATAGTTAGTCTACTAAAATTATTATATAGTTCACAATCACACTTCTCAAGCTGCAGAATATAGACAATATAGCTGTTTTTAGCTATCAAAATATTAATATAGACTACCAAAAATGTATTTTAAGAGATACTTATAGGAGCTACAGGTGTTAATAACATTCTATCGGCCGGCCGATCGAATTCTATTGGAGCGCAATTGTAATAGTAGACTACGAAAACTGTCATTTTTTTTCTGTCGGCTCGATTTCTATTCTCCTCTGACGCGATTGAATTAGTAGACTTGGCCCCCAGGTCGTCGGTGTTTCTGATTAACGGGCGCCAAATTTAATTTTGTGTTTGCATTTCGGTAAAATATTGAACTCCTAAAGTACACTATATTTAGCAACTTAGTTTTAAACCCAGTTAATTGTAAAAAGATTGCGATCTCAAACATATGCTGTTCAAAACTTATTATATTCTTATCGCGGACTATAATTATAGTCTTAAAATGACGTGTTATATTTAACTCGTAAATCACTACCTTTTGACGTAGTGAAGGCTTACTCACTTTAATTAGTGCTCAGGAAATCAAATATGGGTGACTGTTATACGTTATCGTCACGTCCATACACACTGTTAAGTAGATGTTGAAGTACAAAAATGAATTTAAATAAGGACTGAGTACAGACGTTTGTAACAATCAACGTGTAAAGTAACTATCTTAAAATAGAAATAAAAATAATTAAATTAATTTTTTTAATTACATTTTGTATTCTTCTCTTTTTAAACATAATATGGTCAATAGTAGTAGGTAAAAAAGTAAGTAAGTATACAAAAAACTGATAGATATACCTTTTACACATGTCATGATATTTAATAAATTTTGACCTGAAATTACTGTTATGTCATTACAATACTGTACAAAAAGCAATTAAGGTTTTTTTTCTTCATATAATTGAAAACAATGAGTTTTTATCTCATATGTAAGTAGTGCAAAACATTCGACAGTTTTAAGCAGCATAATTTAATTATAATGATTATTTAATGTAAGATATGAATCAAACATTTTATGTTACTTGTGGTGATCTGAACTGAACGAATCACTAATAAAATTTCTATGGATCTCCAAAGTGGCAAGACAGATATGACTAAAATTTGGCAACTTTAACAAAGCTATGCTATGAACTAAAATTAGATTTTTATCCCTTGAATATGAAGAGGCCTCGACTGGATTGAGCCAATTCTACTTTTACCCATAATTGAGTCTTAGCGAACTTAGGGCCGTATTCCAGAACTTATCTCAATACTCAATCAACGCTTGAGAGTAGATTTTATTAGGCAAAATCTAACCTCAAGCGTTGATTGAGTATTGTAAAACGTTCAGGAATACGGACCTTAAACTTTACTGAAACGTAAATAACATGGAATGTTCTTTTACAGATCAGTACTATGCAATAAAACTATGGAAAACAAAAATCAAGCGTCAAAAGAAATAGAAAATGGATTGAATTCCCTAGAAATAAGCCCACATAATGATATACCATACGCAGACGACTTTATCGAACTAAATCTAGTCAAATCTAACGACCCTATACGTCCTATACGAACCAAAGATGGAATAAAAGATCCAGAACCACTTATACCAGGAACAAACATTTCGAAAATACATGCTTCAGATTTGGGAGATGTACATTCTTCTCCAGACAATGACACGATAACAGTGAAGACTCCTGAAGGAACGCTATATATTACTCTTGAGCCAGATTCAGGGAGATCGTCTAAAGCTTGTAGTCCTGTAAGTCCAGACACGCAATTTACGGATTTATATTCTACTCCAAGTACATCAAAAGCTTTTGGAGCAGTTGAGTCAGATGAGCTTATTAAACAAGAAAAGGCAGTGACTGAGCAAAGGAAAGCTAGTTTGAGAAGGAATTCAATATCAATGCCTACGTTGCAGAATCTGGAGCTGGAGGTGATGAAGCAGCAATTTTTGAACAGTGATGGGGTGTGTATTATAACATATTTTTTATGCTAATGTTATTTTCTAAGTAATTTGTCAAAAGAATGATTATTTGGTAAAGAAAAACAAACAAAAAAGGTACAGTAAACTCCAGAAAAGTCACCTTAGTTGTTAGGTAGAATCTTGCTAGATTTTAGTTTGAATTTGTAGATTGTAGATATGCGTACTATTGTTCCTACGGAGACCCTAATGACTGTAAAAGTTGAAGAAGAGATAATATTAGCACCCACTAGTTGCCCGAAATGATGGTTTTAAACGTAATTGGGATTACGACTTAGTCCAGGCTTCAATCAAACCACACATTAGGTGTAAGATCTCCCAGACCCCAACCGACCTCACCTGCTAGCGGGGTACCTACTAAAAGAGAAGGCAACTACGTAGGCGAATAGGAGATAAGATGGCAGTCGCTCCCAACAATGCCAAAAATTAAAAGCCAAACGTTTCCTTCTCCTAGTAGCCAATTAAAAGTGAACCTCTGCTGTTGCAAACGTCCATAGGCTAGGGTAATCACTTACCATCAGGTGGGTCGTAGTATCGTCAGCACCCAGAGGCATTTAAAAAATGTGTACCAACTCGAGTACACAGGTAAGAAGTGAAACTTCTTTACGACTTTTTTTACAGATATAAAATTTCTCTCATACGTCGATAAAGAGTTTCACTTATGATAAAGAAGTTTCACTTATGATAAAGAGGTTTCACTTCAAAAAAATGAACCCCCGGCTCCAAATTCATATAAGGTTTGGAAGCAATTGAAAAAACACTGTAATTGAAGAGGATATCCAAACCATTTTTTAAATAATAAATATCCATCACGCCTTATCCCCGAAGGGGTGGCAGAGGCCACTTTTCACCGTGTGGATTCCTGTCCCACGTAATAGGTGGTGAGCCCATTGCCGTGTTGAAATAGACAGACGCAGGTTGTGGCTACCTGCTGTTGAAATTTTTTAAGCCGCCTATAAGGCTTTCAACCAGGCTTAACGACTGCCATTTTACTGGCAACCGGGACCAACGGCTTAACGTGCCTTCCGAAGCACGGAAACGCTCGCAAATGTAAATGCCACAAAGTGGTCACCCATCCGACGACCAGCCATAGTGAAAGTTGCGTACCTCAGTGATCGTTTACCGAACACTGAGACCGCGGGGCCACGAGCGCTTCGAATTTTTTTACATAATGACATTCTTTATTTTTCTTATAAACTTTTTCACGATGTTTCGAATTTTGCGTCTTTTTTGTCTTTTGTAGCTACAGTGACCTATGACTTGAAAGATAAAATAAATAAATATCCATCACGCCTTATCCCCGAAGGGGTGGCAGAGGCATATTATATGACCACTTTTCACTCTGTGGATTCCTGTTGATTCCTGTTTGGCAATGGGCTCACCACCTATTGTGGTGAGCCCATTGCCGTGTTGAAAAGACAGACGCAGGTTGTGGCTACCTGCTGTTGAAATTTTCAAGGCGCCCATAAGGCCTTCAGCCAGGCTTAACGACTGCCATTGACTTGAAAGATGATTAATGAATTTCCAGAATCAATAAAAATAAAGATGATCATTTTTGTAAGCAACACCGTACTTTGTAGCGACCTTTGGATCTGAGATGATATAATTAACACGTGAAGCGAAAAAAAGTCGAGTACTAATTTTAACGGCCATGGTCTGTGTGCCAAGACTCAAACTAACCCAGGTTTGAAGACTGGCATATGTATTTACGTGCATATAGAAGAAGCGCACATATCTAATAGATAGCAACATACATACATGCTCACGTCTTTATCCCCGAAGGTGTAGGCAGAAGAATACTATACTTGACCATTTGTATATTGAGACGAAACGAACGGCGAGCCTATTGTCGTGATGAACTGAAAATACGCAAGTAGTGATTGTTGAAAATTTTCAAGAATAAGGATTGCAGTTTCTCTGACAATCAGAACCGATGGCCTTACGTATCCTTCAAAGCACACACATGCTCGTAAATGCGTATTAGACCACAAAGGTCACCCATCTTAGGACCAGCCATAGCGAAAGATGCATAACGCAGTTATCGTTTACAGAACACTGTGACAGGACCGATCCGTCCAATTATAGGCCGATAGCCGTAATCTACCTTTTTTCTAAGGTGATGGAGCGTGTAATCAACACACAGCTTCTGAGGTACCTGGAAGAACACGACCTGCTCAGTGACCAGCGGTACGGTTTCCGTCACGGTCGCTCGACTGGCGATCTTCTCGTGTACCTCACACGCCGCTGGGCGACGGCAATCGAGAGTAAGGGAGAGGCTCTAGCAGTGAGTCGCCAAATCTCTAAGGCCTTTGACCGGGTCTGGGCACCGTGGTCTTCTATCGAAGTTGCCCTCCTATAGACTGCCCGGGCGACTTTGCCAATGGGTAGCTTTTTGGCCGGTAGAACTATCAGAGCCGTCGTTTACGGCTGCTGTTCGGACTACATGGCCATAAATGCTGGGGTTAACGGAACTACGAGTGCTTTTTTAAATAACTTAAAAAATAAAACTAAACTATCTTCACGCTGTATCCATGACGGGGTAGTCAGAGGGGACAGATCGCCAGGCTAGGGCGATCCATGCATACTTCTTTCGCTTCCTCAAGCTTCATCAATAGCTTCATACACTCACGTCTGGGTATCCGAGTACTTTTGACTTTTCCGTGTTTTAGCAATCTCATGCTCACGTGGGCTTCATATGTACCCTGACACCTTCTACTCTCAACTTTTTCACAATATATATTCTTCGTCAATCGTTCCTCACTCATTCGTTGGACGTGTCCAAACCTATGGAGCACGCCCTTTTCTAGCTTAACGCTGACACTTTCTTTCAAACCTGCCATATTGCGAATCACTTAGTTACGGAAATATTCGAAGTGGTCGCATCTCTACAGCATTCCATTTACTTTCATGCATCTGCTGACATACCCAGGTTTCGCTACCGTAAAGCAACGTTGGCACTAGCACTGCGTTATGAATCGCCAGTCGTGTTTCTTTTACGATGCTTTGTCGCTTTACTAATTGGTACAAAGCACCGTTAACTCTGTTTCCGGCAGCTACTCGCCGTTCTACATCCGAATCACATTTTCCATCCGCGCTAAACATACTCCCTTAAAACACAATTCCTTTGAATAGCTATCAATAGATAACAGTTGAAGTTTAATGTTCAAATATGGAACATCAATCAATCTGTCAAAATAGCCTTTGGCTGTCTAGTGATTGATACTAGCCTCTATGACCAATGAGATGGAAAAAAGACATTCATCTAAACTCTTGTCTAAATATCTCATAAATTGTTAATAAAGTGGAAAAAGACAATTAGATTCGAGACAGGGATTGAACCTGTGACCTTTGCCTAACCAGGGCAATGTTCTAGCCACCTGAACTACCCGAACCGTATCGAATCAAGTTGAAATTCTCCACCATATTTATATCGTCATTTTAAGAGTATGGCTTGCTACTATAATTGCTTTAAAAAAAAAAAATATCAATCTTGTCTAAATAGCCTAATTCTCTTCTATATCTCCAAGTATAACAAAGTACGTAAACGAAGATTTATCACCGTAATCTGAAGATGATCTTACATTGTTTGTTGAGGTTATCATCTTAACCTCGCTCTGGTTTTAAACAATGGCATCTTAAGCTATTTGTGGATACATATTTATACAGCTATCGTAGATCTAGTGCGAAAAGAGATTAACTTTTTTTTATCTTAAAAAACATGAAATACTTTATGGCAAAGATAACACATTCGTAAGCGAATATAGTACTAATACTTTTTTTTTACCACAGGTGGCTGACATATATACAGCCCACTTGGTTACTGTATTGTACTGCCTATGGACGTTTTGTTTTAATATAATTAGTGTCTTCCATAATCCACAATGCTGGCTACAAACATGCTATGCTACATTCCACAGAATAATTATACTTACGTTACTTTACTTTGTAACGTTACAATTTTCCGGGAGGGGAAAATGTAAGGTTAAAGAGAAAACTATCACCAGGACTGGAGGAGTCCCGGCTTACAAGAAAAAGAAAGAAAAGGAATAGGTAAAATAATTTAATAAATGTTAAAATAAGTATATAAGGCCAGGGAAAACCAGGGGTAAAATGAAAGTATCGCAGGTTTCTTTTAAAAGCAGGAACTCCGTTAGGCCTCGAATCAAGCCTCTACGTCGCCAGGAAGGGGCCTCGAGTCAGGCCTCCACGTCGCCAGGAAGGGGCCTCTAGTTAGGCCTCCACGTCACCGACCTCGGAGAAGCAGGTCGTGTTGGTTGAAGGCAGGCAGAGGGCTGATAGACACCAGCCGTCGGCGTCACAAGCCACTGCAGACAATCACGTTAATATTTCAGAGGGCACAACCCTCTCACTCAGCACTATTAATCAGAACCTCCTGACAAGGCGAGCACCAAAAGTAGACTCATTTGACGGCCCCGGCTCCCTTCTTTTACAGAGCATTTCAAAATTTAAACAATATTATTCTAAACATATTTTAAGAATATAAATTTATAACAAGGTCTAATATCTATACAACCTAACCTACTGGCAGCTCTAGCAATAAATTAAAAATAAAACCTAGGCTTGTCATTAACTGACATTACAAATTACAAAAGGTAAACAAACATTAAGAGAGCATAAAAACTTTCGAAATATAAAGGCCTAGGAATGCTACAGATAATGGCCATGCAGATAATTTAAGAGAACGAATTATAAAAGATTTAACGTAAGTAAACATACATTACAACTTTTAACGTGGCAGAGTCATACTAAATTTCACCGTAAGCATTTTGTCCCACATAAAAGGTTGTGAGCACATTGCCGTGTTGCAATCAACAGGCGTAGGTTGTGGCGTCCTGCTGCTGAAAATTTTCAAGCCGCTCATAAGGGCTTCAACTTGGCTTAATGATTGCCAAGTTACTGGCAATCGGGATCAATGGCTTAACGTGCCTACAGAAGCACGGGAATGCTCGTATTGAAATGCCATAAAGTGGTCACAATAGTTAAGTCAAGTAGAATGTCGTTCGTATGGGTGAACGGAAGATCAGTGCTGTGAAGGACAAGTGCCATCTTACAGCATTTGCTGAGTTTCATCCAAATTGCATGCACAGCGTGCTTATAATTTTCAAATTTACTTTATAACACGTGCTGCCACGTAGTAATATTAAAATAAAAAATTGAAATATATGCCGGATAAACGTGACAAAATTTGGCACATGGTTGATGTTAAAGACAAAAGACATTGATAAATTTTTAAAGCAATTATTTGCTAAATTTCTCATAATTTTTTTAATTAAGTGGATCATACTCTTAAAATGGCAATATTTCAACTTGATTTGATACGGTTCGGGTAGTTCAGGTGGCTAGAACATTGCCCTGGTTAGGCAAAGGTCACAGTTTCAATCCCTGTCTCGAAACAAGTTGTCTTTTTCACTTTATTAAAAAAAATTATGACAAAAGACATTGTTGTTATTTGTCTTCGCCCACATATGAAACTAAGTCCATACAGCTTTGTCGTCAGAATGTACTTTTATTTTTTTTATTAATTGTAAGGATGTACCTATGTAATTATTATGTCTCTTCTTTTTACACGGGTATCTTCTTTTTTTTTCATGAAGATACCCGGACTTTTGGTAGGCTTACATGGGGACATAGGTCCAACACGCAGATGCCCTTTGAGAATTTTAATCTAATAGGGAATGGGACCCCCACTGCAGATAGTCCACGCCCGCCTTATGTAGAAGAACGGTAATGGACCACCTCCAATGGGAGTTAAACTATTGTACAATATGCTAACTACTAAATGGGCTATTGAGTTGAAGGTTAAATGAAGTATGTAACTAAAACTATGGTTGAAGACGGCGTCTGCCATTTTAATATATTATTATCAAAATATTGGCAGACGGTGACTTGCCAACTCACTAGATGGGCCCCCTATACAATCGCCATAGGCATGATAAGCCTGTAAGGCGACAGAGGGCAACACCGGTGTGAGCGGCTTGGGGCGTCGAGCGGTGCGGCGCCGGTTTCACCTTCGCGGGACAGGCCCGGAGCGGGCTTCCCCGTAGTTATGCCCTTTAAAATGACACTTCCACCCCCGAGCATATAGCTCTGGCTCCCTCCTTCTGACCGACCAATTAAGGCAAGCCAATGTTGAGATTTGCTGCACTCCCGGGAGTAGCACTCTCACTGCTCTCCCGTTAGGCCATTAAATCCTAACCGGTGCAGAAGGGCAACAAAACTCTGAGGAATCGGGACCGATGTGTAGCCACGCACATTCAGCTCGCCACAAGCTGCCCTGCGGATGTAAGCTTTTCAATAACTTACTAATACATTTTTTTGTTGGTATCAGAAAGTACTTAACTCAAAAAGCGAATCTACTATGCCCTCATAGGGTTGCGTTAATCCTATAAAAGATAACGATTGTCCTCTAGGGGTAATAATAATAATAATTATTATTATTATTTCTCTTTATTTCAATATATTACAAATAAATTATATTTTTAAATATACATAAACAAAAAGTGCATTTAAAAATATAAAACATAGTATACCACCGGCATCGGGTACAGGGTCCAAGCCACCGGTGGTTAGGGCTTCAGAGAGAGGAACCTCCTCACAATACGTGCAGTATTAAGAAGAACCGCCTTCTGCATCAAGCCCTTGACCCAACTGCCTAACGTGAGCCTCTTAAGGTGTTGATCGAGGCTTTTGGGTATTAGTCCGTGCACAGAGATTACTATGGGAACAATAATAGCAGAACGAAATTATTATTATTATTATTATATGTATGTAAAGTACGTTGTATTATTATAATATGTGTATTATTATATGTGTATTATTATAATATGTATGTAAAGTACGTTGTGCTATTTGCAATATATTATTTTTCTTTCTTCTTTCTTTCTAGAAGGCTCTACAGACTGCTTGAAAAAATGTCAACTAAGCAAAGCCGAATCATGTCAGTTTTAACAAGATAATAGGGTCGGTAGCGCGCGTGTAACAGGTTTTTAAACATCTATAGGCTATGGAGTACGTCAATGGGCTCACCACCTGTTACGTGGGACAAAAATGCATAAGGTGAAATGTGGGCGTATAGAATCTCTCCCTACCCCTTCGGGGATAAAATTGGGACCATAGAAATCGGAAAACAACTTACTTCCAATATCTTTGGGCTTTTACGTATAAATAATAATGATAAATATTTTGTGACATTCTCACACAATGCCGTCTACCCGAAATAAATTTACATTAGCTTATGATCCTAAAACTATTATATGCTATGGGATCTATACATCTGATAAACATAATTATAGATGCGTAAATACGTACTGATTATACATAGTAAACACCCAAAATCCGAAAGATTTAAATGTAAGTATTTACGGATCACACAAATATTTCGTTTCGACCCAGGATTCGAACGGCGCAGCAGTAGATTGCACTATAATTTACACTATTTAGGTTGGGACGTATGCTTCTCTGCCACTATACTAATGTATAAAAAAACACCTTACTAATACGAATTTTATGAATAGTTTTTTAGTTACATTAACTTGTTAAGCTGGAGAAAAATTGTCATGGAAATTACTTTTGAGGATAAGGAAGAAAAGGTGCGATAAATATCACTTTATCACATTAATGTGATGATCAACAACAATAAGTGATGATGTTACGTATTATTCAACATTTATCTACGCTACCGGTGATTGGCGCAAAAATTGATAAAACGTACGAAAGAATTACTTTGAGATTACATTACGAAATAGTTTTATTCCGCGTTTCATTCCAGTGATGTGATACAATGCCAGTCTTGTGATAATTAATTATCTTATTGTTTTTAAGATTTAATTAAAGAGTTGTGAACAAATTACAGTGATAACATTTAGAGTGGTACTATTTTTGGGATAGAATATTTGTTTTACAGTTAATCAGGTCTAAAATGGTCAACTCGGATAAAAAGAGACAAAGAAAAAAGCCAGATCTTCGTATCAATATACCGTCTTATCCATCAGATTATGTCAAAATGCCTCCAGAAACTAGAAGGAAAATAGAAGACTCGCTTAGATATAGCACTATTCCTTACACAGATGATGATACTCCGGATATTCGTAATCATGATGATGTTAGAGAAAGAGTTAAAACTCCAGAGGTTAGAATTATAGGGCCTGAAGATGAGGTGATAGAAAAGAAGAATGACGAAAAAGAAGACACTGCTAGTGATGGAAGTCCGATAATGATGAGAAAGAAAAATACTTTAAATGTAAGCCTGTCATATATTTTGAATTTTGTTTGGGAAGAGTTGAGAGATTGGTCTTTATTAATCAAACAATCATCAATCAATTTCACATATCGCAACCCACTGCCGTGAACGGCTTCCAATTTAAGATTCCAACACTGAAATGTGTGCTGACAACTCACAACAACGCCATCTGATTCCAAACTAAGCAGAGCTTGTACTATGGTAACCTGATAACCGATAAACATACTTTTATATTTCTAAATACATACATACTCGTATTATAGATAAATAAAAAGTAAGGGTCTCCGCTTGAATGCAAGTAAAACTAAGGTTCTAGTACTTGAAAGAGGTGACGTAAGAACTAAATGCGAGATTAGGGTAAACCAGGAACGTCTAGAGCAAGTGAATGAAATTGTGTATTTAGGAAGTATGTTTAGCGCGGATGGAAGATGTGATTCGGATGTAGAACGGCGAGTAGCTGCCGGAAACAAAGTTAACGGTGCTTTGTCCCAGTTAGTAAAGCGACAAAGCATCGTAAAAGAAGCACTAATGGCGATTCATAACGCAGTGCTAGTGCCAACTTTGCTTTACGGTAGTGAAACCTAGGTATGTCAGCAGATGCATGAAAGTAAATTGAATGCTGTGGAGATGCGATCACTTCGAAAATTGTGCGGCGTTACCTTGGCCGACCGAATACGTAACGAAGTGATACGCAATATGGCAGGTTTGAATGAAAGTGTCAGCGTTAAGCTGGAAAAGGTCGTGCTCTGTTGGTTTGGGCACGTCCAACGAATGAGTGAGGAACGATTGACGAAGAATATATATTGTTCAAAAGTAGAGGGTAGAAGGAGTCAGGGAAGGCCGAGACTTACATATGAAGACCACGTGAGCAGATTGCTCAAAAACGGAAAGGTCAAAAGTACTCGGATACCCAGACGTGCATGTATGAAGCGATTGATGAATCTCGAAGAAGCGAAAGAAGTATGCATGGATCGCGAAGCCTGGCGATCTGTCCTCTCTGACTACCCCGTCAGGGATACAGCGTGAAGATAGTTAGTTATAGATAAATAACACCCAGACACAGAATAGTTTTATCCTGGATGGGAATCGAACCCGAGCTCTTGTGTAGCAGTCGGGTGCACTCGCACCGCGCCACAGAGGCAGTCAAAGTATTAGTACGGTGAGACTGATTAGACGAGTTGGTACAGGATTTTCCTTCACGTTTCTTCCTTTTTGTCGCCATCGCTATCACGTTAAACAGTAGGAAATTGGCGAAGGCGTTGTTCTTCAAAATGTTGGTTAGGCCTCATGGCCCGATATAAATATTTATTTAATTTTCCATCAATTTAATAAGGTGTTTCTAAATTTATATAGACATTTCTAAACAACAGCATTGATTGCCAAATTGTTACTGTAATTTGTTGTATGACTACTGTGTATTGTAATCAAAACATATATTTTGGTTTTTATCTGATAAACTTTAGATAATATGATGAGGGCTTATCTTTACGGAAATATTGACATTGGACTTGACATTCGTCAAGTTAAATATATCAGCCCATCTTAATCATCAAAGGGAATGTGAGCTATTTTTTCTTGCTCCCGAGAAATGTATAGGGCTCAATAATGACATTTATTGTTTGCCAAATTAATAACTAACTAACTAACTATCTTCACGCTGTATCCCTGACGGGGTAGTCAGAGAGGACTGATCGCCAGGCTTCGCGATCCATGCATACTTCTTTCGCTTCTTCGAGATTCATCAATCGCTTCATACACGCACGTCTGGGTATTCGAGTGCTTTTGACCTTTCCGTTTTTGAGCAATCTGCTCACGTGGTCTTCATATGTAAGTCTCGGCCTACCCTGACTCCTTCTACCCTCTACTTTTGAACAATATATATTCTTCGTCAATCGTTCCTCACTCATTCGTTGGACGTGTCCAAACCAACGGAGCACGCCCTTTTCCAGCTTAACGCTGACACTTTCATTTAAGCCTGCCATATTGCGTATCACTTCGTTACGTATTCGGTCGGCCAACGTAACGCCGCACAATTTTCGAAGTGATCGCATCTCCACAGCATTCAATTTACTTTCATGCATCTGCTGACATACCCAGGTTTCACTACCGTAAAGCAAAGTTGGCACTAGCACTGCGTTATGAATCGCCATTCGTGCTTCTTTTACAATGCTTTGTCGCTTTACTAACTGGGACAAAGCACCGTTAACTTTGTTTCCGGCAGCTACTCGCCGTTCTACATCCGAATCACATCTTCCATCCGCGCTGAACATACTTCCTAAATACACAATTTCATTCACTTGCTCTAGACGTTCCTGGTTTACCCTAATCTCGCATTTAGTTCTTACGTCACCTCTTTCAAATACTAGAACCTTAGTTTTACTTGCATTCAAGCGGAGACCCTTACTTTCACACCCCTCTTTCATATTAGTGACTAATGCCTGAAGGTCGGCTTCTGATGAGGCCATGAGCACCGCATCATCAGCGTTCAGCAGACAGTTTACTGTAAAGTCACCCAAATTCACACCCATATTAAAATCTTTTAACTTCTGCAGGCAACTGTCCACTATGAACAGCCAGGCGGACATGACAAATCCCTGTTTGACGCCTTACAGACATCAAAAAGAGGTGACACATCCCCCCCTACTCGCACGCAAGCCTTACAGTCCCTATAAAGCGACTGTATTGCCCGCAGTAGCGAGCCGTCCACACCATATCCTGGCAGCAAGTCCCACAGCCTTTCTCTCACAACGTTATCAAATGCTTTTTCTAGATCCACAAAAGCGCAGAAAACCTTCTGGCTAAGAGCCAGAAACTTTTCCGCGATCATGCGGAGAGAAAACACTTGATCCATGCAACCTCTTCCACGTCGGAATCCGCATTGAGCCTCCCATAAATACCTTTCAGACTTTTCTTGCATTCGTGCCGTTATAGCCTTTGCATACACCTTACTAGCTAAGCTGACCAAGCTGATCGCCCTATAGCTGGAGCAGTTTAGGCGCGAGCCTTTCCCTTTGTAAATAGGTACTACAACTGCAACTCGCCAGTCATCTGGGACCTCACCCGTCCGCCAGCACAAGTTGCATAACAGACATAGTGTGTCCCAGACACGCGACCCACCGTACTTGATCATCTCAGCAGTAACTCTGTCTTTTCCCGCAGCCTTTCCACATTTCATACTTCTTATCGCTTGTTCTATTTCTTTCATACTAATGACTTCAATGACATCGGGATCCGGAGCATCGAAGTGAGCTCCACTTCCCGATGTGGCATCTCTGTTTTTTCTTGCATACATCTTTCCATAATATTCACTCCATCTCTGCAGGACGTCATTTTGGTCTGTTAGTACGTCATTGTTAACACTAAGCACTTTATTCATACTGCAGATTGCCGAACAACTCCGGGTCTTGCCTACCTCTTTCCAGAAGAGCTTGGCATTATCCCGGAAATTGGACGACAACCTTTCATCCGCTTTCATTCTGCACCTTCCACGAGCTTCTTCTATCAGTGCCTTCGTGTTAACTTTCTGCAGCTTGTATCTCTCTCATATTAAAATCATTCCGCGAGACTAAGTAGTCTAGCCATGTTTTCTTCTTCATTCGAACTGCTTCTTTCACTTCCTCATTCCACCATGCATCACGCTTACTACTACTGCCTCTTTTCGTTTCTCCACACACTTCCACAGCGACATTTATCATACTATCCCTAAGGTTCTGCCATACACTTTCCACATTCTCACTGCTTACATTGACGTCGCCAAGCTTTTCGGCTACCCTTTCATTATATTTATCCCTAATGGATGCATCCTGCAGCTTCCAGCTTTTGATGCTATAAGTCGGCTCAGGTTCAGGACACTCGGTACGATGACGCCAACCCGCGAACAGACCCCTAATCCTAGTTATGACTAGGTAGTGGTCTGATCCCAGCTCAGCGCCTCGATAAACCCTTGTGTCCATCACCTGTTTACGGAGCCGAATATCCATTAGGAATAGATCTATCATGCTTCTCTTTGACTTACATCTCCTCGTATACTTATGAATTTGTTTGTGGTTGAACATTGTGTTCGCCACAAACAAATCCTTTTCCTTACAAAATGCCAGTATTAGCTTGCCAGCATCGTTCACCCTTTTATCCCCATATTTCCCGAGTACCGACTCAAAACCATCTCGAGCGGTACCCACCCATCCATTCAAGTCTCCACATACTATAAGTCTTTCATTTCCTTCTATCACATTTAGAGCTTCTCTCATACTCTCCCAGAAGTCCTCTAGCTCACTCGCGTTCGACAAAGATACTGGCGCGTAAGCTACCAGGAAAATCTTCGTCAAACCAAGTTTTACACGGATCCAGAGGATTCTAGGACCTACCAGTTTGTACTCATACATACCGGAGGCCAATAGCGAGGACAGCAAAATTCCAACCCCCGACTGCCATGCTCGCTCTCTGGTACTCCAGACCAAAGCGCGAGCATCCCACCCGGGAGCTCCAAGACTTCGTTGCCCTTGCGCTTGGTCTCTGTCAAGCACACTGCATCTAACTTTCTCTCATTCATAACATCCATCAACTCATTCATCTTATCTGTCATTCCTCCCCTAATATTTCACGCAGCTACCATGCACTCCATCCTCCACTTCCCTGTGTGTCGGGCCGCGCGTGTAGGGTGGCGGTCCGCTCTGGCTCACACTTTTCGCACCAGCGGGGACGAACTGGTGCGCGTCGCCTCGGGGGCACGCCCTAGCATAATTCGCCCTGGTGGCACTCGTGTTGTAGTAGAATTGCAGCCGTAGCTGGCAGGGATGGCGACGAATTAATCCGACGTTTGAAGCAGTGAGGGCTACTACACGCAATGTAGATAGTGTCACAAGAGAGCAAAATAATAATCCCTTAATATTGATGGAGAGGGAATAGATTTCTGAATATAGTGAAGAGTTCTACTCGTAAAGTAGAATCTTGAAAGTACAGGGCTATTCAAAGTCCGCCTCTCTGAATAAAAATTGTCGGATATGCAATTTCGTTGATTTTATCACAATTTAATCATTATTTTTAACATAAAATCAAACCTTGGAGTGTAAATTTTAGACTTTATGATATGAAGAGACAGCGAGAGAGAGGAGCAACGATTGTCAATTATTATAACTAAAGAGAAGAACTCTCTTTTAGTCACCTTAAAAAAAACCCACCTTAAATTCACGGATTTAGACGCTTGCACCAGAGCACTTTCGCGTTAGAGATGGAGGGAACACAAACAATTGATAGGGATTGGAACCTTAAATAACATTTAGGTTTTTGACCATAGGATGCTGAGAATGTTTTAATTTTTTCTCTAAAATGTACTTTCAGACACTGAGATATATCAGCCTCTCACTCAACCCACACTGTAGGCGCCCTCAATGAGAATGAAATAGAAACTGAATTTTCTACGCTAGTTTTATAACAAAACATATGTTACATAACATAACTTCTCGACACCGTTTAATGTTTTGAACGCACTCAAACATTGTTGAAAAACCATTTTCGGTTAGAAATCTGGTGCAAGAAGACAATTGTTTTTAAGATGGAAAGAACCAGCTTAATGATTCAACTGTCCCCATTAATCAGATTTTGTAGATTAATTTAGTAGCTTCTGTCTTCTCATTTGTAGTATATGTATGGTAGGTATGTGTGTAGCAATCTGTGATGTGACACTGAAACGAAGACTGGACGCCTAATACGCAACGTCCGGCGGCGGGACCATCAACTCATTCCCGCTAGTTAGACACAGTATCAGTTTCATTGTTAACACGAGTTGCTTAGACACTTATTTGCTAAATCATGAGAAATTACAGGCAAATGAGTGAGTATACCTATTCCATTCATGTCCTCCATATTAACTCTTCGTATCATAGCGTAAGTCCCTGCTAAATCCAAATATGAAAACTAGAGCAAAGGGTAAGATTTCAGTACCTACTTATTTGATTAGGAATACTAAGGACTATTGCTTTTGTTTTTTGAAAGGGACAAATAAATTAATGGGTACCTAATCTTCTTATTATGGGACCATTTCAATACAGTACAATTTCTGCATGTATACATATTTGAAAGTTGACTTGCATCTTCTCAAATATTATAAATTCATTATTATTTCAACACGGCAATGGGCTCACCACCTATTACGTGGGACGGGAATACACATGGTGAAAAGTAGGCATACAATATGTATGCCTCTGCCACCCCTTCGGGGATAAGGCGTGATAGATAAATAAATTATTTCTAAAACATAACTTTAGTGTATGACAACTCGTAACTTATTAAAAGGTTTACGTTTTTATCAATAAGACTTGAATTTTACGTTAGTTATACAAAAACCCTGTCCGATCCGTGAAGGTATTGGTAGGTATCGAGATGTGATTGTATTCGTGTAATCCTTTTTAGAAATTACCCTTATTTATTATACTTATAATTTTTTTTTTGTTATGTTATTGAAGTGCCTATGTGCCCCTTTCGGGTCAGACAGGGTTTTCTTAGCACATTGTAGATATCACTAACGCTCTAAATAGTATTATTAAACAATAAATAGAAACAAGTCCGTCACAAAACTTACCAGCACATTGTACACTTCCCTGGCGCGACCTATTTGCTTATATCAAAATCGTTTGTCCGTGATCTTAGAAATGGATTAGATTAGTCTCGTCTGATGCGCGTACGCAACACAGACCATATTGTACCACTAACTAACCTTAATTTTATTTAACCAGTGAAAGTTCTAGAAAACCTCAAGTTCCGAATTCGAATAAAGTGTACAAGTTACAGGTGATGCGGTTGTGAGTAGTATTCGATTGTGAAATGATACTCATTCAATGAACACATATTGAATGATCCAATTAGCTGACGTGTACAACATTGGTTTTAGTATACTTTTATCTCAAAACACGCAATAACATTTGACATTTTGAGACATAATTACATTTTGAGCTCAAAGGTCTGAAAAATACATAAAATAATGATATTAGCGGAATCTCAATTGCTAATGGGGTAGTAAATTTGTGGGATATAGAAAAGTGGTAGAAATTCATGTGCTGCACGTGATGAAAATAAACATTTTATGTCTTTCCTCGTATAATTTCGCAACTTTATGAATATTATTATATTCAAACAAAACAGGCAGTAGGGACTTTACTATTTCAATCTACTTTAAATAACTATCGATTATAAACGAACTTCTCAATAAGAGTATACTAAAAATAATAACGCTATGCAAAATTATGCTTTAAATTTATAAATACATCATTAGCATAATTTTAATGTTATAAAAAAATCCATGTTATCTAGAAGAAAGAATAAGTTACAAGTTTACTGTATGTATGTGAATATATAATTATTAAATAATAGAAATATATTTTTAGAAAACAGAAAATAAAGTATCAAAATGAACCCTGACCAACGATTCAATAACATCGCGCATAAATTCAAATACCGGTCACCATTGTGGATTGAATCTGACTCTGACGTCAGCAAAAGTAGTAGCAACAGCAACAGTAACGGTAGCGGAGGGCTGTGCAACAGTGACGACAGTATAGATTACAAGAGCACCGATAGTTCCGGCAGTATTAGCAACTTTCTGGATTCTAAGGTACCTGACAATAGTCCACCAGCGATGTTCGATAATAAGAAGTTCGTCTTTATTACTAACTAAACGGTTTTGTTCACGTGTAATTTTCGGGATCGTCCAACTAGTTTGTCTCTAGAAGTGTATGTATGGTAGTACCAGTGTAGCTTTCACTTGACGCTCTTCTTGAAAAAGGACCTCCGTTAGGTCCGAAACAAGTCGGGTGATCATGAAATTTACCGAATAAAATCAATTTTAATCAGTAAATTTCATGCTTAGATAAAAATTTTAATTTACTCGTGAGTTCAACTGTATAATAAGTAATAATAAACAACGCTCACGAAAGTAATTATTCTAATTCACTTTCTTTGTCTCTTGTAATCGTGCAATTTTCTGCTTGTATGTAAAATTTTAACTTGGATCAATCTCGAAGTTTGTATTGTTGAGCCACTAAGGTCAGCTATAGTTGGACTACATGTTTTATTTCTGCATGTCTGAACTTTTTCAACTCCCCTATGAGCATCTATGCCGTCGATAGAATCTTAAACTTGACTTTAAAGCTGCTTCATGTAAGTAGAACAATTGTATAAGTACACATAAGGATAGCGGTTCACATCGTTTCTGGCGGACTGGGACAGTAGTTCTTTTACGTAAAGGATTTTAGTCAATATTAGAGATTTTAAAGACAGCGTTGACTTTCATTGTCTTGAGCAACTTCATCATCATCCGAGCGTCTGTCCCAGTTGCGTCTCGCGATGCCCGGGGTCCGCTTTCCTACATTTTCTCCTCCACTTCACACGGTCGTCGGCATCCCCTGTTGAGTGAGATTAAACTATTTAAGTTGTCTTGAGCAACTTAAATAGTTTAATCTCATTCAAAAATATTCATGTAAAGTACGGCATTTCTGGCATACTAGGTCAGTAGTTTCTTTACATAAAGGATTTTAGTCAAAATTTGAGATGTTGAAGACCTTTCATTGTCTTAAGCAAATTGAATAGTTTGATCCCATCAAAGATATTCATGTAAAGCACATATATTGATTGTGCCGTAAATAAATTATCAGATCTTATAGAGATTGAAGCTGCTAATTCAACAAATCCTTATTAAATACTGTATATCGTTCTGCGTAAATCCTAGTCTTTAGTAAAACAAACAAACCATACACTTAAATGGGTGTAAAAATTAACGCCTAGTTAGTGAATAACTTTCAGTTTATAAGTCCATAAGAGAGTTTGAATAATTTCGACTTTCCAACACCGTCCAAGTCTATTCATAAAGGTACAAAAATCCGGTGAAACGCTGCCACCTCACTAAATAGAAATATAAAAATATAATATATGGAATAAATATAAGAAATAATATATACCTAGAAATATAATCTGTGCAAAAGAAAGGTGCTTTTGGCTCTTCAAAATGTCATCGTTTATATAAATTTATTATTGATAATAAATTATCATTAGATAACTATTAGAATAGAAATGGACTTAATTAAAAACTAATTTAAAAATATTCGTGGATGGGATACAAACTTTGCAAATATACCTACAAATAGCATCTTTTTGCGAAATACAGTTATCTTTTAATGGAGAAGCATGTTTGATCAAGTGTTAAATGAATGATAGTTTGAGGGACATTTTTCTTTTCTTTTTACACAGTGCCATCTCGCAACCAAATCACAAGTATAATTATTAATTATACTTGTGATTTGAACAAACACTTATTTAGTTCTTAACACGAGTTATAGAAACTCGTGACAAGGAAACTACTTATTTTATAAGCGTTAAGTAATTGTTTATATGCCGCATTTAATGTTGACAAAGCATTTGTCATCTTGAATAGACATAAAACATTAAAACTGATTATCTTGGGATACACAATTGAAACCTATTAAAGGAGTTTCGTCACAGAACAGAATAAGTTATAGTAGGTTCTACATACAAGCCTAAAAATGCTAAATATTTTACAGGATTTTATTTTTATAACTAACAATAAACAAATTTCCTTACCTTACCTTTTTCATAATACCTAATTTTGTTCCAAATGCTTTAAATATTTATATCTGTGTGTAATGAACTAAGTTTAAGGACAAGTATTTTTAAATGTTGAAACAAAACAAGTTGTAGCTGCTGGAATAAAATCCCAAATGTATGAAAATGTAGGAAAACAAAATATTTTTTTTATTAAATATTGTATATATAATTTTATTATATATAATTATAATTTATTTTTTATAATATTTGGACACTTGTCACACAGCGTCATCTAGCCCAAAGTAAGCTAATATTAGCTTGTGTTATGGGATCTAGATAACTGATAAACCTACTTATATATTTCTAAATAAATACATATTATAGATAAATAACATCCAGACACAGAATAAACCATCGTGCTCATCACACAAAGATTTAACCTGGGTGGGAATCGAACCCACGACCTCTTGCGTAGTAGTCGGATGCACTCCCACCGCGCCACAGAGGCAGTCAATCTGTCAAAAAATAAAAAAATCTATTTACATAATAGCCTAGCCTATCATTTCAATATTTATAAGATTAGCGGACGTTCCGCTTAACAAACAGATAGATAGACAGAGAAAATAATTAAAAAAGTGAGTTGTGTAAGTCCCGTATACTTTCATATTAGTCCAGTCATTTTAGATTTATCTGCGGAAAAATTCCTAGTGAGCTGAATTTTTGTACACACCTTTTTTACGGCGTTGTAATGAAGATGGGGAAAATCGACATTAATATCGTGCCGGCTAAAAAGTTATGAAGGTCAAAAGGTCACGAAAATCAGTTATTTTGTAAATATCTCGCGACCTATTGCTCGAAGGTCGATACGGTTCATTATAAAATTGTATGTCATGAAATGATCTACAAAATATGCCTTCTGCATTTTTCTGTAAAATTAACTGTTTTCGGAGTAGAGAGCTGAGAAAGCGACTAGAATGCACAAAAAAAAGTATGTTTATAGGTTGTCTAGATCCCCAGCACAAGCTTCTTATAACTTAATTTATATTAAGATTTTACTATGTAAATATCTCCAATTGTCTAATGCGTATGCCATCTAGCATCCAGTAGGCAAACTATCTAGAATTCACTTATGTATCTTATCACAGTTAGTTTGTAGTACTACAACCAATTGGTAGATGTCGCCTCTTTGTTTAAAAGCTCACGACAAAGGAGTGTTTTTGAAATTATTACTAATTAATTCATCCTTAAATTAATTAAGAAATAGAATAAGGATTTAAACTTCAAAAAGATTTCAGTGACCCTAGAGTCGGTACAATCGTAAATTGCCATTTATAGATATGACTGATGTAAAATAGTATCCCATACCAGAATGTAGGGTTGACTCTACCATTATTTTGTACTGTATATTTAGTCTGTTATTCTAGATTTTTTTATTAAAATTATATAAGACAACCTGCTTCAGGACAGGGATTGAACCCGTGACTTTTGTCTAACCAGGGCAATGTTCTAGCCACTGAACTACCCAAACCGTACTGAAACAAGTTAAAATTCTTCATCAAATCATCATTTAAGAGTATGACGAGTACCTTTATTGATGCGATGGATTCCACTCAATCTATGGTTTTTTTTATGACTTATTTTTTAATATTAAATGAAGAATTTATATAAAAGATAGCGTACTAATTGCTTTAAAAAATATCTGTTATTTTAGTTTATTTTTGGATGTAAGGAGCCCCCACCTATATCTCGGAGGCCCAAGCGAACTCACCTGCTAGCGGTGCACCTGCTGAATAACAGACGAGGAAACTACGCAGGTAGGCTTACGGGGTTGGGAGTCCCCAGGTAGACTTTGAGAGCAACTGGGCCTTAAGATGAAGAAGACGATGATGAAGATGAAGAAGAAGTTTCTATTTACTCGTAACCTTCTGGACGTTCTTCCCGAAAGATCTTGACCCGTGTAATAAATGTCGCCCGTACTGTCATATGCATGCAATGGATGAGGACAGTGGACAGCATGTCATTGATATGCAACAAAAATAGGCCATGAGACGACATAGACAAGAAGACATAGGCCACGACCATGAGTCCTGTGGCACCCCAGCATTTATGGCCATATAGTCTGAACACCAGCTGTCAACGCAGGCCTTGATACTTGCACTGGACAGCCATCCGCAAAGTCCCACGGGCAGACTTCTCTGAGAGCAATTTCGATAGATCACGGGTTAGACCTAGTCAAAGGCCTTAGATATATCGACACTCACTGCTAGAGCCCTTAATTATGATAGCCGTCTTCCAGCAGTATGTGAGCAGCACTGCTTCCAGCAGCAGTGCGTGATGTGTTTGACACACATATATACCACTCTCAGTAACATTTTTGGCACACTTTTGACACATATGACGAAATCTTAGTTCAGAATTATGTAGCTACTTTCTACCTACCCTAATATGCACAAGGCGTGACTGACATGAAATTCATACGAAAATACTAAACAAAACAAATTCACCATCCTTAAATCACGACGTGATTCATGTATGTAAAGTAATTAGTTCGCTTATTTAATTAATGTCAAGACGATGTACTGGGTGTATGCGTGAGCGCAGCCAGCGGTGCAGTGCTTACAGGATGCACGCCTCTAAACGTTATCGAGTTGAGTTTGATTGTATTCCGCTTACTGAGGTGTGATTTTTATAGTTATTTCATTTATTAGAGAATGATTTTAATAGGTTTTATGTTCATATTAGCGGCTTATTTTGGATACTCGTTAAATATATAACAATTATTCTATTACCTAAACGTAACATAGTTTCAATCCAGTCGGGTGTAGACAACATGGTATAATTAGTTGTTAAAATTACATTTGTCAAATAAGCGTGGTGCTGGTACCCTACTAGATAATCACCCTTATCTGGCAAATGTTTACTGAGATGCCATTTTTATTTAAAGTGACATTGGAATTATTGTGGCAGCTTACATTAGCAAAAATGTGAATCGGGTATGACCAGACACAAAAGCCATACCTTTTTACACTGTATTTTGTGTTTCAGATCCCAGAATACCATCAAAGTTCAGCGTCGGGCTTTAGCGATGGCGACAACACGGCTGATGAACACACCGAGGTTCTCTCCGATGAAGACAGACCTAAGTAAGTAAACGAAGTGATTAAATCACTATAGTTAGGCTGGCGGAAGAATATAGAGAGAGATAAAAAGAAAAGGTAGCATTTTCAAAAATAAATGGTACTGAGATATATTCGCAATCCTGTTGGCTTCAAGTCAAGAACATATTTTAGTTATCATTGTAATCTCACTCAGTTTCTTTCAATTAGGTGGGCCGGTACGTTTGTATTCCACATTAATGGTATAGATAGACAATTAAAAAGAGGTGGCACTGCTATCAGAAATATGTTAATCGTTGTAAACGGTTAATTAGAGTAATTAGAGATAATAGGAATACTCGTTATTTCAGTTACTATATTTTACATGCATCACACGGCAATGGGCTCACCATCTGTTACGTGGGACAAAAATGCAAACGGTGAAATGGGGACGTATAGTATGCCTCTGCCTACCCCTTCGGGGATAAAGGCGTGACAATATGTATGTATGTAAATTTTTAATTTACACATTTTTTTAGGATTTTTTTTAGGAAATGCTGGTGAGATTAGTCCCAATTAAAAAAAAAGAAGGGACCGGAGTCCAGAGCCCTTCACCTGATAAATTCAATGCTCTCACTCTGAGCTACAGAACCTACAAATTTTCCAAAAAAGTCTTACTTTATTAATAAAATAGCTTTTATTTGACCGTCAGAAACCTAGGTCCCAGATGGTCTACGGACGAAGCTTCTGATGCAATCGGGAATACAGCATTTATGATGAACGTTCTAAAACCTTTCTTAATACATTAATTATACAGATAAATAAAATTGAAGTTCTGTTTGTAAATCTAAATTAACAGCTTTTCACTAAATGCAAATCTGAAAGTATTTGCGGCATTTGCTTGAAAACAACTTTTTTTATCCGTCTGTGTCCATCTGTTGTTCTGGCTAATTTCTGAAACGGCTGGAATTTATTTACGGGATTTTCTCTTTTTTATACCACTGAGGTGGCAGACAAGAATACGGAGCACCTGATGGAAAGCTGTCCCCGTAGCCTTTAGACATTTGCAACACCAGAGGTGCAGCACTCGCGCTGCCGACCCTGTAAAAACCTTCTAAGAGTACTAACCTTCTAACGGAATTCAATCCATAATCTAAGCGTACGCGGCATAAAACCTCTGTCGGACCTAACCGTATGCGAGCGCTCCGGACGCAAAGTGTGATGGTGAACAACCTGTCTATGGCAAGCGGTGCGATGATACAAACTAGCATCATATCAAACAATTCCTTAGAGCACAGACCGTTGAACAGATGATAGAACATCTATCATATAACAAATAACGAGGCGAACTCTCTCGCGAAGGGGCTCATCACCGCCTGTTAGTAGAGAATCGTTGACAATCCTCATAGTACGCCCTTCTAGCGATTCGAAAGGTCGAAGCTGGTATTCAGGTGCACCAGCCCAAAGGCGACAGCAGTACTCATGCGGCCGCACTTGCGACTTATAGAGAAGCAGTGTTTGCTCTGCAGTAAAGTACTGCCGCGCCCTGTTGTTCTCGCCGATCTTTATGGACGCCAGCTTCGCCTTGTCCTCTAAATGACTACGGTATTGGACGTCACTAGAGATCTTAACACCAAGGATCTGATAGCTAATGTTATAAGGAGTAATATATATTTTATTTCCACGGGAACGGGCACTAAGCGAATGAAACTGCGGGGCTTCCGCTAGTGTTAAATACACTAAAATGTATAATGTTAATGTAATGTATGTGTTCTTTTTACAAAGATTTGTCACTGATGGGTATCAAACTCGGCGGGAAATCTCTCAGCTGTTTAATAAACAGTCCTCTTCTAACCTTTGACCTAAATTCTGCCATCAAGACGCTCAAATCCAGGCCCTACTTAACTGTGGCGGAGGGGTGTTGCACTAAATCTGTCGCTAATAAGGATGTTAGTGCGATGACCAGTGCTGAGTGGCAGTTGGCAGCCGGCAGTGCATTGCGAAATGTCCACCGATGTTATGTAGCCCTGCATCATTCAATTGAGATCTCAATCATTCAACTTTTGCGGATGTCTTTTGGTCTGAAATAACAAAATCAATTTTATCTATGATTGTATTGAAAACTTAATACTAGAAACACTTGAATTGCTTACATTGCAATAGTATTGTCAATTTTATTTTCCTCATGGAAATCTTGGCAGTCGACTTCGACGGTAAGGAATTCTTTGACAAATTGACGGGGCATTGTCTGTCTTGTAAATAGTTCTTTGACTAATTTTTCTGTTAATATTTTAAATAAAATAAATAAATATCCATCTCGCCTTATCCCCGAAGGGGTGGCAGAGGCATATTATATGCCCACTTTTCACCGTGTTTCACCTCTATTATTATTTAATGATATTGGCTTATTTAATTGATTTTTCTATTTTTTTTTTTAAATAAATAAATAAATATCCATCACGCCTTATCCCCGAAGGGGTGGCAGAGGCATATTATATGCCCACTTTTCACCGTGTGGATTCCTGTCCCACGTAATAGGTGGTGAGCCCATTGCCGTGTTGAAATAGACAGACGCAGGTTGTGGCTACCTGCTGTTGAAATTTATTAAGCCGCCTATAAGGCCTTCAACCAGGCTTAACGACTGCCATTTTTCTGGCAACCGGGACCAACGGCTTAACGTGCCTTCCGAAGCACGGAAACGCTCGCAAATGTAAATGCCACAAAGTGGTCACCCATCCGACGACCAGCCATAGTGAAAGTTGCTTACCTCAGTGATCGTTTACCGAACACTGAGACCGCGGGGCCACGAGCGCTTCAATATTTTAACCTGTATAATTGTTATTATTAATTTGTCAACTTGTAAAATACTTCGTTAAAATGATTAATAGGATCATTAGGGAAAAGAACTTACAGTAACCCGTTCGAATATAAAATTCTATCATCGATATTGGCTAAGGTAGAGCACCAACTTAAAAAAATTGTCAGTAGAATATAACCCAGGAAGAAAAGAGAATTCGCAATATTAAGGAATTAAATAAGGGTAAAGAGGTTGGTCCATATTTCCTACGAGTTTTAAAGTAAACGTTGAATAAATCGGAATGTAACTCTAAAACAAGATAAACTATTAAATTATAAAAATATGGTGTAATACAAAAATAATAAAATATTGTGGGATACTTTTCACACAGTAATATAACATAGTATAATATGGTGGTATGTTTCTGCCTATCCGTTCGGGGATAAAAGCGTGACTGATAAGTAATTTTTAATAATCAAAATATATATAAAATAACTTATAAATAATCTGGGGATATATTACCACACGAAGACGGCGTTGCGGAGAAATTTCATGATGTTTATTTGTTGTGATTATTCTTCTGTTAAGTTTTACTTTTCTCACTACATATAATAATTTTTATATGCATAATTATGTAATGAGTTGTGTAATAAAACAAATATCATTAATAAAGTTATTGTAAAATAATAAAGAGGTTAACAATTTCGGTGATTAGGTGTAAAGCGTTAGTTGCGCGGGCGTCGCTCAGTGTAACAAGTCGGTCACACTGTAGGCACACGCGCACGCTTCTCGATACTATACGAATAGAACTAGTGTTTCTTATAAAGAAAACAATTATTTTGTGATACTCGTATTATGTGTGAAACCTTATTTTTGAAGAGTTTATAAAAGTACTTTTTTACATATTTAGTGACTAGTGCGCGGGATTTGTCTCGAAGTTACCTCGTCTCTATCGGGGGTTGTAGAAAAAAGGTAATTACTCATAGTTCACATTCTCATGAACATAAAATACAGAGTGGAAACTTGGAAAGGGCTGGATTAATTCGTCAGTTTTGAGGCGGTCTCGGTGGTGTAGTGGTAACGCGTCTGGTGCGTTTAACCAGAAGAAGCTGGTACGAGTCCAGATCGAGACTGAAAAAAATTTCAGCATTAAATTAAAATTTTGTAATTACGTCTAGAAGTCTGTTCCTTTAATTCGAGTATAACCTCACCATGATATATGGGACCCAACCAACTTCATCAGTTAGCGGCGCACCTGATTACAAACGGACGAAGCAACGCATGCAATGCAAGCATGTTATTATATAAATTCGAAGGCAGGGTTGGGGGAGGTCAGACACCCGTTTCTGCAAACAATGCCAAAAATTAAAAGCCGTAAGATACTCCTAGTAACCAAAGTGGACCCCTGCCTCTAAATACAGGGTTTGGAAGCAATTGGAAATGCACTTAGATGAAGGTGACTGTTTCTGGAATATAACTGTCAGCCATATGCCGTACATTATTTATTGGTAGGGTTATTGAGCATTATTGAAAGTGACCGCTGACTACGTTGTAGTACCTTTAGTAGGTGCTAACCGGTAGATACCAGAGTCTCTTAGGTATATCAGCTAAGAGCATGCTCCTGTGCAGTCCATTGCATATTACCAAAGCTTATTCGCGACAAACGTCAAACTGCACGTTTGATAGGCAGCGTTTAAAACAGCTCTTCTAGTTGATGGTGGGGTTTGACTAAAAGTCTGTACCACCAAGGAACTTCATCTACAGAATTCCTGGGAATAGTCTCATTGTAGGTCCCTATGGTGATGGGATAACGTATAAATGTCACCACGCCAATTTGTCCTGAGGCTGCTCACAGAAGGAGTATCGTAATTGTGTAGACAAGGAAAATTTGAAAAAAAAAATCCTATGGTATGAGTGGCTATCTTGATTAGGCACAAGAATAAATGTGTTTACTGACGTAATACTTTACCAAAATAAACTATTTACATAATGCTTGAATTTGAAACGAAACAGTAAATATGTTATTGTGTAGTATTTTTATATATTATAGGTATATACAATTACTAAATGACCCCCATGGCTTCGCCCGTTTCAAAGTTAGAACTCCCGTTGCACCAATTTAATCCCGTCGCTTATAAATTCTATAATAATGCATAAAAATTTGCCCGATTTGTCGACATTTATGATTACTGGTAGAGGCGTGATGAAATGTAGCCTTCCTCGATAAATGGGATATCCAAAACAATAGTTTTTTATTTCAAATCCGACTAGTAGTTCCTGAGATTAGCACGATAAACCAAACAATTAAACAAATCTTCAGCTTTAAATACTAGTTTGGATTTTTTACTTTCCCACGATCGAGTAAAACACTCATAATATCTTTGAGCCGAAGGACCATCTGCACTCTTTCCTTGCATAACAGTTGGTTAGGTGTGTAGACAGCTTTATAGCAATCCATTTGACCAGTGTGGTAGGACACAAATTACCCCCTAAAAAGGCTCGTTTGGTTCTTGAAGGACAAATATATCTAGCAGTGGTATAAAAAACGGCTTTAATATTAATGTGGTGAAAGGAACGAGTGCAGAACGTCCTCTGGCACAAAGTTTTTATTTAATTGAGTATTTGGTAGATAACATTGTAATTATTGAATCTAAAATATAGGTCAAATGCGTTATCTGACCTTTGACCTCATTATGTATGGTTACTTAGCATTGTCCGAATTATAGATATTAACTATAAAGATAAGAGATAATTTTAATTAACCGACACTTTGCGAGACCAAAAGGCTATTTCCGGGTTCTCGATAACCATATCCATTAAGGACTATGAAAAGGTGGTATTACGACTTACAACAATGTCTTTGAGTACGTATTGTATTCAATGACATTGGAAATCTTAATAATATTATAAATGTGAAAGTTTGTATGGATGTTTGTTACTCTTTCATTTCATCAAAAGCCGACCTTCAGGCATTAATCACCAATATAAAAGAGGAGTGTGAAAGTAAGGGCCTTCGCTTGAATGCAAGTAAAACTAAGGTTCTAGTATTTGAAAGAGATGACGTAAGAACTAAATGCGAGATTAGGGTAAACCACGAACGTCTAGAGCAAGTGAATGAAATAGTGTATTTAGGGAGTATGTTTAGTGAGGACGGAAGATGTGATTTGGATGAAGAACGGCGAGTAGCTGCCGGAAACAAAGTGAACGGTGCTTTGTCCCAATTAGTAAAGCGACAAAGCATCGTAAAAGAAGCACGACTGGCGATTTATAACGCAGTGCTAGTGCCAACGTTGCTTTACGGTAGCGAAACCTGGGTATGTCAGCAGATGCATTAAAGTAAATTGAATGCTATGGAGATGCGATCACTTCGAAAATTGTGC
Organism: Thumatha senex; assembly: GCA_948477245.1. Classification (NCBI taxonomy): domain Eukaryota; kingdom Metazoa; phylum Arthropoda; class Insecta; order Lepidoptera; family Erebidae; genus Thumatha; species Thumatha senex. Next base: position 23,697,897 of record OX419741.1, on the reverse strand, counting down.
GGCGTTACTTTGGCCGACCGAATACGTAACGAAGTGATACGCAAAATGGCAGGCGTGAGTGAAAGTGTCAGCTTTAAGCTGGAAAAGGGCGTGCTACGTTGGTTTGAACACGTTCAACGAATGAGTGAGGAACGATTGACGAAGAATATATCAGGGATACAGCGTAAAGATAGTTTAGTTTAGTTTTTTTTTATATTGCAAACTCACAGCTCACTAAGAATTTTTCCGCAGATAAATCGAAAATGACTGGACTACACGTCAGAGCGTGTAAATCGCGTCAACGAGTGGTATCCTACGCAAATGGACTTCCTCATTAACACTAATCTTTGACTGCATCACTATCAGAACAGTATCATGAGTAAGACTAGGTTTCGTTTTCTTGGAATTATTGAATGATATTTGACAAATTAAATAATTTTATAACACGGCAATGGGCTCACCACCTGTTACGTGGGACAAAAATGCATACGGTGAAATGTGGACGTATAGTATGCCTATGCCTACCCCTTCGGAGATAAAGGCGTGATAATATGTACGTACGTATGTTTGACAAATTCTGGTTAGGAGAAATTACATAGGTACATACATATAGTCACACTTTTTTTTTGACTGCCTCGGTGGCGCAGTGGTAATGTATGCGACTGCCGCGACTGAGGTCCAAGGGTTCGATTCCCGGGTCGGAAAAAATATTTGTGTGCTCCACAAATGTTTGTTTCGGAGTTTGGGTGTTTCCTATGTATAATATGTATGTATTTAGAAATATATAAGTATGTTTATCAGTCGTCTAGATTCCATAACACAAGCTTATATTAGCTTACTTTGGGCTAGACGGCGCTGTATAAAAAAGGCTTTTTTTTGATGGCCCATTTACCATTTAATGTATTATGACTATAATATTTTATTTGCCAGCAGATCATTTCCAGGCATCCCTGTCCTGTAAATAGTCTTGAATAGAGTAATAACCTTTTTCACAAAGCTTTCTTTTAATAATTTCAACACGGCAATGGGCTTACCACCTATTACGTGGGACCGGGATCCACACGGTGAAAAGTGGGCATATAATATGCCTCTGCCACCCCTTCGGGGATAAGGCGTGATGGATATTTTTTTATTATTATTATATAGTCACATCTTTATCTCCGAAGCGGTACGCAGATCTCTATTTGCATTTAGTGCCATGTAACGGGTGAGCATGAGCAAAAAAATCACTTGCTGTGTGTTCACAGAAGGATACCAAAGCCAAAAATTCAATTTTTAAAATTTTTGTCTGTCTGTTTGTCCGCAGTACCTTTGTCCGGGATAAACTCAGAAACTACTCATTGGATTTCATTAAAATTTTGCACATACATTAACAGTAGGACGGGTTAACACATAGGCTATATGTTATTTCGCGACATAACCTAGGAGCTAGGCAGAGAACACTTTACTATAAATGCATTTTCGGGATAAACTCAAAAACTACTGATTGGATTTATTTTCAAATTTTGCAGGAACATTAACAATATGTTGGGCCAACACATAGGCTATATGCTATCACGCTACATAACCTAGGAGCTTGGCAGAGAACAATTAGCTATAAACGCATGTCCGGGATTAACTCGGAAATTACTTAATGGATTTTATTCAAATTTTGCACGAATATTAACAGTAGGCCGTGTCTACACATAGGCTATATATTATCACGCTACATAAGCTAGGAACTCGGCAGAGAACAATTTAATTCCGCATATTTAACCGGGCAAATATTGAAATATTTTACGAAGATTAACAAGTCATTCGGTCTACATATAGGCTACATATTATCACGCTACATATCCTAGGGGCTCGGTTGAGAACTATTTGGTACATATATATCTGAGCGATAATCGCGAACTACTTAATGAATTTAGTTTAAATCTTACACGAATGACAAGTGAAAAGTGAAAAGTGAAAAATCTTTATTCATGTAGGTCACAAAGTAACACTTATAAACGTCAAGATTATTGCTTCTACATTTACATTTACTGCCAGATTCGCAACGCAATAGGTAGAGCCTGAGGAAGAACCTGGCAATAAAACTCATGGCCACTCTTTTCTAACTGCCAGTAATTACATTAGTTTTATTTACATGATATTTGAACAAATTATATAGTAATGAGTCTTTACAAAAGAAACCAAATCTAATCAAAATGAGAGCGTTTCTAGTTGCCAGTTTTAAAAGTAGCCCACCCTGAAGAGGAAGACTCCGGCAAGAAACTAAATGGCTGCCATTTTAAAATGCAGGTATGGCTTACAATATTAAACTTACATTGCTCCTTTGGAGTTACGTGAGAACAGTCGACTAAACTTAATTTGCCTTATATATAAATAGTTTTATTTGTAATAATTGCTATAACAGCTATGAGCTGACCAGTCCCAACAGACGGCACCCGTTCACGGGTATGACGCATATATCAGCCATCGCCCTACTCAACCGTATTATAGGGAATAAGGCGACCCGATACATGCACCACCACTGCCAGCACACTTAGGCGAGCATGACATACTCAAACTGCACAGCATGTCAATTTCAAAATTTATAAAAAGCTATGTGGACGGTGCTCACACAATAACAAACTTAAATTACATATAATTATATTAGTTAACCTGACGTTTCAGATCACTTATGTTGAACAAATGTACATTATATTTATAATGTTTCTTTATTATTATTATTAATTATATTCGTAATAATTAATTAATTATGTGTGTTGACTTAGAGCGACTTACTCCCATGCATTTTTATCATTTATATAGTCTGAAATTTTATAATATGCCTTGTTACACAATTTGGCCTTGACTGTTGTCTTAAACATATTTATTGACAATATTCTAATTTCATCGGGAAGTTTGTTATAGAATCGTATACATTTCCCCATAAAAGAATTGCTGATTATTTCGAGACGAGTAGAATGTAATACAAGATTATCTTTATGCCTAGTGTTTACATTATGTAAATCACTTTTTTTAAGAAATGTGTCTATGTTTTTGTGCACATAAAGTAAATTCTCATATATATATTGTGATATAACGGTAAGAATATTAAGGTCTTTGAATCTTTCTCTTAGTGATACCCTGGGACCAAGCTGGTATATTGCTCTCACAGCTCTCTTCTGTAAAATAAATATCGTATTAATGTCCGCTGAGTCTCCCCAGAGAAGAATTCCGTATGACATAACGCTATGGAAATAACTGAAATAAACTATTCTAGCCATTTCAACATCAGTGAGCCGTCTTATTGTTTTTACTGCATATGCAGCAGAGCTTTATTTGTCTGACAATTTTTCTATATGTGGTCCCCACTGCAACTTTGAATCAATAGTTATACCCAAAAACACAGAAGCCCCAATAGTATCCAACCCTGATCCATTAAGTTGCACATTGGTTGCCACCTGTCTCACATTAGGTGTCGAAAACTTAATTACTTTAGTTTTTTTATCATTTAAAAGAAGATTATTCACGTTAAACCAATGAACAACTTTTGAGAGTGCACTGTTAACATCGTCATAATTAATTAATTGTCTATTAATTTTAAATGTCAAAGAGGTATCATCCGCAAACAGCACAATCTCATGTTTATCCCCAACATAGTAAGGTAAGTCATTAATGTATATCAAAAAAGAAATGGACCAAGGATTGATCTCTGTGGAACACCCATTACAACTGGAGATCCTGCTGATCGTTTACCGTTTACTTCAACCCTCTGAATTCTATTGCTTAAATAAGAAGTCATAAGGTCGAGAGCTTTATTTCTGATACCGTAGTGGCGTAATTTCTTTACAAGAGTTTCGTGATGAACGCAATCGAAGGCTTTAGATAAATCGCAAAAAACACCTAATGCATCCTGGGAATCCTCCCAAGCCGCATAAATACTTTTGAGTAAAGCAACCCCTGCATCCACCGTTGAGCAACCCTTTGTAAATCCAAACTGTTTCCTGTATAGTATATTATGTATATTAAAGTGACTAAGCAACTGTCCAAGCATTAGCTTTTCAAATATTTTACTTAGTGTTGGTAGTACGGAAACAGGCCGAAAGTTAGAGGGATCTGCATTATCGCCGGCTTTAAATAAAGGAATTACTTTACTATGTTTCATTAGGTCAGGAAATATCCCAGACTTGACACAGCAATTGAACACAGCTGCCAGATGTGGAGCTATTACAGTGATAATATGAGAGACAGTTTTAACAGATAGACCCCACAAATCTTTAGTGTTTTTCATATTAATTGCCTTAAAAGTTTTTTTAATATCTCTAGGACTAACAGCTGAAAATTCAAAGTCTGTGCCACATTCCTCCACGCCTTGTTTTAAAAGTTGTTCAGCATCAATAGAGCAAGAGGAGAGAGTTCTTGTAATTGAAAGAGGAATGTTAGAAATATATTTTTCAAATTCAGTTGCAACTTTAAAATCTTCTATAATATTTACGTTATTTATTTTTAAATGAAAATCATGACTGCGCACTTTGGATTTACCGGTTTCAATATTTATAACATTCCAAGTTTCCTTAATAACATTATTTGAATATTTGATTTTATTTTTTAAATAAATTGATTTTGCTTTCAGGCAAGTTTGTCTAAATGTTTATGAGTATTTTTTTACAAAGTCTTGAAAATTTGGATTATGATTATAGGACTTCTCTTCGTATAGTTGATACAATTTCTTACGACTATTATAGATTCCTGGAGTTGCCCAGTCACTGAAAGTTAGGCCTTCACTCTTAGATAAGTGCTTAGGAGTAAAAATTGAGCTGAACTCGCCATTAATCAAGTTGACTAATGAGTTGTATAAGTCATCCACATTTCCGTGACAGGGCAAAAATTTAACTTTTTTTGTAATATTACAAATTAAATGATTTTGTTAAATTCAGAAAATCTATACTTTCTGAAGACTTATCCAAAACATTTATGTTCAAGTCTCCACATACAACAATTGTTTTATGGCTATTATATATTTTACTTAAGGCTTCCTCCATTATTTCAAAAAGAGACTTAACTGGCACGCATGGAGGTTTGTACAGATTCAACACAATGAATCGCTCCAATTCAACACATGAAATCTTCACAACTCGCTCAACAGAGAGGCTCACAACATCCAATCTTTCTTTAAATTTAAATATTTTATTAATTAATATTAAAGAGCCACCTCGTTTATATTTCTTTCTATTGAACGAGCTTGCAACCTGGTGATTATTGAAGCTATGAGTGAATTGATGACTTTTTAGCCAGTGCTCATTTAAACATACAATATCAATACTGTTACAATTCATTAACAACTCCAATTCTAGCTCTTTACCTTTTAAACCTCGAATGTTTTGATGCACCAGGTTGAGACACTTCTTCATACTGTTACAATTCACAGATATGTTTGATGGGTTCATATTTTTATTAGAAACCCTAGTTATACATTTTATTTCTTTAGCCCCAGAATAGGGAGGTACATATGTAGGTACTATGCAAGAAAAATTATCTGTTGTCTTATTACTCAGTTTAAATTAAATAAATTTGAATTGTCAGTAGTAAAATTACTGACATTGTGAATGTCATAAAAACATTGCTCAATAGGAGCAACTTGTTTAGCCAAGTTCTTGGCTGATATATTTAATAAATATGATAGCGAAGTAGCTATTTGTCTTATAGAATAATTGGAAAGATAATAATAATTATCTTTTGTCAAATAAAATGATTTTCTAACATAGTTGTTAGTATCAATAAAATGAAACTTTTTATTATTCATACATAATGTATGCAAAGTCATATTTAACTTAAATCTAATAATATTTTCCTCCTGTGACAAACTGTTACTATAGGGGAGTGTGAACATTATAATTTTCTTTACATTTAAAGAATCCAGTTTATTTATATAGTTTATCAAAGTGGACTTGTTCAAATTCCCCCTATTTCCCAAAAATATCATTAAGGTTTTATTATTATTATAAACATACTCAGTAGCTGATTTTAATATGTACTGGTGGGAGGCACCAGGCATACAACAGTTGATTGTGCAATGTCCCATCTTAGTTAATAAATAACCTAAATTTTTTCCAATTTCATCACTAAATATTACTATATTATGCTTGCTTTTGAAATTTTCATTTTTTTATATAACTTAGTGCATAACAAGGTGCTTCATTTCTACAGACAGTGACACACTAAAGGAGTCTTTACTATTACTGGATTTATTTTGCAACATAGCCGGAGAATCAGCTTCCAAAGAGGATTGCTCACATAACCGTTCATCGCTTAAAAGCTGACACTCACAAATATGCTTGTTTGATAAAGATTCAAACCGTTTATTATTATAATTACTTAACCGAATTAGTTCATCCATAGCAAGAATGTGCTGCTGGATTTCTAGTCCAGAAAGCTAAGGAAAAATGATAAGGATTAATAACATATTTGTGTAAATAGCCTTCAAATTACTGCTATTAAAATGGATATAGTATATTGTTATTCTTAAGAGATAGACATATGTCGCCGCGGACTTTTTGGTAGACCTTCATTAGATACACAATTGCACCATACATTAATTTGTTATATCTCAAAGCTTCCAGACAGCTTATTTTTTCCTACATCCCCAACAAATATCGTTATAATTTGGTCAATATATTCAAAAACTTAACAAATTATACATAAAAACCTTCTATGAGAATCACTCTAACTATTAAAAAAAACCGTATCGTAATCCGTTGCGTAGTTTTAAAGATCTAAGCATACATAAAGACAGACAGCGAAAAGCGACTTTGTTTTATAATATGTAGTGATGGTACGATTGTACGAAGCTCGCACGGATCGAGACGTGATGATAGTGAGTGTGACTGTGAGAGTGAGAGTAGGGTGAGGGTGAGAGTGAGGGGTGAGGGTGAGGGTGAGGGTGAGGGGGAGGGCGAGGGCGAGGGCGAGGGCGAGGGCGAGGGCGAGGGTGAGAGTGAGGGTGGTGGTTTTTGTTTCTTTGTTTTTTTTTTGTGTTTTTCTTTGGAACGAAGTTCCTTACTGCAGGCTTGGAGGAGATAGGGATTTTGCTGCGCGACCGAACTGAAAAATATGTGTTAGTAAAACCGTAAGAAAAAAACGGTGATAATAATTCCGTGGAATAAAAGCGTTAAACGAGACGTGCGCAGGCGTGACTGTCGTTTGTTATGCAAATTGTGTCGATTTTCAAACTGTCTGTTTACTTCAGTGAAGTGAACACTAATTTGGATATAACAGTAACGTAGATGTGTGGTTTGGGTGGTTTGCTGCTCGGCTGAGACGCAAGAGGCCCGAGTTCGAATCCTAGTACAAACGGTGACTTTTTGTATGATTAATTGAATTGTGAACTTTTAACTTCGTTCCTACCTGGTGTCCCACGACACAACTTAAATTAATATCAAAGAAAAACAAAGGTATGCTATGCAATAGCTTTACCGCGGCAGTCTCCGAGTGCCACACGTCTTTTTTTAAATAGTCCAGGAAAGGTTGATGTGGGCTAGCCTCACGGAAGCTATGAATCCTGAGGAGATTCTTTACGCAGCACTAGAAGTGTTCTCCAAGACACAGTTTAGACCCTGCTTCGACTACGTCTTTCACCGCACCGAAACTCCTTTATAATGCAGCAAAAATAAGAAACACGTGCTCAAGAGGATTGCCCTCATATCTCAAATTTGGGATATAATGTTCGATGTCTAATAAGAAAAACAGTGTAAACATTTGGAGAACTTTACGAAAAATAGGAACGTTGCAACGAACAATTGATTAGTGGTGTCACAGTTTTGAACAAACAATTTGCAATAAGCAAGCTCATGAATTCTCAGAAGTCTTCTAAGTCTTATCGAAGGCACTTTACCAGAGGCAGTCCTCTGGCAGAGTACCTTTATAAGTAGATAGGTATAGATTTTTCTCTCGGAAATTGTGTACGAGTATAGTGTAAAGTGGTTTACAAACACTGTAGTCTGTCAAAATAACGACACAAAATCAATCCTTAGTTTCTCTTCGCTTTCACAGAAGAAGAAGTGAACTTTTAGCGCACACCACCAACGAAGATCGGTATATCGTTTATGCTTCTTCTAAATATGTCTTTTTTTAAATTGTGTAACTTTTATATTCAACTAAAAACTTATAAAATTCCAATGAGATGTGGCGTCTCGGCGAACCAGTGATTTTTTTCTGATTCCCGCCATTCACCACAATCACCCCTTTCTAATCGAAACGCGTGCAGTCCCTGCATGCATAAGCTTTGCAAAGATTCTTAGCAAGACACAGGGGAAGACACTTCAATGTCAGCTTCGAGTTTCGACTTGAGGTTAAGATGCATCCATTCTCACATTGAGAAATCGGTGTTCAGTTATTCACACAATTGTCTGTTTCTCCTTCGTCACCAGTCTGGCTTAATGGGTGATAATTTTTGGGTACTGTGAGCAATGATTTGAAAGTAGCTTATATTTATAAAGAAGTTTTATAAACATTTATTTTTATTTGTATATTTATACCTATTTTATTTAATTTCAACAGCAGGTCACCACAGCCTGCGTCTGTCCATTTCAACACGGCAATGGGTTCACCACCTGTCACGTGGGACAAAAATGCATGCAAAAATGTGAAATGTGGGCGTTTATTATGCCTCTGCCTACCCTTTTGGGGATAAAAGCGTGACAATATGTATGTATGTATGTTATACCTATTTCATAGAGTTATACAGGAAGGTGTAGGACGGGGATTGGAACAGTAACCTTTACCTAACAATGTTCTGCGCCACCAAACTACCCGAACTGTACCGAAACAAATTAAAATTCTTCACTATACTGTAATCGTAATTTGAGAGTATGAATGTATGTGTTGAACAGCGTTTCAAACATTTTAAGACATTGATGCGATGGACTCCACTAAATCCATGAATAAATTTTTAAAGCAATAAGGTAACTTTCAAATCATTTTAATTGCTTTTGCAAACAATAAGTAAAAATACAACTTGGTTCGGCACGGGGATTAGTTTTAGTCACTGGTTTTGCAACAAACTTTTTCACCTATGCTATGCGAGGTAGTTATGAGTGTTTCCACACAAATATACTTATATGTCTGGGCTAAGTATAGGGTAATTACAATACAGTAAATTATACACTACAAGATACTAAACATCAAAGAACCTGCACCGGTTAGTACCCGAGTTAAAGGTTCCCATAACACTGGCAGCATTGCCGCGCTGAATTGCAATGGCCAATCTTTGTGTGAGGTACGTCCCGGCGAAGGAGTCAAGGGGTTTCTCCTGTAACCTACGCCCGATCTCCAAGATCAACGACTAAGCCTCTTCCCCCCAGCAACTTATCGTTTCCACGGCTACTGGCACCACAAGGTATCGGGACTGCATTGCCGCATACTTTTGGCGCTTCCTGTTGGCTGCGTCTTCCGCCGCAGACCCCGGTGAATGAATAGTACGACTTAGGTGACTTGCGGTGAACGTACTGACACAAGTCGCATCCCACACCAAACACTTCCCGTTCCTCCACGGCACCAAAGTCAGACAATCTGGCCTTTTTCCATCCGAACGGGAGAGACCAAGTGGCTCAATAAAAATTATACATTTTTATTGACCCACTTGGTATTTAAATATACATTAAATATTTTTAAGAAAGTTTGGTGTATGTACTCGTATCTATACTTACATTGAGTACATTAAAACTCAAAACATTAGCTTATTAAAGTTTCAATTTGTTTGTTAATTTGGTCTTCAAAAACGAATAGTCCGATTTTAACTATTTGTATTAACAAACACTACCTTGGCGAGGGGCTAGGTAGAGAGTAATACAAATTTTGCGTCATATAATTTCCACGCGAACGAAGTCGCGGGCAACAGCTAGTTGTAATATATAATGTTAATATATGCGCTTTTTTAAACAATTAAAAAAAAATAGGACTCTTTACAAGTGTTCTATTGTATTTTTAATTTGTGGGTTTTTTACCCACGCTAATTATGTAGCAATTAATTTAAAGAGTAATAATTAAACATTATATCCATTACTAGTTAACGCCCGCGACTCCGCACGCTTGTTGAAGTTTTCCCGTTGCCATTTCCCACAGGCACTTGTTCCCGGGACAAAAAGTAGCATATGTGTTATTCTGATGTGTAAACTATATTATTGTAGAGTTTCATCAAAATCCATTCAGTAGATTTTGCGTGAAAGCGTAACAAACATCCATCCATACTTACAAACTTTCACGTTTATAATATTAATAGGATTTACGTTTATACTTTACTATTTATATTATACTACAGCAATTTTGAATTTTAAATTTCCACTCGATAAAAAAAAATAATAATACTACAACCTTGAAATTTAGTAGTGTTTATTGTCATAGCAGTAACCTGACGTCAGGCGAGGAGCAAAAATTTGATAACGTCTTGTAAAGAAATAGACGGCAGAATGGATAGTAATGTTTGTAGAGTGATAGAAAATGGCCGAGTTGAGCCACAAATAGTGAAATGCCACGGTAATTGTTTTATTTTGTTTATTTTTTTTTTGTGAAACTATCAATTATTATCTTAGAAATAAGACTACTTATTTAATATAACTGATTTAACCTATTTTTGATATCTTAAACTTTTTAAATTCCATGTAGTATTTCAAACTTAGAGATCATAATAGAAGCGTATTTCGTTAGCCTTAAAATAACTTTCAAAAGTGAACGCCTCAACTCAACAAACGTAATGTAGGCGCCACAGGTCATACTCTAAAATGACGATTATAATACAGTGACGAATTACAGCTTGTTTCGGTGCTGTTCTGGTAGCTCAGTGACTTAGAGCATAATCTTGGTAAACATACATACATATTGTCAAGTCATTATCCCCGAAGGGGTGGTCAGAGGTGTATACCTCTGGTCTATACCCGTGAGCGTATAGTATTTATATGTACGCCCACATTTCACCGTATGCATTTTTGTCCCACGTAACAACAGCATGGTGGTGAGCCCATTGCCGTGTTGAAATGGACAGGCGCAAGCTGCGGTGACCTGCTGTTAATTTTTTTTTCTACCGCCCATAAGGCCTTCAACCAGGTTTAACGCCTGCCATTACTGGCAACAGTGACCAACGGTTTAACGTGCATTCCGCAGCACGGAAACGCTTGCAAATACAAATTCCACAAAGTGTTCACCCATCCAGGACCACCTATAGCGAATGTTGCTAAACGCAGTGATCGTTTACAGAACACTGAGTCAGCGGGGCCGCGAGCGCTTCTTAGCACTTTCTTTTCACTCTCCGAAGGGGTGCAGAGCGGCATCTTGGAGGTGAAACGCTGTAGCGACCGGCTTATGATCGTGAGGGTGCTTATCGATGGGATTATTACCCACCTGATAAGTGCCTACGCACCACAGGCCGGTTATAGCGACGCCGATAAGATGTCGTTTTGGGGCCAACTCGAGGGAGTGCTTCAGAGCATTCCGTTGTCACAGGGAATCGTTTTGGGCGGCGACCCAAACGGTCATGTGGGTGAGAGGTGTGAGGAGTTTGAGCGTGTTCATGGTGGTTTTGGATACGGCACCCGCAACGCTGAAGGAGAAACTATCCTCAGAACGAGTGCGGCTGCCGATCTGGCCATTGGGAACACGTATTTCAAAAATAAATCCGAATATCTCATCACCTACAAGAGCGGGAGGTGTACAACTCAGATCGATTTCCTACTCACTAGGCGACACAGCATCGGCAAGGTGGCCAACTGCAAGGTCATACCCGGTGAGAGTCTTACTGCACAACACCGTCTCCTTGTCATGGACCTCTGCGTGAAGCCTAAAGGCAAACGCATCGAGCGGTGCTAGCGCCGCATCAGATGGTGGCTGCTTGATGAAACTAGGTCCCAGGAGTTCGTCTCAGCTGTCGGTGACAAGTGCACCGACACTGAAGGCTCGTACTTCCACGAGCTGCTTAATAAACAGCATAAAGAGGTGCAGTCTCCGGACCTCCCTCCGAATCAGGGACTAGTGCCACCGGTAACGCCTGGAGAAGTCCTGACTGCGCTTCGCCGCATGAAGAATCGGAAAGCTGTCGAACCCGATGGAGTCCCCATCGAAACCTGGAAGGCTATGACCCATCCGCGGTGTAGTCTTAGTAAACCTTAGTAAATCTTAGTAAACCTTTTTAACCGCATACTCCTCAGCGGGCAGATTCCAAACCAATGGAGACTGAGTATACTCCAGTCTTCAAAGGTAAGGGGTCAGTGCAGGAGTGCGGGAGCTACCGCGGTATAAAGGTGAAGTCCCACACCATGAAGATCTTCGAGAGGATTATAGACTCTCGGATCCGGCAGGAGTGTACTCTCTCGGAATGTCAATATGGGTTTCGCCCTGGTCATGGGACCACGGACCCTGTTTTTGCCCTGAGGGTTGTCGCAGGGAAATACAGATCGAAGAACACGCCTCAGCACTGTTTGTTTCTAGACATGCAGAAGGCCTTCGACTGTGTTCCTCGTGCGATGATCTGGTGGGCACTGCGGTCCAAAGGGGTTCCAGAGGTCTATATTGACACTATTCGGGACATGTACTGTGACTCCGATTCAATGGTTCGGACTGCTGTTGGCGAAACGAAACCCTTCCCCATCACCGTCGGGGTACACCAGGGTTCTGTCCTTAGTCCGCTTCTGTTCAGTGTAATTTTAGACGAATTGTCGGACAGCATCAGAAACCCGCATGAGCAGCCTCCATGGTTGCTCATGTATGCTGACGATATTGCGCTGGCAGACGCGGACAGGGGCAGATTGGTGGGACGTGTAAAGGCGTGGAAGGAGACGCTTGAGAACGGCGGTCTGAAACTAAATGTGGCGAAGACCGAGTACTTGGCACTAAACTCGACAGATCCCACATCCGTCCGCATAGGCGGTGATTTGGTCGAGCGCACGGACCAGGTTAAATACCGGGAATACTGTTTTTCACACGTCCAGTGACATCGATTGCGATGTCAAGTCACGCATTGCTGCCGCGTGGGCCAAATGGCGGGAGATGACCGGTGTCATTTGTGACCCTAAAATGCCGATTCGGTTGAAGGGACAGGTCTACAAAAGCATTATTAGACCTTTTTTTACAATACCAGTATACCAGTTTTATTTTTACAATTTTATTATTTTAATTATATTTTATTTTTTCAAGATGGCGGAAAACATCAGATTTTTTTGGTCGACAATTTGAACTTAAGCTTTTCTAGCACACGTAATATCCAAAATTTGGCTTTCTCGGTTCATTTGCATTTCCAAATGTATATAATGACTGGACTATACTAACATGCGAAAAGAAGCCGAAAACAAAAGTGCCTAATCGGAAGGTTTTTACCTATCGCGACCCACCTATACTTTAAGTAAATTTATTTTTACTTTTACACTTTATCTGACGCTGACGTAAGCCTTTATGATAAGTTATATTTAATAGTGCCCAGATATCGAGTAGTACGAGTATTTACTTACCTCACAAAAATTGATACTTATAACATTTTAATCGGGAAGACGAAGAATTGTAACAGTTTTTAATCTGAATTACAGAACTCCCTTACGGTCTCCCCGCCGCAAGTCGGGAGCACCTCGCCGCCTCGGCCGGTCCGAATTCAGCATGGACGAAGACGAATACTCGCCTAGCAACTCTGTTACTTCCATCAACTCCCTCGCCAGTCTACTCCGAGAGAAATTACAGGTGAGTTTGAAGGCATACAAACATAACAATAACACAGGTTTAGTACCTTATCAGGGGGCCAAGTCTACTATTTTACAACAGAATACCGATCTATTTCAAAACATGGTAGTCTACTAAATCTATCACAACTATCGTAATCGCACTTCACAATCCGCAGAATAGAACCAAAATCGCTGTTTTTAGCTATCAAAATGTTAGTAGTCTAATTCGACTTACTAGCGGCCACTAGCGCGTTACGTGTTAGTAGAATTCTATCGGCCGGCCAATAGAAATCTATTGGAGAACGATTGTAATAGTGGACTACGAAAACTATCAAAATTATGGCGTCGGCTTTCTATTGACCGACGATTTCGATTCTATTCTGACACGATTCAAATAGTAGACTTGGCCCCAAGATTTGTGATATTAAGACCGACGACGTCTCTAGCAAATTTGTGCCTTTTGTGACAAAGAAGACAAGCCAATTCTCTAAATAATTTTAATTTATGTTCAGAATAGTGTCAATATTGTTTATTCACATTGTACGAAAATGCAGTATTTTATACTTTTTAAGTTTCCGTTAGGTGGTTAGAATAATATTAATAAATGAATGATTTATTTATTCTAAACGCACAAAAAGTTTGAATATTAATATTTTGGAATCAATTATAATTTATTAATAAACAATAGAAGCGCTCGTGGCCCCGCGGTCTCAGTGTTCTGTAAATGATCACTGAGTTACGCAACTTACACTATGGCTGGTCCTCGGATGGGTGACCACTTTGTGGCATTTATATTTGCGAGCGTTTCCGTGCTTCGGAAGGCACGTTAAGCCGTTGGACCCGGTTGCCAGTAAAATGGCAGACGTTAAGCCTGGTTGAAGGCCTTATGGGCGGCTTGAAAATTTCAACAGCAGGTAGCCACAACCTGCGTCTGTCTATTTTCAACACGGCAATGGGCTCACCACCTATTACGTGGGACAGGAATCCACACGGTGAAAAGTGGGCCTATAATATGCCTCTGCCACCCCTTCGGGGATAAGGCGTGATGGATATTTATTTATTTATTTATTTATTTTATTAATAAATAAAAGATGCTGCTAACCGATTCTGAAACCGACTTCTGACCGGTAGCTGATGGCCAACTTTCAATCAACTAACTTATGGAAATTAGCCATTACATGGCGGAAATTCATCGTAAAATAATGATAAAGGAGGATAATTTTATATATTTAGATTATTTTTTTAACGTTTCCATCAGAAGTATACAATTTCCAATTAAGATAAACTAAATGTAAGTACTGTAGGTACTGGCAGCACTTTTATGTACTATGTCAGTTAAATAGATCGTCGCGAGACTTAACTAAGTGAAAATTGTTATAAGAATTGGTAGCCATAGTGACGCCAGTGAATACCTACCTAAAATATAAGAGATCCAAAGACCTTATACTTATAAGGTATAAGTAAAAGGTCTTTGAAAAGATCTCATTAGATCTTGTGCTCATATTTAGATTATTGATTTTGATCGCATAGTTCCTATTGGTCGATAAAGAACGCCATTCTTCATCGACGAATAGGAACTTAACAAATTGACAGTCACAAAAAATCATCGCGCGTCTTTCAATTAGGACACCTCTTCTCGTCAGATACTATAGCTTCGTCTATCAGTCACCAAGTGTGCTGGAATGCTTTGACATAGCGGCTTTTTTTGCAACAAAACTTTCTCCCTTCCAGAGTATCCCACAAAAGATCCGCAAGAAGCCAACAGACTACAAGCTTCGCGCCTTCGTAGCGCTCATGTTCCTGGCTATCGTGTTCTTCGTATCGTTCGCTTACGTTCTGTACCATCAGCAGGCGTTAACGAAAGCGTACTTCGACAACGTGCAGTTCAACGAGCCCAAGAGATTGATCAGGATATTGAATAATGAAGATGCGGAGATTTTGAGAGTTAGTTTAGGTAAATTATCCAATATCATCAAAATATCACATTCTGAATAAAGAAAAGGATATAGTGGTTAAGTGAGTGAGTGCTTATGATATTAGACTTCAGCAGCTAAGCAAAGTAGAATACGAACTTTTAATGGAGGACTGGGGATTGTACACTAGGATGATGCCTTAGCAGTACCGTGTAATGCTAAGGCTCATTACAAAATGCTTCGCAATGTCCTCATACGTGGCCTCAAGTGCCTCGCCGGTGCTTCCCGAGGTCGGGGATTACACTTGTATCACCTTCAGGGAGTGTTTGAGCTTCAGATCCAGACCGAGACACTCTTGACTTCCACTACTACGCTAACAAGGTCCATTTTCACCATTAAACCGATACTGCTCTCGGAGGAATACCTTTCATCGCCTTCCCGAAAGTTGGCCAGGTCGGCGGCCGCAAGGATTAGCGTGTCCTACCCCTTCTTCGGACCTCGCACAAACTCAATATGTGGCAGTTCATGCGACCCAGTTCTATAACGAGTTCGGTGAGGCGCTCGTCCAGCACTACAGTATTTCCATTATAGGTTGCCAGCGCTACCTTCTTTTGCCGTCACCCCAATCGCTACCGTAACCAGTATCAGCGGTAGTGCCGGGAACTAAGGGCCGTTGTCTAATAGACTTGTTCATGTTGGGGAGTGTAGTATTTGCCCTTACCGCCCTACTGTAGCCAGATGGGTTGGTACAGGGTTGTGTCTCTTTTTTCCTCATTTTTCCTTCTCCTCGCCTTGTTAGTCAGCAGGTGCACCACTCGCAGGTGAAGCTAGCTTGGGCTTCGAAGATAAAGTTAGAGCATCATTCGCCATATCCTGTGCTTTTCTAACAACAATATAATATATTGTCCTACACGTGTATGTATGTTTGTAGATGATACCTTTCAAGGTAAAACTTAAAAATAAGACTGATGGTTGAAATTATAATGATGATAAAAATAAAAATATGGGTGAGCGGGAGCGGCATTTTTCAGTTTTTGCTTCGCCTCGAAAAATCTCAAGATCCGGGGCTGCTACTGCCACTTCTTCGGGAATAAGGCGTGATTGCTAAAGTACAGTGACCACTCTCTATGGGATTTTGGCCTCGATGCTGACAATTTTGTAGCGCCTTAAAAATACTGCTATTACATAGCTGACACTATGTGGAAACCCATGATATGGTATATGTTACCCATAATATCTTCACCATTCCTTGCCCAACTTAAGTAACACATCAAAAACATGATATGAGCAAACAACCAATAGGTGATTGGCCGACAATGCTGTAACAATAATAATGTTTTATGGTGTCTAGGTTGCCAATGTTATTTTCATATATGAACAAAATACTTTTTTTTTGCTTATATGACATATATAAGCAAAAAAACAAATTTTGTTTGCTTTGTATTTTACCTCTTAATAATCTGCAGTTGACGGCTAAAAGAAATCATGCTCAAAATGTTGCTAGTTCTATCTGTGCACATTTCAACAATAAAAATGTACCATTATTTCTTATGTGTTTACCATATTATGATCCTGAGTTTTTTATTTAGTATAACTTAGCCTTTAAAAAACTACATCAATATTATATAGAAATTAAAAATAAAAGCATATATATGATATATACTAAAGCAATGTCTGATTTGCCAATTACATTTAGAATTTCCATATACTTGGTGACAAAAAATTATGCTTTTATTTTTAATTTCTATATACATACTCTGAGTCACCTAGAAACTTAATATCTCTCTTCATAGTTACAGTTCAGGAGAAAAAACAATGTAATAGAGTATCAGTGGCTCTCTTCAAATCTGGCAAAAAGATGGTTTGTTCTGGGCTCTGTTATTTGACTTGAAAATTAGTATGTCCTTACAGATTGCAAGTAACTTGCCCATTGGGCAAATCCAACAAGTATGACAGATTCTGTCAGATGCTCTTATCTCAAACAAAAAAGGCAATGAAAAGTACTTGAATAGGTATATGTAACAAAACTGTTGGTAAAAATGGATTTAAGTGACTCCAAAATAACCTATGGGCATATCATCTGCAGGTAATGCACTTACTGGCTAGCCCACTGAACCGATTAAAAACAATTCTTTTAACACTTGAAAGCTATATTGAGAAAAAGTAATAAAGTAGTAATTATAAATATTAAAAATCGGGCCGAGTTTAATACATCAAAAAAAAATAAAAATATCTTTATTTTGCATAGACCATTTTAACGGCGCTTACAAAATGTCATATACTATTTAAAATATTTAAAGCGACCACCGGTTCGGAACGCGTTCCACTTGAGAAGAACCGGCAAGAAACTTAGGAAGGCTTTTTTTTGATGGCCGATGATTTTGGGGATGGAAATAATATTAAATTGTAAATATACAATTTAATATTATTTCACTTTGCCAGCAGATCATTTCCAGGCGTCCCTGTCCTGCAAATAGTCTTTAACGGAGTAATAACCTTTTTCACAAAGCTTGTATTTAATTAACTTTGTAAATTTATTTAATGGTAAATTTCTCAGGTCACAGGGAAGCTTGTTGTAAAAGCGTATACAGTTACCCTGGAAAGAATCGCCAATCTTATGTAGTCGACTGTGGTGGACTGAAAGATTATTTTTATTTCTAACTAACTAACTAACTATCTTCACGCTGTATCCCTGTATCCTGTATTTTTATTTCTAGTGTTTATATTATGTTTATCACAGAGTTTTGAAATTTGTGGTAGATTTTTCTGGACATACATAAGATTGGCAAAAATGTATTGTTATGGTACGGTTAGAATATTTACTTCTTTGAATTTTTCTCGGAGAGAAACTCTGGGGCCCAAATTATAAATAGCGCGTACAGCCCGCTTTTGTAGAACAAAAATAATATTTAAATCTGCAGCACTCCCCCAAAGGAGAATACCGTAAGACATAATACTATGAAAATAGCTGAAGTAAACCATTCTAGCCGTATCCACATCTGTTAGAGTCCTGTTCTTTTTTACAGCGTATGCAGCCGAACTTAACCTAGAGGCTGTCTTTTCTATGTGTGGACCCCACTGCAAATTGGCATTAATAGTTATAGCAAGGAACACAGTTGATTCTACAAACTCTAACACTTGTCCATTCAGTTGAACATTGGCCGCAACTTGTTTTACATTTGGTAGAGTAAATTTTATACATTTAGTTTTATTTTCATTAAGGCAAAGATTATTTGAGCTGAACCAATGAACTACTCTTGCAATCGCATTGTTTACATCGTCATAGTTATCTAATTGTATTTTAATTGTAAAAATTAATGAAGAAGAAGAATAAATTAATGAGGTGTCATCTGCAAACAAAACAATCCTATTCCTGTCCCCTACATAAAATGGTAAATCATTAATATAAATGAGGAACAAGAATGGCCCAATATCGAGCCTTGCGGCACACCCATAGTAACCATGGATCCTACAGAACGTGTACCATTAATATCGACCCTCTGTATTCTATTGTTCAAATATGAAGACAGAAGGTCGAGAGCTTTGCCTCTTATTCCATAGTGGTGTAATTTTTTGCACAGCGTTTCATGTTGAACGTAATTAAAAGCCTTTGATAGATCGCAAAATATACCTAATGCATCGTGCTTGTCTTCCCAGGCTTCATGAATACATTTTAAGAACTCAACACCAGCATCGGAGGTTGAGCGCCCTTTCGTAAACCCAAATTGATTCGCATGAAATATTTTATGACTATTAAAATGGGATAGCATTTGATTCAAGATTATTTTTTCAAATACTTTGCTCAAAGTTGGCAGCACCGACACTGGTCGGAAATTAGACGGGTCTGTAGCGCTGCCAGTCAGAACAAGGGAACGACTTTGCTGTGTTTCATTAAATCAGGAAAAGTATCACTAGAAACACAGTCATTAAACACAGTTGCTAGATGGGGCGCAATGACCTCAATTATACATGATGCAGTTTTGACTGATAATCCCCAAAGGTCCGCGGTTTTCTTAATTTCGATACATTTAAATGTCTTTACAATGTCCTGAGCGCAAATATCTGTGAATACAAATGCATCCCTGCAACAAAGAATAGAATCTTCTAATAAATGTTCAGCGGAACTGGAAGACGCTTGGAGAGATTTTGTTGTTAATATAGGTACATTTTTGAAAAAATGTTCAAACTCCGTCGCCACTTCCAGGTCCCTTGTAACATGGTAACCATTTACTTTTAAGTGGAAATCCCTTTCAGTCACCAAAGATCTACCGCATTCAGAGTTAATGATGTTCCAAGTCATTTTTATTTTATTCACAGAATTAGAAATTTTATTTTTAATGAAGTTTGACTTAGGCAGATAACACTTTTGTTTAAATATCATTGAATAATTTTTAACATATTCCTGAAAGGTTTGCCTAAAATTATATTATTTTTCTGAATATAATTCAAATAATTTATTTCTACTTTTAAAGATACCTGGTGTTGCCCAGTCACTGAAAACAGGACGACCACCAATCTGTAGTGTTTTTGAGGTAAAAACTTTGCCAAACTCATCATTAATCAAATTAAATAAGTGTTTATATGACTGGTCTACACAAGTGAAGTTAGGCAGATATGGTAATCTCTTTAATACATTTTCTTTAAAATTATTCAAACGACTTTGGTTAATTGGTACATATTTAATTTGTTTTTTTTTTAAAGTAGTAACAAAGTCTGCAGACTTTGTTAATACTTTTTTATTATTATTAATATGCTGAAAACATTATATTCAATAAACTATTATAAATAGGAAGTGAGGCTTGAGGCTTTAATAATAAAGTAATCATATCGTATCATAATAAAGTAAATCCTTCAAAATCAATAAAAATCAAAGGAAAAAAGTGCCTCAAGTGAAATAATACTTTTCATTGTTTATCTACACACTGTATCCGCCAGGTTTTGCGACAATATTTTTTAGGTTTCTGCAGATTCTTTAGTCGTCTCATAGTCTCATATAAGTACATCTGGGTCTTCTAGTACTAAAAGTAAGTAAGCGACCATTTATAACAACCTACTTAAAATTAAAATAAACTTACTACTCAGGGTACAATCCACTAAAGAATTACATGCGGCATTTCCATCAGGTCAAAAGTTAGGACGACTTCTGTGTGTAATACTATTACCACAACAGATTCAACAAACAAAAAAATGTCATTGTCTTTATTACAGGACCCAAAAAGCCATGGTGGTCGTGATAAGTTGAATTAGTTATTATGATACAAAACACTCGATAAATATATAAACGCGAACTATATAATTATCTAGTTGAAAATATAATATTAATTAGACACTTTATTTGTGTACATTCGTCATTTCAAGGTCGTTCGACTTCGATGACAGGTTTAATTAGTGTTGCTAGAAGATGAAAACCAATATACCCAATACGTTATATCTTTTATAAAAATAAAAAGGAAAAAACGGAAAGGTCAAAAGTACTCGGATACCCAGACGTGCGTGTATGAAGCGATTGATGAATCTCGAAGAAGCGAAAGAAGTATGCATGGATCGCGAAGCCTGGCGATCTGTCCTCTCTGACTACCCCGTCAGGGATACAGCGTGAAGATAGTTAGTTTTTAGTTTTAGTTTTTTATAAAAATATGCATTTATTTAAACATATTTAGTATTTTAAAAATATAGAAGTATTTTAAATAAACAATAAAATAATTACAATTCAATTCAATTCAATTCAATTTATTCATAAACAAAATTAACATTGTATCTGAATGTAACTTACATGAAACATTATCTATTGTACACACACACATGTAATAATATTTAAAACAAAATCAATTATACAAATTAAAACACAATAAAATGAAATTTCCATTTCAATAAAACATAGCATAGTAAATAATATTCAGAACAAAATCATATAAATTAAAACATTATAAGAAATTAAAAATAATCATTAAGATTAACAATTAATAAAATAATTTATATAATTATTATCATATGTCCCAAAAATTGAATAATCTCATATTAAAAAAAAGTCATCTAAACAATAAAAACAATTTTCCAATAAATATGCTTTCACTGCAGGCTTAAAGGATCCTGTGTATAACTTATTCTTTATTTCGCTAGGTAACCTATTGAAAACCCGTACCGCCTGATAATGTGGACTGTGTTTCACAATATCTAAATGTGGAATTGTTACACTACTGAAATCCATCCTTCTTGTGTTTTCCCGCCTTAACCTGTCATCATGTGACTCATACTTATGAACATGTTTTTTAAAATGAATTAATAACACCAGTATATAAAGACTAGGCACCGTGAGAATTTTTAGTTCCTTGAAGTATGGTCGACAGCTTTCTAATTGGGAAATGCGATTGATGGTTTTAATAGCCCTTTTTTTAAGAACAAAAGCTCTTTGCCAGTTATAATGGTAGCTATTACCCCAAAATTGAATACTATACCTGAGTTTGGATTCTATTAACGCATGGTACACTATTTTTAGATTGTCTTTACTCACTTCATCTCTCAGTGTTCTTAAGGCATAGCATGCTGACGAAATTGACGAATCAAGAGCTGTTAATTCCCGTTTCCAATTTAAGAATTCGTCAATTAATATTCCTAAAAACTTAACTTCGTTTACAAGTTGAATTTTAGTTTTATTCAGTTCAATGTTCATATTATCATTATTGCGTGCCGTAGTCCTAAATAACATAACATTCGTTTTACTCGTGTTGATTGTAAGTTTATTCGCAGTAAACCAGTAATAACATGTTGCAAAACATTTAGCACAGTTTCAGTTATTAAATGAAATAGTAGTGACTAATAACTAAGGAGTTTTGACTTTTATTTCTCCCTACTCTTGTCATTACTTTTATTTTATGCAACACAAGGGTGTCAATCAAAATAATATCCGTTTGTACGCCACGACAAATATTTTTTAAATTCGTTTTGAATTTGAAATTGTCATTAACATTAATTGTATAATAAATAAAAATTATTACAAGTTTTTTAACTTTCCAAAGCTGCTGTCCGCGCTCAGGACAGATTCGGTCACTGTCCTTTCCGTATAGAGGTTTTCAAAGACGTCGGCTGTTTGTAGCGGTGGGGCTGGCGAGCGCGGCGGCGGCGTTCCCGTGCCTGGCGGCGCAGCGGCGCGCGGACGGCTCGCTGTGCCGCGAGTGGCAGCGCGCGCTGCGCCTCTACGTGCGCGCGCTGCCGCCCGACGCGGCGCGCGGCAACGCCACGTGCCTAGCGCTGCACTGGCAGGCGTTGCGTGCAGGTGCGTGCTCTTGCGTGCTGCTGTTGGCTACTGGCAGCTCGGTGCTCATCACAGTACGCTCACTCATACAATACATACACCCATACACAAAACCAAACTCACACATATACACTAAAATTCCTACTATACATAACCCATACAAAACCCATAATTACTCGTAACGTATCCCCATCTAGATGTAATTTGATTTTTATTGTTTCACTATGAATTACTGACACATTACCATATTGTCTTGCTTATTTGTGCTATGAAATTTAAAGAAAATTGTACCAAAAGTATTGATATACATACAACATGTAACTAACTTTAGATATAACCACGGAGGGCAATACCCTGTGACACAGGTTTGTTCGCAAACCTACTCTAGGCACCATACTCTCACAAATTTCAGTTCATGTTATATGTACTTTAGGTGTACTATATCAGAAGTAAATTTGTGATGAGAGAATAAATAAACAAATAACACTTGTGTAGGTTCCCCGGTTGAAACATCGGGTGAACCGCCCAACCTTTTTTCCAAAATCACCCCTACGAAAAATGTTCAGCAACCGAGAGGAAAGATATATTAAAAACTTTGCTGAATGCATTAAAAATAGACAGTTGATCGATTAAAGAAATAGTGATGTGTGCATTCCGGTATTAACTAGTTTCAAATCTTTGGCGATGCGGGTTATTTTCATAATATTACAAATGACAAAAAAACTGAAAAAGCTACAGGCGGTGAATAAAAATTCATTTAGTAAGGATAAGGACACCTAACACTATTATAGAAGCCAAAACAATTATCAGGAAAATATTATACAGGACTTTCCGTTTCACAATGAAATAAAATATGTTCAATTCAATTTCATCTTGTAATTGTAATTGAAAATGTGTTGATTGAGTATTTTACTTCTTACCGACTTCAAAAAATATGTTTTTGTAAAAGGTGGTCTTCAAGTTGACTGTATTTTTACCAACTTAAAATTTTCAAAACCGGAGGAGGTATTTAATTGGCCTGTATTTTTTTTTGTGTGTTACCTCATTTTTTTTTCGGTGTAACGATTTAGATGATTTCGTTTTTATTTGAAAGCAAGTGCCTCCCGTGTGGTCCCAGTAAATTTTTATCAAAATCTGCTAAGTAGTTTTTAGGTTATCCTTAATAATGCGTTTTCGTCGGTAAGAAGGTTGGTTCATGAACAAGAAAACCTATATAATGTAACCGCAGTCTAATTGGGTGACGTCCTAATGAGGTCTACAGAAATACACAAAGCAACTCTTCAATAACAAACGGTAAAATAATCGCGATTGCAGTGAGCTTACACGTATGTGTACACCGACTTCAAAACTATAACTAAATAGTTTTGAAATTGGTATGGTTTCAGCAAAAACATTATTCATATAAATTTATAATTATAGTGATAAAAGGCAATTTGATTCAAACGAGACTTGCACTTGTGACTAAAAGAGATATAACATTTTGGTTTTTAATATTTTCTCTCTCGCTTTCGCACACTATTCACACACTCTCGCAGATGTTACATATCATAGGAGGATTCTCATTATATTCGTCTTTTGAATTGCTATTTTCATATTTGACAACGCCTGTAGACGCACAGATAAAAATAAATACATTTTAAATATAAGAATATAGTAAAAGGATCAAGTTTGTTTTCAAAAATTTCAGATGTTTTTCCAAACGACTGCTTCGACTGGGGCGACACTAAAGTAAATTGGTACGGTGGCGGCCAGTCCGCCAACGTGACGTGGCCGATCAACAGTGGATATATAGACTATACACCTTTTATCACTGGAGATATAGAGAAAGGCCAATGGTCTAATGCATTGAGTCGATACTTCATCAACTCTAAGGGCGCAGCGATCATCATCGATGAAGACACGCCGCTGCACGTTGCTATCAATAAAGGAGGCAAAGATATTTGTCTGAAATCTATGTACCATGAATTTGCTTATCCAAATAAGTTAACTGAATTTCCGGAAATGAAGTATAACATTTGCACGTCTCAGGATATGACTTCGCTGCATTCCTCTATACACAGTCATAGGAGAGCTCCTTTATGGGATGGTTTGAAACCTACTGATATGCAAAGATTAGACACATTAATATCTGAACCAGTATGGATCGTGGCTCCGAGGTTTAAAGAAGAATTAAACAAAGACATGATAGCTAATTACGGTGAAGATATCATTAACTTAGCTTTTTTAAAACAGGGCCATATCCTGATTAATGAGCATTGGCAGAATAAAATAGGTGATCTAACATTAGACGAGGGTCGTTTTGCAAAATTAAATGTTTCTGTACATAAGCTACGACGTAGAGGCTTCAATGTTGCTTTTGTTGTACAGCCTTTCATTAGCACTGAAAGTAAAAATTTCGCGGAATGTGTTCAAAAAAGACTGTTAGTCACTGAAAGAAATAGTGACGTGCGCATTCCGGCGTTAACTAGATTCAAATCTTTGGCGAGTGCGGGTATTCTTGATATAACAAATAATAGAACAGTACCATGGTTACTGGAAAAACTACAGGCAGTTATGGACAATCATTTAATAGATTCATTCTTTTTGGATTTGGGTACGGCTTACGACATGCCTCATTACTATCGTTGCGAGAAACTACTTAAAAACCCTGATCACTATATTAATATATTTACTAAAACCTTTGAAAAGAGTTTAAACATTATTGGAGTATCCTCAGCCATGTCTTTGCCTCGACCGCCGATATTTGTATCTTTACCGCCTCTAGAATCAACCTGGGAGGCTTTAAGATCTATTATACCGACAATATTAACTTATGGTGTAAACGGATTTCCGTTTATAATGCCGGGAGCGGTCGGAGGAGATATTTACTGGCCCGGTAACGAACAGTTCTTGCCTTCGTCCAAAGGATTGACGGAACCAGCGAATAAAACTGAAAGTAATGGAATAGAGCTGCCGGAGGTAGAGTTGTACATGAGATGGTTCCAGCTGGCGACGTTTCTGCCCGTGATGAAGTTCACGCATCTGCCGAGCAAATACAACGACGAGAGGGTTCTAGAAATGGCCAAGAATTTGACAGTTACAAGGCGAGAGCTAGTGAGTATCCAACAAATTGTTTTTTTTAATTGTTTTAAAAAAACTATGATAACTAGAGTCAATATGATAACAATGAATATAAAAAAAATGCCGTCGATGGTCCACGTCAGGAACGGAGTTTCTTATGTATGGGAAAAATAATTTAAATCAAAAATAAATAATATTATATGATAAAAAGAGACAGAAAGAGAGAGACAGAGAGCGAGAGTTGCGCACCCGGCTGTGTACTCACTTGCTTGTGTGCTCATTTGCTTGTAGTAGGCTCGATACGGCATTTTATTACGTTATGATTTCTACTATATCGCACTACCAAAAAGCTGCGCACGGGTTACTTTCATAACGTGTACATCAAAAGTAATACTCGGGTAAGACATGTACGAAACAGTTGACGAGGTGAAGCGAAACGAATGTCGTAAGGTCCCAGATCAGACGTTACCTAAGTATATTTATTGGAGTGTTTTGGTTTGCACAATGGTCACTGAAATCGTGGTAGCAACAATTGCCACAGTAGCGACCTGTCACACCACGACCAGTTAGCAGCTCGATCTTATACCGTAGTAGGCGTCCTCTATATATATATACTAGCTGACCCGCTCACAGTGCCGGTCACAGTGGATACATAGGTGCGGTCCGGCAGGTGACGCCGCTGCTGCTGAAGTACAAGCGCTCAGCTCTGGAGGAGGGCCTGCCGCTGATCCAGCCGCTATGGCTGCTGGGGGCGGCCGCGCCGCTCGCCGACGAGTTCGCCGTCGGCGCCGACATCGTGGTGGCGCCCGTGCTGCAGCGCGCGCGCACCAGCCGGGACGGTGCGTACCCATTCGACTGTTTCAACACTTTTGTAAACCATTTTGTACACTAATACGGGGGTAACACTGAAAATGTTTAGAAAATAAAAAACGGCTTCATGTAGAAAGTTGCTAATACTTCATTGTTTTTCGAAGTAATCTCCGTTCCTCTCTACACATCGTCGCATTCGAAGGAACCACTGAGAAAAGCTGTGGGCCCGTTCTTCCTTAGGGGTCTCTTCTATGGCATTTTCGTACGCTTTCGCCGCATCTTCAGGGCTCGTAAAGCGAGTACCTCGAAGTTAATCCTTAGTTCTTGGGAATAAATGAAAGTCGCAGGTCGGGACTGTATGGCGGATGACTCATTATCTCGACACCTGCCATAGTCAAATATTCAACAGTCCGTTTTGCATTTATTTTTATGCAAGGCCTACAGGACCGTTAGCACGGAGGCTCTGCCGGTGATGGCAGGGGTCCTCCCGGTTGATCTCGGAATTCAGAGACGCGTGGCTTTACACTTTTTTTTTTTTTTTGTTACAGGGTTGTGGGAAATATTACCTGAGATAAGTCGGGCTAATGGATGCTCTCAGACTTTTCTCAAGCGGTGGTGGTGCCAGAGGTACATATATGTGGTAGGGGTTAGGTGTAATACGAGTGGGGTGGTGGAGATTAGGAAGAGTGTAGGGGCCGTAAGGTGTGTGGCATGAGAGTGTGTGTGATTGTATTATGTTGTTACTATTTACAGTCTAGGTTACATTATACATTGGCAAAAAGTAGGAAAATAGAGCCTGGTTTTGTCTCTTTTTTCGTATTGTATTGCAGGCTTACTTGCTAACATTTTACAATCTTACTTACTATATATATTTTACAAATAGTTATATTACTTAATATTTTTTAAACACTTACGTGCTAAAACAACAAGTACAATATACAATCTTAATTGCTAAAATAATACTGTTTTCCATCTTCATTGTAATTTACATTATCTGATATATCCAGCTGTACAGTTATGAACTATGATGGTGTAGTCGTGTGATTTGGTTGTGTAGTGTTGTTGAATTCTTTTAGATGGTTTATGATGTTGTGTATATGAGCTCGGTATGTGTCAGTGGTGCTTTGTCTTTTGATTATTTCTGATAGGTTGTAGGGTTGTTTGCTGTTGTGTGCTGTCATGATGTGATTGAATCGTGTGATGTGAAATTTTGGGCATTTTTCGATGAGGTGTGTGATGGATTGTGGTGTGTCATTGTCACATGGGCATTTATTATCGGTGGTGATTTTGAATCTGTGTAAGTATTCTTTGTGGTACCCATGGCCGGTTAGAATTTGAGTGGTTTGGAAATCGGTTCCGAATGTGCTAATGAATTTAGTTAATTGTTCGTATGTAGGGAGAAGTGTGAGGGTGTGTGGACTGGCTTCGGTGTAGTATTGAACAGTTTGCTCGTTTGTGTGTTTTCTGTTTGTGTATTTAATGTGGCTTATAGGAATGTGTGTGTATGTGGGGCCCCGATGTATGTAAGCAGCAGCTTTGGCAGCTTCGTCGGCAAGTTCGTTGCCCGCTATTCCAATATGACTTTTGATCCAGTGGAAGGTGAGTGTTAGATTATGTGTTTTTGTAAGTGCAATATTTTTGTGAGTTTGTAGTGCTAATTGGTTTGTTGTGTTAGGGTTGGACAGTTCGAGGAGGGCGGATTTGCAGTCAGAGATAATGTGTGCATAGTTGGTGTGAGGTTTGGGTGAGTGCGCGAGCCATTCAGTGGCTTTAGAAATGGCGAGGAGTTCGGCTTGAAAGGGTGAGCAGAGGTCGTGTAGTTTATATTTTTTGGTGTATGTTTTTGTGTTTGTGTTATCTTTGTGTATTGCTACGAATGCTGCTCCTACTTTATCGTTGTGTTTGCTTCCGTCGGTGTATATGCACCAGGTTTTTTGTGTAGTTGCGAGGAATGAGTTGTGTTCTTCTTCGGTTGAGATGTGGTTGAAGGATATTCCTTCTCTGGTTGATGGGTGTAATTGCTGTGCTGGAGGTGCGGGTGATTCAATTGGGATGTGTCTTGGGATGTGTCTTGGGATGTGAGGGTATGTAGAGTGTCCGGTGATTTTGGTGTGTTCAGTGTTTGCCATTTCAAGGATTTTGTGAGGTAGTGGCGCGAGTTTCGCGAGAGAGATGGCAGTGGCTGTTCTAATCGTTCTGAAACCTTGAATTATTTTTATGGCGAATATGCGTTGTAGAGACAGGAGTTTGTTGTGTACGTGTTTGTATTTGGTAGCTGTGGGTGCCCAGATGTCAGAGGCATAGGTGATTATTGGTTGAATGACATGCTGGTATATTATGCGTACATTTTCTGGGTTGATTCCCCATGTGGGTCTGATGTAACGTGTGAGTTTGTTGTAAATGTTTTTTGTTTTGTTGGTGATGTGTTCAACATGTTTTATGAATTTTAGTTTATTGTCGATGATAAGTCCTAAGTATTTGATTTGCGGGGAGAATGAGAGTTGGTGACCGTTTAGTGTTAGTGTTGTGTTCCGTGCTTTTTTGGTGAATGCGATGGCTTGTGTTTTGTCGTGTCCAAACTCGAGCTTGTGTTCTCTTCCCCACGTAATGATGGTGTCGAGTGCTTCTTGTGTGATGTTGGAGAGTGTGCTTATTTCTTTAGAGTGGGTGATGAGTATGATGTCATCTGCGTATGCTTGTATGTGACAGTTGGTTGGTAAGTCTGTGTTGAGAAGTGACTCCAGGAGCAGGTTCCACATAGTGGGGCCGCAGACAGAGCCTTGTACGCATCCTTTGGTCATTTCCTTATGTGCAGTGGAATCAGCTAAGTTTATGTTTACGGTTCTGTTTTCTGTGTAGTTCTGTAAGATTTGGTATATGTTTTTTGGGCAGTTTATTTGTTTAAGTCTGTAGAATATGGCCGGCCACCAGGCGTTATCAAATGCCGTGGCTTTATACTATTCGGCTAAGGATGGCACAGATGATAGGTTTTTGTTAGAAAGAGATAGCCATAGAATTGCCAGACTGTATCGTGATAATGTACGTGAAGAACTTTTAGACGAATGGCAGCTGCGTTGGAACACTTCCATCAAAGGGCGCCACCTCTACCAGTTTTTCCCATGTCCTGGCTGGAGGTTGATCACTGTGTTGCTCAATTTCTTACGGGACATGGTAACTTTAGGAGCAAATTACATTCGTTTAAGCTGGTTGAGTCACCGTTCTGTCAGTGTTCAACTGCTGACGCCAAATATGATCAGACCGCCCATCATATACTTTGAGAGTGTAGCATTTGGCAAAATGAGCGATATAATATGCTTAATTGTTTACAAGTAACGTCGGGAGTAGTTTACTATGCGGATCTCGTGGCATCGAGGGTAAATGTTCGTGCTTTTAAACGTTTCTGCCATACATATTACTGGAATCAAACATAGCTCACATAGGACCCGTAATATACTATTACCGTGGTGCTTCCCTATTTCTATAGGATTTACACCTAGTGGCTTTCCAGGTCTCCCGCTTTGCAAAGGAGGGAAGAGGCATTACGTTCTTTTCTAACTTCCTCACATTATCTTCTGATTAATTTCGTTGCGGGTTCCAAGACATCCTAACTTCTCGTGGGACATCACCGAGATCGAGCTCGGTGTAACTTTTCTGGTGTTTTGGTCATTGCTGTAGATCCTGGTTTACAGGAGTCACAGTAATGGGAATGTGGGTGGGATTAGTCCGTTTTGCGGAGTGCGCTGAAACATTGTCGTGGTGAAGAAGGATCCTGATTCGAGGGCACTGCTGTCAATTTTTTTTCCAAGACAACAGGCAAGCAGCGATTGACGTACCAGTCTGCAGTAACTGTCCTTCCATCTTCTAGCATAACAGTCGCGAAATGACCTTTCCGACCGAAGAACGAGGCTATCATCTTTTTTCCTTGACTTCTTCCTTTCTTTACCTTAGTTGGCCGATCCTCAAAAGGAAACACCCACTGAGCTTTGGTCTTTTGGTTTCGGGCTCGTAGCAATATATCCAGCTTACATCACCTGTGACGATGTCAAATACAGCATTTGAGTCACCGCCGTTGAACTTATCAAACATTTCGCGACACCAGTCCATGCGAAGGCGTTTCTGGTCGTCGGTTAAAGTATGGGGCATCCATCTGGTACAAAGCTTCCTGACGCTTAAATGTTCGTGTAATATTTTTTTGAACTTGACTCATACCAATGCCTAGGCTTGCCCGTATCTGCTGATAGGTCACTCTCTTATCTTCTTCTATCATACGTCGCACAGCACTAATGTTATCTTCAGTAGTCGCTGTTAAAGGACGTCCCTCACGCGGATCATCACTGAGATTGCTACGTCCACGCTTAAACTCGTTAATCCAATTGTAAATAGTGGCACGAGATGGGGCTTCATTATGAAATGCTAATCGCAGCCTATCATAGCTTTGTTGTTGAGTAAGCC
Organism: Thumatha senex; assembly: GCA_948477245.1. Taxonomy (NCBI): domain Eukaryota; kingdom Metazoa; phylum Arthropoda; class Insecta; order Lepidoptera; family Erebidae; genus Thumatha; species Thumatha senex. Next base: position 23,666,767 of record OX419741.1, on the reverse strand, counting down.
CACAACGAAAGTCATAATAAATCATTGACCGAAAATTTTCTCGCGTTAAGTTCATTTTCACGTTTAACAAGAGTTTTACATTTGCCGCCAATTCACAAAAACAAATGACAAATGATTGCAATATATTACATTAGGTTACCAAAGAGTTCTATAATTGAAATTCAAAAATGTTTTCATTAGCAATATTTCTTTCTGGCCAGTTCTAAACATTTTCAGTGTAACCCAGGTACAGTAGTAGTAACATTCATCCTAGGATAGGCAAATGCGTTAGCCGAACAGCCTATGACAACTAATGTTAAAGTGTATTGTTTATTAAAGAAAAAAAACTGGCATTATTTTATGGCCTGGTTACTAGGAAACTATTTTGAAAAGCAATTAGTATGCTAACTATATCCTAAATTTAAGTTGGAAAAAATAATTCAGTCTTGATCTGGAGTCGAACTACGTCACTGTAGAGCGAAAAGTCACTAAGACGAAAAATCAAGTTTTGAGATATTGAGGTTTAAAGTTTTGAAAAATATTAATCGTCATAACTTTAACATACTTCAACATATATCTCCGATTTTGGTTTTATTTTCAAGAAAATTAAATCAAGCTGCTATTCTAAGGAATAAATAAGTATTTACTGAGAAAATTAGAAAATCGTTAGTTCATTATTTGTTCTCTATAGATAGTCTGATCTATCGATGACTTAGGTAACTTTTGCTCTTAGTTAGTGATTTTTCACTCAGTTAAAAATTATGTTAGAGAAAAATAACTCGAGGTGGTTAATTTGTGTCTAACTTCTACATGTACGAAATCTGCATTGTAAATAATACCTATCGTTAGATTCGAAGGCTAGATGTTAAGTTTCTTTTTAATTTTGAAATTTATATGAAATAAAAATCTGTAAAGGCTGGTATCGTAACTTTGAAATTTCGGAAACAGATATATTCTGTTTTTAGTATATTGATTGTTAGGAGATCATCACTAAGCTATTTCATAGTTCTTGCTAGAGCAATTTCTGTCGACTTATTAACTTGTAGCCACGATATATCCTGAAAAATAAGTGCCGTATCGTTGAGTGACTGGCAAAAATATAGTTTAGCTCAATAGGGTTAAACTGGCACAGATTTCAGCCGGTCATGGTTTAAAAGATAACGATACTGAACCTAAATTAATGTACGTTGTCTACGTCTGGCATAGCATTCAGATACACGCCAGTAATCTTTCTACCAATGCCGGGTAGTTAGGACTTTGTTAAGCCGAATATTCTTAAATCTTCCTCAAAACACTAGAAATGTGAATTAATACATTAGAGGAAACGCACTAAAGAAATACCCTCTTCATGAAATCAAATGAACCAACCAAGAAAGTCAATTGAAGCAGCATTACATCATGTGAAGAGTAGAGTGAAGTTGGTGCTGGGTAATCAAAAATATCATCATTTTTAGAACTATAAACACAGCTACAGAAAGCTATGCATATAATCCATATCTGTGTATGATTGAATTGCTGAAGGAAAGGACAATACCCGCAGAACTCCTAAAACCAAATAAAAGTACAAGTATACTAACTGAGACTGAAGGCTACCCACAAGAGTTTTGTCCTTAACATTATGGTAAATAATCTGCTCAAAAAACTAAATACAAGACCATTATATACTATTGGCTATTCGAATGGTCTCGTTGTAATGATCAACGGAAAACTCAAGGGAGAGTGTTGGCCAAAAGAAGTGTGGATAAAGCTAAACTATCATCCCAAAAAAACTGTAATAGTAACATTCACAATAAAACGAATCATATCAGTAAGGGAGACGTTAAAACTATATAGTGAGAAACTAAGCATGTCCACAAAGGTGAAGTATTTAGGTGTTATACTAGATGTATGCTAATCAACGTGTTGAAAAGCAAACACGATTTATTTTAAGGAAAGCCATCTCTTGACTCAAATCGTTCATTGGATCTTCTCATTGACGGTGAGACGTAATTATTTTATGGTACCTAAGATAGAACTGGAGAACTGTAGGCGGATGTTATATATAGGTAAGAGCAAGCAGCAGTAGAGCGAACGCAAGTGCCGCACCTCTGGTGTTGCAAACTTCCATAGGCTACGGTGACCACTTTCCATAAGGTGGGATCGTATGCTTATCTGCCACCTGTGGTATAAAAAAAATGCGTGGTAGTAACAAGAGCACTCCAACCGCAGCAACACTTTCACTTTACTACTTTTGACTTATTAGAGATTTAGACGATAAAGAGATTAGAGTTTTAGATATGGCGCCTAAAGTGCAAAATAAACAAGAATGGGTCTGAAAAGGATACAGACCATCGAAAACTTTAAAAGGGACTGAAATTCTGCATAAGCATAGGAAAGTTCAAATATGGTTTACATACGGATCGAAGCTGAGAACAGGCTCAGATGCAGAGGTATACAATGATTAATTTGTGATAGCATACAGCGGTCTTCTAGGTGGAGACTTTTGCCATAGTTAGGTGCGTGTGGGAAACGTTACAGAGCACTGATGAATAGGGCATTATACAACAACTCCACAAAATTCAACTCATGGCAAACCTGATATGCAGGTCCTGTGGCTATGGGAGCAGAGCCATTCACCACCTGCTTTGCGAATGTATGGCACATAGTGCAGTGAGATTGAGTTTCCTAGGGCATGGCCGGTGCCGAAGGACTGCAGACTCATCATTGGTGATAAGGAGGGGTACAGTATAGTGGAGCCAAAAGGATCGTTGTGCTAGTACAAAGCTGGCCTCAAGCCCAACGTGTTGGAAGGCGTCTGCGCCACAAATGAAACTCACCACACACTACGCTTGTAGCTCCGGTCGCCATAAAATCATTATCTCGCAAGCGATATGTACCTAAGTGCATAAGATGCACGTCGGAGTTATAAAATTAATAACTAACTATCATTCATAATAAGTTTTTAATCTATTTTTATTATAAAAAAAGTAATTAAATTGAAATGATGACTTTTCACTTTGTCAGTATTTTACAAAATCTAAAGAGAATACCTACTATTTCGAGTTAGTTAATTTTCGTTTATGGGTTTTAGTTTTTGGGATTTTACAAACTCACTAAATCATTTTAGTGATTTTATTTTACTAAAAGACATATGCATTGAAAATTCAATAGAAGAAGTAATTGAGTCGTTTTATTTTTAAGCTTCGTAAATTATCAATAAATATAAAATAATTAACAATGTTAGTTATTTCTCTCATTTTTCTAAAAGGGTCAAAGGATAGATTTACTTACTTTTCACATTTCATTAATCGGAAACTAATGCAGATACAAAAATGATTGTTAGACATATCATTAGAGAAAAAAAAGTAGTTTTAGTGGCATCAATTTTCGAGTAGGTGGCCAATTTTCGACTTAGTGACTTTTCGATGTACAGGGACGTATGTCTACAGGTTGAACGCATCAGAAGTGTTTACCATTAATCCACCTCTTTACGTCTTAAAGCGACGTTACTAAGTCTGGATACTATACTAGCGGTACGCTATGATGACCGTTTTGACGTTAGTCCTTTCATGAAGTGTCGTATTAATTTTAATTACATTTTATTTAAAAAAAATATGTGGTCGCCTATTCACATATTTTTTTTGGATGTTGAATTTGGATGTTAAATGGATTGGGTGATTTAAGCTACTGATGAAAACGGCGTCTGCCTTTTTAATATAATTATTATTAAATTATTGGCAGAGGTGACTTGCCAACTCACTAGATGGGCCCCCTATACAATCGCCATAGGCATGATAAGCCTGTAAGGCGACAGAGGGCAACACCGGTGTGAGCGGCTTGGGGTGTCGAGCGGTGCGGCGCCGGTTTCACGTTCGCGGGACAGGCCCGGAGCGGGCTTCCCCGTAGTTATGCCCTTGAAAATGACACTTCCACCCCCGAGCATATAGCTCTGGCTCCCTCACTCTTAAAAATATTATTATATTATTATTATTTCTCTTTATTTAACATTTTACATATACATTATATTTTTAAATATACATATATAAAACGTTCATTTAAAAATATAAAACATAGTATTCCACCGGTATCGGGTACAGGGACCAAGCCACCGGTGGTTAGGGCTTCAGAGAAAGGAACCTCCTCACAATACGTGCAGTATTAAGAAGAACAGCCTTCTGAATCAAGCCCTTGACCCAGCTGCCTAACGCTAGCCTCTTAAGGTGTTGGTCGAGGCTTTTAGCTATTAGTCCGTGCACAGAGATTACTATAGGAACAATAATAGCTGAGTCAATATTCCACATGTCCACAATCTCGTGGGCCAAATCCAAATACTTAGCTTGTTTGTCTACTTCTGCCTTCACGAGATTGTCGTCATTTGGAATAGTGACATCAATTATTATTGCAAGGCGCTCTGAACGATCTATTATCACTATATCAGGCCTATTAGCAACAATAGTTCTGTCAGTGATAATAGATCGATCCCAGTACAACGTGATATGGTCACTTTCGAGAACTGGGTCGGGCACTATCTATAATACGGTACCTCTGACTCAACGAGGTTATATTTCAGAGCAAGTTGTTGATGGAAAATCCTAGCTACTTGGTTGTGTCTATGCAAATATTCACTATTGGCGAGACTAGAACAACCAGAAATTATATGCCTAAGATTCTCCGGGACGGTGGCACGCCCGACATATGTCAACCGTACCATCCTTTAGGATATATTTTTGATAGTTATTAGTCATCACAACTTCATCAGTAATAGCAAAGACAAAACCTTCGGTTTCTCCAAAGAGATCACCGAATCGTAGCCAGGATACAGACGATGGCAAATCTATATCAGCCCCATTTAGGGCTCGATAAAACCGACCATGCAACTCTTTACTCATCCATATATCCCTACGATCGTTGAGACTTAGTATCATAGGTTTATGCCAATTCTCCTTAGCCAGAGCAAGCGGGGTGAGTCCGTTATCAGTTACAACTACATCACGATGCACATCCGTGTCAGTATGTGAAAAAAGAAAAAAAGAAATATTCTCTGAGGTTGCACACCTCACGGTTATTTATGGAGGGTCTTGGCATTAAGTAAACCTCGACCCCCGCATTTCCCCGGTATATACAACCTCATCACTGATGAACGCGGGTGATTTTCCTATCCAGGGCTTCAAGCTCAGTCTGAGTCCACCTGAGTATGCCAAAGGAATACATCAGAACTGGCATGACCCAACCGTTAAAAGCGCGCACCTTATTGCCACCTGACAAAAGACTTCTCAGAACTTTTTTCAAGCGGCCAAAGAAGCGCTCCTTCAACGTTTGCTTCATACCAGCTTCACAAATGCCTAACGCCTGCGACATACCCAGGTATTTATATGTTTCGGTTACAGAGAGACATCCAAGTCGTAAAGAATCTGAAAGTTCTACTTCTTCAGATTCTATTATCCTTCCTCTATTTACATGCATGACTGCACATTTGTCCACACCAAACTCCATCCTGATAGAATTACTAAAGGTTTCTGTCACCTTTAATAACTCAATCAGTTGTTGTTTGTTGGATGCAAATATTATTATTATTATTATAAGTTTTAGAAAATAATAAACTGCAAAAGTATGCCATCCGCCATTTTCCCGCCACTTTAAGTAAACTGGTTGGTTATAAAGAGACTATGTCCATGTTGAGCCACGTTCCCGCGACTCGCTGATCCCGGGCGCAGCATCATTATCCCGCGTCTTGACGACTGCTTCCATACTGTTTCGCGAATTGTAGAGCCGTATTACAGAACGTTTCTCAATACTCAAGAAACACTTGAAAGTAGTATTATAAGGCGAAAACTAACTTCAACGTTTCTTAAGTATTGAGAAATGTTCTGTAATACGGCCTGTAAAGTGATTCAGTCATATCTTCTGGCATTTTTAAGTGTGCGGGGAGCTGACGTTTCGAATTTACCTCTAATCTTCTTTTATTTGTGAATGCGCAAATTATTTTCACACACAGCCAGAAATACTTCATAATTTTTTAAATTAAATAATACTAGTCACTGTTAATTTGTAGACAAATAAATAATGGTATGACAAAAAACGTTTATTTGTTATATTTTAAGTAATAAAGTTTATTTATTAACAAAAATATTTACATACTGTTTCTATGACAAACCTTTGCAGATTAAAAAAAAAGCAAATAGTGCGGTTATAGAATATAACTTCACTATTTGGGTTCATAACGCATGCGTGCTTTATGTATCTAAAACCAATGAAATTAGATCCACTTTACGAGCAAGTGTGTTGATAAAATATTTAAACCCCTTCAAAGACCCCGGGCTTCAAATGTTATCTTTCGTCAGGATGGCCTAAGTTGAATGATGAGAATACCATTTGACTAGACTTTCATTCCTCATAAATCTGTTGATAAAATATCAATTTTTCAAAATACACGGTGGCCCATTTAACACGGCAAACCATGTCACCAATTTTGTTGAAAAGGAAAACTGCATACATAGATTTAAAATAATATTTGTGCTCGAGTCGGGATCGAACCCGGAATTATCGAAGAATAAAACTTGCATTATTTTTTATTGAATACCGATTGTGTACAGCAGTAAATATTAATATGAAACATGAAATGTAAAAAGAATAGGTGCCCCTAGCAGCCAAACCGAAGTGAACTCCATGTTCCAAAATCAAGATGGTTTGGAAGCGATTGGGAATACTCTACAATGATTAGGAGGTTCTCAGAAGTGTTGACGTTGTGCTCTAACTTGACGTTAGAAATTTGATTCCCAGGCTGGTTACTATACAACATTTTTACTTTATTGCAGTGTATCTGCCGGCGGGGGTATGGAGGGACGGAATAGACAACTCCCTTCGTAAAGGCAACCGTTGGATGCACGACTACAAGGTCCCGATCGATAAAATAGCTTATTTCGTCAGAAAACCAGACAACATGAGGTTTTGAAACACGATAGCTTTTAATTTGTGTGAGAAGAAAAAACTACTAAATGTTCTGTGATTTTTTTAAACATAATACAAAAATAAAATTATTAAAGAAAATTATTATTAAAGAGTTGGCTTTAAAGTTAATGCGGTATTAGTATCTATATTATTTTTCTCAAATCATCATATCAATATATTATTTTAGACTGACCATATATATAATTATAACTATTTAATAGATATTTTTTGGTCTTTATTAATTTTTACTAGTGCTCCTAAGATTGTTTGAGAAGATAAAAGTGTGATACAATCAATTATAAAGCACACTATCAATGAATTTCTATAAGAAAGAAAATACTCTTTTACTTACCGATAGCTTGCGGACATAGACCACGCGTCAGCTTATAAAAAAAAAGATGTGCGCGTACCTCGTCTAAGGCGCGCGCGTTGTCGTCGACAAAATGGCGACATGTCGACTTTGCAAATTGGGTACTCAGTTGCCGGACGACACTCAATTATGTATTGAATGTTCAAGAATATTATTGCCACAAATGTTCCTCAAATTATGCCACCGATTGTAGTAACCGAGAGAATTTATTAAATCCAACAAGCACACAGTAGGTAATATGATTCACAATCAAATAAGCCTCTGGCAGCCTACTGCTGGATGTACGGCTTAAAGTTGCCGAAATAGGTCGGTGGCTCCACCGTGTATTGCGATAGGTACTCGCTTTAGTACCTAGGTTTAGTACTCTATACCGCTCGAACGTTTCGATCTCGCCAGTATTCAAAAAAGTAAATTTATAATTGAATGCAATTATTATTGTAATAGCCTTAGTCTATAAATTAAATGAAATATTTTATGGATATCTCGTTTTTTGTCCAACTCTGGTCTTTGTTGTTGAACGGCCCGTAAAAGCAAAATTGGACAGTAAAACCTGTTCAGCATCTTAAGACGTGCCTTGATAGATTAGTCATAGTTGCTTTACATATTGAGATTATTATATGAAAATATATACTTTGGATAAAATCCTTTAAGTAGTTTTGTGTGTATCACTTTCACACAAACAAACAGACGATGTTTATTTTTGTTAACCTGTGCCATTGTAATATAATTCGTTTCCTCTAATCCATGCTCCTAATTTAATAGTCTTCAAATAATAATGTATGGAAATCTGTCCAATTTGTACTACTGCGCTCCTTTGGGTAGTAGCGAGTTGGTATATAATGTAAAGCCGTTTTCGATAAACAGTCTCTTTCTTAAATCGAATTATAGTTTCTGAGAATAACGTGTTGATCCAAATAAATATATTCCTTGATATTAAAAATCATTAATTCCAAACGCAATTTGATTAACTTTAAACAAAAAGAGACATTTCAAAAAATAGTCGTAATATTGGTCACAGGTGCTTCACAAAGAATTTTGAAACATTTTCTATTTATCAATCTATCTTCATGCTTCTTGCCTAACAGGGTATGGTCAGAGACATACATACACGTCTAGATATACGAGTAATTTTGACAATTTCGTTTTTAAGCAATTTGCCCACGTGATCTTTTTGCCTCTGCTTATCCTCTTTCTAATTCGTACAATATATATTCTTCGTCAATAGTTTCTCACTCATTCGTTGGACGTGTCCAAACCAACATTTTATTATATTAATCTTAATATATATAAATTACGTGTCACATTGTTTGTCCGCGATGGACTCCTAAACTACTTAACCGATTTTAATCAAATTTGCACACCGTGTGCAGTTTGATCCAACTTGAAAGATAGTCTATATATCATCACGCTACTACCCTGGAGAGCGGAGCAGTAGTCATAAATGTCGACAAATCGGGCAAATTTGTAAAATTTATAAGCGATGGGTCATCCCATCGCTTATAAATTTCGCTTATAACTTTTAATAGGTGCGCCGGGAGTTCAAATGTATATGCCACGGGCGAAGTCGGGGAGGTCATCTAGTTCCATATATATTTAAATAGTTCTAAGTTTGTAATTTAATTCTATGTATTTAAGATAGCGCTGTGGAAAATGTCCAATAATATTTATATAAAAAAATACTTGAAGTGCGAAATCTGTTTAGTTTTTTTGTTAGTTTCGTGTAAGTATGTCTATCTATGTGTCTTCACGTTTAAAGTAAGTAAGTCCTTTTAGCCAAATCTGTATATTTTCATTATTATGCATTTAAGGTGCTAATGTGCATTTATTTTATTATTTAAAAGTTATTATGTATATTATGCTATTGTAATATTATTATTACAGTCTTTCTATATTGTAATTTAATGGTATGATTTTAAAAAAAAGATAACCGGAGATTCTACTGAGTTCTCTATGGCGGTTTACCATATGGGTGACCGGATGAACGCATGTTTCATTTCTATTTGCGAGTGTCTTCGTGCTTCGGAAGGCAGCACGTTAAGCCGTTGGGCCCGGTTGCCAGTAACATGGCAGTCGTAAAACCAAGTTGAAGGACGGCTTGAAAAAATTCATCAGCAAGTCAACACTACCTGCACTTGTCCATTTCAACACGGCAATCGGCTCACCACCTGTTACGTGGGACAAAAATGCTAACGGTGAAAGGTGTGCGTATATTATACCTTTGCTACCCCTTTGGGGATAAAGGCGTGAATAATAAGTAACCATGGGGTTCCAAAATGTGTGCTGTTGTTAATTGTTATGGTAGTTTAATACAAGATATTTTTTTAACGTACACAAGGTACCCTAAACTACCTTAATTCCTATATTAACCCCGTCAGCTGAACTAAAGTACCAATATTGTTGTGTGTGCTTGTGATTGCTTTTAACATTCCAATATATTTTAGTTATGCTACTCATTCCATCGGACTGATGTCCTTTCCGGGCCTATTCATGATTTTGACCTATAAAGTTGTGTGAGATATTGTCATTTGTTTATATAATAAGAAATTCGTGTGTGTACGTATGTACGCATGTAAGAAGTTATACTTCTGTATATTAACAGAAAAAAAATAGATTTAGCCCAAACCTTTATTAGTACAAGGTTATAAATAAAATATTGAGAAACAAATCTAATTTGAATGTAGAACTGTTATGAGTTTTCACAATAACATTTATAAACTAACTTCATCGTGTTACAATTAGCAGCTAACTTCGTGATGTTGACATTTGTTTTAAAATACCACGCGTTGAACACATACTTTTGTATCGAACGGTATTTCGCGCGGCACTTCATTACACTAAAAGGTTAGTATGTGCAACCCTGTCGAAACATCGAGGAACAAAAAGGTATACAACCTTTTAGTGTTATATAGTTCCGTGCGAAATTCCGTTCGATACAAAAGTTCGTGATGTTGCTTTTGGGATGTCCACATAACATTTTCTTTACTTCTTATTGATAAAGGAAATTGGTTTCTCGGATCATAACATTTGTCTGTGACACAGACCGCAAAATATAAATGTTATTTGTTTTATCCTGCGCCTTGTGAAAGTAAAGGATCGAAGGTTAAGTTTAAGTTAATCAAAGTACAAGTTAAACACGGCAATGGGCTCACCACCTGTAACGTGGGACAAAAGCGCATACGGTGAAATGTGGGCGTTTAATATGCCTCTGCCTACCCCTTCGGGGATAAAGGCGTGACAATATGTATGTGTAATCAAAGTATTATGTACGCCAATTATACTGTAAGATACGATAATGTGACGTTATTAAATGTTTTCAAAAAACTGAATTTCTTTATTATTTTACCCGATGGCAGACTACTATTACCTAAGACTGAGTTCGAAGTATTTGAAGTCTAAAATAGTCTTATAAATACTTTGTGGACCTAATCAGTGGCCCAAATTCGTCTTTTAAACACTGAACACCAATTTTTAAACATACATATCGATCGATAGACGTCTTTTTCCTGAAGGGTTTTTTCGTGTGGAAATCCTCATGGATGCTATGCCGGACATCCATCTGTCTATGGCCGGGAGTCACAAAAACATACGGCCACATTTCACTTATGATGATTATAGCGTATTCATTTTAGCAAGTGGGCTACGAGAACTTCAAAATATACAAAAAATATATTAGGTCTTTACCTATGAAATTGACGTTTTGCATGAACAAATTTAAACGAATTTTTAAATTGTATTAATCGAAGTAATCACCCATGCAATCAATGCATCTTTGCCAACGCAGTGGCAGTTTATTGGTATAAAGAAATCAGCTGGACGGGAGGCAACCAATTCTTCAAAGGCATTTTGTACTGCCTCTCGGGTATGAAATTTTTCTCCCGCCAAGAAGTTATCCAAATTCTGGAAAAAAATGTAGTCTGTAGGCGCAAGGTTTGGTGAGTAGGACGGATGACGGAGAGCTTCCAACCCCAGTTCTTGCAACTTAGAGACAGTCTGCTGTGCAGTATGAGGTCGCGCGTTGTCGTGCAGGAGCAGCGGAGACGAGCGATTGACCAATGCTGGTTAGAGATGTGCCAGCTTCTCCATCATTGTGTTCAGTTCTTCACAGTACACATCTGCAGTAATACTCACCCCGTTAGGTAAGAAGCTGTGATGAATCGCACCGGCGCTAGACCACCAAACAGTGACCATCACTTTTCTAGCGGTAAGTTTTTGTTTAGGGCATTGTTTAGGTGCTGAACCAGAATCCAACCAACTTACTGAGCGCTTGCGGTTATCAAACATAATCCATATTTCATAGCAGGTAACAATGCGGTTCAAAATTCCTTCATTTGTGTGTTTGTTGAGTAGTGCAAGGCACGTCTCGACGCGTACTTCGCGTTGGCGATCATTGAGTACGTGGGGCACACATTTGTCAAGCTTTTTTACCTTGCCTATTTGACGCAAATGGTCCAATATTGTTTTGACGCTAACATCAAAAGCAACTGCTAATTCAGCCGTAGATTGAGTATCATCAGCTTCCACAATCGCCTTTAATTCGTCATTGTCGACTAAAGTCTTCCTACGACCGCGAGGTTCATTTTTCAGGTCGAAATTTCCAGAACGGAAGCGAGCAAACCAATCTCAGGTGGTGCGTTGGTTTGTAGTGTTAGCTCCGTAAACGTCGTTGATGTTACGTGCCTTACGCGTTGCTGTCACGACGGTACTCATATTCCATAATTACTCGAATTTTTAACGTATCCATGATGGCAAAAAAGATTGAAATGCGATGAAATTTTAACACTAATTAATAAGTAATTACTTTTGGAAAAACAATTCCATGTTTTTAATAATTAAATTTATTTGAAATTAGAATTCTTAGCCATACAAAAAATATTTTGAGTAAAGAGACCTTTACTCAAAATAATTTTTTTATATGTTTTATTCCTTTCTGCCTGTCTCGGTATCTTAAGTGGCAGTGACTGCCGCGTTAAGGTCAGGTTTGAATCAGGTCAAAGGTCAGGTCGGATCAAATATTTGTGTTTATTAATCACACGCCTTATCCCTGAAGGGGTGGCAATAGCATATTATACGATAACTAAATAAATATTGTGAGATATTTTTTACACAGCGCCATGTAGCCCAAAGTAAGCTAAATATAAGCTTGTGTTATGGGATCTAGATAACTGATAAACATACTTATATATTTCTAAATACGTACATATTATACATAGGAAACACCCGAACTCGGTTCGAAACAGATATTTGTGGATCACAAAAATATTTCTTCCGACCCAGGAATCGAACCCGGGACCCCATATACTACCACTGCGCCACCGAGGTACTAATGAAAATAATAAAGGTAGGTACCTTACCCTCCAGATTGTCAAAATTTTACAATACTCCGGATCACAACGTGACATTCACGTGTATCGCCTACACACGAGGCCTACTTTTCAACGTATGTATTCCTGTCCCACGTAATAGGTGGTGAGCCCATTGCCGTCTTGAAACAGACAAGCGCAGGTTGTAGCTGTGGTTGTGTGATCCACAATATGTTCCGGAGTTAAGGTGTCTTATATATTCTACGTAAGTATTTGAAATACATAAATATGTTTATCAGTTGTCTAGATCCTATAGTACAAGCTTATATTAGCTTAATTTGGACTAGATGACGTTATGTGGGAATATCCAAAAATATTTATTATTATTATCGGCAACGTTCACAATGCGGAAGCAGTCATTTTTCCATCCAGTCTTTTTCATACTCTTATACTTCATCTTGGTGTATTCCCAGAGTCTGAGATGTACTTTATTTGTCTGTTCGGAGCAGCTATCGCTTGACATTTTGGTAATGTTAGAAGTAACTGCTGCTTTACCTGCCAACCCCGTAAGGGTCCTTGCGTTGTTCCCTCCGGGCGTTAATCAGCAGGCGTAGCTAGAAGGTCACGTCACTTGGGCCTCAGAGATATTTCAACCCTTACACTCGAGATTTTCTTATCACTCTACTAACGTGACACGTATTTTGACATACTGTTTATTTTAATAAATAAATAAATAAAAGATAGTAGGACATTTTTTTTTACATAGCGCCTACTAACCCAATGTAAGCTAAAATAAGCTTTTGGTTTAAGATTACTAGACACCTGATAAACATACTTATATATTTCTAAATACATACATATCATACATAGGAAACACCCAAACTCCGTATATAGTCCGTCAATATATAGGTACCTACCTAACGTTAAATTGTTTTTTTTTTTTAAACTCGCATGACTTGTACTATGCATTAAAACTTTCACGTAATATCATAACTTTTGCTCACCTCTCAACGTTTCGGGTATATTGCATCACAGAGGTGAACAAATGTTACGATATTACGCGAAAAAGATCCGAAAACCATAATTAATAACGTTCAATCGTGTCTACAATCTCGTAATGTCTCTACGTAAGAATAATATTCAAATGATGAAATGAGGGTTTGGGATCCCACGGGTGATTAGGATTAAATAAAATACCGATGCCTTTTTCAAACATATTTATTACTCATAATGACTCATACATACATTACCATCAAACACGCTGAATGGATTATAGAGACGTGACTGACACAATGAATTCTAATGAGTTTTAATTTTACATACAATAATAAATATGCACCTAGTTACTTTTAATGGTAAGACATTATTCAAATTATTAAACAATTTATTTTAGTGGGTTCATTTCTACGTGTATTTTGAACACGTTCAGATACTGCTTCAATTGTGTCGGGTTTTTAATAAAGGCCTTCATCATGCGGTACGCTGCTTGGGAAACAAAAATATTGTTCTCATCCCCACCTTCAATTTTTTTCTACACATTTATAGCCACAGACAGAGGTTGATCCAGTTTCTTACACGACAAATGTTTATATCAGTCTTACATACCATTAGCGTGTTAGTTTTTATCCGTTTAAATGATGATAGTGAAATAAACAATATCACGGGTTAAAATATACTGAACAGTCTATAGAAATTTCATATTTTTTGAGAAAATGATCTACAATCACATCCTTTCAGTCAAAGTTATAAATCAAGTAACTAAATAAGAGATACTGAATTCATACACTAAACAGAAAAATATTATTAGAAACGAAATTAAAACGCGTGATACTTTTCCTACACATCACCATTTAAAAGAATTATACCATTTAAATTCTAATATCATAACGCATCGGTTTCTAGCACCACATAAGCATCTCTGACTTTTATAAAACGCAGCAAGCTAAAATACCTCGTCAATAATTCGAGTTATCTTACTATGAACCGATTCAAGCTTTGGACTATTAAAATACTCTAACACTAAATGAATACTGAAATGAGATTATGAATTATTGAAAATACAGCAGTTAATTTATTTATTTGTTTGTTTTTATTATTTACTCAACAACTTAAATGGAGAAGGACCATACATAACATAGCAGACCCTCTGATTCCCAAGGCATTTGCTGTCCCATGGTCAAAAATTATACCTTCATAATGTATAGTTTATAAAGCTTTTGATGTTTAGCATGCTCCGTTTAAAAAAAGTCATCGCCATTCATACCTATCTATAACACATCCATTAAGTCGATGTATACGAGCGTAAGTATACAACCTTGAGCTAAGCTTTCCGCACATCCAATTCCTCTGATTTTAGCTAACCCTTTTGTTGAATATATTCTATCTAGAAGCAATGACAAACAGTCATACGGAGAACCTGGTGGCAATTTAGCTTATTAACATCTTTGGATATAAATCTCAACATACGTTTTTGTAAGCGAAGACGGTAATGGATGTACGGTAAAAGTAAATGAGGCTAATATAAGTTGGCATTGTGATGAGATTATCTTGAGGTAATGACGTCAAGCTTACTCAGGTAAGCCGTATGCATGCCTGCCAACTTGACATTGATATCTTAATGAATACAGTATATAAATAATGTGTCAATTTGATTTTTAAAATGTTGAAAAGTTGGAAGAATCAACATTTAATAATTTCAATAATGGTTTATTTCCCAGAGCTATTGATGTTCACTAAGCTGATACAATTCTTAATTTTAATAACATTTTAATATTCCTAACAATATGCATTAATTAGAGTTCTAGCTATAAAATACAATATTAAATTTTAGGGTTAGGCTTCATAGCCAGCTAGACAGTGGATGCTGGCTGAAAAGAACAAAGCCTATTAAAAAAATACTAATATATTCGAAACATATTTAGCTGTCCTCACCGATGCTCACTTTAAATAACGAATAATTCATAAAATTTCCGAGAATATATTTTTATTGATGTCAAAATATTCTTCTATTTATCAACGTATTTCAATCGCAGAAATAACTATTGTGATTTTCTGAAAAGAAGTTCTGCTTATTTCTAGAATTGACTCTAAAAGTCAAGGTGTTTATAAAGGGCAGTAGCATCGGCTCAGACCTTTCTCTACTAGATATTTCTCACATCCCTGTTTAGTCCCATCCACAACTACCTAAAGCATAAACAATAGACAATATTTATGGAAATAATATTGTGCTCACATCAATTAACACATACTATATTAAAATGTATTTTCAAATATAAAATAAAACTCGTTCGTCGACGTACATACAAAATAAAAAAAAATGTATGCGCTTATATCTTTAAAATAATTTTACGTTATTTCATTGTGCTGGTGCGCTCTGATAATATAGTTCTAGCTGATAATAAATCTATATTAAAAATGTTTGGCAAAGTAAGCGATTGTTGTATGACATTCATCCACTTATTGCTTTGGATGACTTAAAATTAATTGACTTGAAAGTATTCATTATTTGGCAAATTAGAACCATATAATATTGGATGAACAGGCAATTGATGATGATAGTTTTTATAACCATAGAAAACATTTTTTTAAGCTGAAGGGCTTTCTGTGAAAGCCTGAATAAAAATCTTGAAGATTGCCTAACACTAGATGTTCAATCATATATGGATTATCACATTCGCTCACACCCAAATTTTAAATAAAACATTTTAAATAAATCGGATATCTAACAGAGTCATCTATGATCAAATTCAAATTATCAAAACTCTTAAAACAATATTCATCTGAATAGGAACAAATTCAAAAGACTATAACGATATATAAACATTTGGGTCGTCACGACTAGAATTTTCAAACCAAATTACAACAGATCAAAAGTGTTTAGATGCAAAATAAAATATAGTAGAGATTCAATAATCCCTTGTATAGTAATTATCTTCTGAAAATGAGTACTTAAATTTTATATAACACGTATTTATAACTATGTTATATTATTAAATCTCGACGCAACAAGCAAGTATCAACTTAAACAGAGGTAAATATAATGAATTCTTTAATAATAGTTTTCTACTAAAACATTAATATTTTATTTACGTTAAGCTCTCTACCGTCTTAGGCTCACTGTTGGTCTAGAAAAACACAGATGTCTTCGTTCAGGTACAGTTACGATCGATCAATGCTATTGATTTCTCAATATTAGTTTACTACATACACGGTCAATTATATTTAGAGGTGCAGGCGATTCCAATTATAATTGCTCTTGTATGCAATGTCTAATATTTTATTTTTATCAAAATTGTTTGTTGCGTGGCTGATGATTGATGTGCAACACAATTAGTTTTAAAAGCAGCTGAGCAGGCAATTTACATCATAAGATTAGTATTTATTTAACAATTTTGTTGTTCAACTTTAATTATAGCCGAAATCGATCGCAAAGTAACAACTGTTATTATTATAATGGAAATAAGCTCAAGTTGAAAAACAAATTGCAAATCTTAACTTCTTAAATCTATCTGTATTACTTACGAGGTATAGATTAGAAGTCATCTCTGTCGTTCTAGAATCGTAATAAGAAGTTTCATCTAACAAGTACAGTTGGAAAACGTAGCACTAGCTAGACGAGACACTTCGCTTTATTTTTAATATTCAAGGTCTTTTTAAGACAATTTTAAATATACTCTCTATTTAAACTTTTATAAAAGTACCGTCAGGTGTAAGTTTTAGCGTCAGTTCATATGACGCCACGTCCTTTTAAAGTGTCTAAGTTAAACAAATTCCGCTAATGACAATTTTTACTTCTAGTTCACAAATGGCAATAGCAAAATAATTATCTTTACGCTCTTCCAAAAATTTTGTTCGCAAAGCTGTGTTATGGCTAAATAAAATGGACTGGTTACGCTAAATACCGTGTATAAAAGCACTACAGTTTTGTATAAGACCAAATGTTAAACATCATCAGAAATATACATTAAATGGCAAGCTACTACAAAACAGTTGTATTTTAGAAAAAAATGGACGTCTCTGTTCTTAGGTCGCAAATTGGATATTGACTTTAAAATTGGATGCGGTAAGGACACAATCAGTTTGGGAGTTACAAATCGGTCGTGGTTTTTAACATCAATACTTCGGTTTTCATAACTTTTTTAGTATTTTTCTATTAACTAAGATTTTCGCAAACTCTTTAGCAGTCTGTTAATTGCGTTCATATATCACAAATATTGGTAATCTATTTGCAAACTATCTCATCTGGAGTAGTATCCCTAGAAGGCTATGCTTACCAACTTTTCTCTTTATCACAGCCTTATATTCCTACAACATTATACTTTCTTTGGTACATTCGGTTCGTAAGCGTTGCCTGCCAATGTGGGTTTACTTCTTCGATGAGAAGGCTACAAATAGACCCGAAACCTAGAATTCAAGTCTGTAGGCTGCACATGAAGTCTCATGGTCCTGAAGATTGATTGTACATCGCGAAGCCGATGGTGAGAGGTCAATCTTGTATTTTTCAAGCGCTTCCTCATTCTCTGTCACCCAGTAGCCAAGAACATCTGTGTCGTATGTTGGGATTATTGTTACTTCTGCAAATATGAAAACAAAAAATCAAATTTGAATGATTAAAGTAACCACCCTCACTCATAAAACATGTATAAATAAGAACTTTATAAAATTATCTTAATTTTTGTAATTTTTACGGGAGCTTTGTGTGTATATGTGTGGCAACTAGCGCCACATAGCGAAGAGCAATCGAAACCTGCATCGCGCTATGAGAATTCTCGCCTTGAAAAATTACATATTTAAATAATGTATACGTTTTATGGGGCGATAGCGTATGTAGTTGTACGAGCGTGTTCATACATTCTTGTACCACAGGTTAGAAAGGGGTCTATTGCTCTCACAGCTCTTGTTTGTAATATAATTATGCTATTAATGTCCACCGAAATTTCCGATTACTTATTAATATTAAACATAGCTAATACCCGCGGGGCTGCGCCTGTGTGGTGAAGATTTCCTGTTTCCTTTTCCCACAGGAAATATTATTTAAACGAGTTGCGTAGATCCAGAGATTACACCTGTTATAACCGTGTTATAAACCTGCGACAGACATGCTGAGGGGTTATTTACAAAAAACGAATAAGGATGTAAGATGAACCTAAAATATACAAATAAAAGTAATTCAGTTGTTTAACTTACCCAAATCTTTATCATCCCAAGTTTTTTTGGCGTCAAGTAAGGCATTATAGATTTCTTTAGACGGTTCAGTACCAGAAAACACGTAATATCGTGCACGCACTCTTTTAAAGAATTCCATGGCAGAGTAGTAAGAATTACCATGATGCGGAACGTATGTTAATTCCATATATACAGGAGCTGGTGTTTTCTTTTTGCTTGGAGACTCAGATGACCTCTTTGCTTCCTTACTTTTCTCTTGGTTAATTTTATTCTTATTTAAAACAGTTGAGCTAGCTTGCTTTTTAGGGGTACTCTTGCCATCACTGTGAGTTGGTGGCATAATCGGACTGGGTAAACCTAGTGGCTTTCCCCATGACTCAATAGGATCCTCCGATGTAGAAGTTTCCTTAGTACACTCTGCAGTCTCTTCTTTCATTGAACTACTTTCAAATACCTTTTTTGCGTCGGTATGTAGATTTTTCAATGTTATTGTACTTGTATCTTTCGAGAAATGACTTGGAATCGGATTGGCTTTTTCATCGAGTTCATATTTTGCAGTTATGTTTGAAATTACATCAGAACCACTAACTTTCTTGTGCTCTTCGATGGCTCTTTCAAAGTGTTCATCAGCCTCCTTTAAAAACGTCGCATCTAAATGTTTTAAATGGCCTAGTTTTTCAATAGACAAAAAGTCTTCTGTTATTTGTGTTACAGATTGATCACTACGACTCTCAGTTTTAGGTCTTAAAGGAGTAGTAGGTAATGAACCCCGTCCTTCTTTAGATAATTGACTATCGAGAGACGTGACCTCGGGATCTTTGTCTAACGCTGGTTCGTGCTTATCGTTTCGCTCATGCTGTGGTTTAGATATGTCGAATTCAAAACTTTGATTTGATCTAGGTGAGTGCGCTATTTGTGATTTTGTACTGCTTGGACTTCCAGGTCCATCATCATCACTATAATATACACCACTGCTTTCCGTGCCCCATACATGAGTGGTAGCCCTTGAACTTATATCAGAAGGAGGGGACGAAATACCGTGGTGATCAAAATCTTCACTGGCGGCTGACGAGCTTCTCATATCACCAGTTTTCGAAGAAAATTTAGAAAACGATTTCTCACTTTCACCTGTATCAATTATTTCTTCAAATTCTTCTTTGGACTCTGAGATAGTAGTTTTAGTCGATTTTGTTGTTTTGGTTACACCATCACGGCTTTTGCTGACGGTAGTTGTTTCTATAGTAGTTTTAATTTTTTCTGGACTTATTACTTCTTTAGTTGTTACAACTGTAATGGTCTGTGTTATGTCATTTTCACCTTCCTTAATTACTTTTGTGAATATTTCCGTGTCACTAGTTATTTCTCCAACAGGTGAACGTTGTTTCTTTGATTTTTGTTCTGACTTATCTTTAGACCCAAAAAATAGTTCTGCAAGTATTGGCTTGTCGTCTTCTCTAACCTGTTGTTTTTCTTGTGCAATAGGTTGTTTCTCTATTTCTTCTAATTCTTCTGGAGACCAATCATCAAGATTAGTTCCTATTGGTAGGTAAGTTATCTGTGTACGAACATCTTTTGTGGTTTCCACTGAACCGTCTTCTTTAGTAGATTCAGTGACGGTTTCTGTAACAGTTTTTACAGCTATTTCATTAGTCTCACAGTTAACGAGTTCTTCTTTTGTTACGTAAGTAGTTATAGTTTGAGTGATTTTTTGATTATCATCAGTGACAATGTTAATTTTCTTGTCAACAGATGTTTTTATTTTACCGGTCGTTTTAAGATCCTGTAATGCAGCTTGTAAATCACTATCAGTTGTCTTCTGATACTCTGAAATGGTTATTTTTACGTCTTTTGTAGTTTCTGTAGACCCATCAGGAAACTCATCAACTGTAACTGTTTCCACGGTAGTTCGCAAACGCTTAATATTTTTTTCTGTACTAGTAAGAGTTTCACGCTTAGTCTTTGTTGTGATTGTGCGCTTAATAGTAAGTGATCCTTTTTGAACAACTTCATTTTTCACATCTGATTCTTCAGTTGTATCTTCCACTATTTCAGAGTCATTTGTATATGATTCAGGAGGTCCCTTGTCATTGTTATCTAAACTTGGCGTTTTAGAAACTACGTCTGCCATTAAAACTTTTTCACTTTTTTTAACAATGACAGTTCCATCTGGATACTCATCTTCAATTACAGTATTTATGATAGTTTTAATTTTTTGTGCTTTACTGGAGATATTCTCAAAGTATTGTTTTATTGTTTTTGTTGTATTTTTTCGTTGAATAATATTACCATTTTCAATTACTGTTTCGGTATCAGTTGTAGTAGATTCGATTGGTTCAGCGATTACGATAAATCCTGAAAGATTTACATCAAATGTTTCAGTTCCATAATCAGTTACTGAAACTTTTACATCTTTTGTCACTTCAGTTAATCCATCTGGTAATTTAGTTTCGGTAATAGTTTCAACAGTAGTTCTAATTTTTTTCTTTGAGGTGTCTGAAGACGGCAGACTTTCTTGAGTTGTTGTTGTGGTTATAATTTGCTTGACTTCTTTGCCATTTCTGTATTCAACGTTTTCTTTAGTATCTACACTTATGGTTTTATTATTTAGACCAGAGTACTCTTTAAGATCATATTCTTTTACTAGTTCTTCAGATTCTATATCAGTAATAGATGTTTTTGTATCTACTGTTCTTTTTGTAACGCCATTAGAATATTGGTCTGTTGTCGTTATAGTTGTGACAGTTTTAAGTTTTTTAAAAGTCCCTAAATTATTGACATATTTGGTTGTAATGGTTTTAGTAACAATTGTTCTGTGTATCACGCCTAAGTCTTCTTTAATATTTTCTATTTTAGTAATTTCAGTTATTTCGGGGTCACCTACAGGTGTTAAATCCTGAAGTGCTGCTGCTATTTTCAATTGTTCACCTGTTTCTCCTCCACCAGGTTTAAAAGTATCAAAAGATTCATCTACTACAGAAGCTTTTTCGCTAATGCTTCGGGAGATTGATCCATCGGGATATTTATCTTCAGTAATAGTTTTAGTCGTTGTTTTAATTCGCACTATGTTCTTTATAACGTTGTTGAATTTTTGTGTCGTGATTATTACAGTCGTTTTTCTTTCAACAAGTATTCCACCTACAATAATAACTTCTTCTTGCACTGTTCTATCTTCTTTTAGATCCCCCATGACTTCAAATTCATGATAACTATCTTCAAAATAATCAGAAGATTTGGTTTCAATATCAGTTATTGTAGTATTACTGTCAACAGTAGATTTTGCAGAACCATCGGGAAAGGTATCCGTGGTAGTAACCGTCGTGACTGTTTTCAGCTTTCTGCGTTGACCTGTTTTATCAACATATATTGATTTCACAAGTTTAGTTACTATATTTCTCTCAATAGCTACATCATTTTCAATTAATTTTAAAATTTCAGTAGATTCACTTTCAATTGGTACATTTTCTAGACTTAGGTCGTTTAGTATTCCTTTCATTTCTACAATATCTAACGTACGCTCTTTCATGTCATCAAATTTTTGCAGTAAAATTTCTTTAGCCGGTGAGATTCTGGTTTCAATAGGTTCAGAAAGCTTATCAGATATATTTGTGTCAAATAAAATGTTTTTATCTCTTACTTCTAGTGGGGACATTTTAGTATCTTTCTCATTTTCCTGATTAATTTTATTATAAATGGTTATGTCTTCGATAATTTCATCAGAGAATGATATCTTTTCACTTGTTTTTGTAACAACAGAGCCATCTGGATGTTCATCTTCTTTAACTATTTTTATCGTAGTTTTTGTGCGTTTGATACGATTACTATTATTTATGAATATTACTTTTATTGTAGTGATGGTCGTTTTCCTCTTAATCTCAATACCATCTTCTATAACAGTCTCATTTTTTGTAACTGTATCTTTTTCGGGATTGCCAGTTACCTTAAAGCCTTCAAAGTTATCTGTTACACAATCTTTATCAACATCTGATATAGAAATTTTCACATCTTTTGTGACTTCTGTCATTCCATCAGGAAGCATATTTTCTGTTACTGTTTCTATGGTAGTTTTAACCTTCCGTTTACTTCTGTCTATGGATGCCAATGTTTCTGTAGTGGTTGTTATAGTTATAATTTGTGGTACAGTTTTACCATTAATAAGAATTGTTTTGTTAAGTTTTTCAGTTTCAATAGATTTATCTTCCACTACGACTAAGTCTTGAAGTTCTGGGCTATCTGAGGGATGCATACAAATGTCTGTTAATGAAGTACTGCTGTCCACTTTACTATGTGAAGAACCATCAGGATAATCATCTGTTGTAGTTATTGTTGTGATAGTCTTCAGTTTTTTAAATATTCCATTATCATCAGCATATTTTGTTTTGATAATTCTTGTTACAGTTGTTCGCTTTATTATGTAATTATCTTGTTTTAATTCTTCAGTCGTGGTCGTCACACTTTCATCCGGATCTCCAATAATAAAATATCCTTTAAGTAATTTATCTAAGTTACTACTAGAATCTACAATAAGTTCTTCAGTTTTCACCTCAACATTCTTTTGTACATCTTGGGAGCCATCAGGATTTTCTTTAGTTATATTTGTTTCAACTGTGGTACGAATATTTTTTTTTGAATCATTAATTCTCACAGTTTCCTTTTTTGTAACTGTGGTAATAGTTTCAATAATATCTACATTATTTTCTCGAATTATTCGTTTACTAACATTAGTGTCAATGATAGTGTCTTCTATGTCGTCTTCGATTTCTTCAGGTTCTGTAACAAGTGATTTAAAATTCAAATCTATGTCTTTAATTAATGATTCACGTTTTTCAGGAAAACTTGTAATTTCAAATTTTTCCTCATTGTCAAAATATTCTTTGTCAGTTTTGTCTCTGGTATACAAATCCATTGAAGAGGTAGATCTCAGACTAGAAGAACATTCTGAAAGTATAGTCTGTGTGTCTGTCGTTGTCGTTGTAGAACCATCGGCACCTTTACTGAGTGTAGTCGTCTCTATAGTAGTCTTAATATTTTGTGGTGTACCATCTTCCCTTGATATAACTTCTTTTGTAACCACAGTTGTTATTGTTTGAGTAACCACATTCTCACCTTCTTTAATAATTTTCGTTACAGTATCAGTTTCCGTTTTAATTTTGCCCACAGTTTGCATAAGGTGTAAAATATCGGAATCTTCATCATCAAGAGTAGTTGATTTTTTAGGTACTTTTTCTGTTGAAGTTGATATTCGTTGTGTTAAAACATCATCACCTACGTGAACCACTTTAGTAATAGTTTCTTCACTACCATCCGATTTATCATAGGTAATTTCACTTTGGACACCGTCACTCACTTTTACATCTTGATAACTGTTAGGCGTCTTTGGCAATGGACTAACAGGAACTGTTGGTGGAGTAGAAACTCCTACTAAGGATTCCAAGTTTTCAGTCTTGATACCTTGCTGTACAGGTTCTTCTTCAAATGCTTTATATATGGACTCTACTAGGTGTGCAGCGCTATCCTTAATACTTTGTGCGATACCCCCTGTATATTCAATATCTATAGGTATACTGTGAACTCCTGAATCAGAAGTTTCCGACAGTGGAATTTCATCCCTAGGTGAACCTGGTTCTTTAATTTTATTAACATCAGTTTTTGATAAGTCAAAGTATTTTAAGGTCGAGGTTATGGAATCAATACTCGAAATAGAATCAACATTTTCAATAGTTTTCTTTTCTGACTTTTCATTGTTTTCAAAACTATATTTTTCTTCAAGACTTATTTCTTTTGATACATCTTCTGAGCTGCCTTCAAAAGGCATGTGAGGTACAGTGTCAGTAAAACTATCATCAGTTGGTTTATCTTTTTCAATCAATGCATATTTTACATCATGTAATGTGTTAGCTGATTGTAAATTAACCTTAATTTCATCTTTACGTACAATAGTATCATTATTCTGAAATGTTGAACTATGAGGTTCATTTATTTGATTAAGTATTTGACTATCTTCACTAATTGATTCAACATCCTCAAAAATATCCACATCAAGATCTTGTACTTGAGTCACTTCATCTAATGCTGTTTCAAGTAATAGGGTGCTAGTACTCTTACTTGGTGCTTTTTTGCTTGGCACAGGCTTGGCTGTTTTGTAACTAGGAATTTCAGTTGG
The DNA here is from genome assembly GCA_948477245.1 of Thumatha senex. Lineage (NCBI taxonomy): Eukaryota > Metazoa > Arthropoda > Insecta > Lepidoptera > Erebidae > Thumatha > Thumatha senex. The sequence continues at coordinate 23,641,866 of OX419741.1, read as the reverse complement.
GCTGTGTGCCTTGCAAAGTAGTGCATTTTCTGTGGGTGGTGGGCTCAGAACCTTCTCACTTGGTATCTTTACGCGTGTCACAGGAGTGACCGCTTTTTCAGTGGGCGTTGGGCTGTGCGCTTTGTCAGGTAGTTCTTTATCTCTGGGTAAGGGGCTCGGAATCTTCTCAGTTGGTGCCTGTTCGCTTGGCACAGGACTAACTGCTTTGTCAATAGATGATGGGCTGGGTACCTCTTCCAATGGCACAGGGCTCAACGTTTTGTATGTTAGTGATAAGCTCTGTACTTTTTCGTTTGGTTCAGATCTAATATTCTTGTCAATTAGGACCTTTTGACTTGGAATGGGGCTAACAGTTTTGTCCAGAGGCGTTGGGCTGTGTGTTTTGTCATGTAGATCCTCATCTGTGAGTGATGGGTTATCTTTATCTGTTGGTAATGGGCTTGGAGCCATCTCACTTAGTGACTTAACGCAAGGCACAGGGCTGACCGCTTTGTCTTCGGGTTGTAGGCTAGGTTTCCTTTTGCTTGCCACAGAGCTGAACTCTTTGTCAGTTGGTACCTTTTCGCTTGGAATGGGACTAAGAGATTTGCAAGTAGGCGTTGGGCTGTGTGCTTTGTCTTGCAGTTCCTTATCTTTAGGTGATGGACTTGGAGCCTTTTCACTTAGTGCCTTTTCGCTTGGTAAAGGACTGACTGATTTATAAATAGGTGTTGAACTAGGCTCCTCTTTGCTTAGCACAATGCCGACAGGTGTTTCTTCGGGCGATGGGCTAGGTGCCATTTCGCATGGCACAGAGGTGAACTTTCTGTCAGTTAGTACATTTTCACTTGGAATGGGGCTGAGAGATATGTCTATTGGTGTAGGGCTATCTGCTTTGTTTTGCAGTTCTTTATCTGTAGGTGGTGGGCTTGGAGCCATCTCACTCAATAGTTTGTCACTTGGCACAGTACTGACCGCTTTTTCAATAGGCGATGGGCAAGACTCCTTTTCGCTTGGCATAAGGCTAAACTCTTTGTCAGTTAGTGACTTTTCGCTTGGCACAGGACTGACTGCTTTATCAATAGGTGATGAGCTAGGCTCCTTTTCGCTTGGCACAGGGCTGAACTGTTTGCGAGTTAGTACCTTTTCGCTTGGAATGGGGCTGAAAGAATAGTCTGTTGGTGTTGGGCTATGTGCTTTGTTTTGCAGTTCCTTATCTGTAGATGGTGAGCTTGGAGCCTTCTCACTCGATGGCTTTTCACTTGGCACAGTACTGACCGCTTTATCAATAGGTGATAGGCTGGACTCCTTTTCGCTGGACACAGGGCTGACCGTTTCATCTACGGGTGATGGGCTAGGAGCCTTATCACTTGGCGCAATGCTAAATTCTCTATCAGTAAGTACCATTTCGTTTGGACTGGGGCTAAGAGATTTGCCTGTAGGCTTTGGGCTGTGTGCTTTGTCTTGCAGTTCCTTATCTGTAGGTAATGGGCTTAGAGACTTCTCACTTGGTGCCTTTTCGCTTGGCACAAGACTGACTGTTTTATCAATAGGTGTTGGACTAGGCTCCTCTTCGCTTAGCACAATGCCGACAGTTGTTTCATCAGGTGAATGGCTAGGTGCCGTTTCGCTTGGCACAGAGGTGAACTCTTTGTCAGTTATTACCCTTTCGCATGGAATGGGGCTAAGAGATATGCTTGTAGGCGTTGGGCTGTGTGCTTTGTCTTGCAGTTCCTTATCTGAAGGTATTGGGCTTAATGCCTTCTCACTTGGTGCCTTTTCACTTGGCATACCACTGACCGCTTTATCAATAGGTGATGGGCAAGACTCCTTTTCGCTTAACACAGGGCTGACCGTTTTGTCTACGGGTGATGGGCTAGGGGCCTTATCACTAACCGCAATGCTAATCTCTTTGTCAGTTAGTACCTTTTCGCTTTGAATGGGGCTGTGAGATTTGTCTGTTGGTGTTGGGCTATGTGCTATGTTTTGCAGTTCCTTATCTGCAGGTGGTGGACTTGAAGCCTTCTCGCTCGATAGCTTTTCCCTTGGCACAGGACTGACCGCTTTATCAATAGGTGATGAGCTATAATGCTTTTCGTTAGGTACTGGGCTGACCGTTTTGACTACAAACTCTTTGTCAGTTAGTACCTTTTCGCTTGAAATAGGGCTAAGAGATTTGCTTGTAGGCGTTGGGCTGTGTGGTTTTTCTTGCTTTTCCTTATTTGTAGGTATTGGGCTTGGAGCCTTCTCACTTGGTGCTTTTCCGCTTGGCACAGGACTGACCGCTTTATCAATGGGTGATGGGCTAGGCTCCTTTTCGCTTGGCACAAAGCTAAACTCTATGTCAGTTAGTGACTTTTCGCTTGGAATGGGGCTGAGAGATTTGTCCGTTGGTGTTGGGCTATAAGCTTTGTTTTGCAGTTCCTGTTCTAAAGGTGGGCTTAGAGCCTTCTCACTAGGTGCTTTTTTGCTTGGCACAGGACTGACCGCTTTATCAATAGGTGATGGGCAAGACTCCTTTTCGCTTGGCACAGGGCTGACCGTTTTGTCTACGGGTGATGGCCTAGGGGCCTTATCACTAACCGCAATGCTAATCTCTTTGTCAGTTAGTACCTTCTCGCTTGGAATGGGGCTGAAAGATTTGCTTGTAGGCGTTGGGCTGTGTGGTTTTTCTTGCGTTTCCTTTGTAGGTATTGGGCTTGGAGCCTTCTCACTTGGTGCTTTTTCGGTTGGCACATAACTGACCGCTTTATCAATGGGTGATGGGCTAGGCTCCTTTTCGCTTGGCACAAGGCTAAACTCTTTGTCAGTTAGTGACTTTTCGCTTGGAATGGGGCTGAGAGATTTGTCCGTTGGTGTTGGGCTATAAGCTTTGTTTTGCAGTTCCTGATCTGAAGGTGGTGGGCTTAGAGCCTTCTCACTAGGTGCCTTTTTGCTTGGCACAGGACTGACCACTTTATCAATAGGTGATGGGCAAGACTCCTTTTCGCTTGGCACAGGGCTGACCGTTTTGTCTACAGGTGATGGGCTAGGGGCTTTATCACTAACCGCAATGCTAATCTCTTTGTCAGTTAGTACCTTTTCGCTTGGAATGGGGCTGAGAGATTTGCTTGTAGGCGTTGGGCTGTGTGGGTTTTCTTGCTTTTCCTTATTTGTAGGTATTGGGCTTGGAGCTTTCTCACTTGGTGCTTTTCCGGTTGGCACAGGACTGACCGCTTTATTTTCATTATATTTGTGACTTGGCAGAGGACTGACTATATTATCGATATGTGATTGACTAGGCACCTCTTCGCTTAGCAATACACTGAAAGTTGTTTCTTCGGGCGATGGGCTAGGTGCCGTTTCGCTTGGCACGGGACTGACCGCTTTGTCAATCGGTGATGGGCTAAGTTCCTTTTCGCTTGGCACAGGGCTGACTGATTTGTCTAAAGGTGAGGGGCTTGATGCGTTTTCGCTTGGCACAGAGGTGAACTCTTTGTCAGTTATTACCCTTTCGCTAGAAATGGGGCTAAGAGATTTGCTTGTAGCCGTTGGGCTGTATTCTTTGTCTTGCAGTTCCTTATTTGAAAGTATTGGGCTTGATGCCTTCTCACTTGGTGCCTTTTCGCTTGGTACAGGACTGACCACATTATCAATGGGTGATGGGCTAGGCTCCTTTTCGCTTGGCACAAGGCTAAACTCTTTGTCAGTTAGTGACTTATCGCTTGGAATGGGGCTGTGAGATTTGTCTATTGGTGTTGGGCTATAAGCTATGTTTTGCAATTCCTGATATGAAGGTGGTGGGGATGGAGCCTTCTCACTTGGTGCCTTTTTGCTTGGCACAGGACTGACCGCTTTATCAATAGGTGATGGGCTAGGCTCCTTTTCGCTTGGCACAACGCTGACCGTTTTATCTAAAGGCAATGGGCTAGGTGCCTTTTCGCTTGGCACACGGATCAACTCATTGTCAGTTATTACCCTTTCGCTTGAAATAGGGCTAAGAGATTTGCCTGCAGGCGTTGGGCTGTGTATTTTGTCTTGCAGTTCCTTATTCGTAGGTGATGGGCTTGAATCCTTCTCACTTGGTGCCTTGTGACTTGGCAGAGGACTGACTATATTATCGATATGTGATTGACTAGGCACCTCTTCGCTTAGCAACACACTGAAAGTTGTTTCTTCGGGCGATGGGCTAGGTGCCGTTTCGCTTGGCACAGGACTGACCGCTTTGTCAATCGGTGATGGGCTAGGTTCCTTTTCGCTTGGCACAGGGCTGACTGATTTGTCTACGAGTGAGGGGCCTGGTGCGTTTTCGCTTGGCACAGAGGTGAACTCTTTGTCAGTTATTACCCTTTCGCTAGGAATGGGGCTAAGAGATTTGCTTGTAGCCATTGGGCTGTGTTCTTTGTCTTGCAGTTCCTTACCTGAAAGAATTGGGCTTGATGCCTTCTCACTTGGTGCCTTTTCGCTTGGTACAGGACTGACCGCATTATCAATAGGTGATGTGCAAGGCTCCTTTTCGCTTGGCACAACGCAGACCATTTTATCTACGGTTGACGGGCTAGGTGCCTTTTCGCTTGGCGCAAAGCTAAACTCTTTGTCCGTTCGTACCATTTCTCTTGGAAGGGGGCTGAGAGATTTGTCTGTTGGTGTTGGGCTATGGGCTTTGTTTTGTAGTTCCTTATCTGTAGGTGGTGGGCTTGAAGCCATCTCACTTAGTGCCTTGTCACTTGGCAGAGGACTGACTACTTTATCGATGGGTGATCGACTAGGTCCCTGTTCGCTTAGCAATACGCTGACCGTTGTTTCTTCGGGCGTTGGGCTTGGCGCCGATTCGCTTAGCACAGGACTGATTGCTTTATCAATAGGTGATGTGCTAGGCTCCTTTTTGCTTGGCACAACGCTGATTGTTCTATCGATGGTTGACGGGCTTGATTCCTTTTCGCTTGGCGCAAAGCTGAACTCTTTGTCTATTAGTACCTTTTTATTTGGATTGGGGCTGAGAGATTTGTCTGTTGGCGTTGGGCTATGTGCTTTGTTTTGCAGTTCTCGATCTGTAGGTATGGGGCTTGGAGCCTTCTTACTGGGTGCAGTTTCGCTTGGCACAGGGCTGACCGTTTTGTCTACGGGTGAGGGGCTAGGTGCCTTTTCGCTTGGCACAGAAGTGAACTCTTTGTCAGTTAATACCTTTTCTCTTGGAATGGGGCTAAGAGATTTGCCTGTAGGAGTTGGGCTGTGTGCTTTGTCTTGCAGTTCCTTATCTGAAGGTATTGGGCTTGATGCCTTCTCACTTGGTGACTTTTCACTTGGCACAGGACTGACCGCTTTATCAATAGGTGATGTGCTAGGCTCCTTTTCGCTTGGCACAACGTTGACCGTTTTATCTACGGGTGACGGGCTAGGTGCCTTTTCGCTTGACGCAAAGCTGAACTCTTTGTCAGTTAGTACCTTTTCGCTTGGAATGGGGCTGAGAGATTTGGCTGTTGGTGTTGGGCTATGTGCTTTGTTTTGCAGTTCTCTATCTGTAGGTATGGGGCTTGGAGCCTTCTCACTTGGTGCATTTTCACTTGGCACAGGACTGACTGCTTTATCAATAGGTGATGTGCGAGGCTCCTTTTTGCTTGGCACAACGCTGACTGTTTTCTCGACGGGTGACGGGCTTGATTCCTTTTCGCTTGGCGCAAAGCTGAACTCTTTGTCAGTTACTACCTTTTCACTTGGCGCAAAGCTGAACTCTTTATCAGTTAGTACCTTTTCACTTGGAATGGGCCTAAGAGTTTTGTTGTTTGGTGTTGGGCTATATGCTTTGTATTGCAGTTCTTTATCTGTAGGTGGTGGGCTTAAAGCCTTCTCGCTCGATGGCTTTTCAGTTTGCACAGGACTGACCACTTTATCAATAGTTGATGGGCTAGACTCTTTTTCGCTTAGCACAGGGCTGACTGTTTTACCTCCGGGTGGCGGGCTAGGTTCCTTTTCGTTTGGCGCAAAGCTAAACTCTTTGTCTGTTAGTACGTTTTCACTTGGAATGGGGCTGAGAGATTTGTCTGTTGGTGTTGGGCTATGTGCTTTGTTTTGCAGTTCCTTATCTGTAGGTATTGGGCTTGGAGCCTTCTCACTTGGTGCCTTTTCGCTTAGCACAGGACTGACCGCTTTATCAATAGGCGATGGGCTAGGTTCCTTTTCGCTTGGCGCAAAGCTGAACTCTTTGTCTGTTAGTACCTTTTCACTTGGAATGGGTCTGAGAGATTTATCGTTTGGTGTCGGGCTGTGTGCTTTGTTTTGCAGTTCCTTATCTGTAGGTATTGGGCTTGGAGCCTTCTCACTTGGTGCCTTTTCGCTTGGCACAGGACTGACCGCTTTATAAATAGGCGATGGGCTAGGTTCCTTTTCGCTTGGCACAACGCTGACTGTTTTACCTCCGGGGGACGGGCTAGGTTCCTTTCCGCTTGGCGCAAAGCTGTACTCTTTGTCTGTTAGTACTTTTTCACTTGGAATGGGGCTGAGAGATTTGACTGTAGGTGTTGGGCTATGAGCTTCGTTTTGCAGTTCCTTATCTATAGGTATTGGGCTTAAAGCCTTCTCACTTGGTGCCTTTTCGCTTGGCACAGGACTGACCGCTTTATCAATAGGCGATGGTCCAAGTTCCTTTTCGCTTGGCGCAAAGCTGAACTCTTTGTCTGTTAGTACCTTTACGCTTGAAATGGGGCTGAGAGATTTGTCTGTTGGTGTTGGGCTATGTGCTTTGTCTTGCAGTTCCTTATCTGCAGGTGGTGGACTTGAAGCATTCTCACTCGATGGCTTTTCTCTTGGCACAGGACTGACTGCTTTATCAATAGGTGATAGGCTAGACTCCTTTTCGTTAGGCACTGGGCTGATAGATTTGTCTACGGGTGATGGGCTAGGGGCCATTTCACTTGGCGCAAAGCTGAACTGTTTGTCAGTTAGTACCTTTACGCTTGGAATGGGGCTAAGAGATTTGCCTGTAGGCATTGGGTTGTTTGCTTTGTCTTGCAGTTCCTTATCTGTAGGTAATGGGCTTGGAGCCTTCTCACTTGGTGCCTTTTCGAATGGCACAGAATTGACTATTTTATCAATAGGTGTTGGACTAGGCTCCTCTTCGCTTAGCTCAATGCTGACAGTTTTGTCTTCGGGCGATGGACTAGATGTCTTTTCGTTTGGCACATGGCTGAACTCATTGTCAGTTATTTCTCTTTCGCTTGGAGCCTTCTCACTTGGTGCTTTTTCGCTTGGCACAGGACTGACCGCTGTATCAAAAGGTGATGGGCTAGGGTCCTTTTCGCTTGGCACAGGGCTGACCGTTTTGTCTACTGTTGATGGGCTAGGTGCCTTTTCGCTTGGCACAGGGCTGAACTCATTGTCAGTTATTACTGTTTCGCTTGGAATGGGGCTAAGAGATTTGCCTGTAGGAATTGGGCTGTGTGGTTTGTCTTGCTTTTCCTTATTTAAAGGTATTGGGCTTGGAGCCTTCTCACTTGGTGCCTTTTCGCTTGGCACAGGACTGACAGCTTTATCAATAGGTGATATGCTAGGCACCTTTTCGCTTGGCACAACGCTGACTGTTTTATCTACCGGTGACGGGCTAGGTTCCTTTTCGCTTGGCGCAAAGCTGAACTCGTTGTCTGTTAGTACCTTTTCGCTTGGAACGGGGCTGAGAGATTTTTCTGTTGGTGTTGGGCTATGTGCTTTGTCTTGCAGTTCCTCATCTGTAGGTAATGGGCTTGGAGCCTTCTCACTTGGTGCCTTTTCGCTTGGCACAAGACTGACTGTTTTATCAATAGGTGTTGGACTAGGCTCCTCTTCGCTTAGCACAATGCTGACAGATGTGTCTTCGGGCAATGGGCTAGGTGCCTTTTCGTTTGGCACAGGGCTGAACTCATTGTCAGTTTGTGCTCTTTCGCTTGGAATGGGGCTAAGAGATTTGCCTGTAGGCGTTTGGCTGTTTGGTTTGTCTTGCTTTTCCTTATTTGTATGTATTGGGCTTGGAGCCTTCTCACTTTGTGCCTTTTCGCTTGGCACAACGCTGACCGTTTTGTCTACGGGCGATGGACTAGGTGACTTTTCGCTTGGCACAGGGCTTAACTCATTGTCCGTTATTACAATTTCGCTTGGAATGGGGCTAAGAGATATGCCTGTAGACGTTGGGCTGTGTGCTTTGTCTTGCAATTTCTTATATGTAGGTGAAGGGCTTGGAGCCTTCTCACTTAATGCCTTTTCGCATGGCACAGGACTGACCACTTTATCAATAGGCGATGGGCTGGACTCCTTTTCGCTTGGCACAGGGCTGACCGTTTTGTCTACAGGTGATGGGCTAGAGGCCTTTTCACTTCGCGCATAGCTGAACTCTTTGTCAGTGAGTAACTTTTCGCTTGGAATGGGGTTAAGAGACTTGCCTGTAGGAATTGGGCTGTGTGCTTTGTTTTGCAGTTCCTTATCTGTAGGTAATGGGCTTGGAGCCTTTTCACTTTTTGTCTTTTCGCTTGGCACAGGACTGACTGTTTTATCAATACGTGTTGGACTAGGCTCTTTTTCGCTTAGCACAATGCCGACAGTTGTGTCTTGGAGCGATGGGGTAGGTACCTTTTCGCTTGGCACAGGGCTGAACTCATTGTCATTTATTACCCTTTCGCTTTGAATGGGGCTGAGAGATATGCCTGTAGGCGTTAGGCTGTGTGCTATGTCTTGAAGTTCCTTTTCTGTAGGTAATGGGCTTGGAGCCTTCTCAGTTGGTGCCTTTTTGCTTGGCACAGGACTGACCGCTTTATCAATAGGTAATGGGCTGGACTCCTTTTCGCTTGGCACAGGGCTGACCGTTTTGTCTACAGGTGATGGGCTAGTGGCCTTTTCACTTGGCGCAAAGCTGAACTCTTTGTCAGTTAGTAACTTTTCGCTTGGAATGGGGCTAAGAGATTTGCCTGTAGGCGTTGGGCTGTGTGCTTTGTCTTGCAGTTCCATATCTGTAGGTATTGGGCTTGGAGTCTTCTCACTTGGGGCCTTTTCGCTTGGCACAGGACTAACCGCTTTATCAATAGGTGATGTGCTAGGCTTCTTTTCGCTTGGCATAAAGCTGACTGTTTTATCGACGGGTGACGGGCTTGGTTCCTTTTCGCTTGGCCCAAAGCTGAACTCTTTGTCAGTTACTACCTTATAACTTGGAATGGGGCTGAGAGATTTGTCTGTTGGTGTTGGGCTATGTGCTTTGTTTTGCAGTTCCATTTCTGTAGGTGTTGGACTTGAAGCCTTCTTACTTTTTGTCTTTTCGCTTGGCACAGGACTGACTGTTTTATCAGTAGGTGTTGGACTAGGCTCTTTTGCGCTTAGTACAATACCGACAGTTGTGTCTTCGGGCGATGGGCTAGTTGCCTTTTCGCTTGGCACAGGGCTGAACTCATTGTCATTTATTACCCTTTCGCTTGGAATGGGGCTAAGAGATATGCCTGTTGGCGTTGGGCTGTGTGCTTTGTCTTGCAGTTCCTTATCTGTAGGTAATGGGCTTGGAGCCTTCTCACTTGGTGCCTTTTTGCTTGGCATAGGTTTGACTGCTTGATCAATGGGTGATGGGCTAGGCTCCTTTTCGCTTGGCAAAGGGCTGAACTCTTTGTCAGTTACTACCTTTTCGCTTGGAATGGGGCTGAGAGATTTGTCTGTTGGTGTTGGGCTATGTGCTTTTTGCAGTTCTTTATCTGTAGGTGGTGGACTTGAAGCCTTATCACTTGTTTTTATTTCGCTTGGCACAGGACTGACTGTTTTATCAATAGGTGTTGGGCTATGTGCTTTATTTTTCAGTTCCTTATCTGTAGTTGAAGGACTTGAAGCCTTCTCACTCGATGGCTTTTCGCTTGGCACAGGACTGACCGCTTTATCAATAGGTGATATACTAGACTCCTTTTCACTTGGAACAGGGCTGACCGTTTTGTTTACGGGTGATGGGCAAGAGACCTTTTCACTTGGCGCAAAACTGAACTCTTTGTCAGTTAGTAACTTTTCGCTTTGAATGGGGCTAAGAGATATGCCTGTAGGCGTTGGGCTGTGTGCTTTGTCTTGAAGTTCCTTATCTGTAGGTAATGGGCTTGGAGCCTTCTCACTTGGTGCCTTTTTGCTTGGCACAGGACTGACCGCTTTATCAATGAGTGATGGGCTTGGTTCCTTTTCGCTTGGCGCAAAGCTAAACTCTTTGTCAGTTAGAATCTTTTCGCTTGGAATGGTGCTAAAAGATTTATCTGTTGGTGTTGGGCTTTGTGCTTTGTTTTGTAGTTCCTTATCTGTAGGTGGTGGACTTGATGCCTTCTTACTCGATATCTTTTCGCTTGGCACAGGACTGACTGCTTTATCAATAGGTAATGGGCTAGACTCCTTTTCGCTTGGCACAGGACTGACCGTTTTTTCTACAGGTGATGTGCTAGTGGCCTTTTCACTTGGCGCAAAGCTGAACTCTTGGTCAGTTAGTAACTTTTCGCTTGGAATGGGGCTAAGAGATTTGCCTGTAGGCATTGGGCTGTGTGCTTTGTCTTGCAGTTCCTTATCTGTAGGTAATGGGCTTGGAGCCTTCTCACTTGGTGCATTTTCGCTTGGCCCAGGACTGACTGTTTTATCAATAGGTGATGGGCTTGGTTCCTTTTCGCTTGGCGCAAAGTTGAACTCTTTGTCAGTTAGAATCTTTTCGCTTGGAATGGGGCTAAAAGATTTGTCTGTTGGTGTTGGGCTTTGTGCTGTAGGTGGTGGACTTGAAGCCTTCTTACTCGATATCTTTTCGCTTGGCACAGGACTGACTGTTTTATCAATAGGCGATGGGCGTAACTCCTTTTCGCTTGGCACAGGACTGACCATTTTTTCTACAGGTGATGGGCTAGCGGCCTTTTCACTTGGCGCAAAGCTGAACTCTTTGTCAGTTAGTAACTTTTCGCTTGGAATGGGGCTAAGAGATTTGCCTGTAGGCATTGGGCTGTGTGCTTTGTCTTGCAGTTCCTTATCTGTAGGTAATGGGCTTGGAGACTTCTCACTTGGCGCCTTTTCGCTTGGCACAAGACTGACTGTTTTATCAATAGGTGTTGGACTAGGTTCTTTCTCGCTTAGCACAATGCCGACAGTTGTGTCTTCGGGCGATGGGGTAGGTGCCTTTTCGCTTGGCACAGAGCTGAACTCATTGTCATTTATTACCCTTTCGCTTGGAATGGGGCTAAGAGATATGCCTGTAGGCGTTGGGCTGTGTGCTTTGTCTTGCAGTTCCATATCTGCAGGTAAGGGGCTTGGAGTCTTCTCACTTGGTGCCTTTTCGCTTGGCACAGGACTGACCGCTTTATCAATAGGTGATGAGCTAGACTCCTCTTCGCTTGGCATCGGTCTAACCGTTTTGTCTACGAGTGATGGGCTAGAGGCCTTTTCACTTAGCGCAAAGCTGAACTCTTTGTCAGTTAGTACCTTTTCGCTTGGAATTGGGCTAAGAGATTTGTCTGTAGGTATTGGGCTGTGTGCTTCGTCTTGCAGTTCCTTATCTGTAGGTAATGGGCTTGGTGCCTTCTCACTTGGTGCTTTTTCGCTTAGCACAGGAATGACTGTTTTATCAATAGGTGTTGGACTAGGCTCTTTTTCGCTTAGCACAATGCCGACAGTTGTGTCTTCGGGCGATGGGCTAGGCTTCTTTTCGCTTGGCACAACGCTGACTGTTTTATCGACGGGTGAAGGGCTTGGTTCCTTTTCGCTTAGCGCAAAGCTGAACTCTTTGTCAGTTACTACCTTTTCGCTTGGAATGGGGCTGAGAGATTTGTCTGTTGGTGTTGGGCTATGTTCTTTGTTTTGCAGTTCCTTATTTGTAGGTAATGGGCTTGGAGCCTTCTCACTTGTTGTCTTTTCGCTTAGCACAGTTCTGACTGTTTTATCAATAGGTGTTGGACTAGGCACCTTTTCGCTTAGCACAATGTCGACAGTTGTGTCTTCGGGCGATGGGCTAGGTACCTTTTCGCTTGGCACAAATCTGAACTCTTTGTCAGTTAGTAACTTTTCGCTTGGAATGGGGCTAAGAGATTTGTCCGTAGGCTTTGGGCTGTGTGCTTTGTCTTGCAGTTCTTTATTTGTAGGTAATGGGCTTAGAGACTTCTCACTTGGTGCCTTTTCGCTTGGCACAAGACTGACTGTTTTATCAATAGGTGTTGGACTAGGTTCTTTCTCGCTTAGCACAATGCCGACAGTTGTGTCTTCGGGCGATGGGGTAGGTGCCTTTTCGCTTGGCACAGAGCTGAATTTATTGTCATTTATTACCCTTTTGCTTGGAATGGGGCTAAGAGATATGCCTGTAGGCGTTGGGCTGTGTGCTTTGTCTTGCAGTTCCATATCTGCAGGTAATGGGCTTGGAGTCTTCTCACTTGGTGCCTTTTCGCTTGGCACAGGACTGACCGCTTTATCAATAGGTGATGAGCTAGACTCCTCTTCGCTTGGCATCGGTCTGACCGTTTTGTCTACGAGTGATGGGCTAGAGGCCTTTTCACTTAGCGCAAAGCTGAACTCTTTGTCAGTTAGTACCTTTTCGCTTGGAATTGGGCTAAGAGATTTGTCTGTAGGCATTGGGCTGTGTGCTTCGTCTTGCAGTTCCTTATCTGTAGGTAATGGGCTTGGTGCCTTCTCACTTGGTGCTTTTTCGCTTGGCACAGGAATGACTGTTTTATCAATAGGTGTTGGACTAGGCTCTTTTTCGCTTAGCACAATGCCGACAGTTGTGTCTTCGGGCGATGGGCTAGGCTTCTTTTCGCTTGGCACAACGCTGACTGTTTTATCGACGGGTGACGGGCTTGGTTCCTTTTCGCTTGGCGCAAAGCTGAACTTTTTGTCAGTTACTACCTTTTCGCTTGGAATGGGGCTGAGAGATTTGTCTGTTGGTGTTGGGCTATATGCTTTGTTTTGCAGTTCCTTATCTGTAGGTAATGGGCTTGGAGCCTTCTCACTTGGTGTCTTTTCGCTTGGCACAGTTCTGCCTGTTTTATCAATAGGTGTTGGACTAGGCACCTTTTCGCTTAGCACAATGTCGACAGTTGTGTCTTCGGGCGATGGGCTAGGTACCTTTTCGTTTGGCACAAAGCTGAACTCTTTGTCAGTTAGTAACTTTTCGCTTGGAATGGGGCTAAGAGATTTGTCCGTAGGCATTGGGCTGTGTGCTTTGTCTTGCAGTTCGTTATCTGTTTGTAATGGGCTTGGAGCCCTCTTATTTGGTGCCTTTTCGCTTGGCACAGGACTGACTGTTTTATCAATAGGTGTTGGACTAGGCTCTTTTGCGCTTAGCACAATGCCGACAATTGTGTCCTCGGGCGATGGACTAGGTGCCTCTTCGCATGGCACAGGGCTGAACTCAGTGTCAGTTAGTACCTTTTCGTTTGGAATGGGGCTAAGAGATTTGCATGTAAGCGTTGGGCTGTGTGCTTTGTCCTGCAGTTCCTTACCTGTAGGTATTGGGCGTGGAGCCTTCTCACTTGGTGCCTTTTCGCTTGGCACAGGACTGACCGCTTTATCAATAGGTGATGGGCTAGACTCCTCTTCGCTTGGCACCGGGCAGACCGTTTTGTCTACGGGTGATGGGCTGGAGGCCTTTTCACTTGGCGCAAAGCTGAACTCATTGTCAGTTAGTACCTTTTCGTTTGGAATGGGGCTAAGAGATTTGCATGTAGGCGTTGGGCTGTGTGCTTTGTCCTGCAGTTCCTTACCTGTAGGTATTGGGCGTGGAGCCTTCTCACTTGGTGCCTTTTCGCTTGGCACAGGACTGACCGCTTTATCAATAGGTGATGGGCTAGACTCCTCTTCGCTTGGCACCGGGCTGACCGTTTTGTCTACGGGTGATGGGCTAGAGGCCTTTTCACTTGGCGCAAAGCTGAACTCTTTGTCAGTTAGTACATTTTCGCTTGGAATGGGGCTAAGAGATTTGCCTGTAGGCGTTGGGCTGTAAGCTTTGTCTTGCAGTTCCTTAGATGTAGGTGATGGTATTGAACCATTATCACTTGGCAGAGGACTGACTATTTTATCAGTAGGTGATCGACTAGGTCCCTCTTCGCTAAGCAATAAGCTGACAGTTGTTTCTTCGGGCGATGGGCTAGGTGCCGATTCGCTTGGCAGAGGACTAACCGCTTTATCAATAGGTGATGGGCTAGGTTCTGTTTTGCCTGGCACAGGGCTGACCGTTTTATCTACGGGTGATGGGCTAGGTGCCTTTTCGCTTGGCGCAAAGCTAAAGTCTTTGTAAGTTAGTACCTTTTCGCTTGGAATGGGGCTGAGAGATTTGTCTGTTGGTGTTAGGGTGTGTGCTGTAGTTTGCAGTTCCCTATATGTCGGTGGTGGGCTTGGAGCCTTTTCACTCGGTAGCTTTTTGCTCGGCTCAGGACTGAAAGCTCTATCAATAGGTGACGGACTAGGCTCTTTTTCGCTTGGCACAGGGCTCACCGTTTTTTCTTCGGGTAATGGGCTAGGGGCCCTTTCGCTTGGCACAGAGCTGAACTTTTTGTCAGTTAGAATCTTTTCGCTTGGAACAGGGCTATGAGATTTGTCCGTAGACGTTGGGCTGAGCGCTTTGTCTTGCAGTTCTTTTGATGTAGGTGATGGTATTGGAGCCATCTCACTTGGTGCCTTTTTACTTGTCAGAGGACTGACTACTTTATCAATAGGGTATCGACTAGGTTCCTCTTCGCTTAGCAATAAGCTGACAGTTGTTTCTTGGGGCGATGGGCTAGGTGCTGTTTCGCTTGGCACAGGACTGACCGCTTTATCAATAGGTGATGGGCTAGGTTCCTTTTCGCTTAGCACAGGGCTGACCGTTTTGTCTACGGGTGACGGGCTAGGTGCCTTTTCGCTGAACTCTTTGTCAGTTAGTACCTTTTCGTTTGGAATGGTGCTGAGAGAATTTTTTGTTTGTGTTGGGCTAAGTGCTTTATTTTGCAGTTCCTTATCTGTAGGTAGCGGGCTTGGAACCTTCTCACACGATGGCTTTTCGCTTGGCACAGGACTGACTGCTTTATCAATAGGTGATGGGCTAGACTCCTTTTCGCTTGGCACAGGGCTGACTGTTTTGTCTACGAGTGATGGGCTAGGGGCCTTTTCACTTGGCGCAAAGCTGAACTCTCGGTCAGTTAGTACCTTTTCGCTTGGAATGGGGCTAAGAGATTTGGCCGTAGGTGTTGGGCTGTGTGCTTCTGTAGGTGATTCTGATGGGCTTGGAGCTTTCCCACTCGGTGCCTTTTCGCTTGGCATAGAACTGACTGTTTTATTAATAGGTGATGGGCTAGGTCCCTCTTCGCTTAGCACAACGCTGACAGTTGTTTTTTCGGAAATTGTGCTAGGTGCCTTTTCGCTTGACACAGAGCTGAATTTATTTTCAGTTAGTACCTTATCGCTTGGAATGGGGCTTAGAGATTTGTTCGTAGACGTTAGGCTATGTGCTTTGTCTTGCAGTTCCCTATTTGTGGGTGATGGGCTTGGAACTTTCTCACTTGTTGCCTTTTCACTAGGTATGGGGCTGACAGATTGGTCCATAGGCGTTGGGCTGTGTGCTGCTTCATGCAGTGCCTTATCTGTGGGTAATGGGCTTGGGACTTTTTCACTAAGTGGTTTGTCGCTTTGCACAGAACTGGCCGCCTTGTCAATGGGTGATGGGCTAGGTTTCTTATTGCTTTGCTCAGGGCTAAACACTTTGTCTATTGTTGATATACTGAGTACCTTTATCTCATTGTTATGTTCACCATCGATTTCAGGAATAAATATATTCACCTTTCCAATATCTTTTTCTAAACTTACTTGCTTTTCATCAAGTTTGTCAGAATTGATATATGAATCTTTATTATCATCTGATACATTTATTTTAGAATCATTTACTTTGTCACTTGATGATTTCGTCGATTTTTCTTTACATAAATCGTCAATTTCGATCGGTAAGTTTGATGTTGACTCATTAATATCCTTTTTATTACCTTCGAGTTCATCAGTGACATTGTCATCATTATCAGATACTAACTGCTTTAAATCAAGTTGATCATCAGTTTTCAAATCACTAGCTTTAATTATATCTTTAAAGTCTTTTGCAATATTACCTACGGTTTCAAGTTCCACTACATTTTCAGTCTTTTGCACAAATTCAGGATTTGGTATATCATCTTCTCCATGTTTGTATGTTTCAGTTAAAATAGTTTTATTTTTTACTACCTCATCTAATATTTGGTCATCTATTATTCTGAATTCTTGAGCTATTTTCTCTAGGCTAGGTTCTTTTTCTGGAACTTTGCTGAGAATAGCTTGATACATTTTAGAAACCAGTGGTTGGTTATCGATGGTGATTTTAAAGCTGTTCTGTGTTTTATCTTTGATATCTAATATATCCACGTTATCATCCAAAATCTCTTCATTTACCTTCGAAAATCGGTCTTTATCACTATGATCTGGATCACCTGTTACTGCTATTTCATTGTTTGTTGTAAGACTTTGTTTAGACTTCAATAATTCTTTAACCTTCGGATCACCTTTGGAAAGGGAGTATACACAACGATTTTGACTTTTTATTTTTCCATCTGGGTGATAATCTTCTTCAGTTGTTATATTAGTTATTTTATATAAAATTATTGTTTTTGAATCATTAAAATATTCCTCGAAAATAATTTTTGTATGTAATTCTCTTCTAATGACAACGTCTTCCATCATGAATGACGATATATGCGTGGTGGTTACTTCTTCAGGTCGTCCTGAAGATATAAATCCCTTCAGTTTTTGCTTAATTTCCTCTTCATTCTCAGAAACTAAGAGTACATTTTGATTTGTTGCCGAATAAAGCATACTTTCTTCATTAAAATGTATTTGATCATTTAAAACGGAGCTAGATACTCTCTCAGCAAGTATTGTTTCAGGTTTCTTCTTGTCAAGAGTTGGGCTAGATACATCCTCATCAGCTCCCAAACTAGGTGCTTTTTCACTAACCACTAAGCTAGGCGCCTTCTCATCAAGCACTGAGGTGGGACTAGATGGCTTTTCAGCAAGCATTAGGCTAGGTGTCTTCTTATCAAATACTGGGCTAGGTACCTTCTCACCAAGAATTGTGCAAGGTACTTTCTCTTTAAATACTAGGCTAGGTGCTTTCTCATTTAGCACTGGCATGGGTGCCTTCTCAGTAAGCAATGGGCTGGGTGCTTTATCAACTACTGAGCTTTTTACCTTGTCGCTGAGAATTGGGCGAGCTGCCTTCTCATCAAGTACTGGACTAGGTACCTTCTCTTCAAGAGTTGAGCTAGATTCCTTCCCATTAGGTACAGGGCTAGGTACTATCTCACTGAGCACTGGGCTAGGCGCCTTCTCAGCAAAAATTGGGCTAGGTGCCTTCTCTTCTAGTACAGGACTAGATGCTTTCTCACTGAGCTTTGCGCTAGGCGCCTTCTCAGCAAGCACTGAGCTTGGTGCTTTAACAAGTACTGGGCTAGATATGTGTCTCTCGCCAAGAATTGGACTAGGTGCCTTTTCTTTCAGTACTGGGCTAGGTGCCTCGTCGCTAAACACTGGACTGGGTGCTTTCTCACTAAGCATTGAGCCATATGCCATGTCACTACATACTGGGCTTGGTACCTTGTCGCTAAGAACAGGACTAGATGACTTCTCATTAAGCATTGGACTAGATGCTCTCTCACTGAGCATTGAACTATATGCCATGTCACTACACACTGGGCTAGGTACCTTGTCATCAACAACTGGGCTAGGTTTATTCGCACTTAAAATTGATGTAGTTTCTAGTGAATCCAGCTGTTGAACTTGTTTGACGTTAAGCACTGGTTTTTCATTGGTAACAGACATTTTTCTGTATGTTTTTCTAATTACCCTTCCATCCGAATGTTCATCTTCCTGATTAGTTAAATATGTAATTTTATACATTGTTATTGTTTTAATTAAATTGCAATATTCTTGAATGAATGTAGTTACTGTAGATTTTCGGTTGATAATAGTTTCATTTTCAGTTATTGTTGTTAGCTGAGTATGTATTTGTTTTAAAGGTGGGCCAGTGGGTTCAAATTCTTTTAACTTCTCAGCAATAAGTATTTCTTCATCTTCATCGAAAATAAAGCTGGAGTCTATTTCGTCCAGTTTGCTTGAAATTATATTATCTAACATATCTTTTTCAAGTATATTTTTATCATATTGAAGACTTTCGATATAAGCAGGTTTTTCACTTAATACTAACAAACTATCTGTTTGTTTATCAGGTACATTTTTGTCTGAACCGGACTGTTTTTTGTCAGTCGGTTTTTTACTAAAGAACCCAAATACTTCATCTTTTAAAGCTGATACTTTCTCAACTACCTTTTCAGCTTTAGTTTCAGCTTTTTGTAATAATGTCTTTCTAGACACACCTTTACTTGAACTAGATTCTTGTGTTTCAGATATATTTTCCTGTTCTGAAATTTTGGGTGTCACAGCTGGTGCTATACTTGATTCATCATCAATACCAGCTTGTGGTATTTTGTTAATATCTTGCTTATCTTCTAATGCGATTAATTCTTTAGCCTTTAAATCTGCTATTTTTTCTTCTAGTTTTTCTAAAGTTTTTGCAGATTCTAATGCTGTGCTTAGTTTTTTCTCCGGTCGTATGATTTCAGTTTCTTCAAATTTATGATCAGTTTGATTGGTTAAATCATGTTCGAGAACTTTTGATTCAAAAGTAATTGCATGTTCTTTCGATTCATGAGGTAATTTATCTTCTACTACATCTTCGGAACATTTAAGTATTTGAAGATCTCGTTTAACTCTTTTGCCTTCACTAAGGACAGTTTTATCTGAAATATCACTGATGTCTTCAGACGTTATAGATCGCACGGGAGAAACTTCTTTCTGTAAGGTATTGATCACATCTAGTTCAAGTTTATCACCATCTTGATCAGTTTTGGCATCCAGTATTTCAATTTCCTTTGGCAAATCATGTTTAATGTCCTGCTCACTTGATAGCAACTGTTTTGTTGCTTCAATAGCATTAAAAGTCATATCTATTTTACTCAATACGTCTGGTGATTTACGGAGTAAAGGGGATTTCTCAGCCATTATTTCTTCTAAGCTTTTATCAGATTTCAGCACCTCAGCAACATCAACTACAATTTTTTCAACATTTTTTGGGCTTAAAGGAAGCTTCTCTGCGATTTCTAACTTACGCTCTTCTTCAATCTCTTTTTCAACATCTTCAGGTATTGAAGGAATTTTATCTGAAATGCATGGGACTTCCTCAATGACAATAATATCATCTTTAATTGGCGAATCTAAAGTTGTGATATGCGTTTCTCTCAATTTTGTAAATTGGCCATAATCATAATCACGATTTTCATATTCATTAACAGTTTTAAGGTTTTCGTCAGGAATTATTGAAACTTTTGTTTGATCATGATACATTGGCGATTCTGGAGCAGATCCTGGAGTTACAGTTACTAATTCAGCATGTGATGCGCGTTGAACAGTTTTAAGCACAACATCATCTTGGACAGTTTTAACTCTATATGCAGTCTCCTGTTCTGATAAAGGAAGGTCTTTGGGCACTTTGATTTCACCGAGCTTACGTTTAAATATTTCTTCTTCGGGTGTTTTCTTTTCGTCAAACATTCTATAGTCTACTTCTTCATGTAAAGGTAAATCAGCTACTTCATCAGGTGTTTTGACAATTTCTCTGACAGGAACAGGTAAAGGTTCTAGCCTAGGACCTTTGTCTAATGATTGTTTATTATTTAATAAACTATTAGGTGGTATTATTTCTTTAGTTTCTTCTTGTATATGCTTTTCTTCTATCTGTTGATCTTCTTTAATATCATCTAAAGTTATTCGTTCATCTTCTGGCAAGGTCGGAGCTGTTGTAGCACCAGATTCAATTGTTGTTGAAATTTTTTCATCTGGTTGTGACTCTTGTACTTGCATTTCAAGAGAATCTTTTGGTTTTGGCACACTCTTGCTATCTGATGTTTTCTTTTCACTGCTAATATCTTGTTTTTCTTCAAGACTCAATGAGTGATCCTTCGATTCAATTTGTTTCAATTCCTTATTAATAATTATGTCAGATTTTGACTGTGTTTCTACAAGAATATCATCCATTAATGTTTTTATTTCCTTTTTTTTCTCAGACTCTTCTTCATCTTTCACATGTTTTTGTACTTCATTTTCATGTTCTTGACTACTTTCATGATCCAAAGCTGAGTTTTCTGTGTATTGGTCTACTTCTTCCTTTTCAATGATAAGATATTCTTCTTCGAATTCCCCATCGGCAGTCGGGTCAGTCTTTGCGTCATCAATCAAACAAGTGATTTTTTCAATATCAGAGCGTCCTATGAATTCCATTTTTTCGTCAGTCTCAATGTCTCTGTTAAACACTGCTTCAATTTCTCTTACAATCTCTTGTTCTTCTCTTTCATCTAATTCTTGCTGTTTAATATCATCAAGGGACTTTGATGTATCTTCATCAGACTTTTTAGCATCTTTCAAAATATCTTCATAATTTACTTTTTGTAGGCCCTTTAATTTAGAAATATCGCCCTTAACCACTTTAATAGATTTAGACGGACTCTTCATAGTCTTAAGTCCTTTGACAGGTGATGACAGTGGTCTAGGTCTGCGTGAAATAGGTTCTCTTTTAAGTTTAATTTCTTTTTTCTCAATTGTTTTCGATGTAGTATCACGTTTTGGTGATAGTTGTTTGTATTTTGATTCAACAACCATACGATTTCTAGCTTCTTTAGTACTTTTAGCAGAGGTTGTGCCAGGGCTTAATCTTCTTGGCTTAACCTTCACTTTATCTTTAGCAGCTGCTACAGTAATAGTGGATTTCGGATCTATTATTTTTTTTGGTGTTATAGGTGGTGATTTTTTAATATCTTCAGTTGTTGATTTTTTGTCTACAGTAGCCACAATTGTTTTTTTTTCAGAGAGTGGACGTATAGTACGATTACTCACTTTACTTCTGGTCATTGATGATACAATATCAGACTTTCGAGCATCTACTTTTCTTTTTTCTACTTTTTTTAGTTCGCCATCTAATTTCTTTCCTTCACTTTTAACTATAGAGTCTTTTATTTCATCAGTCTTATCACTACGCTTTGGCTTTTTGTCAGCAGCCTTCTTTTTAGCTTCTTTCTTTTTAGGTAAACCATCTATCATAGTGCTCTCATACTGAGCAATCTTATTGTCTAATTTTGTAGTTTCTAACCTAGCAGTAATATTATCACCTAAAACGGAATCAATTTTATCATCACCGAGATCATTAAGTAGCCTGTTATCTATAACGTTCTTGATTTTTTCAGGTTTTATATCTTTTGTTACTATTTCTGGTTCCATAATTTTATTGTCCTTCATTTTATCCATGATTAAGCTTTTTTCTTTACTAACTTTTGTTATTGTTTTAGTTGTAGCTTTAGATGACGTAACTATTGTTGCTGGAGTATTAGTAGATAATACCGTTGATGCCATCTGGCGCCCTGTACATTTGGAGTATTGAAGAAACTCTAAATGTTTAAGTTTTTCTAATCCTTCAAATATCTTATGTTGCGGAGTCGATCCCGGAAACATTATCCTTGTAATCGTGTCATCGGGATTGGCAGGGCGCCACACTAGTAATGCACATATAGATACTAAATTGGGGATAGGGAAATTGAATTGTCCGGATACACTAGCACCTTCAAACAGTTTTTGTTCACTGTTATGCCACCTCTTGAGGAATTCACGAACGTATTTTGAATCCTGGGACGGATTCAAAACGTACATGTCAAGGGTTCCTGAAAGTAAACAAAATAGATCAAATTAATAGAAATAGATATAGACTAGAATAGAATAGAAATATAATTTATTGTACAATTTGAAACGTTTTAGTTACTACAATTGTACTTATAAGAAAATGGAATACAGGTTTTCCAATGTACAATCATCATCATCCGAGCGTCTGTCCCAGTTGCGTCTCGCGACGCCCGGTTTCCGCTTTCCTACATTTTCTCCTCCACTTCGCACGGTCGTCGGCATCCCCTGTAGTGAGACCGCGGATGCGGGAGTTTCTCACGCGGTCCATCCGCGCGACTCCACACATCCACCGCAGCATCTTCATTTCCGTGACACGCAGCTCCTGCTTGTGTCGCTCCAATATTGGCCACGTCTCACTGCCATGTAAAAGGACAGGTCTAATGATGGTTTTGTAGATCTGTCCCTTCAACCGGATCGGCATTTTAGGGTCACAAATGACACCGGTCATCTCCCGCCATTTGGCCCACGCGGCAGCAATGCGTGACTTGACATCGCAATCGATGTCACTGGACGTGTGAAAACAGATCCCAGGTATTTAACCTTGTCCGTGCGCTCGACCAAATCACCGCCTATGCGGACGGATGTGGGATCTGTCGAGTTTAGTGCCAAGTACTCGGTCTTCGCCACATTTAGTTTCAAACCGCCGTTCTCAAGCGTCTCCTTCCACGCCTTTTCCACGGCGTTATAAACGTCGCACCAATCTGCCCCTGTCCGCGTCCGCCAGCGCAATATCGTCAGCATACATGAGCAACCATGGCTGCTCATGCGAGTTCCTGATGCTGTTCGACAATTGTCATAAATTACACTGAACAGAAGCGGACTAAGGACCGAACCCTGGTGTACCCCGACGGTGATGGGGAAGGGTTTCGTGTCTCCAACAGCAGTCCGAACAATGGAATCGGAGTCACAGTACATGTCCAGGATAGTGTCAATATAGACCTCTGGAACCCATTTGGACCGCAGTGCCCACCAGATCATCGCACGAGGAACACAGTCGAAGGCCTTCTGCATGTCTAGAAACACAAAGTGCAGAGGCGTGTATTTCTCTGCGACAACCCTCAGGGCAAAAATAGGGTCCGTGGTCCCATGACCAGGGCGAAACTCATATTGACACTCCGAGAGAGTACACTCCTGCCGGATCCAAGAGTCTATAATCCTCTCGAAGATCTTCATGGTGTGGGACATCACCTTTATACCGCGGTAGCTCCCGCGTACAAGCAGCCTTATCGCTAAGTGCAATTTTTTACAGACACCTTTAGGATGGAGACAAATGATGATGAAAAAGTTATAAATGAGTAAAAAGTTATAAAGAGTATTAGTGTTTTTATCTACTCTGATACTATAATACACATATTATAAAACTGATAACAAAATTCTTATGACAAACATTACGTACAGGCCAAAAATAATAATAAAAAAAAGTTTAATTACGATACTGGTCTTGTATGGACACCTGTATCATAATATAACTCTTTAATCATAACGATACACCTATATAACCTCCAGCTGGACCAAGTAGGTAGAGCGACGCTTACTGCCGCCCTGCCCGCCTCCGACACCCCGCGCGCCCGCTCGCCTCCGTCACACAATAACACGCAGATACGACACTCTAATGCATTTACATCTCTCTTATTAAGGCGCAAACATTTGACATTTAAATAATAAATTTGTTGTTATATATCATTTTATTTGCAATATTGTTTTACGTATTATAGTATGAGAGTAGATAAAGTAGTGTATGATACTGTACATAACTTGGTCTTATAACACTCGTGTGATACTATAAGAAAACTCGCCTACGGCTCGTTTTTTTAAAACACACTCGTGTTATAAGAACCCTTATTATGCAACAGTATCATAAACTACTATAAAAGAATGAAGGTAACTATGTAAATAATATAAAATACATAGTACAATTACAAACGCACATCTTCTACATATATGTTATTTTAATTTATAATATTTATCTTTTTTAATTTTAAATTAATAATTAATTATTTTTTTATTATATTCTGTTTTTATTAATTATTCATATTATTATTTTATTAAGATTTCATGTTTTAAATTTTAAAATCTATATGTATCTTATCCTATAGCATTACATTGGCATAAAGCTGTAATTAATGTTATAGATGTATGTTAAATAAATAAATAAATAAAATAAATAAATAAAAATATAAAAATGAATCCCTATTTCCCTTGGTCACAGCATCACGCGTGAACGGCTGGACCGATTTGAAATGGTATTAAAGTTATTTTAATATCAGTATACAATTGGAGGATTACACAAACTGTTTCAACCTTATTTGTGCCGTTACACCAAAACCACCTTTTTGAAGTGAAAACTTCTTTTTGCGCATTGCACACAGATTTTTCCGTAGACTCGATCAAGTGAACTCGGAAACGCCGAGTGTTCCCGAGCGAGAAACATACAGTCAGCTGATCTTCGCTGTTGTGTCGCTGTGTTTAGTATAATCGCAATAAATTATTATTATCAATTCATACGTAATAATTTATTGCGATTGCCAAAGAAGTTTTCACTTCTGCCGTGCGGTCTTAACTCTCACACTCTTAAATAATTTTTTATTGTCTATTTTAAGAAATACTTAAAATATATAGTCTCTGTTTTAAGTTCAATGGTACGGGAAAAATTGCTATCGATGTCCGACCGTTCCTCCGTCCATTCAGTCTACAGGTCGCGCTTTTCATCGGATTTGTATACAATCGGAGTTTAGCGAGGGAGTTTTTCGATCGAGGGGGGGGGGGGGGGATGGAGGCAGGGGAGGGGAAATGGTTGGTTTACAATGTAGTTTTAATTTTACTCACCGTGCCCGACTTTATGATACAAGTTGATTGGTTCTGGACTCCGGTAGCAGTGTTGAGGTTTAAGGTTGATATGGCGTAAGTCCGTCATCATGTCCGAGCCCTCTTGGATGAGAGACACTAGTAGTGGATCAGCGTCCTTATCGCCGTCGGGACTTGCCAGAATGCGGCGCTCCTGTAATCACAGTTTTAGAATTTGCAGTTATTCTGGGTTTTACAATTTTTATACCACTGAGGTGGTAGATAAGCATACGGCTCACCTGATAGGAAGTGGTCACCCCTATCCTATGGACGTTTGCAACACTTGAGGTGCAGCACTCGCGCTGCCTTCAAAAACCTAAGACCCCTTTTGAAGAACCTCATACTGTAGACGTAAACTTAGATAAAGGTAGAGATGTTTTCAATGTAAAAGTATCATTCCCGCTTGGGTGACAACTTAAGGGGCAAGTCCTTAAAAATGAACGAAACACTACCTGGCGTTTGAAAAATACCATGGAACTGGTGTCATTGAAGTGTCATTATTTATTATTTTTGGTTTTCTAAAAGATGGATCTATAACTAAACCACGCGCGATTTACCTTTTACTACATTTAAAATGGATTTTTTTTTGAGAAAATTTTACATCGGAACATTGATAAAATTGGCCTTTCATATTTTGTCTCTGTCTGCTAAATTGTTGTTATTGACCACTTTTTGATTAAAATAAAGTATAAATGTTTTTTTTTACCACAGTAGTTTTATTTTTGATTCAAATTAAAAGCAATAATCTAAGCCTAAACATTTCTCATTTTCTTACGGAAGTTTGTTCCCTGCTGTTCATACATTTCAGTATGGAAAAATAGCCTTCACTTGTAGATTTTATATTATAAATAGTATTCGCGGCCGCTAAAAATTCAGTGCCGCTGCCGTCCAGAAATTCAAGGTGAGAGCACGTCGGTCTGAAGTTTGTCTTGAGTTCTATTGCTACGCGATGTTTTCAATTTGGAACTGCATTAGGGTGTGTGGCGAGTGTCAGAAAAAGCTGATAGTTATAATGTTTGAACTGTAGATCATTTACGATTATGTACCTTAAATACATTATGTAATTTCTTTTTCAATTAAAAAAAAAATGTCATTATAATCATATATATTTTTTTATAATTATAATCATACATAAGTGTTAGTCCCTGCGGCGCCCGCTACTTATTGAGTATTTTTTTTTAAGAATTTGTGGTTGCATTAGATGCGGGTTCGATGTTATAATGTTTATTACTATACGTGCGTTGGTCCCGGTTGTGACCAAAACCACACAACTAAGTATTTGATCAACTTTTGTTTGGAGTAAAGGTTCCATGTTTGAAAGTTCAACGTCACCCGAGCGTTAGTCCCGGTTGCAACCGAAACCTTAAGGAGTTTCTGAGTATTTCATGATTTATGTCTGAAAAAGTTGTGGGTTCGATGTTTCAGCGTTGGTGCCGGTTGCAAGCCAAACCCTTACGTTTCTTCTGAGTGTTTGATGAATTTGTGATTGGAATAGATACTGGTTCAATGTTCGAATGTTCCACGTCATCCGAGCGTTAGTCCCGGTTTCAACACAAACCTTTAGAAGAAATTTCGGAGTGTTTGATGAATTCGTAATTGGAAAAGAACCGGTTCGATGTTTGAATGTTCAACAAGGTCCGAGAGTTGATCCCTCATCTAAGCATCGACAAGGTATTGTTGGTGTATTACAGAATATATCGCGGGTAAACAAAATAAATGTGCGACATGTGTTGCGTCTGTATCAAATGTAGTGTGATCCATAAATGTTTGTTTCTGAGTTTGAGTGTGTCCTATGTATAATATGTGTGTATTTAGAAATATCTATGTATGTTTATCAGTTACCTAGATCTCATAACACAAGCTTATATTAGCTTACTTTGGGCTAAACGGCGCTGTGTAAAAAAAAAACTTGAGAGGTGTCAAGGGACACCCGGATGGAACGAAGTTATATTGTCCCAATTATAATATTAACGAAATTAAAAAAGAAATACCTATAAAAACATTATAAAAGACAAAATTAAAATAACTGGCTTGCTTTCTATGAGAGAGAGAGAGAGAGAGAGAGAGAGAGAGAGAGAGAGGGAGAGGGGGAGAGAGAGAGAGAGAGAGAGAGGGAGACAGAGAGGGAGACAGAGATGGAGACAGAGAAACACGCGCACGCCGCACGGCTTACAACTGTAGCAAAAAGTGTCGTAACAACTTTTGATCTTAATTAGTTCCGTCTAGCCCCCTTTCGCAACGCGCGACAAGGAACTTCGTTCCAATAAAAAGAAAGTCCCACAATATTCTTATTTTAGGTTCATTTAAAAATATTATTTTGAACTACAAATAAACCAGTCACTTTCGATTTATAATAAGGGTCTCTAAGAGTAATTAAAAAGGGCATTACCTCGTGTTCAACTTAAGTCTTACATATTTGTAGTTTATAACGTATTTTGTTTAGTTATAAATATTTTATAAAGATTTATAATATTTACCGAAGCACTATCACTTTTTGGGCAGTATTGTGCACCTAGCGTCGGTCGGTCTCACTGTGGCGGTTACTTGGTGCCACACCGTTGCGACTCACTGATTGTAAATTAATATTGAATGCATGAATGACTACCCTAGACACAATAACATTATAATTAATCGAATTAAAAACACATAGATATAAATATTTACGTAGTACAATGGTAGTGACTATGTTCTTGGAATAATGAGTGCGGATTGTTTTTTTTTTTGACAGAATAAATTTTTGCTCAAGCGTCGCAATTTGCAGCCTAGAATACAATGTTTTTTCAATTTATTTTTATTGCACGGCAGATGATAATGGTTGACTACATTACCAACATTTTTCTGTACTACACCAGAAAAATTTAGAGCTCTAATCTCCATACGTGTGATGATGGAGAGCTCTATTTTTCTCTTACAACCCTGGGGTCTTCAAGCACAATAGGGCATATCTCAGGGTGATCAATTTGAGAGCTACAGTTAATAATCTTTTGACGGTGATAGCTGCCTTCAATCTTTGGACAAGACTTACCTCAAAGCAGACAGCTCCATTTGGATTAGTAAAACTAGAAAAACTAACTTAAGTCTGGGTAGGAAGTTAACAGCTCTTCCCTAAAGTAAGTCCAATGCATAAGAAGTTGTCAAACATTAGAACTTGGGACCCATAAATAGGTCCAGAAAGGACTTCCGGGAGTGGACGTAATGAGTTGTTCGTGTGCATTAGATTCTTGAGTCTATAGTAAAACCAGTAAGCAATGTGTATTCATGTGTAGCGATTAAGTGTAAGGTGTCAACCTTGTACGTCTGTTAGGCGCCAATATAACTATGCTAATGCAACTGTTTTTAGGGTTCTGTAGTACCATCCGCCCCTCTCTCTGCACTCTATCTCAGATATCTCATAGTACCAAATTTATTTATCTATCACGCCTTATCCCCGAAAGGGTGGCACAGAGGCATATTATATGCCCACTTTTTACCATGTGTATTCCTGTCCCTCATAATTGGTGGTGAAACAGACAGACGCAGGTTGCGGTCACCCGCTGTTGCAATTTTTCAATATACCATAAGGGCCTCAACTTGACTTAAAGACTGCCATGCTACTGGCAACCGGGACCAATAGCTTAACGTGCCTTCCGAAACACGGAAACGCTCGCAAATGTAAATGCCATAAAGTGGCCAATCATTCGTGACCAGCCATAGTGAAAGTTGCTTAACATCCGTGAAGATTTCCACACATCAAAATAAAATTTTAGTCTCGGTAAGTGAAAAAAATTCACGGTAGTAGGGCGACACAACCAAATTAAGTTTTACAGGTATTCTGACGAATACTATTATTATTTATTGTATTGTATTATTATTAATGGCATGTGGTATGGTGGCTCTTACTATGTGAGATAAAAATGCATGCGGTAAAATGAACTATATGTACGTATGTATGTATGTACAGAAAAATGTTTCTTGTGTCTTTTCGGTGTTTAAAAATTATGCTAGCTACGAAACCCTTCACTATACATGGCCTAACACGCACTTGTTTGTAAATAGCAAGTTTATAATTATGTCAAGATCCCTAGACTGATGGTTTGACCTACAAGCCCTTATCCAAAATGAGAGGTTATCGCCCCACAAATATACCGAGAAGTATCCGATAATTTTAAAAAATACACTATGGTCTATTTAGTAAAATCTTATGATTACATCAAAATTCAGACTCATAATTTCTATGCCTATGGCAAGATGAAAAGTATCAAGGGAAAATCATGAAAGTGAAAAGGCTGTGGCTACCTGCTATTGAAACTTTTTAAACCACCATAAAGTCTTCAAAATCGCTTAACGACTACTACTGGCATCTAGAACCAATGACTTAACGTGCCTTTCGAAGCACAGAAACGTTTGTAATTCGTACAAGACGTTAATCGTAAGATGCTTAACGCAGTAAGCACATACAGAAAAGTGAACTATGACTGGAACTGCTTTTACAAAAATTTAGGTTAGTACTTCGAAAAATTTTCGAATGTAAAGTATAGAAAAGTAGTTGCCTATGCCCAAAAACTGTGCATGCATAAATTACAGACAATATTACCATCTTACCTCTAAATTACAGAAGAAATGTCCAATCTGTGGGTAGACAGTGGCGCCGGCCTTCCTGCGTAAGACCGATGCCATGCCGGAGAATGAGCAGTTGTTCAGCCTGGTGAACAGCACTGCATCAAGTCTGTCCAAGTGACGGGCAAAGTCCCACCAGCACGCCTTGCGGGAGAAACCGCCGTCAACTGGAAATTAAAAAAATAACAGTGAGAATTTTTCGAATGTCGGTGGAGTATTGTCTAATCAGGCAAGATGATATTACTGATGCCTAGCGGGCTGTGGTCAGGTTGTTAATATAGAAGAAGTCTATTATCTATTGACATACATAATAGACTTCTTCTCCGGTGTGAGAACTATCCTAACACGATAAGTAGTAGTTCTATTGCTTTTTGATAGTTTGCTTGAATGCAAGTAAAACTAAGGTTCTAGTATTTGAAAGAGGTGACGTAAGAACTAAATGCGAGATTAGGGTAAACCAGGAACGTCTAGAGCAAGCGAATGAAATTGTGTATTTAGGAAGTATGTTTAGCGCGGATGGAAGATGTGATTCGGATGTAGAGCGGCGAGTAGCTGCCGGAAACAAAGTTAACGGTGCTTTACCCAGTTAGTAAAGCGACAAAGCATCGTAAAAGAAGCACGAATGGCGATTCATTACGCAGTGCTAGTACTAACTTTGCTTTACAGTAGTGAAACCTGGGTATGTCAGCAGATGTATGAAAGTAAATTGAATGCTGTGGCGATGCGATCAGTTCGAAAATTGTGCGGCGTTACTTTGGCCGACTGAATACGTAACGAAGTGATACGCAATATGGCAGCTTTGAATGAAAGTGTCAGCGTTAAGCTGGAAAAAGGCGTGCTCCGTTGGTTTGGACACGTCCAACGAATGAGTGAGGAACGATTGACGAAGAATATATATTGTTAAAAAGTATAGAATATATATTGTTAGAAGGAGTCAGGATAGGCCGAGACTTACATATGAAGACCACGTGAGCAGATTGCTCAAAAACGGAAAGGTCAAAAGTACTCGGACGTGCGTGTATGAAGCGATTGATGAATCTTGAAGAAGCGAAAGAAGTATGCATGGATCGCGAAGCCTGGCGATCTGTCCTCTCTGACTACCCCGTCAGGGATACAGCGTGAAGAAAGTTAGTTAGTTTGCTTTTACTGTTAGTATTGATGGAAGAAATTCAGTTGAAATAAAATTATTCAAGTAGACGTAATGAAAATGATCTCTAGACAGCGTATTTTAATCAGTAATGACTTCTATAATAATGATAAGCTTCTCAATCAACAATGTAATAAAATCTTTTTGAGAAACGTAGAAATGGTTATTATTTAGATTTTTTGAAGAGTTTGAAGGTATTATAAAAGCCGTTTAAGTAAAATGTTGTTTCACCTTCGCTAATGCCTTTCTGACGGGTGAACTAACGTGCCTTCAGTATTGATTTATGCCAGATATTTATACACTACACTAACATCTATTTTACCAAATCCACACTGAGTTATTGGCGGAGCAATAGTATCGCTACAAGAACAAATAAAACATCTATAAAGCTTACTGTTATTAAAAATACATTTACCTCTGTTAAAGCCATTCACATAAGTTCAGTATAATGCTGAACGAAATTTAAATCAAAGCATACGTACAGTATCTCTAAACCAATAAAGTATTCAAATTCGAACCTTTATTTATAAAGTCAAAATGCAAGTACGCATTTTCCTTACAAAACAAAACGACACATGGACACATACACATACCACCACCTGGACGGAATTACCTACCCCTGGTCGTAGCCGGTGCCCAATACACTGCCTGCATTGCCTCGCTGGATAGCAATGGCTATCCTTTGTTCCGGGTATTTATACCGGACGTGGAATTCACGAGTCTTATTCCGTATTCTACGACCAATGTCTGAGACCAAAGCCTTAGCATCCGACCCTCAATTGCCAATCAAAAATTAATAAAACTAAAAGTAACTGGTCAGCTGTAGTTAACTTATTTTGTTGACAAGAGAATATAGTTTAAGCAAACGGTTTCGATTAATATTTACTCGTCTGAATCAAAAACAACGACAGTAAAATCAAAATAGCAAACAGCTAAGTACCTAAAAATAAAAATAAAGAGAGTAAGCTGGATTAAAAATCCTTTTCATTGACAATATTGACACGGAAAAGACAAACAAAATCCGATAAAGCTGTGCGTGAAAGCGAGTGGGCTCTTGATTGAAAAATAAATTGAACAGATATACGAGTACAGTTCCGATGCACATTTCGTGTTTGTTGTAACACCTGTTTGTGGGATATGTGCATGTATTCTGTGTAGGAATGCTTTACTGAGATTATTGTGAAGGTACGTCTGACAATTTCGATAAATAGATTCGTCGCTTAAAAATCGCTCTGGCCATAAAAAGGAACTATAGAAAATAATACACTGATAAATTGATGAACCCACAAAAACTCATCGATTAATCTCGAATACGTCGTTTTTCAATTTAAACCGTTGACTTAAAACGCTTGTTTGATCAACAAACAAAATAAGTCGTTGTTCTACGCGACTGGTTTATGTCGCTGGGCCCCTAATACCGGCGCGCCTGAGTAAACACTTCGCTCGTCGGTATTGTCATAACGTGTGGTGAAGCACCTAATGAAGATTGTATTGGATTTTGTTAGATGAAAGCGTTACAAGCTTTCAACTTTTTATTTTATTTGTATTTTTGATGTACTGTTTGCAGCCAGTTAAATGAGTACTGTTATTTTTGTTTTATCTATTATGTTTCGTCAAAGATCACTGCATTAAGGGTTTTACGTTACGGTCAATATTGAGATGGGTGACTGTTTATCATATTTACGTTTACTAGCGTTTTCGTACTTTGGAAATTCGTTTAAAGCTATTGAAGCCATTATAAAAACTAAATAAAGCAAACAGCAGGTAGGTACAGCCTGTCCCTGATCGGGTCGATTATGTGGGCAAACACCGTCGATCATGTGAGCCACATGCTTGTTTGCTACCTCAATATTTTAAAAGAAAAAAAATGGCCAAGCCATTAGTAGAGATTGCCAGAATTGGAGGTCAAATCTAGTTAGTCTTCTAGTTTTCGCCGTAGATGACGTAGACGCCATAGATACCTAAAGGAAACGTCGTGTGGTTTTAGTTGATTCGATTCCGACATGCCCAGCTGAAGGGGGGATGAAGTCTGAAAGGGTGTGGTGTGTAAGTAAAAATTGAACTCTATTATCTAAGCAACAATGTTTAAATTTCCCAGGAGCTATGTAAGCGCGCCTTCTTTCGCGTCGTCTTATGGCAACATAAAAAGGTACTCGTATCATGATTTGTACCCACTAAACTATGTAAAATATGTCGTTTGGAGAAGCTTGTGTTACTTTTATAAGGTGTTTTCCTAGCTAAGCATACTCGTACTGCATAGCCAATTAGGAAGTAAATGGAAATTTTAAATTATACACATTTTTTTTGATATATTATATTGAAGGCTTAGTGACTACAACGACGGACTATGACAAACTTCACCAACAAATAACTCGATTAAACCATCAAATAA
Source organism: Thumatha senex (assembly GCA_948477245.1). Classification (NCBI taxonomy): domain Eukaryota; kingdom Metazoa; phylum Arthropoda; class Insecta; order Lepidoptera; family Erebidae; genus Thumatha; species Thumatha senex. The sequence continues at coordinate 23,609,152 of OX419741.1, read as the reverse complement.
CTAATAGTTCAGGGTATTAAAGTTAACCACTTCATGAATTGCCGATATGAGTTCTGTTTCAGCTCGTTATAAGTTTAAATTGCTTTAACAACTTACATGAAGCAGCATGGAGCTATTAAGTTTAATCGAAATCGTTGGAACACTACTGTTATATGAATATCTTTAGTAATGTCCCACAGAAACCTTGTAACTATAACACATCCACTTTACTCTGATCTCTACAACGTATAGCGCGTTTAGTAAATCAGAGTTCTAGTATATCTATGTTCTGGTTGGACTCATTGTGGGACATTTTAGTGAGACATACTTTTTTATAGTTGAAACAATTTTGATGACATTATGCAGTCTTAGATTAAAATGTACTTTAGTTGAGAAAATCTATAAATAAAAAGAAAACAATTTTGTAATTGTGGGACATTATTTTAATGGGGGCGAAACTCTCATGGATCAGAGTCAAAGTCGAAATTTATGTAACTCATAGAGTTCTCAACCAATTTTCATATCTTTGAGTTCATAAAAATCAACAAAACGTGGACCAGATTCAATTGTGACAAAGCCCAATGTTTGAAATTCACAAACATGAAAAACTTATTATCATACTAAATCATGTATATGGGTTTTTCCAAACAGCGCGTGCTTTCTAAAACTTTAATTCCTATGCAATTTTAAACATGTTTAATATTATTATAATCATTTTTTTTTAAATAATTGACGTTTACTATATAAATAATTGATCTGTTATCAACAAGACCATTACGCTCCGCTTCAATATAATGGTGATAGCAAAGCTTTATACTGTGCGACTTTATCAACCGAGTCATTCATATTTAAAACCTATCCATCACGCCTTATCCCCGAAGAGGTGGCAGAGGCATATTATATGCCCACTTTTCACCGTGTGGATTCCTGTCCCATGTAATAGGTGGTGAACCCATTGCCGTGTTGAAATAGACAGACGCAGGTTGTACACTACCTGCTGTTGACATTTTTCAAGCTGCCCATAATGGTTTTAACTTGGCTTAACGACTGCCATTTTACTGGCAACCGGGATCAACGGCCTAACGTGCCTTCCGAAGTACGGAAACGCTCGCAAACATAAATGCCACAAAGTGGTTACCCATCCAAGGACCAGCATAGCGAAAGTTCCTTAACGGAGTGATCGTTTACAGAACACTGAGTTAGCGGGGCCACGACCGCTTTAATATTTTACTAATTATTATAATAATTGATATTTTAACAGTCAATAATTGAACAGTAAATAAAATATCACGTTATATTCAATACCCTTTTCACATCGTTCACATTTCTTACCCTCTTAACCCAATTTGCCCTCATTAACACCATTGTGGAACCAAAATTACGGCTTAATTTTTATACAGTATTAAAATGCCGATCAGACCTTCACACTCCAACTTACAAAGGCCTTAATACACAACTTTGAAGTTGGCAGCGTACCAAAAAATTGCTTGTCTTCGATACAAAGAATATTTGAGCCGCCTCAATCGCCTGTCAAATTCATAGTTACAGTGTACCGGAGACTGCTTTGAACATATTTAAATTGTTTTGTCTTTTGTTGACGAATGTGAACAATTTTATTTGTGTATATACATGTACATATACATATATGAATATACATATACATATATGAATATATACTTCATTAATGTGTGATTGTTTGCCCATACGTCACATTAAACAAGTAATAAATGGACATTATTTTCGAAGTGCACATAGTTGTCAGTAGATATAAATATTTATTGTGGTTACTCCTTACATATCTATGACAAGGTTTATCAAAGTCGCTAGGAACTAAATTAATTTCAGTCATTAAGTTCAGTCTTTTGTATCCCCTTACCTTCAAAGGGGTAGGCAGAGGCATACTAAACGTCAAAATTTCACCTCGTAATAGTTTGTGAGGGTAGTGACATCTTTGCCGTGTTGAAATAGACAGGCACAGGCTATGGCGACCTACGGATGAAAATTTTCAAGTCGCCCTTAAATCTGCTTAGTGACTGCCATGTTACGGGCAACCAAGATAATGTCTTAATTGTCTGTCACGCAAACCAATGTATTCTAATTTATTATCATAATTTAAAGCCCCAGCTATATATAAATCTTAATGTTCACCACCTAGTTCTATGACAAAGTTTCTACAAGTCTATCTAGCTCCATTCACTATTGAAACGTTTTCCATCTGACAGCGACACGGAACCTCGACAAAGTGGCATACAAACACCCTATTCCATTAAAGCTTGTCAAGTGACGTCACACTGACACGGTGCCGAGACGTGTTATGTAACTAAGTCAATACGCATAGGCGCTGCTGTCAAGTCTGTATTGAATTTACTGGGCAATTCAGATACAAGAAATAGCTCCTTTGTTTCATCCACTTCAGAATACATATTGTGTCACTCTCCCATTTGCTCTTTTGTTTTTGAACGGTAAGTGTATGTGAATGCTGCACTAAGGTGTTGGGTATTATCCTAGATCAGAACAAAATATTTGTAACTAACTATCTTCACGCTGTATCCCTGACGGGGTAGTCAGAGAACAGATTACGCCAGGCTTCGCGATCCATGCATTCGAATTTCGCTTCTTCAAGATTCATCAATCGCTTCATACACGCACGTCTGGGTATCCGAGTACTTTTGACCTTTCCGTTTTTGAGCAATCTGCTCACGTGGTCTTCATATGTAAGTCTCGGCCTACCCTGACTTCTTCTACCCTCTACTTTCGCACTATATATATTCTTCGTCAATCGTTCCTCACTCATTCGTTGGACGTCTCCAAACCAACGGGGCACGCCCTTTTCCAGCTTAACGCTGACACTTTCATTCAAACCTGCCATATTGCGTATCACTTCGTTACGTATTCGGTCGGCCAAAGTAACGGCGCAGAATTTTCGAAGTGATCGCATCTCCACAGCATTCAATTTACTTTCATGTATCTGCTGACATCCCCAGGTTTCGCTAAAGCAAAGTTGGCACTAGCACTGCGTTATGAATCGCCAGTCGTGCTTCTTTTACGATGCCTTGTCGTTTTACTAATTGGGACAAAGCAACGTTAACTTTGTTTCCGGCAGCTACTCGCCGTTCTACATCCAAATCACATCTTCCGTCCTCACTAAACATACTCCCTAAATACACAATTTCATTCACTTGCTCTAGACGTTCCTGGTTTACCCTAATCTCGCATTTAGTTCTTACGTCATCTCTTTCAAATACAAAATATTTGTGTGATTCAAAAATGTTTGTTTCGAAGTTTGAATGTTCTGTGTCTAAATTATGTATTAGAAATATTATTAGTTGTATATTATTTGTCTAGATTCTATATATCACAAGCTTTTATTACATTTTGGTTAAATCTTCGACAATGTCCCAAAAAACAAGAAAAATGCAAAAAAAGATAAAACGAAATGGATATAAGGGCTCTACTAATAGGATTGGTAACACATAGCTACCATCTTAAAATGATAAACAAATCATATGTCACTTGGATATAAATAATAGCAGAATGACAGATCATACAAATACTTCTAAATAGTCATTTTGCTATTAAGTCATTTAATTTATATTTTTGGATAATTTTGAACAGTCTGCTCGCTTTTATATCATAGACGCCGACTCTAGCACAGTGCCCCTAGGGATTTTTTTCATACCGTCTCACTGCAAAGAAATAAATCCTCAGATTATAGTCAACGAGCTTTCTTTGTGAAGAAATAGCCGCCTGGAATCGTTCCCAAGATTCCATCTTAGTCTGTCTGTAGGTTTTCGTAATGATTTTTGGACCTCTTTCGCATTCAAATATGTAAAAATCTTTACAAATAATACAAATCGTGTCAGTATAAAGATGGTACCGATATTATTGATACTGAAACAGTAATATGTTAACAAATTTTAAAAAAGTAGTTTCCATTTAGATAACTAATTGAATCAGGCGTTATATGGCGGAAATCCATTTAAAAATCTATAATTATTTTTGTTTTTAAATGTTATTTTTGCAACATTCCGCTTTTTTAGAATGTCGTACGATGTCGACACGTGTTTCCACGTGTTGCTACCAAACAGTCTTGATAATGCCTCGTGTGTAGGCAAAACACGTGTCGACATCGTACGCCTTTCTAAAAAAGCGGAATATTGCAAAAATAACATTTAAAAACAAAAATAATTATAGTTTCCATTTGGTTTTAGCTTTTTTTTTTGGGACAAATTTCAAACAGCGCCAATTGGCCCAAAGTGGGCTAATAAAAGCTTGTGGTATAAGATCTAGATAACTGATAAATATACTTATACATTTCTAAATGCACACATATTATACATAGGATATACCCAAACTCCGAAACCAACATTTGTGGATCACACATACTTTTATTTCCACTAATCAATTATTTATGGAGTTTTAAGTCCGAAACCTCGGTGGCATCGGCAATCGGAACAAATATTTTTGCGATCTGCAAATATTTGTTTCGGAGTATGGGTATGTTCTACATGTAACATGTATGTACCACAAGCTTATATAATACTATCTTACTTTGGTCTAGACGATGTTGTGTAATAAAAATGTCCCATGTCTGTTTATTTATTTGATTGTTTGGGGTTGACGCTAACGCAAAAGTATTATAAATATTCGTCTTTAAATAGATTTATGTGTGTTACACATAAAAATTGTTCCAATTCATCAATTACAAGTATAACAATCATAAATTTAATCGGTTTTCCACTGAAATATGTGTAAAGCAATCTCCGGAACATTGTAACAATGATTTGACAAGCGGTCGAGGCGCCTCTAATACTCTTTGTATCGGAGACAAGCAATTCTTTGGTACACTGCCAACTTCGAATAAGTGGAGTGTTAAAGCCTTTATAAGTTGGTGTGTCAAGGTCTGTTCGTCACTTTGTCAATATTGGTGCTGTATCAAAATTAAGCATTCAATTTGATTCGGTAATTGTGTCAATGAGGGCAATTTGGTTCTGAGGGTGAGAAATGTCAACAATATAAGGGAGATTGAATTGAGCGTTTAGATTTTAAATAATAATGATAAATACCTATTGAGATTTAAATTGCTTTTAACAAAGTGCTTTTGTGAAAACAAGAAACTTTATTCAGAATGGTTTACTTATTCCGTGAGACAAAATACAAAAGGTGATATGGAGGGATATAGTGTGCCCCTGCCTACCCCTTCTGAGATAAGAGCGGGATAATTGGGACCAGGGCAAGAAGATGATGATGAATACACGGTAAAGTTGCCAGTGAAAATCCACCTTAAACTTTATCGAGACAATTGCTGAAAGAAATTTTTTTCGAGACTTACGAGTTGAGACTATAGCAGAATCGTAAACCGAAATTGTAAAAGGTTCACTTTTATTCAGAGCTGTGAGTAATCTTGCCAATGTAACGAGATGTGTGTTGGAGCTATGCCAGGAGGACGAAAAATGCCGCAGTGCCCAAGGCGACTCACTTATGCGGCATAGAGCACTGGCTTTTGGCACACTATTGACTTACTTGAACGATAAAGATAGGATTTGTATTCATTTCTTTAGAAAGTATTATTATAAAAATAACTGAACTAGAAAAGATTTGTGTAAATATTTCACGTGACTAGAGGGTTGTTTTGATAGTGGTTTGTGGTTTAGTCTATTTTAGATAATGTCTGTGGATATTTATTTGCCAGAACATTGTTCTGAAGATTGTCATATTTAAAATCTTATCAGAATTCTAAAGATACGAATATATTGCAGACCACTGGTTGGTTTCTTTTCATCCATTCCCAGTTGCTGCAATTCCCATTTATATTTTAAGACGGCGGTCCACTTTCATTTTGTTGCAGTAAGAACAGCTTTTGTTTAGGAGGGACCGCTGTCTGACCTTCCAACCCCGTAGGGGTACCTTCGTCATTGCTTCGTCTGATAACAAACTGGTGCAGCGCTAGTAAATGAGGTCGCTTGAAATTCGGAGATTTGGTAAAGCCCCTTTTAAATAATTATTAAGAGCAACTAGTATGTTAAATATAATACAAATTTAAAGTGGAAAAAGTTTTAGACTGGAGCTGGCCTCGAACTAGCTTCTGGTTTATCGGGCCAGACGATTTACCTACTAGGTTACCGAGACCCACACGAAACTTTTTTCTACAATAAATTTGGGCCCCTAATAATTTAAAATAAGATATGTACAATGTTATGGCTTATTTATTAAGATATCTCGAGTATGTAGATATAAAATAATGATTTTCGGGATTTTTACCTCCACTTTAAAGCGCCATGATCACGGAGTTACTCCATGGACAAGGTAAATATCGCGTTTAATCATTATTTTAGATCTGTTAATGGTAACGATAGCTTAAATTCTTATATATCTCGAGTAATCCATAAAAATTGTAGAATGGTAGGTAAAAGACTCACCTAGCATATTAAATCCGTTGATACCGAAGAGGGCTGCGTCGCCTTGTCCGCCGGGGAACACGTACAGTGTGGGGTGGCTAAAGCGTATGTTGCCGACCACCTCACTGGACACCAACAGCTGGTCCAGACTGGCTGGTACCACGTATGGCTCCAGATATGCTGTGGGACAAACAGAAATAGATATAAGAGAAAGTTTAATACTGAAATTACAATGAAGAACACAAAAGCGTCAAAGTAATACTGTCAAATTCAGCTAAAATTTGAGCGTAGCTCATCATTTCATACGTATTATAAAACAAAGTCGTTTTTCGTTGTCTGTCCCTATGTATGCTTAGATCTTTAAAACTACGCAACGAATTTCGATGCAGTTTTTTTTAATAGTTAGAGTGATTCATAGGGAAGGTTTTTATGCATAATTTGTTAAGTTTTTGTAAACATTAACTTAATTATAACGAAATATGTTGGGGGCGTCAAACAAAATGAGCCGTTTGGGAGCTTTAAACGAAAACGTTGCCTAAACCATTTGAGATATAACAAAATAATGTATCTTGGAATTGAGTAAATAATATAGGTCTAAAAATAAATCCGCGACTCGCGTATCTTAAGGATAACATACTATATCCATTTTAATACTTAAAAAATACAGCAATTATAAAGCGGTAATTTAAAGGCTATTTACACTAACTAACTAACTATCTTCACGCTGTATCCCTGACGGGGTAGTCAGAGAGGACAGATCGCCAGGCTTCGCGATCCATGCATACTTCTTTCGCTTCTTCGAGATTCATCAATCGCTTCATACACGCACGTCTGGGTATCCGAGTACTTTTGACCTTTCCGTTTTTGAGCAATCTGCTCACGTGGTCTTCATATGTAAGCCTCGGCCTTCCCTGACTCCTTCTACCCTCTACTTTTGAACAATATATATTCTTCGTCAATCGTTCCTCACTCATTCGTTGGACGTGTCCAAACCAACGGAGCACGCCCTTTTCCAGCTTAACGCTGACACTTTCATTCAAACCTGCCATATTGCGTATCACTTCGTTACGTATTCGGTCGGCCAAGGCAACGCCGCACATCGAACGATCGCATCTCCACAGCATTCAATTTACTTTCATGCATCTGCTGACATACCCAGGTTTCACTACCGTAAAGCAAAGTTGGCACTAGCACTGTGTTATGAATCGCCATTCGTGCTTCTTTTACGATGCTTTGTCGCTTTACTAACTGGGACAAAGCACCGTTAACTTTGTTTCCGGCAGCTACTCGCCGTTCTACATCCGAATCACATCTTCCATCCGCGCTAAACATACTTCCTAAATACACAATTTCATTCACTTGCTCTAGACGTTCCTGGTTTACCCTAATCTCGCATTTAGTTCTTACGTCACCTATTTCAAATACTAGAACCTTAGTTTTACTTGCATTCAAGCGAAGACCCTTACTTTCACACCCCTCTTTCATATTAGTGACTAATGCCTGTAGGTCGGCTTCTGATGAGGCCATGAGTACCGCATCATCAGCGTACAGCAGACAGTTCACTGTAAAGTCACCCAAATTCACACCCACATTAAAATCTTTCAACTTCTGCAGGCAACTGTCCAGATACACTATGAACAGCCAGGCAGACATGACACATCCCTGTTTGACGCCTGTACAGACATAAAAAAGAGGTGACACATCCCCCCCCTAATCGCACGCAAGCCTTACAGTCCCTATAAAGCGACTGTATTGCCCGCAGTAGCGAGCCGTCCACGCCATATCCGGGCAGCAAGTCCCACAGCGTTTCTCTCACAACGTTATGAAATGCTTTCTCTAGATCCACAAAAGCGCAGAAAACCTTCTGGCTAACAGCCAGAAACTTTTCCGCGATCATGCGGAGAGAAAACACTTGATCCATGCAACCTCTTCCACGTCGGAATCCGCATTGAGCCTCCCATAAATACCTTTCAGACTTTTCTTGCATTCGTGCCGTTATAACCTTTGCATACACCTTACTAGCTAAGCTGACCAAGCTGATCGCCCTGTAGCTGGAGCAGTTTAGGCGCGAGCCTTTCCCTTTGTAAATAGGTACTACAACTGCTACTCGCCAGTCATCTGGGACCTCACCCGTCCGCCAGCACAAGTTGCATAACAGACATAGTGTGTCCCAGACACGCGACCCACCGTACTTGATCATCTCAGCAGTAACTCTGTCTTTTCCCGCAGCCTTACCACATTTCAAACTTCTTATCGTTTGTTCTATTTCTTTCATACTAATGACTTCAATGACATCGGGATCCGGAGCATCGAAGTGAGCTCCACTTCCCGATGTGGCATCTCTGTCTTTTCTTGCATACATCTTTCCATAATATTCACTCCATCTCTGCTCCTGCAGAGATGGAGTCAATCAGTCATTAATCTAAGTAATCTAAATCTAAAAAATAGTAATCGTCAGTTTGGTCTGTTAGGACGTCATTGTTAACACTGAGTACTTTATTCATACTGCAGATTGCCGAACAACTCCGGGTCTTGCCTACCTCTTTCCAGAAGAGCTTGGCATTATCCCGGAAATTGGACGACAACCTTTCATCCGCTTTCATTCTGCACCTTTCACGAGCTTCTTCTATTAGTGCCTTCGTGTTAACTTTCTGCAGCTTGTATCTCTCTTTCATATTAAAATCATTCCGCGAGGCTAAGAAGTCTAGCCATGCTTTCTTCTTCATTCGAACTGCTTCTTTCACTTCCTCATTCCACCATGCATCACGCTTATTACTACTGCCTCTTTTCGTTTCTCCACACACTTCCACAGCGGCATTTATCATACTATCCCTAAGGTTCTGCCATACACTTTCCATTGACGTCGCCAAGCTTTTCGGCTACCCTTTCATTATATTTATCCTTAATGGATGCATCCTGCAGCTTCCAGCTTTTGATGCTATAAGTCGGCTCAGGTTCAGGACACTCGGTACGATGACGCCAACCCGCGAACAGACCCCTAATCCTAGTTATGACTAGGTAGTGGTCTGATCCCAGCTCAGCGCCTCGATAAACCCTTGTGTCCATCACCTATTTACGGAGCCGACTATCCATTAGGAATAGATCTATCATGTTTCTCTTTGACTTACATCTCCTCGTATACATATGAATTTGTTTGTGGTTGAACATTGTGTTCGCCACAAACAAATCCTTTTCCTTACAAAATGCCAGTATTAGCTTGCCAGCGTCGTTCACCCTTTTATCCCCATACTTCCCGAGTACCGACTCAAAACCATCGCGAGCGGTACCCACCCATCCATTCAAGTCTCCACAGGCTATTTACACAAATATATTATTAATCCTTATCATTTTTAATATGTTAGTTGGCTTCAGCATATTATAAAAATTATTTTGGCAAATTAACTGAAACCTTGCAAATTAAATGAAAATCTTAGGCAAAATAATAAAAAAACGTAACGAAATTAATTTTGTGTAACCAAATTCGACCGGGCCGTGCGGGCGTTCGGTATTTAAGAGCGGAGAAGTAATCAAATAATTTGGAAAATATTTATACATTATTGTGAAATTAACAAACGACGGGATTAAATGGGTGCCACGGGGTTCGAAGTATGTCACGGGCGAAGCCGGGTGGGTTATCTAGTTTAAAACTAAAAGCCTTCATATTAAATATTCTCGCTAGTGGTAAACGAGCCGTAAATTTCAACAGTAACTTTACACAAACTTAATTAAATGGAAGCTTTCGCCCACAAGTTGAAAGGAAACTTCATACAAATGATATAACGCTAATGAGATTTTATTCTGTAAGTAATGAAAAATTAATTAAGTTTAGCCCGAGGGTTCCACTGAAAGACTCCTTAAGGGTTTATATTAGAAGATTTCCACGAAGGTAATTATGTGTATATTTCATTAGTAGGAAACATAAATAATAGAAATGTATGTTTGTGGTATCTTAAAGGCCTAATCAGTAGGCAATTTATTCATTATTTTATCTATCACGCCTAATCCCCATATACATATCCCCGTATGCCCACTATTCACCATGTGTATTCCTGTCCCACGTAATAGGTGGTGAGCCCATTGCCATTGAAATAGACAGACGCAGGTTGTGGCTACCTGCTGTTGAAATTTTATAAGCCGCCCATAAGGCCTTCAACTTGATTTAAAGACTGCCAAGTTACTGGCGACCGGGACCACGGTGCCTTCCGAAGCACGGAAACGCTCGCAAATGTAAATGCCACAAAGTGGTCACCCATACGAGGACCAGTCATAGTGAAAGTTGCGTAACTTAGTGATCGTTTACAGCGGAGCCACGAGCGCTTCCAATAATGCTCTAAATACTACAATCTAATAATCGTACACAAAACGGGACGATACTACTAAGGCTTCGTTGTCCGATTCTCTATCCGTCTATCACCCCTGATAAAATCCTAAAAATAAAATAAAATAAGTATTGGAAGGGGGCTCCAATACAACAATCATAATTTTTATGTTTCCGTACCTCAAAAGTACAAATGGTACCATCACTTTGTTGTCCGTACGAACGTGAAACGTGAAGGTACCGAGTTGAAATTAAAACGGTATATTGAGTATACAGTAAGAGTAACGTATCATGTCGCTGAGAAAAAAATCAAAATTCAAAAATATTTTTAAGTTTGATTTTGATTGATTATTATAGCCGTTTATAACGCAACATAATATTATGGAACTCGACTAGCACTAGGCCAGTTTTTTTTTGTTAAATCTCACTTCTCTTCTCTTAAATGCATTCCCAGTAATTCATGCATTCCCAGTAATTCCTAAACCCAACTCGGATTTTTAAATCCTTCAACTTTACATATCTGCAATGAGCAGTTTTTCTTTGGCTTTAAATTTTCGATATTATTAGGTGCGACTACCGTTCGACTTCCCAATACCGTTGTGCCCGTTTCGTTGCTTCATAAGGTAGTTAGAAGGTGTACCGAGCAGCAGATGCTGTGGCTTCGGTCGTGGAGATCTTGACTGAGCTCCTTAAACTGTCACTTCTTAACCGATGAATCAATTTTGTTTGAGGAACTTGAATGGAGATAGTTGGGACTTCGGAGATAGCCATAGGTTGCTTTAGTGATATATTATCTAAAAGCTAGTGTACGAGTTGGTATAATAGGTGTTACATTTGAAGACCACGTACGTAGATTACTCAAAAACGGAAAGCTCAAAAGTACTCGGACACCCAAAAGTGCGTGTATGAAGCGATTAATGAATCTGCAAGAAGCGAAAGAGTATGCATGGATCGCGAAGCCTGGCATTATGTCCTCTCTAACTACCCTGTGAGGGATATAGCGTGAAGTTAGTTAAGATTTATGCCATGTACACATAGATATAAACAAGTTCAGGTACATTATAAGTAAATGTACCTATTTACTTTTTATTGAAAAGGTCTAAAACAATACTCGGTGTTAAATTATTTCAATTTATCACCTCTAACAAAAGGCGTCTGTTTAACCATTTACTGCCAGCGTTTATCAAACGACGCAGCTCCACAGTTCCCGGCAAATTCCCAGCATTCAATAGCTTTTAATAACACAATGCGAACGCAATGAATGTCCCGTTTATGCTTTTAATGGCATTTGAAGTGACTTTACTTAGCATATTGCAAACTGGTTGAAAGCTACTCAGTCATCGATGCTATCGTTATTTGAAAGTTACTTCTGGTTACATTCGGAGTCTTAGCTTCGGGGTTTGGGGTTTCTTTTCAACTATCCTATATCTACTTGACACAGCCTTCTAAATCGATTATCATCCGAGAATTTCATAGAACTCTGTTATGCAAATACTCATGAACTCTAAAAAATTAATAAAAATATAATTGTATGGTCTGTAGGTAGGTACCAGTGTTAATGAATTAGTTTTTAAACCACTGAAGTGGCAAATAACCATACAAAAGTGGTTGGGCTACGTACGTTTGCCATTCAATTTGTAAAACCAAATTATTGGATCACTTGCATTTCCGACCCCGTTGTTTAATCAGGCACTGATGTAAAATTCTAAAGAGTCTTCGCTTCGGAGTTTGGGTTTTCTATTCAACTATCCTCTATCTACATCACACAGACTTCTTAATCAAATATCATCCAAGCATTTCAACCACTGAAGTACCACAAAAGTCTGGTTTGTTGCCCACTCTATTTCCTCTGCAATACTGACATTTCTTCAGAAACCCTCATTTCTCTCAAACTGAATAATTCTTCAAAGTACCAACAGTAATAGTCTTTTCCTTCTCAAACAACCCTGGTTTCTTCAAATGGAGAGTATAGAGGCATATCTCAGTCACTGTTTGCAGTTTTTCCAGCTGTAAATGTGGCCCTCAACCGCAAATTTCGCTATGACCTTAAAAAAAGTGACAATAATCCCTAAACGAAGCTACATTTACCTAACCTGGGAATCTGCGATATAATGAACATTGCAGTTCATACATTCTCATTGCAGTTCATACATTCTCATTTTTATAAATGAGATGTCGTCAAAAGCAGGCAATATGTTTTAATATGACCTATTTCCTAACGAATACCTGAAATCCGCTATTGCGATGCAATCAATGACCTGTTTGCATTCACCCTATTAACTGATATCACATTAATTAGTATATTTTTTACTTTATTTGCCATGTGATAAAGTCCAATTTCCATCGCAACATGTAACTTTGATGCCAGGGTTAGCAAGCTTAATTAGAAGGATGTTGGTAATTATTTTCACTGTGAGTGTGGGTTTGAGCGTTAAAGCGTAATTATGGGCTCATAGAAAACGTGTAAGGTGCTCTGACAACTAACACTTTTTCTGACTAGGGTCGTGATTGTGAAAATGGCCATTTTTGCTAATCAGTGCGGTCTCAATTTTAATATCCGCTACTTTATCAGGAAATTAAAAAGGTTGAAGTCACAAATAGGAATTTCTTTTTAAACTGTAAACTAGCTATATAATTGAAAGAGGTTTTTTATACCACTGAGATAGCAGACAAGCATACGGCCTACTTGATAGAAAGCGATCACCGTAATCTACGGACGTTTGTAACACGAGAGGAATTCGATAGCGTGCGACACGGAGTATGTCAGAGTTATAAAATGTGAAAAACACGTTTATTGTTATGTATTCGCCGGACTTTCCATCCCCGAACATCTGCATCTTTAGTGTCTCCATCGTTATTACGTCCTGGAACCTTCAACGTAATTTCCACAACGACCCAGACCTAAAACACTATTTTCTTTAGTATTAAAAGTTTTAGTAAGTATTAAAAGCTGAGATCTGCTTTTTATCACTTGTATTTTTTCTGCCTTAAATGCCAATTTCGAGATAATGGATTCTTACGGCGAAAGATTTTCTTTTTTTATTGGCTCTCAGATATTAGATCCTGTGAAAGTACGTCTCCAGAGATAAACATTCTATATCGCTGCTGCCAATTTCACTGTGCCCTGGCCTAAAGAACAAAATCATGGTCTCTAGTATCAAATAAAAACTACATAGAAAAAAATGACTGTCACAGAATGATAACACCTAATTTGGGCTGTTCCATTAAAATTTTTAGTTATATTAGCAATAGAGTAAAACAATAATACTGATTTTCTCCACGAAAAAACCTCATTTTTTTTATATCACTGAGGTGGCAGACAAGCCCACCTGATAGAAAGTGGTCACTGTAGCCTATTTTTTTTTTACTATTTTTCCACTTACAGATTGCGCAACCTTAGCCACCCGAAAGAATTGATGTCCTACAGTTCAAATGAAGAAAATTAGAAACCCAGGACTTCTGATCGTCAGAATAACAGCTATGTTAGCTATCCAACGTCTGTAACGTATGTGAAACCTAGTTCAGTAAAGGTTTAAAGCCCTAACTGATTCGCAGAGTTGCCAACCAATTTGAACTTGTAACAAGTTGAGGCTATACCTATATTGCCAATTACCGGTAACTGAGTGGTTAGTTTGTTAAAGTTATCCTGGTTGTTGGTTAATAGAAGTTAATTAGAATTTGTAACTAAGATGGTTGTCAAGTAAGACTGTGTAAGTAAAGAAAAAGAGAAATTCATTTATGAAGAAGAATCTGCAATAGAAAACCGTTATGAAATTGTTATTTTTAAACTTTCGCGGTTTATACTCATATTTTATATACTACTCGGGACTTCACGCGAAACCATTTTGTACGACGTCACCGACGTTTTGAGCGCGTTGCAGCACCCGTGGTCGCGGTTGGACTCTAGTCAACGTTATGAAATTTATCATAAATGTTGAAAAAGTTAGAATATAGTTATTAAACTCGTATATTAGAGAAAAAACAAAACACTCCTTTAACATTACGATCATGGATAAAGTGAGAATAAAAAAGAGAGCTTTTAAGTTATTTCTGTAGATGCTAATAAAAAATTATCAATGTAGAAGCTTTTGAGGAGTAAAAAAGTTTTTGATTTTGAACTCTAAGGAAGGTAATTACGGAAAGAAAAATTGGAAAAATTGCAAACGGAACGGGAAACCTTATAACGCGTGTAATGATGCGTCGTCAAGCCGCGCCATCATACGACTAACGCCATCTATCGGACTGATGCGGCATTGAAGTTACTCCCGTATAAGCGTGGAGTGGGAATTCGAGAGCCCGTCTCCCGCGCCTCGATTCAGCCCTGGGCCCTATATAAGCAGTTGACAGGAAGTTTCGAGAACAACCTAGATTTGTCAATTACGATACTGTGTACTTACCACACAATAGTCTCGAAAGAATGGAATTGAAAAGATAAGTGGTTGCAAATTAATTACGAGTTGCTCAAGTACTTTCCTAAAACTATATAAATTAATATAATATTTGTAAAAATATTGGACCCGGAATATACCGGTAAGTTCTAATTATAATCAATCATCCTTACTAACTTTTGTTCCTGCAGGAAGGCGTGTTTAAATCT
Source organism: Thumatha senex (assembly GCA_948477245.1). Lineage (NCBI taxonomy): Eukaryota > Metazoa > Arthropoda > Insecta > Lepidoptera > Erebidae > Thumatha > Thumatha senex. The sequence goes on along the minus strand of OX419741.1, from coordinate 23,593,860 downwards.
AATTCTATCTATAGTGTTCTTACCTATTTCCTTTTCAGCGTATGTATTACCGCAATTAATAGCTATTTTTGTAAATGCTAAATCTATTACAATCGCTAATTTTCAGCCATAGCTATAAGTGGGTAGGAATATGTATAAAGCCTAAATTTTCACAAGTGTGCCAACCAACCCTTATTAAATTTAATTCTATGTACCTACCACCTACAACCTATATGTAAGACTTCCCGCCTCTCCAGCCAACCTGGGCCTAAGGAGAGGAGTTCTTACCCCAGGCTTCTGTCTTCCAGGGTCCTTTGTTACAGATGAACCTTGACGGTTCCACCACTTACCTACTACTTGTTGGCCGAGCGCTGCTCCGAGGCTCCTTCTGGTCGCGCCTAGACCGGGAGTGGAAGCCGTCGCCCAGCTGGAGAACCCTACGACTGCGAGAGGAACAACATCCGACCCGTGGAAGATCACCTGGCCCTCCCTCAGATAAGTCCAGATTCCGCGGCCTCTCGCGGCAGAGTCCACCTTACGGTTGCCTATCGATATTCGACACCCGCGACCCTGACTAGACTTCTTTTGGCCCTATCGGGAAATATACTATATTATATTCTATCTACTACTATTTTTATTTATCTCCCGTAGGGTCCTGTACACCCTTAAGGTTTAACGAGTTTTAAGGAGCAACGATAAAAATAAGAAGTTCACCACCTTGAACGTTCCACCATGTTGTATATAGAATGACATCACATAGCTAACCACTGTCATCTATACTAATGCAAATTTTAGCAGCAAGAAATCTACTGTGTCCGTGCTTCGTAACACGCGTGAAGTCCTTGGTCCCGGTTGCCAGTAACATGACAGTCGTTAAACCCATTTGAAGGTCTTATGGGTTCTTCTTATGGGTCTTATGGGACTTCAAAAATTTCAACTTCAGGTCGCCACAACCTGTGCCTGTCCATTTCAATACGGCAATAGGCTCACCACCTGTTACGTGAGACAAAAATGCACACGGTGAAATGTGGGTGTACCTAGAATATGCCTCTACCTACCAGGGGGATTAAGGCCTGACAATATGTATTTATGTAAGAAATCTGCTTTAAAATTGAATTGCAAGATTCTCCCGAACAAACGCACAGCGCAAGTTAATAGAAACTTTGTAAAAAACAAAATGTGATACAGAACGAGCACTTTATTGCGTCATCGTCAGCAACGAAATTGTTTGATTACTGTTTAATTTTCATCATATTTGTATCAACTCTCTCCGGAGAAGTTGAACATGACACTCGTGAAATTATTCACAGTTGTGTTTGTGGCCCAAATGATAAGAGACAAGTTAAGCGTCAGTCAGTAAAAAAAAGAAGTGAAAAATATGTTAATTTTTAAATGTTACTATGATATAGAGGAATTTTTTAATGATAAATTGTAATGTTTTTTATACACGTTTGTTATTGTTTGACATTTTAAGATATTATTTAATTTGGACGGACTTTAATTTTAATTTTGATGGACTTGCGTAATTTTATTTTATTGTTGAATTTATTAACATAGAATATCATTAAATTTATTAATATTTTGTACGCCAAAACTGGCAGAATATGATGACACCAACTGAAATATAAGAACTGTACCTGACCATATTCACAATAAATACTATAACTATAAAAAAAAATTGAACATTTTAAGGTTTTTTTAAATTTTAATATAGTATAAAATATTAAATCTCAGATAGCCTGTTACATGGCAAGTGTTTCGGTCGTTTATCGAAGTAAACTAGATAGAGTAAATATACCAAATAGTTAATAAAGCGTGTCATTACAGTCGTTTTCAAGGTGTGTTTGTAAATAGTTTCAAAACACATTTAGACATAATACAGGCTGGATATCTGTACAAACAAATCTGATGATGTCAATATACACTCCCGCTAAGCTCATCGCTAACTCTTTTGATTAAACCATTCCGCAGACGTGCGGCCAAACTTTCGCGTTATGAACAATTTGCCACTAGCGAATGTTCAATTAACTCCCATGTCAGAACTGTATAAGTATTTATACAGTTCTGACATACATCAACTTATAAAATAGGCTTTATACTTGTAGCTTACAGATTAAAAACCATGATTATTGGTTGAGAGAAGTAGCATCGTTTGGCTTTTGATTTTTTGCATTGGTAGGAGAAACTGCCGTCTGAGCTCCCAACCACGTCAGGGCTGCGTCAAAGCGTCATCTGCAAGTCAGCAAAGACTAGTAGGTAACCACTTGGCCCTTTGCAGATTTTGGTGGATCCATTTACGTCCACTGGTTCACTACAGTAAACAATGCTCATATATACTGCTCACGTAACAGGTAAACTGGTAGTAGCCCAAAATAATTTTCCGATCTCCCCAAAAACTTTTTTTAATTGCACATATAAATACAGTATAAATAAATATAGTACAATTATAATAATAATGTACAAAGGCGAGCTTAACTCAGAATTGGGTTCTCTTCCAGCAAACCTTAGGGTGATTGATATGAAAGTGTAATGAAGAGGCTAAAATGATGGGCGATGATGATGCTTAACAAACATAAAAAATACAGTCGAATTTATAACCTCTTCCTATTTCGGAATCGGTTAAAAGAATACTTTTGATTATGCCAAAGGTCTACAACAATGGCTACGCCGTAACACATTTGCTTGACTTTCGTAGCGCTATGCTACGTGCTACACTGATTTCCTTTCAGAAGCACATCTTTTTACAATTTACTACATTTTATATGTGTCAACCTTTGTAAATTGTAGGGTGTCTACTAAATATCAATTTAAGGGATAACAGTTTTTTTATATACTTAGCTAGGGTCGAAAATAAATTGTGTTTAATGTTTTGGTTGAGGATTTTCTCTACTTATAATATACAAAAGTATCGAAAGATGAATATGTATTATAAAATAGAAAACTACCATAAAATAACTGAAAATCTTAACAAAAAAATAATACAGCTACATTTAAGCAAAATAGAATCAATGCTGAAACCCTTAACATTTAACGAGAGGTGTTAAACCTTCGTTAAATATTTACGTTAAATCTCAAAGATGGGTCGGCGCGCGTCTAAATTAACACCTGCCTAGTCACTTAAAGTTTTGAATTTCAAGCCGCTTAGGTAATTTTGTAATCCTTTACTTAAGAGGATTCTATTTCTCCCGCGAGAATGAAATCTGATTTTTCACACAATCTATTCCTATTGTGAAAATGCAACTGTGCGACTAGGTAGAAGCGAGAAGTTTATAAGGATAATCTGTCCCATTTCCAGGACTGGTAGTCCCATACAAAGTCACTGAAGATCGGACTTTTTAAATCTTTATAACGCTTGTACTATTCCACTTTATATACTTTTGCGGCACAACGGCATTTACAATAAATAATAGTTTTAAAAACTATAAAACACGCTTTTTACAGGAAACCGAACTAAAAAATAAAAACTAAACTAACTATCTTCACGCTGTATCCCTGACAGGTTAGTCAGAGAGGACAAATCGCCAGGCTTCGCGATCCATGCATACTTCTTTCGCTTCCTGTAGATTCATTAATCACACAATTCATTACTATTTCTTTTAAAACAAAATGTGTGAATTATATTATAATGTTGTCATAAATACTATTTATTTATTTTATAAATACAACTAAAAAATAGAAGATTAATTTAATAAATTTAAAATAAGAACTAAGTTAAAACTTTTGATTTATATAAAAACAAGAATGGAGTAAATAAGTAGTGAGTGCTTTTTAAGGTATTTACCCAATGTGTAATATACAATATAACTATCGACACAATGCACCCCGCATTTTTTTCTAAAATTTCCTGATATTAGATAAATCGGTTAAAAATAAACGTTGGAAATAAATATTAAAATCAAATACTGCCCTATCGACTATAGATGAAAATTACATAAATTAACAAAAATCTTATTTTGCTAATTGAGAAAAGGAATAATTTTATCAAATTAGTGTATTGTCATCGGTCCTCGATAAATCTACAAAGGTTGAACGAAATCCTTTAAAAGTGGGTCTTAATCGGTTACAAATATACATACAGGTGAAGCTAAAAAAAGCGTGTAAAAGAATAAAAAAAATGGGTGACCACTTTGTTGTATTTACATTTGCGAGCGTTTCCGTGCTTCGGAAGGTACGATAAGCCTTTGGTCCCAGTTGCCAGTAAAATGGCAGTCGTTAAGCCTGGTTGAAGGCCTTATGGGCGGCTTGAAAAATTTCAACAGCAGGTAGCCACAACCTGCGTCTGTCTATTTCAACACGGCAATGGGCTCACCACAAAAGCGGGCATATAATATGCCTCTGCCACCCCTTCGGGGATAAGGCGTGATGGATATTTAAAATGTAGATAAATGTAAAAATATCACGTTATTATGTGTTTTATGAAAATAAATTTCTTATTTTTTTCTTCTATTCAAAATTTCAAATTTCACCAAGTGCTATCGATCAACAGTATAAATAATCTGAAGATTTGACTGTTTAACTGAAGCTCCCGCAACGGAGCGATTCTGTATCCTTAGTGTGCTAACTACGTCAAAAATATAGTATACCTATTTACATACATAAGATGGTACACAGAAATAAAACTGCAAAAATTGAATTACTTTTCCTTCATCAATAACGTGTGAATTATATTGGCCTATGTTGCCATAGATACTAGTCCCTAATGACCTAAATAAATAAGTTAGTCTATATTCGGGCGTTATTGATCGGTCCGAATTTAGTTTCGTGAGTCCATTTGATAGATTGTCGCTTTGTGTACATCATTGGGTGTAGATGTGTATATAGGTATATTCTCGGTACGTAGTATTGTTATAAAGGGGAACTTTAGTTTCAGAGTTAATAGGTTATTTATCATGTATTATTTACATTTAGTTCGTCAAAAAAAAATTATCGTGGCCCCGCGGACTCCGTGTTCTGTAAACGATCACTGCGTGAAGCTACTTTGGCTATGGCTGGTCTTCGGATGGGTGACCACTTTGTGGAATTTACATTTGCGAGCGTTTTCGTGCTTCGGAAGGTACGTTAAGTCGTTGGTCCCGGTTGCTAGTAAAATGGCATTCGTCAAGCCCAGTTGAAGGCCTTATGGGCGGTTTGAAAAATTTCAACAGCGCGTCACCACAGCCTGAGCCTGTCCATTTCAACACGGAAATGGGCTCACCACCTGTTACGTGAGACAAAAATTCATACGGTGAAATGTGGGCGTATAGTATGCCTCTGCCTACCCCTTCGGGGATAAAGGCGTGACAATATGACTATTCACGCTCCGCTTGAGCACCCGAGATTGCATAAGAAGGAAAAGATTTACGCTAGCAAAACGTTTCAGGTTTTTATGAGTCCCACGTACTTGGCGGTACTATCCCAGAGATGTGAGCAGTATTCCACGCATGAATGAATCTGACACTTATTAATTTTTGTCAGTTATTTATCAGTTGTCTAAATCCACAAGCTTCTATTAACGTAATTTGGGCTAGCTCTGTAAAAATGTTGTAGCTTGTACTATGGTTACAAGATAACTGATAAACATACTTATATATTTTCTAAATACATACGTACTCGTAGTATAGATACATAACACCCAAATACAGAATAAACCATCGAGCTCATCACACAAAGTGTCATCCTGGGTGGGCATTGAACCTCTTGCGTAGCGACTGGATACACTCTCACCGCGCCACAGAGGCAGTAAAAATTATTATAAAATTCAATCTAAAACTTTATAAACTGACATTTCAATTGAAATACTCTAAGATTTGAGTAACTACTAAACATCAGAGAATTAATCCTAAACTCAATCAAATTGTGTTAATTACAAACTGTTGGGAACTACACGAGTCGTATTGGCAGTGCCGATGTATCTTGTTACTAGTTCGCCACGTTCCGCAACTAGGAGGAGAAACTCCATATTAGCTACTAACGATTTCTCTTGTGTAGGAATTCTGGTAGGGTAACCACAGAATAAAGTCTTTAGGAGACAGCCTTGTGAACGGATATAATATATCATCATCATTATCATTTCAGTCGATTGACGTCCACTGTTAGGTATAGGTTTGCCTTAAAAGAACTTTCCACCTTTGTGAGGTTGTCAGTCTTTCTTGCGGAATGTCTACCCTCGCTGTGTCTTCTAGTATGCAATATACTCGTATACCGCAAACGTTTAGATGTAATCATCCGATAGTTCTAGAAGCAAAGGGGAACCTTTGCTTCTAGCACACTGCCATTTTAACCGAACATTTCGATTCTGTTGGTGATGCGGATTATTTTTAATATTTTCTTGTTGTAGATTCGTTACGAAGTGATATTTTGAGCTCTTTGCAATGATCTCTGAATAAGCCGGCTTCTCAATGTGAATCATTGTCAGGGGCAACAATTGAAAACTAATTTACAACACTTACCGACAAAATCTTTGATGGCTTGAGAACCGGAGTCCAATATATCAGTAGGGTTGACACGAATCTTGCAATACTTGACAAAAGGCATTTCAGGGAGTTTGGCCCATTCGCCGCCGCCGCTAGTCGAACAGTGAACATCGATTGAAATGGAGTTCTCGTATGCGCGAATCACGCGCTGCACTTCGTTTTCTTGGTAAGCGTCTGTGAAGTCTGCGAGGGAAAATGTCCCGTCCTGCAACAAGACAGATTTGGTAACTACATGTTTAGCAGATTAACTTTTTAAATTTCTTTTGGAAGAACCCGATGACGACATCTAGAGGATTAAGAGTCACTTTCACAGTCCATAAGACTATTTAAGCGTCCCAATGAAGTGCCTCTTTGCGCTCCACTTAAAGAAACCAGGATAGTAATAGGAGGGACTTTACATAAAGTCAGTTTATTATTATATTAGATTTAGATTAGGCTTAAATTTATTTATGAACACACGTATTATCTTTCCGATACATTAAAGGGTTTTATGTCCTGTGCGTGAAAACATTCCTTTTGATGAAATGACACTATTGCTTCGATATTGATTTTTCCCAGCAACGTATAAGAGGTATTGTAAGTATCTTTATACTTTTGTGACACTCTAAACAACAAACTCATGGGCCGATATTGATGATTCTTACTTTATTAAATTTGTCACAAGTACCATCAAAGACATAGGATAAATATATAAATTGCTGGTTTTGTAGTTATCACTTATTTTTAGTATGAATGCCTATGATCATTCCCATATTCAACCGTTTTTCTGTTAGGCGGGGCTGAAACTTAACTCTGACAAAAGTAGCACTATACATTTTAATATTTTACAAACGCAATCAAAAATGGATTAAATAAACTTACAATATTTTTGAAAGATCTATATCACAATATCTCACACCATGTGGTGTACGAGGAAAAGGAAATCAACCCTGTTGTACTCGTAGGAATTTTATTTTATATTTTTTATTTTATTTTAATCTAAAAGTATTTATAAATAACATGGACAATATGTGATTTCAGAAAAATGTGAATAGACAATTTTTATACAATAGTGTCTTTTCACTCCTAAAGTAAACTTTTTTTAATAGTGTACTCACATTTTTCTGGTACAAGTTTATGACACAGTTTTCAGAGTAGCACAGACGTGGTGACATAAAATAACGAATATAAGGACTTATTTCACGCTAAATGAACAACAAAACCCATTTCAGAATTCAACTAATTCAACCAAAGCGCTGAAGCGCTCGTGGCCCCGCGGTCTCAGTGTTCTGTAAACGATCACTGAGTTACGCAACTTTCACTATGGCTGGTCCTCGGATGGGTGACCACTTTGTGGCATTTACATTTGCGAGCGTTTCCGTGCTTCGGAAGGCACGTTAAGCCGTTGGTCCCGGTTGCCAGTAAAATGGCAGTCGTTAAGCCTGGTTGAATGCCTTATGGGCGGCTTGAAAAATTTCAACAGCAGGTAGCCACAACCTGCGTCTGTCTATTTCAACACGGCAATGGGCTCACCACCTATTACGTGGGACAGGTAAATCCACACGGTGAAAAGTGGGCATATAATATGCCTCTGCCACCCCTTCGGGGATAAGGCGTGATGGATATTTTTATTTTTAACTAATTCAACCACACTTCACTCCGAACCCTACACATTCCAACCGAAACCGACTATAATGGATTCTATTAGATACATTGCGTATTCCCTCGATAATGTGCCCTAATTTGTCTCAAAATGGCAGCGGTTTCGATCTGATGCTGTTGATTTTAGGTGACGTGAAATACATTTGCATTTGGGGTTTTGCTCAGAGGTTGATTAAATATTTCGAACGATTAATTTTGTTTCGGTGTATAACTGTATTTCATTATTTGCTTTGGAATTCTTGGTTATAAAGAACCAAGGGGTAATATAGGTTCATAATTATTTACACGCTTCGCAAATACTCATCGTCACAAGTCGTGCCTTAGGTGAAAAATAAGTAGTGTAGAAGTGTAATTAGATCTCATTTTATTTTAGATTTTGAATACAAACGTCATAAGCTTGACCTTGAGAACTGATACCGAATTGCTGCAATACTTTATTTTTAAGATTGTAAGAAGAAGAATTCCGTTTGACCCACTAAACTATCTCTTCAAGAGCTATAGAATCTCACCCAACGAAAAGCAACAGTTATAGTATGATGAACGTGATCACACCCAAACATACTCTTCACAAACTTGGTTGTGTTGTCGTGTTGATGTGCAATTGACTGATAGATTGCAATTGAATTGAAATCTTTTTGAATTGAAACAGGTATTGTTATATTGACAAAGGAGAAAGAAATTATAGAAAGAAGCTGATATACGTACTTGCATAATCCATGAGCCGTTTCCAGCAAAAGTATATCCAGCGTGGACGAGGTGCCTGTGCCTCGTGAAGGAGCTGAGCAGGTTGCGCATGCACTGCATCAACGTGTTCATCTGCGGGTGAATCAGGATCTCGGTGACCAGGTTTTCCGACGCAAACTGGATAAGGCGCTCGCCTGGAACAAGAGCAAAATTAAATTTACCAACTCCATAGCTATTGGCTGATTCGTTTCTGTTAATACGGATGACCTCAATTTTTTGCCAATAATTTTATTTTTGCAATGAAATGTAGTTTACACCTAACCAATATGACAAATTTTATCAATATAAGCACAGTGAAATTTTAAGTGAAAACTTCTTTTGGCGCGGTACGCATATTTTTAGATGAGATAAAATCTCTGGACTCTCGACACCGTTACGAGACGCAGCTATGGTGTGTGCATATATGCATGTATATATTTTTTGTGTTTAGATAAATAAATTATTAATAAATTTAGTTTTCACTTCTTTCGGCACTGCCGCCATTTTATCCAAAATTTGTTTACAAGAAAGTTAAAAGACTGTTGAAACGTCTATTTAGATACTGCTTTACATTATAAATAAATATCGTTGGGACAACTCACACACTAATTGTGTTATCTGATTCCAAACTAAGCAGAGCTTGTATTATGGTAACCAGTTAACTGATAAACATACTTATATATTTCTAAATACATACATATAATAGGTAAATAACACCCAGACACAGAATAAACCATCGCGCTCATCACACAAAGTTTTATCCTGGGTGGGAATCGAACCCACGAACTCTTGCGTAGCAGTCGGTTACACTCCCACCGCGCCACAGATGCAGTCAATATTATTTTTCGTGTTTCTGTAATAAATTTTTGAAATTAGTATTACAAAATATCGATATTTTTGTTTAAAATGGTTCGCACTCCAGCAGACTGCCATAAATTATTAGAAGTAAAATATATGTGTATATTATGTCACGGGCAAAGATGGGAGGTACAGTTAATACAAAATAAAAAAAAATCGTCCCAACATTTCTGAAGTTCTTTAAAATTGCGATCTTTAAAAAGAAATTCCAAGTTCAAAAGGAAAAAAGAAACGTTGAAATATATCATAGCCTAGCAAAGTGTTCCGCATTGCGTCATCTTCCTCAACACATTCATATTCTATGCGCCCCCATTCACCGTTGCCATTCCATTCAGCAAATTCTGTTCGTCACGTATAGCAATCGAAAGTCGATTTTATTTGATCGTCTTAGGGAAAGCTTACTTAGTTTTATCACAGTTAGGGTGAGGCGGCTTCTAGCTATTTGTGAATTGGTTTAATATTCTTTTCTATTATCAGGTAACTTTCATCGCTGTTTTTGATTTTTTTCGTGACAATACAGTACTCTTGTGCGGTAAGACGGGGCTCTACTAAGGTCTCCAGCTAGATTAATCTGAATGTGATTCTGAATCCTGGTAATGGCATACAGAGGAAAAACTTATAACAAAACGCTGTACCACCCCATAATGGCGTAGAGAAGAAAAACTTGAAATAAAATGCTAAACGGTAAACCCCAAGACGGTAAGGAAGTCTACGTCTAGCAGTGGATGGAGATAGGCAGATTTGATTGACTGATGGCTTGTATAGGTAAACGGAGTTTAAATTTATAGTCTGATTTTAGATCAGATGCCTTAGCAAATACACTACTGTAACTTAAAAATATAGCAAACTAGAGAACATATGCAACGACACTCATATGAATTTTGGCCATTGCACAAATATGTATTTCCCGTGGGAATGAAATGATTTTCTGGAGTAAAAAGTAAGTGGCAGACCAACAACTATGTCAATTTATTGACATAAAAACAAACACACACACTTTCTATTATAATAGAAGAATCGTTAATTTCTATTATAATAGAAGAATTTTTCCTCCTATTAAAAGCCAATATAGGATCCAATAGACGTCTCCTATATTGGCTTTTATATATACATCGGCTATTGTTTCCAAAATGTCAAAGGCGCTTGAAATTTAAGCGGGTCGCACTAATTGATGTTTCGGTACAATAAAGCGACATTTTTATTCAGGTTTCAAAACTTTTGTCCACGATGGGTACACAGGTGTCATTACTTTTGTAGCTAGAGCCGAGTTAAACTTGTAACAAGCCTTAATTGGGCAGTGTCGGGTAGAATGATGTTTTATAATGATGCTGTGCCGTTCTATAGCCCGGGAGAACGTTCTGGTAACGCAAATTGGGTAGTTTTAGGAGTGTACTTAAACTCGTAGTAGGACTGCTCTAAAATTTATACATTTTACTTATTTTAAGTAAAAATTGGATCAGTTATGGCCTCCGTTATCGGGTGCATGTGTAGCAAGGCCGGAGCTCAGGCAAGGTTGAATGAAAAATACGATGAGCCGACGAAAAACCCACAGGTGAACGGGCCTATAGGAGTCAGCCTACATATGAAAAAAGTAACGAAAAAGCTCGATTCCTACTTTGAAAATACTCCATTCTGATAGTCAACATACACTGCATGAAGACACACAACTTTGGGGAACTTGCAAAAGGTTGAAGTCAGCTCCGTTACAAACCTGGCAATATGTGACCAGGTGATTATAAAAGTCGTTCCCAAAAAGCTCAAGGAAATTATCGCTGCTGTGAACAATTGCCATTGTAGCAAATCACATACCTAGAAGAAGCAGGCACCAATCACTGGTCAATCCAGTCATTAGTGCCCGCTTCGATTACAATGACACTTTGTACTAAAAAAAATTACGTAACGCGATCGAAATTACAGGAATGTAGGGCAATGGAATCTAATATCATAAAACCTCGCTTTTGTACCCATTCGGGTAAACACTAGAATAGGTACGCATTGTTAAAATTAGACACCGTAAGTGTATTCTGTGACGGTACACGAAGAAAAGACAATATAGGTAACATCGAATATGTATATGAGATATGAAGATATAGATGGATGAAGAATCTTGTACCACTTGGACTCATCGGCGGTGATCGTGCATAGCTGGCCAGTAAGCACGCGATGACGGCCGACACAACCTTGTAAAGACTTCTAAGACTAACTATCTTCAGGCTGTATCACTGATGGGGTAATCAGAGAGGACATATCGCCAGGCTTCGCGATTTATGCATCCTTCTTTCGCTTCCTGCAGATTTATTAATCGCTTCATACATGCAAGTCTGTGTATCCGAGTACTTTTGACCTTTCCGTTGTCCTTTGAAGACTTCCAGCAGCAACAAAAAGATGAACATATAGTTTTCGCTAACAGAATACCCAGTATTTGAATTGCAATGGCTTATTCATGTGACTACGGGTGTATTGAACCAAAATGTACGTGAAAATGATAGAATCTGGAAAATGTCATAGAAATATTGTTGTGTTAGAAATATTCGAAGCGTGAAATTCCGTTTATGACGAAAATTTGACCACAATTATTCAACCGTGGGAACATTTTCTACTTCTCTTTTATACCACTGAGTTGACAGACGATACGACTCACCTGATAGAAAGTGGTCACAGTAGCCTATGGACGTTTGCAACACCTAATGTGAGGCAATCGCGCTGCAGACCTTGCAAAAAGCTTCTAAACCTATTTTGAAGAACCTCATAATCAAACCGTTAGGGAAACCCCAGGCATTGAGTTCATCCGTTCATTCTGTCGGACCTTACCAAATGCAAGCGAGAATTGTGAGGGTGAACATCCTGTCTGTTATGAGAGATGTGATGATAGAAAGTAGCCGTGGGCATCATATCAAACAATTCCTCAGAGCACAGACCTTTGTAATATAACACTGATAATACAATACGCATAATGTCAAGAGGCTCAACACCTGCTAGCAATTAGTGTGAATATTTATTTTTAATATACCTAGTATATGAAAATAAAATTCGATAATATAAACATAAGGCGTGACTGATAAGCATAAACCATTTGAATAAACACTTAGGTGTACGAAGAAAGCTTTCAGGCACGACACTTTACGAAATAAATTGAATAGCATTTCAATTAGGCACCATTTGCAATGTAACGAAATTGTTATACTCAACATAGCACTGAGCGCCGAAATGCAAAACAATACATTTGCATAATGCTGAGTGAAACCGATTTTGAAACTGATTTTCTTAAAGTTTTATACCATCTTCTACTATACTAATATATGAAGCTGAAGTTTACTTGTTTCGTTCAACGTGCTAATCTCAGGAACTACTTACAAATTCGAATTGAAAAAAATATTTTGTGTTGAATATCCTATTTATTTAGGAAGGCCATAGGCTATATATCATCTCGCGAACGGAGCAGTAATAACGAATGTAAGAAAAAATTGAGCAAAATGTTGTATATTTATGGGTATGCAATTTTTGTATATAGACTGAAGTAAAATTGGCACGCACTATTATTATATTACTTTCGTCTCTATAAGATTGCGAGTGAGAGGATGCGAGCAAAATTATTGCAGAATTAACAAATAAATAATTAGGTACCTAAACAACAAGTGCCCTGGGACACTAAATAAAGAGACTGAAAACGTTAGTGACGTCAATCTGCAGAGGCAATTTTCTCTAGCCTTGGGCAAAAAATGCTCAAATAACACGACAAACTGATCAAACCACCTCGCACGGAACCCCTGGGGAGTCAACAAGGGAATAGAATAAATATTGGCTTCTCAAACACGCACACAATTTGGGCGTATTCTGTTTACTGGTTTGTACTACACTACATAGGTACGGCAAGAAAACAGCCAAGACAATGTATTTGTGATATGAAATGGTTTCACTCGCATAGTACTCGTTTCCGTGCGAAAACGGGGATAAAATGTAACCTAAGTTACTTCTAAATTCAGATATTTACCTGCGAAAGTCCTGTTAAAATCGATCTAGCCGCTACAGATTAGCGTCACAAATAGTAAGTAAAATGTAAAAAAAATATTGCATATGCAAGTTTCGTATATACCTTCGTAAGCATGAGTTGTCTAGATACCATGCCACAAGCTTATATTAGATTACTTTAGGCTGGACGACGTTGTGTAAAATATAAAAAAGTGTGTGTACCAGAGTACACAGGTAAGTAGTGAAAATTCTTTACGACATGTTTTTTACAGCTATAAAATTTCTCTCATACGTCGAAAAATAATCTTTACTTATACTAAAGAAGTTTCCCTCCAAAACAACATGGCGCGTAACTGAAAACTGTGACGATTTATTTCAAATTTATCTCAACATTGATAAAGAAATTTCACTTCAAAAATGTCTTATTATATTTTATTATTAAATGTTGAAATGAAATATCTTTTTTGAAAAATAAAATGACATGTTTCAAAATGTCTTATCAAATAAATTTAATTTTAAAACGACTGCTATTGAACATTTCAGGAAATTTTTAGACAAAGAAAGGGTTATTTTATAAGCTTCTGCGCGAACACAAAGGTAAGCCACGGGTGCCACGGGTAGGCTTAGAAAATAATGACGATACTAAACAACGTAAAACAAAGCTTTCTTTTTGGGACAAAAGAAGGGTGTTACAATACTGCTTACTTTACAAGCTTTGTATGTGTGACCTTGAACTTTGTTTATTACTTATACCTATAGAAACTGTTGATTGGCGAAGGTTTGTTCGTAAAGACGTTGAATATGAAACAGATGCTATGTTATACCATGTTCATAGTAACAAAATATAAGCAATCATCTGTGACAACTGTATTAAATATCACTAAGTACACTGTGATTTCTTTTATGTCTAATTATTGAATATTTATGTTTCATTTTTTAATAAAATAAGAAGATGTCTTTTCTTAATAAATTTTTAAAAAGTGAAAAATCTCTGGTCATACTCTTAAATGACGGTTAGAATATGGTGAAGAATTTCAACTTGTTTCGATACGGTTCGGGTAGTTTAGTGGCTGGAACGTTGCCCTGGTTAGGCAAAGGTCACGGGTTCATTCCCCATCTCAAATCGAATTGTCTTTTTTCACACACAACATTTACGAGAAATTTAGCATAATAATGGTTTTAAAAAAATAATTATTAATTATTAATTAATTAATTAATTAATATCCATCACGCCTTATCCCCGAAGGGGTGGCAGAGGCATATTATATGCCCACTTTTCACCGGATGGATTCCTGTCCCACGTAATAGGTGGTGAGCCCATTGCCGTGTTGAAATAGACAGACGCAGGTTGTGGCTACCTGCTGTTGAAATTTTCAAGCCGCCCATAAGGCCTTCAACCAGGCTTAACGACTGCCATTTTACTGGCAACCGGGACCAACGGCTTAACGTGCCTTCCGAAGCACGGAAACGCTCGCAAATGTAAATGCCACAAAGTGGTCACCCATCCGAGGACCAGCCATAGTGAAAGTTGCGTAACTCAGTGATACGCGAGACCGCGAGGCCACGAGCGCTTTTAAAAAATTATCCATTTATTTTCTTCTTTGAATTACACCGAATGTATTTAGTCCGAGACTTCCAGGACTTTAATTGGTCGTGCTAATTAGTGTCAAGCACATAAGACGTTTTAGCCTTTTTGTTACCACCTCACTAAAAAGGCAACGGGTTCAAAATTTCTTCCAAATTTAACATCTAAAATAGACACAAATAATTTTAAATTTTTTTGGCCCTTTAGACCCACCCCAGTTCCGTGCTTCGGAAGGCACGTTAAGTCGTTGGTCCCGGTTGCCAATAAAATGGCAGTCGTTAAGCCAAGTTGAATGCCTTATTATGATGGCTTAAAAAATTTCAACAGCAGGTCACCACAGCCTGCGCCTGTCCATTTCAACACGGCAATGGGCTCACCACCTGTTACGTGGGACAAAAATGCATACGGTGAAATGTGGGCGTTCAATATGCATCTGCCTACCCCTTCGGGGATAAAGGCTGTAATGTATCATTTTTTACTTATTTTTTTTAATTAAATTTTTCATTATTCATTCTCTCAAATTATCTGCATGACCATTATCTGTAGCATTCATAGGCCTTGATAATTCAAGAGTTTTTATGCTCTCTTAATGTTTGTTTACCTTTTGTAATTTTTAATGTCAGTTAATGACAAACCTAGATTTTATTTTTAATTTATTGGAAGAGCTGCCAGTAGGTTAGGTTGTATAGATATTAGACCTTGTTATAAATTTATATTCTAAATAACTTAATTCTAAACTTGTTTAAATTTTGAAATGCTCTGGAAAAGAAGGAAGCCGGGGCCGTCAAATCGGTCTACTTTTGGTGCTCACCTTGAGAGGAGGTGCTGGGAATAAGTGCTGAGTGTGAGGGTTGTGCTCTCCAGAAATAGTGAAGTGATGGTCTGCAGTGTTGTGTGTTCTTAACCGGCTCTGTGAAAGACGCCGACCGCTCGTCAGTTTCAGCCCTCTACCTGCCTGAGTTCGCGACCAGTTTTCTAAGAGGTCGGTGACGTGGAGGCCTTGAGGGGATTTGAGGCCCCCTTCTCAGCGACGTGGAGGCCTACTAGAGGCCCCCCTTCCTAGCGATGTGGAGGCCTACTCGAGGCCCCATTTTAGCGGCTGTTCTTGAAGAAACAAGACTTTAATTTACTCCCGGCTTTCCTTGGTTTTATTTTCTTAACATTTTTATATTATATTAAATCAACTTTACCTTTTCTCCTTTTTCTTTTACTTTTCCTTTTAAGCCAGGACTCCTCCAGTCCTGGTGACAGTTTCCTCCTAAACTTTACTTTTTCCCCTCCCGGAAAATAGTAACGTTAAAGTTTGGCGCCCAACTTCTTATTAACCCCCCCCCCCCCCTTTTTTAATTATTTTCAGGTTCTCTAAATTCCAAAACAAACTTGCTCAAGAGATTTTTATTTGGTAAGCTTATATTTTCATCACCTCGTCCACCTCGACCTTTACAATACTTCTTTACACCCTACTTATACATCACTATACTGCATCCCACACACTTGCACACCTCTGCGGTAACCCTCTGGTAATCGTACCCAGTCTTCGCTAGTGAGTGTTCTTAAAACCATTCGTGGTCTCTTATTAGTTGGGGGCTGGGACACTTCACGACGGCTGCAGGACAATATCCTGTGGTTGTTTATACAAAACTTAACATAAATCAACACTTTAAACATTACTTCATTTAGTTTGATTTGTTACTACGGCAACATTGTTACCATGGCAACATGTGGTAATAAACTCGTTTATTATTTTAAAATCTTTACAAAATTTATAAAATGTATCTAATCCTTCTGGGAGATTAGCACGTTGAACTTTTCGCTTATCATGCTTTGATTTTGATCTGAAACATAAGAGAAACTGTCACCATTTTTTTTTTCACTTTGGAGCGGCTTAAGAGGAAAATGGCACGTTTTATATTTTGTTGAAAGTGTCGTTTTATATGTGCTGTGTTTTTATATAAATTGTTTAATCTTATTTTTTTTTAAACTTTAATGTTTCAACGGTTTTTTTTCCTTGATATCTCTAAAAATATTTTTTAATTATCATTTAACATTAAGTTCATTGTAAATACTTCACAAGGTTTACTTTCTCCAAACACTTTTGGCATTTTTCCTTTCTGTTTTTTCTTTTTTCTTCATAGAGCGGTACACAACTCTTAAAATAAGCCATTGTGTATCGTTTTTATTACTTCAACTTAGCTTCTTGAAAAGGCAATTTTGCTTTTTACCTTGACTACTTTTCTTAAGCTGGAAAGCTTTATTTTTAATACTTGAACTACTTGAAACTTGAAGGCTTTTCTTAAGCAATTATGCTTTCAAACCTTGACTGCTTTTCTTAAGCTGGGAAAGCTTTGTAAATATTTCTTTTAATTTTAAGGGGTTTTAAAAAAGGTGCGGATTACGACACCTAATTTAAATAAATAAGCCATCGTAATTTAAAAAAAAAATGTTTTTTTTTCCTTGTGGAGTATGTGTCATAGAATGTGAACCATATCCCCTAAGTATGTTAGTTATGTATGATTGAGGGAGTATGAAATGTGGGTTGATGAAAGGTGTATGAAAGAGCAAGGTTTTTCTTTTACAACATCGAAATTTTCTCAGTTGTTAATTTTCAAGGGTTATCGGGTAACGTAATTTTTATCTTTTGTAAAACTTTCTGTACCACTGTAAATAGTCATATAGGTTAATTTTAGCTGGTCAATGCCTTCTTTCTTATAAACAAAATTTTTTCATTACAATCAAAAATTTTCCGGGGTTGTCGGGGAAATGTAATGTATCATTTTTTACTTATTTTTTTTAATTAAATTTTTCATCATTCATTCTCTCAAATTATCTGCATGACCATTATCTGTAGCATTCATAGGCCTTGATAATTCAAGAGTTTTTATGCTCTCTTAATGTTTTTTTTTTTTTTGTTCTTGTGGCGATACTCTCTTAATGTTTGTTTACCTTTTGTAATTTTTAATGTCAGTTAATGACAAACCTAGATTTTATTTTTAATTTATTGTTAGAGCTGCCAGCAGGTTAGGTTGTATAGATATTAGACCTTGTTATAAATTTATATTCTAAATAACTTAATTCTAAACTTGTTTAAATTTTGAAATGCTCTGGAAAAGAAGGAAGCCGGGGCCGTCAAAGCAGTCTACTTTTGGTGCTCACCTTGAGAGGAGGTGCTGGGAATAAGTGCTGAGTGTGAGGGTTGTGCTCTCCAGAAATAGTGAAGTGATGGTCTGCATTGTTGTGTGTTCTTAACCGGCTCTGTGAAAGACGCCGACCGCTCGTCAGTTTCAGCCCTCTACCTGCCTGAGTTCGCGACCAGTTTTCTCCGAGGTCGGTGACGTGGAGGCCTTGAGGGGATTTGACGCCCCCTTCTCAGCGACGTGGAGGCCTACTAGAGGCCCCCCTTCCTAGCGACGTGGAGGCCTACTCGAAGCCCCATCTTAGCGGCTGTTCTTGAAGAAACAAGACTTACTCCCGGCTTTCCTTGGTTTTATTTTCTTAACATTTTTATATTATTTTAAATCAACTTTACCTTTTCTCCTTTTTCTTTTACTTTTCCTTTTAAGCCAGGACTCCTCCAGTCCTGGTGACAGTTTCCTCCTAAACTTTACTTTTTCCCCTCCCGGAAAATAGTAACGTTACAAGGCGTGACAATATGTATGTATGTATGTATGTATTTAGTTGCTATCGGCTGTTGGTACGAGTAGTTTGGCAGATAAGCATAAGGCTCTCCTGATCAAAAATATTCACCATAACAATTATGCTATGGTGAATATTTTTCACCACTTACCTGTGTACTCTGGTACACACACATTTTTAAAATTTTACACAACGTTGTCTAGCCCAAAGCAATCTAGTATAAGCTTGTGGTATGGTATATAGACAACTCATAAACATACTTATATATTTCTAAAAAAATACATATTACAAGTACGACACGCCCAAACTCCGAAAACAGTATTTGCGGACCACACTAATATTTATTCCGACCCGGGAATCGAACTCAGTACCTCAGTGCGACAGTCGCATACGCCACCGAGGCCGTAAAACTACTAAACTTTTTCTACTATTTTTGTACTAGTTCTACCGTAAAACCATGACAATGTTCATCATAAATATCGTAATTTTTATTTAAGTCATATTTTTATAATCATCAGCATTATGTCAGCTATTTAGAGTGCTCTACTGTAAGAATGAATCCTGTAGTAAATGTAGACCACTAAAACATACAGCTTCTTTGAATTCTGCGTTTTTATACAAATAAAATATGTATGTTTGTAATTACAAAATAAAAACTTTTCACTGCTTACGAAGGTATATACGTAACTTGCATTAAAAAATTTTTTTTTTTTATAATATACCGGAGGTGCTGCAGTGGCGATGCTGACCCTATATACTATGATACTGGCAACCGCGTCCATGTACCTTTGTACTATAAAAAAATATTTTACAACCAGCATTCAATAGTCCAACTAAACATAATTTTCCCTGACATTTATTAAATCCGATCCGGTGTAATACAAGCGGCTTTTCAACATAATCAGATTATGTAAACGTTCACGTATCGAATATGGGCTAAACCAAAATGTCTAGCAGCCCATATTTGATATGAGAACGGATTTATTAAATATCACAGGAAAAAATAGCTTATTTAGGTACTTAACTGTCAGTTAAATAATAAATTCACTTTGGGTTTCATTTATGACTTTATTATTTTTGGGTTTCATTTATGACTTTATTATTTTTGGGTTTCAGATATGACTTTATTCCTAAAAATGGAGTTTATTCATACAGCATTAAACGTGTTAATCCTGACAATTTGTGTATAGGTTTCGTGTTTGCCTCATTCTCATGTCAGCCTCGCTGACCGGTAATCAAAGTGTATTTCAGACTCCAAGATTTAAATATTAAATGTAACCAGGAATTTACACTAAGGTGTATTAATAATATAGGGATATATCAGTCATTTTTAATTCGAACGACCGTTGATCGATATACGCGCTTGTAAGGCCGTTTTCACGTTAACCGACTTTAACGACCATTGCGCTTGTAACAGTGCCAAAATATCGGAAATATATTATAATACATGGTTAATATCCCGCTAAGTCGAATACTAGTGACCATGAAAGTTTAATTTTAAACGGCAATGACCTCACATCCAATTACGTGGGACAGAATATAAACGGTGAAAAGTGGGCGTCTAATATGCCTCTGCCACCCCTTCAATATAAAATCGATAAGAGCATATTCTAGTTCCCATATTGTATGTGATTATAATTACAGATCCATTAAAACACCACAAATTTTATTGCACCCATTAGAATTTGGAATTTTTAAATAGGAAATATATGCAAAAATATAAGAAAATAAGCGCAGATTGCTGTTAAAATTTCATAATAAGTTAATATAAAGGAAACCACCTCGGCAATGGACTCACCATCTATTTCGTGGGACAGAAATGCACACAGTGACATGTGAGCGTATAATATGCCTCTGCCACCCCTTCGAGGATAAGGCGCGATTGATAAATAAAGTTAACGGTAAAATATATCTTAAAAAGCGAGGAATTGATGGTAAAATCTACTTGTTTTACACGCTAAGCTCTCAATAGCGCAAATTTCTCAGAAAATGGAATATTATATAAAATTTTCCCGTGTCATAACAAAAAAAGGGAAAAAAATAGACACATAAATCAATCTCGATTCATCCACTTTATACTTGGTTCAAGGGAGCCAGCCAGCCAGAAATGTAGATAAGGTTTCACGCTAAAGTTTGGCTTCAATTTATGTTCCCTATATTTCGGGACATAACAATGGCGGCGGAGTGGTTTTCAAAGAGTTTTGTATACACCTCTTTACTTAACAGTTTGCTTTAAAAAAAAAAGGAATTATACACAGTTCGTCAGTTCGACGATAAAGCGTCGCTAGTTTATTATTCTCTAAACCTTACTTCGTTAAGCATTTACACACGGTTAGCCCTAAGATAGGAAACCGTTTATGGTATTTCCAATAAGCCATTAATCCAGAGATGCCAGTAATATTTTTTTTTTATTAAGTGCCTTCGAGAATGCCGTTATGCGAAACCGGTTAGGTTTATCAAACAAATGTTGTGGAATAGTACAAGTGTTGTTATTGAAAATGTGTAGCAAGTTCCACCAAGTGCCATCAATCAACAGTATAAATTATGCCAGTAGGCTTAACTTGCCAAGCCAAGTTGAAAGCCTTAAGGCTTGTAAACTTAGAACAGCCCCTTGGCACACCGGCCCCTGTCCATTTTAAAAGGGCAATAGACTTACCACCTATTACGTGGGACAAAAGACAACTGATAAAATGTGGGCTTTATGCCTCTGTCTACCCCTTTGGAAAAAGGCGTGTCTCAAGTATTTTTAAGAAGGTTAAAGCTTAGAACGAACTACTTGTAAATTGATATCTATATTTGACACATCTATTTTAAAAAAAAAAGGTCAATTCATGACCCTGAAGTGGTTGAGCCCCAAATGAGATCTATTTTTGGTAAAGGTGATATATGGTCAACTCAGTTTATTTTAAGCATCGATCCGTCATAGTTTTACCTTAAACTTACCATAAACAAGTTAGTGTTTTATACTTTATTGAAACAGTAAATTGTATTTAGAACTTATTAAAAAAGAAGTGGCCAAAATAAAAAATCAGCCAAAACAGCGAAGATGAATAAAGTTTGTAAAGAAATTTTCCTTATTACAATTCCAGCTAAGAATACCAGTCAAAATAATCCCCATAATATTCCCAATCAACCTAAGTAATATGGATTGCAGCCGTCTATCAAGATGTATCGACGATCAATCAGTGTTACCACATGGCGGCAGGGAGTGACGACATGACGTATTAGGGTAAACGACATGTGTGGCTCACTACATACATATATTTTTACTTAGTATCATTTACACACAAACATTGACACGGTTTTATTCCTGAAGGGGTAGGTAGATAGATAGATAATTAATTTATTAGGCACAGGTATACTAGACAGACCACGTGAGCAGATTGCTCAAAAACGGAAAAGTCAAAAGTACTCGGTTACTCAGACGTGCATGTATGAAGCGGTTAATGAATCTACTGAAAGCGACAGAAATAGGCTTGGATCGCATTGGCCCAGTTGTGACGACCTGCTGTTGAAATTTTTCAAGCCTCCGATATATCTTTCAACTTCGGTTGACGACTGCCATATTACAGGCAACTGGTTGTACCTAATTGTAGTTAAGAATTTTATGTTACCTTTGTAATAGGTTTTTGATGTAGTTTTCTTTCTTCCTCTCGGTTAGGTACTGGATATTTTGAGAAAGAGACGGAAATATGTTACAGAAAAACGGAGAAGCGCGCTCTTTTATCTGACCAGTAAGCGCGCGGGAGGTGACAGATAGACATGGCAGCTGTGAGATGGTGACAAATCATTTTGAATATAGAATTACATAGATTTTCATACTTGCAATATGTTCGACCATCGTAATAATATTATAAATGCGAAAGTTTGTGTGGATGTTTGTTACTCTTTCACTTAAAAACTACTGAATAAATTTGAATGAAACTTTATAATAATTATATTGTGGGACACTATTCACACAGCGCCATCTAGCCCAAAGTAAGCTAATATTAGCTAGTGTTATGGGATCTAGATAACTGATAAACATACTTATATATTTCTAAATACATACACATTATAGATAAATAACACCCAGACACAGAATAAACCATCGTGCTCATCACACAAAGGTTTATCCTGGGTGGGAATCGAACCCACGACCTCTTGCGTAGCAGTCGGATGCACTCCCACCGCGCCACAGAGTCAGTCAATAATATAGCTTATACATCAGAATAACACATACTACGCTACTTTTAATCTCGGTAACAAGTTCCTGCGGGAAACGAGAACGGGAAAACTTCTCTACGCGGGCGAAGACGCGGGCGTCAACTAGTAAATAATAAATTGACTTCACATATATTTCATCTTAATTTTATAGTAGAATAACATGTCAGATACTGTTAGGCCACGTAAGGCTCTAGAGAAGAATTGTCACATATTAGGTGTTTACAATAGATCTGTTTAGGTCGCAGTGCTACAGGATTTTTTTACCTGCTACTGCCTCTTGAACATATTAATACCCTGATCACACGTCCTTACAAACATCGCACATCGGTAAGGTAAGCAATTACAGTAGAACAATGACAAAAGTCTACCTTTATAATCCATAGCATTATACCTCCCCACCTAGTAGTATTATACTAGTATCATGTTAAACATTGTCTCTTAAAAGGGTGGAAGCTCTTCTTTGTATTAAAATTATATTATTTATCACATAAGTACAAATGTGACGCAGGTGAAATAATTTATCGTGTTTTGTGAAAAAGAAAGAAATGGTGAAAATAGAAAGCAAGGAGTGTATTGCTCTCCAAAGACTACACACAGTGGATATGTATCTAGATGATGTACGGCTTTAATGCATCCAACGTCCTCAGGGCGTTGTAATATTACAAAAAGTTTTATTTATAAAACTTATGATCAGTTTCTATGTCATAGAAACTGATCATTGTATTCTATAGTCGTTAGAAATATCAGAAGTGTTACATTCGAGCTACCAACTCTCTAACCTTCTAAGCTACTTAAAATCTTATACCGTCGTTAGAAAGCGAAATTAACCACCTATTTTTTTGGTTTTGTTTTACTCATCGCCATTTACAGTACTCCAAAGTAAAAAGTATTGCAGTGAGCTTGTGGTATAGAATCTATACCACTGATAAACTTACTTATATATTTCTAAATACAAACATATTATACATAGGAAACACCCCAACACTGAAACAAGAAAACAAACATTTGTGTGGATCATATAAATATTTGTTTCAACATGGGAATCGAACCCGGAACGTCAGCTAGGCAGTCGCATACATTACCACTGCACCACGGATGCAGTCATCAATCGTCAAGAGTTACACTACGGAGGCGGTCAAAGAATCGTTTTCGAGATTTGAAACTATCTTCTACCATCAAAATGGATGTTTAATCTCACGGATAAAACTACATACCTCTAATACTGACATTATTTTGAAACTCATTTTAAATCTTAGGTAACAAGATTAATGGATTAGAGATTTTGAATTTATTGTTAATGAAAATGAAATCCTCTTAGCACTCCATGAATAAATTATGTACCTCGTTTCGACGGATTTAGTCGCTCCGTATATTCAGAATGAAAGTGACATATTTAGGAGAGCATTATAGTCATATTTTGTGTTAAATAAACTCACCAGCTTGTTACATAATAAGAAAAGTATCAGAATTTGGTTGTGTTCCACGTATTATAATGCGCATGCAATTAGAAATATATATGTATAAATCCCGTGGAACGAGTGTATGGTAGCTTATTGTGGGTAGCTTAAATTGGGTAAATTTAGTATTTTTTTTATATAGCGTTATGCTATGTAAAAACGTCTTGAGGATGTGAGGGCATTAAGTAAATTTGTGATTGAGAGCGATGTACGAAACTCCATCCACCTTTGAATTCATAGTTTTGACAGCAAAACGGAGAGCAAGTAAATTTTATTTTGTCATGATGAAATTCGTAAACAATCTATTTAATTCCCCAAATATTAGATGGCGAAAAGGTCTTTTACGCATAGAAAGAATAAGTGTGAACTTGTAATTAAATCTCTTTGGCTATTTGTGTCTGGCTGGTTTAGGTATAATTAAAAAGTTTGAATTTTTTAAAGATAATTTCAGCAAAATGGCACCTTACATACTTTAATTAAATGTTAATAAACTTAATCACAATAATTTGGATATAAAGTGCGAAAAAACTTTTCCTTTTACCTATTATGTTTTAATTAAAAAAATCTTCACGCTGTATCCCTGACGGGATAGTCAGAGAGGACAGATCGCCAGACTTCACGATCCATGCATACTTCTTTCGCTTCTTGCAGATTCATCAATCGCTTCATACATGCACATCTGGGTATTCGAGTACTTTTGACTTTTCCGTTTTTGAGCAATCTGCTCACGTGGTCTTCATATGTAAGTCTCGGCCTACCCTGACTCCTTCTACCCTCTACTTTCGCACAATATATATTCTTTGTCAATCGTTCCCCACTCAAAAAATATTTAAGAATAGAACTTGTAGGTATAATAAGTACATACCGTATCGTGCTTCCTCCCCCTCGGGTGCCTGCGCCGTGAGGGTGGCCAGCTCCTTCTCCAGGTCGACCTGGTGCTCTCCAGAGTCCCATGACAGCAGCCCTGCAACAAACCACACATTGATTTATTTCCTTTGTTTTTGGAAAAGGGTGTTAAAAGACAATAGTTGGACGGTTTTTTGGCAAACAACTAGTAGCCAGGCAATGGTTTCTAAAGCTTTTTGAACAAAAATGCATGCGGTGAAATATGGGTGCATAGTACGCCTCTGCCTACCCTATCGGGGATAAAGACGTTAACTTTCTTAAGTTAATTCAAATTCCCAATCTTTCATAATTAATAAATTATATTATGTGAAACATCCATATAAATGACCGTGCCAGTGTAATATAATATTTCGTGTTTTAAATTTGGAATAAGAAAATGGAGCACAAAATAAATGGGTGAGATAAAAGTGAGATAAAAAAAAATCTCTTTAGTGAAAATATTTACATTGCCAATGAATGTATCAGCAGTGCTGATTCAGCACCTATTTAATAATACATATTATCACGTAGCTATTCATAATACATCTACTTATTTGCAACCAAGAAAAGTAGATATGTTGAAAGAATGAAAAACAATTTTTTAAAGCAATCATTTTGCAAACATTCTCATTAATTTTTAATAAAGTGGAAAATGACAATTCGATTCGAGACGGGGATTTAACCCGTGACCTTTGCCTAACCAGGGCAATGTTCTAGCCACCTGAAATGCAATGTTCTGCCCTGGTTAGGCAAAGGTCACGGGTTCAATCCCCGTCTCAAATCGAATTGTCTTTTTCCACTTTATTATAAATGTATAAGAAAAAGAAAACTGATAGCCACGTGTGAATTTCGGGATAACCCGACTAGTTTCGGACCTAACGGAAGTCCTTTTTCAAGAGGAGCATCTAGCTACGTTTAAGTAATGAACAACGCTCACGAAAGTTATTATTCTAATAAAACTGATAGCCTCTGTAAGTCTGCAATCTCTTTTAATTAAACCTCTCTTTCATGTATCCTCCGTCTTTGTATGTTCGCAATTGTCAGATTATGATAGACATTATTACTATTTATTATATTTGTAATTAACTTTACTGTGTATGTATGTTTCGTGCAATTCTTTTCCATGCAAATATTTGGAGAAGTGTATTTGTAAGGAACCTAAAAGTCTTATAAGTTCTTCTGTGATTTATTGTAAAAGTATAATAATGTAATCTTCATAATCCTATGTATAACTTAGTAAAAAGTCCTTATATGGAACTACTTTTGCTTGGTGACGTCTTCTTCAATGAATTAAGTACAAAAATAAATGTAAATCTTCAAACACCCGTACTCGTGCCAGGTCAGTGTTCAGTAAATGATCATAATACTACCACTATGTACAGCATCTTGTGTAAATTTATAAGAGGTTCCGAGCATCGGAAGACACGATAAGCCGTCGATCATGTGTACCAGTAAAGCTATTAAAATTTAAACAGCAGGTAACCACGACCATTTCAACACAGCAATAAGGTTCACAAAGCGAGTTTAACACCTCTGGCGTTGCAAACAGAGTACGGTGACTACTTTTCAATATGTGGCCCGGACTACATGCTTGTCTGCCAACTTAGTAGTTTAATATTTTTTTTATACCACTGAGGTGTCCACCTGATGGAAAGTGGTCACCGTAGCCTATGGACGTTTGCAACACCAGAGGTGCAGCACTCGCGCTGCCGACCCTTTAAAAACCTTCTAAGACCGCTTTTGAAGAACCCCATACTGTAGACGTCCGGGAAAACCCAGGCAATGAGCTCATTCCACAATCTAAACGTACGTGGAATAAAGCCTCTATCGGACCTAACCGTATATGAGCGCTCCGGACGCAAAGTGTGAGGGTGAACACCCTGTCTATGGCGAGCGGTGCGATGATAGAAGGTAGCCGTAGGCATCATGTCAAACAATTCCTCAGAGCACAGACCGTTGTACAGGCGATAGAACACACATAAGGAGGCGAAGTCTCTCCTATCACGAAGGAGTTCAACACCGCCTGCCAGTAGAGGATCGTTGACAATTCTCATAGCACGCCCTTCTACCGAGTCAAAAGGTCGAAGCTGGTATTCAGGTGCACTAACCCAAAGGTGACAGCAGTACTCCATGTGTGGCTGCACTTGCGACTTATAGAGGAGCAGTGTTTGCTCCGCAGTGAAGTACTGCCGCGCTCTGTTGAGCACGCCGAGCTTTTTGGACGCCAGCTTCGCCTTTTACTCTAAATGATTAGGTATTGGACGTCACAAGAAATCTCAACACCAAGGATCCCAATTCTAGTAGAGATGGAGAGAGGTGTGCCCTGGAATTGCGGCGCTACAGTAAATGGGGCTTTTTTAGCGGTGAATGCACAAACTTGAGTCTTGGTAGGGTTAAATTGGACAAGGTTTTGTCTACCCCAATCGGACACTCTTGCAAGAGTAGCCTCGATTTCAGACACAAGTTGTTCACAACTTTCTCCCACTATTGGAGCGACCCGTATTTATGTTTATTTTTGTTGTTTATCAGTCACTATTTTATCCCAAAAGGGGTAGCAGAGGCATATTATACGCCCACTTTTTTCGTAGGCTTTTTTGTGAGGTTGTGAGCCTGCAAACTCACAAAAAAGCCACGGCTATGAAGCCGTGTTGAAAGTGACAGAGGGCAGGTTGTAGCGATCTGCTGTTGAAAAATTTTAAAGCACATATTGACTTCACGGAAACGCTCGTAAGTGTAAATGCCACAAAGCGGTCACCTATCCGAGAACCAGCCGTAGCGAAAGTAGCCTAACGCAGTGGTCGTTTACAGAACACTGAACTATGAACGCTTAAATATTTTAACCTGTATATAACACTAACTAGGTGACCCCCCCGGCTTCGCCCATGACTTACTTCGAACTCCCGTCGCAGCCATTTAATCCCGTCGCTAATAAATTCTATAATAATGCATTAAAATTTGCCCGAGTTGTTGACATTTATAACTACTGCTCCGCTCTTCAGGGAAGTAGCGTTATGATATATAGCCTTTAGCCTTCCTCGATAAACAGGCTATCTAACAAAAATAATTCAAATCCGACTAGAGTTTACCGAGATTAGCGCGTTCAACCAAACAAACAAACTCTTCAGTTTTATACTATTAGTATAGATAAATTGACTTATTACTTGTCCTAAGATCGAAACTCCTAAGTACTCGCTACTTTAGTAGGTACTTTAACTTCCTTAAGCCCTATGTGACAAGCGTGCTTCAACATAATTTACCTAACTGTCATGCTCTTAACAAAGTTCACAACTTTGAGGTCGAGGTTACAAAATCGAAGGAGTATTCAAAGTGACTTTATTTGTAGTAGGTTATAGAAGTAATGACTACGAATTTGCAATGGAAAGATATGTATTGGACTCTGTTTATAACTATAAAATATTTTTTTTCCAAAATAAAAATTCTAAAAAAAAAAATGTCAGTCACGAGCTGGACTCGAACCAGCTTCTTCTGGTTCAACGCACCAGACGCGTTTACCAACTACACAATCGTGACCTACCGTAGAATAAATAACGTAACTGTTAATAACGTTAACGTAAATCTGGTTATAATACTACTGAAGTTATAACACTACTGACGTTATAACACTACTGACGTTTTATCGCCGTTTCTGAACAAAAGGTTACTCTTAGTAAAACGTTTAGCAATTTAGCGCAAGGATTTTATTCGTGAGCAGATCATTATTAACATGTTTTTTTTGTGGAGTTTTGTAATTGATTTTTAACTAACTTACTGATGAGCTAGACACTTGAAATTTGGATCATAGCTCAAAAGTGAATGAACATATAAAAAAGAAGAAGTACTGTTTGCTAAAATACCGGTACTTAAAAAAATATACCATCTTACAACATAATATATTTAGTAAACGAATCAGCAATGCTTAATTCCAGTTAATGAAACATGATATTTGACCTGCAACAGCTAAATTCGTAAGGGAGATCTTTTCAGTTGGCTGAATGCAATTAACCTGGTTCAAATTCAGAGAACACCTCGTATAGTTATGTGCAGGTATAGGGGTGCGGCATCACTATTTTATATAGTGGTGTTATATCCTCGATGGCAAGTATATAATGGCGAAACACTTTTGAAATAAAACATTTCTTTTCACAGTGCTTCTATTCTTTACTTATATGTATATTAATAGCTTATATATAGTATACTAGCTTTATATAACTAGCTTAAATATTATGGATAGCATTATGGATTTTGAGTTTTCTTCGCGTAATACGATTACATTTTGACTACGTTGCAATTGCAATATTAATTGGCTATATTGCAATTGCCGTGATCACGAGTAGACC
Organism: Thumatha senex; assembly: GCA_948477245.1. Classification (NCBI taxonomy): domain Eukaryota; kingdom Metazoa; phylum Arthropoda; class Insecta; order Lepidoptera; family Erebidae; genus Thumatha; species Thumatha senex. The sequence continues at coordinate 23,564,135 of OX419741.1, read as the reverse complement.
GATTTTAGTTGTCTCTAGTTCCTATCTCAAACTAACTTAAAAAACTTAACTATCTTCACACTGTATCCCTGACGGGGTAGTCAGAGAGGACGGATCGCAAAGCTTCGCGATCCATGCATACTTTTATCGCTTCCTGCAGATTCATTCATCGCTTCATACATGCACGTCTGCGTATCCGAGTCCTTTTGATTTTGTGCATTTTTATGCAATCTACTCACGTGGCCTTGTTATTTAATAATAGAAAAAAAAAATTGTATTGGATCGCCCATTTACCGAGGAAAGCTATATAAAGTATCTAGGAGAACGGACTAGTACCTAATCATAAAGTTAATAAACGAATGGGTGCAATAGGGGTCCGCAGTTCACATCACGGGCGAAGCCACGGGGTACGGCTACCTAAAAAAACTTACGTAATTTACAGTTACAATATAAATTTTAATTTTCAGAAGAAAATTTATATTGTCACATAAAGATCACGTGACCAGATATGTAAATGGACATAACTAATAGTAAATGGTGTTATTAAAGCGTTTATTTACTTAATATTATGCACCACTACAACAATGTATAAAATGCAACGAATGGACAAAAACTGTATTTTACTACTGTAGGTAACACGCTATGAATTCAGCAAATGCGACGTATTTTAATGTGTCGTTTGCCATGAGCAAGGGGAGACAGTTCGGCCTAGCTGAGATGAGATATTCCTAATCTAAGGATGGTAGGTAGTGGAAACAGGCAGGAAATTCACAGGCGCAAGTTGCTGTTGTAATTTTAAAGCCCATAAGGCCTTAACTTGCCTTAACCACTGCCATTACTGGCAACAATCCTTAAAATTCGAAATAATTAAGCATAATCGCGTCAATACGTATGTTTCTTATATATTTGTATAATGTAACGCGAAATTTTAAAAGTTAGTACCATCACCCAATTATTTGTTTCACAGAAATTTTGACATGACCTTTAAATAAATTCGATACAACCTAATTTTCGGTGTACACTGTCACTAGACCGCTAGATTATAGAATATCGGCCTAAGCTTGTTAGCCCGCTCGTAATTAATCTTCAGCCAGGCAGTTTTAATTAATCTCAAAACACTGTGGCATATAATGAAATATGCCTCGAAAGCCCCGTAATACGTAACATTATCCGATTTCGTTATTGGCTTATGACCTCGGTGGCACAGTTTGACGTATGTGTGACTGGTTCACTAATATATAACTTCGTCAATGTTTTGACAAGAGTAGGTATTAATATTTGGGTCTTTATTAGTGTAGGTCAAAGGGAACCCTTTCGGAATAGTAGTACAATTTAGTTCATTACCCATCTTAAGACTGAACGTGGCGTAAAATGCTTGAGTTTATTCGAAAGGCACGTTAAACTGTTGATCCTGGTCATCAGTAACATGGCAGTCCTTACGCCAAGTTGAATATTGTGGGACACTTTTCACACAGCGCCATCTAGCCCAAAGTAAGCTATTATTAGCTTGTGTTATGGGATCTAGATAACTTATAAACATACTTATAAATTTCTAAATACATACATATTATAGATAAATAACACCCAGACACAGAATAAACCATCGTGCTCATCACACAAAGTTTTATCCTGGGTGGGAATCGAACCCACGACCTCTTGCGTAGCATTCGGATGCACTTCCACCGCGCCACAGAGGCAGTCAATGAATGCCTTATGGATGGTTAGAAAAATTTCAACAGCTGGTCGGCACAACCTGCGTCTGTCCAATTCAGGGCGGCAACGGGCTCACCAATAAACAAAAATACATACGGTGACATATGGGCGTAAAGTATACCTCTGCAACCCCCTTCGGGAATAAAGATGTAACTGACTGACTAGCAGAAAAGATTGATTTAGACCCCAAAGTTTTTAATTGACCTCACAGAAAACATCTCTTAATCTTAAAAATAATAAGAAGCAGCGCTTGTTCGTATAAAATTATCATCGGGCTTAACCATCTAGACTAAATTTCCATTAGACACTGACGTATAGTCTGCTAAAGCAGAAAAGAGGTCGTTATAAATAACAGGTCTCGACCCCTAACCCGGTTACTCCTAAACAAAGAACAGGCCGTTGACCCATCTCTATATATCTTTTTGTTAGGGTCTTCTGTACTGAAGTTGTTAAGTCAGTCTGGCCTATTTTTACCGTTTCGTATTCGTGTCTAAATAGTCGTTCGCGTCAGTTTGATAGACATTGTATTACTTAGTGTCAAATGGGGAATTAAAATGCAATTGTTCTTTTTTTAGTTAATCTTCTAAATGTTTACAATACGACAGAGAAATATAATTTGACATTTCATTATGCTTTCTTTTTTAATTACCTACCTGACATTTTCCAGTCAAATTGTTTTGTTAGAAGTGGATTTGAATTTTTAATATTAAGCACTGGTATGAACCCGCTTTCTATTTAGGCTCGGTAGCAAAACATGGGTATGTGAGAAGATGCATGAAAATGAATGAATGAATTGAATGCTGTGGAGATTCGATTACTTAGAAAATGGTGCGGCGTAACTTTGGCCGACCGAATGCGTAGTGAAGTGCGTGTACGCAATATGCCAGGTTTCAATGAAAGTGTCAGCGTTAAGCTGGAAAAAAGGCATGCCTCGTTGGTTAGGACACGTCCAACGAATAAGTGAGGAACAATTGACGAAGAATATATTTGTAAGTGCCGACACTTACATATGAAGACCACGTGAGCAAATTGCTCAAAAACGGAAAAGTCAAAAGTACTCGGATACCCAGACGTGATGAATCTGCAGGAAGCGAAATAAGTATGCATGGATCGCGAAGCCTGGCGATTTGTCCTCCCTGACAACCCCGTAAGGGATATGACGTGAAGATAGTTAGTTTAGAAAATTTAGTCTATAGACAATTGGTATTTTCACTATATCATAAAGTTTATTTCAACAGCAGGTAGCCACAACCTGCGTCTGTCTATTTCAACACGGCAATGGGCTCACCACCTATTACGTGGGGCAGGAATCCACACTGTGAAAAGTGGGCATATAATATGCCTCTGCCACCCCTTCGGGGATAAGGCGTGATGGATATTTATTTTATTTATTTTTATAAAGTTTATTAACTTTAAATAAAATGTTAGAAAAATGAAATGTTAGAAAAGTTAAAGGGCTTATAGGCTTAAACTATTTTAACAGAAGGTAGTCACAACCTGTGTCTGTCATTTTTAACACGGCTATGGGCTCACCACCTGTAACGTGCTACAAAAATACTACATTGTAATCTGGGAGTATAAAATACCTCTGCTTCGAAGATCAAGGTGTGTCTGATAAAAGTATAAGAGCAGAAAAATTAGCACTCATGTAGAATATCACCCACCATGTAGATTACTCTTTCTTTACATAAGTTATAACATCAAGAAATTTAATGCGATCTACCAATAATCAAAACCACTATGAAAATGGCAACAATTTGTTATCCCGTTATGTAAATAATATTAACATTCAAATTGAATCACTGGCACTCTGAAAAGGTACCTTTACGCAATATAATATTGTTTTCTCAAGCTATTGTTTACCTCTTATTTGATTATCAGTCACGATTTTATAACTGAAGGACTAGAAAACATATTATACGCTTACATTTCACACGTAACGGATGGAAGTATATTGCCGTGCGGAAATGGACAAGCGCAGGATGTGGCAACCTGCTGTTGAAAATTTTGAAGCCACGGGCTCAGTGTTCTGTAAACGATCACTGAGTTAAGCAACTTTCACTATGGCTGGTCCTCAGAAAGGTAACCGCTTCGTTACATTTGCAAGCGTTTCCGTGCTTCTGAAGGCACGTTAAGTCGTTGATCCCGGTTGCCAGTAACATGGCAGTCGTTAAGCCCAGTTAAGGTCTTATCGGCGGCTTGAAAAATTTCAACAGCAGGTCGCCACAACCTGCGCCTGTTCATTTCAACACGGCAATGGGCCCACCAACTTTGAAATGTGGGCATAGTATGCCTCTGCCTACCGGCATAAAGGTTCGGGATAAAGGTGTGACAATATGTATATGTTACCCATAAGGCCTTCAACTTGGCTTAACAACTTTCATCTTCCTGGTAACCGGGATCAACCGCTTAGCATGCCTTCTTCAGCAAGGAAATAAATAAGTAAAGGTACATTGAGATTTATTTGGAGTAAATTTTACTTTATATACGAGTATATTGGTAGTTTGCAGAACAGTTTCTGGTAATACCATTTAATAATTTCATTTTGAGAGCAAGCTTATTGGATTAATGGAATTCTAAGAGGGAAGCTCTCATTGTTTGTTAGAATAACATCCTAAACTAATTAATATCGATGCGCATTTCATCAGCTACGGATATTGGATTTAGATTCAGTTTTCGGTACAGACAGTATCTTTGAAAACCAATTTTCGTGGTTTGATATTATTTAGAAAGATTTTATCATATTATATTCGGGGTTTTGTTTATACATCATATAACAAAGTTATAATCTATTACGAGCAAACTGAGTATATTTTACATACTTGCATTTTCTATTCCAACTTAATAATAACAAACTATCTTCACGCTGTATCCCTGACGGGGTAGTCAGAGAGGACAGATCGCCAGGCTTCAAGAACCGTGCATACTTCTTTCGCTTCTTGCAGATTCATCAATCGCTTCATACATGCACGTCTAACTATGCTGTAAGGTGCTTAAAACAAAAAATGCGTTTAAATTATATTAAAGAATATATTACCTTAGTATTCGAGCATTAGAATAAGGAACTGGATTTGAATAAAATCACTATGAGTTGCCATAAACTATTTATAATATTAATATATGTAATTAGCGGACCCGACAGACGTTGTCCTGTAAAATACTGACTTCAGCGCCTTTATTTTTATTTGATTTGTGAATCTAAACCATCCAAAACGCCACCCAAACGCATACAAAAAAAAATCGAATCGGTCCCGCCGTTTAGGAGGAGTTCAGTGACATATACACGTACAGTATACTAATAAATAACTAGCTCATACCCACAGCTTCATTGGCGTGGTGAAGTTTTCCCATTCGAGATTTCGTACGGAAACCTAAACTTCATCAAAACCCAATATAGTCTATGTAAATCACAAAGAATCTAGCTTCCTAATGGTGAAAAAAAAATCGACCCAGTTGTTTCTGAGCCTATTCATTACAAACAAACTTACAAATCTTACCTCTTTATAATATTAGTATAGAAGATAGTAACATTATTATTGCTTTAAAGCCTAGCTGTAGTTATCATCAGAGTATCATCAATTGTTACTGTTTCGTATTACAATTATTTCATTTCATGTAGACTAAGAATTCATTTATGAAAAAAAACTTCTGAATTAAGTACCTATGGACTAATGTGGACGAGGTGCGCTTGTGGACTCAGCGTAGATACATATTAAGGCCGGTTTTCGGTAAATTCCAGGCACTACGTTATACTCATATAAAAGAGATATAAATGAGGGTTTTCGATACTTTTTCTGCCGCCAGGCGGCGCTTCGTATGCGTCAGGTCCAAACAGCTGTCAGATAGCACAGAATCTTACCGAACGTATTATTATTTTAGTAAAATTTTATGTATTTGGAAGTGTTATTGATTTTATTATGGATTACGGCCAAAGAAAGGTTGCCGAACTGAAGATTAAGCTCAAAAAGAGAGGCCTCCTTTTTTATTTGCACACATAGGCACTGCACAACACTGTGGCATTTTGGAAAACAATATTCCGTTTGTAACGTTTTTAAGAATAAATAAACCAAAAAAAATGATCGAAAAATATAAATCGTGTATGTGTTTTGACAGGTAGTTGGACCTGACGTTACAGCGCTGCCATCTCACGGGGAACATTTCAAAAAACCCTCATTGACTTTTACTGTCATTATCTCGATTTATAGATTAAAACGAATATTTTATCAGAATAGCAACTCATTCTTTCAAATTAAAACCGTTCGAATCGTATTCCATAAATGAATGAGCGCGTCAACCTTAATAAAGTTACGTCACTGTATAATAGTGTTGCCAGTAAAAGTGCTGGGATTTTTTTCTTTATTTTTGAAACTTTGTTATCTTTTGATGAATAATGTATTTAGGATCCGATTGCCTCTACCATAAATTGTGAAGGTGAGTGAGTGTATAGGCACTACTGGTGATAGTTCAGGATTTAGTAAGGATTTTAATATTTACCATATTATAAAGAAACCATATAGAATTGCTCGTGACTCAGTGTTCTGTAAACGACCATTGAGTTACGCAACTTTCAGTATGGCTGGTCCTCGAATGGGTGACCACTTTGTGGCATTTACATTTGCGAGCGTTTCCGTGCTTCGGAAGGCACGTTAAACCGTTGGTCCCGGTTGCCAGTAACATGGCAGTCGATAAGTCAAGTTGAAGGCTTAAAATTTTTCAACAGTAGGTAGCCACAACCTGCGTCTGTCTATTTCAACACGGCAATGGGCTCACCACCTATTACGTGGGACAGGAATACTCATGGGGAAAAGTGACCATACAATATGTATGCCTCTGCCACCCCTTCGGGGATAAGGTGTGATAGATGAATATAAATATTAACTCGGATACCCAGACGTGCGTGTATGAAACGATTGATGAATCTTGAAGAAGCGAAAGAAGTATGCATGGATCGCGAAGCTTGGCGATCTGTCCTCTCTGACTACTCCGTCAGGGATACCGCGTGAAGATAGTTAGTTATTAACCAACAAGTAGTATGTCTTTAATCTTGTTCGATTTTGAGTCAATTGATTGTACCTTGGACTGTTACTAATAGTAACAGTCCAAGGTACTCAGTTGTTAGTACCAAGGAACTTAATTGTCACTACCAAGAAAATTGGTTGTCACTACCAAGGATCTTGGTGGTCACTTCCAAGGAACTTTGTTGCCATTGCACTATCAAGAAGCGCGGTTGTCTTTACCAAGGAGCTTGGTTGTCCCTACCAAGGAACGTAGTTGTCACTAGGAAGGTCTATTGACGGCGGTTTATTGACACTATAGCCATTCCTTTGCAGAACGCATGTTGTGTGTTCAATGAGGGCCAGATGTGCCGATGAACTTGCAAAGGTCACAGGAAAGGGACGGAAGACGGAAGGCACAAGACTGTGTGTTGCTGGGTATGGGTATCATATAAATATATCCATCACGCCTTATCCCCGAAGGGGTGGCAGAGGCATATTATGTGCCCACTTTTCACCGTATGGATTCCTGTCCCACGTAATAGGTGGTGAGCCCATTGCCGTGTTGAAATAGACAGACGCAGGTTGTGGCTACCTGCTGTTGAATTTTTTCATGCCGCCCATAAGGCATTCAACCAGGCTTAACGACTGCCATTTTACTGGCAACCGGGACCAACGGCTTAACGTGCCTTCCGAAGCACGGAAACGCTCGCAAATGTAAATGCCACAAAGTGGTCACCCATCCGAGGACCAGCCATAGTGAAAGTTGCGTAACTCAGTGATCGTTTACAGAACACTGAGACCGCGGGGCCACGAGCGCTTCATAATAAATTTCATTGAAAATAATTATAATAAATCACGTTAGCGTGTATAACAGGTGGTCATGTTAATAATTTTAAGTTTATCTTTAGTTCTCGTGTATGACATTTTGTAAGCGCCTTTAAAATTGTCTATATATATAGATATTTTTTTAAACCGATTCTAGAACTTGATCTAATTTCATTCTAATTTTTGTCACGTATTTGATTGTCAATAGGTATGCCATGCCAGTTTACAAGAAAATTAGAACTCTCTCATTTATTCGTAAGATCATACACAATCCGTATCTAAGTCGGAAATTCAGTCACAACCGTTTACGACGTAAATACGAGAGAAAAAGAATTACTCTGTAGAGAATACTGGCTTCAAGAGTCGAGCCAATAAATAAAAGAACGATTTCAGTAATGTTTTATTTAACACGCTTCTTGTGTGTGGTCATGAAGCTTACTACTAAATTGTACCATTAGGTATGACTTATAGCCTTTTACCTGGGCATTACTTGCATGGTTTATGTATAAAATTATGCCTACTACAAAAAAGAAGGTAGAGTCAGTAGGCTAAACTAACTAAATTACTAATATAACCATCATACCAATCAACCCGCTCTAAATCAACACACACACATTAATGTACAAATAACACAATAATAATAAAGAAACATAATAAACGCACGCGAAGTATTCCCGGTCCCGTTTCCCACAGGACCTTGTTCCCGGGATAATATGTGGTATATTACAATAATAAAAAAACAAGAAACGCTTGTGGCCCCGCGGACGTAGTGTTCTGTAAACGATCACTGCGTTAAGCAACTTTCACTATAGCTGGTCCTCGGATGGGTGACCATTTTGTGGCATTTATATTTGCGAGCGTTTCCGTGCTTCGGAAGGCACGTTAAGCCGTTGGTCCCGGTTGCCAGTAACATGGCAGTCGTTAAGCCAGTTGAATGCCTAATGGGCGGCTTGAAAAATTTCAACAGCAGGTCGCCACAACCTGCATCTGTCCATTTCAACACGGCAATGGGCTCACCACCTGTTACGTGGGACAAAAGGCAAAACATACGGTGAAACGTGGGCGTATAGTACGCCTCTGACCTCCCCCGTCGGGGATAAAGGCATGAAAGTATGTTTATGTGTATATACTACATATTATATTATCTTATCCCGGGAACAAGTGTCATCAAATTCTATTCAGTAGCCATTTAGGTGAAAGAATAACAAACATCCATTCACAAACTATCGTGTTATAAACACGATAGTTTGTGAACTGTTTGATATTTGTAGGATTTTTGTTTATTTACAAAATATAATATACATATGTTTTTCAGTTGTCTGGATCCCGTAGAAGCTTATATAAGCTTAATTAGGGTTAGACGGCGTATTGTGAAAAAGTACCAAAATAAAAATAAAAAATTAGGAGACATAATTAATATAAATTAATTCGAATATCTTAAACACCAGACATCCGAATCCCGACCCAGGCTCTCTTGAGGACGACGTGGGGGTTTAATTTCCGTCCGCAGACGTCGGAAGAGGAATTAATAGATATAAAGGTACCACCCTCGAGTACGCCCTTACTACGTCATCCGTTGAGGGTATTTATAATCAGCTAACGAGGCAAACGGAAACTTTTAAGGTTGGGGATTAGGGTGGATAAATTTATATTAAGTTCTTGGAATTTTATGTAGAGTTCTCGACATTTTTATGTTGCGTTTTTAGTAATTGTTGTTTATGTAACTTTACTTCATTGTTACTTATTTCGTATTTTGTAAACGTGAGGGTTGAGCAATCGAAATATTTACATCTATACTAATATTATAAAGATGAAGAGTTTGTTTGTTTGTTTCTTTGGTTGGTTGAACTCGCTAATCTCAGGAACTACTTGTCGGATTTGAAAAAATCTTTTTGTGTTAGATAGCCCTTTTATCAAGAAAGGCTATAGGCTATATATCATTACGCTACCACACTGGGAGCAAAGCAGTAGTCATAAATGTCGATAAATTGGGAATTTTTTTATGCAAAGTTGTAGAATTTATAAGCGACGGGATTTAATAGGTGTAACGGGAGTTCAAAGTATGTCGCGAGCGTAGCCGGGTGTCACCTAGTAACTATATAAAACTTGGATGAAATTGGCAACAGGCCGAGAATGAACTTTGTAGAGATGACGTCAATAAGGAGAAAACAAATTAGTGTGGAAATAAAAGATAGTTATTTATTACTAGCCACGTTGCCGGGTTTTACACACATAGTGCCCATTCACGTAGGAATACGGAAATATACATACATACATACATACATACATATCGTCACGCCTGTCTCCCATCGGGGTAGGCAGAGACTATGGCTTTCCACTTGCTACGATCCTGGCATACAACTTTCGCTTCTTCCACTTTCATAAGTGTTTTCATACACACACGCCGGATAAGGGTACTCTTGACCTGACCTTCAGACATACAGCAAGCCTTCAACAAGCAGACATACAGGTAAAAAAATACTAATATTAAAAATAACTGACTGATAATGCAAATATATTTTTTTTTTTGCAGGTATATATACATATTTGTACATAAATATATATTTTTTGGTGAAACGTTGTTAATTACAAACAGATATTTCAATTTAAATTATCGGTATAGACATCAATGCAAATCTGTGAATTAATCTATATTCTTATGCGATATTATTATAGAGAGTTTCAAAATATTATTTAACCAAATTCATAAGGACTCAAGTGTACTGACACAATATTCATTAAAATTGATTCAGTGATTTGGATATAATATCGTAACTTAGAAACGAACTAGGTATTGTTCATGTTACCTGAGACGTATTAAACAAACAATGAAACTCAGTTTTGACATAATTTTAAGATCATTATTATCAAATAGGGATGGACATCACATAAAGTTATACTAATTTTCAATCCCAGTTTGTATAAAATTAACACCAAATATTTCACCACTACAAGTAGTTTCAATAAGTCTTTTGTAATTAAAAATTCTTACGTCTAAAGTCAACACACCGATATAAACGTAGACTTCATTGCCCTGCATGTAACCTAAAGGTCGTTCAAGCTTAGCTAAAGGAGCTCTCGACACGGCAGCGACACGTAAAATGTCTTAAAAGACCCATTTATTACTTGAAACGACAAAATTATGTACATTTTGTGTAATCTAAATGTAGAAACTTAATAAAGGTGTATGATTTGAAAGTTTGACATCTATAAAGAGGAAAACTTTGCAAGTTTGTTAGTAAAGAATAGGCTCAGAAACTACAGGGTCAATTTAAAAAATCTTTCACCATTAGAAAGTTACATTATTGGCGAGTTACATAGGCTATGTTGGATTCTCAAAAAGTTTAGGGTTCTGTACGAAATCTCGAACAGGAAAACTTCACCACGCGTGCAAAGCTGCGGACAGCAGCTAGTACAAAATAAAAACCACTGGGATTTAGAAAAACATTGATTAAATAAATGCTTAATAATATTTTTTAAAGAACGTAATATAAATACCTTTATGTACGTTATAAATTGACTTTTTTCGAAATCACTTTAAATGCTCCAGGCTAAAACATTTTCTATATAACTTTTCTTTGAAAGGGTGAAAACTGTCAAGGCCTTTAACATCGAAGTTTCAGAAAGTTTTACCTATAAGCGTGTTTAACTTTGTAGGTTCCACGAGTACTTGAAAGAATGTAGAACCATTTCCTTACATTTTGCAAAAGAAAAAGGTTTTTTTTAGTATTACATAGATATTGAGTTTTATTCGACCGGAAACTTAAAGCTTACTTCAGTATTCATGACTAAAACAGTAGTTAGTGTGTTGAGTAAAATAATGATCCGGATACCCATGTCGTTGCAAAACATCATGGCGAATGCCAATAGGTGATAATGTATGAAATGTGAAATACTACGCTTTACACTTAGACTGAATGTCACCTTGTAAAGCGGAGTAGTGCACATTTTTGAGTTTCCTTTGACCTATCCTACATTCCTTTCGTTGAGAAGGTCGGTTCGTCATTCCTCCGTTACAATTAGTGGAGGTTATCCTTGACCGTTGTGCGTTAGGATTAACGAATCGAAGGTGTGTAGTGGGGATCATCCTCCCCTCCTTTTATTGTCGTTCTAAGATGGATTTCCGATATGTAACGCCCGATTCAAATAGTTATGTCTCACTTATGCTAATTAGTTTTCGTAGACCACATACTACTTCTGTGGGCACATTTCCTGCGGCTTGTACTCGTAACATTTACTCATTAGTTATGTTAGGTTTGCGAGCTTTGAGCCAGAACTTTTACCACAGATTTTTATACTGTAATCGTTTTCCGCTAGAACCATAAGAAAATATATAATCCTATTTCAATATCACCTTAAGATTGAACTTGTGTAATCTTAAGTGGTCTAGTTTTAAATACATGTAGCTGATATTAATGGTTATTCAAAGTTTATATTTCAACAATTCTATAAAATCGTCATTGATTTTATATTACGAACAAATACGGCCACACTTTACACAAATTAAATCGTATCACGTAATATGTAAGTAAGTAAGATTGAGATGTTCAATTATCTACGTGACTTGGCGTTGATATTTTGGTTTAGATGTTTGGCCTTGACACTGTGCTAAACTATACATATAACACAGTCAATATTTTTCTAATAAAGTAGTCAAGGCCCAAATGTGCCATGAAGGTTGTTCATCCTTCCGTTTAATGGGGAAATTAAAATTACTTTTGTAAAATGATGATAACGGAGTGAAGGTACTTGGTTTGAAATAGAAATGTCTTTACCAGGTATTGTAAATCCTCCTGTTCTGATAATATTCTATTGGAAACGGTGGGAATAATTTGAAAGACCTCAGCTGAACACTCTGTGACTTAGCCAATGAGGCTATACAATTGTATTATGATGGCTCCGATTAAGATAAGGTTGAGATGAGAATTATTCTTTGTTTAATCTTACAGTAACTTAGATATAAAAAGCATTCCATAGGACTTGAAGTATCTCAAATTCAAGCCCTAACTTGAAAATAAACTTAAAAATTTGCTATATAAAACTCTGTAACCCAGAAAATAATTTAGTCATGTTATTTCTAAATATTGAGGTTATAGCTGCTGAGCAAACCGTAATAAATAAGCTACATAAAGTCTAGACTTAGTTTATTCTAACAAAGAAGGACTTGAATGACTAATTAATTTAACTTGCTATTTAAAACTCCAAATTGAGGTTGAGATGAATAATTGAATATCGAAATTTCTTATCCTGAGATTCATTGTTGAATTTTGTAATTAATTTTACGCTTTAGTCAGTACTTAAACCCTGTTCTTTATTAACTAGATTACACAGAATTATTTAAATTAAACAATACGTATTTTCTTTATCAATTTGATGTATATTTCTAGTGACAAAATCTTTAAGTACTGTAACCGCTTTTTTCAATAATGTTAAAATAAACTTGTAATTGTTATTTTTATTCAACTTGTGCTACTCTCACGCTTTCTAGCAAAGGACAGGTGGGTAAGAAAATGTATAATCGTAAAGAATACAATATTTATCTCAAACCAATATAGAGTGCTTTCCATTTAAGTTGTCACATACATTTCACTCTGCCAGTTGTTTGATATTTTCCTCCACTTCAATATGAATATGGAAATTATTCCAGCTTACATGATATTCTGTTTCATATTTTATTCCTATAGCATCTTCAGCAATCTTTTTATATATTGTATTGTAATTCACATCTGCGTTGTTCTTGTGCGTAATAAAATTAGATACTGTTATGTTGGAAAAAGACATCGTCAGACTGCGGGCATTATGGCGTCGATGACGTGGTCGTCTCCTATCGATCGACTGTCTAGCCGCGCCTTTACTGTTCAAACTACATACAAATTTTCAACAACTGAATTTTATTTATTATGTAAGTTAGGCTTGATATACTCATGTATGTTATTTTCTATTTTTAGAAACCCTATTGTTATTGAACTATTTTGTTATATATTAAACAAGGGTAAGAGGATGATGATCAAACACCTGAGTAGGTATAGAGTATAGTTCACCTGTAACGTTTTAATTAGGTTTTTCGTTTAATAATTTGTGGATTTATGTGACCATCAGATTATCATCAACTCTAAACACTATATTAAAATAAGTGAAACATAGGACAAGTTATAGACTGTAAATTTTTTAGATGTGTTCAAAATCTAGTGGGCAAGTAAGATCTACTTACTTTGCTTGGTTTTAGAAATAATTGAAAATTACGATATACCTAAAGGTAAGGAAATTTTTTTCAAGCCCCTGATGTGGCAGACAAACATACTGTCCACCTGATGAAAAGTGGCTTTGTAGCTTACAGACGTTTGTAACACCGGAGGTGCGGCTTCGCGTTGCCTAAAGTAAGAAAATAATTATTATCAAACTAGCTGACCCGCCCGGCTTCGTCCGTGACATACTTCGAAACCCGTTTCCCATTTAGTCTAATCCCGTCGTTTATTAATTTCACAATAATGTATGAACATCTTCCAAATTACTTGATTAATTCTCCGCTCTCAAGTACCTACGCCCGCACGGCCCGATCGAATTTGGTTACACAAAATTAATTTCTTTGCGCATTTTATTTTATTTTGCTGTATCTGCTAAGATATTCATTTAATTTGCAAGGTGTAAAGGGCCAAAATAATCTTCATAAAATTGCTAAAGCCAACTAATATATTAAAAATGATAAGAATTAATAATGTATTTGTTTAAATAGCCTTCGAAATTACCAATTTATAATTGCTGTATTTTTAAAGTATTAAAATGGATATAGTATGTTATCCTTAAGAGATAGACTTATACCGTCGCGGACTTTTTTGTAGAACTACATTATTTACACAATTCCACGATACATTAGTTTGTTATATCACAAATGGTTTAGGCAGCGTTTTCGTTAAAAGCACCCAGACGGCTCATTTTTTCGACGCCCCCAGCATATTTCATTATAATTAAGTTAATGTATACAAAAACTTAATAAATTTTACATAAAACCTTCCCTATGAATCACTCTAACTATTAAAAAAATCTGCATTGAAATTTGTTGCGTAGTTTTAAAGATCTAAGCATACATAGGGACAGCGAAAAACTACTTTGTTTTGTAATAATTAGTGATAAACAAGATATTGTGTTTTACCAACGAAAAAATATGTTATGTTACACACTTACAACTATTCTGTGAATTTACTTACTGACATACCTAACTAAAACCTCATTTTTGAAATTAATCCTAAAACTATCCCGTTCTTTATAGTCGACAAACTATAGTTTAGAGATTCCTCGGCCATCTGCATCGCGATCGGTTTGAATGTTCGTTCAACTTATGCCGACTTTACCGACTGCTCTTAGTAAGTTAGCCTAACTGAGAGATCGACTGTTTGAATAGCGCTTATTGGCGACAGTCCGCATTGAGTGCATAATGTTTTGTTAGGTAATAGCATTCTTATTCGTCAGGGGTGTGGTTGAATCTAAAATTGGTAGGTACATAGTAATCTAATATATAAAATTCTCGTGTTTGTGGTTAAACTCCTCCGAAACGGCTTGACCGATTCTCATGAAATTTTGTGTGCATATCGGGTAGGTCTGAGAATCGGTTAACATCTATTTTTTATTCCCATATTCCCACGGGAACGGGAAGTTCGAAGTATGTCACGAGCAAAGCCGGGCGGGTCAGCTAGTACTTTTATAAAAAAACATTACTTTAATATAATTAGTTATCAATGGGACTAAATCAAGTAAAGTAAGTCAGACCACAGTCATATAGTGCAAATATTTAATATCGCATGTCTAAAGTTAACCGAACCTATTCCTAGAATTCATTTAGCTAATTAATTAAGCTGATAGGGTCCACAGAACTGTAGTTCTAATAGTCTTAAATGACAAAGCAAAGAAAAAGAAAGAAGATTACAGTGGCCGCCCATAATCCCGCAAAATCGGCTTTAGAGGTGGAGTTCACTAACAACCGTGGACTCCACTCAAACCTCGATACCGTCCACCACAACCTCGAGAAGGCACGGATAGCAGTGTTTTTCCTTACGGAGACAGAAATACGCCGCCATGACGACTCGTCTTACCTGTGTGAAGCAGGGGCGTGTGTGTTCATTAGGGCTGATGTTTGCTGTCGCCGATCGCATTGGCTCGAGAATCCCTCCTACTCTGTTCTTTGGCTGCACAAGAATCATGGCTGCATGAGCCAGATCTACGTGTGCATTTACCGTTCCCAAACAGGGGAAGCGGGGACAACTAGGCTACGTTTTCGCCGGAATACTCATATTCTATCCCTATTATACAGTGTTCTCTTTAATCCTCTTTCTCCCTCTTATCTGAAAAAACAGTTTGCTTTTTTTAACGATTCTAACACTAGGTTTTTAAGATCATCAGAGAATCTGAAGTTAAAATGCCAGAGCATTCCACGAATATTATGGACAAGTCTTTTTCAGTACAAGCGGTTAGGCTGTGGAATGCTCTACCGGTAACTATAAGACGGGCACAAAATTTGACTTCTTTTAAAAACAAGTCAATGACCATTATTTGCGAGAGATTGGCTACGCCTGATATTTTTTTAAGGAAATCATCATTGTGTATATGTATTGTATATTTATATATATGATTATATATTTGTGATTGTATGTATATGTGTGTAGGTATGTATATATTTATATGTTTATGTATCATAGATATGTATAGATATGTAAATGTGTATTCAGTGTGTATAGTATATGTGAATTTAATGTACATAGTTAGTAGTAAGAAATTGAAAAAAAAAATGCACCATACTGCCCCATCTCTAAATCCTTAACGCAGTGTTCATCCCATGGTTGCCTGTAAGAAATTGCCACTGTGCGATAAAGGCCGCCAATTGTATCACCTGTACATTTTTTATATCTAAGTTTGTTAAACTGTAATCTTGGGGTACAATAAAGTATTACTTACTTAGTTACTTACTAGGCTGTTTCAATACCACAGCGAATGGGCCGATGTCTGATATCTATTGTATGTATACTATATCTATATGAATGGATTTATTTAATATAAAATTTAAAGTTAAATCCGATTACGTCATAATTATAAATTGTTTAACGAAAACAATATATTTTTACAAGAGAGTGGATTGAAACTCTGATTGTGTCTTAGATGCTCACCAAATTAAAAGCTTTAGTGTAAATAGAGCTATAAGCTCAAGATATCTAGACATTTCGAATGCCTTTGAACGAAGAACGTATTATCTACGATGTGCACTGATTCAATAACTAAGCCAACCAAATGCAATGAGATTAGGTATTAGCAACTTAGGTCCGTATTCCAGAACGTTTCTCAATAATCAATCAACGCTCAAGACTAGAAAATCTACTCTCAAGTGTTTCTTGAGTGTTGAAAAACGTTCTGAAATACGGCCCTTAGTTATCTGGGAACAGTTCGATTTGATTCAGTTCAATCTTTAAACTGGAATTAACGATGATTGAATTACTAGATTTGTTCTTTAACATTACGTTATAGAAAATCATTTCCTTTACTTTTTATTAACTTTATTTTAAACTGAAAATTAAAGATATGATATTTATTTGCGCCATAGCTAAATAATGGCTGAAAAACTTACAGTGTAAATTATATCTTGGGATCAGAAGTCGTAGCTTATATATTATAGTTGTCACAATATACACAGACACAAATCCTAGTAGCCGGAACCAACGGCTTAACATGCCTTTCGAAGCAAGAAAGCGCTCGTAAATGGAATTACCACAAAACGGCCACCCATCCATAACCAGCTATATTAATTATTGCTTAACCCAGTGATCGCTTACAGAACACTGAGTTAGCGGGGCCATGAGGTTTTCTGCACGTCCAGCAGTGGACTACAATAAGCTGATTTATAAACCTTTTCAACATAAACTACGGCGACAGATGAAAAAAGTGTTTGCACTGCCTGGATACCTAAATTTTCAAACTTTAAATTAGAGTTTCAATGTTCCACTAGGAGCTAAAATAACATGGCTGAAACTTGTCGTAGATGTCAAAGCGTAAAAGAAAAACTGGTAGTTTTAGACGTTTTAATTACTTTGTTGTGGTTAAAATATCGTTTTATCGCAAAAATAATTTATAATTTAATAAAATTGTATCATAATGAGTTTTTCCGTATATGACTGCGTTATGGAGGTTTTTTGTATGAATCAACACAACAATTGATTGCTATTTTGGATGTATTTTAAATTAATATACATACAGAAACAAAATATTTGTATTTCTGTGAAAGTTGCAGTGTACAGTAAAAATGGAAGGCTTTATGTTTGCACTGGAATTGTATAATTATGTTACTTATGTAAGTAATAAAAAAATCTTATCAGTCAAGTCTTTATCATGAAGGCAGAGTCATACTATAGGCCCACAAATAAATTATAAGTATTTAGCAATCACTTAGATCGCTTTACTGGTGTCCAATATTCAATACTATATATCCCTGACGGGGTATGCAGAGAAGGCAGGTTGCCAGGTTTCGTGATCCATGCAAATTCATTAATTGATTCATATATACACGTCTGTGGACTTTTGACCTTTCCGTTTTTGAGCAATCTGATCAAGTGGTCTTCGTATATAAACTTTTAACCTAACTCCTTTTATCCTCAACTTTCACAACAGTAAATATTTTAAGTAGTCAATCATTCCTCACTTGGACCTCACTCGTTGGACGTTTCCAAATCAACAGAGCATGCCCTTGTTCAGCTTAATGCTGACACTTTTATTCTGGCCTGCTATATTGCGTATCATTACGTACGTACGTTACGCAGCACAGTTTTCGAAGTGATCGAATCTCAACAACCTACATCTGACGTACTAAAACTAACCTAACGTTGACACTGAAACTACTTAGAGAACCGCGAGGCGTCCAAGTACTCGTAATATAAAATAGTATCATTTCTATTCTATAGTTACGTAGCTACATATATTGTTTTCCCTATCTGTAAATCTGAGCGTTATGATTTACGAAAATTGAATTTATATGGAAAATTCTTTGTGAAGTACAAAATCACTGGACCAGTGACAGAATTATTCAAAAGTATAACCTTTTTGCTGTCTTCCTTTGACCCTTGCAGTTATGACGAAAAAATGTATGACAGAAGTTATACAAACATAAGAAAACTATCGGATAAAAATGCATCTGGTTTTCATAAAGCATATAAAGAGCTTTTATGTTATGGGTAAACTTTTATACTCGTACCAAAGAAATGCATGAACTGCGTGTGTAAAACCGCGGGACGTTTATGATTGTTATTCATGCTATACCTATTGTATACTAACTAACTAACTATCTTCATGCTGTATCCCTGACGGGGTAGTCAGAGAGGACAGATCGCCAGGCTTCGCGATCCATACATACTTCTTTCGCTTCTTCGAGATTCATCAATCGATTCATACGCGCACGTCTGGGTATCCGAGTGCTTTTGACCTTTCCGTTTTTGAGCAATCTGCTCACGTGGTCTTCATATGTAAGTCTCGGCCTACCTATACCTATACCTTTATACCTATTGTATACTAGCTGACCCGCGTAACTTCGTTTGCGCCACATAAGAGAAACAGACAAAGAGAGATTAGTTAAAGAGGGTGGCGCGTAGGCTATTCTTAGGAAACAACTTTTGAAGTATCCCCTTTCTAACAACAAACCACTGAATCGGAATCGGAATACTTGTTGATGAGTTAAACTTAAAACTGAATAATATACACGCGGGCGAAACTGCGGGAACATAATATAACATTTTACACACATTTCATCCTCTCTCGCAAAGGAACCGCGCAGAATATCAGTATTTAAATTCATATCATGTCAAATTTGATTCAGTATTTTCGGCTTGATTCTAGTGTAGTCTCGATAATAGAACGTCCTAAAAAAATATTTTTTAAATACCTATCTCCAATAGTTGACGCCCGCGTGAAGTTTCGTTAGTGCACAAAAAGGATTTCTCCCGGGAAAAAGATGTTTTCCCGGATAAAAAGTAGGTATCCTATGTATTAATTCAGAAAATGTTCTATCTACATGCCGATTTTTATCTAAATGTGATTAAATAACAAATGTCTTAATAATATAGAAATACTTACAACCTTGTACATTTATAATATTAATAGGATTACATTTCTGTGGGAATGCCAGGTAATACCATTTCAGGCTGTGTATGGTTTTACCCACGTTGTTACGTTCCCGTGGGAATACCGGGTATCCTTTTCTTAGTGCTAATTCAAGGTAGTCTTAATGAGAACTCTCACTAAATTTCATATATGTACCTATGTTTGATAGTTTAGGCTGTGTGTGGTTTCACCCACGTAGTTTCCATTCCCATGAAAATATCGGGAATACCGTTTTATTTTCTTTTCCAAAGACTGAAAGAATACATTCACCAAACAGGTTTCTATGTTCAATGCTTAGGCTGTGCGTGATTTACCTGCAAATTCGGTTCCCGTGGGAACACAGAACTCACTGGTAATACAGGAGCTTTCTTGTAGCCTTATGAGATTCTTCTAAAACAGGTGTACATGTTACTTACTTTGAAAATGACAATCTTCCATACAACCGTGGATCCCTTATTTACGTCCTTAGGGGTAGAATTTCACGAAACCCTTTTATAGAGGGCACCTATGTGTTAATAACAACCCCGATGCGAAGTTTGGGCTTCATAGCTCCGTTAGCTTAATAGATTTCGTGATCAATGAGTCAGTTTGTACAAACCCTGTTTTACCACCTTATAGCTAATTTTTTTCGAAACCGCGATACACGTGCCTATTTATTTGTAACCAGAAACCGGTGCACGTAAATTCATGTTTCTAACTTTGAAAATTACCAACTCACAACCGTTTATTACGCTTATTTTCGTTCTTAGTGGTACAATTTCGCAAATCCTTTATGAGCACTTTGTGTTAAAAGGAACCCCCAGGCGAAGTTTGGGCTTCGTAGCTTTGTTACTTTTATAGGTTCGTGATCAAAGAGTCCGTTATTACAACTGCTGTTTAACCCCCTTAAGAGTAGAATTTATCATAATTCCTTAACACGTCTTTTTTTTAAAACAAAAGCTGGTATAAGAAATTCAGTGTTGCTATTTCCATATGAATGAATTTTCCATATAAACTTTCAACCTTTGTTTACCCCCTTTTAGGTAAAATTTAGCAAAACCGATACACATGCCCATTTTTTTGTAACTAAAAACAGGTGTACATAAATTCACGTTTCTAACTTTGAAAATGACGAACTTCCATACAACCGTTTATCGCTTATTTACTTCCCTAGGGGTACAATTTCGCAAAATCCCATCTTAGCGGAAACCTACGTACTATAAACGATACGTCGATCGGCTTTGTGAGGATGCAAGTATGATCGACTGGACGTCGTTCTATAATACAGTCTCTCTGGATGATAAAGTATCAATTTTGACAAGGAACTTGATCAGTCTATATGACAAACATGCACCAGTGCGTGCAGTTAAGGTGAAACATGCACCGTCACCGTGGCTCACAAAAGAAATTAAAGAACTGATAGCTAAAAAAGGCAGGGCCAAAACTAAATACAAATACCGGCCAAATGAATACAACCGCGAGAAGTATGTATCAATTCGTAATCACTGTAATAAGGTGTGTAGGATTGCACAACGCCAACATATTCATTCATCTGTTGATAACGGAGATCCAGCTAAAATCTGGAAATTTCTTAGAACTCTGGGAGTTGGTAAGGAAAAACAAGAAGTGGATCCAAGTAATATTGATCTCAACGCACTAAATAGGCATTTCTCCTCTACTTCTCGTTTTGACGGTTCTATCAAAACTAACACATTACAACGTCTTTCGCAACTTCCAACTCCCGTATATCCACCTTTTGTTTTTAGTCAATTCACTGATTGTGATGTTAAGAGAAGTATAGTGTCTATATCGTCTAATGCCGTCGGAAACGACTGCATTAGCCGAAATATGATCCTTCCTATTCTTGATATAATACTGCCAGTAATCTGTGATGTTTTAAATCATTCCATTAAAACTGGGTTGTTTCCATCAAAGTGGAAAGAAGCTCAGTTGATACCATTACCTAAAAAGTCAAACCCTTCATCCTTTACTCATTACCGTCCTATTTCTATCCTACCATTTCTGTCTAAAGCCCTAGAACGCCTCGTTCACACTCAACTTAATTCTTTCCTATGTACCAATCATCTTCTAAACTCCTTCCAATCCGGTTTCCATCCAGGGCACAGTACTGTTACAGCACTAGTTAATGTTACGGATGATATCAGAATGGGTATGGAGAATGGAAATCTTACACTCCTTGCACTGCTAGACTTTAGTAATGCCTTTAATACTGTAGATTTCCAAATCTTACTTGGTATACTGCGCTCTATTAACATATCTCTAACAGTGATTGATTGGTTTCATAGTTACCTGTCTGGTCGCCGACAACGTATTTGCATTGATGATGTTGTCTCTTCTTGGTGTGAAACTTCTGTTGGCGTACCGCAGGGTGGCGTTTTGTCTCCTCTTTTATTTGCAATATTTATAAATTCCTTAAATCAACAATTGGTCTCATCCTACCATCTTTATGCAGATGATTTGCAAATATATACTCAAGCACCACTCGATGACATGCATGAAGCGTTCTCAGTCATAAACTGCGACTTAGAACGAATATGTGAGTGGAGTTGTAACTATGGCTTGCAGGTAAATCCCACTAAAACTCAAGTGATCCTGTTAGGCAGTCCCTGGATGATTTCTCGTGTACAATGGGCTCAGCTTCCGCAAGTAATTTTTGGTGGGATGCCATTGCCGGTAAGTGATAGTGTTAAGGATTTGGGTATACATATCGATGTAAATTTATCCTGGGGACCTCAATTGCGGGATGTCAGTCGAAAATTGTATGCCTCAGCGAGTTCCTTACGGAGACTACGTAACTTTCTTCCAACCAGTACAAAGATTTCGCTTGCACAGTCTCTCTTACTCCCAATATTGGACTACGCAGATGCCAGCTATCTTGATCTTACAGAGGAGCAACTCGATAAACTTGAGCGCCTTCAAAATTTTTGCATAAGATTTATTTATGGTTTACGTAAATATGATCATGTCTCGGAATATCGCAACAAGCTCAAGTGGCTCTCAATTCGCCTTCGTCGGAATACTCATATACTTTCCTTACTTTATAATATTTTATTTAACCCTCTAGCTCCTTCTTACCTCAAAGATCGTTTTGAGTTTCTAAGTGATACACATTCGAGGTTCTTAAGGTCGTCAGAGAATTTGAGACTGCACATGCCGGTGCATTCTACAAAATTTTATGACAAATCCTTCACAGTGCAAGCCGCGCGTTTGTGAAATGCTCTACCGGTATTTATTAGGCGAGCTCAATCTTTGGCATCTTTTAAAGCACAGGTAAAGCAATATTATTTATGAATGTAAACTAATTTATAGGCCCATATGTATGAGGGGTGCGGGGTCCTACTAACATCTTTGGGACCCCAATGGGTCGGATCCTCCTCGTGGTGCACCCTGGGCAACGGCAGTAGGGACCACTCCCTTTCACGTGAGGGGGAGTTGTGCTACTACGGCTAATTCCGACCAAGGCGGGAGCGACCCACTTGTGGATTGCTGTAAAGGTGCTTCTCCACGCGTCCCTCTGTTAAGCAGAGGGCACAGCGGAGAACCAATGTAGGTAGCGGATGGGTCCATCACTATCACTGGATATGTCCAGAGACCCTCCGGGGGCGCGAGGAAGACCAACCTAGGTAAATGGTCCCAAATCCCAACATATGCTCGGACACTCGGCGACGGGATGTATAGTCGGGGGGAACTCGGCTGCTAGAGCGTCACCGTCATGGAGGACGTAAAACTCCAAAACTGACATGGGTAAAGCTATCAAAGAAGATACTACCCAGGAGGCAACTCGGGCTATGACCCGTAAATCCTCCCGGACGCATACGCGCTCCGGCAGCCCCACGTACTCTGGGGGGGGCAACACATGTCTATCTAAGAATCAAACTAGGAGCCCGGGACCAAGCTCAAAATCTGATCCCAGTAAGCCCTGCGCGGAGGACGCCCAGGCACCGAGTGCGATGTCGGACTCCGACATCGCAACAAGTGTAAGAAGCGGAGCGAGCACACCTCTCGTACCAGCTGTGGAGCAGTTTCAATTGAAAACCTGCGGTACCAAACGAAAGCTCCCTAAGAGAGGGACAGCTCAGAGGAGAGCAGTAGAGGCGGCGACCTCAAGCGAGGAGGGTACCACGGCTCCAAAGGTCACGGCGGGTGAAGGTCGCAGTCGAGGCAGAGGGCGCACTTCCAATGCAAGGAAGGGCAGTACTACTCGAGCAGGGCAGTTAAGCCAACAAGGGCAATCCGGTGGAGACGAGGAGAATGAGAGGTTGCTTGCAGACCTTATGAAAAAGGTCGCGTCGAGTAAACCTGCTGTTGACTCAAATTTCATGACGAAAACGATGGAACTCTGCTCGGAGGACCCCGAGACTAGGGTCCGCGGTGCGATGCAGACCATCCAGCGCATCGCGAAGACATCCCGGGGTTCCCTTTCTCCCGAGCTGGAGGTACTCATGGCCGCAGCCATGACCCTCGCCGAGTCAAGTCAATTGATCCTGGAACAAATGAAGGTCCTGCGCGAGGATTTGGCGCATCGTGATGCGGATTACCTTCGTGGTAAGATGGTAGTATCCGTGGCGGCTTGTGGCAGTGCCAGTACCCCGTCGAACGTGGCGCGGCCGGAGGAGCCTATGCGAGAGGTTGAAACAGATCCTGTGCGCTCCCTTCAGTCCACCTTCCAAGCCTCTATGAAGGAGATGGAGGAACGCATATGTAGACGGCTTTCCACCTTGGAGACGGTGTCGCTTCGCCCGCCACTGGCGGCGTCGAGAGTGACTTATGCCAGTACTGCAAGGGCGGTTAGAGATGCCCGCCCCAGGACGAGGGCGGCTGTAGCTGCTACTGCGGCGGCCTCTGTGGCAACGGAGGCTGTGCCAAAGGCTGCCAAGAAACGTGTCTACGAGTCGGCTTCCTTGGGTCAAGTCAACTCACCACGAGTCCCAAGTGAGCGGGACTGGGAGGAGGCAGGAGCCAAGAACAAGGCAAAAAAGGCTGCCAAGAAGGCAGCTAAAGCCGCCGCGGTGAAGGCGCCGATGAGGCTCCAGGCTCCTCGAAGTACAGCCGTCGTCTTATGCTTGACAGCGGAAGCAACGGAGAGGGGTATGGGATATGCAGAGGTCTTGCGTAAAAGCAAGGCCAATATCGACCTCAAGGCCCTTGGGATTGAAGGCCTCAAGTTCAAAAAGACGCAAACTGGGGCTTGCCTTCTCGAGGTCCCCGGTTCGACCAGTGGCCCGAAAGCTGATGCACTAGCATCTCAACTTGCAGAGACACTGGGTGCGGCTGACGTTCGTGTGTCCAGACCAACGAAGTGTGCAGACGTGCGAATCCTAGGTTTGGATGATTCTGCCACAGCAGAAGAAATAATACATGCTGTGGCGGAGGCCGGAGGCTGCCCATCCAACCAGGTAAAAGTCGGAACAATTCGTTTTGGCAACAATGGTCTGGGAACAGTAGTTGCCAGCTGCCCCGTGGCGGTGGCCCAAAAAGTCGCCGACTCGCGAAGCCTTTTAGTGGGCGGCTTCGTTAAGGTGCAGGTACGGCTCCTGCGGCCTCGGCCAGCTAGGTGCTACCGGTGTCTGTCAGTCGGGCATGTGGGAGTGCAATGCACGTCTGCTCTCACCGTGGGGGAACGGTGCTACCGCTGTGCCCAACCCGGTCACAAAGCTGGAGGCTGTAGCGCTCCGCTGTGCTGTTTCAGGTGCACAGCGGAGGGTAAGCCTACGGATCACCGTGTTGGCACGAGAGCCTGCACTGCTTCTTCGATACAGTCTAAGAAGCAAACTGGCAACAGGATGGAAGTCACTGCAGTGCAGCAGCCTACTTCACGGCAGGAGGTGGAGATGGATGCCCAATAATGGACACACATCTTCGAATCCTGCAGGCTAACATAAACCACTCCATTCTGGGCAAGGATCTTCTGCTCCAAGCTATGTCGGAGTGGTTGATTAATGTAGCAGCTGTCGCTGAGCCGTACATGTTTGGCACTCTTGGAAATGCCTGGGTGGTTGACCTGGACGGCTTATCGGCGCTCGTATGCGGCACCAGCGCCGGTACCCCTCCACTCACTGTTATTGCAAGAGGTCGAGGTTGTGTGGCGGCAGTCACTGAAGGGATAGCGGTCGTGTCCGCGTACTGTCCACCGAGTCGAACCCTGGATGAATTTGAAGATTGGCTCACTCACCTGTCTGGTGTCGTCGATGCTTGTCGCCCGTACCCCGTATTGGTGCTCGGGGATTTCAATGCCTGGTCCGAGACTTGGGGTTCCAGATGCACTAACGCCAGGGGCAGTGTGATGGAAGACTGGGTGGTGTCTTCTGGGCTAGTCCTCTTAAACCGAGGCAACGTGGCAACATTCGTGCGATGGCAGGGCAGTTCCATTGTGGACATTTCGTTCGCAACCCCTACATTAGCACCTCGTGTGCGAAACTGGCGCGTGGTTACGGGTGTGGAGGCAGGGTCCGATCACCGCTATATCCGATTCGACGTCTCCACTCGCATCACAGACGCCCCTGTTATGGCAGTTTCACCGGAACCGCGATGGGCGCTTACTAAACTCAACAAGGAAGCCCTCCTGGAAGCCGCCATCGTTGCGGCCTGGGTCCCGATACCCGAGGGACCTATCGATGTAAAGGAGGAGGCAAAATGGTTTCGGGTAGCTTTGTCACATATCTGCGATGTGGCAATGCCTAGAGTCCAGCCTAAACCTACAAGGCGCCAGGTGTACTGGTGGTCGTCGGAAATTGCACTGCTTAGACAAGCATGTGTAGTCGCAAGACGCCGGTACGCTAGGTTTCGTAGGAGGCATCGTCGACCTGATAATGCGGCAGTCCTTGAAATGGAGCTCCTTGAGGGATACAAGGCTGCCAGAAGGGTCCTCCAAGCGGCGATCAGGCAGGCCAAAAGACAAGCTCGCCAGGAGCTGCTGGAGACTCTCGAACGAAACCCGTGGGGTCGCCCTTACCTCATGGTGAGAGGTAAACTACGCCCATGGGCTCCCCCACTGACTCGAAGTCTTCAGTCAGAGATGCTTGGAGGAGTAGTTGATGCCTTGTTTCCTGCTAGGATGGAGGAGCACACTCCACCATCGATGGTCCCGCCTGAAGCGCTTAGCTTGAGAGACGAGGCTACGCCCGAAGTAACTGAGGTGGAGCTAGAAGTAGCGGTTATGCGACTTAAGGCCAAAAACACTGCCCCGGGACCAGACGGCATTCCTGGCCGAGCGTGGGTTCTGGCCCTGGAGGCTCTCGGGCCCCGACTGGTACAGCTCTTCAGTTCATGCCTCGAGCAAGGCCAGTTTCCAAAGATTTGGAAGGAGGGGAAACTGGTCTTAATCCGCAAGGAGGGGCGTCCAGCGAACTCCCCATCCGCCTACCGGCCCATCGTGCTACTTGACGAGGTATGCAAACTCTTTGAGCTGATTATAGCTAAGCGCCTCGTCAAGCACCTTAAGGACGTGGGCCCAGATCTGGCGGACAACCAATTTGGTTTTCGTCATGGGCGTTCTACTGTGGATGCCATAATGCGCGTAAGAACCATGGCAGAGAACGCAGTAACCCGGGGTGAGGTGATGCTGGCAGTGTCACTCGACATTGCCAATGCTTTTAACACCTTGCCCTGGAGTTGTGTTAGGGAGGCGCTTAAGTATCACCGCGTACCTTCATACCTCCGTCGCATTGTTGGGTCGTACCTGTCGGACAGAGCGGTTGTCTACCCCAGTCGGGTGGGACTTGGTCGAAGAGAGGTGACGTGCGGTGTTCCGCAGGGATCTGTTTTAGGACCGACTCTGTGGAACATTGGTTATGACTGGGTGCTTCGTGGTGCGCTCATGGAGGGTGTTGCAGTAACATGCTACGCTGACGACACCTCGTAACTGCCCGGGCGGTCACGCACCACGAAGCAATCAGAAAGGCCACGGCCGCTGTGGCCCAAGTCGTTGGACGTATCCGGCAGCTGGGCCTTGAGGTGGCCCTGCACAAGTCAGAGGCCTTATTTTTTCATGGGCGCCGGAACCGGCCACCTGAAAATTCCAGCCTGGTCGTAGGAGGCATCAGCATCCCCATCGAGTCATCGATGAAATACCTGGGACTCACACTCGATGGGCGATGGGACTTCGGATATCACTTCCGGAGTCTAGCCCCAAAACTGGAGAAGACAGCACTTGCACTTGCGCAGCTGCTGCCAAACTTGAGAGGGCCCGATGACTCCTGCAGGAGGCTCTATGCTGGGGTCGTGCGATCCATGGCCCTGTACGGGGCTCCGGTGTGGGCGTCGAATCTGACGGCTAGTAACGCTGCAATTCTACGACGCCCACTGCGGGTGCTGGCCATCAGAATCATTAGAGGGTATCGTACGGTATCTTTCGATGCAGCGAGCGTCCTGGCAGGTACTCCTCCATGGGACCTGGAGGCGAGGGCCCTTGCAGCTCTGTATCAATGGCGCAAGGAGGCAATGAGGCAGAATCTGGGTCCTGCTCACCGAGAAATTGAGGAACAGCGATCTCAGCTGCGCCAGGCTATTGTGCAGGAATGGAAGGAACGTCTTGGGCATCCGAGGGCAGGGCACGTCACAATTGAGGCCGTAAGACCCATCTTAGAGGAATGGCTCGAGAGGCGACATGGCAGCCTCTCCTACCGACTGACGCAGGTACTGACTGGGCATGGGTGCTTCGGTGAGTACTTGCATCGCATAGTCCGGGAGCCATCGCCCGAGTGCCACCACTGCCAGGGCTCTCCTGTGGACACGCCATTCCACACGTTGGCTGAGTGTACAGCGTGGAGTGATCAGAGGCGTGCCCTCGGGGCCGCCGTCGGTGCGGGGAGCCTCACATTGATGACCCTGGTTTTGGCCATGGTTAGAAGTGCGAGTGCCTGGAACGCCACCGTCTCGTTTTGCGAAGAGGTGATGCGTACGAAAGAGGCGGCGGAAAAGGTTAGGGAAAGAACCAGTATCTTTCCCGGCCGCAGAAGACGCACCGGGCGCCGTAGATCCGAGACGGATCTCCGACCTCCATGAGCGTGGGCCTGGGGACAAGGGTTTGGGCTAACCTTGTCCTAGCACAGACAGGCCCAGGGCGGAGCGCGTTGCACTGTGTCTGTGGACGCGTTTCCACACTGTGAGGACCACAACGTCCCCCGATGAGCCGGAGTTGCTGGACCCCCAGCGGCCATGCCTTCGAGGTCCTGGGGATATCCTCCACGGGAATACCCGGGTCTTCGTGCACACAAGGCACTGGAAGACACCGTGCGGTTTAGTCGGTAGGAGTCCGACATGCCCACCTCGCCGCTAGCTCACGGCGATGTGAAGTCCATGAGGATTCCGCACGTAAAAAAAAAAAAAAAAAAAAAAAAAAAAAAAAAAAAAAAAAAAAAAAAAAAAAAAAAAAAAGGCCCATATGTATGAATTTGTGTATGTGTAAATATTTATGTATGTATGCATGTGTATGTATGTATATTTATATGGTGTATATATGTAGTATATAGTTGAGTATATATTTTAGTTGCACAGAAATACGTCACCATTGAAACTTCCCACACTCGATATTAATACAATCCTATCCATCTAAAGGTTGCCTGGAAGAGATTGCTGTTTGCGATAAGGCCGCCCATTGTACTACATTTATGAATGTAAAAATCTGTAATTTGTTTTATTTATGGTGTACAATAAAGAGTATTATTATTATTATTATTATTATAAAGAATCTCCATACGAAGTTTGAGCTTCATAGCTTTGGTAGTTTCAGAGATTTCGTGACCAGTCAGTCAGTGATTTTGCCTTATATATATATATATATATATATATATATATATATAGATGTACAATAAAGATTTATTATAAATTTACTTACCCTGCTTATTTAGGTATATAAAAAGGAAATTTATATGAAAAAGTTTTATATTTTTAAATAACATTAACTAACTACCTTCACGGTGTTCACCTGACGGGGTAATCAGAGAGGACAGATCGCCAGGCTTCATGATCCATGCATACTTCTTTTGCTTCTTTCAGATTCATCAATCGCTTTATACTTCAAAATTAATATTAAGAACAAATTTAAAGGCCGCAACATGCGTTTGTCCGTTTCAACACTGCGATGGGCTCACCACTATTGCATTTTTAAAACATAACAATGTGGGACAAAAATGCACACGGTGAAATGTGGACCTATAATACTCCTCTGCCACCCCTTCGGGTTATAGGCGTGATTAATAAAAAACAAATTCAATCTCATAAACGTAGTAAAAAATGCATTAAACTATAATTATTTATTATTTATTTATTTATCTATCACGCCTTACTGACAGAGGCATATTATATGCCCATTTTTCCCCATGTGTATTCCTTTCCCACGTAATAGGTGGTGAGCCCATTGTCGTGTTAAAATAGAGAGACGCAGATTGTGGCTACATGCTGCTGAAAATTTTCAAACCACCCATAAGAATTCAACTTGACTTAACGACTGCCATGTTACTGGCAACCGGTACCAAAAGGAAGCACGGAAACGCCCGCAAATAATAAATAAATGCCACAAAGTGGTCACCCATCCGTGACCAGCCATAGCGAAAGTTGCTTAACGCAACGCGATTGTTTACAGAACACTGTGTCCGCGGGACCACGAGCGCTTATTTATTATTATTATTATATATTTATTAAATTATATTGAAATACAATTTTTGTATCTACGAGTATTCTACAGATTTGACATTAAGCTGATTTGATTTCGCATCGAAGTGGGTTGCCTCAGGATCCGTGATTGCTTGTAGCTATATTAGAAAATATATTTATGTAAGTCCACAAATAATATCTTACAAAGTATAAAACGAATTTAAGATTACTAACGACTGCTTTATATTTTCATCTTAGTGTCTACACAATTTCTTAAATCCTACTTGAATATGGAGCCTGTGGTCTGCCTGTACCGTTCCCGTGGAAATACTGGGATAAAATGTAGCCTAAGTTACTCCTTACAATATTACCTATTTGCTATTGAAAGTTCTATTAAAATAGGGTCCAGCTGTTTCGGAGCAAACTGACAGATAATAAAGAATATTTTTTTAATGATCATTGTTAATGCCGTACCGGTACCGTATATATTGTCATATGTATTTAACTAGCTGTCACATACTTGCGCCCGTGACATACTTCGAACCCTATGGCACCCATTTAATCTCGTTGCTTATTAATTTAACAATAATGTATGAACATTTTCCAAATTCATTGATTACTTCACCGCTTTCCAGTACCTACCTACGCCCGCACGGGCCGGTCTACGTACGCCTATCTACGATAACTCGTAAGATATTCATTTCATTTGCAAGATGGAAAGGGACAAAATAATCTTCATGAAACACTGAAGTCAAGTAACGTAGTAAAAATGATAAGGATTAATAGCATATTTGTGTAAATAGCCTTCAAAAAACCGCTTTATAATTTATGGTTTTTTAAAGTATTACAATGGATATAGTATGTTAATCTTACGAGACAGACATATATCGTAATGGACTTTTTTGTAGACCTACATTAGATACACAATTGCACCATACATTATTTTGTTATATCTCAAATGGTTTAGGCAGCATTTTTGTTGAAAGCTCCCAGACGGCTTATTTTTTCCGACATCCGCAACAAATATTGCTATAGTTTGGTCAATGTATACAAAAACTAAACAAATTATACATAAAAACCTTCTTTAAGCATCACACTAACTATTAAAAAAACCGCATCGTAATTCGTCTCGTAGTTTTAAAGATCTAAGCATACATAGGGACAGACAGCGAAAAGTGACTTTGTTTTATAATATTTAGTGATAATGATAAAGAGCTGTTAATTTGGAATTACACACAGGCATAATCTGTAAAGATGTGAAGACAGAAAGGGGTAGACAGTGAGAGACAGAGACAGAGAGAGATAAAGCGATATTATATAGCAACAATATAGCACGTATAGTTTTTTTTTCTTGTCTTCGGAAGTAGGTTGTCAACAGGGTGATCCCCTTGGGCCTGCAATTTTTAGTTTGGCTATAAATCCGATAATCAAAAATTTAAATTCTAAATTCAACGTTTGGTATCTGGATGACGGAACCCTAGGAGGTGATGTGGATACTGTATTATCGGACCTTTTTTTAATCAAAAATAAATTTGAAGCCATTGGTTTGGAGCTTAATTTTAGCAAATGCGAACTTTTTATAAATAACTGCGACTTAAATTTTAATGACATTGAACAAAAATTTAATATTTTGGCTCCAAATATTAAAATAGTTAATAGTAATTCCCTTTACCTTTTAGGTTCTCCGATTTTTGATGGATCTATTTCTGAATATATTAATAATTCAATAACTAAATTTCAAAATACTGCTGACCGTCTCCTTGAAATTAGTCCACATTATGCACTCTGCATCTTAAAATTCTGTCTTTTCGTCCCAAAATTTACATATGTGCTCCGTTGCTGCTCTTTTTGGAATCACCCAGATCTTTTGACACAAGTAGACGACATAATTAAAATTAGCTTAGAATCGATTCTCAATATGCAGCTAAACGAGCTTTCTTGGACCCAAGCATTCCTACCTATCCGTTATGGTGGTTTAGGGATTCGCAAAATTTCCAGTGTCGCTTTACCAGCCTTCCTATCTTCTGTCCATAGTTCAGCAAATCTCATAAGTAAAATTTTAAGGGCATCCCCTTCAAACTTTGAGATTGCTGGCTTGGAAGAAGCTAGAAACGCTTTCTTAATTGCATGCCCAGGTCAAAATTTTCCAGATTCTCCAAATTTACAGAGGAGCTGGGACGATATACATTGTAAATTGATTTATAACAATCTTTTGAGCTGTAGTACAGGTTCGGCGCGTGCTAGGCTTTTGGCTGTGGGTGCGCATGAGGCCGGCTACTGGCTTCACGCGTACCCTTCGTCAAATACAGGAACATTTCTTGAGCCTGACACGCTTCGAATCGCAACCTGTCTACGGCTTGGGGTTCCGGTCTGCGTTCCTCATAAATGTCCCTGTGGCAGTGATGTCGACAAGCTTGGACATCACGGACTGTCATGCCAAAAAAGTGCAGGCCGCTTCTCGAGACATGCCGCACTAAACGATATCATTCGCCGGTCTCTTGCCACTGTCAACGTGCCAAGTCTACTTGAGCCGAATGGTATTGCAAGAGACGATGGCAAGAGACCGGACGGTATGAGTTTGATTCCATGGAAGATGGGCCGGGTGCTGGTATGGGATGCAACCTGTTCAGACACGCTGGCCCCTTCCCATCTACATGGAACCAACAACAGAGCTGGTGCGGCTTGTGAAGCGGCTGAAAAAGCTAAAGCATGCAAATACAGGAGTCTAGGCTCCGAATATGATTTTGTCCCATTCGGTGTCGAGACCCTTGGTCCGTGGGGTCCTAGGGCTACAAGGCTTTTTAAAGAAATAGCAAAAAGGTTAGTCGACATCACAGGAGACCGAAGAGCTGGCAGCTACCTCGGCCAAAGAATTAGTTTAGCTATTCAAAGGGGGAACGCTGCCAGTATCTTCGGAACCTTGCCTAAAGGGACTCCTTATATTAATATATTTTAAATTTTCATATTTTAAGGTTATTTAATAATTTGTTGTAAATACAGGTGTTAAATTTTTTTATATATTGTTTGATATTTATAATGTGAATTTGTAAAATATATATTTGGGATAGCAATCCCAAATAAATCAATCCATGTATTTCAAGGTTGTCTGGTAGAGATTGCCGCAGTGCGATAAAACCGCTAGTTGTATGGCCACTAAACATTCTGCTGACAATATTCCTTATTTAAGCGTCTGAGCAGTGAGAATAGATGCCTGCAGTGCCCGAAAAGAGCCCTCGGCGTACGGTTCGCACTTCTGAAAAAGGCTGTCTTAACACAGCTGAAACATGTCGGTATAAACCTGGTCGTCTTTTTTTTTATACCACTAAGGTGGCAGACAAGTATACGGCCCACCTGATGGAAAGTGGTCACCGTAGCCTATGGACGTTTGCATAACCAGAGGTGCAGCACTCGCGCTGCCGTCCCTTTATAAACCTTCTAAGACCCCGTTAGAAGAACCCCATACTGTAGACGTATCGTAAAACTCGAGTTTACTTTATTGAGTGTTTTCGATTTCATTTTCACCACTTTGAGTGTTAGATTGCGATTGATTCGTGAAAGAATAGAATAAAACTTTATTTGTACACCAAATTATAGCTAGATTACATACAAATATTTTAGTCAGATAATGTACAAAGGGCGGCCTTATCGCTAAAAAGCAATTTCTGTGAAAGAGTGTGTGATGGGTTATCTCCTTCCCCTGCTCCATTTTTCATCACCTATGAAGAATGTAACGCCTGACTCTATTACTCATCTCATTATTTTTAAATAAATCTAAAGGCCGAGATCTTCGTATCTTTTCTACTGACCTCGACCCAACGAGACAATCTCATAAAAAAGGTACAAAGAAATCCACTCAATTGGAGAAAAGAAACGCATTTATCGCCATTTCTCGCACCGCTTCTGCCAAATTACGGACAATGGAGATCAAACACAGTAATATCACGCAATTCAAGGATCATTTACTTTTGTTCAGCCTTAAATTGAACGTCAGGGTTTTAATTCACAGGATTTATTGACATTACTTGTTTATAAAACTGAGTAAATGAAATGAAAAATCTTTATACATGTAGGTCACAAAGTAACACTTATGTACGTCAAGATTACTGCTTCTACATTTACTGCCAGATTCGCAAAGCAATAGGTAGAGCTAGACCCAGATATTTGACCAATTATACAGTCCTAATGAATTTATACAAAAAAAAAACACAAAAAAACAACAAAAACAAAAAACAAAACTTGAACTGCACTTAACATCCTACTAAAATAATGTCTATGTACTTGTACTATTTATAATGTCTATTAATATATTGTCTACAAATTTAAAAAATGTCCTACAATGTAATAAACGTGAAAATATGGATGTAGATTAGTTTCACATGTTAAGTAAACTTTCATGCACAAACCACTGAATGTATTTTGATGAAAATTTACAATAATATAGCTAACACATCAGAATAACACATAGTCTACTTTTAATACCGGGAACAAGTTGCTGTGGGAAATGGGAACGGAAAACTTCACCACACCGCTAGTCTACGGGCGTCAACTAATTCTCATTCCTCCATTAGAATAATGATTTTACTCACCCACAAAAACAATGTCATAAGTTAAATTTTTACTTACACGGCTGTTTAATATTATAAAGTGTTGATATTTTTTCTCTAATATTTTATTTTTCTATCACGCCTTATCCCCGAAGGTGACAGAGGCATACATATTGTATGCCCACTTTTCCCCATGTGTATTTCTGTCCCACGTCATAGGTGGTGAGCCCATTGCCGTGTTAAAATAGACAGACGCAGGTTGTGGCTACCTTCATTGGTATGGTCACGTCTTGCGGCAACCGCCGGGCTACGT
This sequence comes from Thumatha senex, assembly GCA_948477245.1. Taxonomy (NCBI): domain Eukaryota; kingdom Metazoa; phylum Arthropoda; class Insecta; order Lepidoptera; family Erebidae; genus Thumatha; species Thumatha senex. The sequence continues at coordinate 23,529,042 of OX419741.1, read as the reverse complement.
GGGAAACAAATGTATGGCCATGTTGGCCCCGCCGGGTCCCGGTAAGAATGAAAGACCTAAGAAGTGCTGGTTTGACGTCGTAAGGGATAACATGCGTGCCAATGGTCTCGCTACAAGGGATGCCGATGACCGTGCGAAGTGAAGAAGAATAAGTAGGAAGGCGGACCCCAGGCGTCGTAGGCGGAGACGTAAATGGGACAGACACTTGGATGATGATGATGACATAAATATACATAGGAAACAACTAAACTCCGAAACCACCATTTATGGATCACATAAATATTTGTTACTACTCGGGAATCGAACCCGGGACCTACCACTGCGCCACCGAGGCAGAAAAATATATAACACAGCAAGATACAATTCAGAAAATTAAACTACATTTTTGTAAGCAAGTATAAGACAACGAAAAATCTTAAATCAAAAGTTTATCAGAAACTGACAAATCCTCGGAACAAATAATAATAGGTTCTGAAATCTGAGGATCCCCTAATATATGTAAGAAGTTATTAATATATTACAACGAAAAACCCTGCAGTTATGTATGAAAAATAAATAATATTATACTATATATTTTGAGCCTGTAGTCTGCACTCATGATAAATAATTCAGAAATTACGTATTACTTATACGTTCCAAGGAAAGTTCTCGTCAAACAAATTACATTGTATTAGTTCTACCTCACACGCGTAGACATGCCTTAATATAGTTACCAAGTTTCACGTTCTTGATGCTTCACGGCTCTTTGATTCCAACTTCTGAGATAGTAACAAGATAGCACGAAACTTAGACAAATTTAAAACTTTCTTGGAGTATATAGAATTGTAATGTAGGAATTACAGCAGTATATTGATTATCAATCATGCCTTATTTGCGTAAGGGTATATGCCCACATTCCCCTCGAAATAGGTGGTGACCCAATGGCGTGTTGAAATAGACAGTCGCAGATTGTGGCTACCTGCTGTTGAAACTTTTCAAGCCGCCCATAAGGCTATCAACTTGGCTTAACGACTGCCATGTTACTGGCAACCGGCACCAACGGCTAAACGTGCCTTCCGAAACAAGCAAACGCTCGTAAATGGAAATACCGCAAAGCGGTCACCAATCCGTGACCAGCCATAGGAAAAGTTGTATTTTTGTACAGTTTTTTTTGCGTGTGTTTTTTTTAAGTTTTTAAGAAGAATTGTATTTGTACATAAAGTTATAGAGAAGATTAGTTGAGTGGTTAGAATGATGATTAGTTTATTTCTTTTGTAAAATCTTTACCGTTGAAATGAAATAAAAATGAAAGTTCTCTCTTAGAGTTTAAAGGTTTAATGGCGCTTTTAATGATGACGAAAATAAAAAGTCGCTGCACTTAGCAAGCAATAAAACCGGACCCCAGGTATAGCCTGTCTAAGATAGGGTTTGGAAGCAAAGATGAACAAGAGCAACAAAGCTAGGTTAAGATTGGAAGATAATCTCCATTTGATGACGTAAGAACTAAATGCGAGATTAGGGTAAACCAGGAACGTCTAGAGCAAGTGAATGAAATTGTGTATTTAGGGAGTATGTTTAGCGCGGATGGAAGATGTGATTCGGATGTAGAACGGCGAGTAGCTGCCGGAAACAGAGTTAACGGTGCTTTGTCCTAATTAGTAAAGCGACAAAGCATCGTAAAAGAAGCACGACTGGCGATTCATAACGCAGTGCTAGTGCCAACTTTGCTTTACGGTAGCGAAACCTGGGTATGTCAGCAGATGCATGAAAGTAAATTGAATGCTGTGGAGATGCGTTCACTTCGAAAATTGTGCGGCGTTACCTTGGCCGACCGAATACGTAACGAAGTGATACGCAATATGGCAGGTTTGAATGAAAGTGTCAGTGTTAAGCTGGAAAAGGGCGTGCTCCGTTGGTTTGGACACGTCCAACGAATGAGTGAGGAACGATTGACGAAGAATATATATTGTGCGAAAGCAGAGGGTAGAAGAGGTCAGGCCGAGACTTACATATGAAGACCACGTGAGCAGATTGCTCAAAAACGGAAAGGTCAAAAGTACTCGGATACCCAGACGTGCGTGTATGAAGCGATTGATGAATCTCGAATAAGCGATAGAAGTATGCATGGATCGGGAAGCCTGGCGATCTGTCCTCTCTGACTACCCCGTCAGGGATACAGCGTGAAGATAGTTAAGTTAGTTAAGTTAGTGATATTTAAGGTCAGTATCATATCATGATGAAATTGATAGCTCTCACAACGAAGATGGTTATGTTCAACTAGAGGACTAATAATATAATTCATAATGATAATGAGATTCGAAAATGGACAGATGAATTCGGAATGGATTCAAACATCTCATCGCCAGCTAAAGTGTTAGAGTCGGTCATTCATAAAATTATATTTAAGCAGGTTGAACCGCAGCTATCTGAGGCGCAGCACGGGTTTCGACCAGGTAAAAGCACTACCAGTAACCTGCTTAATTGTGTGGCTCGAGTTGTGCCGGTAGTGGATGGTGGGGGGCAGGTAGACGCTGCTTACTTCAACACAAAAAGGTGTTCGACTTGGTCGATAATGACAGGCTGCTCATGAAGTTAGCAGCGATCGGCTTCACCCCACACTTGCTCCGGTTCTTCGCCTGCTATATGAGGGACAGGCGTCTCACGCGGGGCATGTATCAGCACCATATTTTGCCTGGTCTGGCGTGAGTCAAGGAAGTAACCTCGGGCCTCTTCGGTTCATTATCATGATTAATGATCTGCCGGAAGTGGTTCGCCACGCGAATAGTTTACTATTTGCGGACGACCTCAAGTTATGACTAAGTATATGCTCTAGTGATGATTGTGGGCGTCTGCAGAGGGATATTGATAGCGTGGTCGCGTGAAGCCATAATAATTGTTTACAGTTTAATGTCCAAAAGTGTCTAACAATCACCTTTTCTCGCGCATGTCATCCTATTGTAAACAATTATAATGTTGATGGTATAGACATTCCGAGGGTCACAGAAGTTAGGGATTTGGGAGTCAGTTTTAGCAAGGAGCTAACGTTTCGTGGTCATATTATTAAATGCTGTAAAAAGGCATTTCGAAACTTGGGTTTTGTATTGCGTACGGTCCGATACTTTACAAATATTAAGGTTGTATGGTGTGTATCCCTTTTACCCACTTAGGTATCCAACCCTGTTCGTTCTGGGCATGGTTGGATATAATGAGTTGAAGGTTATGAGGGATTTCACGCTTGCACTATATATCTTTAAAATTCTTAGAGGTAGAATTTACAAGGCAGTCATTTTAGGAGTAGTGGGTTTTTGTGTACCGGAAAGGTATGTGTGGAGGCGGCGCCAACCTTGTCTCGTGGGCACGTGCCTCGTGGGCGAATCAACCTGCTACGGGAGGCGCCGATGTCGCGAGCGCTTCGCACTTTGAACCTAGTAGCAAAGGAGACCGATCTATTTCGTTGTTCACTGAGTGAATTCACTAAGGTAACACTAGGTATAATATGCCATAAGAGCTGATATATTTTTATTTTTTCTTTTGTTTTAAATAGATGAAATGTTAGGTTGATGTTGTAATGAGATGTCACACTACCGCATTGGGGCTGACCTGTAAGGGTAGTGTGTGTTTGTATAAATAAATAAAAATAAAATCATTTTAATTAATTATAACCAAAAACATTTATAATGTGAAAATGTTTTCTCGCGACAATATCACGGTTTATGTTATGAAACTGAATTATTTTCAAAGCTCCCTGAATATATTTTGCAATACTCAACAATAAACAAATCGACGTAAAAATCATCCGAGTGGAAGTCCCTCGGTAAAAAGTAGAATTGCTTACAATTTCGACGGAATTCAACCGAAATGCTATTACGGTTTCAATTTCTGTAATGTAACACATTCGTGTGTGCTGTAATATTAAAAATGATTGGTTGAAAGTAGTGTACGTCTAAATAGGGTTCGCGTACGACATATTGGTCATATTTGTACAATATGTATAGGGTTAGTTTCTAAGTTATACCGATTTGAAATATACCTAAAGGCCGCTTTCAGTAAACCTTCCTACATTATGTGCCATTAAACGTAGACCTCCCGAGAGTAATATTACTTACCAATTATATTCAAGTACCTTATAGTAAGTTTTCTGAAATCTCTGAGTGCTCTCGAAACATCACGAAAATTTTAAGGAAGTTGACGGTCTGAAATGCTCTCCTGAATTATTTAGTATTGCCTAGGTCTGGTATCCATTACGTAATTATTTTCAAATAAATCTAAAAATAATTTTAAAAAATATAGGACGACTGTTGGCCGTCACTATCTAACAAAAACAATATAAGAAAGACATAATATACTTAAGAAGAATAAGGTCTTTGAGTTCAAATTGGGGTAAAAGTTATATACGTTTATAAAAGTCAACCTAGACGAAGACCTCTCCCAATTTCAGCCACTACGCTTTTCAGTCCCTCCCTATGACCTGTTTTAATCTATCTGACAGGGGAGAGAAACGTCCTTTCCGGGCCTAAATATGCACGGACAAGTCTGCCGGAGTCTTTTGTCTTCATATAGGGAGGTTGTTGGGTATCTGTACCACGCTGGTCAGAAGGTTTGGTGTAGGGTTTTATTTCTTGGTCTCTTCTCTTCAACATGACCTAGTCCGGTAATATTCGTATGTTATAATTCTGCTATAAAATTACTTCCGAACCATACCTGAATTTGAAGCCTGTAAAGGCTGCTATTGTGCTTCTCTTTTTCTCTAAGGATTTAAATGTAGTTGCTTTCCAGGTCTCCCGCTATGCAAAGGAGGGATGTGGCGTTACGTTATTTTTCCAAAGAAGCTCGGTGTATCTTATGTGGTTTTGGTCATTGCTGTAGATCCTGGTTAACAGGAGTCACAGTAATGGGAATGCAGGTGGGTTTAGTCCCAATGGCTGCTAAGAGCTAGGTTGATTAGTTGCTTTACCAGTAGCAGCTGAGGTCTACTTACTTTATCAAAGTTCTACAACTGGCCCTTAAGTTGTTTTAAATACTTACAACAAAAGTATTGCGTTTAAACGTGACCTGAACAATTTCGTACCTGAAACCAAGGAGATTAAATGTTAATAATGCATTTCTTTGCATACATACATAATAGTTTAGCACTTACTACATGTATTTTGTCCTACGTAATAGGTTGTGAGCCAATAGCCGTGTTGAAACACACAGAGGCAGATTGTGGCTACATGTTTCTGAAAATTTACAAGCCTCCGTAAGGCCTCCAACCTGACTTATCGAATACGAACCATATTACCGGCAGCAGGAATCAACGACTTCTTTAACAGCCACGGATGGTTACCCTTCTTAGTACTGACAGAATCGTAATATGCTTTACGCTTACGCAGTGATCTTTTACAGGACACTGAGCAAGTACGCATTCTTTGCCTCCAACAAATACCAGTTCTTGAGATTAGAGAAACATTAACTGGGGGGTGCAAATATACTAAAGTTCACGTTGCATTGAAGAATATTTCACTAATATGTTTTCGGTTTATTTTTTTTATCGGTGTAAAATTTGGTTATCCGAAAGTATTTTCTTGCAGACATAAGATGAGGAAAAAAGTTCAAGACAAAAAGAATCTAGTTCTCGAGCGGGTCTCGGTAGCCTAGTCTCACCTGGCAAGTAAGCAGACACTGTTAGGAGTTAGCATAGCGTTAGCTACGCGCCAGACCTACCACTTTTCTCTTTTATTATGGTTTCATTCCATTGTCTCCATACGACTTGCATTGAAATAATGCCAAACAAATAATTTTCACATTTACAATGCTTTATTTTTAACAATAAGCACAAAATCGGCTGGCAGATATGAAAAAGCCTACTTAACTAATGAAGGCTAGATTAATCTCACACTTCTATTTTTAAAATGTTTAAACATTAGACAAAATTCTTAATGCAAGTTATCACGTACGAGTGATGGTATGTCTATCTAAGCAAGTATTATCACTGATGCACCATGGTATATTATAAATAACCACCCACATAAAGACCTGAAAGTTAATACGGTTGATTACCAAATAAAAGTCTCAACAGCATCTTACATTAAGCATTTGGAAAGACATCCAAACAACCACGCCTTAAGTTCAATCTAGATCAAATAGATCTGGATTCACGAGACTCAAGAAACCATCAAAGATCTGATTTTGTCAGTCGTGAAGAAATGGGTTCCAGTCAATGGACTGGTAGCCCACACAACACTGCCAACCTATACTTTGAATACGTGCTGAACATCTCAGAAACAGTATTGCATAGCGAAAGAAAATTCTAAGCGTATTGAACCGCACTTTACAGGGTCGGCAGCGCGAGTGCCGTACCTCTGGTGTTGCAAACATCCATAGTCTACGGTGATCACTTTCCATCATTACTGATGATACGCACGTCTACCTCAGTGGTATAAAAAAAATACTGAAATAAAATCTCAACAATATAGTAACGTAAAAGTCTACTGCAAATGATAATAAAGGAGGGGAGGAGGATCCCACCACACACCCTCGATTCGTCAATCCTAACGCACAATGGTCAAGGATAACCTCTACCAATTGTAACGCAGGAATGACGAACCGAACTCCTCAAGGAAAGGGATGTAGGATAGGTAAAAGGAAACCTTACCCTCCAGGTTGTCAAAACTTTTGCAATATTCCGCTTTACAAGGTGGCACTTAGGCGACAAGTCGACACGTGTTTCGCCTACACACGAGGCATCCTCAAGACTGCTTGACAGCAAGTGTGGGTTGACACTTTCTGTCAAGCTCCTGCTCCTCCCCTCCTTTATTATCGTTCTACGAAGGATTTCCGCCATGTAACGCCCGTTTTAATTAGTTATATTCTACTGCAAATGCTTAAAAATTACTAGAAGACCTTGAAAACCTATATGTAGTTGTAATTCAACCGTGATGTTTCAAATTCCAGCCCTAAACTAAATATAGCGCGTAGTGACATCATATTCAAACAAATTTAATGAGGATACACTAGATTAGTCATAGTACACTTAGCACACATTACAGCACATTTCAGACGTGTCATTACACCCACAATTACTATATTAATAGAGCTATGATGGTATTGCCACTCTAAATAATTGGCAGGTGTGATTAATGCCTATGGCATTTTGGGCGTAATTTTGGGATTACGCAAACATACTCAAGTTTTTATATTCCGAAAAAGTAAAACGAAATTAATAGTGATTGTGGTTTTCTTTTTTGTGTTGGTACCACTGACACTTGTGGTTTTTTTTTATGTACACTTGATGGTCTTAAGATTGAAGGTGGTGGAATTTCGATACTCCTTGTATTGAAATTATCTTTTAGTGTTATGATTGCTTGAGTTTTGCTATACTGCATAGAACAATGCAATAAATCTATATTAATACTATAAAGTTAAAGTGTTTGTTGAATAGCCCATTTATCGAAGAAGGCTATGGCTATAGGTTGGCTACTGAATGGATTTTGAAGAAATTTTACAATAATATAGCTTACACGTCAGAATAACACAGGCTAATTTTTATCCGGGACCAAGTTCCAGTGGGAAACGGGAACGGGAACACGGGAACAACGTAGGCGGAGTCTAGTTGTGCGTCAACTAGTTATAAATATGTGAAAGTTTGTTTGTGCATATTTCGGATGACTTTTTATGGCGATGGCGATTAACTTTATATCCCATAAATTCACATTTCCTAAAATGTGTGTGTACCAGAGTGCACAGGTAAGAAGTGAAACTTCGTTAAGACATTTTTTACAGCTATAAAATGTCTCTCATAACATAACATAAAGAAGTTGCATTTATGATGATGAAGTTTCACATCAAAACAACATGGCGCGTAACCGAAAAACGTGACGTTTTTTTTTTAGCCAAAAACTTATTCTTAACTTCGATAAAGAAGTTTTACTTCAATAATAATGACTATAATAAAGTATTCTCCGAAATTAAATACATTATATTTTATGTGTACGAGGAAAATGAAACTACCTTAAATGTTAATATTCCCAACCATTAAGTGCCAGTTAAAATAGATATACGCAAGTTTAGTTCCGCATAAATTAGGTATGGATATCGTCTTTTGGGACAGGCTGGCAGTTTATAAGCTCATAGTTACCACACAATATATCATTAACTAACAAAATTTGTATTTCAGAGTTGGGTCTTTATGCTTAAGTAATACTGCTAGTTATACCTACCAATAAAATTTATTGGTAGAAAAGCAATATTTAATATTGCTTTTCTAGTTGGTATTCAAATGAGGATGATCACGTAAGGTGAAAAACCAGCAATATGTCACAGCAGCTGTTTCTTTGCTGAATTCTGACTTTCAGTATACACCTATTAGCAACCTTCAAGTTGGCCAATTTGACCATCCTTAATATTATAAACGCAAAAGTGTGTATGGATGTATTTTTGTTACGTCTTGCTTTCACGCAATAAGTACTTAATGGATTTTGATGAAACTTTACACATCAGTATAATACATAGGCTACTTTTTATCCATTTTTATCATGCTTCTTTGGGAAACGAGAAGGATAGCTTATTCGAGGAGCCTCGGGCGTCAACTAGTACAAAAAAATATGTGTGTGTACCAGAGTACACAGGTAAGAAGTGAAACTTCTTTACGACATTTTTTTAGAGCTACAAAATTTCTTTCAACGTCGATAAAGAAGTTTCACTTCAATAATATTAACCGAGATTACACATTACAATCGTTCTTATTCCACTAACAATATTTCCCTAAATCGTCTCAAACTGCCAAATAAAAATATAGTAGCATAGATAAAATAATTCTTCTATAATAGTGTATCCACAGCTTATCGCAAAAGATTCGAGTAAGCCCCGATAAAACAAAATGATGCCGCCCGAGGGCAGGTCTGGAGATAACACTAAGCCGTCGGAATAAAGCCTGATTTTCACTTGGTATTTTCTTTCCGAGAATAAAACTTATTGCTGTCTCGTGAGACTTAACGGAAAAAGTGTAAGAGTGAGTAGGAAAAAGGAATTTGAATAATATCGGTGACATAGATTGTACGTTATTCTAGACTATTTTTCTTTTTATTTACGCTATGAAAGCTAAACGGAATATTATATTCTACACAGATAAATGAGTAGGTATTCCATAGCCCTTAAGAGCCATCCGATATTTTTTTTGTAAAATCCCTAACTTTAAATCAATATAAATTTTAAAAATTATTAAACCCCCTACTCCAAAAAATACTTTTACAATACTTAATTGCCATTCAATATACAGGTCGCATTTTTCATCGGATTTACATGCAACTTGGCAAGGACAACCCTAGATATAGTCAAAAACTTTTAGCGAGAGGTTTTCGATCTGGGGGAGGGGGGGGGGGGGGTTGGAGGCAGAAAGGGGAAATGGTCCCGTAGTGGTTGGCAATAACCAAAAAAAATGTTTTCTTTTCTCTCAATTTACTACGAAGTCTACGGTTCACAGGACCACTAGTTTATAAATACGTTCCACATCAAATATTGAAATGACTTTATGTACAACAAACAGCTTGGATTGTTACATCGTTTAAGTCACTAACACACACAGCAATGTCAATAAGTACCATTTAGTACCACAAAGGATGTCATAGATAGGCTGACACTTGAGACAAGTATCAGACACTTGAGATGTGATTCGTACTTGAGCAAGGACGTTCGGGATTGCTTGCCGATAAATGAAATTGTTTGCTCTTTGTGTGAATACTTTTTATTGAATGTATGTTGGGACAAGGTCGTTTAAGAAGGACTTCCGATAAAGTTGCGTAATACTTGAAGTTAGAAGTAATATAATGTAACAAAACTAACTGACTAACTAACTATCATCATGCTGCATCCCGGACGGGGTAGTCAGCGAGGATATCGAAAATCATCGCATTCCTTGCATATCTGTTTGGCTTCTTGCAAATTCAATAATCGTTTCGTTTATGCACATCTGAGTATCAGAGTAGATACTATTGACGTTTCTGAGCAATTTGCTTACGTGGTTAAATTACAAAAATGGTTTCGGCAATACGAGTGTTACATTATCCCACTTCTTTAGGGGGGTAAAGGGCGTGTATGTAGCTCCCTTACCCTATCGTCTGGAGTCTGCTTCTGTAAAAACCTTGACGTAAGGCCCTATAGATCTTGGAACATTAATTTACTAAAACATCTGGCAATCATTTAGTATCAAGGATCTTCAGACAGCGAAAGTCGTAAAGCTCAGCATTTTAACCGATTCTTTTACGAGTGAAATTGTTACAATTATACGGCAGATGGCATTCGTTACTAGAACTGGGTCACCGTCAGTAATGTGATGCCGGGTAAAGTAAGAGCTGAGTTGTATATTGTCGGGGCGTGTTTCTGTTGAAACGACATTTTTTACAGGAATTTTTCAACCTTCGTAGTAAATGTGCGGTGTGTAAATGGTTTTTAACGTTGGACTCAAGATGTTTAAGAATCATGTTTGGGAAAACTTACTTTTCCTATTAAAGTAAAACCTATTAAATATTCCCACTCAGTGTTCTGTAAACGAACAATGCGTTAAGAAACTTTTGCTATTGTTGGTCACGGATGGGTAACCACGGTGTGGTATTTACATTTCGTTTCCCTGCTTTGGAAGGCGCATTAAGCCGTTGGTCCTGGTTGCCAATGAAATGGCAGTCGTTAATTTCAACATCAAGTCGCCATAGCCTGAGCCTGTCCATTTCAATACGGCAATGGAACCTGTTACGGGGGACAAAAATGCATACGGTGAAATGTGTGTGTATGCCTCTGCCTACCCCTTCGAGTAGAAGGGCGTTACAATATGTATGAATGTATTAAAGTGAACAATTATCGTCAACTACACATGGAACATAATGTAGTAGAGATTTTTACCATCATCACAGTTTTTATCAGTTCAGTGGACATGAGGGAATCTTTTAGCATCATCATTTTTTTTATTTATTTATTTACACACAATATACTATTTTTACAGGCTGACCCTAATACAATAGTATAGTACTGATCGACATAACAAAATACGCTACAATTCCAATTCCTACAATTCTAATTAATTGCCGCTACAATAAAGGATTGGCCACAGACATAATACTATACAGTGAACAGTAGAAAATGTCTAATGGTGATGCCACCGCATTGAGAGCACGCAGCGCGCGTCAGGGTCGAGTGCGTGCGGCAGGCACCTCCAGCAGGGGCGCTACATATCCATCCGGCACGCACAGCTTTAACTCCGTTTAAGTTTAACTCTCGTTTCGTGCGGAGACCAAATAGCAGCATTACATTCGAGATGACTCTTAACAAGGGCCTCGTACAACGCTCTCAGGGCTGCAATTATCGTAAAATGGTTCGACTGTCGCAAAACAAAGCCAAGGTTACGATAAGCTTTTTTGCAAACCTCGGTGATGTGTTTCCTGAACGTCAAATCAGTGGTAAAGCGAACACCCAAGTCCTTGACTTCCGTTATACGCTGCATTACCACTCCTTGCATTAGATAGGGATGATGACTAGGGATGCGCGCCCGACCCTATGACATAACCGAACACTTATCTATATTGAGATAAAGTTTGTTTGTTAGGCACTAGTCAACGATCCTATCTATGTCCCCCTGTAAATCGTGGTCTGCAGTCCGTGTTATCTTTCGGACCAACTTGAGGTCATCAGCAAAAAGGAGTGGAATCATGGACCAACTAGTAAAATTCTAAGATGAAGAGAATAAAAGAAGACATATGTACTTTACTAATAAGTAACTCTGCGAAATGGAGGTTATACGAAACCGGGTACTCGCGTTAGAATGAGAGAAATATACACAGTTTACGACTATTTATTTATTTATATATTCTCGTTGTGTCTGTTAAGTATTTAGTAGACCAATAAAAGATTAATGACACAATAAGGTCGCCCCAACACCTCAATAAGGGAAAACGTGCAATTAATTTATTAGATGGACCGTAACGTTAGTGGAGACAATTAATATCCATTTGCAATGTCACAGAACTCATTGCTTTGGGGGAGTAAGTAATTGTTTATTGGAAAAGGTGCTAAGAGAACTTTTAGTGGTTACTAGTTGACGCCCTCGAAAGTTTTCCGTTCCCGTTTCCCGCAGCAACTTGTTACCGGGATAAAAAGTAGCCTATGTGTTATTCTGATGTATAAGCTATATTATTGTAAAGTTTCATTAAAATCTTGATGAAATGAGAAATGCTCGCGGCCCCGCGGTCTCAGTGTTCTGTAAACGATCACTGAGTTACGCAACTTTCACTATGGCTGGTCCTCGGATGGGTGACCACTTTGTGGCATTTACATTTGCGAGCGTTTCCGTGCTTCGGAAGGCACGTTAAGCCGTTGGTCCCGGTTGCCAGTAAAATGGCAGTCGTTAAGCCTGGTTGAATGCCTTATGGGCGGCATGAAAAATTTCAACAGCAGGTAGCCACAACCTGCGTCTGTCTATTTCAACACGGCAATGGGCTCACCACCTATTACGTGGGACAGGAATCCACACGGTGAAAAGTGGGCATATAATATGCCTCTGCCACCCCTTCGGGGATAAGGCGTGATGGATATTTATTTATTCATTTAAATCCATTCAGTATTTTTACGTAAAAGAGTAACAAACATCCATACAAACTTTCTCGTTTATAATATTATGAAGATTAAGATTTTACCGGTAAAATAAAAAGATAGACTGACTGACTGATTGACTGCCTCGGTGGCACTGTTGTATACACACACATGCGATTCGATTCCCGGGTCGGAACAAATATTTGTGTAATCCGCAAATGTTGGTTTCGGAGTTTGGGTGTTTCCTATGTATAATTTTATGTATTTATAAACATATCCCGTCAGGGATACAGCGTGAAGATAGTTAGTTAGTTTTTTTAGAAACATATAAGTATGCATATCAGTTGTCTAAATAACATAGTACAAAATTATAGCCGTATTTTGGGCTAAATGGCGCTGTGTAAGAAGTGGCACACAATATTTATTTATGTATAGTATAGTTACGAAATAAATATGTAGTCGCACTAGTTTGTGAATTCATATCAAGACAATATAATTCAATGTGAAATAGTACTAAAAATGCTACCAAGTAACTTTTTTTATAAGTCAAGCCTTTATTCCCGAAGGGCCTCTCCATCATAGATAAAAATACTGCCACTAGAGGCATACTGTACGGCCACATTTCACTGTATGAATTTTTGTTCTACATAACAGGTAATAAAGCGAAGGAAGCGTTCGTGGCCCCGCTAACTTAGTGTTCTGTAAACGATCACTGCGTTAAGCAACATTCGCTACAGGTGATCCTTGGATGGGTGACCACTTTGTGTAATCTACTGCACTTTGTGGAATCTACATTTCCGTCCCACGTAACAGGTGGTGAGCCCATTGCCGTGTTGAAATGCACAGGCGCAGGCTGTGGCGACCAGCTGTTGATTTTTTTAAGCTGCCCATAAGGCCTTCAACTTGGCTTAACGACTACCATTTTATTGGCAACCGGGACCAACGGCTTAACGTGCCTTGCGAAGCACGGAACTGGGGTGGGTCTAAAGGGCCGGATAAATTTAATAAAATAAAATGTGTCTATTTTAGATGTTAAATTTGGAAGAAATTTTGAACCCGTTTCCTTTTTAGTGAGGTGGTAACAAAAAGGCTAAAAGGTCTTATGTGCTAGACAGTAATTCGCAAAACCAATTAAAGTCCTGGTAGTCTCGGACTGTAGTCTCTAGGGTTGTAGCGTAATATATAGCCTAAAGCCTTCCTCGATAAATGGGCTATCTTACTCAAAAATATTTTTTCAAATCGGTCGGTTTTTAAAAATTCTTTTTATGTTAGATAGCCCAAATATATGGTAGATTAGCGCGTACAATTCAAACAAACAAACTCGTCAGTTTTATAACTCAGTATAGATTTACATATGTAAATGTACTATATTATGCCATTATAGGACACTCCTATCTAAATGTAGGTACGTGAATATGGATAAAATAAATGAAAAGGGTTTTATCCAATAATTTGTAAGGACAGACTCAGTGACCACACGAACCCGATGTTATATGCCATTACTTTGTCACAACCAGATAACAGTGACAGAGAGTGGGGATAAATGGTGTCCAGGAGAATAAATCGTTTTAATTTGTCAATATCACGCCTTCTTTATATCAGGGGGTCGAGTCTACTATTTTCCAGTAGAAAGCCGTTTTAGTTCTATTCTATAGCGGTTCTATTGCGATTAGTCCAAAACTGGATAGTCTACCATAACTATTATTTATTTCACAATCACAAATCTCTAGATTAGAGACTAAATAGCTGTTATATGCTATCAAAATATTAATATAGACTACCAAAAATGCAAATATACACGGGTTAGTAACATTGTATCGGCCAGCCGATAGAATTCTATTGGAGCGCTATTGTAATAGTGGACTACAATAACTGTAATTTTTATCTCGTCGGCTCTCTATTGAGCGACGATTTCTATTCTCTTCTGACGCGATTGAATTAGTATACTTGGCCCCTAGGTGTGACCTGAAAATATTTTTACCACAATGGCGAGGGAAAGTAGCACACGTAGGTCCATTAGTAAGATTACAGTGTGGCGTGACCTAGAGTGAGTGTGGCGTTACAAAGGCTGCTAGTGTATCAGAATATGAAAGAAAGAAAATACATTTATTATGCGTGAACGAATTTAAGAATAAAAAAGGTATATGTAGCAACTAGACAAATTTAGATAAAATAAGTTTAAACAGTATAAATACTACTCAACGACGTTCGGTAGGACCACGGGTGTATGTGGTCGTATCAGTTAGGTCAAATCGACGGGAAGACAGAACCATATCCAGAAATGAAAACCCCTACTTTCATGCCCAGATTCATATTACATTAAACTCTACAGTATCTATGTACAATATAAGGCAAATACAGGGGTCTAGGCTCCGAATATGATTTTGTGCCATTCGGTGTGGAGACCCTTGGTCCGTGGGGTCCTAGTGCTATAAGGCTTTTTGAGGAAATAGTGAAAAGGTTGGTTGACATCACAGGAGACCGAAGAGCTGGCAGCTACCTCGGACAAAGAATTAGTCTAGCTATTCAAAGGGGGAATGCTGCCAGTATCTTCGGAACCTTGCCTAAAGGGACCTCTTTTAAAAATATATTTTAGTTATGTATCATATTTTTAAGTTTATATTTAAAGTTTATATTAAGTTAAGTTAAACTGTATAGATTAAATTTTATATAAGGCATAGTTCAAATCGCTAAACAGATTTGGTTCAAATTTGGTACACTGAGTTATTACAACACGACGTCTGTAATAAAAACGTTTTCTACAATTTATTTTAAGACGTATAAATCTGGCGCGTATAAATGTAATATGATCGCATCCTCGTGGCTTACACTAGTATTACCAGGGGGGAGTCACTCCGCAGTTTAGGTATATTCGGGCAGCTATCCGTTCGGAGCGGCTAATGACAGTGGGCTGCCGCTGCCACTCGCGCGACAGGCGCGCTCTAAATAAATCAACTAGGTTCAAAACTTTTCAAGTGATAACCCCGTGCGGGCTCCGCAGCTCGGTCATAAAACTCTGGCGCCCAATGAAAACTCAACGTTCGTGCGCATTAATAAGTTTCAATTTTGCTTGCAGGCGGCGAGTCTAGGTATGTTTTCATACCTAAAACTGACTTTTGTTAGGGAGTGACACTTCTGTACGTAGTACTATTACTTATTCTGACTGTGGTTGTACCATAAAACTTTCATGGGAGTATACTTATGCGATTTGATCCTCGTTTTCATGTAGATAATAACAGTTTCAGGTTTATGATATTTTACCTGTTCTATGCCTGGGAATAGAACCGTTTAAAGCGAGATAGACTGATATAAAACGTTATGAATATCTCAATGAACTCAGAGTTAGGTTGAAAATTGTTTATAGTTTTGAACGGAAGTTTTGTGTGTGGTACAGGTAACAAGCTATTATTTTGTTCAGATTATGTTTCAGACTCTATCTTTTTTCGTGTGGAAATCCTTATGGATACTATATCCTATTATCATGCCTGTTACAAACAAAAAGTTGTGGTATATGTGATGAAATCTTATTAGACTAAAGCAGTATAACTTTTAAAGCGTGTACAACAGTGAGTGAAAATCTCTCCTATTCGTTATTTTATAAAATCTATAGGTACCTAGTAATTTCACAATTTAGATAGAATATAAATATACATTTCTGTAATATATTTACCTATTTCTACATAATTAGCGTATTATTTTTACAAAGGTCAAGGTTTCAGTACCTACTTTTAACAGTCCTTGTTAATTGAAATAATTTTATAACGAGATAATCATCGATTTGTTTTTAAATAGAAGATTTGAATTATTAGAGGAAGCTAGTTTGATTTTACTACAACTGCCTCGGTGGCGCAGTGGTAGTGTGTTCGACTGACGTGCTGAGGGCCCGGGTTCCATTCCAGGTTCAGAACAAATATTTGTGTGTATTGCAAATGTTGGTTTCGTAGTTTGGGCGTTTCATAAGTATCATGTGTATGTATTTAAAAATATATATATATATAAGTATGTAAATCAGTTGTCCAGATCGCATAATACAAGCCATAGCTTAGTTTGGGCTAGATGCTGTGCAAAAAGTGTCCCACAATAATTATTAATTTATTTAAATTACACAAATCGCTTACATCTCTTTACTTAAATAAGCAGCACAGTAATTTTATGACCAGCGCCAACCAACCTCACTGCTCTACGCTGGCCAACACCTACCACTGTAATATAAACTGTATTAGAACATGTTAGAGAACAATTCTCTTTGGTGTAATATTGCGAAGATTCTAGCATGGCACGGATGATTTTATTAGTACCTATGTAAGTTATAAAAGTTGCCAAGTTATTACCTATAAGGTTATGGGCTATCATTGCTGGTTTTGGAATATAGTATACGAAACAAAATTTAACATTGTATAGGGGAGTAGCTCACCCCCGTGGCTTCGCCCGTGACATACTTCGGACTCCCATCGCACCTATTTAATCTCGTCGTTTATTACTTTCACAAAAATGTATGAAATTTGTTGACATTTATGATTACTGCTCCGCACTCCGGAGTAGTAGCGTGATGAAATGTAGCCTACAGCCTTCCTTGATAAATGGGCTATCCAACACAAATATAATTATTCAATTCGAACCAGTATTTTCCTGAGATTAGCGCGTTCAACCAAACAAACAAACTCTTTAGCTTTATATATTAAGTATAGAAGTATAGAATAGATATATCAAGGAACGTTTTTAAGTAGAAAAGGTACTATAGATGTAACCAGTACTTTGCATTAAGATGAAAGAGATACAGTTATAACAGTGAAGTTACTCTATTATAAGGCATTACAGGGAAAATCCTTTTAAGCCCTTGTTACGGTATATTACGACTCATTATTATATATGATATCATTATTATGACAGTTATATTATATGGAATACCTTCCGGACCCTACGTATTTAGATTCCCGATACAGTTTCCGTATATATAAACTTTCCAGCAATTTCATTTTATAACATACAAGATTTGCCCGCTGGGCGTTATGTTGTTTTCCTACTCCCTCAAATTTTCTTCTGATTAATTTTGTTGCGGGTTCCAAGACATGCTAACTTCTCCATGCTAACTCCACCGAGATCGAGCTCGGTGTAACTTTTGTGGTGTCTTGGTCATTGCTGTAGATCCTGGTTGATATTATAAAACAAAGTCCTGCGCCGCGTTTGGTTGTCTGTTTGTTTGCGATAAACTCGATAACTACTGCTCCGAATTTTGTGCTGTTTTCACCAATCGATAGAGTGCTTCTGAAATATGTTTTAGTATATATTCATAAAAAATATACCGTCGAAGAACTGGGATCGGAAGCGTCAAAATAGTTTATGGTAGAATTGTATATCTTATATAGGTCTATAAAAGTCAGTGATAGCATATATCTATCTCTTAAGGAAAACATACTAGCTTACTATAGCACTGGAGGAAACGTGTACGGAAAACCTTTAGCACGCGGGCTAAGCTGTGAGCATCAGCTAGTTTCATAATAAACACTAATATAACATAACTACAAAAAAACCAAAACCGACCAAGTGCGAGTTGTCTCACGCACGGAGGGATCCGTACCATTATATTCAAAAACCGTAAAAATAAAAAAAACAAAAAAAAAACAAGTATATTGTATGAGATACCACATATTTATTTTATTTTGATTTTAGTATTTGTTGTTACAACGGTTTAGAAATATATCATCTTGCTTTTTTTTTTCTTGTGGAAATCCTCATGGATGCTATGCCGGACTCCTACCGACTAAAACCACACGTGACCCTTCCTATCTGTCAATGGCCAAAGTTCATAAAATACATCTTAGTGACAGACGGAAGGAAGGAGAGCAGAGTCTTAGTAATATGATCCCATTTTACCCTTTCGTCACGA
The DNA here is from genome assembly GCA_948477245.1 of Thumatha senex. Lineage (NCBI taxonomy): Eukaryota > Metazoa > Arthropoda > Insecta > Lepidoptera > Erebidae > Thumatha > Thumatha senex. The sequence goes on along the minus strand of OX419741.1, from coordinate 23,510,621 downwards.
CATGCGACACCGTAAAAAGCAGCTATTTAAATCGCCTTAAGTCGACAAAGAGTCCTAAATGAACTCATTAAGCTTAAAATAATTTAAAAAACGTCATAACTCCGTTGTTCTAAATATAGAGTTTAAAATTTTTGCGACTGTCCGCATAAAACTCTTTAACAATAGTCAGTTAAAGGATTAAGTTTTGAATGAAGGTTCTTTGTCAGGCGATGCCGGGCTACCGGTCACCATTTCGCATAATGGAAGCTTATACAAAACCTAAGCTTTAAATGAAGTATTTTATTTTCAAAGAAAATTATTCGTTTAGTTATGCGAGGATAAAATGGTTTTTGACGATGAAAAAGGTACTTACTTAAAGAAATTCATTCAAAGGTCAATATTGGCTTTATGAAAATTTTACCTTTTATTATGTTTCGACGATTTTTCTATTCTTTTTTAAGTAACACTCTTAGGTATAGGCAGGTACAATTTACATAAATTTTTCTCTTCTCTTATTCTTAGTTTACCCCGTCAGGGCTAGAGAAGATAGTTAATTAGTTAGTTTCTCTTATTTTCTGGTTTGATTAGGTACACGGGGCGGTCTAGCTTTTCACATCATTGCATCTCACTTGTTGTGACAGCAAGCATAAACGCTTTAACAATAATGAACCCATTTGTTCTATCGCAGTGGAGCAGTAGAACAAACTGGATTTGTTTTTTTCCATTTTGTTCTATCGTAGAACTAACAGTAGAACTAGATGGATTAACCCTATTCAACAGAGTTTTTCAATAAATGACATGGGTGTCTTTTTACTGCCAGGCCTTACTTTCTGCATGAATGGACCCTCTTTTTTCACAAGCGCTTGCGCTGCAAGCTCTTCCACCTATACCGACCACATTACAGTTTAGACACCGGAGATTCTAATTTCATACAACCTAAGAATTCTCAATTATTTTTTAAAATAAACCTACTACTGTGGTGACAAGTAATGGATACGGTAAAATAAACAATGGTATTCCACGGTTAATACAACGCCAAGGTCAAGATGTAAGAAAATATCATTAATAAAGAGAATTAAATGTAAATATAGCTCATTAGGGTAAAACAAACACAAATAATTTCCGAGGAACAAACCACACAGCGCCTGTAGAATAAATTATGCAAATGTAGTTGCTGTTGTACTTTGCTTTATTTAAATTATCAGGGATTTGAGTTTAATATTATTCTGGATATTTACTTTTGTATATTTTATATTATGCATGAATGCGACAGCTGCTGATCTTCCTGAGTAGTTTCTCTCACTTACATCTACCTAATGTTCATCTTACCGTGCATAATCCATCGGGATCAGCACACAATTATTGCTTGGTGTGGGTTTGATATTAAAAACTAGATGACGGCCGCGGCTCCGCTCGCGTGATGAACTTTCTTGTTTCCGTTTCCAACAGGAACTTGTTCCCGGAATAAAAAGTAGCCTATGTGTTATTCTGATGTAAAAGCTATATGATTGTAGAGTTTCATCAAAATCTATTCAGTAGTTTTTACGTGAAAGAGTAACAAACACACTTACATACAAATATTTCCTCTGTCTAATATTAGTATAGATATAGAGAACCCTATCCAGTTGTGGCGTTTCTGAACGCACCTTATTTTTGTCAATCTGTCAGTGCGTTTGACATCTTCGTGCCTTTACGACTTTACGATAGGTATGATCCTGTGAACAGTCTTAAAACGAGTCTATGAGTTTGCTACAACTGCTCCGTGAACATTAATCTTGCTAGTAATCTGTGAAGTTTATAAATTTTCATAAAGCCAATATTGATATTTGAATGAATTTCTTCAAGTTAGTACCTTTTTCAACAGGTGGTGAGCCCATTGCCGTATTGAAATAGGCAGACGCAGTTTGTGGCTACCTGTTGTTGAAGTTTTTTAAGCCGCCCATAAGGCCTTCAAATTGACTTAACGACTGCCATGTTCCATCGGCTTAACGTGCCTTTGGAAGAATAGAAACGCTCGCAAATGTTAATGCAAAGTGGTCACCCATCCGTGACCAACCATAGCGAAAGTTGCTTAACGCAGTGATCGTTTACAGAACACTGAGTCCGCGGGACCAGGAGCGCTTCAAAAATATTATTCTTTTTACATTAAATTATGAACTTTGTGGTAATTATCCCGCTAGCTCTAATACTAATTTTATTCACTTACTTATTTATTAGTAACAGGAATTAACGCTCGAGTAATGATTTCAATAAACTCGATGCAATCTCTCAATCTTTGATTTACAACTTCCAGAATACCTTTACTCTTTGCTCCCAAACGTCTACAATATACCGCAAAGCCTTTATTTTTGTTCAAAGTTTATTGCGCAGAGTGTTTATTTAGAGCTCTCGCGCTGTGAATAATGCACGTTTTGTTTTGGGAAGACGGGAGAGAAATATAGTCAATCTTGTGAAACTTTGTGTGGAGGTACATACAAGGAATATGCTTTAAGTTATCCTGAATAATACACGACTTAGTCTTTTAAATTATTAGGTTAGTAAGTGGCACTGACGTTAGTTATATAAAAAGACCTAAAACCAGTATCAACACTCAATCTGGAAATCATTAACCTAAACTTTTTACAAAATCTGTTATTATTATATGGAATTCTGAAATAAAAATGAGTAGTTTCCCTTTCTTCCGTGAAACATGGTCATTGGACAAAATATTTTTTTATTCGTATTTTTTTTCAACAGCATTACATACTTATCTAATATAATATTATAAAGCTGAAGAGTTTGTTTGTTTGTTTGTTCGGTTGAACGCGCTAATCTCATTAACTACTGGTCGGATTTGAATAAATATTTTTGTGTTAGATAGCCCATTTATCGAGGAAGGCTATAGGCTATATATCATTACGCTACTACACTAGGGAGCAGAGCAGTAGTCATAAATGTCGACAAATCGGGCAAATTTTTATGCATTATTGTAGAATCTATATGCGACGGGATTAAATAGGCGACGGCAGGTCGAAATATTCCACGGGCGAAGCTGTGGGGGTCATCTAGTACTTAATACTTATAATTCAAGTTTCATGATTAAGAATCAATTTTCTTGCATAATTCTCCATAAGATGACCGCAGTAAAGACTATAATATTATGTCGTACCATTGATCTAACGTCTACCTGGTTTTAAGAAACATACATACAAAGTTTGATAAAAAATCATCAGACCTCCAATATTAAAGGCCGTGTCATTTTGTAATTTCTTTTAATATTTCATTTATTTTTTGTGTATTAATTTTGATTATTTTTTTGTAGTTATGTTATATTTATTGCATTTTTAATTTTTAATATTTTAATTTATTTTATTGATGTATTTAACTAAAATTTATAATATGATTAATGTATTTTTTATGGGATAGTTACCTGAAATAAAAAAATCATTTACTAAGATAATAATCATTATACCTTTTCCTATAAAACAATTTAGTAAGTGTGGCGACGAGATATACGTTGTACAAATGTTACCACGCCAATTCATCCCGAAGGTATCGTAAAAGGCTACTAAGGGAACACTTTCAATAAAGTACCACTTACGATGGAAAACAAATCTCGAAATAAAACCCCAAAAGGTCAGCACGCAAAGTTCAAAAATACACTTTAGTGGTAGCAAGTAAAGGGTATTTTTGAACTTTGCGAAATACTCAGAAACAAACCAGCCAACAACCAACCTACCAAGTGTCTGACAAAAATTAGTACCTTAGCGTTTTATCTAAACTAATACTGTAGAGAAGTAATGGGGTGGTAATTTTCTGATCTATTGAACCGATTTTGAAAATTGTTTGACTGCTGTTAGAAAGGAATGTCCCTGAGTGCTATAGGTTTTTTTTGATACCGTGAACATGTTCCTGTCGAATATGGATACGGAATATCGTCACAACAAGGATGGAACCGCGTGTAAATAATTATAACTTAAGACGATTTTACTGCTTTCACGACACGGATCTGACGCACGTATAGTCCTCTAGAGGTTGAGTGAATAATTTTCTTATAATTCCATAATGGGTACATTTTTGTGGCGAGAATGTTTGGTGGGAAAAATTGAAAAAAGATAAAATCTGTGAATTTATGACCAACACGCTTTTTGCAACTTCCTACACAACTTCCTACGGTGACTCGGCAATGGGCTCACCACCTGTGGAACAATAATGCATACGTTGAAATGTGGGCATATAGTATGCCTCTGCCTACAACTTCGGGGATAAAGGCGTGACAATATGTATTTATTATACGTACCTACAATGCCTTAATATACCGATATAAAAAAAACAGTGTGTGTACACGCGTTAGAAATTTTACTTCTTTGGCGTAACAAGATAAAAATGGGTGGGGTGTAAGGGGCCCCACCAAGATCTTCGGGGCCCAAGTCAACCTCCCGTGCTAGTGCGTGCACCTGCTGATTAACGGACTAGGCTCTGGCGCTGGCTATCCCCTCTGGGGTTGGGAGGTCTGAGGGCGTCGCTCCCATAAAAGCCACCCGCCGAAACAGAAATGGACAGACACAAAAGGATTGCAGCTAGGGATAGGGCGCCGCCGCAAAACGGAGCGCAGGAGCCCCGCCCGACTCCTATGGCAAGTGGGCTAGGGCTGCCGTGTGTCGGGCCAGCACGGCTAAAGAAGTTAGCCCCAACCCGTATCCGCTTCGCATCGTGGAACCTTGGCACGCTGACTGGGCGTGCGGTAGAGTTGGCCGAAGTACTCTCCAGGCGGAGGGTGGACGTGGCGTTCCTGCAGGAGACTCGGTGGAAGGGCAACAGAGCCCGGCCCTTTCAGAACGGCTACAAGCTGTATTACACGGGTGCGCCTGGTGGGGAGATCGGGGTGGCCGTGGTGCTCTCCGAAGGGCTGCAGAGTGGCATCTTGGAGGTAAAACGCTGTAGCGACCGGCTTATGATCGTGAGGGTGCATATCGATGGGATTATTACCCACCTGATAAGTGCCTACGCGCCACAGGCCGGTTGTAGCGATGCCGATAAGATGTCGTTTTGGGGTCAACTCGAGGGAGTGCTTCGGAGCATTCCGTTGTCACAGGGAATCGTTTTGGGCGGCGACCTAAACGGTCATGTGGGTAAGAGGTGTGAGGAGTTTGAGCGTGTTCATGGTGGTTTTGGATACGGCACCCGCAACGCTGAAGGAGAAACTATCCTCAGAACGTGTGCGGCTGCCGATCTGGCCATTGTGAACACGTATTTCAAAAATAAATCCGAACATCTCATCCGAACAACTCAGATCGATTTCCTACTCACTAGACGACACAGCATCGGCAAGGTGGCCAACTGCAAGGTCATACCCGGAGAGAGTCTTACTGCACAACACCGTCTCCTTGTCATGGACCTCTGCGTGAAGCCCAAAGGCAAACGCATAGAGCGGTGCCAGCGCCGCATCAGATGGTGGCTGCTTGATGAAACTAGGTCCCAGGAGTTCGTCTCAGCTGTCGGTGACACTGAAGGCGAACCAGTTCAAGATTACTGGGACAAAGTTCAGGCGGCCATCCTTGGAGCGGCGAAGGTGGTGCTCGGTGAGTCTAAGGGTGGACGCAAATGTGACAAGGAAACTTGGTGGTGGAACGACGCAGTCCAGAGGGAGACTAGGGAGAAGAAAGCCCTCTTTAAAAAGTGGCAATCGACCGGATCTCCTGAAGACCGCGACGCGTACAGGGCTACCAAGCGCGCCACAAAGAGAGCTGTAGCCAGAGCCAGACGTGACCATTTACAACCTCTGTATGATAAGCTGGAATCGTCTGAGGGGCAGAAGCTCATCTATAAGCTGGCGCGCTCCAGGGTCAAAGCGGCACAGGATATATACAAGTGTCGCCGTGTAAAAGACCCTGAGGGCAACCTGTTAAGCGAAGACCTCGCGGTAAAGGAGAGATGGCGCTCGTACTTCCACGAGCTGCTTAATAAACAGCACAAAGAGGTGCAGCCTCCGGACCTCCCTCCAAATCAGGGACTAGTGCCACCGGTAACGCCTGGAGAAGTCCTGACTGCGCTTCGCCGCATGAAGAATTGGAAAGCTGTCGGACCCGATGGAGTCCCCATCGATGCCTGGAAGGCGATGGGTCCTCGCGGTGTGGGCATCTTAGTAAACCTTTTTAACCGCATACTCCTCAGCGGGCAGATCCCAAACCAATGGAGACTGAGTATTATTACTCCAGTCTTCAAAGGCAAGGGGTCAGTGCGGGAGTGCAGGAGCTACCGCGGTATTAAGGTGATGTCCCACACCATGAAGATCTTCGAGAGGATTATAGACTCTCGCATCCGGCAGCAGTGTACCCTCTCGGAGTGTCAATATGGGTTTCGCCCTGGTTATGGGACCACGGACCCTGTTTTTGCCCTGAGGGTTGTCGCAGAGAAATACAGGTCGAAGAACACGCCTCTGCACTGTCTGTTTCTAGACATGCAGAAGGCCTTCGACTGTGTTCCTCGTGCGATGATCTGGTGGGCACTGCGGTGCAAAGGCGTTCCAGAGGTCTAAATTGACACTATCCGGGACATGTACTGTGACGCCGATTCAATGGTTCGGACTGCTGTTGGCGACACGAAACCCTTCCCCATCACCGTCGGGGTACACCAGGGTTCGGTCCTTAGTCCGCTTCTGTTCAGTGTAATATTAGACGAATTGTCGGACAGCATCAGAAACCCGCATGAGCAGCCTCCATGCTTGCTCATGTATGCTGACGATATTGCGCTGGCAGACGCGGACAGGGGCAGATTGGTGCGACGTGTAAAGGCGTGGAAGGAGACGCTTGAGAACGGCGGTCTGAAACTAAATGTGGCGAAGACCGAGTACTTGGCACTAAACTCGACAGATCCCACATCCGTCCGCATAGGCGGTGATTTGTTCGAGCGCATGGACCACGTTAAATACCTGGGATCTGTTTTTCACACGTCCAGTGACATCGATTGCGATGTCAAGTCACGCATTGCTGCCGCGTGGGCCAAATGGAGGGAGATGACCGGTGTCATTTGTGGCCCTAAAATGCCGATCCGGTTGAAGGGACAGGTCTAAAAAACCATTATTAGACCTGTCCTTTTACATGGCAGTGAGACGTGGCCGATATTGGAGCGATACAAGCAGGAGCTGCGTGTCACGGAAATGAAGATGCTGCGGTGGATGTGTGGGGTCACGCGGATGGACCGCGTGAGAAACTCTCGCATCCGCGGCAGCCTTCACGTCCGTGACATTGCAGACAAGTTGCAAGAGTGTCGCCTTCGTTGGTATGGTCACGTCTTGCGGCAACCGCCGGGCTACGTAGGTAACAAATGTCTGGCCATGTCAGCCCCGCCGGGTCCCGGTAAGAGGGGAAGACCCAAGAAGTGCTGGCTTGACGTCGTAAGGGATGACATGCGTGCCAATGGTCTCACTACAGGGGATGCCGAAGACCGTGCGAAGTGGAGGAGAAAATTTAGGAAAGCGGACCCCGGGCGTCGCGAGACGCAACTGGGACAGACGCTCGGATGATGATGAAGGGCTTACTACCCATTACGTGGGACAGGAATGCACATGGTAAAATGTTTGCATAAAATGCCTTAATTTACCGATATAAAAAAAAACAGTGTGTGTACACGCGTTAGAAATTTTACTTCTTTGGCGTAACAAGATATATAAAAATCTTTTTAAAAATTTTATCCTTCGCCTTATCCGATGAAAAAACTGAAATGTTGACTACAGCTAACTTCAGGGTGATGGAAAACCACTTTGAATTTAGTTATAAGTTGACATGGAATCACTTATCAGCTAACTTCAGTGTGACAGTTTTTCGCGACGGTCTGCGCGCGCATCATTAAAATTTACTCTCATCATTTTTCCCCATAGACCGTTTTTCCCTAACACGCCAAAAGAAGTGTAATTTCAATATGCTTACAAATGTGTTGAGAATATATGGGGTTTTACTTCTCCTTCTAAAGAATAGTTTAGTACCTACCTGTTAAGCAAATTTATTTTGGAGTCAGTGACATCACTATTTCATAGCAGTGTAAAAGGTACCCATTGCACTACCAGTGGTATAGGCCCGTAGTGTCTAGGGTCCGCAAGATCCTATTCCATATTTGGATCCTATTCCAACCTCTATGAGCACATAATCTCTTAAAATCATGCAGCAGATTATCAAGCGTAATTTATTTTTAAATACAGTTACTTGACGCGCTTACAGGCATTTTGCTCATAAAGTCATTTGCTATCTGATTTTCTTATTAAAAAGTTACAGTTCATGAAAAATGATTAAAAGTTTTTGGCATAATATCGCGTCTGATATAGAAAGTCTTAGTGCGTAAAAGCTAGGCCATTAATCATCATTTATGACGCAACAAATATGGCTTGATATATTTAACTGGAATTCAACACACAACCATGACCGAGACGTGATATTACAGGACAATATTTTAACTAACTAACTAACTAACTATCTTCTTGCTGTATCCCTGACAGGGTAGTCAGAGAGGACAGATCGCCAGACTTCACGATCCATGCATACTTCTTTCGGTTCTTGCAGATTCATCAATCGCTTCATACGTCTACTTCATCCGAGTACTTTTGACTTTTTCTTTTTTAAGCAATTTAATCGTGGTCTTCAAAATTTAAGTCTCGGTCTACCCTAACTCCTTCTACCTTCTACCAATAGAAATTCTTCGTCATTCGTTCCTGACTCATTTGTTTGACGTGTCTAAACCAACGTGTCGCGCCCTTTTCTAGCTTACGCTGACACTTTCATTCAAATCTGCCATATTGCGTATCATTTCGTTACCTATTCGGTCGGAAAAAGTTATGCCGTACAATTTTTGAAGTGATCGCATCTCTCTCTTTCACACACACACACACAGCACCGTGTAATTTTAGTAAGTTCAACTCCATTTTCGAAAACAGCTATGATCGCCGTTTTGACATTACAATAGTGATGATATTTGACTTGTTTCACATCGGTACTCTGTTTTCTACCGTAGTATAAATACCCTCTAAAGTGGTCGACTATTCACATATTTCTACAAATTAAATGTAATTCAAATGAATACGAAACTTTTTAAAAGGACAAACGTCAAAACGGCCATCATAGTGTGCCGCTAGTATAGTTCTTGTATTTCCGTTTATAATTATTTACCAAGACTTTGACTTGAAAACAACTTTAATACAAGTCAAATTTCAATAGCTTAAGGACTATTAAGCATTCTATAAAACTAATATAATAATGAAAACTTCAGAGAAACATTTCATCAAATCTCCAGAACCTAAACTAATTTCAAACTAGTCCATATCTGCCAAGAAACTTTATAGTATTTTCTACAAATTCTCATAAAATTCAGTAAATAGGTCACAATCTGTAACAGTGTAACCGTAACGGCATTTTTATTACTCTAAAGGTAAGCTCCTTTAAATTGCAAACATTACAAGTACCAATAACTTGAGAAAAGTAAAATAATTAACTGAATAAATGTTCTCTTGGCAGGCAATAAAATTACGTCGAGTACTCGAAGCCTGTCATCGATTTAATTTCCTAATTGATTGTCAACAAGATACTTTGGGAAGCGAAAAATATAAATGAACTCTTTTTGCGTAGCTAAAGATTTCGAACTCTTTTTATCGTAGCTGAAATGTGGGCGCATAGTATGCCTCTACCTACCCGTCGGGGATAATCGTTCCATCTTTACAGACCCACTCTCCCTATATACCTACCCTCCCGAGTAAAGAAAACATGATTTTTTATCTAAAATCGGTATATCCTTATAAATAGAGAAAGTCATATTGAATTTAAACAATGTTCACACAAAATATACTAGCAGCTTTTCAGAAACCGACAACCCATATCAATCAATGCAATGTAACCCAGTTTCTAGAGTATCACTTGACTTAATCCTGTAGAGTCTAGAGATCTCGGCTTTATCCTCTAGGGGGTTTATACTCACTGAGCAGGTAAACAATTAAAAACATTGTTTAAACCCAAATGGAATTCCATTATTGGATTATGCTTTTAGCCAGATTGAAAACGTTCGCGTCGCTATTTCAAATGAGAAGGAGTTTTGTGTTGACGTTTTAGATTCGCTTCAATTCTTTTCTTGGATGGTTTTTTTTTCGTGTGGAAATCCTTATGGATACTATGCCGGACTCCTACCGACTAAATAAATAAAATATAATAAATAAAATTATTTATTTCGGGCAGTTACCCATATGTGTTAGTAACAAAGGACTTAATAACTATGTTAGTAAATAAAATATAATTTTAATAAGATAAAAATAATCATCAATCATTTATTCAAACTCAAAATGGACATAATTAATTTTTGTGTCTTTGGCGAGGTGTACACGTGTCCAGTGCTGCATAATAGCACTGTCAACGTCGAGCCTCGCCGCAACACTCTGCAGGAGGCTGTTGGAGCTGCCCCGTACCCGATCAATCAGGGATGCGATGCGACCTCTCAAAATAGCTACAAAACTTTTAATGCCAGCCTCGGCAAACATCCCCGAAGCACTGCAGTAACGTGGCAGCCCCATCAACATCCTGAAGGCATTGTTATATTGAGTGCGTAGGGCCCTATACGCCACCTGTGTGTAGCACGTCCAAAGGCTGCTAAAACCACAAGTTGCCTTTCTATCTGTCTATGGCCAGGAGTCCCGGGTGAGCCCTCGGAAGGATAGCCCCAGTGCTCCCGACACACCTTGTCCGCTACCGCAGGCTCGTTCAGGGTGGGTTCGTTTCTTGGATGGTAATTTCTTATCTTCATCTAATCATCTTTAACTAAGGAAAGAATAGCAATGTAAGTGATAGTAAGCGCTTACTCAGCAGGGTGGGGCGCGTTGTATTGTATTTCTGCATGCAACATCTCTTTACGGGTGACGACTGCAATATCTCTTAATACCATGTCTTCAAAGTCTTGGGGACATTATCTACTAAGATACTGTTGATCGAATAACTTAGCAATGACGTAGGTGCCCGGGGTTGAGAGGTCAGAAGACACAACGATACTAAAAAATTCAATTGAAAGAATAACTGCCCGTAAAGAATGAGTATCATACTCGTACTAATAACAAAATTCATTCGACTTTTTTTATTTTCAATCTGCAAGCTGATCGCTTGTGCATTAAACCACACATATTTAAATTCCCACCGCTGCATAAATCCGTCTATTCAGAACTATATTGACTGCAAAATTCATATGGAAATCTTATTTCCTTTGAAGCCTGGATCGAGTCTGAAGCGGAAAGTTGTGCCCGTTCAATACTTGGCATATAACGAACGATATTAATATCGGTCGGTTTGAAAGGTCTCTTTAAAATTCATAACCTGTAGCTGTCTCTTATGACGTAGATAAATAAACATAATTATCTTGTATTTAGACGCGTATACGTCTTTAGTATTACTTCCCTGGTAGGACGTAATTCAGAAAAACCAAAAATTACACAAATGGAGATCTATACAGTTTGATGTTGCAGTTACATATCTATCATACATACATACATAGATATTGTTAAGCCTTTATCACAATAGTGGTAGGCAGAGGCATGCTATACACCCATATTTCACCGTATGCAATTTTGTGCTACGTAATAGGTGGTGAACACATTGCCGTGTTGAAATGAACAGGCGCCGTCTGTGGCGAACTGAAATTTTTCAAACCCTTAAGGCCTTTAACCGGGCTTAACGACTGCCATTTTTCTGGTAACCGGGACCATCGGCTTAACGTGCCTTCCGAAGCACGGAAACACTCGCAAATGTAAATTTCACAAAGTGGTCACCCATTCAATATCTATCATCTGCATACAAAATTCATTACTACAAAATAGCTAAGCGATTAACAACTATACGCGGCCGGGCCATTTTGTTGCGTATCGTGATTAATATTTAGTATAACTTTTGACTCAGAGAAGCTACGTTACATACAACAAACGGCTGTGACCTCGACTGACCTTGCGTACCTCTAATAGACTGTTCCAGGATAGACATTTTCCTGCTCTTCTTGCAGAACCCAGGCATTGAGAATTCATTTCCTATAACTTAAGTAGCCATCTATACCTACTAAGCTAAGCTTCAAGTGAAAAATGTATGTAGATCTTATTGTTTTCTTTATGTCTCGCAAAATCTCGCGATCTTCCATCTATTATTATCCCTAGTCTTGCAATGGTCGTTGACATTGATATTACAGCCGGTGCAATGCACTCGGTGCCAAAATTAGCTGCGCCGGCACACGCAATAACACGTCTAGATCTGCACTTTCGTGCCAGTTGCCATTTTAAAATTAAAACGATTATTTTTGGAATATTGAAATGCGTGGGGTGTTATATAAATAAATAAATAAATAAATATCCATCACGCCTTATCCCCGAAGGGGTGGCAGAGGCATATTATATGCCTACTTTTCACCGTGTGGATTCCAGTCCCACGTAATAGGTGGTGAGCCCATTGCCGTGTTGAAATAGACAGACGCAGGTTGTGGCTGCCTGCTGTTGAAATTTTCAAGCCGCCCTTAGGGCCTTCAACCAGGCTTAACGACTGCCACTTTACTGGCAACCGGGACCAAGGGCTTAACGTGCCTTCCGAAGCACGGAAACGCTCGCAAATGTAAATGCCACAAAGTGGTCACCCATCCGAGGACCAGCCATAGTGAAAGTTGCGTAACTCAGTGATCGTTTACAGAACACTAAGACCGCGAGGCCACGAGCGCTTCAACACAGGTGTTATATTATTGTTTTATTATTACTAACCCAAATGTATTGGATGTAGAGTTTAGGAACTGAGGGGAAATGTGTCACAGATTGTGATGATTCCTAGCCAACCTTACCCATCAGAGTATCTATGAAGCTCTGACGCAGCTCCCTTAAACATGTTAAGAAATTACTAGGCAACCACATCCTGGAAGATTCATACATATATAGATTGTTCAGAAATAACAAAAAGCCTTGAACCTTGAACTACGCAGCGTAGAACAATAGCTTCATTGGCTGCGTTTTACCGTATCTACCATTGAGAGTGTGCGAAGTAGAGGAGAAAATGTAGGAAAGCGGACCCCGGGCGTCGCGAGACGCAACTGGAACAGACGCTCGGATGCTGATGAAGAGTTCCTGAGATTAGCGCATGCAACCAAAAAAACAAACAAACCTTACAATTTTATATATTAATAACATAGAAATATAGATTGAAAATGTTACTCAACTTTTACAAAATAAGAATTACATGTCTTATAATTATGGTTAACTTTCCTAAATGTAATGTTCGCACACCAACGAGGTATAAACACAAATCATGAACGCATGAAACACGCTAATGTTGAAATCTCACTCAACTAGTAATTATTATTGATTGCTCGTTGAATATTTACGTTAATATCGCTAATTAGAGAACGTTACTTTTTATATACAGTGTACAGACGTTTGATTGACGCCTTTATTTAGTTCAAAAGAATGTCCGATTGAAGACAACGAGGCCACTGAAAGGAAATTCCGTTAATTAGGAAAGAAAGTATTCTTTCCTAATTGACGCAAACTAATAGGGATTGTCTAACCGAAAGGTATGTAATATATACCTTATCGACCTTTATATAGGAAACTTTCTCCCATATTATTTATATCTTTTGATTTTTGACTGCCTCGGTGGCGCAGTGGCGCGACCGAGGTCCTGGGGTAATTCCCTGGTTGAAACAAATATTTGTGTGATCCACTAATGTTTGTTGTGGAGTTTGGGTGTTGCCTATCTAAAATATGTTTGTATTAAGAAATATATAAGTATGTTTATCAGTCAACTAAATCAACACATGCTTATATTTGCTTACTTTGGGCTAGGCGGCGGTATAAATGTCGACAAATCGGGCAATTTTTTATAAATTATTAAATGTATAAAAAATAATTTTATACATAATTATTGTATAATTTATAAGCGACGGGATTAAATAGGTGAAGTCAGGGGGGGGGGGGGGTCAACTAGTCGTTCCATAATTGATTTCCTTCATGTTACAATGTTTCAAATTGTATTAAATCTTGAACTCTTTAATGTGGGTGCATAGTTCGAATTAAAGAAATTTTAGCATCAAAATTCATGCCATGCCTTCTTGCTGACCCGGGAGTAAAGAGAAAAAAGTACAGTGTACGGGCAGAGTGCAAGAGACGGTATAGGAAATTCAGGGGAATACCATCAGCTATATTCTAATTAAAATAAGTATCCCCTGGTTTTGTACTGTGGTTAGTAGCTATAGTAAATAAATAAATATTGTGGGAGATTTTTTACACAGCGCCGTAGCCCATAGTAGGCAGCGCGAGTGTTGCACCTCTGATGTTGTAAACGTCCATAGGCTGCGTTGACAACTTTCCGTCAGGTTGACTGTGTGATTGTCTGCCACTCAGTGGTTTAAACATGTGTTTTATAATATTTGGTAAGATCAAATCATACATAGTTTTCGAGTTAGTACTAAAATAATTGATACCAAAGAGGTCGATAACTAACTAACTAAACTATCTTCACGCTGTATCCCTGACGGGGTAGTCAGAGAGGACAGCTCAACAGGCTTCGTGATCCATGCATACTGCTTTCGCTTCCTGTAGATTCAACAATCGCTTCATACATGCACGTCTGGGTATCAGAGTACTTTGACTTTTCCGTTTTTGAGCAATTTGCTCACGTGGTCTTCATATATAAGTCTCGGCCTACGCCGACTCCTTCCACCCTCTACTTTCGCACAATATATAGAATTCAGATAGACCTAACTTAACTGTCTTTTAAACTAACGTGTTTTAAACTACAATTTTCTAATCAGGATGTCAGTGCAAACTAGTCGAAACGTCACGCAACAAAAAGGTATGACACGTAACCACATTTATTCCCGTAAAAAGAAATACACAGCTCGCTTTCCTTGTAACAATTTTTGCAAGACTCTGATTGGCCCTGAACTTCATCGACCTAACACCGCAGTGTGTACTAGCGAACTTTGCGTCTTAATATCTCAGAGACGTCGGCTGTGAGAACCATTTATTACATTCGTAATCTGAATAAAAACAAGCCCAATGCGCATGAAACTTGAAATATAATA
Organism: Thumatha senex; assembly: GCA_948477245.1. Taxonomy (NCBI): domain Eukaryota; kingdom Metazoa; phylum Arthropoda; class Insecta; order Lepidoptera; family Erebidae; genus Thumatha; species Thumatha senex. The sequence goes on along the minus strand of OX419741.1, from coordinate 23,495,594 downwards.
AAGTTGCTAGTAACATGGTAGTCGTTAACCCTAGTTGAAGGCATTATAGGTGGCTTAAAAAATATCAACAGCAGGTCGCCAGAACAGTGCGCCTGTCTATTTCAATACGGCAATGGACTCAACACATGTTACGTGGGACAAAAATGAATACGGTGAAATGTGGGCGTATAGTATGCCTCTGCCTACCCCTTCGGAGATATAGGCGTGACAAGTACGAGGGTTTAAGCGGGAGACCAGAAAAAAAACCAGAAACACCAGATCCCTGCTTGGTTCCGTTAAACGAAAATAATATCATTTAATTCATCCTCTAATGCTAATGTATCAAATAAATCCATTTTTAATATTTTTCGATTTTGTAAAACACAAAAACGATATTCCTCCTTGAAAATGGTGTTTCAAGTAACATAACTACCAAATAACTTTCTTATTTGACAGATGATCTAACCTATAAGACAGATGATCTAACCTATAAGACAGATGATCTAACCTATAAGACAGATGATCTAACCTATAAGACAGATGATCTAACCTATAATTAACTTGGCACTTTATTCGATAGTTAAGCTAATTTGAAGATTATGAAACGCCAATGATGACTTGTTAGTTAAGTGGCAAGTAGCTTATTCAGGGCTTTACTTGAACATTGTGAAACAGACTCTAAGTCTTGTAAGAATGGTGAACCTATGTACTGAAATATTTAAAGAAATGACTTTGTCCTTGAAGGGGTGGCAGATCCCTTCAAGGACAAAAGCGTGAAGGTTGCTTAGTTTCGGTTGCACCCTGAGTCACTCAGAACAGTGAGACCTTTAATGACTTTACTGTTGTTACAAAATTGCATTTAGATCATAAATAATGGAAATTCGTTCCTTGTATTTCCCATGCGATTTTAGAATGTAAGTCGAACTAATGTAATTACTGGCGATTAGAAAAGAGTGGCCACGAGTTTTATTGCCAGGTTCTTCCTCAGGCTCTACCCATTGCTTTGCGAATCTGGCAGTAAATGTAAATGTAGAAGCAAAAATCTTGACGTTCATAAGTGTTACTTTGTGACCTACATGAATAAAGATATTTCATTGAATTTTCATTTCAATGGAGTACTTTCTAAGTTAGTAAATAAAAATGTATCTTGTAAAAATGTAAGATATAGGCTTCTCGGGGCCGATTTTAAATGGGTGATGATGAAAATATGTTTTTTATGTTTTATCATTATTTTCGTCCTTCATTTAACGTTATTGCTCTCTATGAAGTATCACAGATAATGAGTACCTGTTCACGGGTAGTAAAAACCGGTTAAGAAATTAAAAAAATCTCTAATAAATAAAATCAGTATTATCAAATAGCTTATCGCGTTAATCATTGACGCACATCAACCATTAGGTATCAGTAGAGCATTGTTACATGCTGCATGTATGTATATGTATCACCCAGTACTATATATATGTATCATAAATAGTGGATGGACTGACATGAAGGTATTCGATTGATATATAGTCGAATAATCGATTAATTTCATTAAAGATTCTACACTAATCTCATCGCTTGTGAAAATTATCATACTTCCTAATTTAGACTGAGTATAATTTATAAATTATAACCTGCCCTAAATTGGATCTAAATAGGTCCTTTACAAGAATACTACTTCGTTAGCAAAGTAATACATGTCATGATAAATTACGTACATGTTTAGAATATAAACGAAATACTGTCTAAGAAGCAGAATAATATCGCACTGTGTAATACAGAATATCTAACAAAAGACGAAATTGTAATTGTACTGAATCTTGTATTCAAATTGCCTAAATTACCGTTTACTTTGTGAACAAAATTGCGTCGATTTCTTTCACGAAATATATTACGGGAATAGTTCCTATTGTTTTCTATGAAATAATTAGGAATATTAATAATTTTATTGGATATTTAACGATTCACATTTGAATCTGAAGTTATGCTCTCTCCTCTTGTACCTAGGTATATATTTATACTAGTAGTGGAAATGCTGCATGGACGTATCATAATTCTCTGACCCTTGTCCCAATTTTCTTATTTTTTTTTTCTTTGGCTTTCCTCTGACTTTTCATCCATCAACTTTGAACGTATGAACGTGAACATTGACATGATTATATTTATATAGAAGAGAAGTGCAGTAACTCTCATTTACTTAAAAATAAATTGAATTATGGTCAAAATTTCAACCAATGGATGGCCTGTTGTAATGTTTTAAATCTTACACATCAGTTTTTTAAACTTATTTGTAATTTCATTATGGTTTTCCGCATCAAGCTTCTCACGTATATCACTATACTAGTGATCATAGTTATTGCAACAAACGTAATGTTGTTAAAAAAAAATAAAAAATTATATATATATGCAAAGAAGATTATCCTTAGAACCATAGTTCTGCTCTTGTGGGTCCAGCGATATCGAGTTTCTGTTTTCTTAAGTACATACCTGTAACAAAAAAAAATTGTTTTAAATTATATGTAGGTACAAACATTTTTTCACGCTGTAATCCTAACGGGGTATTCAGAGAGGACGAATCGCTAGATTTCGCGATATGTACATACTGTTTAGTTTCGTATCATACATGTACGTCTGGTTATCCGAGTCTTTTCACTAAGCTTTTCGTTTTTGAGCAACCTTCTCACGTGGTCTTCGTATGGAAGTCTCAGTCTACCCTGACTTCTACTGCCCTCTAAGTTTTTACAATAATTTTTTTCGTCAATCGTTCCTCTTTGGTTGGGCGTGTCAAAAGTTCAAACGCTGACACTTTCATTAAAACCTGTCATATCTATTAAATTATACTAGTAATGATATATTACTAGTATAATTTAATATATATGACAGGTTAGATAGATACATAGAGTCCGAGACTACCAGGACTTTAATTGGTCGTGTTAATTAGTGTCTAGCACATAAGACCTTTTAGCCTTTTTGTTACCACCTCACTAAAAAGGCAACGGGTTCAAAATTTCTTCCGAATTTAACATCTAAAATAGACACATTTTATTTTATTAAATTTATTCGGCCCTTTAGACCCACCCCAGTCCCGTGCTTCGGAAGGCACGTTAAGCTGTTGGTCCCGGTTGCTAATAAAATGGCAGTCGTTAAGCCAAGTTGAAGGCCTTATGGGCGGCTTAAAAAATTTCAACAGCAGGTCGATGCAGACTGCGCCTGTCCATATCAACACGGCAATGGGCTCACCACCTGTTACGTGGGACGAAAGTGCATACGGTGAAACGTGGGCGTTTAATATGCCTCTGCCTACCCCTTCGGGGATTAAGGCGTGACAATATGTATGTATGTATGTAGTAATGATATAAAATTGAAAACGAGAATCAATTGCGCGCAATATCTAATCGAACGACACCTTCACGTATAGCCTAGAATTAGCTGTCAAAGATGTCGGCTGCGGAAATACAGGTTATAAGATGTCGCATCGGATCGATACGAAACTCTGAATCACCCAGTACTCGTAACTTTATTCTTTGAATATTGGGCAACGGCAAAGAGTGACCATTTTATTCGTGAATTAGTACTGTTTACAAATTGTGTGGGACATATATATTGATATAAATAATAACGCAGATTGCTAGTTTCAGACTTCAATTTCAACATTACAATGCAAATTATAGACACAATAATGGCATATATTTATATAGCTTTCGCACACAACGAGAATCGATAGAGAATGCAGAAGTGACACTCGGCTCTCTTTTCATACACTGTCTTCGGTGTTGCCAGTGCCAACTTGATTTTATTTCTAACAATAGATATTGTGGTACAAAAGTAATGTCACATTTTCCACTCCGCTCCACTCGCCTACCGTGTAGTCTTACAACAACATTTGTTTGGTAAAACATAGACATTTTTTTTATTGTAGGACACTTTGTACGCAGCGCCGTCTAGGTCAAACTAAGCTATAAGCTTGTATTATGGGATCTAGACCAGATTTGTGTGACCAGACTATCCAGATTTTTGGTTAGAACTAATTTTAGAACAATTTTCAAACTTTAAGGTATTTATTTTTGTTAATTATCAGCTTCTGCCCCGTTATCTATATTATTGTTGCTCTTTACCTCTATAATAGCTAGAATTTTGACTAGCTACTAATCAAAAACATAGTGTACATAGAGAGGTAAACAATACCCCGATTTATATTAGTGCTAATTTCTCTTCAAAACCCATAGAAAACTAATTGAAATAATTTTACAGAACTCTGTAAAATGTGTGGCCTGACAGTTAGATGATTATGTCGACAAAAAACAAAGTAGTTTGCTCAAAACGTGTTAATTTGTAAATAAATGTTCATTTGCCTGCTTCATTTTACGGTTGGACGGCTCTGTAGGAATGCGTGTTTTTAGTATATTTTCATAAGAACGAGCTCAAGTCATGGTCTCTGCTTGCTGAGTGATATAAAGTTCCCTAAAGATTTACCTACATGTATCAAAAGGCTAGAGAGATGCAACGGTTGCCTCTCGTACCGGCTAAGGCAGACGCTATGCACAGTTACTTCAGGCATCGCATGCAGTGAAACTAAATAAAAACGAACTAACTATCTTCACGCTGTATCCTTGACGGGGTATTCAGGGAGGACAGATCGCCAGGCTTCGCGATCCATGCATACTCGTACTTCTTTCGCTTCTTGCAGATTCATCAATCGCTTCATACATGCACGTCGGGGTATCCGAGAACTTTTCCGTTTTTGAGCAATCAGCTCATGTGGTTTTCGGTAAGTCTCAGCCTATTCTATTCCAAACTATTATTATTTCGAAGACCTAGTCTGGTACTCCACTAGCAGACTGAAACGGTTTGATAAGTTCGCTGCATCCCTTGAAGCAGGAAAATTTCACACTGCAGAACAAAGTGCTGTCCATTTATAATATATGTCTTTTACCTTTAAGAAGGCAAATAACTTTACTGACCTTTTGTTTTTAGAAATAAGAACCAACCATCCCCCACCTTTAGTGTAGCAATAAATTAGGACCATTTAAAAATTTATGAGGTTCATTAATTTTATTTTTCTTTTGCATCAAAGTATTTTCTTCGCAATGGAAGCCTTATCTTTATATATAAAAAAGCTTTTGTGTCCGTAGAAATATCTGTGTATCATTTTTGTCACTGTCGCAGCCGAATAGAAAAAGTACCTACCCCTAAAATTAACACCCTAGTCATCACTCCTCTAGAAAAGACATACAGAGTTCTGTATGTCTTTGCTTGAAAAAAGGATGGACTTTTTGGTCTTATTTAAACTATTTGGAATTGAGAACAAACATTAAAGTCGGTTGTAACTTATCATGAAAAATAAATTACCAGCTGGTAGCACTTACCATCTCCGCCTGTCATCCTTTGTCCTCGATCTCAGCGGAGATACGATTGGAAGAACAGTTCTGCCATTTGTTTCATCGATCTAGATACGTAGTTTCTGCCTCCATAACAATGATTGTTGAACGTGATACCGGTTTGTGGTTATTTGTTATTCAAGCATTGGTTAGATTATACCATACAGAAGGTAACTACTAAAAGAGTTATGGGAATAGCCATTTTTAAAAATATTATTTTGTGAAGTCAACGAGGTTAGTTTGCTTTTAGAGAAGATGGATTTGCTTCGATTCCTTGTTAAGTGATGCAAATAGCAATCAGAAAAAGAGCAAGAAAGTCATAATATCCACTTTTTCGTTCCGCACTGCACGCCAAACTTTTCAAAATATATTTTGCCATTCATAACTAAACCATAAAGTCTGATAAGGATGAGTCAAGCTTGCACATTCTACAATAGTGTATCTAATATATAAAAATCAATGCCACTTTTCATTGTAACTTTATAACTCAAGAACGGGCTCACCTATCCAAACCAAATATTTAGACCTTGTTCGGACTATTTCGTAGATGGTCTATGTGAAGTTTGCACAAAATCGGTCGAGCGTCAAAATCACATTTTTGGTGGTGCTAACAGAGTTGCGCGGGTCAGCTAGTAGGATATATATTTTGAGGTTTTTCTAGAATGGAGTAAATATTCAGCTCTTTAAAACAATTAACAAATTAAAAGCTCATCATATATTCATGTCACGTCATAAGCTCAAAAGCTTCTAGCTCCCACCGGGACGGAAGCACTCACTACACTAATAAACAAATTTACTTCAATTAAAAACAAACTTTGGACGCAACGAGCTGGGTTATATTAGAACCGGCTATAACTATTGTTAGACGCAGTGTGAATCCTACTTTTTTGAGGGTTAAATGAACTTAATCGTTCATTAAAATGAAGTCTAACGCTAAAACTAACTGTATTTCTACTTGTAATGAACCTTCAAACTCAGTCTTCTGTAAACGATGACTGCTTTAAGCAACTTTTGCTATAGCTGGTTACGGATGGAAGATGACTTTGTGGTATTACCATTTACGAGCGTTTCCGTGCTTCGGAAGGCACGTTAAGCTGTGGGTTCCGGGGGCCGAGTCTACTATTGACAAGCCGTAGAATAGAACCAGAATCGCTGTGTTTAACTGTCTAAATGTTAGTAGACTATCAAAAATGCAACTAAATAGCGACCACTGGCGCAGTACGTGTTAGTAGAACTCATCGGCCGACCGATAGAAGTCTATTGGAGAACGATTGTAATAGTAGACTGTCAAAATTGTAACGGTGGCTTTGATGATTTTGATTTGGCGTGACTGATAAACAAATGAATTTTAGTGATACAAACACTGATGATTTTAAAAGCTTGCATCTTCCAGTTAGAGATACAAATTTAAAAAAGGAGGTATTGAAAAATAATAAGATATTAATAAAAAAAATTGTATCACTCCTATTTTTATATTATATTTATATATCCTATAGATTTATGATATTCACACGGCAATGGGCTCACCACCTGTTACGTGGGACAAGAATGCATACGGTTAAATGTGGGCGTATAGTGTACCTCAGCCTACCCCTTCAGGGATAAAGGCGTGACAATATATATGGCTGAGCGGGCGAGATAAATAAATTCGAAGTGGACTGTATTTGCGGGGAAAGACAAAAATGAAATTTACACGCGGTTGTCGACGAAAAAGAAATGGAAACAGGAATGGGCACACTACCTTGCTACTGCTGCGAGATGCTGAGGTGGAGGCCGCCGGGGACGTCCCTGGACTTGGATTCCTGGTTTCCTTGCACGAAAATACTATTTATCCATGGAAAACACAACTATAGCGAAAGGATTATGCGAGCGCGCGCGCGGCCATTGCAGTATTATACAGAGCGTCTTCAGTCCGTCCTCGCTGCCTGTGAGTGGGCAGCGCTGCGGTGGAGTTTTCTACCGCTAGATGGCGGTGACACAGCTGTCTCGCTCTTCCCTTATGCGAGACAAGGTAGGTGCGAAAGAGAAATGGAATAAAGGGAAGCGGGGTGGTAGTGTCGACAACTAATTAATTAAAAACAAATGGAGATCAGCGATGCAACATAGAAAAAATAACGCGGCAACCTTAGAATCGTATACCGGCGCAACCAATGTATGTATGTAGATTTTCTGGTATCTATTATACCAGGTATCTATAATACCAGAAATTCTATTATTTAATGTCTAGAGTTATTGGAGAGATTGTAACACAAAGGCGTTCTACAATACGATTGTCAGTCGCAAAATCTACTTTAGAACTCGTCTGCTTCATTGCAATTCAGTTCTCGACAGACATGGCAAGCAAATTGCTACACTTTGCTGTATTACTCGTTATGTTGGCTACTTTTGTGCTCGTTACGTTGGTTCTGTGAAAAACTTGTTTCGGAGGTTATCTCACAAAGTGACTTCAAACATAGCTCGCGAAATAACTACATAACTTTAAAGAGTTTTTCATTAGCCACACTGTAAATATCCACGTCATATCTAACAGGCGCACGTGTTCTAGACGTGTAAAGTGTGTAGAAGACCATAGAACACATGAAGAAAGTGAATTCCCTCTTTAATAGAGACAATAAGAAAAGTACCAAGGGGCACATTCTAAACACTTAAGTATTTAGCAAATTAAGTCGTTGGGACAACTCACACGCCATCTGATTCCAAACTAAGCAGAGCTTGTACTATGGTAACCAGATAACTAATAAACATACTTATATATTTCTAAATACATACGCATTATCATATATCTAAATAACACTCAGACACAGAATAAACCTCTTGCGTAGCAGTCGGATACACTCCTACCGCGCCACAGAGGCAGTCAAAACTAAGTAACTTATTAGCTTTACAGCGAGGTTGTAAAATTATTATGGTATATTTAGATTACAACATTGCAAGTAAAAATACTTATTGTAGACTTCGGTACAAATGAATGTCGGTCAACCCAGCTGAATCCTTCTTTCGACTTTTTAACAAAATTCTTCTTTTTTATAGTTCGTAGTTATTAATTCTTGGATAACAGGTTCATAAGAACTTTAAGCATCGATCATTTGACGTAGGGCCGTATTCCAGAACGTTTCTCAATACTCAAAAAACGCTTGAGGCTAGTTTTTGCCTTATAAATCTCAAGTGTCTCTTGAGTATTGAGAAACGTTCTGAAATACGGCCCGTAGATTGGTCCCGGCGCAACGTACTTATTCATTAAGCATGACCTTGGTGTTATCCAAGTTCACGCCGAGACCAATGAGTCGAGATGCTTAATTTAGTCCATGCAGCATTCCACTCAACTGTTTCAGCGTTTCCGCTACAATGACGATATCGTCGGCAAACCGAAGTTTGCCGACACTCACCGTTTAATAACATCACAGTCCAGTGACAATGAATGGTTTGGGCTAATTTTAAATACTGTTAGCAGAGCTACACCGTCAAGTAAAGTTTTCCAATTTAATTCTGAGAACTCGAATGATATAGAAATCCATTTATCAGGTAACCCGGTTAAAATTATATTAAAAATCTAATTGCAGATATAAAACAAAATTACACTCAAGTGTTATAAGAAACTAAAATCAATTGTTTAAAATCTATTTGTGTCATATAAGTTAATCTATTGGATATAAAACAATAATCTATTAATTTATTTTTGACTATTATGAACACCGATTAGTCTCCTAACCCAGTATCGATTTAATTAAGTTGATATTAATTAAAAATAAATAAATATAAATATCGTTGGGACAACTCACACAACGCCATCTGATTTCAAACTAAGCAGAGCTTGTACTATGGCAACCAGATAACTGATAAACATACTTATATATTTTTTTTTAAATACGAGTACATACATATTATAGATAATTAACACCCAGACATAGAATAAACCTTCGTGCTCATCACACAAAGTTTTATCTTGGGTGGGAATCGAACCAACGACCTTTTGCGTAGCAGTCGGATACTCCCCACCGCGCCACAGAGGCAGTCAAAAGGCGTTAATTATAGATTTATGAATTTATATTTAGAAATTATAGATTATTAAATAGAAACCAGTAAAATATCAGCACGCTAATGAATAAATAAAAACAGAAGGTATTATAAAAGTCTTGAACCTTGCAAATCACAGATTTAACGAACCCACTTTGAAAGGTACAAAAGCGTACGTACATATTTACAACGAGAGCTTGAACTTACGAAGACTTTCTTACAAATAGATATGTTCTTGCTTATATTCTTTACAAAACAGTACAAATATATTTTGTCAGCCATAAATATTTTGAGAGAAAGATATTTTCTTGATTTCTCGAGATGGCTACATTTATATTTTGTATAATGTGTATTGTGTACTTCACTTTTAATGATTACTTTTTTTCAATTAAATATCGTTAAAAGCGATTCTCTTTTGTGTTTGGCGATTAAGAATATTATTTTTGGTAAAGTAAATAAAATAAATATAAAAGGTTGTACATAATTCTAAGTACTCCAAGTACATAAGTGATAAATACACATTTTTCGACTTAAAATTATAACAAACTCCGTTACAGATTCAGCGTGAAGATAGTTAACGGGGTAGTCAGAGAGCAGCAGGCTTCGCGATCCAAGCATACTTCTTTCGCTTCATGCAGATTCATTAACCGCTTCATGCATGCACGTCTGGGTATCCGAGTACTTTTGACTTTTCCGTTTTTGAGCAATCTGCTTACGTGGTCTTCATATGTATGCCTCAATCAACTCTGACTCCTTCTACCCTCTACTTTCGCACAATATATATTCTTCGTCAACCGTTATTCACTCATTCGTTGGACGTGTCCAAACCAACGGAGCACGCCCTTTTCCAGCATAACGCTGACACTTTCATTCAAACCTGCCATGTAGCTTATAACTTTTTTACGTATTCAGTCGGACACGGCTTCATAGCACTGAACTTACTTTCATGCATCTTCTGACATACCTATATTCTTATGATACATATTAATCGCACATGACCTTAATGTTACTCATTAAAGAAAAAAGTTTTGACCGTAATAAATATTTTTGTTACGGTCATACTCGTAGTAGGTACCTACTGTTTAAAATAACTTTATGGAATATGTAATTAATTTATTCAGTTGTAACATAGGCCATATTACATTTAGGCTATCTCATTAAATATTAAAAAACAAAGTCCATGGCGCGTCTGTCTGTCTGTTCGCGATAAACTCAAAAACTACTGCATTGATTTTGATTCTGTTTGCACCAATGGATAGAGTGATTGGCGAGGAAGGTTTTAGTATGCTATGTTAAGTTTTTGTATGCATTGGCTTTAGCCAATATAATTTTAGTTGAGTGTAATTTTATATTAATTTTATTTTATGGCAGTCGTTAAGCCTGGTTGAAAGCCTTATAGGCGGCTTCAAAAATTTCAACAGCAGGTAGCCACAACCTGCGTCTGTCTATTTCAACACCGCAATGGGCTCACCACCTATTACGTGGGACAGGAATCCACACGGTGAAAAGTGGGCATATAATATGCCTCTGCCACCCCTTCGGGGATAAGGCGTGATGGATATTTATTTTTTATTTTTGTAATTTTATATTTTAATAAAACGATAGTTGTTGGAGGTGTCGGTAGAAAATAATTCGTTCGGGAGCTTTCAACGAACACGCTGCCTGCACCCTAATTCTGATAGAAAATAACCTTGTCTGTGGCTTATGAAAAAGTTGTAATGCCACTTCCAAAGAATTAGAGACGGCAGCCCTAAGAAGAGATAAAATCTTAACACGATTTAAAAGTTTTTTGGGAAAATAAATAGTTTTTTTCTTTTTGTATAGCTGTGAAAATAAATAATCTATACTAATATTATAAAGCTCAAGAGTTTGTTTGTTTGGTTGAACGCGCTAATCTCAGGAACTACTACTGGTCGGATTTGAAATTTTTTTTTGTGCTAGATAGCCCATTAATCGAGGAAGGCTATAGGCTATATTTTATTACGCTACTACACTGGGGAGCAGAGCAGAAGTCCTAAATGTCCACAAATCGGGCAAATTTTTATGCATTATTGTAGAATTTATAAGCGACGGGATTAAATAGGTGCGACGGGAGGTCGAAATATTCCACGGGCGAAGCTCATTTAGTAAAGAATATAATCGTTCAGAAATGAGCAAAAGGTTACATGGTGTTATCTACAACCTTTTTTTTTAACTGTGTGGAAATCCTCATGGACTTCACTTCGCTTTCGACGAGGTGGGCATGTCGGACTCTTACCGACTAAAACCACACGGCGCTCCTATTTCAGGACGCCCGGGTGTGCCCTAGAGAGGATGTCCCCAGGGGCCCTGAGAGGCTAGGCCGCCAGCTTTACTTGGCAACCACTTCTTGGGAGATGGGTGTAGTCACCCCTTGAAAAGTTAGGCGCGAGTTATATCGCGTCGCCTTCGCGTTATCTACACCCTGGTTTAAAATTAACCTGTTTGATCTTATCGATGATGACGGAATTTCCTTATAAATTTAAACAGTATGACATGCGTTGCTTTTACTGCAAAATGTCCTAAAAATAAGTACCAAGTCGGTCCAGTAGTTTTGAAGTTTACTGGTACAAGTAAAAATATAAACACACAAATCTTATTCTTCTTCTCTTTATAATTTAAGCATAGAAGATTAGGTACTTATCAAACCCTTTTAAATGTAAAATTTTGCAAAACTTCGTTATACGTGTCCATTTATTTGTAATCTAAAATAGGTTTACGAAATTGCATGTATCACTTTGAAAATGACGAACTTTCATACAACCGTTTTCTTAGTGGGTACTTACATTATAAGGGTAGTTTAACCTAAAAAAATTAACTTGCTAGGTGTAATAGATGAGTGTATACACACGTTATTTTATTAATATAGATAGATACAGTTAAATAAAACAGAAAATTGCAATATAAAATACATATGTTATTGCAGTCTCAAAGTAAGGGCAATATACACGGCGGGAACTCGAATTCAATTCTAAAAGCGCGCAAATCACTGATTTTACGATGCCACTTTGAAAGGCACAAAGCTAAGATTCATTCGCAAAGAAACTTGGAGCAACAAAGACTCCCTTTCTTATAAAATGTATTTCTTGAAGTGCAGCTACTCATGTTTTTAGAAGAGTACAAGTGAAATATTTCCTCATTCAGATTCTACATAAGTTGACGCTTGATACTATGATTGTGGAAGGCTTATACCGGGCCGTCTGCCCGTTTGCTCATCCCTTTAGCCCTATGACAACCATATTACCTACTCGCTATCGGTGCCATCCTATTGAAGGCAGAATATCTCTGAATATTCTTATTACAATCGCGAGCTATCCTCTTCTAAGTCAGTTCAATAAAGAGTGGATTTCTTTATTACTCAGTGTAAGCTTTAAAAGAAAGATTAGTACGCTATCTATTGGCATTGGAAAGCTTATCAGAGAATATATTTCACCGTATCTTTCATTGACTTTCAATCTTTGGGTTTACCTAAAATCTTTACTTCGACTTTGTTTCTTCTTAATCGCAAGACTGACAATGACAATCTCATTTATTCCGTTAATACTCAAAATTTACTTTGGAATCGAAAGCTTCTAGCAGTCAAAGACTGCTTCTGTGGCGCGGTGGGAGTGTATTCAACTGTTACGCAAGAGGTCGTGGGTTCGATTCCCAACCCAGGATAAAACTTTGTGTGATGAGCACGATGGTTTATTCTGTGTCTGGGGGTTTATTTATCAATAATATGTATGTATTTAGAAGTATATAAGTTCAGTTATCTGGTTACCATGGTCCAAACTCTGCTTAATTTGGAATCATATGGCGTTGTATGAGTTGCACCAACGATATTTAAAGAAATATATATAAAAGTGGATCTCATGCTCTAAATGACTTAAGTGACGTAAGTGAATAATGACTTAAATGAATTATGAGGAGTTATCAAGTTATAGCGTAACCATGAATCAAATATAGAAGCATAACATAAACCTAACAAAATCCCTCTGTATATTACAGTTCTAATAGCTAAGTACTAGTTTGAGCAGCTCTTTAACATAGATAAAGGTAATTGCCGTGTTTAGAATCAAATCTAAACTTCGGAGATGAGCCTCTCGAGACCTTTCTGAGTTGAACACTTAATACTTGAAAGTGGAAATCCATGTTGAAGTCTTGTTTAGTCGTGGATATGCTTCATTCTGTATGTTAGTGGTTTTAATAAATGTTTTTTTTTAGAATCTCCTAATATACAAAGCTGAAGACTTTGTTTGTTTGATTGATCGCGATAATTTCAGAAACTACTGGTTTAGAATGGAAAATATATTTTTGTGTTGGATAACCTACGAGTATTTAACGAGCATAGCTTTAGGCCATCATTACACCAGCTAGCATTTCATTTCATTACTACTCAGGAGAGTGGAGCGATAGTTATAAATGTCAACTGATTTGGCAAAATTTCATTAATTATTGTAATATTAATAAAGTATGTTACGGGCAAAGTAACGGGGTACAGCTAGTATTTTGTAATACGTAACTGTCCAAATAAAGCATGTGGTCAAATTATTTTTATGGTATAAATGATTAATATAAGACACATTTCACAAGTGTAGACACACACACAACGCCTAGAATAAATAATTCTTTCAAGATTCTCCATTTTTACTAAATTCTTCTATGCTTTGATACGTCTCTCGATTTATACTCAATAGCTTAATATCTACATCAACTGTAAAGAAATAAATAAATAAATATTGTGGGACACTTTTCACACCATACCATTTAGCCCAAACTAAGCTATAAGGTTGTACTATGGGATACAGACAACTATATACATACTTATATATTTTTTTCACTACTAGCGGCCACTTAAATATTTCTAAATACATACTAATTATTCATTAAAAACACGCAAACTCCGAAACAAACATGTGTGGTTCCACAAATAAATAAATAAATAATACATATTGTCGGGACAACTCACACAACGCCATCTGATTCCAAACTAAGCAGAGCTTGTACTATGGTAACCAGATAACTGATAAACATACTTTATATTTCTAAATACATACATATTTTAGATAAATAACACCCAGACACAGAATAAACCATTATGCTCATCACACAAAGTTTTATCCTGGGTGGGAATCGAACCCACGACCTCTTGCGTAGCAGTAGGATGCACTCCCACCGCGCCACAGAGGCAGTCAAATAAATACAATGTTGACTAATAACAACATAAACATCCCGCAATTTCATGCAAAGTTGGTCCGGTACATGCATTTGTAGTTCAAAAGTTTCATGCAAATTAGGTCGCAATTTGCACCGGTGATTGGCGTGCACTGTGACCTCAAAATCAGATGAAACTGTGAATACGATTGTTGTCTCTAATAACTGTTTCATTAGTGTTATATTCAGGGTTGGGCAACGTTGACTCTGCATCGAATACATAATTTATTTATAAACAAGAGTAAGTTTGTTTGTCCAATTTGAGGTCAAAAAGAAGCAATTTATTAACATGTTTTTTTTCATAAGAACATTTTTTTTTAATTTTTTATTTTTTATTTTAATATTGTGGGACACTTGTCACACAGCGTCATCTAGCCCAAAGTAAGCCAATATTAGCTTGTGTTATGGGATGTAAATAACTGATAAACATACTTATATATTTCTAAATAAATACATATTATAGATAAATAACACCCAGACACAGAATAAACCATCGTGCTCATCACACAAAGTCTTAACCTGGGTGGGAATCGAACCCACGACCTCTTGCGTAGCAGTCGGATGCACTCCCACCGCGCCACAGAGGCATTTTATACTATCTAACTATCATCACTAAACAGGCGTTAAATTGGAATCCACAAGGAAATGGCAATCGTGTCTGACTCTAACAAACCTGGAGACGCACAGTGGCAGACGAGGCAAAGGACATCGGGAAGACCTGGGTGTCGTGTCGAAGTAGAATCGAAATTGTCGCTCAGCAGAAAGTCACCGGTACAATTTGGACAGTTTTTTTTGTAGTCTACTATTACAATCGTAGTCCCATAGACTTCTATCGGTCGGCCGAGAGACTTCTGATGTTTTTAGATGTCAAAATGTTAGAAGACTTTTAAAAATGCAACTGACTAGCGGCCACAGGTGCGGTACGTGTTAGTAGAACTCAACAGCCGACCGATAGAAGTCTATTGGAGTGCGATTGTAGATTGTAGACTACAAAAGTGGCTTTCTATTGAGCGACGATTACTATTCTTGTCAGACGCGATTTAAATAGTAGACTTGGCCTCCTGGAGTGAGTTGAAACGTAAAGTCAAAGATATAACGTGATGTAGCATCACTGTGGACACCCTATATCACATCCAGGAGACAAAGGATATTAAATATGGTAGTCAGAGAGGACAGATTAACAGATGGCTTCGCGATATATACATACTAATATGTTTAGGCACAATAATAAAACACCGAGATTCAAAGCAGACTGACGTTTATTTATATCAGATACAATAAGACAAAATCCTACCCTCTGTTCTATTACGGTGATGAGCGAAACAATTGTCAAGTACCGTACATAACACATACCTCTTTCGCTTCGTGCAGATTCGAGATAACATTAACAATATGATATAAAAATATTTTCTGAGTGTTGAAGGTGCATTCAAATATCAGCTTTAAGCTCGCCAAAAGTACCTAATTTTACTAATAGAATATAGAGTCACTGAAGTATGCGAAGCAGGATAGTTGATAAATGGTGGAAAAAATGAATTAAATGTACCTTGACTAAAATATTCATAATCCATCGAGAATTAATGCTAAGGTGAGAGAAACAAACTAATGAGATATGAATGAATGAATGAATGAAATATCTTTATTCATGTAGGTCATAAAGTAACACTTATGAACGTAAATATTATTGCTTCTACATTTACATTTACTGCCAGATTTGCAAAGCAATAGGTAGAGCCTGAGCAAGAACCTGGTAATATAAAATATAAAACTCATGGCCACTCTTTTCGAACCGCCAGTAATTACATTAGTTTGATGATGACATTATGTTTGACCAATTATATAGTAATTAATTCATAAAAAACAAAAACAAAATCAATGTTGAGTTTAAAATCATATCAAAATTAGAGCAACATAACATGACCGTATTTGACAGTAGATGAGTTATTAGTCTTGTTAAAAGCAGTTAAAAGTCTATTTATAACCAGAGTTTAATTACTTCATTTCTACCAATTGATACGTGTTACTTCTTCAAAGCATATTAGTAAACTGCACTAAACTGTCTGCAGTCTCTAAAACAGTTTAGTAATTACTTAACATATGTTGTATATACATACATACATATTGCCACGCCTATATCCCCGAATGGGTAGGCAAAGGTATGCCTTCTAATGGCTAATCGTACTATACGCCCACATTTCACCGTATGCATTTTTGTCCCACGTAACAGGTAGTAAGCCCATTGCCGTGTTGAAATGGAAAAGAGCAGGCTGTGGCGACCTGCTGTTAAAATTTTTCAAGCCGTCCAAAATTGCCTTTATCCATGCTTCACGACTGCCATGTTTCTGGCAACCGGTACCAACGGCTTAACGTGCCTTCCGAAGCACGGAAACACTCGCAAATGCAAATGCCATAAAGTGGTCACCCATCCGAGGACCAGCCATTGTGAAATTTGCTTAACGCAGTGATTGTTTACAGAACACTGAGTCCGCGGGGCCACGAGCGCTTCGAGACTATATAAATATAGTTTCTAAAAAGATCAAAAATGCTGCCTAAAGTAACTATTCTAAACGAAATCGCACGCATAAGCTGGTACTTATACATGTATAACATAAATTTAAAAAGATGCAGTGCCAAACTGAAAAGTAAATAGAGAAGCAATCTTCCGTAAGCCCTGCAATATACAGCACCAAAATTTCACTCCGAAAGCACTATTTTTAGTTCCGTCCAATATCTGTTCAATTTCAGCGTGTCCCGGATTCTCGTCGCGATGGCAAAATGACGTCACATATATAGAGCATTGCGCTATACATTGACAACCGATAGAAATTAGATATCTCCTAATCTCGCCCGTAATATTAGGAATTTCGAAACGAGGTTATCTAACAAAGAACCGAAACTGCAAAGGGCTCGCAAAGAAATCACGTAAAAGTGCTATTATCATCATCATCATCCTCTTGCCGTTGTCCCAATTTACTTGGGGTCGGCGCAGTATGTCTTCCTCTTCTATTAATCCCTGTTATTCGTCATTTGATCCTTCACTCCTTTCATATTCATATCACTCCTTACACAGTCCATCCATTTTTTCTTTGGCCTTCCTCTGGCTCTCCATCCATCAACTTTCATATTCATAGTTCTTTTGGTGACATGTCTTTCATCCCTTCTCATCACATGCCCATACCAAGACAGACGGTTCCTTCTCATTTTTAAAAAGGGGCTATGGGT
This sequence comes from Thumatha senex, assembly GCA_948477245.1. Lineage (NCBI taxonomy): Eukaryota > Metazoa > Arthropoda > Insecta > Lepidoptera > Erebidae > Thumatha > Thumatha senex. Next base: position 23,477,805 of record OX419741.1, on the reverse strand, counting down.
AAAGTTTTAAAGCAATAAGTATGCCATTTTCTATAAAATTAACTTATATTAAAGACAGACAGTAGGTAAACATAGTCCTTTTTCCAACCAGTCTTTTTGCATACCAGGGGGCTGAGTCTGCTATTTCAATCGTGTCGAAATAGAATCGAAATCGTCGCTCAATAGAAAGCCAGAATTTTGACAGTTTTTCGTAGTCCACTATTACAATCGTACTAAAATAGTCTTCTATCGGTCCGCCGATAGAATTCTACTAACACGTACCGCACCAGTGGCCGCTAGTCAGTTGCATTTTTGATAGTCTACTAACATTTAACAGTTAAAAACAGTGATTATGGTTCTATTCTACGGCTTGTCAATAGTAGACTCAGCCCCCAGACCATACGGTACGAACCTAAGTACCGTTTTATTGCCAGCTCTCAGTTTGATAATTGAATAAAATTAATGAAAAATAATGAAACAGACACTTTATTTGGGGTTACTTTATGGATGAAGATCTAACGGTAACTTTTCTCATTGTTCACAAAATATAATTAGAATATTAACTAGAATATTATAAACTAGCTGACACCCGCGGCTTCCCCCGTGTTATACTTCGAACCCCGTCGCATACATCTAATCCTGTCATTTAGGACAATTTGAATTTACAAAAATGTGTGACAATTTTCCCGATTTGTTGATATTTATGACTACTGCTCCGCTCTCCTGGGTAGTAGCGTGATGATATATAGCCTTTCTCGATAAATTGGCATATACAAAAATTATTTTTTCAAATTGAACCAATACTTCCTGACATTAGCGAGTTCAACCAAACAAACAAACATACTAACAAACTCTTCAGTTTTATATATTAGTATAGAAGTATAGATTTAATAGAGGATGTACGGGGATTTGCCCGAGTGAATTTCGGGTATCTCAAAAATATTTCATCCCGAAGGAAGGATGATTTTCGGGGAGATTAAAATACCCTACATCACTTTCTAGACTTATTAATATTCTCAATATTAATCATGTGAATCAATCCAAGCTAATTTCAGACGTGTATAAGATTAAAAATATTAAAGAATTAAGCAGTTATGAATATCAAGCGAGAATTGATCGCGTATTAAATTTAAATGTTACAGTGCCATATCAGAGCCTGACGTTTTGATCCGATTGCCATATCAATCAAGCCTCGCTTGATAGCTTTCTCTGTCAACATTATGAGAGTTTAACAATAAACTTACACTATAATGTTATTCATATATACATTTTAAGGTAAATTATTTAAAAGGTGTAAGGGGTCCCGAATAACATCCAACGGGATCCAAGCCAACCTCACCTGCGCGTGGTACATCCTGCTAGCTAACAGATGAGGCTATGGCGAACTCGGGTCAATACCCTTACCTTATAGGTAAAAGGCTGGCAACCTGTCACTATTTTGGGGCGCTGAATAACTCATCCCGCCAGATGTGGCTTTATGTGTAACCAAGTGTTACCTAAGGCTCTGTTCAACCCTTTGTGGGATAACGAGCGTGACTATATGTATGTGTGTAAATTTATTTACTTACAAAGAGGCAGATTACAAACCCTTATAATTTTTAACCCTTCCATTAAATCAATAACTTTTGCCCCTTGTTACACATAATGCATGAACCAAAAGCGCCCGATCATTAGTGCCCCTTTTTAGGGTGCCTATGTCCAGAGGATCGATTCCCTATTTCCTTTAGTGCGTCATGTTACGACTGGCCGATTTTTAGATTCAGACCGTCTACACGATTTTACTTTGAGGTTGATTTATGATATCAGGGGGCCGAGTCTACTATTGACAAGCCGTAGAATAGAACCAGAATTGCTGTTTTTAGCTGTCAAAGTGTTAGTAGACTATCTAAAATGCAACTGAGTAGCGGCTACTGGCGCGGTACGTGCTAGTAGAACTTATCGGCCGACCGATAAAAGTCTATTGGAGTACGATTGTAATAGTCTACGAAAAACTGTAAAATTGTACCGGTGGCTTTCTTGAGCAACGATTTAGATTCTATTTCGACACAGACTCAGCCCCCAGCTCTCTGTACCCGTTGAGAAGTTCACAGTATCATTCATGTGTAGACCCGGCATCATTAATCTTGCTGTTAAATGTGGATTGTGATAAAAATCTACCACTCTGGTGTATTGTTCTGCGAAAACCTTTATTTTTTTACAGAAAGTGGTTGTTTTATTCGTTTTTTTTCACGCCTGGTCTGGATTGTCACAGTTATAAATATCAGTTGAGTTATAACCACAAGGTTGGAAATGTTCTATATTGTTTTACTGTCAGAAAAAATCACCGCTTTTCCTTCCATTTTAAAGACCCGCTACCTAATAGTAGATTTATTTAATTATAATTAACGTCTTTATTATCGAAATGGTAGCATAGGCAAAATAAAATTTCACCTTATGCATTTTGTCCCTTGTATTCGGTGGAGAGCCCATTGCCGTGTTGAGATAGACAGGAGAGTGGACTTTGTTGGGAAAAATAAGAAGTACGATCCTTTACCGGGTCACGCAAACGGTGTCATGGCCAAAAATTTATGACCTGACGTCGTGATTGACGACATTCTTTCCAATGATCTCACTACCGGGGATGCTGAAGGCATAAAGGTGGAACATAATAGTATTAATGTGGACCTAAGCTCCGAAGCGTGACTCATCACATAATTATTTCCTCAAACACGCACTTTTACGGCACTCGCAATGGACGAATGGCGTCTAGATTCCAGCTCACATTAGAATAGAATAGCACATTATCTAATAAAATTTCAGGAGGCATGCGTGGTACGAAATACGAATAACAAATTTAAAACTCCAATGAGTGCCCATAATTGGACAGGTCAACTAGATAATGGAGGACTGAATAACATCACTGGTTTGTAACTAAATTTAGATTCATATCCAACTTCTAGACTTTTAAATTTTACGAATTACGAAACAGCATATGTTATGCTTTGGATTCGTAGAAGGCTTTCGATCCGTAAGTATAATAATATTGATAGTGATATACTAGTAAAATGGTTTATATTACGATCGCTTAATTTTTTAAATTTATTTTAATTTTACACAAAATAAATAAATAAATAAATACTGTTAGAATTTTATAGACAGCACCATTCAACCATTATGAAACTTATGCAATGATACGAGTATAAACATCTAATAAACATATTTATATGTTTAATTTTTACTTATAATACAATTTTTTTTTTTCATATAGCAAATACAACTAATAAAAGATAGCAAAAGTGAACTTTTAACGTTATTATTGCAAACGGAACTTGGGCCAACTCACCACACGAACCAGTCGGAAAAGTTTCGCGTACTCATACATCAACTTTATTGAAACCATGCCTGGAACTTCAACATGTTCTCGGATCCAATAACATTTGCAACGACAAATTTCAATTGGAAAAGTTGTACTACTTCATCCTGAACAGGAATAGAACTCATTATAATAGAGATGGAACATATTATTGACTGGGGAACTTGTCGTACGATTGAAATTTTGTGTCTTCCATGACATAGGACATAGGCATACTAATATAAAGTTATCCCTTGTTCTACGTGGAGGAGGCGTACATAAGCATTATCTAGTTTTCTGTAGTTTAAGTAGAAAAAAATGCCTTTTTAATTTTATGTGTATGTTTCCACGTAATTTTTTTTTCTTTCTTTTAAAAGTGTTTATTTTTGTTTGTCCTGCTACATCGTAACGAACCAATGAATGTCCGTGATTTTAAGAATGGAAATAAATATAAGGCTCAAAAAGCAACATGTTCTCACGGGAAATGTCTTTAAGTGATAAACAAAAAGACATCTATTTATCTTATAGGGTAGACTGTTTAATTTAAGAAAAATAATCTACTTTATTTTGCATCTTACTACCTATACTACCTATTGCACTTTTCTCTTCATGTAAGTGTTTTCTCAGTTGCTTAAAACCCCAAACTAGATTTGCAGCCTTGGTTTTTTTTTCTTCATTATAAGAAGCAACCGCCGTCTGAAATGCCAACACCGTAAGGACACCGGCGTCCATTGCCTTGCCTTGTCAGCTGGTGCTCCGCTGGCAGGTGAGGTTACTTTGGTCAAGGAGGTCTTGATGGGGCTACTTACACTATACTACCGATTACACTGTCAATCGAAATTACATTACTTTAATGAAATGACATCTTAACTGTATACGAGTAGATTCATTTAAATCTTAAAGATGTATCCCTTTGCACTTAAAACTTAATAATCATGTAGCAAAGTAATTCAACTCTACTCAACCCCTCTAAATTTCCAATTCAAACAATCCTTTACAGTACCGTTGTTCAAAATCAATTAAGTAACTTGTCAATATAGACGGGTTCCCATTTGTTCCATTTCTCCTAAATAAGCACAGTTAAATACTCGAAATACCATTCGGATGTAGAGAATAAATGTGCGTCATTTGTAAAATAAGGTGGAGTTGGATAGGAGATACATTTTAGAGTTCATTGCTGGCTCGGAACTCAATTTTAAAGGGATATTTTAACAAAGCGGTTAATATATAATGTTCTTCACAGGAATAATGAAATGCCAAAGTCATCTTGTTTGAGTAAATTTTTCTTTTGTGTGTGAGTTTGATTCGTTTGTAATGAAATTTTGTATGGAGGTAACTAAAATACGGTCGAAGTCAACTGAGGGTAATAATAATATTTTCTAAGCACTTTTTCAGACTTACTGAACCCTAAACATACATACATACATATCGTCAGGGTAGGCAGAGACTATGGCTATCCACTTGCTACGATCCTGGCATACAATTTTCGCTTCTTCCACTTTCATAAGTGTTTTCATACATATACGCCGGTTACGGGTACTCTTGACCTGACCTTTTTCCAAAATGTATAGAAAAGTCCTCAAGTATAGAAAGTCCTAAGTATAGAAAAGTCTTATAAAACGGCACAGTCTGTCCATCCGTCCGTTTGCAGCATTCGATTCAGAACACCATGAATAAGTACATAGGTGATTTTGAAGTTCCTACCACTTTCGTTTTTGATACTAGTTTCGCTAATATAGTGAAGTTACATGTTAAATTTTGTTACTTGTTTAAGTAGGTATATTTGGTTATGGTTAATAAAAGATGCCCGCAGCTTCGCTCCCGCATTGTGAAGTTTTCCAGGACCCGTGCCCCACAGGTTTCCCACCAGTTCCTGGGATAAAAAGTGTCTTAGGTTTATTTCGGGATCAGAATCAGCTACTTGTCATCATCATCCGAGCGTCTGTCCCAGTTGCGTCTCGCGACGCCCGGGGTCCGCTTTCCTACATTTTCTCCTCCACTACGTCGGTCGTCGTCATCCCCTGTAGTAAGACCATTGGCACGCATGTCATCCCTTACGACGTCAAGCCAGCACTTCTTGGGTCTTCGGGACCCGGCGGGGCTGACATGGCCAGACATTTGTTACCTACGTAGCCCGGCGGTTGCGCAAGACGCGTAGACGTGACCATACCAACGAAGGCGACACTCTTGCAACTTGTCTGCAATGTCACAGACGTGAAGGCTGCAGCGGATGCGAGAGTTCCTTATGCGGTCCATCCGCGTGACTCCACACATCCACCGCAGCATCTTCATTTCCGTGACACGCAGCTCCTGCTTGTGTCGCTCCAATATCGGCCACGACTCACTGCCATGTAAAAGGACAGGTCTAATAATGGTTTTGTAGACCTGTCCCTTCAACCGGATCGGCATTTTTCGGTCACATGCCACCGGTCATCTCCCGCCATTTGGCCCACGCGGCAGCAATGCGTGATTTGACATCGCAATCGATGTCACTGGATATCAGCTACTTGTATAGGTACCAATTTACAGCCAAATCTATTTATTAAAATACAAATCATACAAACAAACACACGTTTATAATATTAAAATTTACCTTAGTTATATACTTAAAATCTAAATAAATAAGAATGAAAATATGTTGCTAAGCGCAAAACTCAACGACGGCTGGACCAGTTCGAGTCCTTGAACTATAAGGAAGATTTATACATAGATACATACATATTGTCACGCCCCGAAGGGGTAGGCAGAGGCATATTGAACGCCCACGTTTCACCGTATGCATTTTTGTCCCACGTAACAGGTGGTGAGCCCATTGCCGTGTTGAAATAGGAAGATTTATATGGAGAGAAAATTTGGAAAAATTGCAAACGGAACAGGAAAGCTTCATTAAGCGGGCGGAGTCGCAGGTATCAACTAGTTTGAAATATATTTTATCACTAGATATTCGCAGGAACGCCTCAAGCCACTTGCTTTCTGACTCAAGTCTGACTCATTCGCACAAAAACGACCACTGTACCTTGACACGCTCTGTCCCCCTCAACTCTAAACACTGCTTACTATAGGGGAACAAATAAATAGAGTGTTGAAGGTCTGTGTACAATGGTCACGTCTCACGCACGTCTCGACGTGACCTTCGCTTTAATGATGTTTGTCTAATGCTGTATGTTGACTATTATTCTGATAGTAAATTGATCGTCAACCGAAAAAATTAAGCCTTCGAGGTCCGTTTTTCACCTCTACTCCCTCTATTTTAAGCCACCACACTTAGGTCTAGTCATAAAAAACGTAAAAAATTAAAGAAATTCCATGCATAAACAGGAGAAATGCCATGCATAAACAGGAGAAAGGCCATGCACAAACTGGAGAATTCCATGCACTGCATATATATACTGATAAATAAAATTGAAGTGCCTGTTTGTAATTCTAAATTAATAGTATTTCACAAAATGCTTATAAAAGTGTATAAGTACTTACATTACTTACACAAAAGTTCCATTTTTTTTCTCTATCTGTTGGTTTGTTCCGGCTTATTTCTGAAACAGCTGGACCTATTTAAAAAGAACTTTCCCTGACAGGTAACTGATGTTATAAGGAGTACCTTATGATGCATATTATCCCCGTATACCCGTGGGAAAGGGGTATTACATCCACTAGTATGCTTTACGAACATACAATCAGTTTGTAGTAACATAAAACGGATAAGAAGTATAAAGTCGAACGAAATGCGTAATCGAGATACGAGTATAACTATGATATAAATTTATAGTAACTTTTAAACTTTCAGTATACAGTAAAATTATTTTAATAAGTTAGCATGAATAAAACATTCACTAATATTTTTATACATATATGTTGTCATGCCTTTATCCCGAAGGGGTAGACAGAGGCAAACCATACACCCACATTTCACCATATGCTTTTTTGTCCCACGTAAGAGGTGGTGAGCCCATTGCCGTGTTGAAATGTACAGGCGCAGGATGTGGCGACCTGCTGTTGAAATTTTTCAAGCTATCCATAAGGCCTTCAACTGGGCTTAACGACTGCCATTATACTGGCAACCTGGATCAACGGCTTTACGTGCCTTCCGAAGCACGCAAACGCTCGCAAATGTAAATTCCACAAGTTGGTCACCTATCCAAGTATCAGCTATAGCGAAAATTGCTTAACGATCGTTTAAAGAACACTTGAGTTAGTGGGCCACGAACACTTAGATATAAAACTTATTTTTGAAGTGAAACTTCTTTATCGATTTTATGAGAAATTTTATAAAAAAAAAATCGTCACGTTTTTCGGTTACGCTCCTTGTGGTTTTCAAGTGAAATTTTTATGGACGTATGGGAGAAATTTTATAGCTGTAAAAGAAATGTCGTATAGAAGTTTCACTTCTTACCTGTGTACTCTGGTACACACACTTTTTTTTATTAGGATAAAACATTTTCGATTTAAAAGACCAGCTAAAACTAAACTACATAATACACTTAGGCATTCAAACATCTAGACTAGGTTCTAGGTTGTTAGTAACAGATTTAGTACGCAAGCCTGTATGCTCACAATGAAACAATTGCTAACAAAACTTCTCAGAAAATTTTACAATTGTAATGTTTGATGTCATCAGACAAAAGTTGTGAAAATCACATAATAAGCGGCCTGTCAGGTGCCTGCCATACGTCTGTAGGAATTAGTGTAATCTGTACTAATATTATAATGATGAAGAGTTTGTTTGTTTGTTTGGTTGAACGCGCTAATCTCAGGAACTACTGGTCGGATTTGAAAAAAATATATTTGTGTAGGATAGCCCATTTGTCGAGTAAGGCTAAATTGTGTTCGATAGCCCATTTATCGAGAAAGGCTAGGCTATATATCACAACGCTACTACTCTAGAGAGCGGAGCAGTAGTCATAAATATCGTCAAATCGGGGAAATTTTTTATGCATTTTTGTAGAATTTATAAGCGACGGGAGGTCAACGTATCTCACGGGCAAAGCCGTGGGGGTCACCTAGTCATTTAACATATATTTCTAAATACATACATATCTATCTATATATATAAAAGAAAGTCGTGTTAGTTACGCTATTTATAACTCACCAACGGCTGTACCGAGTTGGCTGAAAATTGGTTGGCGAGGTAGCTTAGAGCCAGGAGACGGACATAGGCTACATTTTATCCCGGGAACAAGTTCCTGTGGGAAACGAGAACGGGAAAACTTCTGACGCCCGCGGCTTCGTCCGCGTAGAGAAGTTTTCCCGGTCCCGTTTCACTTGTTATACATATGGGCTTTCTTTAGCGTACCTTCCTACTTTCCTTTGACTTGTTAAATGAACAAAATTATCTCCGTCCGCCCAAACGATACTTTTCTTATGTATTTTTGTATGGTCTTATATATTCCTCCGGTGTTGCCAACGTCTATAATCGCTGTAACTGGGTTTGTATGTGGACTGTAATTTTTGTTGACAATTGAAACTCCGTAGGTAATTGTACTGGTTATTCAATATCCTTACGATATTTTACAATAAAAATAAGCTGTAATAGGTACGTTTAACTTCGACCTGTACAAAGTTTATATAAAAAAAACTGTATTGAGGTATACGATGTGCGTTAACAACGAGCCGCGGTAAGCGGGTAAGTAAGTTGTTAAGATGGCGTGCTCCCTGATCCAGTGTATTGGCTTCGTTCCTCTTGCGGTCGGTTAATATCCTTAACAGTGGCCAGTTTCGATATATTTGTTTGTCACCTCAGTGGTATAAAAAGAGGTCCTAATACCTTTAAACTACATAAGAAATCAAACCTGGAATCACAGCTAACGTCACTACCTACCAAAGACCTTGGTGACACGTGCAACTGACTAATGTCTTTTTAGACAGTTTCAACATAGAAACGATCGTGACGTGACAATTGAAATAACTTTCACAATATCATATTGTATTTGTAATGTATGGATGCTAGGCTAGTTTTATGGTAGCAGACAGATTAGTTCTAAGGTATATTTTTTGTAGTATAGAAGCCAGACCACAACGTCTCTCAATGAAGCAGAGTCACTGGAGCCCTAGCGGCCATGCCTTCGAGGTCCTGGGATATCCTTCACGGAGTACCCGGGTCATTGAGCACACAGGCACAAGGAAGACATCGTGCGGTTTAGTCGGTAAGACTCCGACATACCCACCGTCAAGTTCACCGCTAGCTACCGGCAATGTGAAGTCCATGACGGTTCCGCACGTTAAAAAAAAGGTATATGTATATCACCCACCTGAAGTGGACACGAAACCCTTCATCCTTTTCATCTTAATGTATTCCCAGTTTGAATGAATGAATGAATGAATGAATGAATGAATGAATGAATGAATGAATGAATGAATGAATGAATGAATGAATGAATGAATATTTTATTCACATATAAATAGAGTACACGAAGGTGATAAATAGGTAACAGTTCTTCCATTTAGCCTCAATGGCATGTGAAATATAATTGTTACATTATAATATACCCTATAATAAACCTGGATTTGAAGCCTGAGGTTCACTATAATTTGGTTGCTAAAAGCAGCTATTGTATGGGTATTGATTTTCGACATGGCAGCGACTGCCGTCTGACTTTCCACGCCTGTCAGGGCACCTGCATCATTGCACCGTCCGTTGTTCAGTAGGTGCATCGCTAGCAGGAAAGGTTGCTTGAGCTCTGTTGCTCTTCACACCCTATCACGTCAGTGGTGTTACACTCACCCTGCCGATCCTAGTGCTATATTAAACATTACATTACATTACATATTGTCACGCCTTTATCCCCGAAGAGGTAGGCAGAGGCATACTACATGCCCACATTTCACCGTATGCATTTTATGTCCCATGTAAAATGTGGTGAGCACATTACCGTTTTGAAAATAGACGGGCGCAGGCTGTGGCGACCTGCTGTTGAAATTCTTCAACCAGGCTTAACGACTGCCATTTTACTGGCAACCGGGACCAACGGCTTAAAGTGCCTTCCGAAGCACGGAAACGCTTGCAAATGTAAATTCCACAAAGTGGTCACCGATCGAAGGACCACCTATAGCGAATGTTGCTTAACGCAGTAATCGTTTACAGAACACTAAGTCATCGGGACCACGAGCGCTTCATTACACTTGCTGTATTGAAAGTGACAAGAATAGACTGTGGACACCTATCTACTGCTACTGCTTAAATCTATCAAGTCGCCCTTAGCTTGACTTGCTTAAATTGCTTGGTAAAGTAATATTATATAATTTTATTATTGGATTATGTTGACGTATTATTTTAAATAAATAAATAAATATTGTGGGACACTTTTCACACACCGCCATCTAGCCCAAAGTAAGCTAATATTAGCTTGTGTTATGGGATCTAGATAACTGATAAATAAATATATATAACATTTTATAGATAAATAACACCCAGACACAGAATAAACCATCGTACTCATCACACAAAGTTTTATCCTGGGTGGGAATCGAACCCACGACCTCTTGCGTAGCAGTCGGATGCACTCCCACCGCGCCACAGAGGCAGTCAAAATTTTATCTTTAAAATATATCGAAAGCTGAAGCTGAATATTTATTCTGCTCGCCATTTTGTTACAACAAAAGCGTCACAAAAGTTTGATTGGAAATCGCGGAGAGAATAATAAGTGGGATACAGAATGTATTTATTTAAAATATTATATTATCATATTATACTTTTGCAAAGAAGTTACAATTCTCGATTCTTTCCCTGTTAGCTACATTGATACAGTGAAGACACAGAATACAGACAAAAATACCTCGCTTTCGATATAAAAGATGACATATTGTATTATATAGGTACATTACCAGGTCACTGGATCTGTGTGTAATGGTACTCTCTCTTACCTGTGGACAAAAAAAGCACTTTAAGTCTTCAAACGCAAAAATAATTACTAATAAATATAGGATGTCTTTAAATATCCATTTGAATTTAAGGTCTCCCGGTTACACACATTGCCTTAACGTTTTAAAGTTTTTTGGAACGAAGTTTCTTATCGCGCGTTGTGAAAGGGGGCTAGACGGAAAAAATTATTAATTATTACTTACGAAAAGTTGTCACGACACCTTTTGCTACAGTTGTAAGCCGTGCGGGCGGCGTCTGTCCCTATGTATGCTTAGATCTTTAAAACTACGCAACAAATTACAATGCGGTTTTTTTAAATAGTTAGATTGATTCATAAGGAAAGCTTTTATCTATAATTTGTTAAGTTATTGTATACATTGACTAAATTATAACGATATTTGTAGGGGGTGTCGGAAAAATATAAGCCGTCTAAGAGCTTTCAACGAAAACGCTGCCTAAACCCTTTGAGATATAACAAAATAATGTAAAGTGGAATTGTGTATCTAATATAGGTCTACAAAAAAGTCCGCGACGGTATATGTCTATCTCTTAAGGATAACATACTATAATCTTTTTAATATTAAAAAAAACCAGCAATTATTAAGTGATAATTTGAAGGCTATTTACACTAATACTTTATAAATCCTTATCATTTTTAATATGTTAGTTGGCTTCAGCATTTCATGAAGATTATTTTGTCCCTTTACACCTTGCAAATTAAATAAATATCTTAGAAGATATGGCAAAATCAAAAAATGAGCAAAAAAATAAAACTTGAGAGGTGTCAAGGACACCCGGATGGAACGAAGTTAAAAATGAGCGCTTTTACAGCCAAGAGTTGTGCACAGCGACATCTATATTCGCAATTGTTAACAACTTTACGAGAATGTGTATTAGACAGTACACAACTCTTACCATAGATGACGCTAGTATACGATCTTTTCGAAAATATTTAAAAAAGAAAATAACTATTAAACCACATCGAATCTTACCGTGAAAATTTTAAGGGTTCTATTCCTAATTATACTAAATCGTAAGAGAAAAAAAAAGATGATGTTAATGTATTAATAAATAATTAATAAAAATATAAAATTTAAAAAGGAAATAGCAAAAAGTGTCGGGACAACTTTTCGTAAGAATTTTTTCCGTCTAGCCCCCTTTCACAACGCGCGATAAGGAACTTCGTTCCAAAAAAAATTAATTTTGTGATACTAATTTTCGACCGTGCCGTGCGGGCGTAGGTACTGAAGAGCGGAGAAGTAATCAACTTATTTGGAAAATGGTCATACATTATTGTGAAATTAATGAACGACGGGGTTAAATGGGTGCCACGGGGTTCGAAGTATGACACTGGCAAAGCCGGGCGGGTCAGCTAGTAAATAATAAATACAATTCCTTCGCTAATTAATCGAAAGCAACTTCGTTCCATCCGGGTGTCTTTCGACACATCTCAAGTTTTTTTTTTATACCACTGAGGTGGCCGACAAGTATACGGGCCCACCTGATGGAACGTGGTCATCTTAGCCTATGGACGTTTGCAATACCAGAGGTGCAGCACTCGCGCTGTCTACCCTTTAAAAACCTTCTAAGACCCCTTTTGAAGAACCCCATACTGTAGACGTTCGGGAAAACCCAGGCAGGCAGCTCATTCCACAACCTAAGCGTACGCGAAATAAAGCCTCTATCGGACCTAACCGTATGTGAGCGCTCCGGACGCAAAGTGTGAGGGTGAACATCCTGTCTATGGCGAGCGGTGCGATGATAGAAGGCAGCCGTGGGAATCATGTCAAACAATTCCTCAGAGCACAAACCGTTGTACATGCGATAGAACACACATAAGGAGGCGAAGTCTCTCCTATCACGAAGGAGTTCAACACCGCCTGCTAGTTGAGGATCGTTGACAATTCTTATAGCACGCCCTTCTACCGAGTCAAAAGGTCGAAGCTGATATTCAGGTGCACCAGCCGAAAGGCGACAGCAGTACTCCATGTGTCTTGAACTTGTGACATGTGACATGAACTTGCGATTTATAGAGGAGCAGTGTTTGCTCCGCAGTGAAGTACTGCCGCGCTCTGTTGAGCACGCCGTGCTTTTTGGACGCTAGCTTCGCCTTTTCCTCTAAATGACTACGGTATTGGAAGTCACTGGAAATCTCAACACCAAGGATCCCAATACTAGTAGAGATAGAGAGAGGTGTGCCCTGGAATTGCGGCGCTACAATAAATGGGGCTTTTTTAGCGGTGAATGCACAAACTTGAGTCTGGGTAGTGTTAAATTGGACAAGATTTTGTCTACCCCAATCGGACACCTCACAGCCTCGATTTCAGACACAAGTTGTTCACGACTTTCTTCCACTGCAGACCGGGGGATATTGGAGCGACCCGTGTTATAAGTGTCACCCGTACTATCATCTGCATAGCAATAAATGCCGTCAATGGACAGCATGTCATTGATATGCAGCAAAAACAGGGTGGGTGACAACACTGAGCCCTGTGGGACCCTAGTATTTATGGCCATGTAGTCCGAAAAGCAGCCGTCAACAACAGCTATAATAGTTCTACCGCCAAAAAAGCTGGAAACCCATTCGCGAAGTCCCCCGGGCAGTCCATAGGAGAGCAGTTTTGATAGAAGACCTTTGAGGTATCAAGACTCACTGCTAGAGCCTCCCCCTTACTCTCGATAGCCGTGTGAACAAGAAGATCGCCAGTCGAGCGACTGTGACGGAAACCGTACTACCAGTCACTGAGCAGGTCATGTTCTTCCAGGTACCTCAGGAGCTGTGTATTGATTACACGCTCCATCAACTTAGATAAAAGGGAGGTAACGGCTATTGGCCTATAATTTGACGGATCGGTCCTGTCTCCCTTCTTAGGCACAGGATGCACATTAGCGGTCTTCCATAAAGCTGGGACTTGTTTCGTGGAATACGAAAGCGTGAAAAGTCGTGTAAGTACCGGACACAACTCGGGACCACACTGCTTGAGTACCACTGCGGGTATACCGTCTGGCCCACTCGACTTATGAACGTCGAGGGACTGAAGCTCTCGCCGGACCTCCCGCTGTGTGAACTTAATTTCCGGCATGGAAGTTCCACACCACGGGATGCCAGGCGGTAAAGCGCCCCCGTCGTCCATGGTCGTATTAGAGGCAAAGAGAGAACCCAAAGATCGGATTCCTCCTTGGCACTCTGAGCCAGACTACCGTCAGGTTTAAGTAGAGGTGGTAAACCAGACCGACAAAAGTTTCCCTCGGCAGCTTTGGCAAGCGACCAGAATTCACGACTCCCAGAAGGGTAGTCTGCTAGTCATTCACCAATTCTGCCGACAAAATCGAATTTAGCCCTGGCAATCGCTCTTTTGCTGGCCCTCGACACGGCGTTTAGTTTACGTTCCACTTCAGAGATGTTGTTGTCGTTTTTTGCTCGAGCCGTGGTCCAAGCTCTGTAGGCAGAGTCCTTCAGCAATTTGGTTTCTCTGCAAAACCGATTAAACCACGGTCGCTTTTTGGCCCCTGAGGGAATCCAGCGGTGTAGAATATAAGATTCCATGCCCGCCAAGGTCCCCTCAGCAACTGTTGCAGCGCAGGAGTTCACATCATCTGAAGTGAAGCAAAGCCGTTTCCACTGGTATGTATATGGTAAAGTATTAAAGGCCAATTTTTTTTTAATTTTAGTCCGTCATAATGACCTCCACTGCCCGCCAAATAGTAATTCTACCACGCCACCAGATTGAGAGCCACTGTTATTCCCTACATCACCCAAAATGGGCATCGAAATATCATAGAATTATATTTATCACGATTCCCAGCAATTTTTACAATACCTCACGCAATAATGCCTAAGAAAAATAGATTAGCTATCAGAAAATTGCGTAATTTATCGCCCAGAAGAGTTCTCAAAACACCACGTCCCTGTATTTAAGGCTATAAGTTGGCAAATTGCCTATAAACACAGTCCGATAGGCCATTTGGGCACACTCATTCGAGAAATATCCATTATATAAGACATAAAGAATTCACGAATGGATTAAGGGACGAATTTATTTATATGGTCACTGAATACCCTCTAAGCCTTGACCTTCATGACTCATTATACAAATAGAAGCGATTTGACCTCATAATGAAGATTGAACGGGGTACTCTCTCTATGGTATTTATACTCAATGTGGCATGGCAAACCCTCCATTTTATAAACGTAGGCATGGCCTTATTAAAGGTGTTTAAAAGTGGCATGGCATTTTTATTTAGTTTCAGTACCTCAAAAGGCACGCAAAGCCATTGGTCCCGGTGCTAGTCACATGGTTGTTCAAGTACAAGACCTTATAAGAAAACGCGAGGCCTGAAATTTTTCAACAGCCGGTAGAAAACGTGACCCTATGGTGTTGTTAACGTCTCTAGGCTACCGGGACAATCTTTAATTAAGCCACTTAATTAAAGATTGTCCCGGTGAGTTTGTCTGCTACCAAAGTGTATAAAAAAATATCAAGATTTCAGGGATTCATATTACCACTAATCTGTTTTTAGTTTTCTCTTGCTTTAGCTTCCTGCGTAATATTTTTTTAAGATTTTTATGATGTAAAACCAAGACTTCCAGTATGCAGTAATATTATATTATCTTTGCTTCTGGGCAAAATAGCGCAACAGCTAGTTTTAATTTGTAATTCAAATTAAGAATATAAATTCATCTGAAAAAACAGTATATTTAAAAAAGCCCGTATTTAAAAATAACAGTTTCAAACGTTCATACGTTGGACCGTCCATAAAACCCACCATATGCATTTGTACATAAATAAGGCAGGGAGTACCGTTCACTTTCGGTTCGCTGACAAAGTGTCTGTACTCGTAAAATGTGCAAAAATTTACGCTTGCGTCATCCAGGCGAATGGGATAGCTATCAAATCTAGTCTAAGTAATAAGCGAGAAGCGATCGCGAATTTATTTGCACGTAAAAATCCTCAAGGATGCTGTATCTCTGTCTGTCACTCCAGTCCCAGAGCCTGCTTGTGTAAAAACAACAAGTAGCCCAATTGTCGTCCTAAGGCCCCGAGTCCGATGCCGGTAGTCTTAAATTTAACAGATTAAAATAGAAACACCAGATCAGAGACTTAAGTATAAATTTGGAATCGATTTCTCTTTCTTCATTTCTACATCGTTGGATTCGTGACAGAATAAATATTGCCGATAAAAAGGTTGAAGTTAACCAACAGAAAAACTATTATTCGAAATAAATTTTCGTTTTTATACTATTTTTTTTTCTACAATGTGTCAGCATTAAAACTCTACATTAGTTCGTGGCGCATATCTCCAAGCCCTGTGTTATCGAGTACCAGATCTTTAACCTTGATGGACCCCCAGTCTCCTAGTACCACTTCAGGGAAGGGTTTCAGAGCCTACCCACCCTTTACTCACTTATACATTTCATAATTGTACTATTTTTATTACGGTTAATAACAAACCTAACAATTACATTAAAAATACATAAATCAACTCGCCACATCTTGTTGCTTATACCACAAACAACACAGAGATATGAATCATGTCAAATTTAAGCACTTAGCCCGGAGCCAAGGTCTCGCCATAGTTAAATCAGTTGTAAAAGGCGATCATTTAGTGCTTGTACCGTTAGTGTTTAGTATTTTAGCACACAATTTTAATCTAAACGCGTACAAGTTTTGCATATCTGCATTTACATGTCTGCTAAAAGTAATTACGCCCTGATGCTCGTGGCCTCGCTAGCTTAGAGTTCTGTAGCGATCACTGTGTTGAGTATCGCTACGATCGATCCAGAAATAGATGAAAGATTGCAGCGTTTACAATTTACAAAAAATTCCATGCTTTAGATGGCACATTAAACCTTTGGTCACGGTATTCAGTAGCCAATTTCAAAATTTTCAATCAGAAATTCAGACCAAAGCCTTTCGTTGTCCATTTCAATCAAACATTACAAACGTACTTAGGGTAGGTACGTCAACTATTTTTGATCAACTATGTTTAATGTTTATCTGCCTCCTCTATAGTCTAAAAAAATATGTGTGTGTACCAGAGTACACAGGTAAGAAATGAAATGAAACGTGACGATTTTTTTACAGCTATAAAATTTCTCTTAACGTCGATAAAGAAGTTTCACTTCCAAAAATTGCTTTTGTTGTGGCACTAACGCGACAAACAAGTATTCGGCTTGCCTGATGAAACTACTCAGTGTAAGTCATAGACAATCGCAATGCCAAAGGTTGACCGTCCTGTTAATGATCTCTATTGCATTACATGTTAGATGTTTATACTTTGGTAGGCAACTTTAAGAGGCAGGCTAGAGTGTGAAAGATTCATTTTCACGGTTCATTGATAGGTCATCTCAGCCGATTGACACTTGACGCCTAGCGACTGCTGAGCTAATTCGATCCTTGGGGGATAAGAATGAAATCCCCAAAGAATTGAACAATCCATTTTTAACCTTAATAAAACCATGCTGTCCAAATGGATTGTTACAGCGTTTTATTTGGGTTCTGTTAAGAAAATGTTTCTTTATTTGCCTTTTCACACCCTTATGAGAAAAATTGGGGAGGGGGGTGACTTAGTTCTCGGGTGCCCTTTCGATCGCATTTTTTTCAGCATAATGTAGTTTGGCATAACAGTTTCAGCATAAAGTTTTCTCGCATAATTTATGATAAGCAGAGTGTTATAAACGCATATTAGTTATTATAACATTAACTTACTCTAATTTTTATAACATAATTTTAATCAGCATAAATGTAAAGGGTATAATTGTTATTCGCCTAAAGATAATTTATCATAAAATACAAAACGCATAATGGAGGATGGATAACCGTTTAAATCATAAATGAATAATAATTTGGCTAAGAATTTTTAAGAAATGATAAGACATCATTGTAAATAATCATCTCACTCATAGCCAAGTTTTTTAGCTGTAACATTTAAAATGCTATTTTAAGTGTTATTTTTTAGACTATTCTTGTGCAAAGTCGAAAATAGGTACGACGACGAGCGAAGCGAGGAGGAATCTTAGTTCACTTGTGACCACGAGCGAAGCGAGTGGGCCGCGGCAGCGGCCGGCGATGCGCCAGAATAAAATCGCTCGTTTTAATCTACCTACTTTCTTTTTGTATTTTATTTATATATTCTATATATGTGTTGTAATTTTGAACTTCAGTATAGTGACTAACGACATTTTTAATCAGTGGGCATATCAATCTTAGACAGTTCAAGCTTAGATATAAAAATCAAAATATGTACTAGTTAACATTATGGTATTCTATTGTATGGCTTGTAATCTTTATGCGAGAGTGTGTGTGAGATGCCAATAAATGTTATGATTAGTAATCGTTATTGTAAAAAATATATGCGTAAACATTTTATGCGGGTATCTCATTATTATAAAAAAGTTATGGGAAAATAAAGTATGCCTAATGATTTATTCTGTTTGAACGTTATGCGAAACGAAGAGTATGCCAAAAAACGTTATGCAGTTTTAAGTTATGCCTCTAAAATTTATGCAACCCAATACGGACCCTTAGTTCTCCATACCGTCAATACACGGGCAATTTAAATAACTATGTGTGAAATTCATCATGAGTCTACTTAATTTCATGCTTTACGGTACAGATACGGTGCAGATTTTTTAGTTTTTGTCAGGTAATTGGGCAAGACTGTAGTGCTACCAGTAGTTTTATGATAAAAAATAATCGTTCTGAAATAATAATATTCTGAAAACTGGAATCATAATCATTTCGGACCGTAATGTTGAAATTGTTAGATGTTGAATTACAGCTTGTTTTGATACTTTTTTTACCTTCTACGCTATTAAGAAACTGCGATAAAATCGTCCATTGTTTCGTTATACCTATCTAGGTGTCATTTTCGTAAATTGCGTAATGTTCTGGTTGCTTCCAAAACCCACTTCACAATCTGAGATACGTATTTATTGAATGTTTAGTTGTATGTGTGATTAAATCGTTTTCAGAGTTGTTGAAAACGGATGCCAACCACCTAAGTCATAAAAAATAACTAAATAAAAAAAATTAAAAATAATAAAAATATCTTTATTTTGTATAGACCATTTTAACGGCGCTTACAAAATGTCATACACTATTTAAAATATTTAAAGCGACCACCCGTTCGGAACACGGCCCACCTGAGAAGAACTGGCAAGAAACTTAGGAAGGCTAATTTTTTGATGGCCTATTTACAATTTAATATTATTTCACTTTGCCAGCAGATCATTTCCAGGCGTCCCTGTCCTGCAAATAGTCTTTAACGGAGTAATAACCTTTTCACAAACCTTGAATTTAATTAACTTTTTAAATTTATTTAATGGTAAATTTCTCAGGTCACAGGGAAGCTTGTTGTAAAAGCGTATACAGTTACCCTGGAAAGAATCGCCAATCTTATGTAGTCGACTGTGGTGGACTGAAAGATTATTTTTATTTCTAGTGTTTATATTATGTTTATCACAGAGTTTAGAAAATTGTGATAGATTTTTCTGGACATACATAAGATTGGCAAAAATGTATTGTGATGGTACGGTTAGAATATTTACTTCTTTGAATTTTTCTCGGAGTAAAACTCTGGGGCCCAAATTATAAATAGCGCGTACAGCCCGCTTTTGTAAAACAAAAATAATATTTAAATCTGCAGCACTCCCCCAAAGGAGAATACCGTAAGATATAATACTATGAAAATAGCTGAAGTAAACCATTCTAGCCGTATCCACATATCAATCTTCACGCTATATCCCTGACGGGGTAATCAAAGAGGACAGATCGCCAGGCTTCGCGATCCATGCATACTTCTTTCGCTTCTTGCAGATCCATCAATCGCTTTATACAAACACGTCTGGGTATCCGAGTACTTTTGACTTTTCCGTTTTTAAGCAATTTGCTCACGTGGTCGTCATATGTAAGTCTAGGCCTACCATGACTCCTTCTACCTTCTACTTTACTTTACTTCTACAATATATCTTCTTCGTCAATAGTTCCTCACTCATTCGTTGGACGTATCCAAACCAACGGAGCACGCCCTTTTCCAACTTAACGCTGACACTTTCATTCAAGACTGCCATTTTGCATATCACTTTGTTACCTAAAGTAAAAAAAAAATATTTTTTTATAGCTAAGGTGGTAAGCCTGATCGAAATAGATAGAGCCTATATGTATGTATATATAGACTGATAGAGAATACTGATGAATATGATTTCCAAAACTGCATAATAGTACATTTTATATGAAAGACCTAGCGCACGGAAATACGGCGCTCATCACAAGGTCGACTGGTTTCGTGGGAATTAAGACAACGCGAAATAATAAAATAATATTCGAAATAGAAGTGAAGACGTAACTCGGTGCTGTCACATTGTGAATTATTCATTGTTATGTAAATTTTGCTATTTTTCATAACGATACTTGTGCAAAAAATTAAGTCGTATGGTATTGTAACAGTGGCTTACCACTCAGTTATGTCGGTACAGTATTAGAATTATGAATATTAAAAATATTATATACTGGCAGCCCGCCCCGGCTTCGCACGGGTGGCAAGCTAGTAATCATCATCACTACTTAGTATAAAACAAAGTCACTTTTCGCTGTCTGTCCCTATGTATGCTTAGATCTTTAAAACTACGCAACGAATTATTTTTGAGTGATTCTTATAGAAGGTTTTTATGTATAATTTGTTAAGTTTTTGTATACATTGACTAAATTATAACGATATTTGTTGGGGATGTCGGAAAAAATAGGCCGTCTGGGAGCTTTCAACGAAAACGCTGCCTAAACCTTTTGAGATATACTAAATAATGTATGGTGCAATTGTGTATCTAATGTAGGACTACAAAAAAGTCCCTGACGATATATGGTTATCTCTTAAAAATAACATACTACGAGTATAACCATTTTTATACTTTAAAAAACCAGCAATAATAAAGCGGTAATTTGAAGGCTATTTACAAAAATATGCTATTAATCCTTATAATTTTACTACGTTAGTTGGTTTCAACATTTCATGAAGGTTATTTTGTCCCTTAACACCTTGCAAATTAAATGAATATCTTATGAGTTGTAGCAAGTTCTAAATAATGCGCAAAGAAATTAATTTCGTGTAGCCATAATTCGACCGGGCCGTACCTACTGGAAAGCGGAGAAGTAATCAACGAATTTGAAAAATGTTCATACATTATTGTCAAATTAATAAACGACGGGATTCGGAAACGGGTGCCACGGGGTTCGTAGTATGTCAGGGGCGAAGCCGGGCGGGTCAGCTAGTAATATTATAAATGCGAAAATTTGTATGGATGTTTGTTTCTCTTTCACGTAAAAACTACTGAATAGATTTTAATGAAACTTTACAAGGATAAAGCTTATACCGCAGAATAACACATAGGCAACTATTTATCCCGGGAACATGTTCCTGTGGGAAACGGGAACGGGAAACCTCGTTGACGCGGGCGTCAACTAGTATTACTTATAATTGATCATGTGCATATTAAATTGGTGGTATCTTAAATGCAATATCCGATGTTAAAATTGAATAAGCTATCTGTAGGTGCCTAACAATACTTGATAAAAAAATGTGTGTACCAGGGTACACAGGTAAGAAGTGAAACTTCTTTGTAACATTTTTTACTGCTATAATTTTTTACCCATACGTCGATAAAGAAGTTTATTTATGATAAAGAAGTTTCACTTCAAAAAAACATGGCACATAACCGAAAAACGTGACGATATTTTTTTAACAGCTATAAAATTACTCTCAACGTTGATTAAGAAGTATCACTTCAATAAAGTAATATATTTGGATACGGATTAATAGTATTAATACCAATAACATGGTCTGAAAGTTAAACTACAAATTTCAATAATTTATAGTGAAGAAACTATTATAATTATGTTATGCTATCGCGGATTTTTTATAGATATTGACAGAATACGTGATGAAGAAAATTATGTTATAAGTTTAAAAAAAACGTATTAAATAAAAAATAACAAGTGTGCCTAGAAAATAGGTGGGATTGTTTTGGACCACGGTGTTTTTTAAAATGACCTTGACCTCATACCAGTATAAGGTCTTATTGATTACTCTAACCGTTTTTATTTTTATTCTGTGAAAACCTTACAGAACGTATTATTTAAAAACCTTTATATATGTAGATAATGCATATTTAGTTTTTAAATCTAACTTATGTGATCTGTGTGCAACTGTAATACCGAGGTTTTAAACATGTTTAATAATTGCAAGCTCACATTATAGTATCTAATTAGTATGTAACTATAAGAGAGGATTTTTAATTGTTAGCTTAGACATAGACATATAGACATATTATCACGCCTTTATCCCGTACGGGTAGACAGAGGCATACTATACGCCCGCATCGTATGCACTTTTTGTCCCACGTAACAGGTGGTGAGCCCATTGCCGTGTTGAAAATGGACAGGCGCAGGCTGTGGAGGTGTGTGTTTAGATAGCTAAACCTAATAATTATTTAGTTTTGTATAGCTGTAGTCTTCCAAGCACTAAATAAATAAATAAATAAAATAATAACTAGCTTTGGCGAACGATTTCACCTTCGTTAGTCAAACATAACAGTTTCATATCATAATATCCATCTCATGGTACTAATAATCACACAAAATCACTTTCGACAAATACCAAGAATACAATTACCGATTTGTTTACACGAAGTGAAACTTTCATCAAAAAGCTAGTGAAAGTTACACCTGTGGAACAAAAGCTGAAGCTATTGTGATTTAATGTTAAGGTCTTAGATAGTGTAACGAATCGAGACTGCTATAGATTGCTTTTACGCAGAATGCATTAAAGTTACAACACAGTATAATTTGATTGTATTGTGGTATTTGTATAATACTATGACTCTCAAACTACAAAGATATTGAAAAATTGCCCAAAACGCCTTTTAAATTGCATGTCGTCATGTACAACGGTCTGTGCTCTGAGGAGTTGTTTGACATGATGCCCACGGCTACCTTTTATCATCGCACCGCTCGCCATAGACAGGGTGTTCACCCTCACACTTTGCGTCCGGAGCGCTCACATACCGTTAGGTCCGATAGAGGCTTTATTCCGCGAACGCTTAGATTGTGGAATGAAATCCCTGCCTGGGTTTTCCCGAGCGTCTACAGTATGGGTCAAAAGGGGTCTATAAAGGGTCGGCAGCGCGAGTGCCGCATCTTGGTGTCGCAAACGTCCATAGGCTACTGTGACCCCTTTTCATCAGATGTCTGCGACCTCAGTGGGAAAAAACCTACAATGATAACCTTTTTAATACCAAATGCTCTGAAGACGCAACCAAAATCGTTTCAGGAGTTATAATGCTAATGTTTTATGATGAAGCAACAAAATGTGTTTATTCAATAGAGACGTTTATGACGCATTTGCACGTGTGCATATGATGTCAAACAGTCTATTGTCACGATAAAACTTTGTAGTCTTTAATGTACATCTTTTATTAATCCTACATAAATAAAAAGACTTTTGGAACCACATTCTATGCAAAGTACGAAGTTGACACGCCTACCTCTTGCACATTGTTGGATATCGAAGAGAAAATAGTAAGATTCTGTAAATACAGTCTAATTCCAAACCAGTGCTTTTTTTTAAAATAGTCCTTAACTTAAGAATCGAAGCTATAAAATCTTGCGGCTAACTGAATAAATACTTATGTTAAAAAGATTGCTTAAACTTAACTTAACTATCTTCAAGCTGAATCCCTGACGGGGTAGTCAGAGAGGACAGATCGCCAGGCATCGCGATCCATGCACACTTCTTTCGCTTCCTGTGGATTCATTAATTGCTCCATACATGCACGTCTGGGTATCCGAGTACTTTTGACTCTTCCGTTCTTGAGCAATCCGCTCACGTGGTCTTCATATTTAAGTCTCAGCCTACCCTGACTCCTTCTACCCTCTACTTTGGCACAATATATATTCTTCGTCAATCGTTCCTCGTTCATTCGTTGGACGTGTCCAAACCAGCGAAGCACGCCCTTTTCCAGCTTAACGCTGACACTTTTAATCAAACGTGACATATTGCGCATCACTCCGTTACGTATTCGGTCGGTCAAAGTTACGCCGCACTGTTTTCGAAGTGATCGCAATTGAATAAATATCTTTTTAAAAAGATTGCTATTGCATTAAGTATACAAAAACATGCATTATTTAATACCGCCGGAAACATGCGAGTGTGATCATCGATCGAATCAATCCCAACTACAGAAACGATTTCTATAAACGTAATCGTTATGTAAATACCGATTTTAATGATCGACTGAATACGGTACTAAAGATAAAATCGGATGCTATGTAATAGAATTAGGATTATTTAAGAAATCTGTCTAAACATGTTGATATACTTATAGCTTGCTGATAAGCCCGTAATGGCAAATGTTCTGTCTGCTGTTGCATAGCAGATGAGTTGCAGAATAGACATTCGACAAAAGTCATATTTGATACAGTGTGCAGTGAGACTGGCAAGTGATAAACCGGGTGTTATTATATTGAAAGAATGGATACTTTTGTAAAATTATTGCAATGTGATTACCAAAGTATAATTAGTGAAATGTAGGCGAATAGTCAGTATTTAATAGTAATAGGCATTTCGCCTACGTATTGGTATGTATGTATGTGTTCACCCCCCCGACTTAAAGAATCTGGAATTGTAGGAAGATTTAAATATATAGGTGTGTAATGATAGAAAGATAAGTAAAGCTATCTAGTTTAAGTTACGTGTATGTATTTGTGAGTATGTGATGTTTTATGTGATGTATTATAATGAACCATATAATCCATATAGAATGAAAACGATCGAAAAGCAAGTTAAGCACGATTTGGTACTGCGTGAACTGAACCCGGAACAAACGGTTGGCAGTGCACCAATTTAAGGCATGCCAGGCCGTTCGTAACAATTTTTATGGTTCAAAACATAAATTACTTATGTATCTATACTACTTATTGGAATAAAATTGCTAGACACACAAAAAAGGACAGTATAGCTTCGTAGTTCACAGCAGAAACTGTCATTTATTTTAGTCTATGTCGTAGAAAGTGGAAATAGATAGAAAGTTACTTTAGCAACAAAATATTCCGTCAAATATATAGGGTCAAAAGGGAGAGAAGTTTATAATGAAAGCGAATGCAAAGGCAAACATTAGTTGATCATACAAGAATGACATTAAATGACAAAAATGTCCCGTTCCTGTAAATATATAAAAATGCCCGCAGCAGCAGAAGTTTTCATATTAGAGATTACGTACGGAACTCCAATCTTTTTGAAAATTTTGTATAGCCTATGTTACTTACAAAGAATGTAGCTTTCTAATGATGAAAGAATTTTATAAATCGGCCCAGAAAGTTTCTGAGCCAATTCATTACAAACAAACTTACAAATCTCTTTATAGTACTACAACTCATCATCATCATCATCCGAGCGTCTATCCCAGTTGCGTCTCGCGACGCCCGGGGTCCGCTTTCCTACTACAACTACAAATCTCTTTATAGTATTAGTATAGACGTAGTGTTTTTTTTTTATAAGCAAACTCTTCTGAAGCTAACTGTAATACTATTCTAGTAACCGTCTACTAACTACATTGCCTAGCAAATTGCCAAGTTCCAAACAACAAAGTTTTCAACCAGGACCGCAATTCTCATGCCTTCGAAACAGTCTCGATTTCGAGATAAATCTCGAATTCGAACTTTATTCGAGTTTTATTGACGTTTAGCTATTCTGCAAATCTCGAACTCGACTTTTCTCGAAGGGAAGCCACTCGAGTTGCTTCGAATAGTTGGTAGCGGTCGAGACGCAGATTTCGAAGTCGAATCACTATAATCTTTGGACATTTCTTCAGTGACCGACCCAAAATTAGCATTATATTACATTTTACATTTAATAAATATGAAAATGAGTGATGAATTAATAGTTTAATACGTGCAAAACATATTGCAACTCGCTTCAATTTCAAACACGTCGTCGCCGATGTTTCAACAATGTGAAAATTTCAGCAATTTGATTTGTGATTACAAATAACACAATCTTTAATAATATAGACAACACACAGTGACAGTGACAGCGACACATTCAGAAATTTTTCATTTTACGGGACGGTATAAGCAATTTTTAAAATATACATTAAGTACATTTATTATGCAGTTTACAATATTTAAAAAAAAAAAACTAACTAACTAACTATCTTCACGCTGTATCCCTGACGGGGTAGTCAGAGAGGACAGATCGCCAGGCTTCGCGATCCATGCATACTTCTTTCGCTTCTTCGAGATTCATCAATCGCTTCATACACGCACGTCTGGGTATCCGAGTACTTTTGACCTTTCCGTTTTTGAGCAATCTGCTCACGTGGTCTTCATATGTAAGTCTCGGCCTTCCCTGACTCCTTCTACCCTCTACTTTAGAACAATATATATTCTTCGTCAATCGTTCCTTACTCATTCGTTGGACGTAAAACAATATTTCAATATTTTTACAATATTTTTTCCTTTAATAATTACTATAAAATACGTAATTATTGCTTATAACGTGTAAAATAAGCTTAAAAAACTTTTAGAACATTTTGTAATAGTAGTCTTATTGTAACCGTTTTAAAACCGGATGAAATGTGTCGAACGGAACGCATCGTAATGTGACATGGTTCTTAAATGGCAACATTTCACACAATAATCTCGAACTTTAATTCGAATAGTGGTGAGAATAAGACATTCGAAAAAACCATCTCGATTTACGAGATTTTATCGTCGAAAAGGATTCGAAGAGTGAACTCGAATTCGAGATTATTTCGAATAAAACAAGAATTGCTCCCAGAACTTATTAGCTAATACGAGTAGGTACAGTCTCAGTTTACAAACGAAACTAATCATTTAAATGAAGAACAGCGACAGTAGGTAACTAGATCACACGTCACAACAAATTTGTGAAACAATATGGCGGCTTCATGTTACACGGCCCGTCACCGGCTTAACGTGCTTTCCGGAGCATGGAAACGCTCGCAAATGTAAATACTACAAAGCAGTCACCCATCCGAGGATCAGTAATAGTGAAAGTTGCTTAACGCAGTGATCGTTTACAGAAGATTGAGTTAGCCGAGCCACGACGGCTTCTTTAAACGCCTCAAAATTTCACCAATGAAATAACTTGCTCATGTAAACAATATTATATTAAACTAGCTGAACCCCGCGGCTTTGCCCGTGACATATTTTGAACCCCCGGAGCATCCATTTAATTGCATCAATGTATTAAAATTTTCCCGATCATCCCCATTTCTGATTATTGCTCCAAAGTTTTCACCCATCTACGGACCAGCTATAGTGAAAGCTGCTTAGCGCAGTAATCGTTTACAGAACGCTAAGTAAGCGAGGTCAAAAAAAAGTATTTTGACAGATTCAAGATGATGCAGGTGATATAAACGGCATGAGACAACCATCAATATCAATAATATATACAAACAAGCAGGCAGGGTTTGCAAGGAATGAGGAATACGCTAATATAAAGATTGAAATGAGACAGACATGATTTATTGATTTGGTTATGTTGGGTGCCTAATAAAAAGCTATAAACTAATAATTGAAAATGTTTTTAAAGCAATATTATTATACATATTTTAACGTCTCGTGACTCGCGCTAGAGTGTAAATGGGGTATAAGATTATTTTCAGTTTATTATTGAAATGCTGCCATTACATAAGCACTAATGCAGGAGTATGGAATGCTTTGTAATTCGGACCTTACTCTCTGTTTATTAATAACGTAGGTAACACATCGTTACTCCTAGGAGTAACTAGTCTAAGAGTAAGAGTGGAGTAAAGTAAGAATAAGCCATTTTTATTTATAAGAACGTAAATGTAAAATACCACAAAACATTTAAGCTCTTCAGAGAAAAGCTATTAAGATTACGCAGGGTATAAATCTCATGACGGAGGAGAGTTCATACAAGATAAATAAAATTATACTGCGGTAATACGGAAAATCTCGTTTTTTATTATCTAATTTATATTTTGTTTGTTGTAAGCAAGCCCTGACTAGACTTTTTTGGTTACATGTTAATTGAATATTATTCCAAAAAAATATGAGAGACGGAAAATTGCAAAAATGATATCCAAATTAGGTCCATATTGCTACACTTAAATAAAAATAAATAAATATAAATATTGTGGGACACTTTTCACACAGCGCCATCTAGCCCAAAGTAAGCTAATATTAGCTTGTGTTATGGGATCGATAACTGATAAACATACTTATATATTTCTAAATACATACATATTATAGATAAATAATACCCAGACACCAGAATAAACCATCGTGTTCATCACACAAAGTTTTATCCTGGGTGGGAATCGAACCCACGACCTCATGCGTAGCAGTCGGATGCACTCCCACCGCGCCACAGAGGCAGTCAAATCATCTCTTATCGGTAAAAGAGATGCAAAGTGATCAACATTATCACCGGAACTCTAGTCACCGTATACAGCTCTCGTTACGGAGATCAGAATTTTCATTTCAATATGCATGTCATCTGCGCCACATCACTTTTTTTTGGATTTAATACCCAGTTTTCAATTATTATTCCCGTAAACGTATAAAAGTCGCCCACTGGAATTTTGGTACGGACGTTTAAACGCATCTATAGTTAACTGGAACTTTAGTGTCCGAGTTCAGACTAGCGCAACTAATCGTCCAAAGCGTAAGTTACACCTAGAACCAAGCGAAAAGAGCTTGTTGACATCGCTTCGCAGTGAAAGCCATGTCACATGAATTCATATTTTTAATTAGCAAAATGGGAGTTAAAATACCCGATTATATACTAAAGCTACATTTGAAATTTAAAACTACATGTCTCCTAATTGACTTGAATTAAGATCTTTTTACCAGTTTAAATAAGGAGGAGGTATTCTATTCGCTTGTTTTAGACGATTTCTTTTTTATTTGAAAGTAAATGCTTCGCATATCATCGTTCCCTCATTTTTTGTTCCTCGTTTGTTATTAGAAACGTCCTGTTCAAAACAATCAACAATTACTGAAATGAAAATTGCATTACAAGCGTTGGTCATCAGTAACACCTTACATACTTATTTAGAATTTTGAATTATATAATAAAATAACATTTTGACAAATTGGAGAATGTATTTTATTCAAAATATTTGACATTAGGTCTCTGTAGTTGAAGATTCGGTGAAATGCTGTTACAATAATTTTTCTTTAATGCTCGATTTTGTATTCATCTATCTAGAACACAAAGCAAAGATACTATGTCGCTCACAGTTTCGATCGAAGGAGTGAGCAACATTTGTTGCTCTAAATATACCAAAAGCGAATCTAACCGAACTTAGCTCCGTTCACAATATAACCTGTGCTTTATACGAAAGAGTTAGATTAGCGTAGCGGTCAATACCCCGTTGATAACCTTGCGGTTTTTGGTTAGTACTAGAATGCTTACTTTTATATTTTTCTTTTACTGTCTTCAAATGATTCCACTCGGTCTGATGTTAAGCTGCGAGTTGCATTAGAAATGAAGGCTACAACTCGTAGTCACTAAATATTAACTGGACACTTCAATATATTTTTTTTCATACCTCGTTTTAATAACTTGAAATATGTACTTACGTTATATATGCTTCACTAAACACATCTCTGACAAACGCTCGGATGATGATGATAAGTACTAACGAGGGACTAGATATTATCAATAATTAGCATTTTTTCACAATCGATCTCCTGCTGCACAAGCGACCTGTGCTTGAGAGTGACCTTAATGCTCCGAGTGGATATGAGTCAATTGATTTGTATAATGACTAGAATTAGTAACAGTGACCTCTTGACTATAAATCCGCCATTATTTTTAAACGTGGCATGTCAAAATGGTGTCGCCCGTCTAATGGTAAGCAAAGACGATCCGTGATTGGGGCCGCTATCTCAACTCACAGGGCTTCGACAGCAATCTCATCTTGACGGCCCAGAAATATGCCTCTTCACGCTTCTCTTAAAGGACCCAGAATTGTAAGAGGAGGAAATCACGAGCGCTGGCAGAGTTCCATGCTTTTATGGTGCGGCATATGAAAGGAATACGGAATCTTTCGGTTCTAGGCACGATGGTGTCCGCAATATAACGATGACTTCTCTGCCCCGCTCGTGTTTCTCGGTTGCTCTAACTAGTTAATGCCCCGTTTAATCGTTTTAATTAATAGTTACTGATATTTTAGGACTAAAGATAGGCAGGGATCCAACTTCTTGGATTATAAGCGCCAAGAGGGACATGCAGACGTTGGGCCTCAGTCAATTACTTTAACGTGACAATAGGACAAATAAACGCACTCTTGCACATTAATATGGTTATGAATGAATGTATTTATATTGTAGGCTCAACTCATTACAAATTGAGGTAAGGAAAGTAAATAAAAGATACTCCAACCTTATAAATTGAATGCGGTGTAACGATACACTGCTGACGTATGAGTTTTTTATACCGAGGCAGGTGCTAGCGGCGCAGTCGTCGTCTCCCCGCACGCTATTGGTTAGGTCATATCAAATCGTATAGTTGTTTATATAATAACACTCTATGTTACTGGTACCAGACAGAAATATATATTTTAATATAGATGATCTGCATATAATATTTTAGTCCAGCAGGTATCGGCTCTAAATTCAAGCTGTGAAATTAAATAAACTATTTTCTTACTTAGTACAATAAATAAAGACATTCTCTCTTAATAACCACCAACCCACTAAGCTAAATACAAAAATGTTATTCCAATACACTGACTTGATGTACATCACCGACCTTATAGCTTATACATCAGCAGCCCATTAGAGCTTAGTGAGTGTTTCACGGACAATCGGTTACTCACATTTATACCGTATGAACGCACACTGAATGATTGTGAGCAAAACGTGAGCCGAATTTATTATTGACTGAACATCATCAGAAATGGGATCGCGTAGAAAAATGAAAGTATAACGGTTCTATAAAGTTATAGTGATCTATGAGTGAGCTTCCCATCTACAGATCTTTAGATTTATACTTTAGTATCTAGATTTCGTGGCTTCATATAGTACGAAACAAATATACTCTATCATTTTCCCCTTTGAAAACAATTTTGAAAAAAAAAAGACATGTGAATGAGTAGAACCACAGAAATAAATCTTAACAAAAATGAAAGCCCATTTAAGGACAATTTTGAAAAACAATGTATTCGTTATTACTGGTTTAGTTTATCTGTACCAAGATTTAAATGACAGGACATCAAAAAATTAAAAAACGACCATATTATCTTGAGATCCCCCTTGTATTAAGCACAGCACAGGTGATCTTGAAAAAATAATTAAAAGTTATGTTTTAAAATTGATTTATCTATTTAGAGCGAATTACACCAAGTAATAAATTTTTCATTTTATAAAACTAGATCACCCCAAGTCCTTTTACAAATAGAAACTCTACTTGCCAAATATCAATAAATTCACACTTGAATCCAAGGGTACAGCTAGTCACCAACTTAACTGTTAACTTTATGCCTGGATAAATATTTCAGTTGCAATATTACAATCCGTTTTTATCTCTACCATCTTATTTTCTCTCCAGACAATAGCGTCTTACTTAAACTGCACAAGGTCATCCACTTCGACGACTTATATTTAGGACATCTAGATAACATGGTATAAACCTTGAATGACTAAGAGTAAAAGTGCAAACGACACCGTTATTTTTTTAAGCAAATCTAATTGGCGTCGACTGTCTGATAAACAATGGCGATTTCCAATGCACAATTTTAAACTTACATCACTACAGTCCAAATTGTCACTCTCTAACACTAAGTACCCTTCAGCAATCGTCACAAGGCTGCAAGAGCTGTAAGGGGCCACTACAAGAACTCCGGTGTCCAAGCGAACTCACGTATTAACATGCACCTGCTGGCTAACAGACAAGGCACCGACCCTCCTAACAATGCTGTAAATTAAAAACCAAATGACAGCTGCTCCTAGCAGCCAAATAAAAGTGGACACCAGTCCAAATCCGGGTTAGGTTTGCAAGGAACTGGGAAGACATATAAGATGAAAAAGCAGAAATCGTCACAAGGCTCGATCTTACGGTAATATATAACCTGGTCTGCCTTCAGCAGGCTGTTTAACTCACACAACGATTTTTTATATAACGCATATGATCTTGATTAAAATTCTTTTGATTTGAATTCTCTTTAAAAGTTTATTACATCGCTGATAGGGTGTCCTATTTATCCTTACTTAACTTACAGTTTATGATATTAATCGAGTATTGAGTGATGCGAGAAGAAAATCTAATAATACAAATAACGAGGTTCTCTATAGAGATATTAACAAGAATCAAGCAGTAAAATCGATCACAATGTCTCCATTTTTGTCCAGTGACGTCACTTCTATCCCTCAAGGACACTGCTGGCAATTCGCCAATATTTTTGCCGACTGACGAAGTATCAAGATTGAATCACAGCGCACTATTTATAATGGCCGACGGAAATGACAAGATGAATTACGAAAAAGGAAATAAAACTATAAATTTTAATGTCTCGGACTTGCATATGTTTAATATTAGCAATGGTAAAATGGACGTTAAATAATATAAATTAAAATGTGTTCTCAATACTGCCACTCTGGGTGTTCAGCGCGCTTGGAATGATGTTGTTGTTGAGCAGGTAAAGGCGCAATTGTTGGAGGGCGCCTCGGGGGCCGAACAGGGTAGAATTCGACCAGAAAGTCAGTCTGAGACGAGAGCATGATGAACATGCTACATTCTCCTTACCTTGGCACGTTGTTAAACGATAATTTTTTGTGGGCAGCCACTCCACTCCGCCTGAGCTGCAGAGTGTGTAATACTCATAGATAAACCTGTGGTTCCACGGTGGAAGCCGATGATCGTCACGCATTAAAGCTGTTGTAAATGCACAGGTATGTTCCCGCGGCACCATGCTCTCAACGACATAATCCGAAGGACCTTAGTTTCGGCAGATGTTCCATGCTTTCTTGAACTAGTACAAGTAGGACTGGAGGAGGCAGGAGAACGAATGATATGACTTGAAAAGCATCAAATATCTTGTGTCCCCACGTGCGTGAGCACTGTTGCTCCCAGCCACCTCAGTCGTACGGTCCTGTCTCCAGTCACTGCGGCTGAGGACGCTACTGCTGGGAAGCAAGTCAAGTACAAGCCGTTGCAGAGTCGGATTCTTCGTTCTTTTCACGGTGGAGACGAAGGGCTTTTGGAATCTGGAGACGCGTTTTGTGGGACAGATAGGTCATAGAGTAAGAAAGAAATCGGGAGATCCCCGAGCTGGAAGATGGTTAGTGCAAAGGTTGGTCATTAGCAAGATGTTTGCCACTTTTCCAAGGCCCCAAATTATTTTTTATTTATTTATCTTCTAGCGGGCGGTGTCGAGCCTCTTCGCGACAGGAGAGACTTTGCCTTCATTTGCGTGTTCTATCGCCTGTACAACGGTATGTGCTCATGACCACGGTTACCTTCTATCATCGCACCGCTCGCCATAAACAGGGTGTTCACCCTCACACTTTATTCCGCGTACGCTTAGATTATGGATGTTTTTTTTTTTTTTAAGTTGAAAGGTACCAAGTAACGCGATTTTATACGTCCGACAATGTGCCTTCAATGGTTTTGGGTTGTGTTATTATGGGTAGATGATGTGTAAGGATGTTGTGAGTTGTTTTGGGGTTTAAGGAATTTATATATTATCTGTGCGTGTGCATGGTTGGTATGAGACATCATATTGAATATTGCATCCTAGGCTATACAGACTTCTAAAAGTAATTTAACAAAGATAAGTGTAGATTTATAATATCGTACATATGTAAATATATACATATATACACATATATATATATATATATATATATATATATATATATATATATATATATATATATATATATATATATATATATATATATATATATATATATATATATATACATAAATAGATAGATATATAAAATATACTCATGCACACCACAAAGTACTTACATAAATAAATTATTTATTATAATAATTACTATAGTATACTATTTTTCATAGATATAATAATTGTGTTGAAGCTTTTTATTATTTTTTATTAGGTATTGTTGAATGATTTTAGTTGATTTATAATATAATCCACACGTTGCATGAATGCGTTAAGTGCTGTGGGGCGTGTTATGAGTTGAACTAAATTAAATGGATCTATGCTGTTTGGTAGTGAGTTTTAACCTTGTTTGGATAAACCTTGGGCACTCTTTTATTAGGTAGTCGATTGTTTGCCTTGTAATAAGGTCACAGGGGCATAGGTCATCTGGAGTGATTTTGAATCGGTGGAATGAACTTCCTGCCTAGGTTTTCACGAACGTCTACAGTATGGGATTCTTCAAAAGGGGTCTTAGAAGGTTTAACAAGGGTCGGCAGCGCGAGTGCTGCACATCTGGTGTTGCAAACGTCCATAGGCTACAGTGAACACTTTCCATCAGGTGGGCCGTAAGCTTGTCTGCCACCTCAGTGGTATAAAAAACAAATGATTGATTTTTTTTTTTAAATCATTCTTAATTGATTTCGATATTTTTGTAACTGTACTGTGATAATATGCGCCAATAGGTTACGGGAAGGGGTTTACAGATCTGCACATGCATTAATACTATGTATGTTAACATTTAAGTGTATCTGACACACGTGACTAAATGGCCTTTTGTTTTATAATAAGGCCTGTTATCTTTCTTGGTAACACAATGTAGGGAGGACAATGGAGTGTTAACTCTGTTTGGGTCGTACTCGTTGGTAGATTTAGGTTGGATAAGCATACAATGTAGTGAAAGTAAGCTGATTATCTTTGTATACTTAAAATGTAAAGGAGGTTTTTGTAGTATACACACATAATATATAGTCATGCTTTTATCCCCGAAGGGGTGGGAAAATAAAGCTGTGTATAGTGGCTGAATACTGTTGAAATTGAAAGTCGAAAATAAGGTCTTCAACTTGGCTTGACGACTGCTATGTTACTAGCAACCGGAACCAATGGCTTAACGTTCCCCTCTAAAGCACGGGAACTCTCGCTATTGGAAATTCTACAATGGGTCACCCGTCATACCGAATAGTGAAAGTTGCTTAACGCAGTGATCGTGTACAGAACACTGAGTTAACGAGGCTATGAGAGCTTCAGACTGAGTGGTAAGAGCCCTAATGGTAAAAAAGAGTAACAGTGGCAAAATGACACCAAAATAACCCTAACACAAGACACATTACTGCCGCTAATAATGAAGTCATTAAATGTTAAAAGGGTAAAGGTAACATTAAACAGCGGGCTATTACAACTAATTAGGGTTAATGCCTCCTTTTTATAACCATAAACAGTGTTGTTCAAATCTAAGCGAAAAGTCTATTTTTATATTACCGAGGTGAGAGACAAGCAAACAGCCCACCTGGGAGTCGAGTTTGCTATTTCAATCGTGTCGAAATAGAATCGAAATCGTCTCAATAGAAAGCCACCGGTACAATTTTGACAGTTTTTCGTAGTTCACTATTACAATCTTACTCCAATAGACGGCCGACCGATAGAATTCTACAAACCCGCGCCAGTGGCCGCTAGTCAGTTGCATTTTTGATAGTCTACTAACATTTTGACAGCTAACAAGATCGATTATTGTTCTATTCTACGACTTGTCAATAGTAGACTCGGCCCCCTGATCAAATTTGATTACCGTAGCATATGGGTTTTGTAATATCAGAGGTGTTACTGCCAACCCTATTGCCGTTCTGAAAAACAGACAGGGACATTATGTGCTGTAAGTAATTTAAGCTGCTTAAAAGCCTTTAACTTGGCTTAACGACATCATGTTAGTGACAATCGGTACCCATGGCTTAACAAGTTTTCTCTTGCGTAGTACGGAAACGGCAATCTACAATATGAGAACACTTATAAGATGTTGGTATATCTGCCTACTCTACAAGGATAGAGGCGTGTATGTATGTACAGTGGCGTGCACAAGGATTTCGGATAGGGTATGCACTTACCCGAAAACCCTGCAAGAAAGTGATCTTAATGAGGTAAGCTAGCGTTTATACACTTCAAAATAAAAAAGAACAAACTACAAATATTTATCTATTTATACTTATATTTAATGAGTTATCTTGGAATGGGTGGTAGAGGCATATACCTATACGTTTACACTTAACAGGTGGTGAGCCTATTGCCGTGTTGAAATGGACAGGCGCTGGTTGTGGCGACCTGCTATTGAAATTGTTCAAACCTTGGCTTCTAACTTGACGTAAAGACTGCCATACTGATATCCGGGACCAACGGCTTAACGTGCCCTCCGAAGCACGGAAACTCT
Organism: Thumatha senex; assembly: GCA_948477245.1. Classification (NCBI taxonomy): domain Eukaryota; kingdom Metazoa; phylum Arthropoda; class Insecta; order Lepidoptera; family Erebidae; genus Thumatha; species Thumatha senex. The sequence continues at coordinate 23,441,285 of OX419741.1, read as the reverse complement.
TGCGTTATTTGCGAAATAAGCAAAAATAAATCAATAAAATTACTTACATACTTGAAAATTATTTAATCTGAATATCCGTTAAAGGTCCAAACTTTATTTTGATCTTGTTCAATATAATTTTTAAAATTATTTATTTGTGTACACAGCCTGCTAGCCAGATTTACGTAATTATCTTAATACTTGTTATTAAAAGAACGTACCTAGTGGTATTATTACCCTTTAGATCCAAATCGTAAACTAACGTCCTTTAACAATTATTTTATTTATTTTATCAAACACGAGTTTTAGATTTATTTATTAAACACACATCACCAACACAGATCTCACAGCTATAATTATAAATATTTTACAGTAATTCTTAAATAGATGCGTTCGAAATCACTCGAAAGATATGTGAAGTGAAACTATATTACGACAATATTATGCAAGTAAATTAAATAGGCTTAACACATCCATCAATTATTCTGATTTTGACAGTTACTTAAATCGGTCGCTTTGTCAAAAAAGCACTGCTTAAATCATGTGTAATAATTTCTCACACAATCGTAAAATTTACTCACACAAACAAAGTATCCACTGTATTCATACGACTCCTGAGTAGGCAAGATTACATTCTGCTTACAGCCGGCGCGCGGCACGGTGGCGTTGGGATAGACGCGTGACGTATTATGTACTAGTTATTTGTTTAGTTCGCTGAAGGGCTCATAGATGGCAGGGGCACAATACACACATCTGATAATTTTATTGCGTATTTATTATTATACAACTTGTTGTTTTTAAATAATAGATTTAGATTATATAGACTGGGCTAGGGTATGCAGTGCTTATTTGCATGTATGAAGCGCACGCGCCTGCTGTATGTATGTATGTCTGTAGGTAAATAAATGACGCAGTTGTCTATATTGTTAACACTAGCAAATCGTATTCAATTTACCGCTACACATAGCATCGAAACGTACCTACGTACACATAAGTAAGTAATCGTTAGTAATAACTGTATTTAATGCAAAAAATTATCTGCTTAATACGTAGGTATTATGACGCTTGAATGCGTAACACAATATAATTTACATACAAAGTGCTTACTTAGTCACTATTTAAGAAAAGCCCAAATAGAAGTCTATTTTTTTACATGGTGCAATGTATTAATATATAACTTTGCCGGGGCAGCAGAGCGGCTTTGTGTTGTTCCATCTCGGCTCTACCGAGCCGCAAGATAGGCCAGACGTTAAGTTAAAGAATAACGTCGCCCTAGAGTGTAGAATAGATGCCGAATTACCCTTTTCCGATAAACTGTTTACTAAAAACATCCTTCGCCCGTAGTCGGTTCCACAAGTACGACGTTTATGGTGGAATATTGCATTAATTTCAAGCGATGTTGGTAGCTTAGTAGACTAAAATGGTGCCTCCGGATTAAGCAAGGACGCAGGTCAAATTCACATTGAATTACAGATTTTAACTCACTGTAACTTAGCAAAGGTAGATATTTACCTCATGTACCTATAAGTAGGTTTTTTAAAACTATATTGCGAACAAACGCACAAAGCTCATGTTGCCAGTGGGCCGAGTCTACTAATAACAAGCTGTAGAATAGAACCAGAATTGCTGTTTTTAGTTGTCAAAATTGTTGTAGACTATCGCATATGCAACTGACTAGCGGCCACTAGTGCGTCACGTGTTAGTAGAATTATATAAAGGCTGACCGATAGAAGTCTATTGGAGTGCGAAAGACAACGAAAACTGTCAAATTTGTACCTTGGGCTTTCTATTGAGCGAAGGTTTCGATTCTGTTCCGACACGATTGAAATAGCAGACTCGGCCCCCAGATCTGATGACCTCCTTGCCTCTTTACCGGACCACGGGAAAGGGTGTAAGAGCACCATCTGTCTGTGTAAACTTTCGCGGTGTATACTCAAAATTAAATAATTAAAATGTTTATATACTTCACGCGATATAATATTTTCATTTACACCGACGTTTGAGACGCGTTGCAGTAACCATAAGTGCAGCTGGACTCAGTCGCTTCAGTCCAGCTTATTATGTCCTGCTTCTTAAAAATATAAACTGAAATGAACGTGTTTCATTCAATAACAAATTTTATATTAGGAAAGAATAAATAAAATACAGTTCCCGATTATGAAAGAACTAAGAAAGCAAATCTAAGGTCAAGGTATCAGAAGTACCTTTAGAAGGTCTGATTTCTATCCTTAGCCTCCTCATCAAATGACGTGAAGCCACTCCTAATACCAATAATTTATCTTTATTATAGGGGTTTACCCGAATATTAGAATTAAGTTTGCTAGTATTATTACTGAGTGGATTACGGCAAAGAGCAGGAAGAAAAGGAAGTTAAATCTCTCTCTCCACCACAATTTAATTTGAGTACCCAGCAAGATCAAGAGCCCACTCAAAATACTGTAATTATTAAAAAGGTTCCACCACCACCGCCAATTATTGTGGACCACATCTTGAACTATCAATCGTTCTATGATAGTTTAACCGACAACCAATCAACGGAGTCCTTTACTGCTAAGATGATGAGTGGGGACTGTGTTAAAATAAATTGTAAGTCCGAAGACTGTTACAGGACAATCACTAAAGTGCTTACTGAGAAAAACTACCGCTGGCACTCCTACGAGGATAAGCAAGCTAGGCCAATAAGGGTGATTTCTAAGAAATTACACTCTTCGTGTCAACCAGATAGGATCAAAGGAGATTTAGAGTCCCAGGGCTTCCAAAAAAAAAAAGCTGGCGAAATAAAGAGCCACTAAACATGTTCTGCCGTCATTTAAAAATACTGAAAATATTAACAAGATCTACGCGATTAAGTACAAATTAGGGTGCAAAGTTGAAAAACATCCCATTAAAAATTCTCAACTTATTCCGCAGTGCAAGAGGTGCCAAGCTTATGGCCATACACAGAAATATTGCTCGAAGGAGCCTAGGTGTGTTAAATGCACAGGCAAGCTGATTGTACTAAGCCCACTGAGGAAAAGCCTAAATGTATCCACTGCGGCGCCCGTCACCCAGCCAACTATGAAGGGTGTGTGGTAGCCAAAGAGATGCAAAAGCTTAGAAATAAAAACCAAAATAAAAAACCAATTGTGCAGCAGCCTAGCTCCAAAAACAATCCCAGCATACAGGCCTCAAGACCGGTTACAAAACCAACACCATTCAAAACCACAAGCGTGCAGGCCTCTAATAAAGCCTCTTATGCTCAAGTTACCAAAGGAACTGGACAGTCATCAAGCGTTGAGGACAAGCTAAATCAAATTCTTAGCTATATATCCTCATTTGACAGAAGACTAGGTAAACTAGAATCCAGCGCTAAAATACCTACGACAAAACAATCATGAATAACAGCCTAAATAAATGGCGTGGAATTCTAATGGTCTACTTCAACACCAAAATGAGTTGCAGTTGGTCCTAGACACTGAAAATATTGATGTGTGCTTGATATCCGAATCGCACTTCACTAAGCAGTCCCATGTTAAATTTAGAGGATACAAAGTATATAACTCGCTCCATCCTGACAATGCTGCCCGAGGAGGAAGCGCGGTTATAATCAAAGAAAACTTATGCCACTATGAATATAATAAATATGAAACGCTTCACATGCAAGTTATTGCGGTTTACGTTAAAACCAAATTTGGCTCTGTGATTATTGCGGCTATTTATTGTCCTCCAAGGCACAAGATAATAAAAGAACAGTATGAGCATCTCTTTCACTTCCTGGGGCCTAAATTTATATTAGGAGGTGACTTAAACGCGAAGAATAAGCACTGGGGGTCGAGGTTAACTACTACCAAAGGAAGACAACTACTCAGTGCAGTTAGAGACATGCGGTGTGATACAATAAGTACAGGAAAACCAACTTACTGGCCTACTGATAGGAATAAAGTACCGGACCTTATTGATTTCTTCGTATATAAAAATATATCATCAAATTATTTATGTATTGAAGAAAGTTGCCACATGAACTCGGACCATTCACCAATTATATTAAGATTAAGTTGTAAAATCTTACTCAGAAACAATCAATTAGCTCTTGTTGATAAGTACACTGACTGGGAAAGCTTTAAACTAGAACTAGACAATATTATAGATTTAAACATACCATTAACGTATCATAATCTGGACTCAGAAACTAATAAATTTACTGTGAATATTCAGCAATGCGCATGGAACAATACACCATCACTAAAAGTCAAGTACAAAGGAAACATCTACCCTAGAGAAATAATAACTTTACTAGCAGAAAAGAGAAAATATAGAAAGAGATGGCAACAAACCAAATTCCCTCAGGACAAAACTTCGATCAATAACATTACCAAAAAATTAAAGAAAAAAATTAAACAATATCAAGATGAATGCTTAAGAACTAAACTACAGCAGCTATCTAATGACCGGACTACCGACTATTCCCTGTGGAAAGTAACCAAGAACCTCAAAAAGCCAATCACGCAAATCCCTCCTATTAAAGATAATAGTGGGAAATGGGCGATAAGTAACGAGCAAAAAGCCAAATGATTTTCAGAACACTTAGCAATATCTTTTCAGCCATATAGAGAGCAGACAGAAAGCCTGATGTGTGAAAATGAAAGAATTAAAGATCAAAGAATTAAACTTGTGACGCCGAAGGAAGTCATGGGAGAAATTATACATAATATCAGCTTCAAAAAATCACCAGGTTATGATCTCATCACAGGGGAAATTTTAAAACAACTCCCAACGAAAGCCATCATTAAGCTTACCAAAATTGTTAATGCTGCTTTTGTGTTAAAATATGTACCTGAGATATGGAAGGTTGCCGAAGTAATCATGATTGCTAAACCCGGCAAACCATCTTATGAAGCAACTTCTTACCGACCCATTTCTTTGCTGCCAGTGATATCAAAGCTTTTTGAAAAACTTTTTTTGAAGCGTTTGAAACCAATTATTACTAAAGAAAACTTAATACCAAACCACCAATTTGGATTTAGGGAAAACCACTCCACTATAGATCAGGTACATAGGATAACCGATATCATCGAGAAAGCACTAGAGAGTAAAAACGTTTGTACTACTGTGTTCCTGGATGTAGCACAGGCTTTTGATAAAGTTTGGCATGAAGGTCTACTATATAAACTAAAGAAAACTTTGCCAAAAGCTTATGCAGATTTATTAAAATCATACATCACCAACAGAGCATTCAGAATACGACAAGAAGATGCTTATTCAGAGCTGAAAACGATAAAAGCAGGGGTACCACAAGGGAGCGTGTTAGGTCCAGTTCTATACCTGCTATACACCTATGATATACCAGATATACACCATAATACCATTGCTACTTTTGCTGACGACACTGCAATTATGGCTACAGGACCGAGCCATGAGGATGCAGTTAGCAAAGTACAACTAGCTGTTACGCAAATTTATGACTGGGCACATAAATGGCGAATAAAGTTAAATGAGTCAAAGTCCGTAAACATTGACTTCACAAATAAAAAATATAAGTACCATCCCATATTTATAAATGGCCTGCAAGTGCCACACGCAAACACAGCTAAATATCTGGGTATGACACTAGACGCTAAACTACGATGGAAAAACGAAAAGGCAAGAACTGAATATTAGATATAAAAACATGTATTGGCTGCTAAGCCGAAACTCTAGTCTATCAATACATAACAAATTACTAGCATATAAGCTTACGCTAATGCCTATCTGGAAGTACGGCATACAACTCTGGGGCTGTACTAAACTAACCAATATAGATATAATACAACGATTCCAGAACAAAGTACTACGGGAAATTGCCAACGCGCCCTGGTACATACGAAACGACGACCTCCACCGTGATCTCAAAGTGGATACAGTCAACCAAACTATCCAGAAGTCTGCTGCAGCCCACGAACGCAGGCTTCTACACCATGTGAATATCGAAGCGATTCAATTACTTGATACCACGAACATAGTGAGACGATTAAATAGAACGAAACCTTTCGAATTAGTGTAGTAATAGTGAATCACGGGTCACCTCATGGGAGCCTGGGAGTGATCTGTGTAGAGAACAAACAATAGTGAAGTGCTATAATATAAAACACGTTAACAAACTGTTTTAATTGGTTTTCATACTTATCAGACTCTAAGAAAGTGCAATGAACACGACTCTTTAGTGAAAAACAATATACCTAGTAAATTAAGTTAGATTTAAATTACTTATTAGCCTTATAGACATATAGAGGGGCTAGATCGTAATTGATTATTAAGAACTTAGTTCTTTTTAATAAAAAAAAAATCAGTGATGTCAGTGCTACAAGAAGTAAATCAACCATGGCTTTGAAAGTTTTATTTCATTATTCAAGAATACAAAGAGGATAGGTCCCAAAAAAATTGAACTGCACATTCCACGAATGCGCAGACGTGCATAAATCAGTTATCTTGTCAACATTCTACCGAAACTTGCGATTTCTTAGTGTAAAAAGTAAATATACATGAAGAAGTAAGAGGTTCTTAACTAAGATCTTCAGCGCTAAGGTAACGTAATTTTTAAGTAACCTTTACTCTTCGCTATTGTGAGAACCGTAACTTTCGTGTGAGTCAGCAAATAGTCATGATTTTTCTTTTATTGGTAGAAATAGTTACAAGCAAACCACAGGCACTAAAATAAAAAATAAAAATAAAATAAATATCCATCACGCCTTATCCCCGAAGGGGTGGCAGAGGCATATTATATGCCCACAGAAAAAAAGTACAAATAGAATAGAAATTAAGTTTGACATTATCTATTACAAATTTAAGCTAAATTAAGAAACACTAAGCTGACCCTGAAAACAATTCCCACCCTACAATTTACATCCAGAAAACATCTCTGGTGGATGAACAGTATCTAGATTTATAGAGGATGATGAATCATCAGGCTCAGTAGCAGAAATTTAAAGAATGTGTAACGTAGAAACAGTATCTAGATTTATAGAGGATGATGAATCATCAGGCTCAGTAGCAGAAATTTAAAGAATGTGTAACGTAGAAACGTATCTTATAATACGAAAATGAAACACGAACTGAAAATGTAAATGAAAATATCTTTATTCATGTAGGTCACATAGTAACACTTATGGACGTCAAGATTATTGCTTCTACATTTACATTTGAAGCGCTCGTGGCCCCGCGGTCTCAGTGTTCTGTAAACGATCACTGAGTTAGGCAACTTTCACTATGGCTGGTCCTCGGATGGGTGACCACTTTGTGGCATTTACATTTGCGAGCGTTTCCGTGCTTCGGAAGGCACGTTGGTCCCGGTAGCCAGTAAAATGGCAGTCGTTAAGCCTGGTTGAAAGCCTTATGGGCGGCTTTAAAAATTTCAACAGCAGGTAGCCACAACCTACGTCTGTCTTTTTCAACACGGCAATGGGCTCACCACTTATTACGTGGGACAGGAATCCACACGGTGAAAAGTGGGCATATAATATGCCTCTGCCACCCCTTCGGGGATAAGGCGTGATGGATATTTATATTTATTTATTTATTTACATTTACTTCCAGATTCGCAAAGCAATGGGTAGATAGAGCCTGAGGAAGAACCTGGTAATAAAACCTATGGCCACTCTTATTAATCGCTAGCAATTACATTAGTTTTCGTTTACAGAAGTATAGGGAAAATATTTTTATTTTTATTTTAAACAGTACTATCTATTACATTATGTTTACTAGTTTACTATGTTGATTTATTTATTCTATTTGTATATTTATGTGTGTTGACTTAGAGCGACTTAATTCCATTCATTTTTATCATTTATATAGTCTGAAATTTTTAAATAGAATTAAATATAAAAGAATTGCTGATTATTTCGAGACAAGTAGAATTTACTACAAGATTTTTATGCCTAGTGTTTACATTATGTATATCATTTTTTTTAAGAAATGTATCTATATTTTTGTGCACATATACTGTGTTATCGTTCAAAGTTGTTTGTTTATGAGATAGAATACAATCCTGACATGATGAATTTGGCCGTAGATTTACATTTGAGTTCTTGTCTCGGTTGGTTTCAATGTCCGAGTTGAGTGGAAGTGTAACTACTTGCATGTTTAGCGGAGATAGATCCCAGAATATATTTCGTTCACGATTTTGATAACAGTAAAGTAATGGACAAGTCCCCGTTATTTATTTTTGCTTAATAAGCTTTGTTGGTATCATTAGTCAAGTATACGGCCCTGATGAAAAGTGATCAACGTAGCCTATGGACTTTTAAAACCTTTTATGTTCTCTTTGGAAGAACCCCATTCTGTAGACGTTCGGGAAACTCCAGGCAGGGAGTTCAGTCCACAATGCGTACAAGGACGAAAGTCTCTATCGGACTTTACCAAATGCAAGCACTCCAGACGCACAGTGTGAGGATGAACACCCTGTTTATGGCGAATGGTGCGGTCTAGTAACAACAGGTATAGATTTCGGAGACCTTACTGGAGTTTCAGGTATAGATTTCGGAGACCTTACTGGAGTTTCAGCCCCCGAAACATCTTCAACCATAATTTTATTTTATGTAAATGTTACTTCAAAGAAACATGTACAGCCCAAGGTGTTACCAACATAGGTACGTGTAAATCAAGACAGTCATAATATAACGGGTTCAATCAATACTAAAAATGCGGGCTATGGACCTAATTGCCCCGTATGAATTTATAAGGAAGCGAGGGCATTGTTTCCGGCGCGGCCTCGGCGACGAGATTCGCGCGTGGTGACTCACGCGTCACGCGCATACTCGATCGAGAATGCGCGTGCGTCGTATGTGCGAAAGAGATTCGCTAGTTAATTCATTGTAAGCAAAATTCAAAGTAAATGCGATATAAACATTGCCGGCGGCCATTTTCCCGCCATTTTTTTAGTTTTTCTGATTTATTCTTTTGTTTATATTAAGTTAAGTTTTAGTTAATAATAATATATAATAATATTTTTTTTTTTTTTGGGACAACCCACACAACGCCATCTGATTCCAAACTAAGCAGAGCTTGTACTTGGTGGCTCCACGGGGAAGTTTTTATCCCCGTAGCCTCACTGCATTGTAGTAAGACTACGGTGAAAAATGATTCCCCATAGTCCCACTGCATTACAGATGTGCCGCGCTTAAGAATTTATTATCAACAAACCTATCTCTTTGGATTTTCCTTTTATTATTTTGCGTTGGATGTTATTACCAGTGGTCCCGCGCAATGTGTTGAAATGGTACAAATATATTTGGCTTAAGTAAAATTAAATCAGAGAACAGATTGGACGCATTATGATTAGATAGATGCAGGTTGTGACGAACTTGTATTAAAAATTTTCCAGCCGCCGTTAGGGCTTTCAACTGGGCTTAACGACGGCCATATTGCTTGCAATTGGAACCAACCAAAAAAAACCAATAAAAGTGCAACAATATGTTAAGGAGACTACAACGCCGCTATAGATATACTATGTGGTTTTTAAGTTCTATATATTTTTCTAACACTAATTCCAGTGTAACGCCACGCCAGAAAATATGTTTGATAGTCGACACAAATTGTGACGTCGTTTCCTACTATGCCATATTGGGCGGCAATGCTTAGCTCTACTAGTTTATAATTAGCTAGTGTATGTTTCTCGATTAATTCTGTCGTTGTAAGTCAAGCAAAAACAATCTACGTTGACATACTCGCTGTTATATCATTTCTCTATACTGCCCTATAACCCCGCTGTAATACTAGTTTGCATAATAAAGAAGCGCTCGTGGCCTCGCGGTCTCAGTGTTCTGTAAACGATCACTGAGTTACGCAACTTTCACTATGGCTGGTCCTCGGATGGGTGACCACTTTGTGGCATTTACATTTACGAGCGTTTCCGTGCTTCGGAAGGCACGTTAAGCCGTTGGTCCCGGTAGCCAGTAAAATGGCAGTCGTTAAACCTGATTGAAGGCCTTATGGGCGGCTTGAAAATTTCAACAACAGGTAGTCACAACCTGCGTCTGTCTATTTCAACACGGCAATGGGCTCACCACCTATTACGTGGGACAGGAATCCACACGGTGAAAAGTGGGCATATAATATGCCTCTGCCACCCCTTCGGGGATAAGGCGTATTGGATATTTATTTATTTATTTATTCATAATTTGTGTTACAGCAACAGAACAGTTTCAGCTTCTTTACGACAAAATGCAGTGTTTTTTCATAAGCTCAATCTAATCACATCCTGTCGCTGTCCTGGTGCATCATAGGCAGATGAGGCCCGCTTGGCCTTCGTAGACAACGTTATGGTCCTTTACTCTGCAGTGCATAACTTGCAGCTTAGCCAACGCTAGGGCTCGTAAACATAAACCTACCTCTGCCGTAATTACAGGCAGTTGAAGTATTTATAAAAAAACCCTCTTCTATTTATAATTTGTTATATATAGCGTGGTGTTTGATAGCCAAGTGTTAGTCGGGTCTTGGGATTAAATTTTGTTCCATTGAATCTGTTCAGGTTCAGCGGTTTAACATACAAACAAACAGACAATAATACCAATTTTATTTTAATTTTTTATTTTTTACATTAACAAGATGCACAACTTTAATTACTTAAAAACGAAGTACTTATATAGTTATGTACTTACAAATATTTTGTTTTATTTCATAAATTCCTACTCGTCTAATTATAGCCTTATCTCTAGTGCAGTGGGTTAACTAGCGATTACCCATGGTCCCACTGCAACTGTCAGATAGAATAAATTTGAGTTTTATTTAGTACGGTGGGGCTACGGGGAAAATAAATTCCCCTTGGACCCACCAGTGGGTAGGACCCACGGTAGGACCACGGGTAACACCCCGTTATAATACCAGGAATTTAATTATGTAAAAAAAATAGAGTTTTATATTAGTTTTTCGTGTAAGTGGCTAATTTCTGAAAAATCACGTATTTATTTTTTTACCGACTTTTTCGTGTTTATACCAATATATCATTTAATTATGATTAAAATTTCAAATTATTATAGCCTCTGCCACCCCTTCGGGGATAAGGCGTGATGGATATTTTTTATTTTTTATTATAGGTATAAGTTTTATCTTTATATATTTTACGATTTTTCAGTAGTTGAAAATTTTTGTCTACATATTATAGTTTCCAAGATATCACGATTTTAGTTAATTAGGTCATAGGTCAATTACAAAATGCGCTGCTCTGGCAGCGCGAACTGTTAGCGAACGTTGGAGTGGTTATAATATACGAAATACTCGTTCTTTACGAGTATTTCATATTTCTAAAATCCCATATCGTAATGGAGATTGAACAACTAGTATATTATCTTTTAACATGACAAGGGCAAAATGCTGACGGTAAAATTTGGGCTTACAGTATGCCTATGCCACTCTTTGAGGAAAAAGGTGTCAATGATGACTATATTACCTTTACTTCAGTTCCATATAATTATAATGATGAATATAATTATTATAGCGATAGATTTTAAAGAATTTCTGGACAATGGATGCACTCATTGGACGCCTGTAACTTAAATATCTCTGACGGGGTAGTCAGAAAGGACAGATTGACAGGCTTCGCGATCCATGCATATTTCTTTCGCTTCCTGACAAAACTATTTACAAGCGTCCAATGAATGCACCCATTCGACGCTTGTAAATTTTAAAATTGTCATTAAAACATTTATGAATCCAGAAGCGTTGTACAAATTGTAGTTGCAGAAGACAATCTTGAATTAAACAAATATTATATTAGCAAGTCGAATCAATCTTTGTGCCAACTGCAGACACAAAACGCAATATGTACAGTGTCGTGCGACAATATTTTTCAAGAGGCGTGAATAATGTCGCGGCTTGCAAATTTTTACTTTAGTAAATATTGAGGAAGGCCACAGGAATAACAATGATGTAATGGCTTGTTTTTCTGACGCTACAAACTAACATGATAATGTAGAGAATGGACTGACCTCGAAATACAACTATATTGACTATAACTTTGTTGATGTTCTCATCTCAAATAATGATTTAAGCAGTATACTTTTGCGGTATGACTGAAGATGAGATAAAGATGAGAAGACTAAGAAAAAGGAATACTTAGATGGTTCGGACATGTGGAGAGAATGGATGAATAGAGACTGACTAAGCAGATTTCCGTTGCGAGAATGAATAGGCAAGCTGGTAGGGGTCAACCTCGCCGTACGTATGTCAATCAAATCAATGACTTTTAGGAAAAAAGCCAGGTCAAGAGTGCCCTTAACCGGCGGGCGGGTTTGAAAACACTTATGAAAGTAAGAGAAGCGAAAGTTGTATGCCAGGATCGTAGTAAGTGGGAATCCATAGTTTCTGCCTACCCCAATGGGACAACAGGCGTGATGATATATATGTACATTTGAAAAAGCTCTGTGATCAGTGACATAATTGATTCAAAGAGCAAGGCTTACCGTAACACGGAATTGATATATTGAGCTTTAGACAATAGTAATGGGTATGCAATAGCTTTGGATACAACCAAAAATAACTTGTATAAGAACAATATACGAAACTTTTATTAAAAACGAATAAAGTTTTATACAGATAATATAATATAATTCTTGTATTAGGCTAGCCTTGTAGTAGGCCGTATCTACTACTGATCGACAGTAGTCACCGTATTCTTTCGGCATTTTAGCACCAGGGCGGCAATATTCTCAATAATAAGCCTTGAAATGAAGACGGAAATATACTAGTTGACTCAGAAGGAGATTAATGTTATTGTGGTGATACTACGGTTTTGTGCTAAAGTCAACCGTGACTTAATCACACAGTTAATCAAATTTGTCAAAACGATTGGTGCTATGATACAGACACACATTTCTAGAATGACACAGGCGAAGTACGTGGCATGAGGTAATACCATAATAACTTTTGAACAGTTTTAATCACTAAATAACTTTGGCAACTCAAATATCTGTGGAATGTCAGTGAGCTCTGGCACGCAATGTCGCCATCGCGTGCTGAATACAGTTTGAAATTTTATTTTTTTAATAGCAGTATCAGCATGACGAACTTTTAATTTTTAAATGAATGAATGGGTAAAAGGTGATAATTTTCAAAAATAATATTTTTGGGACGAAGTTTCTTAACGCGGCTTACAGGTAACGAAATGACGTATGCTGTGTGTGTATGCATGTGTGTATGCATTTGTGTTTCGAGCCTGCTACAAGCAAATGAGCGCACGAGCAAGTGAGTGTGTAGCTGGGTGCGCAACTCTCTCTCCCCTGTTCCTGTCTTTTTGTATCATATTGTTACGTTCGTAGGGTGGGTATTAATAGGAATTGCACTAATACCACAATAATATAAGAGAAAAAAAAAATCTTTATTTTGCATAGACCATTTTAACGGCGCTTACAAAATGTCATACACTATTTAAAATATTTAAAGTGACCACTGGTTCGGAACGCGGCCCACCTGAGAAGAACCGGCAAGAAACTAAGGAAGGCTTTTTTTTTGATGGCCAATTTACAATTTAATATTATTTCACTTTTCCAGCAGATCATTTCCAGGCGTCCCTGTAATGCAAATAGTCTTTAACGGAGTAATAACCTTTTTCACAAAGCTTGTATTTAATTAACTTTTTAAATTTATTTAATGGTAAATTTCTCAGGTCACAAGGAAGCTTGTTGTAAAAGCGTATACAGTTAATTACTGCAAATAAAAAAAATATAACAAATATATTAACAATATAATTTCAACGCAAGATTTTTTTAAATTAATAAATTATTTTTTTATTTAATGGTTTTTTTTATTTAACTTAAGGTACTTCTTTCGTGACGGGGATGCTCTGACCGCAATTTTTTTTTTGTATTAGGGATATCAAAATAATAAATTATAATAATCAAAACAACAACTAGTATAACATGATAACTTTCAAAAACTAAGGTGAAAATTTTCAAAAACTCAGGAACTCAGCAAACTTTGGCATAAAGTCCCGAGTATGATATCAAGTAAAAGTATACACCAAGATAGTTTAAATAAAATGATAATAACTGAAATTGTAAGCTTCAACGTAAACATATCTGAAACAAATTAAACTAAAGATCAAATGGAAAATTCACAAAGTCTTTTTTATTAACCCACCAACAATAACTGTGTTGATTGTGTAGAGTGGGCTTCCATTATAATAACACAATTATTGTGTTGCTTGTGTGTTGGTGGGTGTTTCCATTACCTTCCTTTACCCGGCTGGTAAACGGATTATCGGCTTGACCTTGATTGGACTTTGGCCCTAAATTGATTAAGACTACGTCAGCGATTATATCCAGTTGTCGTTATATAGATGCTTGATTTTAGTCAAAGAAAGGAACAGTGTAAAAAAGAACATTACGGTATGGTAGACGATGTAGTGACTAAGATAGAAAAAGGTATGCTTAGATGGTACGGACATGTGGAGAGGATGGATGAAAGTAGAATAATGAATCAGATTTATCAGAAGAGAGTGAATGGGCAAACTGGTAAGGGGCGACCTCGACGTACACATGTCAATTAAATAGAAGACATTTTGGAAAAAGGTCAGGTCAAGAGTACCCTTAACCTTACGTGTGTGTATAAAAACACTTATGAAAGTTGAAGAAGCGAAAGTTGTATGCCAGGATAGTAGCAATTGGAAAGCTATAGTTTCTGCCTACCGCGATAGGAGACAGGTGTGACGATATGTATGTATGTATGTATGATTTTAGTCAGCAACTTACAGGAGAAAATGAAATTTATATTTCTCTTTACATAAATATCGGTTCATTTTCATCATCATATCAGTCACGCCTTTATCCCTGAAGGGGTGACAGCGGCAAATTAAATGCCCCCATATCACCGTGTACATTTTTATCTCACGTAACAGGTGGCGAGCTCATTGCCGTGTGGAAATGGACTAGACTATGAGTTAGCAGGAGTGACGACCATTCTGCTAATACCTAAAGTGGTAAAAATATTGTGGATAAATTGTAAGCTGCTAACCCTTTTTATTTATTACTAGCTGACCTGCCCGGCTTCGTCCGTGACATACTCCCAACCCCGTGGCACCCATTTAATCCCGTCGCTTATTACTTTTCCAAATAAGTATGAAAGTTTCCTCGATTTGTTGACATTTATGATTACTGCTCCGGTCTCCTTTGTAGTGGCGTGATGATATATAGCTTAGAACCTTCCTTAATAAATGGGCTATCTAATACAAAAAGAATTTTTCAAATCGGTCCAGCCGTTCACGCGTGATGGCGTGACCAAGGGAAATAGGTATTCATTTTTATATATGTATAGATTACTGTCGATCATTTTTCCAGTGTTCATGTACCTATTTAAAGAAAAGAAGGAAAGATAATGTTTTTATTGCCAAAAACCACAAGCTATATAGAAATACAAAAATCTTACAGAAAACCCCTTATCTGACAATTAACAAACCTAGCAGCTATGCTATGGTATAAAAAAGGACTTTCACATCAAAAAGGAATCCAATGGCTGTATGTTAAAAATGTATAGACTTCAAACATGTGTGGCCGAGATTTGCTTTATTTAATTGATTCGATGGATTATTGTCCTTCCTCATATTTTTTATCAATATATTTGAAGTTGTACTTAAATTGAATAACAGTCTTATTTTAGATATTATGTAAATATAATTTATATATACGTGTATATCAATGAACTTCTCCTGGATCGATGAAACTGTTGGATGTTTCTGGATGAAACTTCTTTTAGTATAGTATAATTAAACATTTATTATAATCATATATTATGAACAGTGGAGATGCGCTCATCTCACATCGATGCGCCCACGACGATAGTTGTGCTCAGTGAGGAACATAATTATACGTTTCTCATATGCGTACTTTCTTTTGCACCGCTCAATGAATTAAATAACTAGCTCTATACTCGTGGATATAGGAATTGTATAGCTTAAATTAACGGTCAAAAAAAGATGAAAAATAATTATGGGATCGGGGGATTAAGGATCGAAGTTCTTTACTTTCTTAAAAAGAAAATAATAAAAAATTACACATGGTGAAAAGTGGGCATATAATATGCCTCTGCCACCCCTTTGGGGATAAGGCGTGATAGATAAATAATAATTATAAAAAAATAAGAAATTGATTTTATTGTAAAAAAAACTATATAAATTATTAGTCGAGAGAATACACATTAAAAAAAAACCAAAATAAATCTCTCCAGTGGGAAATCGAACACTGGTCTCTCATGTGACAGGCGGGGATACTAACAGCTATATTACCGAAAAATTAATTATTGTAAGTGAAGTAGTGAATATGTATATTCACTAACAAAACTAGAAAATTTAATTTACTAGTAGTAAGTTCGCTGACGATTTGTACCAATTCGTACACCCTGTAAGCTGTATTAACGAACGTAGTATCGAAAAGAACTTCGAAAATATTACAATAAAAGTAATTAACCAAACGCTATCTACCTGGAAATAGTGTGAGTAAGTAAGGAAGAGCGGAGGCTGCTAACACAGGCATCTTTTACTTAAAAGTAGTCTCCGAACAAAATTTGCATAGTTGTTTTTATTTTATCAAAATTTAAAAAATAATAAATATGTGTGCTTTACAATTGCTCCGCCAAGTCATCCAAGCAAAAAAAAAGCAGATTATATTAAGCTTCTTGCCATCTATCGAGCTACTTAACAATTCTGATATCAATGAACAGTGCTATAACCATTTTAAAACTAAATTGATGCGGTGGACTCTACTCTATATATGTCTTTTTTCGCTTTCATAATAAAATGTTATATCATACAGGATTGTGGCGTTTTCACTAAAGTTACGGAAATGAGCTCCGGAATTAAGTCTTTTGTCTTTATACGGAATTAAGTCTTTTGTAAAACTAGTATACTAGTTCCGTGCTTCGGAAGGCACGTTAAGCCGTTGGTCCCGGTTGCTAATAAAATGGCAGTCGTTAAGCCAAGTTGAAGGCCTTACGAGTGGCTTAAAAAAATCCACAGCACGTCGATACAGCCTGCGCCTGTCCATTTCAACACGGCAATGGGCTCACCACCTCTTACGTGGGACGAAAGTGTATACGGTAAAACGTGGGCGTTTAATATGCCTTTGCCTACCCCTTCGGGGATAAAGGCGTGACAATATGTATGTATGTATATATATATATATATATATATAACTAGTAATTATTACAGAAAATGTGATACTAAGTTACCCAGTTTAAGACTGAAAATGGGCCTCTTTTCTTTATATTAGATTTGTAAATTATTCAAGTCACGTAAAAAATCTAAGTATCCAAGTACATAAAATAAAACAATACCTTAGGTATAATATTAAACCTTACTTTATGTTTTATGTCAGAAATGAAGAAGTGCCTAAAGAAAAAGAAACTCTCTCTACTCTCCTTCAACCTTTACAATTATCAAAAATTGATAATATAGGAACTGAAAGAATCGAGCAAGAGAAAAATGGACTTCTTAAGTTTTAAAAAATGAGAATGTCTCGAACTGCGTGATATTATTTTTGTAACCATACTAATTAAGTTATATTTCTGTCTTTAAAACACTTTTGAGTTTACTAATTATGAGGATCTAGTTAAAGTTAAGTAACTCAAAAGTATAAAAGCCTTTAATACATCTACATTTTATCAATGTAACCATAATCACCATGTTGTCTGTCTGGCTGCATATTAGACAAACAATTTACGTCATAAAGTTTATTGAAACGCTCGATGCACTTTTCATGTTTAATATCTATATAAGTAAAAATGAATTGCAAAATATGTTGCTAAGTGCAAAACTCGAAGACGGCTCGGTTTATATGGAGAGAAAAATTGGAAAAATTTTAAGAATGGGAAACGGGAACGGGAAAGCTTCATTACGCGGGCGCAGCCGCGCTCAGAGATATTAATTGATGTTAATCATAACTATCAATTAATATCTCTGACCTAAAATTGAAAATTCACATTTTTCACTACCACGGCTTGTGGTCGTTTGCCTTTTTTTCTGGCCATAGTCAGTGTGTCTGCTAAATTTTTTTCTTCATCAACCATGCCTGCTATATTTATTACCCCCACCACAAAATACATAGAATTTGGAACATTTCAATGTGTAGTTACACCAAGCACTCGCCGAAGCCTCACAAGTGAAGGCCATCGAATAGAGCGCATGGATGTCTACGTATATATTATGAGATTACGTATTATGTCGCCCGGGTATATAATATTGTGAGAGACAGTTCAATTCACCGTTGCACTAGTTTCGGTGTGTTTTATAGAAAACTGATAGGTAGACGATCTTTGAACAATAATATAGAATGGAAAGAGACTTTTATACATTTCTTTTCTTTTTATATCACTGAAGTGACAGAAAAGCAGACGGTTATATTTTCTGATACACTTAACAAATATCGTTATAATTAAGTATAATGTATACAAAAACTTAAGAAATAATAGATAAAAACTTTTCCTATGAATCACTCTATCTATTAAAAAAAACTGCATCGAAATTCGTTAAATATCTATGCATACATAGGAACAGACAGCGAAAAACGACTTTGTTTTATAATATGTAGTGATGATATCTCTTTCAATCAACTAACGTTATTATATTTACAACGTACTCCAATATTTCGTTTTATTAAATCAATCGAATAGTGATAAAATTTTGGGCAAAGACCACGTTTCCATCATTCGAATACTTATAATTTTATTTAAATATCATGTAAATATCTTTTAAATTGCCATACATTGTTACTTTCATTCATTTATAGCTACTGTATGTTTCTCATGTCTTGTAGAAAGTGGCACAATTTAATATTTTATACATTTTCTTATATTTGACAAACACGTTCCTATATAATTACTTATCTGTTACGCTACTTGATTTAGCGATCCGTGTAAAGTTAGAAGAAAGTTTATCTTCAGTATTGCTCATAATCAGATATTATGTTTCTATGTGGGAAATCTTACCCTAAACCGCTTTAGCTTTATCAACTCTTTTCTATGTTGTACCATAGATGCTTAGAACTCGTTACAATATAAGTGTTTTTTCCTCTCAGGTCTTCCTCTCTATTATAGTGCCGAATTCTTTAAGTGGGTCAATAAAGTCATCCCTCAAGGCAGTTTACTTGGCACTTCTATTTTAGTTTTTCCAATGAAAATAGCAACTTCATAAATAGAAATTTCATCAACATAACTTATCATTATGTGCAACCACATTTTGACGTACCTAGTAACAATAAAATTAAAACCATGATTCAAACTGAAAGTAAAGTTTTTTGCCATATTCAATCCCAATGTGATTTCATTATAAGTAACTAGCGTGTAAAATCAAATAAGAGTATCACAAGTTTCACTTTTACAATCTGCTTTATGAACTGTTTAACGGTTTACCGACTTAACATCTACTTTGTCTCCTTTATGGCTCTTCCTTTGACGGTGCTGATTAAAAGTATCAAATTCTTCAAAACTGGCAAGTGCAGGATTGGTTTTGGGGCTTCACTTACCCCGAAACATTTTGATTATGTAATTGGGTAATCGATGCTACGATAGTTGATTGATCCAACAATCATTACTTAAACTGCGGTTTTATGCGTTAGGTTAGTTTAAAAATTACCCACTTTTAAATATTGCCAACTAATTTTAAAACTCCCTAAGAACAAAGTCATCTAATTTTAATAAAGCTCTCCATTTATATAAATGTAAGGTACCATGGGCCCCTGTTTATTTTTTTAGGAACCAACACAGTCTCACCTATAAGTGGTGCACCTGCTATATAACGGTCATGGGAAAAAGAAGAGCTCTAAACAAACCAAGTACCAACCTGTTTGACCTATCTATTTATGGTAGAAGAGCAATCACCCTCTCAATATAATGGCATACATGTGATTGAAATTGGAAAAGATGAAAATTAGGAGAAGCTTAGGTTCAGCAGGGAATAAGTACAAGCTGATTTGATTAATTGATGTATTTGTAAATGCTAAATTAAAGCGTCAGATATCAGAAGATAAATTATCAGAGATCGGTGGAAAATTGAGGCAAAATCGAAGTGTTGTCAAAACATTTATAACTACCAAGCTATACGATTGAGGAACTCCGTAATTAGATAAGTTTCTATACTATTATCGAGTTTTACAAACGACTACTAAGTAATATAACGTTGTAACAATATTAACATGTGTAGTATATTACAATTACATAAAACCAATACAATTATCGAATTAATATCAGTTAAATCAATTTCCAGTTATTCAAAAATCAGACAAGATATACTCGTACATATTACCTACTAGCCGAAAGAGAGATTCATAAGACATATTTACGAAGATAATAACTGCATTATCAGCAACTATAGATATGGTTATGTCAACATTATCATCATCAAAAGATAAGGAACATTTCTTTGATATTTGTAAGTTTTCACAAGATTTTTCTAAAGTCACTAAATGCTATGGTTTTTTAAAAGACTATCTGATACTTAGTGTACAATTTCTGGTCGGTAAAGTTTATCAAAGTAAGTGGAATAATTTGTAAAGGAGCCTTAATTTCTTTTGGTCCTAACATTAATCACTTTAATCATCATTCTAGGGTTAAATCTAATCGAACTCGCTTCGAAGCATAAAATTCTGGTTCCTGCGTTTTGCTTTCACTTCTTGATCTAAATCATCAACATAGGGATACTGAAGATCTAGATCAAGAAGTGCATTAATAAGGATTTATGCCAATAATCCATATACCTTAGTACTTCTTGATCTATCTCTCCCACAGGGACCCTGGTAAAGCTTCTAAACACTTATTCTCTAAGATTTCAGGATGTCTCCGTAAGATCGGATCAGAGCAGAGGTAACTATCTTAAAGTGACTTATCTAATTCTGTAGTCTAATCTTATAAATGTTTGCTTAAGAATAAATCTAATCTACAAAGTCGATAAATATTAAACTCAGTATAAATATCGATTTATCTATTATGCAGGCTCCAGAATAATATAACAATGTGTTTTACGGATTATATTACGATTTCTCGTTGTTAATGTAAGTATATTATCTATTGGCTATTTTTATAGTCACTGCTCATCAACTTACCAGGAATTGACTTGAGCTCTCTTAAATCCATTGTACCCTATGTATTCTATGGATTTGTCATGGAATATATCAGCTTCATGTCTCAGGTTAGATCATTATAGTATGACCTCTTTAAAAATTATATATAAAGATTTCTTTAGAAGTGAAATCACAAGTTACAGCGTAATGTTGCAAATATGCTTCCCGCGAGATAAGTTACTTATAAATATCAAGAGGAAACCCTAAATTAATATTATTCTAAAAGGTATATTTAGATTATGAAGTAATCACTGAATTAACTTATCTGTTATTTTGTCATTCTTTAGTTTCATTTATGCTGTATCCCTAACGGGGTAGTCAGAGAGGACAGATCGCTATGCTTCGCGATCCATGCATACTATGCAGTTAAGTAGACACAAATTGTATACCATAGCCCCTTTCTCAGCGCCATTTTGTCGTGTAAAATCTTAATAACTAAATAGTAAGTCTGATGATGCGGTACTAATGGCCTCATCAGAAGCCGGCCTTCAGGCATTAGTCACTAATATGAAAGAGGAGTGTGAAAGTAAGGGTCTTCGCTTGAATGCAAGTAAAACTAAGGTTCTAGTATTTGAAAAAAATGACGTGAGAACTAAATGATGAAAGATTTGGGTAAACCAAGAACGTCTAGCGCAAGTGGATGAAATTGTGTATTTAGGGAGTATGTTTATCGCAGACGTAAGATGTGATTCGGATATAGAACGGCGAGTAGCTGCCGAAAACAAAGTTAACGGTGCTTTGTCCCAATTAGTAAAGTGACAAAGCATCGTAAAAGAAGCACGACTCGCGATTCATAATGCAGTGCTAGTGCTAACGTTGCTTTTTGGTAGCGTATTCGGTAGGTATGTCAGAAGATGCATTAAAGTAAGTTGAATGCGAAGGACGTAGGGATGCGATCACTTCGAGAATTGTGCGACGGAACCTTGGCCGACCGAATACGTAACGAAGTGATCCGCAATAAAGCAGGTTTGAATGAAAGTGTCAGCGTTAAGCTGGAAAAGGGCGTGCTCCGTTGCTCAAGTCTAACGAATGATAATAAATATGCAAAAGTAGAGTGTAGAAGGAGTCAGGGTAGCCCTAAACTTACATATGAAGACCATGTGAGCAAATTGCTCAAAAACGAAAAGTCAAAAGTACTCGTATACCCAGACGTCCAAGCGATTAGTGAATCTGCAGGAAGCGAAAGAAGTTGGTATGCATGAATCGCAAAGCCTGGCGATCTGACCCCGTCAGGGATACAGCGTGAAAAAAGTTAGTTAGTTAGTTAGTTTTACTAAGTCTACAACAGTTATAACTAGTAATGCGTGGTAAATATTAAATCGAGTGCGATATTGTATCGGCGAGTGAAAGTCATAATCAGAAATATTTATTACTTTTACACTTTATAAATCTTTATCTAATTTAATAAAGTCTTATAAAATCAGTTATTTAAAATGAAAATGTTATGTTATACTCGTAACATCTAACGGTTTGTTTTTAAAATTATTCTGCTGTAGCCGGCACTCCGCCGCCGGTCGGAGTTTTCAGACCGGTAAGTTTATATACATTGACATAATGCGTTTTTTTTTTCAAGTTTAATGAATTTTGATTCATATTATTATAATTAGCATTACTAACGGTACCTTACCCGAATAAAGATTTATATATTTTTAATTGTATGTCAGTTATCTGCCGTATTAACTTTATAAAACCTTAATTTCAATTCAAATGGAGTAATTAGAATATATTGCCGAGTGAAAAATGTGTAAGAAATACACATTATCTATCTACTCGTATCATTTCTTCTTAACAAAATCGTATTACTGACGATTACACGGTTAACGGTGTTGTAAAGTCAGTAAATTGTATTGACGAAAGCAAGACGATTGCTTAAACATATAATAAGTAGTTAGTCCCAATTTGCGCTTTCCGGCTATATCCTTATATACCCGACGGCAACACCACTTTCATTGTACTTAAGAACTCATTATTATAATGGTTGTTTTACGTTTTTTAGGTTTACGTAGGAATAATGACACTTACTAATGATGAAAGAAGTCTCAGACGTTTCCCATTAGAGCCAAACACATTTTTATAAATTGTACCAGTATTACTATGTATTGATTAACGAGTATTTCACATCAGTTACGTACAATACTGAGTCGTAGAAGTAAATATTTAAGTCACCGCTTAACCAAATAATCATCTTCACTTTTTTTCAAATATCACACGTATCTTGCCTGTAAAGAACACTAACTTAAACATGTTGTAAAAAATACAAACACTCAGAAAACCTCGGCACTTTAATTTTTTATTGGAAAAGAATCAATAGAGAAAGTGCGTGTTGTAACGCTGAATTAATTGCGTTTCTAATTCCATAATAAACGATCGTCAAACTGCCGGCATTTCAATTTTCTCTAAGGTTGACAGCTGTCATAATGACAGATCGGTGTTTTCCGAGCGTCAATATCCAGCCTACTCACCTTTAACTAGCCGCTGCAGTATAATCTCCTTGTGCTCGTGAGTGTGGGGTTCCCCGATCACCGCGAGTAGATAACATCCCGTTAGAGGGCTCGGAGGGGGTACGGAGGCGGACATCTCCGTCCCTAGAGACAAGGACCTGTCCTCGTCGTGGTCCATTGCCGACGGCGGCGCCGGCGCGACTGCCGACGGTTCGCCCAGGGCTAGCGTATGAGTCGACCGCTCGGCACGAGAACTCCGATCGGAATGGATTGGATCGGCCGGTGTGGTAGACACTTGCGCGCGCAAAATTTCAGCATCGACCGCTGGACGTGCGCGACACGCAGACGCGTCGGCGACTAGATTCAACCCCAAAGCTACCATTTCTCTCTAACTTAACATTTCCTTTATTTGTAAGATAAGGATAGGATATGTCGTAGGGCGTATACAGAAGCCGCTGTAGGTTTTTCAGCGCACACGTGATCTGCATTGCGTCTAAACAACCCGGCTGAATAACCTCGGGCCGGTGCCTCAGCTGTTCAGGGAATGCCATGGTTGTTACAATCGATAATGATATAATCCCAATGACTTATTGACATTACACTGCACGCTTACTTCTGGCAGTACATTATCAATAGGTAATAGAGGTTTCGTTCTATTGGTAGCCTTAGCTAATAGAATGAAACCGAAACGAAAACGAAATCAGTAAATGACTAACGTTACGCCACTCATTTAGATACTGTCGTCTTACTGACATTTTAAAATTTTCTACGTCTTGTAAATTCCACTTCTATTTATTTTGATCATTAGTTTCATTTTTTACCTCATGCGCAATTGTCACCACAATTTTCTAAGCTCTTTTCTTAGTATTTGCATACCAACAGAATATTGAAAATGAATTATTTTACTTTGTTCGTCCAGCTGTTCGATCGCTAAGACGATGGAGATTTATGTTCCATTTGGATTCACTTTGTCGTTTATATAAATTTAAGGATTGGATAATATTCTTCGTGTCCAAGATATATTATAATGCGGTAAAAACATTTAACTACTAATTTAACATTTATTTTCTTATTCTAAGTTTAAGCACTGGTATAAGTACCTAATTCAACATTTTATTTTTGTAATTGTAGATTACAATAAATAAATAGCTATTGGGGCTACGTAGGAAATGGAAAGGGTTACAAAAGATTTAGTAAAGAGGAAAAGGATAAATAGATGTATCAGTATTAAACTATAACTAATTAATAAACCAGTATTGGACAGATTTTTATGATTCTTGATTTGTTGGATTTGATTATTTCCCTGATAGTAGAGAATAATTAAACAGGAAAATTTGTATCATACATTTTCCATGGAGCTGGATTTTAAGACGAAACGAAGTTCGCCAAAATATTTAGTATAACGAAAACTCTTCTATTTCGATTCAATAATCACTCCTGGGTATGACAGCGTATGCTTGGCTGCCACTTTAGTGGTATAAAATAAAAAATGGGAAGGTAAACGGATAACAAAAACCTGACCTGCTCACTAATGCACCCGTTAATCAACTGATAAGAAAAAAACTTCCGCTATGTTATTTATACTTTATATACCACTAGCTAACGTCCGTGGCTTCGCCCGTGTGGTGAAATTTTTTCGTTCTCGTTTCTCACGTAACTTGTTCCCAGGTCAAAAAGTAGTCCTTTTCCTTTTTCGGGCTCTAGACTATCTCTGTACCAAATTACATTTAAATCGGTTCAGAAGTTTTAATGTGAAACCCCGACAAACTATTAGACAGACAGGCTTTCGCATTAAAATATTAGTAAGGACTTCTCGAGAAAGAATTTTTACTTACATACACTTTTTTTTGAGTCCAGTCACGGCCTCGGGTGCCGTAACGTCGCCGTCGGTGAATTAAATATAATTTCACGTGAAGTTCCGAATAGTATTCAAAGTATGATAAGACGCTGATGCTGACGCCAACATCTAATCATCTTGAACTAAAACACTTGTACTGTTCCATAATAATTACTTAAACGTGACGGGTTTCGCCTTACGGCATTTTCAAAGGTTAGCACATGGTTAATGTATTTCCGATGTCATTCATATGTGAAGTTCGAGGACAGGTCCTTGTCTCTAGGGACGGAGATGTACCCCCTACGAGCCCTCTAACGGGATGTTATTTACTCTCAGATCTGCCATCGTTGGCCTCCTCTGAAAATCAGCGCTGTCAAACTGGTCTCCAGTGGGGGCAGCTTTAAGCTGAGAGAAGGCCAAATTTCGCGCAGTTTCTTGCAACGCATGTTATACTTTTGTATGATAGATTTACTTATGTATAATTTTAAATTTCATGTTGGTTTATTTTATTTTATTTTATTTTTTTAGCCTTATGGGCGGCTTGAAAAAAATTCAACAGCAGGTACCCACAACCTGCGTCTGTACATTTCAACACGGCAATGGGCTCACCACCTATTACGTGGTACAGGAATCCACACGGTGAAAAGTGGGCATATAATATGCCTCTGCCACCCCTTCGGGGATAAGGCGTGATGGATATTTATTTATTTATTTTTATTTTATTTGTTTTTTTTTATCATGTGTAATGTGTTGTTTTGTTCTGTGTGAAATTAAAAAAACTTTTTTTTTTTTTTTTTTACTCGCTGTGATCGGGGAACCCCACACCCACACACACACGAGCACAAGGAGATTTTACTGCAGCGCTACAACATCTAATCAGTTAGTCACTCTTTACTTCGCTTATAGTCATAGAAGATTGATATTGTACTCGATTCTTCTGCAACCAGGGTGGTTTTTGTGGCAAGCAAAATTACTCCTTCTTCTTCATTCAAAATGTTTTCCCAGTTAATTCCAAATCCTGCCTGGATTTGGAGCATGGGTCCACTTTTATTTAGCTGCCAGCAGTAGCCATCGTATGGCTTTTAATTATCAGCATTGTTGGGAGCGGCTGCCCTCTGATCTCTGACATCCCCAGCGTTTAATTTACTTTCATACATCTACTGACATACCCAGGTTTCGCTACCGTACAGCAAAGTTGGCACTAGCACTGCGTTATGAATCGCCAGTAGAGCTTCTTTTACAATTCTTTGTCGCTTTACTAATTTTATTTATTTTTAGATATTTAATTTTCTTTATTTATTTAATATTATTTATTTATTATTATTATTTTTTTAGTATTTTTTCACGCCTCATAAGCGAAGCGTTTAGGTGGGTACTACTGTCACTTCGCGCAAAACATCTGATTTTTCAAACTTAAAATGTCTCTATTTATCGTATATTGCACTTGTAAAATAATATATACACACATAAATAAAAAAAATACACTATTTTTAACACTCATGATATTTTTGATGCCATTTTTGTTATTTAAACTAGTTAAAAACCAACAGACTTTTAGATGTTGAGAGTCCAATCCCTCCAGGATTTAAAACCTGGGTTCAATTTTATTCACGCAAGGAGCAGATCATATTTAGATTTTTTATTTTTGCCATTGTTGGGTGAAACTGACGTTTGATCTCCCAAATTTGTAAGGACATCATTGACTCTTCCGTGCACTTTGTTTTTGTTTGGGCCCCGGGAGATCTTGGTGGAGCCCCTTACACTTAAAGAATGACTATAAAATAATGAGTGTTTACACGGTTGATTGATGGCACTTGGTGGAACTTGCTACACATTTTGAATAAAAACATTTGTACTGTTCTACTTATTAAATAAATGGAACAGTACAAGTGCTTATATTCAAGATAAAATAATGAAATGTAATTAAAATATCTTTATTCATGTAGGTCACAAAGTAACACTTATGAAAGCCAAAATTATTGCTTTTACATTTACTGCCAGATTCGCAAAGCAATAGGTAGAGCCTGAGGAGGAACCTGGCAATAAAATTCTTGGCCACTCTTTTTTAATCGCCAGTAATTACATTACATAATTAAAATGAAAAATCTTTTTGTATGTTAATGTTTATTAAGCTAACATGAACATCTATAAAACTTTCACTATCGGCACATTGAATCATAGTGCACTGCTCTGATTGCCTACATATTGAGAGAAATTGTTCTATGCCTAATTATGCGCGCTAAAACAACGGTTTGTTTTGTTTGTTTTATGTTTTTGAATAAAAGTTAGTGCCTCGATGACGCAGTGATAGTGTATGCGACTGCTGCGACTATGGTCTAGGGATCGTTTCCCGGGTCAGAAAAAATATTTGTGTGATCCACAAATGTTTGTTTCGGAGTTTGGGCGTTTCTTAAGTATAATGTCTATGTATTTAGAAATATACTCGTATAAGTTCTAGATCCCATGACACAAGCTTATATTAGCTTACTATGGGTTAGACGGCGCTGTGTAAAATAAAAGACCCACAATATTTTTTTAAAGTATTATTAATAATTATATTTGAGACTATAACGTTTTTAATTTTACAATGCTGTTTGGAAAGTTGCCCGATTTCTTGACAATTATGATTACTGCTGCGTTTTCCTGGCTAGTAGCGTAAGGATATATAGCCAACAATCTTCCTTGATAAATGGGTTATCCAACATAAACATATTTTTTCAATTTGCACCAGTAGTTTCTGACATTAGTGCGTCTACCAAACAAACAAACTCTTCAGTTCTATAATATTAGATAAGATAGTAATATTGTATAATATATTACTGAAAGTAAGTATTTGGTATACACCTATGTAGTGAGTCATGAATATATTTTAGATTCCCCCACAGGTTTTCGTCTACCGTATCCGTGTATGACTCATAGGAATCGCTATCGATTTGTAACCACTTTGAAACTTGACGTACAGGAGAAAATAAGCATTGGTGTCAGTAGATTCATGTACATATTGTACATACATACATTTTGTCACACCTTTATCCCCGAAGGGGTAGGCAGAGGATAAGCCCACATTTTAGTCCCACGTAACAGATGAGACGTGAAGTGAATATGCTTTTTTTGATTTAATTACTTGTCTTATTTCTTATTATTCACGCCGTTATCCCCGAACAGGTGGTAGCAGAGCCTTACTATACGCCCACACTTTACCTTATGCAATTTTATCCCACGTAACAGGTGGTGAGTGAACCCATGGCAACCGCGTTGAAATGAACAATTTTTCGATAGATATTTCAAAAATATTTTAGATTTGCAAGAAAAAATAATGAAGGTAAATCGCTAGATGTCGCCATAACTTAAAATATAATAATAAAAAAATAAATAAGAAAAGAATTCTTTGTTGGAGGCTTGAAAATTGTTAACAAACCTTTTTTTTGTTCTTTCCATGCAACTGTTTGTTTTGTACTTTCGATGCTCCTATCCACGGCAATGGGCTTTTCAGGCGACCAGAGCTGGTCAGGGTGCCGGAGATTTTCTTTTGAGGGTATACCAGGTTCCTTGGCTATATATAACTGAAAAGAGAAAAGGGCTCTTCACCTGGAACTAAATACAATTGACGAAGTGTGGGCGTATAGTATGCCTAACTCTTATGGGGTAAAGGAGTAACTTATAATACAGGGTCATTTAAAAAACACCTGAAACCAGGCATGATTTGATAGCAATAATAAGATCATAACCAACAACGTATGTTCAAAGATTTATGACAATTTGTTACAAAGTAGAAAAAATAGTAAGTTGAAAGTGCTCGTGGCCACGCTGACTCAGTGTTCTGTAAACGATCACTGCGTTAAGCAACATTCGCTATAGGTGGTCCTTGGATGGGTGATCACTTTGTAGAATTTACATTTGCGAGCATTTCCGTGCTTCGAAAGGCACGTTAAGCCGTTCGTCCCGGTTGCCAGTAAAATGGTAGTCGTTAAGCCTGGTTGGAGGCCTTATGGGCGGCCTGAAAAATTTCAACAGCAGGTCGCCACAGTCTGCGCCTGTCCACTTCAACACGGCAATGGGCTCACCACTTGTTACGTAGGACAAAAATCCATACGGTGAAATGCGGGCGTATAGCATGCCTCTGTCTACCCCTTCGAGGATAAAGGCGTGATAATATGTTATGTTATGTTACACAGTAATGTACTATCACACATTGAACCGTCCAGCTACGTGCGAGGTACTTGCTGCTGGATTCACTTCAAAGAACTCCTGGGTCTCCATTTCGTCACGTACTGTAAGCCTCAATGAACGATGGGCGCACGCGACTCGATAGCTAAATGTAGTCCTAGCATGTTGCTAGTGTTTTACAATATGCTAGCTGTGCCCCGCGTCTTCGCCCGTGTCATATTTCGAACCCTGTCGCACCGATTTTATCCCGTCGTTTATTAGTTTTACAATAATGTATGAAAATTTACCGGATTTTTTGATATTGATGATTATTGCTCCGCTCTCCAAAATATTAGCGCAATGATATATAGCTTATAGACTTTCTTGATAAATGGGCTATTTAACACATACATATTTTTTCAATAGGAACCAGTAGATTCTGAGATGAGCGCGTTTAAACAAACTAACTTTTCATCATTCATTTGCTACACAACGTACATGTCCTAATCAAGTCAACTTTGATTGCTGTGTGAGTTATATCGCTGTTTACAACATGGCGGGTGTTTCTCGGACTAGAGGGCATAATATTAGATTGGTATGCGTGTGGCGTATTAGAGCGTGTCCGGGCGAAACAACCCTTTCAGATCGAGGTTGATTTGAAAGCATTTTAATCCAGAATACGTGCATGAATTCGTTTAAAACAGTTTTGCGTATTGTGATAATCTAATGAGTTTTCGGAAAGGAAAACCCAATTTTGTTACCTTAAAGAATGGTATATTCGATTGAAATGCGTATCTCTTCCATCAGGGCAGGCACTATTATGTTTTGTCTGATATGTAAATATAATATTATATTATTGGTACTTTGGCCTGTCTTTCATTAACTTGAATTTGATTAGATCAATGTATACAGGTATACTCAGATCATGTCCCAAACATCTGTTTGGTTTATCTTCCGTCTTTTATCTACGAGGCATTCTTATTTTACCACCAGAGGAGAGAGACTTTCCTGGGGAGAGATCAGACTACTCACCGAGCCGAGTATAAGGAGAGACTAAACGTTTAGTTACTGCAACTCGGCGAAGGGAATCCCCTATAGATATAGTGACTATAGGTAAGATATATATGGGTAAACATACATTCTTAAAAACTTAAACGGGACTCTTCTCGCACTACCATTTAAAAAGTGCTAAGAGTACACCAACGAGTACCATATGCCAGTTCTTCATCAGATACGTTCCATGTTAAATGTGGTCAGCCTGTTGCCGTGGTAAAGTAGTCAAAGGCAAAGACCGTAAGGAAACGGCCTTACGGTCTTTGCCTCTGCCTACTTTACTGATCGTTTAAATTCTTAACTACCTATATTTCTGGCTGTTGCCATAATCCAAAAGTCAATAAACGCTTCAAAGATTGCTACAACGTTTTGTCCTATCCTGTGTATATATTCAGTATTTTCCTCGCGATCTTTAAAAAGTCCTAATATTTCTTATTACATAAACTCTATGTAGAAACGAGAATGTAGAAACATACATAAAACGAAAATGTAGAAGAGATCGTGGCCCCGCTAATTCAGAGTTCTATAAGCGACACGGCGTTAAGCAACTGTCGCTACGGCTGATAATCAGATGGGTGACCGTATTGTTGCATTTACATTTACGGCGTCTTGATGCAGATCATAGGGGCGTATTGGAAAATGTCAACTGCAGGTTGCCACAACCTGCGCCTGTCCATTTCAACACGACAATAGGCTCACAGGTGGTGGGATTAAGTAGAACAAAAATGCATACAGTGAAATGTGGGCGTTTAGTATATGCCTTTGTTTACCCCTTTAGGGATAAAGTCGTGATAATATGTATGTATGTATGTACAGGAAATGTGATAACAGTTTTTTTCTTAAAGTCAATTTCCATGCCTTCTCAAAACTCCAAGAGGGTAGGTAGGAGGGTTGGTATAATATTTGCTCCTAGTGCAACAGATAGCACAACTTTTCTGTATTATGAGCAATTATCTCGCGATAAAGTATCACTGCACAAATAAGATAAGGTTTTTTAATCCTAACAAGGCTTCATTGCCAAACCGTGACATCATTATGCACTGAAATACGTATACTGATAGTGGCACATACATTTAAATAGCAATAACTAAAAAGTTTTTGAACTTGTCCCGGTGAATCATCAGAATTATCTCTTAGGTGTGTAAATAAAGAGTTTGATGCAAACCGGGATTTAATCTTGTTGTTTAAAGTAGTCGGATACCCAGACGTGCAAGTATGAAGCGATAATGAATCTGTAGGAAGCGAACGAAGTATGCATGGATCGTGAAGCCTGGCGATTTGTCCTCTCTGACTACCCCGTCAGGGATATAGCGTGAATGTTAGTAAGTGTAAGTTAGTTAGTTTTTTGGTTAGTATTAAACTCTCCACTAGAGATTTTACACATTTTAGAACATTGTTACATAGTCCAAATTTGGACTATCCAAATTTAGCTAATATTGTTCTAAAGGATCTGGAGATTTAGAGATAAACGTCCTACTCCTACTAATATTATAAACGTGGAAGTTTTTAAGAATGTATGTTTGTAGTAAGAAACATACATCCATACATTCTTACAGGTTTTAGAAAGTACTTTCACGTAAAACTACTAAATAGATTTTGATGAAGCTTTTACAAACAAATAGCTTACACATCAGAATAACACATAGGTTACTTTTTATCCCAGGAACAAGTTCCTGTTGGAAACGGGAACCTAATAACTTCACTACGCTGGCGGATCTGCGATCTTGATCTAGTACTTGTATTTTTCCAAATTTCACCTAGACATAGAACAAATGAAGTGCTCATTACACAAAGAGATTTGTCCTGAGTGAGAACCCACGAGCTCAGGGTTTGTAGTCAGGTAGGTCCGTTTACATTTATTATATCGTGGACAGTAATACGAGTACACTATCTGTGAAAGTTTCAACTATCCAATTATCATGGTTCATGAAAAACAGCCTGGTAACTAAAATCTGAAAAGCTAAACCGTACACAATTGATTTTGTACCATTTCTAGCAACGCAACATCGATCGTAACAATCCCGCAAGGCTCCTAATATCTTCGGCTCACCGATATCTGTCAATATTACTATACCGGGCTGGTCCTCTCAGGATTTGGCTTCAATCCAACAATAATCTATTATTCTGACCTATAAACACAAAATGAATGTACATTTATCATTGTAGCAACTTTTGATGACTTAGCTCTCAATATTTGGTAGGGGCTCAAATAAATATTATCGAATTTCTAAAAGTCGCTGAACTTTACTACTCTAGGTAGGTACTAACATTTCCAAAGGCGTTTGAATTTTAGTTTTCTTATCTACTCGTTTCCCGGAGGAACCTGTTTCCGGGATAAAAAGTGTACTATATGATGCAGGGGTCCGTTACCACAAAATCAATATCTATACATCTATACTCTAAATATAAAAGTTTGTTTGTTTGGTTTGTCGCTAATCTCGTCCGAATTGAAAAAATATTTTTGTGTTGGTTGGCTCTTTTATTGAAAAAGGCTATTTCCCATATTATTACGCTACTACCCAGAGAGCGGAGCAGTAATCATAAATGTTAAAATCGGGCAAAATTTCATTTCTAAAGGTAGTTTTTGTAACGGGACGGGTTTAAGTGGATGCGGAGGGGGGTTCAAAGTTCAGCTAGTATTATATAAATTATTTCAATCGTTTGAGCGTATAGAATAGAAGTCACAAACATACACACTCTCAAACTTTTGTCTTTATAAAATTAATACTTATATCTATAATGCGTGTCATGGTACAGTAGTAGTACTATTT
This sequence comes from Thumatha senex, assembly GCA_948477245.1. Taxonomy (NCBI): domain Eukaryota; kingdom Metazoa; phylum Arthropoda; class Insecta; order Lepidoptera; family Erebidae; genus Thumatha; species Thumatha senex. The sequence continues at coordinate 23,408,008 of OX419741.1, read as the reverse complement.
GTCTGTACTATCTGATTTCAACTTATTTTTATTATAATGTAAATTTTGCTATAACTTAAGAGATAGGATAGTTATACATATTTTAACATAAATTTAGAGTCTATAACGGACGAATACGTGGGGCTAAGCTAGTAGTAAATAATAAGCGTCTTCTTATAATATATATGGAAGCGCTCTTGGCTAACTCAGTCTTCTGTAAAGGTTCACTGCGTTAAGCAACTTTCGCTATAGCTGGTACTTGCATGGGTGTTCACTTTGTGGCATTTACATTTGCGTTCGTTTTCGTACTTCTGAAGGCAGTGAGTAAAATGGCAGTCGTTGAGCCTAGTTAAAGGCCTTATGGGTGGCTTGAAAAATTTCAACAGCAGGTCGCCACAGCCTGCGCCTGTCCATTTCAATACGGCAATGAGCTCACAACTTGTTCCGTAGGACGAAAATGCAAACGGTGAAATGTGGGCGTGTAGTATGCCTCTGCTACATGCCTATATTTTGTTACGCTTTTGTCACGTCTTTATCCCCGAAGGGGAAGCCTTCGGGGATAAAGACGTGACAATATGATGTATGTATGTTATGTAAGGAGTGAGTACCTCTGCCTGCCCTTTCAGGAGTAAAGTTGTATTATTTTATGTATTACTAGTTGAAGCCCGCGGCTTCGCCCGCGTAGAGAAGATTTCCCGTTCCCTATTCACACAGGAACTTGTTCCCGGGATGTGTTATTCTGATGTATAAGCTATATTATTGTAAAGTTTCATTAAAATCTATTCTGAAATGAAAGATGATTCTGAATGAAAGAGTAACAAACATCCATACAAACTTTAGAATTTATAATATTATTAAGATGTACTACTAAATCAACTTCACAAATGCGAGTGTTGCTTACTTCCACTAAATCTCGGAAAGGAAAACTTTATCCAGATAAGGTCAACTTGTAACGCTAGACATATGACAGTTGCCCACGATTCTAATCCTGCCTGTGGCATGTTGAACAGCAAAAAGTTTACTCGCAAAACTATTAGGGCTACAAGAACTCGATAAATGACTCTCTACTAGACCATCTAAATTTCTTTATTATATTTCGTTATTGTCTGGGTGTAATTTATCTATAATATGTATGTATTTAAAAATATATAAGTATGTTTATCAGTTATCTGATTACCATAGTACAAGTTATGCTTAGTTTGGAACCAGATGGCGTTGTATGAGTTGTCCCATAAATATTGATTGATTTATTTTTATACTGTAAGTTTTATCTATCATACCTTATCCCCGAAGGGGTGGCAGAGGCATATTCTATGCCCACTTTTCACCATGTGTATTCCTGTCCTAATTAATAGGTGGTGAGCCCATTGTCGTGTTGAAATAGACAGACGCAGGTTGTGGCTACCTGCTGTTGAAAATTTCAAGCCGCCCATAAGGCCTTCAACTTGACTTAACGACTGGCAGCCGTGACCACCGGCTTAACGTGCCTTCCGAAGCACGGAAACGCTCGCGAATGTAAATGCCACAAAGAGGTCACCCATCCGTGAAAGTTGTTTAACGCAGGAATCGTTTACTGAGTCCGCGGAACCACGAGCACTTATAATAATAGTACTGATACCTATAATGCTCGTGTCAGGGTACTAAAAATACAGACACTATCTGTATTTTTATTTTTATTGTCATTTTGCTATAACTTAAGAGATAGCCCATTTATTGAGGAAGGTTGTAGGGTACATATGCTAATCGCAGAAAAAAATCCTCTTGAGTAGAATTGAACCCAAGGTATCTTGAACAAAAACACTTGGACTGTTCCACTTATTTATTACTAGCTGACCTGTGCAACTTCGTTAGCGCCCAGAGAGAGAAAGAGAGCGGGGCGTAAGAATTTATAATACAAATCTAAAAGATCTGAAACTTTTTTGTCTATTATACACTTGACAACTACATTCATAGAAGGAATACATTTCCGTGGGAATACCGGGCATTTCTTCCTTAGTACTCATCTAAAATACCTAAAGAACACATTCACCAAATTTCTAAGTCACTAAAATCTAAAATACCTAAAGAACACATTCACCAAATTTCACGTTTCTATGTTTAATAGTTTTAGATGTGTGTGGTTTACCCGCGTAGTTCCCGTTTCCATAGAAACGTAAAGTTGTGTAATAGTATTCTTAAGGTAGTACCTCATATAAGCGCTAAGACAGGAAACCTTGACATGATGAAAGGGAACTACGCGGGTGAAACCAAAACAGCCTAAACTATTAGACATAAATGCCTGAAATTTGGTGAGTTAAAAAAGCACCAAGAAAGGAATTTCCGGTATTTCCATTATACGGTAGGCAAATTTTGTTAAGATTTTTTATATTTTTGAATGTTTGTTACTTAATTACATTTAGATGGAAATCGGCTTAAAGATAGAACATTTCTTGTAAATACATAGGGAACTTTTTACAACGGAAAACATATTATTCCCGCGGGAAACAATTTTGTGCAATAACCAAATTTCACGCGAGCGGAGCTGCCTGCCAGCATCAGCTAGAAAATGACAAATTTACTTGATAATATAATTAAAATGAGAATTACACTGATATAGTAAAATGATAATTGTAAACCCCACTACTACGACCGATGCTCGAAGTAAGAAGGCTTATAGTGTGAGACAGACAGGAGACCGGCATCAGTCGCATCTCTACTCTGTTCTGTTCAGAGGGTGAGAAGTGACACAGGTAAACACATGGCGGGGATAACATAACAAAACTTACGCCGCCTTACGTCACCTTGAGGCGTAAAGAGGTGGGTTTAATTCGTCAGTTTCGAGCAGGTCACGGTGGTATAGTTGGTAAACGCGTCTGGTGCGTAGAACCAAAAGACGTTGGTTCGAGTCCAGCATGTGACTGAAAAATTTTTAAACGTTAGAATTTTAACATATCAACTGCTTCGCTCCATTGGGTGGTAACATATTGAGACATTGCAATGCTTGCCTTTCTAATGGTAAAATAATGTTTAAAATCAGTTTCGAAGTTCAAGGGTTTATCGATTTGATACAAATACACAATATTTCATCAATATAAAGTTTAGATTCCGTACATACGTTTTTAGTCAGTCAATATTGTGAAACGTGTTTTTAAACAGCACTATGTTCCTACATAAAATTTACACTCAACCGACTATACCAATTTGTATAAAATTATGTCTGAAAGTAGCTGACACTTTTATTAACACACAGGATACTTACTTTTTATCTCGGATACTGGTTTCTGTGCGAATTGGGTAAGAAAAAAGTTAAGCACTCAGGCGGAGCCGCAGGCGTCTTCCAGTATAGCAGTACAATCTTATTAAGTACTTTAAATATTAATTTATTGGTGGTACTAAATACAAAATGTAAGCCAATAGTTGCGTTTCACGTACACTTTTAGGTCATACCGTGTTCGCTAAACTTCAGACAACCGGCGCATTAACAAGGATAATATTACACTTGAACAGACCCTCCGTTTCATTCTGTTCTATAGTCTCTGTGTACATAAGTCATCATCTTCATCCGAGCGTCTGTCCCAGTTGCGTCTCGCGATGATGATGATGCTGACTTATGAGGTTCGTTTTCCTACATTTTCTCCTCCACTTCGTGCGGTCGTCGGCATCCCCTGTAGTGAGACCATTGACACGCATGTCATACCTTACGTGTGTATGGGATTGTAAGAGTTTATATAGAGGTATATGTCATTGTATATGGCAGAACTTTTAAAACATACCTAAAAACGATAAAAGATTTGCAAATTAGGTTACTCAAGTTTTTAGTAAGCAAAAAGTTAAGGAACAGTGTTGTAAAGATTATGAAAAGTTGTATCCTATTTGTAAAATTTTACCACCGGATAAAAATATTTGATTGGCATAAGGAATTTGTTAATAACAAATATAATATAAGAAATGTTATACAAAATAGATAAATACAGCCACGGGTAAATAATTATTATGGTGAAAGATTGTCAAAATATTTAGTTCCAAAGGTATTCAATGAAATTGTATTAATTGAATCAGGCGTTACATGGCGGAAATCCATTTTAAAAAACTATAATTATTTTGTTTAAAATGTTATTTTTGCAATATTCCGCTTTTTTAGAATGTCTGTTTGGCAGCAAAAGCCAAAGCAAAAGCTTTTACTGCCAAACAGTCTTGATAATGCCTCGTGTGTAGGCGAAACACGTGTCGACATTGTACGACATTCTAAAAAAGCGGAATATTTCAAAAATAATATTTAAAAACAAAATAATTAAAGTTTTTTGAAAATGTATTATTAAGGCAAAGTCCTAAAGTCAGTGAAGGTGTGTACATACATACATACATATCCTCACGCCTGTCTCCCATCGGGGTAGGCAGAGACTATGGCTTTCCAATTGCTACGATTCTGGCATACAACTTTCGCTTCGTCAACTTTCATAATTGTTTTCATACACGCTCGCCGATTAAGGGTACTCTTGACCTGGCCTTTTGTCAAAAGATCTTTAATTTGATCGGTATATGTACGTCGAGGTCGACCCTTACCAGTTTGCCCATTTACTCTCACCGCATAAATTTTCTTCGTCAGTCTATTTTCATCCATCCTCTCCACGTGTCCAAACCATCTAAGCATCCCTTTTTCTATCTTAGTCACTACGTCTTCTGTCATACCGCAATGTTCCTTTATCACGCTGTTCCTTTCTTTATCTATCAATTTCACTCCAGCTATACTTCTCATACTCCTCATTTCTACTGCATTAATTTTACTCCTATGCTTCTTCTGCCATACCCACCTTTCACTGCCATATGTTAGTGTAGGGACAAGCACTCCTCTATGCACAGCCAGTCTTGCCTTTTTAGACACGTTCTGTGTGTCCATAAAGGTGTACATTGCTCCATTCACTTGATTGCCAGCCAAAACCCTTCTTTCAATGTCATCTTCACACATTCCATCTCTCGCAAATTTTGAGCCTAGGTATATAAATTCTTTCACTTGTTCCATTCTTTTTCCTTCCACAAAAATCGAGCAATCTGTCATGTTTTTCTCTCTTTCAAAAACCATTACTTTCGTCTTATTTACATTCACTTTCATTCCTTTGCCTTTCAGCGCATCATGCTTAATATTAACCATCAACTGCAACTCGTCCGCTGATGATGCAAGTATTACCTGATCATCAGCGTAAAGAAGACATTTGATAGTCAGATCAGTCATTTTTAGACCATACGCACTTTCTTGCAGTTCTTTCAAGCAACTGTCAATGTATAGGTTAAACAGCCACGGTGACGCTACGCAACCCTGTCTCACACCTTTTTCGATGTGAAAAAAGTCTGTGCAAGCTCCGTTGATTCTGACACAAGCACTGGATCCCTCATATAGAGATTTCAGTGCTCGTATCAAGTTGCTGCTTACTCCATACATGGACAATGTTGACCACAGTTCATTCCTCACCACTCTATCATAGGCCTTTTCCAAGTCTACGAATGCGCAATAAACTTTTTGACTCTTCGCCAAAAGTTTTTCAATAACGCATCGTAAGGAAAAGACCTGATCCGTGCATCCTCTTCCTTTCATAAATCCTGCTTGCACATCCCAAATTTTCACTTCAGTTTCATTCATCACTCTTTTTATCATATTATTATAAGGTGTGTAGAAATCAAAATTAAGAAACTTACTTCTAGATGACTGTTAGTAATTTAATAAATTATTTTATCTATAGTAATATTATAAAGCTTAAGAGTTTGTTTGTTTGTTTGTTCGGTTGAACCCGCTAATCTCAGGAACTACTGGTCGGATATTACTTTTTTTTTTGTGTTAGATAGCTCATTTATCGATGAAGGTTATAGGTGAAAGTGATAGTGAAAAATCTTTATTCATGTAGGTCACAAAGTAACACTTATAAGCGTCAAGATTATTGCTTCTACATTTACATTTACTGCCAGATTCGCAACGCAATAGGTAGAGCCTGAGGAAGAACCTGGCAATAAAACTCATGGCCACTCTTTTCTAACTGCCAGTAATTACATTAGTTTTATTTACATGATATTTGAACATATTATGTAGTAATTAGTCTATACAAAAGAAACAAAATCAAATCAAAATGAGATTTGATTTTGTTTCTTTTGTTTTTTTCTTGTTTTGGTTTCTAGTTGCCAGTTTTAAAGGTAGCCCAACCTTATGAGGAAGACTCCGGCAAGAAACTAAATGGCTGCTATTTTAAAAATGCAGGTATGGCTTACAATATTAAACTTACATTTTTCCTTTGGAGTTACGTGAGAACAGTCGACTAAACTTAATTTGCCTTAAATATAAATAATATTATTTGTAATAATTGCCATAACAGCTATGAGCTGACCAGTCTAGACGGCACCCGTTCACGGGTATGACGCATATATCAGCCATCGCACTACTCAACCGTATTATAGGGAATAAGGCGACCCGATACATGCACCACCACTGCCAGGACACTTAGGCGAGCATGACATACTCAAACTGCACAGCAACCATCATCTCAATTTCAAAAATTATAAAAATCTATGTCACAATAACAAACTCAAATTACATATAATTATTTTAATTAACCTGACGTTTCAGATCACTTATGTTGAACAAATGTACATTATATTTTGTGTATGTTTCTTTATTATTATTCTTAATTATATTTATATATTTATGTGTGTTGACTTAGAGCGACTTACTCCCATGCATTTTTATCATTTAAATAGTCTGAAATTTTATAATATGCCTTGTTACACAATTTGGCCTTGACTGTTGTTTTAAACATATTTATTGACATTATTCTAATTTCATCGGGAAGTTTGTTATAAAATCGTATACATTGGCCCATAAAAGAATTGCTGATTATTTCGAGACGAGTAGAATGTAATACAAGATTATCTTTATGCCTAGTGTTTACATTATGTATATCACTTTTTTTAAGAAATGTGTCTATGTTTTTGTGCACATAAAGTAAATTCTCATATATATATTGTGATATAACGGTAAGAATATTAATTTCTTTGAATCTTTCTCCTAGAGATACCCTGGGACCAAGCTGGTATATTGCTCTCACAGCTCTCTTCTGTAAAATAAATATCGTATTAATGTCCGCTGAGTCTCCCCAGAGAAGAATTCCGTATGACATAACGCTATGGAAATAACTGAAATAAACTATTCTAGCTATTTCAACATCAGTGAGCCGTCTTATTGTTTTACTGCATGTGCAGCAGAGCTTAATTTGTCTGACAATTTTTCTACATGTGGTCCCCACTACAACTTTGAATCAATAGTGATACCCAAAAACACAGAAGCCTCAACAGTATTCAACCCTGATCCATTAAGTTGCACATTGGTCGCCACCTGTCTCACATTAGGTGTCGAAAACTTAATTACTTTAGTTTATTTTTCATTTAAAAGAACTAACTAACTAACTATCTTCACGCTGTATCCCTGACGGGGTAGTCAGAGAGGACAGATCGCCAGGCTTCGCGATCCATGCATACTTCTTTCGCTTCTTCGAGATTCATCAATCGCTTCATACACGCACGTCTGGGTATCCGAGTACTTTTGACCTTTCCGTTTTTGAGCAATCTGCTCACGTGGTCTTCATATGTAAGTCTCGGCCTTCCCTGACTCCTTCTACCCTCTACTTTTGAACAATATATATTCTTCGTCAATCGTTCCTCACTCATTCGTTGGACGTGTCCAAACCAACGGAGCACGCCCTTTTCCAGCTTAACGCTGACACTTTCATTCAAACCTGCCATATTGCGTATCACTTCGTTACGTATTCGGTCGGCCAAGGTAACGCCGCACAATTTTCGAAGTGATCGCATCTCCACAGCATTCAATTTACTTTCATGCATCTGCTGACAAATACTAGAACCTTAGTTTTACTTGCATTCATGCGGAGACCCTTACTTTCACACCCCTCTTTCATATTAGTGACTAATGCCTGTAGGTCGGCTTCTGATGAGGCCATGAGCACCGCATCATCAGCGTACAGCAGACAGTTTACTGTAAAGTCACCCAAATTCACACCCATATTAAAATCTTTCAACTTCTGCAGGCAACTGTCCAGATACACCATGAACAGCCAGGCGGACATGACACATCCCTGTTTGACGCCTGTACAGACATCAAAAAGAGGTGACACATCCCCCCCTACTCGCACGCAAGCCTTACAGTCCCTATAAAGCGACTGTATTGCCCGCAGTAGCGAGCCGTCCACACCATATCCTGGCAGCAAGTCCCACAGCGTTTCTCTCATAACGTTATCAAATGCTTTCTCTAGATCCACAAAAGCGCAGAAAACCTTCTGGCTAAGAGCCAGAAACTTTTCCGCGATCATGCGGAGAGAAAATTTTGATCCATGCAACCTCTTCCACGTCGGAATCCGCATTGAGCCTCCCATAAATACCTTTCAGACTTTTCTTGCATTCGTGCCGTTATAACCTTTGCATACACCTTACTAGCTAAGCTGACCAAGCTGATCGCCCTGTAGCTGGAGCAGTTTAGGCGCGAGCCTTTCCCTTTGTAAAGAGGTACTACAACTGCTACTCGCCAGTCATCTGGGACCTCACCCGTCCGCCAGCACAAGTTGCATAACAGACAAAGTGTGTCCCAGACACGCGACCCACCGTACTTGATCATCTCAGCAGTAACTCTGTCTTTTCCCGCAGCCTTACCACATTTCATACTTCTTATCGCTTGTTCTATTTCTTTCATACTAATGACTTCAATGACATCGGGATCCGGAGCATCGAAGTGAGCTCCACTTCCCGATGTGGCATCTCTGTCTTTTCTTGCATACATCTTTCCATAATATTCACTCCATCTCTGCAGGACGTCACTTGATTATTTAAACCAATGAACAACTTTTGAGAGTGCACTGTTAACATCGTCATAATTAATTAATTGTCTATTAATGTTAAATGTCAAAGAGGTATCATCCGCAAACAGCACAATTTCATGTTTATCCCCAACATAGTAAGGTAAGTCATTAATGTATATCAAAAAAAGAAATGGACCAAGGATTGATCCCTGTAGAACACCCATTACAACTGGAGATCCTGCTGCTCGTTTACTGTTAACTTCAACCCTCTGAATTCTATTGCTTAAATAAGAAGTCATAAGGTCGAGAGCTTTATTTCTGATACCGTAGTGGCGTAATTTCTTTACAAGAGTTTCGTGATGAACGCAATTGAAGGCTTTAGATAAATCGCAAAAAAAACACCTAATGCATCCTGCGAATCCTCCCAAGCCGCATAAATACTTTTGAGTAAAGCAACCCCTGCATCCACCGTTAAGCAACCCTTTGTAAATCCAAACTGTTTCCTTTGTAGTAAATTATGTATATAAAAGTGACTTAGCAACTGTCCAAGCATTAGCTTTTCAAATATTTTACTTAGTGTTGGTAGCACGGAAACAGGCCGAAAGTTAGAGGGATCTGCATTATCGCCGGCTTTAAATAAAGGAATTACTTTACTATGTTTCATTAAGTCAGGAAATACCCCAGACTTAACAGATGTGCTGATTACAGTGATAATATGAGAGACAGTTTTAACAGATAGACCCCACAAATCTTTAGTGTTTTTCATATTAATTGCCTTAAAAGTTTTTAAAATATCTCTAGGACTAACAGCTGAAAATTCTAAGTCTGTGCCACATTCCTCCACGCCTTGTTTTGAAAGTTGTTTAGCGTCATTAGAGCAAGACGAGAGAGTTCTTGTAATTGAAAGAGGAATGTTAGAAAAAAATTTTCAATTTCAGTTGCTTATTTAAAATCTTCTATAATATTTACGTTATTTATTTTTAAATGAAAATCATGACTGCGCACTTTGGATTTACCGGTTTCAATATTTATAACATTCCAAGTTTCCTTAATAACATTATTTGAATATCTGATTATATTTTTTTAAATAAATTGATACAATTTCTTACGACTTTTATAGATTCCTGGAAATGCCCAGTCACTGAAAGTTAGGCCTTCACTCTAGATAAGTGCTTAGGAGTAAAAATTAAGCTGAACTCACCATTAATCAAGTTGACTAATGAGTTGTATAAGTGATCCTATAATCAGTATAGGCTATATATCATTACGCTACTACACTGGGGAGCAGAGTAGTATTCATAAATGTCAACAAATCGGGCAAATTTGTATGCATCATTGTAGAATTTATAAGCGACGGGATTAAATAAATGCGACGGGAGGTCGAAATATTCCACGGGCGAAGCTGTGAGGGTCATCTAGTATACGATATTAGAGTATAACGATGCTAGGCTACCTATTTAAATGTAGCTTTGTAATTAAAAGTTTTAAAAGCAATTTTGAAAAGCAATTAGTATGCTAACTTTTTCAAAATTTAAATTTTAAAGTAGAAACATTTTTCAGTCACGAGCTGGAACCGAACCAGCGTCTTCTGGTTCAACGCACCAGACGCGTTACCAACTACACCACCGTGACCTGCTCGTAACTGATTATAGATGCAATTCTATACATTCGTACCGTGCAACTTTGCTAAGTGCCGGTTGATGGCGCCTTACGTCGCCTTAAGACGTAACGAGGTGGATTAATTCGTCAGTTACGAGCAGGTCACGGTGGTGTAGTTGGTAACGCGTCTAGTGCGTTGAACCAGAAGATGCTGGTTCGAGTCCAGCTCGTTACTGAAAAAAATTTCAACTTTAAAATTTAAAAGTTTTAAACAAGAGCGCCTCTCGCCATCAAACGATACAGTTTAGCGAGAAATATAATGTAAATATATTTATGTATGCTTCTTTGTATATTAAATAAATAAATAAAAATAAAAAAAGAGTGTGCTACCCACAGGGCTGCGTTGATGCGACACTATTGGCAGCGCGAGTGCTGCACCTACGGTGTTGCAAACGTCCATAGGCTGGCTACTTTCCATCAGGTACGATTGTCTGCCACCTAAGTGGTACAAAAAAAACTATGTACAAAAAAACTATTTCCGTTTTCAAATTTGAGTAAAATCCGCTGATCACTTTGACCTGTATATTGATAGATCAGTCAATCATGCGTTTGTTTATGTTTATTTTTTTATATTATTATATTTTTTATATTTATTTATCCATCCGCTTTATCCCCGAAGGGTGGCAGAGGCATATAATATGCCCACTTATCACCGTGTGTATTCCTGTCCCACGTAATAGGTGGTGAGCTTATGGCCGTGTTGAAATAGACAGACGCAGGTCGTGGCTACATGCTGTTGATATTTTTTAAGCCGCCCATAAGGCCTTCAACCAGGCTTAACGACTGCCATTTTACTGGCAACCGGGACCAACAGCTTAACGTGCCTTCCGAAGCACGGAAACGCTTGCAAATGTATATGCCACAAAGTGGTCACCCATCCGAGGACCAGCCATAGTGAAAGTTGCGTAACTCAGTGATCGGTTACAGAACACTGAGACCGCGAGGCAACCAACTTAAATTTCTCATAATCTTATCGATAAATTATTCAAGTTGTGGTTCCATCCAAAACTGGTTCGCCTGTAATTTTTCCGTAAAAAGTAATTATACGAGTAGTCTTTTGCGCAACTGGCTTGAGAAAATTGACGGTGAAATTGCGAGGCGACTGTTATTGAAATGTAAAAAAATTATTTTCCATAAACGGTCCGGCGACAAACGAGTTGTAAAAACTTAATCACTTTAGGAAGTAAGTACCTACTTACCTAAATTATTAATATTGTACCTACCTCTGTCACACGTAGAGTGGGGAAATGCTATTTATTTCCTCATCTACACCATGGAGTGTATGTAGTCTTGTGTATTATACGATAGCTCTTTAAAAAATATTGTACGTTCAATAAAACTAATTTTCAATTAAAGTAGGTATTTATTTGTGATACCCCGTAATTAACAACTTTTTTTTTAATTTTTGCTTTTTTTGTGCTGACCTTGCTTTTTGCCGAATTTCGTGAGTTCAGGTTAACGGGAACTACCATTTAGGTTTTCAACCTAAATCCTATAGTGTCTTCCGGTTGACTTATAATTATCAATTTTGCAAAAAAAAAATGCAAGGTCGTATAGCACTAGAAAAGGAAAAAAATCCGTATAATAAATAAAGTTAAAAATTTAGGTAAATATTGATGCTTAAAATTTTCGCGAAAAAAATTGCCAATATTTTTTATCGCGTTGACTCAGAATCTTGATTTTTATACACCTCAGTATCTGGTATAAATTTTAACTTGTTTGTAAACCGCTCGGTCCGCTAGTTCCTGAGAAAATAGATCGTGACACACGGACAAACTGACAAGAAAGTGATCTCATAAGGTTGTCGTTTTTTCCTTTTGAGGTACGGAGCCCGAAAACTGTTTCGTTCATAATTATGAATAACGAGCACGAATGTTTATAATTAAAAATTATTCGTACATCCTTCTGTGGTGGAAGAAGACTTGTCAGTCATGTGTCGTCTCAAGAACTACGATACATTACTGTCAAAACATTGTTTTACCACTAATGAAAAAACCTTCGAAAGAACTTGATATAGGTCTAGTGGAAAGTACGAGTATTACAGGCTCCGTGGTTTAGACACGGCCAACGAATAAGTGAGGATCGATTGACGAAGAATATATAATATATTGTGTGAAAGTAGAGGGTAGAAGGAGTTAGGGTAGGCCGAGACTTACATATGAAGACCACGTGGGAAGATTGCTAAAAACGAAAAAGTCTAAATTAGACGGATACCCAGACGTGCATGTATGAAGCGATTGATGAATCTGTAAGAAGCGAAAGAAGTATGCTTTGGAATGTGAATCCTGGCGATCTGTCCTCTCTGTCTACCCCGTCAGGGATACAGCGTGAAGATAGTTATAGTTAGTTAGTTAGGAATTATTTATTTTATCAAAAACTAGGTTATATTATATCCAGTGTCAGATCAAGATCAGAAAAGTTACACCGAACTCTATATCGGTGAAGTCCCAAGGGGACGTTATAACCCGTTAAAAGGTCTTGAATTCCGCATCAAAATAATCAGAAGATAATTTGAAGAAGTTGGAAAAAGACTATAATTCCTCTTCCCTCCTTTGCAAAGCGAGAGACCTGGAAGGCAACTAGGTGTACATCCTATAGAAAAAGAGAAGCACCACGGTAATAGTATACGTGTCCTATGTGAGCTATGTTTGATACCAGTAATATGTATGGCAGAAACGTCTAAAAGAACAATAAATCACTCCAGATGCCACAAGATCCACATAGTAAACTACTCCCGATGTTACTTGGAAATTGCTTAGCATATGAAATGATCTGCTGGCAAATAAAATATTATAGTCATAAAATATTAAATTGTAAATAGGCCATCAAAAAAAAGCCTTCCTAAGTTTCTAGCCGGTTCTTCTCAGGTGGGGCGCATTCCCAACCGGTGGTCACTTTAAATATACAAATTTTTTCTTTAGTTTTAGTGTATGACATTTTGTAAGCGCCGTTGAAATGGTATATGCAAAATAAAGACATTTTATTTATTTATTTATTTACTTATTCCTCGTCTTACTTAAAAATCATTTCAATTTAATACCTAAGTTGAAGCATGTTCTATACGTTCTAATCTATCTCTACAAAGGAGTTGCAACCACCCAATTCGAAGGCAGTTGCTCTCTAGTGTGACACCCAAATAAGCCATATGAAAAAAAAAATATATAGACACATCACTGGCACCTACCATCATTAAGTCTGTTTTATTTATTAGGTCTTTGAAGAATGTGTTGCACTTATCTGTTATATATAGTACCTACTGGTATTATTATCTATGCAAAAATTACTTTAAATCTCTAAAATAAGGGACAAACGAAGTTAGTAAGAACACCACAAGTACAGAAACTTTATTGTTACACAATAATAATCCTTACGAAGCAACCCCCAAGACAGCGCTCAATAGAAATGACAAAACAAACTCTGAACAATCGTTACCATATAAAGAGCCCAATTAACTCCCAACGCGGACGCCCCATTACAAAGCACCTAATTTTGAATTCGTAAAACCCGACAGATTTTAATAGGTAGCTGTCGTGTACGGTCTGCGAAAATGAATGCGTGTAAGCAGCCGCGGTCGTATTGATCCGTAGTCGCACTGCGGCAGCACGCGATATCCTAACAGCTGATTTTAGAACACGCTCATCGCCAATTTTATGGGCCACCTCTATTTTAATGCAATTTGTGGATGGAATTCTTTTTTTGAGTAAATATTGGAGGGAAAAAGTCAGTTCATTTACATAAGTTGCTGACCAGTTAATTTCTAAAGTTGTTGAATGAATCAGCAAAATCTGTTCTGCCATATAAATTTAAAATCTTTTGCACATAAATAGTTTATTGTGATAATTATTACTTATTTATCATTCACTCACAACTCCAATGGGGTGGCAGAGGCATATTATACGCCCACATTTCTCCGTAAGTATCTTTGTCCAATGTAACAGGTGGTGAGCCTATTGCCATGTTGAATTGGATAGGTTGTGTCGACCTGCTGTTGAAATTTTTCAAACCACCTATAAGGCCATTTATTTAGTTTAACGACTACCATGTTTCTGGCAACCGGGGACAACGGCTTAACGGGCACGTTAAGCCATCCAATGTACGTTAACGCTCATGAATAGGAATACCACAAAGTGGTCACCCATCCGATGACCAGCAGATGATTCGTAGTAAAAGTTGCTGAACGCATTGATCGTTTACAGAACACTGAGTCAGCGGGGCCACTAACTTCATGCACCGACGGGTAATACTTTTAATTTAAGTTTATTTGGATAATGTTCATCCAAAAATGCTAAAATCAAGATTTAAAAGGGAGGTCTGGGTAGGAGAGAGCAAAATTCTATAGAACTTTTTAGAGTTAGTACCTAAATGGTAAAAGCGGGACCCTATTACCAAGACTCCGCTCTCCGTTTGTCTGTCTGACCGTCTGTCTGTCACCGGGCTGTATCTCTTGAACCGTGTGTTAACTAGACAAATAAAATTTTACACAATGTATTTCTGTTGCTGTTGCTAAAACAACAAATACTAATATCAGAATAATTATTAAAAAATCTTGCTGTTTTTGGCTCGATATTGAAAACGACAATGTATTAAAATTTACAGACGCTTGAAATATTTATAAATGGTACGGAATCCTTCGTGTGCGAGTCCAACTCTTAGTTGGCCAGATTTTTCTTATACCTACCTATCAAATATACAAAAAATTCGATTGGTTCAGAAGAGTACTCAACATACGAGGCTTCATTTTTAAATCAATTTTCTATACAAATTACACTTGTTATTTTAATATTAAGTTATTAAGTTTAAGCGCTCGTGGTCCCGCGGACTCAGTGCTCTGTAAACGATCACTGCGTTAAGCAATTTTTGCTATGGCTGGTCTCGGATAGGTGACCACTCTGTGGCATTTATATTTGCGAGCGTTTCCGTGCTTCGGAAGGAACGTTAAGTTGGTCCCGGTTGCCAGTAACATGGCAGTCGTTAAGTCAACTTGAAGGCTTTATCGGCGGCTTGAACAGCAGCCGCAACCTGCGTCTGTCCATTTCAACACGGCTATGGGCTCACCACCTATTACGTGGGACAGGAATAAACATGGTGGAAAGTGGGCATATAAAATACCTCTGCTACCCCTTCGGGGGTAAGGCGTGGTAGATAAATAAAAAATAAGTTATTAGGCTTTTGTATACTTTGCTGAATTTGCAGATTCCAAGCGCTCTCTGCTCAAAAGCGTGCATATTTGTTAACTTGATAAAGTGGGTACATCTCAACCAGTGTATGCTAATTTGCATAAATAATATTGCTTAACCTCGAGTGTTGTGTTTCTTATGTTGTATTTTTTTGAAGTGAAAATTTCTTTTAGTGCGGTACGCATACTTGATGAGATAAAATCTCTGGACTCACGACACGAAAATTATATTTGTTTTTTTTTTTATGTAAGAACTGTATATATTATAATAAACATTGACTGCCTCTGTGGCGCTGTGGGAGTGTATCCGACTGCTACGCAAGAGGTCCCGGGTTCGATTCCCGGGTCGGAACAAATATTTGTGTGATCCACAAATGTGTGTTTCGGAGTCTGGGTGTTTCCTATGTTTAAAATGTATGTCTTTAGAAATATATAAGTATGTTTATCAGTTATCGAGATCCCATAACACAAGCTAATATTAACTTACTTTGGGCTAGATGGCGCTGTGTGAAAAGTGTCTCAGAATATTTAAAATAAAATGAAAAAAAATCGTTAATTTGGAATGAAAAACAGACACCCTAAATTAATTATAGGTATAGATGAATACCTCTTATGTTATAAGGAAGATGCTAGCAGTATACAGGATGTACACTGCTAGCTTCCTTTTAATAAATATAGTAAATATGTCTGTATAATCATACTTAATATATATGTATTCTAGTTATAATAATTTAGTTAATATATTATTTAATCTGGCAAACTAGAAGAATCGAACTCAGGCTGGCAACGTTTAACCCCACTTGCTGATCTATATATATAAAAGAAAGTCGTGTTAGTTACACTATTTATAACTCAACAACGGCAGTACCGATTTGGCTGAAAATTGGTGGGGAGGTAGCTTAGAGTCAGGAGACGGACATAGGTTACTATTTATCCCGGGAACAAGTTCCTGTGGGAAATGGGAACGGGAACACTTCTCTACGCGGGCGATGCCGTGTGAAATTAATGAACGACGGGATTAAATGGGTGCCACGGGGTTCGAATAATGTCACGAGCGAAGCCGGGCGGGACAGCTAGTACTATTATAAAATTGTAAAATTAGCCGTGACGTACATTTAAAATAAATTAAAAAAATATATTGTAATCGACTATTTAAGAGATTCTAAGTCTGTATCTGTGATTTTTTTTTAGTTTGTTTGTTCGGGGTTGGAGCAAAATCCAGACGGTTGATCACAACTCTGCTAATAGTCAAAATCGGTTTAGCAGAAGTGATAGTACAGCTTGAACTACATCTTACTAGACGAGCTATACCTATGACAGGTCAAAGTATTTTGGTTAGATAGTTAGGTTTTAATTAAGACACCATTTTTAACGTGCGCACTGATTTTCAGTGATGCACATACTCGTATCGAGATGTCTTCACTGATGACTACATTTTGAGTAAAGTTAAGTTATCTAAATGCGGTCTAATTATGGATGGGTAACCATTTAAAAGCAGGTGCATTACGTCAGCAAACACTTTGTTTTATTTACAGTCTTCTAATAGGTAAAGGATTAGAGAAGGTAAACACACAAGGCGCAGTCTACTTTTAGATGGGTCAGTTACGCACATCGTAATAAAAACTAAGGTATCAACTTTAAGGCAGTGACCACTTTCAGAGACAGTGAAACACATATTCAGCAGACATTTTGCTTTTAGTTATGCACAATGGGTGATCAGTGACATAAAGTAATCTAAGCATGGGTTTTTTTTTGTCGCGGGGAATGGCGCCGTCATTCCTACTGCGGGGGCACCAGGAATGGTGTGTGGTACTCCCGGTTCTTTGGGGGCCGTCCTACCCACTTAACCCATACATATACATATTTACATATATACATATTTATTATTATATATATATTTTTTTATTTTTGCTCACGTGGTCTTCATATGTAAGTCTCGGCCTACCCTGACTCCTTCTATCCTCTACTTTCGCACAATATATATTCTTCGTCAATCGTTCCTCACTCATTCGCTGGACGTGTGCAAACCAACGGAGCACGCCCTTTTCTAGCTTAACGCTGACACTTTCATTCAAACCTGCCATATTGCGTATCACTTCATTATGTATTCGGTCGGCCAAAGTTACGTCGCGCAATTTTCGAAGTGATCTCATATCCACAGCATTCAATTTACTTTCATGCATCTGCTGGTATACCCAGGTTTCACTACCGTAACGTGCTTCTTTTACGATGCTTTGTCGCTTTAGTAATTGGGACAAAGCACCGTTAACTTTGTTTCTGGCAGCTACTCGCCGTTCTACATCCGAATCACATCTTCCGTCTGTGCTAAACCTACTCCCTAAATATACAATTATATTCACTTGCTCTAAACGTTCCTGGATTACCCAAATCTTGCAGTTAGTTCTTACGTGATCCCTTTCAAATACTAGAACCTTAGTTTTACTTGCATTCAAGCAAAGACTCTTACTTTCACAGCTTAGAAATATCGTTTTGTTGTCATTTATTTATCTTCTGATATTTATTTGCTTAAATTCTGATTAAGTTTCATTTTCGATTGCTAGCTTAAATCCTAGCTTTGGTAGAAGTTCTAATTTTAGTAATTTGATTTTTATACGTGTTGAAATACATTAGGGCACTTAACTCTCGCATCCGCGTAAATCTGTGCAATGCAACTGCAACAGACGCTCGGATGATGGTGATGACTAACTTGCTTCAGGGAGCAGCAAAGCGGCTTTGTGGAGAACTCCCAGACCTAGCGAGTGTACTAATCACTAAACCACCACAGTCCTCACCACTATCGAAACGCAGGAGTTAAGTCACTACGTTCCAAAGGGGTGGAAAGCGGTAACACGGGGCCCCATATGACTATTGGTAGACGAGGTACTACCGGCTACTCCAGTCCTGGTCGCGCATGACAGCCGCGAGACGGCGCCTTCAAACCAAACGGCGTTATATTTTTCTCCACGCTGCCATCACCTCGACGGTGAACGAGGGCATGGCGACCAAACTCACTGGATTTGGTACATCCAAACCAACGTTGCTGCAAACACACTTTTGGTATTTCGCTTCTCCCAGTCAGCCTGGTGCAATGCCGCAAACCTTTCAGGTCCGCAAAACCACAATGTTCTCTTGCAATGGGGTCAGCTGCCCGGAATTCGTACAACGACTTATAGGGGCAGCGTTAAGCTCTACACCTGTTAACCATCTTTCCAGGGTGCATTAGCACTCCTGCTTCCGCTGACCGCCAGCAAGCCCTTAAGGGGTAAGAAACGTGGAGGTTTCCCGATTCCTATCTCATTTACGGTTAGAGCTTTACACAGCCTTAAAAATTTTTTTTTGGTATTTTCTGTTTTACCTATTATTTATTTTTGGGGGTTGAAACTATTATTTATTATTATTAAGAATATGAATGAAACTGAACAATAGAAATGAAATCCTGTGTGTGTGTGTGTTTTATTTGATAGATGTTGGGCTAAAGGTGAGAGCGCAGTAATGCTCAATTCTCAAAGAGTTCATCACTCCTTTTTTGAGAGACGTCTTGATCAGTGATCAGCGAGCAAAAAGTTTCAAATTTGAAAATGACCATCAATCATCTTTAAGAAGAGCTGAGATCAGTCAGCGAAAAACGACGCTCTACTCTCAAAATATTCAACAAACCACTCCAAAAGAAACCGTGTGAAATCGATGAAGTGATGTAGAGTGATGCGAATGATCAAAAACGCATAACTTGATCAAAAGAGCAATAGGATTTTTGTTATGTGATGAGTCTCGATTTAAGGTTAGGTCTATCTGAAAGTAGTGCACCTAACATGTCTAAAAAAAGGTAAACTCTAAACGAAACCCTGTACTAACTCGTCTGAACTGTGTGAGCGGCGTGGAACAGTAACTTTTAAAATCGTCCATATTGCCAAAGGATATAAGTATGAGTATTAATTTTTTACAAGTTTTTAACTTAATGTTAATCACATACAAAAAGCCACGCGAGCGTAGCCGCGGGCAAATGCTAGTAAAGTTATAAAAGAAAGAGCACGAGCCTAGTTCGGCCTTCTTGTTCCTGCAACCATAGAGTGAGCATCACATATTGTGATAGAAATAGAAATAAGAGTGATATTATGCTGTTGTGCATAAAATAAAGGTGTTTATTATGTGTATCTACAGACGAAATAAAAGTGAAAGTGTTAAACAAGTATTTTATTGGAGAGACCTCTGACAATACTGAATTGTTATCCTTTATTAACTTCAATATTAATTTTAGACCACGGTACCCACATCACAAGAGTTTCTTACTTGATACATATCGAAACAATACATGTTTTCATAATCCGGTAGCACGTATGTGTCGCAAATATACCCATCTCCTGCCGCGGTACTACGAATTACTCGAGGTGTTTGCCTCAAATATAACGAAGTTTAAACGTGAGGTTAGGCATATCATGTCTAATAATAACCTTTGAAAAACTATTTTTAGGTCAAATTGTTGATTACCACAATAAACACTAGATACCTTATTGTTATAATAATTAATGTCATTTAAAAATTTCACTTCAATACTGCCAGATGTTCTAGCCTAATGCAAAAATGCAAATGTTTCTTTCAAATTGTACCTCTCCATAGCTCTTATTTTTTCGTTTTGGAATTTTATTTAATTCAAACCTGCGGAAAATAAATATTTACATGGTTATTAACAAATTAAAATTTTAACATATTTTCACCCTTCTTTTTGTAGAAAACACTACAAAAAGAAGGGGGCGGGTGGTGGGAATTATTACAAGACTGACAATGATGCCGCGACTAGGTGTCGAAGAATTTCTCCCCATCAAAATCAACCGGTAAGGTTCCCATAAGGCTGGCCGCATTGCCACGTTGTATGGCAATGCTTATTCTCTGAGTGAGAAAAAGGCCAGCCCTATGATGTAAAAACAAAAAAAAAACACACCTGTAATTTATAACATTTAAGATTCCCATGTGCTATGTTCTATTTTGTGAACGTTAGATAAACAAATAAAATATCGATAAACCACATAAATCGGCGTATATTTTGCAGACACAGCTCTCAGGTCCGTATTTCAGAACGTTTCTCAATACTCTATCAACGCTTGAGGCTAGTTTTTGCCTTATAATATCTACTCTCAAGCGTCGATTGAGTATAAAGAAACATTCTGGAATACGGCCCTTAAAGACGTAGGTATATAAAAGAAAAGGTACATTATTTTCTGCCCAACTCTTTCAGCTCTTAGGAAACCTGTTTCAAGATAAAACAATTTCTATTTTCCGTTCCACTTGACAAATATAACGACGGAAATAAATGTAAAAATAGGTCGCAGGGTGTGGTTTAATCCCCCATTTAATGGCGGACGTCACTAAGGAACATAATGAAGTGTACGTATTAAGGTAGCGTAATTACTTTTATTAATTAAGTGCTGACTACGTGAATAAAAAATATCGTTGGGACAACTCACACAACGCTATAGTCGACCACATTAGAGGGTGTATATGCTACAATAGAAAATAGAGTACTTATGTAAAACAAGTAAAATATCATCAGTATTGTAATATGTCAAAACGGCCATCATAGCGTGCCGCTAGTATAGTTAAGGTAGTTTCCCCTTTTCTTACTCAGAGTTCTGTAAACGATAACTGCGATAAGTAATCTAAGTTTCTGGTAGATCATTCATAGTATAGCACGCCTCATAAGCGAAGCGTTGAGGTGGGTACTAATGTCACTTCGCGCAAAACATCTGATTTTTCAAACTTAAAATGTCTCTATTTATCATATATTGCACTTGTAAAATAATATATACACACACATATCAAGAAAAAACACTATTTTTAACACTCATGATATTTTTGATGCCATTTTTGTTATTTAAACTAGTTAAAAAACTGTTTAAAAAAGTTCCGTCTTAGAGGTCCGTGTGTCTGTATGTGCGTCTGAATATTTTCTTGTTAACACGATAACGACCGAAATACTTTACTAATCGAGTCTTTTTTTTTCTCTTATGCTTCAGTATAATTAGAACTAGAACCCTTTCACTTTTCACGGTCTGATTCAATGTGCTTTAATTGTTATTATCTTTACTTTATTTATTACATATCCCCTAAGCGATAATTCATAGCAAAGTTTGTAAGCTTGTAATTCTATTTTTTTTTATAATATAATAAAAGCGTGTGAGGCGTGCTCTTTTGGGTTTTCCATTTTTTTTTATTTAATGGGTTCTGTCCGTGCCTCGGCTGTCACATTAAGCTGTTAGTCCCGGCTCTCAATAACATGGCAGTCGTTAAGTCACGTTGGAGGTCTTTATACATGACTTAAAGAAATTCAAATAGGTAGCCAATACTCGCCCTTGACCGTTTACGTGGTAAAATATACAACTAGTGAAATGCCTACCCCTTCATGGATAGTACATAATAGTATACACCCACTGATTTAGATCACTCTTTTTAAGTCAGAGTACTTAAGTACTTGTTTAGGTGGCCTTGCTTGCCTTGCTTTTTACATCCTACTAATATAAAAAGGCGAAAGTTTTTAAGTACGGATGTTTGTTACTCTTTCACGCAAAATCTATTGATTGGATTTTGATGAAACTTAAATAAATAAATATCCATCACGCCTTATCCCCGAAGGGTAATAGGTGGTGAAGCCCATTGCCGTGTTGAAATTGACAGACGCAGGGTGTGGCTACCTGCTGTTAAAATTTTACAGGCCGCCCATAAGGCCTTCAACTTTACTTTGCTTGCGTAACTCAGTGACCGATTACAGAACACTAAGTCCGCGGGGCCACGAGCGCTTGTATAGGTTAATTATTCTATAGTTCCAATATATAGTAAATATAACGAAAAATCGACTGAGCGTAACGTATAATGTCGCGTCAGCATTGTACAGTCACCTGGCTGTACAATATCTATGATATAATAACCTTACAGGAAATATTGACACTTTTAGAAGCATCCTACTTATTTGACGATATTATATGCCCAGACGGGCAGGTCTTTTTTTTATTTAGCTCGTCAAAACCACGCCGTCCCCCTGATGGAAAGCCGACTAAAGAATGACGACATCTAGCGAATGGAGGTGCACACTAGACTGAGTCTACATGACTACTGACAGCGTCCCTCAAGTTGGCGGCCCAATGATGTGCCTCTTCACGCTCCGCTTGAAGAACCCGGGATTGTAAGACTAAGGAAACACGTGCGCTGGCAGAGCGTTCCAGGTTACTATCGTTCGACAGAGAAACGATCTTTTAAATCGTTCTTTTATGGCGAAATCTTCTTTACACTGTATGGGACCTATGAAACCATTAATGAATCTGCAGGAAGAGAAAGAAGTAAGCATAGATCTCGAATTCAAAAGCCGAAAGACCTGACCTCTCTTACCCCGTCAAAGAAATAGCGTAAAATATAGTTACATATTTGTAGTCATAAAACCACCCTTAACAAAACCGCTCTCATTTTCTGTACTACCTGTTTATAAAGACGAAAGATTTTCAAGTTTGTTTGTAATGAATAGGTTCAAAAACTACTGGGCCATCTTTCATCATCAGAAAACTACAAGCTACGTGAGTAATATAGGCTATATTAGATTTTTAAAGTTAGGGTTTCCTACGAAATCTCTAATAGTCAAACTTTACCACGCGGCTGAAGCTGCGAGCATCAGCTAGTTTTATTATATATATGTACCTACTTAGCTTTCGTATTATATAGCTGGTAGCAAAATATATAGGTACACGTCTAATCGTAATTAACTGAGCCATCCCTTTTAATCTGACGTCATTACTTTCTCTTTTGCGAAATACTTAGAAATGCTTGGCGAGCCTACGTGAATGGTTTAAGTTACAAACTTACAAAGAATAAGTAACTTTGGTATAATATTTTTATCTGGTGAAACGCAAAAAATAGCAGCAGCTTTTCAAAGCTTAACGCTCCCTGATAAAGAACCTCCCAGTTAGGTCTGTTAGGTAGATCACTGCGTTTATCAACTTTCGCTAAGGCTGGTCACGGATGGGTGACCACGTTGTGGCATTTACATTTGCGAGCGTTTCCGTGCTTCGGAAGGCCCGCTAAGCCATTGGTCCCGTCACCAGTAATATGGCAGTCGTTAAGTCAAGTTGAAGGCCTTATTGGCCGCTTGAAAATTTCAACAGCAGGTAGCCACAACCTGCGTCTGTCTATTTTCAACACGGAAATGGGCTCGACACCCATTACGTGGGACAGGAATATCCTATCCCGAAATCATGAGTGCAACCGATCACGGATTTAAACCGTTCCGCTGGTAACGTTTCATCAGAGAGTATTAAGTATTATATCGGCACTAACAAATTGCACGCCTCATAATTAAATAAACAATTTTAGCACAACGCCATCTAGCGCAATTTAAGTTAATTAATCCTTAATTTTTTTTTTGGTTAGATGGCGCTATGCGAAAAGTTTTTAAAATTTTTAAGTTGTTGGTCGAAATTTAAATTAAAACGAAACCATAATTTTTATAATATAATAAAAGCGCGTGAGGTGTGCACTTTTGGATTTTTCAAACATTTTTGTAATGATACCTAGGTACTACCACAGATAATATAATATAATTCTTATAGTACTACTCTCTGTATGTCATTTTACTGCAAACCGGAGAGTACTATGTATGTGTAAGACATTTTATTTTAGTAAACATGTTACTAATATACCTTTTACATTTTAAGAGGTGAATTTATTTGCGGGCTTTTGATTACATTATTTTATTTTGAATACAATAAACAAGTTGTATGTGCAGGATTTTTTTGTATATTTTACCTGTCTGAAGGTTCTGAGGCACAAAATGCTAGTTTGACCTTTTTCAGAAATATTGAAGAGTATAATTATATGTATAAGAAATTTATGATCGTCATTTTCAAAATAACTATACCTAAAGCTTGATTGAGCCGGTTAATTTTTCTTTTTAACAACCTCAAAAATTCATACGTATTAAAAAATAATTTGTGTAAAGTGTAATTATTTTATTTTACTCCGTGCGTAAAATAAAATATTTATTTATTCTTACAATCTAAATGACTGACCTCTTTTTTATTCGCTCTGTCTTATAACTGGTGCCACGACATTTAGCCTGGAGAAAATTTAGCACTTGAAGGGCGTGTGTACCTACTGGCTGGGGAAAATATTAACGCAATATGATAAGTATTTTGAATTAGATCCCTAATGATTTATCTTTTCGTAGGTATTTCTGTATTTATTACGTCATAAAATATACTTATCTTAATAAATGAGAAAGTATAATTGTAAGAGAAATTGTTATTTGTAGAGGGAGGTGGTAGAGGCTATAGGCGACGTCGAGGTGGCGGACAAAGTCTGTCTGGATCTTTCAAGGTCTCACCCAGTATTCCTGGCCATAGACGGAAAGGCACCGTGTGGTTTTATTCGGTAGGATTCCGGCACAACATGTTGATTCTTACCGGTAAAGATACCTTTATATTATGCTTTTGTGCGATAGGCTGACCCTAGTTTCGATATCGGAGTCAGTTACACAAGAGGTCGTGGGTTCGATTCCCACCCAGAATAAATCTTAGTGTGATTAGCACGATGGTTTATTCTGTGTTTGGGTGTGATTTATCTATAATATGTATGTATTTAGAAATATATAAGTATGTTTATCAGTTATCTGGTTACCATAGTGCAAGCTCTGCTTAGTTTGGAATCAGATGACGTTGTGGGAGTTATCCCAACGATATTTATTATTATATATTTATTATTAGTTAAATTTAATAATTATTTTAAACTTTTTTTTATACCACAGCTTACCTGATGAAATTGCTTACCATAGCTTATAAACCTTTGCCTTGCCTTTGCTTTGTTTCCACAGGAGGTTTTAAGCAATAGTCACGCTGCTCACCTTATTGCAATATTGAAACGGGCAGGAACAGATTGTGACTACCTGCTGTTTGAACTGAACAATTTCAAGCCGCCTGTAAAGCCTTTAACTTAGCTTAACGACGTCAATGTTGACGGAACAACAGCTTAAATCGTTACAAAGCACGCAAATACTCGTAAAACCACACGCAATAATAGTTTACAAAATTACAGAGCAACTGTGACTACAGACGCTTTTAATACAGGTGCAAATCATGACACTTCCAGATCTTATTTGATTTGTACAAACCCTACGGCAATTGTCAAATTCCATTTCTCTCAGAGCCGCAACATTACACAAATAAAATTTTCCATTTATACAATAATAGCTGGAAAATGGCGTGCTCCATTGGTTTGGACACCTCCAACGAATGAATGAGGAACGATTGACTAAGAATATATATTGTGCGAAAGTAGAGGGTAGAAGGAGTCAGGGTAGGCCGAGATATGAAGACCACGTGAGCAGATTGCTTAAAAACGGAAAAGTCAAAAGTACTCGGATACCCAGACGTGCGTGTATGAAGCGATTGATGAATCTACAAGAAGCGAACGAAGTATGCATGGATCGCGAAGCCTGGGGATCTGTCCTCTATCACTAACCCATCAGCGATACAGCGTGAAGATAGTTAGTTAGATATTTATACAAAAAATTTCCTCAGAACTCACCATACCATATTAACAATTTGCAGAACATAAATAGCAACTTTGTGTCCCTTAGAGCACATGAAACATTAAAAAGGATTAACAGAACTTTTAGCATGACCTGTTTACGAGCTTGTCTGCGTAATCTGATGGGTTAAGTGCGACTCATCAGGGTAGTACTACAAGTTGACTACCTGTATATGTAAAGGGTTTATTTGTTGGGATTAAACAGGAATATTTATAAGATGATATTTAAACACTTTTCACACTAAATAGGTAATGAAAATAGAAGGAAACATTTTTATTTATCCATCACGCCTTATGGCCTGAGGGGTAGGTAGAGGCATACTATACGCACGCATTCACCAAATGCTTTTATGTCGTGTGTTACAGGAGCTCAGCCCATGGCAATGAAGTGGTGACCTGCTATTGAAATTATTTAAGCTGTGTTGTTTGCTGAAAAGTGTTTGTAACTTGACTGAATTACGATAATATACCTGGAATTTTGGGTACTTTTTATCTCATCCAAATATTCCTGCGGGATTATGGGAACCAAACTCTCGCGAGCGTGTTTGCGGGCATAGATTAGGTTGGGTTTACAGTGTAATTGGATTTATTTAAGGTAGGTCTGATGTAGGTCATTTGGGCTTTCAAAGTCCAAATGAATTATACAAATTAAATTGATCGTCATATAATTTTATTGGAATGAAAGCATAATGTAAGCGGCACCTTCATCTTTGCATTATATAGGGTTGCATAGACAGTCAGTATTAATTCACTGCTCATTTCCCATAGTAATTTTGCGTTCATGATGAGATGTGGCATCATATTCTGCTGTACCTCTTCTGACAGAAAGGATGTATTTATAACCCAGAAGACAAAAGTACTATAATATTATCTTTACTATTAGACATTTGTCTGGACTCCAAATTACCGACACATGCAGAACATCATGAAAAAATCATGATATTCTAACCCTGAAATTATTGTATATTTTCAAGATGGCGGATGGTGTCAAACGTAGCCGAAGCCAGAACAATAGGCTGTTCATTTACATTGTCCATGTGCTATTGTGAAAAAGGATTATGTCTGACTCCCAAAATATATAAAAATGTGGCAATAATATTCCTTATAATATAAAAGACTATTAATTTGTTTTAGAACTCATGATAATATAACATTATGATTTGCGTGGGAATACGGAGATGAAAATGTAGCCTAAGTTACTTTTTATAACAACAACTATCTGTCAGTGTAAATACCATTAAAATCGCTGTTTCTCGCATGTTTTCATAAGCCGGAACCAACTGACAGACGACCGACAGAGGGATAGAAAATTATATCATTACCGTATGTACATTGATAATCATTTAGTGAACGGGCTCACCACCTATTACGTGGGACATAATATGCCTCTGCCTGCCCATCAGGGAAAAGGCATGATTGATAAACAAGCAAAAGCTGTTAATTTGGAATTACAAACAAACACTTCAACTGCCTCTGCGGCGCGGTGGGAGTGTATCCGACTGCTACGCAAGAGGTCGTGGGTTCGATTCCCACTCAGGATAAAACTTTATGTGATGAGCACGATGGTTTATTCTGTATATGGGTGTTATTTATCTATAATACGTATGTATTTAGAAATATATAAGTACGTTTATCAGTTATCTGGTTATCATAGTACAAGCTCTGCTTAGTTTAGTGTCAGATGGCGTTGTGTGATATGTCCCAACAATATATATTATTACTCATTTTATTTATTGTATAGATACATAAATGAGTACATTAAATTGAAATTTGCATTCCTCATATGGTAGAACATAAGAACGTCTTGACTATTAATTTGATAGTTTACATCAAGGTTTAGTATCAATGCCATAACCAAAGTTGTAATAAGGGATGTGGATATAACATCTACAGGATTAATTAAGTTTCGTCTAAATTGGTATCCGCAAGACCTTTTTAGGTCATTGCAGAGCTCTAATGTATCTTCGGAATAGTTCAATTTTGACCTAGTTGCTGCTAACGTAAAATATTATGAAACCTAACGAACCTAACTATATTTCGATTCGCAGCCTGGGGTTCACTTTACATAATTAATAATTATTTATTTACCTTAAAATGGGGACATAGCATTTTGAGTTAGTTCTACATAGGTACATAGCACAAGCCCATTCAGCCATGCAAACTTAAAATGTAATATTATTCTTTGTATCTAACAGCTAAAACACTTTTTTTTACTTTACAATACATGTCTTACAATTTTTACAGAATATTTCCAATACATTATTTCCCTATAATCATTACTCACAATTATTTGTTTAAAAAATCGTTTATTGAATAAAATGTGTTTGTTATCAGTCACTTCTTGAACGCTGGGATAAACTTGTTTAACTTTTGTTCTTTTAAATATTCCGGGATCTTATTGTAGATTTTAACGCACATGGAGTAACATTTATTTTTGAAATCGTGTCGTTTTACGTACTACGTTCAATACAAGTCTATT
Source organism: Thumatha senex (assembly GCA_948477245.1). NCBI lineage: Eukaryota > Metazoa > Arthropoda > Insecta > Lepidoptera > Erebidae > Thumatha > Thumatha senex. The sequence goes on along the minus strand of OX419741.1, from coordinate 23,379,327 downwards.
ATATATATTACTAACATCTTTCTTATTCTGTTTTGACTTTTGATAAACACCTAGCTGGTGACATCTAGAGAATTAAGGAAAATTAAGTGACTGCCTTGGTGGCGCAGTGGTAGCTTATGCGATTGCCGCGTTTAGGTTCCGGGATCGATTCCTGGATCGGACAAATATTTGTGTGATCCCCAAATGTGTGTTTTGGAGTTTGTGTGTTTCCAATGTATAATATGTATGTATTTAGAAATATATACGTATGTTTATCAGTGGTCTAGATCCCTTACTACAAGCTTTTTTCAGCTTACTGTGGGCTATACGCGCTGTGTGAAAAGTGTCCCACACGGTTGCGGATAAATTTCTTGACGATAAGTTGCAGGTCATGAAGCTATTGTAAGATTTTTGTGGATTTTTATTTCTTATTTCATCTGGTCTATGAAATTCTAACTAGGATGGTTTTTATTATATGGCAAATCATGACAAACATTATTAGTTTTATATTAATTCCGTCATTATTAACATACGAATACTATATTAACTATAATAAAAATAGACACAGATGTCGAACATCATACTTGGCTGCAAACTGTACCTCTAGGGTGACCCCTTAGAAAAGTAGTCCTAGAGCACAAAAGTAATTTTACCAAATGCCTTTGTACTTACGGACCCCTAACTATACTGACACATAAATTGGCATCACAACACTAAGAATTGAAACGAATTCGGAGAGAGTGTGCCTATTAAGTTAATACTGGACTCTTCCACAAATCTGTAATATACGGTTACTGAAAATATATTTACTAAAGTACCTAACGCCAGTCGCAAGGCATAACCTACTTAGCTTTCCTATTTGTCTATATATATTTTTTTGTTGATTCAGGGAAATCGTTTATATAATACCACCCTGTGTATGAGGCAAGGTGGTTATGTTCGACTCCCTAAAATTTGTATACCCACTTAAACCCTGGAGTGTTCCTTCTTATTGGTGGTGTTGGGTCACAGGGAAGGCAGGGGTTCAACTTCTACGACCCAACAAGCGTTGCCCACGATAGACTCGACTCTAGGGTTTATATCAACAGTCTATACAACTAATATATAAATCTAAAGAATTTGTTTGTTTGTTTGGTTAAACGCACTTATCTCAAGAACTGAATCTGAATTGTAAAATTCTTTTTGTGTTGCATAGTCCATTTATCGAGGAAGTCTATAGGCTACATAACATCACGCTACTACCCAGGAGAGCAGAGCAGTAATCATAAATGTCAACAAACCGGGGAAATTTTCATACATTATTGTAATAGAAATAAGTGACGGGAATGAATGGGTTCGACAGAGATTCAAAGTAGGTCGCGGGTAAAGCCGCGGAGCTCAGCTAGTATTAGCCGACGACACTTTAAACCCCAAAAGTCTATTTTTATAAATTTAATAATGTACCTTTATTTCCACAACACAAACACTACAACCCTTTTTAGTGTTACATAAATCTTTACCTCCCATATATAATAGAAGAGAAATGACACGTACATTTTGAACGTTTTTGCCAACCTCAGCTCCTCGTGTGCGGCGTAAAGTAATGGTTGCGGTGCCTGTCATACACAGCCGCCTGTTAGGTACCTACATAAATTTCGAGATCATAAATAGAACACTACCAGCGAATAAAGGTATATTGAAGTAGTTTGGACATTTAATGAATATAATTCGTTCTAAAGGCCCAAACTAGCTGAATCCGAAAACAGATTTTTTTATACCATTGAGGTGGCAGACAAACATACGGTCCAAATGATGGAAATTGGTCACCGTAGCCTATCGACGTTTGCAACACTAGAGGTGCTCGTGCTGCTTACTCTGTGCAACCCTTCTAAGCGGAGTACCCGTCTACAGTATGGGGTTCTTTAAAAGAGAACCCAATACTGTAGACGTTTTGAGAAAACCAGGTAGTTCATTCCACAATGTAAGCTTACGCGAAAGAAAGCTCCCTATTGGACCTTCCTGTATAATATATATTTGGCGGGAAAGATGGGAAAAGTCGTGTCAGTTCTTTCAGTGGTGTCACGGGGAGTGTTTTTTTTTATCTTTACTTATTTATAGAGGGTTTGATTAAGGGAGCGTCTTAATATTACGGGGAAAGAAGGTGATTTCCCATGACAAACATTCCCGTAGGCGCTATTAAGGCGAAAAATTAATTTTCCCATGACAGTAGTAGTAAATAACTATGATATTCTTCAGACCAAAACAAGTCCATGCCAAAACTTACTCATTATCGATCTATTGAGTTCATACAACGTGAAAGACCGACAAACAAACAAAAAGCCTCTCCAAATTCAAGGACACAAAGTGACAGTCTTTATTTGAAAACCGTTCTTCATATGACAAGATTGAAATAAGAGATCGTCCAAACTGTGGGAAAGGACACATTAAGTTGGGGTCAAAATACAACAAACACATTAAGGACACTTGGAACGGACGGAGAGTGGCACACAGCACTACATACACCGTAGGCTAAAATATTAAAGGATGATATATTTTCCGATATTATTTTAAAAGCGCTTGTGTTCTCTAAACGATCATTGCATTTAGCAACTTTCGCTATGGCTGTTCACGGATGGATGACCACTTTGTGGTATTTACATTTGCGAGAGTTTCCGTGCTTCGGAAGGCACGTTAAGCCGTTGGTCCCGGTTGCCAGTAACATGGCAGTCGTTAAGTCAAGTTGAAGGCCTTATGGGCGGTTTGATAATTTTCGACAGCAGGTAGCCACAACCTGCGTCTGTATATTTCAACACGGCAATGGGCTCACCACCTATTACGTGGGACAGGAATACTAATAGTGAAAAGTGGGCATATATTATGCCTCTGCCACCCCTACGGGGATATGGCGTGATAGATAAATATATATGATTGAAGCGTTACACCGGGTTACATCAGAAAAGCTTACTTTTGGGCCCAGGTACCGCTTTAATGATCAAAAATGTTAATTTAGGTTAATGACATTTTTCTGAGTAAGCAGCTGCCATTAGATCTAAACATAACTAAGAAATTCTAGAACCAGTGACAGTTTATATATACTAAATTTTATGAAGACTATCGGATAAATTAAAAAAACTATAATTATATTTGTGAAACAGTATACAATTTTATCACTATTAATCTCTTTGATTTGGACCCAGAAACTGATATTAGGTTTTTCCATGGCAAATCGTAGGATACCAGGGCAAAAGCTCTAGACAAGTCGAGGAAATCAGTCAAAAACTGGCGAATCTCGCTCTGTATAAGTAGCTAACGAAGCGATTGAGGTACAAAACATCACTTATTTTCGAAAGACCAATACGAAAACCAATGTATATAAAGTGATGAAAAGGAAAATTGAAATTATCTGATATTCCAATTCAAAAAACAGATTTTTTGAATTGTATTCAGGGTGTCCATTCTTTTTTCTTTGTATTTTATAAGAAAGTATGCTTTACTACATACCCCTAAAAGTCAAATATCACACACATAATAATACATTGACTTTGTTCATTTTCCTAATTGCTTCCAGACTCTAAGACAATTATCTCAACCTTTATTAGATAAGGGCCTATCCATCTAGTTGATGGAAGTTTTCCTGGTCCTTTGTTTTTGTACGAGCATTTGTTTTTAGTTATAAAGAATGTAAGCAGACTAGGCTAATGATTTGTTGCTGATTAAAGCTACTTAATATGTATCTTAGCCAAATATTTCTTTACACACCAATAGCAGCATTATATACTAGGTGACCCCCACTTCCTCCATATATACTTCACACCTACTTAATACCGTCGCATTTTGCCGGATTTGTCGACATTTATAGCTACTCCTCTCCAGCTCCGCTGTCCAGGGTAGTAGTGTGATGATATATAGCCTATATATAGCCTTTCTCGATAAATGGGCTTTCTAATTAAAAATAATTTTCAAATCCGACCTTTAGTTCCTGAGATTAGCGCGTTTAACCAAACAAACAAACTCTTAAGCTTTATAATTTTAACATAGATTCAATATAAAATATCACTGCGGAGTCATGTTTGGTTTTGACACAGCATTGAACTAGTGTGTATCATCTCACTGCTAGCGATAGACAGGGTATTTAGACTCACACTTTACGTACGGTAAGGTAGAATGAACTCCCGGCCTGGGTTTTCCCAACCCCCTTTTGTGTGTGGCACCTCTGGTGTTACAAACGTCCATTGGCTACAGTGACCACTTTTCAACAGGTGGTTGTAGGCTTGTCTTCCTTGTTTTGTGGTGCGAGGTTAGAAAAAAGAGAGACAAAAACGGATTTAGTTATTGAAACAATAATATAATTGATGTATTTAATATGGAAATTTATTTAGCCTCGAGTGGGTCGCTACCTACTTCTCACTTGCATGGTAAGCTACTTGAACAACTAAACTACAAAGGATAATCGAAAGTGACGAATTTTTTCACCTCCTCCGTCTTAAAGCGACAAAGGACCACTTTAAATTTATTTTAAATACACTAATTACTGTTCAGCTTTTACATGAGGTTGAGCTTTTACGTTAACTTTTGGAACTCCTCTCGGTTCTGCATCAAATGGAAGAGCTCCCCTGCACTGTGGATATTTCGCTTTCCAACTCGTCGTTTCCCATCAATTTTGCCTATCGTTTGTGTCTCAGCACTCATGTGGTGATTAAGCGTCGTAAAGTTGCATATCTGGGTCATCCAGATATGCAACTTTATCACCTGTAGCAGTTGTCGGGTTTTGCCGACGCGTTGTAATACTATCTCATTCAAGATCTTGTGCGTCCACAATATTCGGAGCATACGTCTATAGCACCACATCTCAAAATCTTCAAGGCCTTTTTATGGTGTCCTCTTTGAAAGTTCAAGTTTCACATCCACACAATATCAATAGCCAGACGTAACAAAGAAGAAGCCAAGATAAGATAGTGAATTCAAATAAAACAATATGTTGGCAGGATCAAACCTCGCCCTGTATCTTAATTAACATTGAAGGTCTAGTTGTATACCTATCTCGTGTATAGATCTATATTAATTACATCCAAGAAGTCTAATTTAATTAATTTGTTTCTATTAAGTTACACCATCGTTTTCCAGGGAATGTATACCGATGTATTTTTAAGCAAAGCGATTGAAATGTTTTTAAGCATCAAAATCATAAATATCTGTGAAATGATAATCATCATCATCAGTTCAACCAATTGACGCTCACTTCTCATTCAATTTTGAATAACCACTAAAGTTTTACATTTATTGAAACAGTAGAAGTCGTTTCTTCATCAACATATAATTAAGCTGGTGATTTTCAAATACTTGAAGAGATCTTAGAAAGAAATTAAAGAAAAAAGAAAAGATTTATGACCTACGATCCATACCAATAAAAACACAATATTTACTAAAACCATTTTGTACAATTCAAAGAATTGAATTCAAAATTCTAATCCCAAAACCTTTGAGAATACCCGCCAAATTTACAAATAAATACTTTTGTTTTTCGAAAAATACAAGTGTTTTCTTTATGTTCAAAAGGTATTGTGTTGCAAGTTCCACCAAGTGCCATCAATCAACAGTATAACAACACATAGCACCTTTCTTCTTAGAATAGGTTAATATTTGAACGATATCAGCGATCGAGGTAGACTCGTAACTTTACTCCAGTTTACTCCTAAGATTGATGGGAACTCATCCATCTAGACGTTTGTTGTTTCCAATGATAACAAATCAATCGATTTCTAGAGTATACAAGGTAGATTTATGAGAAAGGGCGGTAAAGGCAGGCAACCTTAACCGCTATAGTTACTAGTAAACATTCTCAGAAGAAAGATTTAAAAAAAATTACCACTAACTCTTCTTGAAAATCTACTTTGTATTTTTAGTTGTCTAATTGAATCGGGCGTTACATGGCGGAAATTCATCGTGGAACGATAATAAAGGAGGGAAGGAGGATCCCACCACACACCCTCGATTCGAATCTTGCAAAAGTTTTGACAACCTGTACGGTAAGGTTTCCTTTTACCTATCCTACATCCCTTTCCTTGAGGAGTTCGGTTCGTCATTCCTCCATTACAATTAGTAGAGGTTATCCTTGACCATTGTGCGTTAGAATTGACGAATCGAGGGTGTGTGGTGGTATTCTCCTCCCCTCCTTTATTACCTTATCCTTTATTTACCGTACTGGGGCAAAATATGATTTTTAATTATTATTCCGCGGGAATGCCGGCCGCAATCGTATCCCGCAGGAATACTTAGCGAGTTTCGGAGGCCTGCCCAAACTTGGAATTACCTTCTTAACTATTTAATAGATCACAGAAATATTTGTTTAGACCCGGGAATCGAACATGAGACATGGAATCAGCACGGCAGCCGCATACACTTACCACTACGCCACAGAGGCAGTCGAAATAGACAAAACGGTTACCTTATTACTAAAGAAACGGTTTTACTCACGTGTAAGTTTCGGGATAGCCCGACTAGTTTCGAACCTAACGGAGGTCCCTTTTCAAGAGGAGCGTCAAGCTACAGTGCCAGCGTAGCCTCGGGACCACGACAGGTGCAACCCTGTCGAAATGTCAAGGAATAAAAAGGTATACTAACCTTTTAGTTGTAATATAGTGCCGCGCGAAATCCCGTTCAATACAAAATTATTGTATAAAAACAACAAAAAAATAAAATACAAAATTGATCTCGTGCCAGATGTACACCACAACTGAGCAGAATTAAAATATAACTGCCAACTACATAAAGCCTTTTTTTATAGTATTTATTGCAATCTTGTTGCACCCCATTACCCTATAAACGTAATTATTACAAAAATAAAATTTTTACCCCTGCCTGATTTTTTGATATTTATACTGCTGTCTTCCCTTCCCTTAGGGATTTGTGTGATGATATTGGGGATCCTTTCTCGATGACTGAATTATGCATCATTAATTAAAGCGAATCTTCTTTATAGACGTTGAGAGAAATTTTAAAGCTGTAAAAAAATCGTCACGATATTCGGTTACGCGCCATGTTGCTTTGAAGTGAAACTTCTTTATCATAAGTTAAACTTTCTTATCGACGTATGAGAGAAATTTTATAGCGGTAAAAAAATGAGTAAAGAAGTTTCACTTCTTACCTGTGTACTCTGGTACATACACATTTTTTTAATTCTAAACCATTATTGCTAAGATTAAACAAAGAATCTTTTTTAGCTTTTTAATAATACGAGCTGATATCCGCAGCTTCGCTCGCATGGTAAAGTTTTTCCGTACCTGTTTCCCACAAGCTATCTTTAAAACATAGACATAATGCCGTGTCGAACCTTTCAGATGACCTACATATTAAGATTAACACAATTCCAGCATACATTATTTTGTTATACCACAAAGGGTTTAGGCAGCGTTTTCGTAATGGCTGGAAAACCCGCGCAGTAATTTTTGTGTTTATCAAGAACAGTAAGTCAGACTCGGCAAAGGACTTTCTTTTATAATATGTAGTGACGAACAACTGGTTTACACGCGGGCAATGTAGAAACCAGTATGCAATAAAATTTATCTTCATTTTAATCTTCCTCGTGAAGCAATCTATCTATTGTTAAAAACTGCATAAAAGTCCGTTGGTCTAAGCGAACAAACAGCGAAAACTACTTAATTTTATACTATGTCAAGATTTATACATAATATCACAAAATAAACCACACAATATTAACACAAGCTACGCTGCGAATTAATTCTACGCCGTAGCTCGTAGCGTCTCGTAGCCGGGCTCAGGTAGGTAAGCTTCACTCATTATTCTTGAGAAATGAACGTATACGCCCTAATATACTAATGTGGGGCGAGATTCACACGAAATTATGATTTACTTGACATATAATATAAGTAGGGCAAGCTGGTGGGAGGTATACACTCACAAACCATTAAGACGATGTAAAAGCACACACGCGCTTTAATTAAAAGATAAATTATTTTAGCTATAAGGAGTAAGAGAGACAAAATCCTAAGATACAGTGGATTGCAAAATATGACCAATGAAATGAAATGACTTGGGATGGTTGAACCAATGAATTCTTAAGCGATAAATTTTCGGATTAGATTTATCAAACAAATACATACGGTGAAATGTGAGTGTATGTTAGGCCTCTGCCTATCCCTTCGAGGATAAAGGCGTACTAATTAGTATGTATGTATGTATGTATGAATTTATGAAGAAAGATTTCAGTAATGAGATGAATTTACATTATTTGCATATATAATGTATGCATGGATTGCGAAGGATGGCGATTTATATTTTTTGACTACCTCGTCAAGGATACAGCGTGAAGATGAGAGAGCTCTTGGGTCATATCCAGCTGCTAATCAACACTTCGATGGGGAATGTGGCCGGAGATGTTGTGGGAGTTTGAATGTGTTGTGTACACGTCAATAAAAGGCAGAGATCCGGTAACGACTGCTTTATTAGAAATTTTACATCAACCGCGCACAATATCAAAGTACCGACATAACAGAATGGTCAGCTCCTGTAACCAATTGAAGTTATTGACATAGGTGCCAGGGGACCTCCGATTAAATTAATTGTGTGTGTACCAGTTATGAAAAAAAAAACTGAAAAAAGACAATTTTTTACAGTTACATATTAAATTTCTCTCAAACGTCGATAAAGACGTTTCATTTATGATAAAGAAGTTACACTTCAAAACAACATGGTGCGTAACTGAAAAACGTGATGATTTTTTTTGTTAGCTATAATATTTCTCTCAACGTCGATAAAGAAGTTTCACTTCAAAATCGTCAAATATATAAGTAACAATACTTATACTGACATATCAGATATCGACCGAGATAGCACACGGCGAGTTGGCACCCGGCCGCGCCAGGGCGTCTCGTCGGCTCGTCGGCTGAGCGTCGCTGTTCCGCTGCCAGCTATGTGAGTAAACATTGCTAGGTGAGTATTTAGAAAATAAGACTTCTGTGGGATTTAGGGTTCCTTGGTAGTGTATACGGGTGCTGTTGCTTTCAACTTTAAGTCCCGGGCACAAAATATATTTTTTTTCTATGTATAATATGCTTGTCAGATGTTTATATCCTGTTTCACATTTTTTTTTATAGTTCAAATATTTTTTGTTATGATATATTTTTTTAAACCTTTATATAAAACGTCGCCGGAAAGCTCTACGAGTTTCAGTCAAAGGAGCAGGCCGGGTTTTGATAAGGTTTTATTACCGTGGACCACATTCATACTATCAGGCAGACTGTACAGAAGTCGAAAGACTACAATCAGCCTCTGTGTATGGCTTTTGTGGACTACGAAAAAGCTTTCGAGTCTATCGAAACCTGGGCTGCCCTGGATGCTCTGCAACCATATCGCATTGATTGGCGATATATCGAGGTGTTGAGAAGCTTGTACATTACCGCTACCATGGCAGTCTAACTCGCCAACGCACTTGAAGACTTCTTTAAGACGCTGGACTGTGAGGCAAGGGGCGTGAACATAAACGGCAACTTCATGTTACATCTTTGGTTTGCCGTCGATATCGTTTTGGAAGAGGAAACGCTGGAACAGTTCAGCGGAGCATCTCTTCGTGTTGGTCTCGGCATGAACTTGGACAAAACCAAGGTCTATATGCAATATCAATGACATGCTGTCCATTGACGGCATTCATTGCTATGCAGATGATAGTACTGGTGACACTTATTACACGGGTCGCTCCAATATCCCCCGGTCTGCAGCGGAAGAAAGTCGTGAACCGTGGGGTGTCCGATTAGGGTACACAAAATTTTGTCCAATTTAACCCTACCAAGACTCAAGCTTGTGCATTCATCGCTAAAAAAGTCCCATTTATTGTAGCGCCGCAATGCCAGGGCACACCTCTCTCCATCTCTACTAGTATTGGGATCCTTGGTGTTGAGATCTCTAGTGACGTCCAATACCGAAGTCATTTAGAGGACAAGGCGAAGCTGGCGTCTAAAAAGCTTGGCGTGCTCACCAGAGCGCGGCAGTACTTCACTGCGGAGCAAACACTGCTCCTCTATAAGTCGCAAGTGCGGCCACACATGGAGTACTGCTGTCACCTTTGGGTTGGTGCACCTGAATACCAGCTTCGACCTTTTGACTCGGTAGAAGGGCGTGCTATGAGAATTGTTAACGATCCTCTACTAGCAGGCGGTGTTGAACTCCGTCGTGACTCCGTCTAACGAATTGTTTGACATGATGCCAACGGCTACCTTCTATCATCGTACCGCTCGCCATAGACAGGGTGTTCACCCTCACACTTTGCGCCCGGAGCGCTCACATAGGGTTAGGTCCGATAAAGGCTTTATTTCGCGTACGCTTAGGTTTTGGAATGAGCTCCCTGCCTGGGTTTTCCCAAACGTCTACAGTATGGGGTTCTTCAAAAGGGGTCTTAGAAGGTTTTTAAAGGGTCAGCCACCTCAGTGGTATAAAAAAAGAAAAAAAAGGTCATGTTCAATGATCACGTAACGCCGGGACCAATATACGTAGAAGGATCGAGACTCGAAGCTGTCCAGGAATATACCTTGGGCAGATTATCCAACTTGAAAAAATTAAACTTACCGTGGGGCTAGTCTGCCCGGAAAGTTGAACAACGAGCTATGTAGCGCTATGCTCGAAGTGTCTCTAGGGGATAAAGTACGAAACGAAGTTATCCGTCGAAGAACCAGAGTGGTCGACATAACTCGCTGAGTAAGCACGTTACGTGGCAATGGGCTGAACACATCTGTAGAAGAACCGATGGCCGTTGGAGCAAACGACTTCTGGAGTAGAGACCGCGACTTGGCCAACGTACAGTAGGACGACCCCCTGCCAAATGGACCGGCGACCTGGAAAAGGTCGCATGGAGGGACTGAATGCGGAAAGCGCAAGACCGTGTGTTGTGGCGTTAATTGGGAGAGGCCTACGTCCAGCAGGGGAATGCCATAGGATGATTTGATTGATTGATTGATAAATAAAACCGTAAACGTAAACGATAAAAAAAAAATTGAATATAGAGGGAAATCACTTTATTTACTTAAATTATTCTCAGCAAACCCTTTAAATCTATACCTATATTGTAGCAGTGCATTAAAAAGTTGTATTTAAATGACATTACATAGATAACCACGTATTGTCATACAAACTAAACGTGTGTACAAAATTTCAGCCATCGGCTTCAAAATTGAGTTGCAAGATTCGCACTGTAGAAACATACAAACAGGGTAATTCAGTAGAAAGTTTGTAAAAATGTCAAACACTTAACAGTTCATTAACCAGCAATGTAAATTTATACCAGTATAGTCTTATATAAGGTACGCTGTCTAGTGTGGCGGGGCTTCATAGACGCGTAATAATGTTTATTTGTCATTTTACGCTAGTAGGGTTTTTCAAGTGCACAATTTCTTTTTCTTATATGTATACCTTTATTTAATTATAATATTCGTAACTTTACCAACCCATTTAAAAAAAAACGGTTCGTTTACCACTGGTGTTTTTTTTTTAAATCATATTCATTTATTGCGCTATCGTACACAAACATGTCAATTTATAAAAACTATTTATATAGACGAATTTAACAAGAATTCAGAGGGTCAAAGTTTATTGTTTATAACACTGTAGCCAGTACATAGATACTGAACTGATTAAAGCTACTTTTTTAAATTATTTGGAACATGTACTGCAGATGATATGATATGGTATGATATATACACATGGTTAAACACCAGCTTAGAACCCTGGCACCCACCACGGTAAGATTTAACTTGAGTTGTAACAATCATATATAAAAATCCGCATGGACTTCATGTCGCTGGTACCCACCACACCGAGTGCAATGAGCCCCCACACAGCGTCCAATCTTTTTACATTCAAAACTTGTACAAAACTAGGAGACTGTCGACAGATTGGTAGCGTCAACGTACAGCTTTTTATACGCCCGGGTGTTCAGCGAGTAAACGCTCATGTCTTTTTTGTAAAATGGCTTCGAAGGACATAACATTTTCAAAAACATATTCTGGAACAATATAAATAAAGTTCATTATGCTACACTGCATGCACAAGCTACAAGGCATATTGTGAAGCGACTATTATGCAAGTTTGCAATGAACAGTGGGTCTTAAGATCTTTATATCTTTATCCACGTTTTCCCCACCTTCAGCTTGAAGGGTAAACGTGGACCGCATGTTGTGGCTGTGACCTGTCGCCATTTTATCCTCTCAGCATTGATCCGATGTGTTATGTCGTGGTTGATCTCCCCATTGCTCTGGACAAGTGACCCCAGTTACCTAAACTCTGAGCACACAGGTAAAGGTCTACCGTCAAGAGATGCGGCGACAGAACTGGAGAGATCGCCAAAATCGCAAAACTGATACTAAATAAATATATTTTTTTATTTTTTTTTAAACCCTTACATCTATATTAATGCTATAATATGTTCTTTACCTTAACCAAATTTCTCTACCCAAGGGCTGTTGATTAAGTTCGCTTTTAGTAATAAACTCACGTGTACTGCTTCCCGTATGTGATATATGCAAAAAAATTATCCACCTGGCGTTTAATATAGCCACAGAACAAGGCCCTACTAGAAATGCCTTACTGTATATATTTCATACAAACCAAATTTATAAGACACATAGGGGTATTTTTATAACCAATTACACCTTTATCGCCGAAGGGGTGGCAGAGGCATATTATACGCCCACATTTCACCGTGTGCATTCTTGTCCCACGTAATAGGTGAGCTCATTACCCTGTTGAAATAGACTCAATTTGTGGCTACGGCCGCTCATAAAGCCTTCAACTTGGCCTAACGCCTACCATGTTACTGGCAACCGGGACCGACGTCTTAACGTGCCTTTTGAAGTACGGAAACGCTTGTAAATGGAAATACCACAAAGTACCTTTTACCTTTAACTCGCAGAGCCTTACGCAGCAAGCGATTGAGCCCTAAGTTATATGCCAAATTTGGGACAATTCCATTCAACGATTTGAGCTATTTGTTGGAAAATCAGTCAAGGTAAATCCTACTTCTTAATCTTAATAATATTATATATGCGAAAGTTTGTATGGATGTTTGTTATCTTAAACTACTGAATAGATTTTAATGAAACTTTACAATAATTTAGCTTATACATCAGAATAACACATAGGCTACTTTTTATCCCGGGAACAAGTTCCTGTGGGAAACAGGAACGGAAAGACTTCTCTACGCAGGCGAAGCCGCGGGCGTCAACTAGTATATTATAAATGCGAAAGTTTGTAAGAATGGATGTTTGTTACTCTTTCACGTAAAAACTAACGAATGGATTTTAATGAAACTACAATATTATAGCTTATACATCAGAATATCACATAGGCACTTTTTTTCCTGGAACAAGTCCCTTTGGGAAGTGGGAACGGGAAAACTTCTCTACGCGGGTGAAGCCGGCAGGCGGGCATCAACTAGTAATTTTATATGTTTTTCCGAGAAATGCTGAATCACAAAGTGATTGGTACATTTAGCCCACAGGGTTCCACAAGTCGATACGGCATAATACCGTTTATTGCGCAGAGAGCACGTACAATATGGAGACTGTTCGAGTACAAACAATAATTACTAACAGATAACAACAGACAGATGTAACAGAAGGATCTGTTCAGGCGTTTGAAGGTCATTCATTTCTTAATTGATAAAGGAATCTCAGTAATGATCGGAGTTTCAATTGATTTTGGATTTTATTTTTTAAGTCTTAATTTTGTTTAATATAGGGTGGTAATTTTAGATAATATTTTAAAAGTATATATATTATTGTATATTTGGGTGGGAAACGACTGATGAAAAATTATTGTGCGAAAGTAGAGGGTAGGAGTCAGGGTATATTGAGACTTACATAATTATATGATGAATAAGGCAATTCGATTAATGAATCTGCAGGAAGTGAAAGAAGTATGTATGGCTAGCGAAGCCTGGTGATCTGTCCTCTCTGACTACCCTGTCAGAGATACGGCGTAAAGATAGTTTATTTATATATTGTTCAAAAAAGACAACCTGCTTCTATTGCGCTTGATTCGCGAAGGGTTCAAGTGAATAAAAATTTTGATGATGATGATGAGATTTGGATGAAAGATGCGGGTTAAGTTTAATCGGGTATAATCTAAACGATTGTCGATTATTACTTATATAGGTCTTGAAATTAATAATAATATGCTGCATGGGCAATGATCCAAAACACAACGTTTTCTATCTTAATACTAGCTAATGCCTGCAGCTTTGCCTGCGTAGTGAAGTTAATATGTTAAATAAATAAAATAAATAAATAAATATCCATCACGCCTTTTCCCCGAAGGGGTAGCAGAGGCATATTATATGCCCACTTTTCACCGTGTAGATTTCTGTCCCACGTAATAGGTGGTGAGCCCATTGCCGTGTTGAAATAGACAGACGCAGGTTGTGACTACCTGCTGTTGAAATTTTTCATGCCGCCCATAAGGCATTCAACCAGGCTTAACGACTGCCATTTTATTGGCAACCGGGACCAACGGCTTAACGTGCCTTCCGAAGCACGGGAACGCTCGCAAATGTAAATGCCACAAAGTGGTCACCCATCCGAGGACCAGCCATAGTGAAAGTTGCGTAACTCAATGATCGTTTACAAAACACTAGACCGCTGGGCGAGCGCTTCGTTAATATGTTATAGTTATGTAATTAAGCTAGTATGTTGTACCCTTGATCGATAGACATATGCCATTGCGGACCTTTCTCAAGACCTACATAGGATACACAATTCCACCATACGTTATTTTTATCTCAAAGGGTTTAGGCAGCGTTTTCGTTGAAAGCTCCCAGACGGCTTATTTTTTCCGACACCTCCAACAAATATCGTTATATTTTAGCCAATGTATGCAAAAACTCAACAAGCTATATACTATCTTTCTCGACTACTACTCCATTCATTGGTGAAAACAAAATAAAAACCACCGTAGTAGTTTTTGAGAAAGAAGCGGCGGAAGACTTTATGTAAAAAATGTAGTGATATTCTAAAACTGAATACGTAAGTAGTAGACCAAAAATGGGCTGATCTGGTTGATTAATAGATATTTGAAAAAAGAAAAACAAATGTCCCACAATATATTCTATGTCAAAACTGATTTGCGATGTTATATGGAAGTGTATTCCGTGTGGTACTTTTTATAAATAACTTGTTATAAGTAAGCTTTTCTGAATGAAATTCACAGTATTACAATATAGACAATAACCGTAAAACGTTATGTAAAAAAACCGGACAAGCGCGAGTCGGACACAACAAGGGTTCCGTACAAAAAAAATTTGTGTACCAGAGTACAGAAGTAAGAGGTGAAACATCTTTACGACATATAGTTTTTGTACTATTTACAACTTCACGAAAATTGTGTAGATAAGGCTTACGCATACCTCAAAACAACATGGCGCGTAACCGAAAAACGTGACGGATTTCTTTTTACAGCTATAAAATTTCTCTCATACGTCGATAAAGAAGTTTAAATTGAAAAAAATTGGTAGGTACATTAACAATTTCCACTTGAATGAAATGAAATAAAAAATCTTTATTTATGTAGGTCACAAAGTAACACTTATGAACGTCAAGATCATTTACTGCCAGATTCGCAACGCAATAGGTAGAGCCTGTTGAATATTGTTATGATTTAATTACAAATATAAAATTCCAGATTTTTCTTTATACTTGTAGTATATGAGTATATTAGTTGTCTAATTTCATAGTATTGGGAAATAACCTATAAATTTTAATAACTTCCAAATTGCTGTAATATATTTTATAATTTTTCAGACAAGGAACTGTTCTCTTGAGTATATGGTTTTAACTCCAACTCGATACCTTCACGTGTAAAATAGTCTTGACAAACAGACGGACAATAAATTGATCCTATAAGGGTTCCGTATTTTCCTTTTGAGGTTCAGAACCATAAATCCAACCTAAAATGTATCTAACTTTCTAAAGAAATAGGCATCTGTGCTAATTGGCTGTCTGCCATTTCACTAGTTAAATAAATACTTGGCATGAAAAAATATAATCTGAAACTTATTCTTCCCGATATCAAAGTTAGGTCAAGCTTAAACACGTAGGTCATCGACCTGATTTTCTAGAACCTTCTATACCGCATTGGCATCATAGTACATGCGGTTATGGTATAGTCACAGTACCTAAGTTACAAGACACACTTTCATTTTATTATTAACTAGCTGACCCGCCCGGCTTCGCCCGTGACGAACTTCGAACCCCGTGGCATGCATTTAATCCCGTCGTTTATTAATTTCACGATAATGTATGAACATTTTCCAAATTACTTGATTACTTCTCCGCTCTTAAGTACTACGCCCGCGCCCGAACGGCCACACGGTTACGCGGTTACACGAAATTAATTTATTTGCTCATTTTTTGATATTGCCATATCGCCTAAGATATTCATTTAATTTGCAAAGTGAAAAGGGACAAAATAATCTTCATAAAATGCTGAAGCCAACTAACATATTAAAAATGATAAGCATTAATAATGTTTTTGTGCAAATAGCCTTTAAATTACCGCTTTTTTATTGCTGTTTATTTTTAAGTATTAAAATGGATATAGTACGGTATCCTTAAGAGATAGACATATACCGTCGCGGACTTTTTTGTAGACCTATATTAGATACACTATTTGTTATTTTGTTATATCTCAAAGGGTTTAGGCAGGGTTTTCGTTAAAAAGCTCCCAGAAGGCTCATTTTTTTATGACACCGCCAACATATATCGTTATAATTAAGTTAATGTATACAAAAACTTAACAAAATATATATATATAAACCTTCTATAAGAATCACTCCATCTATTATAAAAACTGCATCGAAATTCGTTGCGTAGTTTTAAAGATCTAAGCATACATAGGGACAGACAGCGAAAACCGCGTTTGTTTTATCATATGTAGAGATTTATTTACTGCCTCGGTGGCGCAGTGGTATTGTATGCGACCGCCGCGACTGAGGTCCCGGGTTCCATTCCCGGATCGGAAAAATATTTATGTGATCCACAAATGTTTGTTTCGGAGTTTGGGTGTTTTTTATGTATAATATTTAGAAATATATAAGTATGTTTATCAGTCGTCTAGAATCCATAACACAAGCTTATACTTTCTTTGGGCTAGACGACGGTGTGTAAAAAAAATGTCCCATAATTACTTACTTAGACATCAGTCACGCTTTTATCCTGGAAGGGGTGGCAGAGGCATACTATACGACAACATAACCATTTTATTCCATGTAACAGTGGTGGTGATTCCCTTGCTGTGATGAAATAGACAGTACAGGTTGTGACGACGTGCTGTTGTAATTTTTCAAGCCGCCAATAATGCTTTCATCTTGGCATAACGACTGCCATGTTACTGGCAACCGGGACGAACGGCTTAATGTGGCTTAACTACTCATATAAAAAAAGCTTCGAAAAATTTAAAAAAAAATGTGGGTACTCGAGCTACGCGAGTGAAACCGCGGGGCGTCCGCTAGTAATTTTATAAAGAGAAAAGATTTGTAAGTTAGTTTGTAATGTATATATAGGCTCAGACTCTACTAGGCCGATTTTAAAAATTCTTTTGATTTTGAAACTACATCCTTCGTGAGTAACATAGGCTATATTGGATTTTCAAAATGCTCAAGGTTCCGTACGAAATTTCAAATAGGAAAACTTAACCACGCGGGCGAAGCAGCGGGCATTAGCTAGTTTTAATTACACTTGAAATATACCTACCTAACATTTTTTAGACTCTAGATTTTATCAGTATAATCGACGTAATTATTACTGTCATTTCCGATGGATTCATTATTTCAAACAACACACTGTCAATAGTAGACTTTTTTATACCACTGAGTTGGCAGACAAGCATACAGTCCACCTGATGGAAAGTGGTCACCGTAGTCTATTGACGTTTGCATCATCAGAAGTGCGTCACTTGCCCTGCCGACCCTTCATAAACCTTCTAAGACCCCTTTTAAAGAACCCCACATTGTAGAATTTTAGGAAAACAGAAAGTTCATTTCACAATCCTAGCGTTACATGACATGCATATTCTTTACATTTCCTACAGTAATGCCATAATTTCAAATACTACACTGTTATTATTAATCTATCTTCACGCTGTATCCCTTACAGGGTAGTCAAAGAGGACAGATTGCCAGGCTTCGCGATCCATGCATACTTCTTTCGCTTCTTGTAGATTCATTAATCGCTTCATACATGCACGTCTGGGTATCCGAGTACTTTTTTTGTCATTATTAATCACATCAATATTACTATCACTGACCGGAGGACTTTGTGGGTTAGTAATAGTACTTAGTCAAACGATTCAGACTCGACAAAATCAGATTCTAGACTACATACTAAGTAGAAAGAGGGAAGATTTCTATAGATATATACTTATCCTTAGTTCAAGATTATCTGCTTGTTGCATTTTTACTAGAAAAAACAGACCACTTATCTCCGAAGCATTTCTCTCTGAGAAAGTAATGGAAGCAACCCAGTTCTTGGAAAATATAGTTGCATATTTATAGTTTAATAATGAGGCTTTTACTTGGAGCGAAGTACGTGTAGCTTTTTATACTACGTACCTTAGTATTTACGGATCCAAGAAAATGTTTTACGTTATAAAGCAATCAACCTATTTTGTTTCACCTTACTGTAAATATGTTTAAAAATTATATTAGTAATTGGGATTTATCCCACCCGCATTTCCATTACTGTCCAACTTCCATTCTACCAAGTTTCAGTTCCATTACTACCAAGACCACAAAAAGTTACACCGAGCTCGATCTCGGTGAAGTCCCATGAGAAGTTAGAATGTCTTGGAAACCGCAACCAAATATAATCAGAGGATAATTTGAGAAAGTTGAAAAAAGAACGTAACGCCTCTTCCCTCCTTTGCAAAGCGGGAGACCTCGAAAGAGAAAAAGGGAAGCACCACGGTAATAGTATACTACAGTTCCTATGTGAGCTATGTTTGATTCCAGTAATATGTATGGCAGAAGCGTTTAAAAGCAACGAGATCCGCATAGTAAACTACTTCTAATGTTACTTCTTAATTATATTAGTAGGGCTCATACGAAGTGAAGTCAATGTCACTCACACTCTGCAAAGAGACGCTTTACTCTAATATACTTTACACCAACTAATCGTGTCACCTTTTACTTCTATAATTACACTAATTACTAAAGACGAATAGCAAGCAACACGCAAGCAACGATCCTGCGCCTTCCGCATCTAGTCCCTCCCTTAAACCTTTTCGATTCTGTCGTCGCTTCTTATGTTTTACAATACCATACGTTTGCCGACTCGTGGTTTCCACTCCAGAAATGATATTTGTCAATAGATTGAAACCCGTTGTCATTTTAACGCGCATTCTGCAAACTATTTTGACTACTCTGGGCGATGGTTCACGGATGACTGCAATAGGCTTGCTTCCAATTATATAGTACTACTACTATATATCGGTGTGTAATTCCACCCCCACCTATCTCCGAGAGAGAACAGCAGGTAGCCCCAACCTGCGTCTGTCTATTTCAACACGGCAATGGCCTCACCACGTGGGCAGGAATACACATGAAAAGTGGGCATATAATATACTGCCACCCCTTCTGGGATAAGGCGTGATAAATAAATAAATAAATAAAAATTAATTGTTAGATTGGATAAAATGTCACCTAACATAAACACCCCCTTCCGCATGAGAGGAGCATTTTCGCTCTATATACTTAAGGCTTGCGTGATACTCATCCATATAAGTTTAACATGCATGGCTACGAAACATACGGAAAAAGAACGATGTTGAATTTTAGCAACGCTATTTTTACTAGTGGTCGCCCATTGGTCGAAATTCAACCACATTATAAAAATCTATGTTTACATTTTGACAGATGGGCAGTAGTACCAGTATTCGTAAATCTCTTAATATTTTAAATAGGTTTTCTCTATTTATTCACGTCCTATCTTAAACGTAACGCCCTTTAAAAGCAGCAAAACGCTCAGTAGTAATATCAGTTAACTAGGTGGCCCTACCCTCCCCCCCCCCTCCCCCTCCCCCTCTCCCGTCGCACCAATTTAATCCCTTCGCTTATAAATTCTACAAGTTTGTCTAAAAATTAACCCGATTTGTCGATATCTATGACCACCAGCCAAATTTTAGATATTACGTGGGGGGGAGTCTCTCTGTTAACGGGTATCTCTGTTCTTACTTTTTTCAAGAGGGCAAAAAACCCATCAGGTTATTTTGGTCTACAATTTGAACGTAAGCTTTCTTGTTTCATTTGCATTTCCAAATAATATATAATGACTGGGCTATACAGAAATTCGAAATATGCCTTTGTCCAATAATGAATTCATCACAATAAAATACCAGTCATTTGTAGACGATTTCAATTTCCAGTAATAGTAATATATTTATTTATTATAAAGGTAAATCGCCTTTTGACCCATCTTCCGGTAACTTATACTCTAACCATGGCCTTATAGGCAATTCTTTCGTCGGTAGACTCCGACTTACTGAGACGGACGTCTTACGGGCCATAAAAAAATTTGACATTTCTAAGGGTGCTGGACTTGACTGCATTCCCCCTTTATTCGTGAAGAGATGTAGTTCAGCACTGTCCTTGCCCCTTAAACTCATATACAACCGATCCCTTGCAGATGGCGAGTTTCCGGAGGTGTGGAAAAAGGCAAGAATCTTACCTGCTTACAAGAAAGGAAATGAAGAGCTCGTTCAAAATTACCGCCCAATTTCCATTCTATCATGTTTCTCAAAACTGTTCGAGACTCTTGTATACCCTTTGTTATAAGGGTTAGCTGAACCTTATCTCTCGGCTCATCAGCATGGTTTTAGAGCAGGCCGTTCAGTAGAGTCTAATCTCGTTCCTTTTGTTTCGGATTTGTGTCGGCAGGTTGACAGGGGTTTGGAGGTTGATGCTATATACACCGACTTTAGTAGTGCATTCGATAAATTAGATCACAGGATCCTTGTCAAAAAACTAGGAAACTTTGGCGTGGGCCAAAGTTTCCTACTTCTCTTGCAATGGTTTAAATCTTATCTGAGAAATAGGCCACAAAGCGTCGAAATCTGTGGATTTACATCAAAAACATATTTTGCAGACTCTGGAGTTCCTCAGGGATCCCATTTAGGCCCGGTGCTCTTTTTGATTTTTATAAACGACATAACGAACCACATTGTTCACTCGAAATATGCACTGTATGCAGACGATTTAAAGATTTGTAGAATAATAACCAATTCCAATGATGTCTCGCTGCTCCAAAACGATCTTAATAATATTCTTATGTGGTGTAACATAAATCGAATGACACTCAACATAGATAACTGATTTTTCATAAAATACTGTAGAAAGAAAAAACCACTTGTGACTAAGTACAAGATAGGGAGCAAGAATTTAGTAGAGGTCAATGAAATTCGTGATCTAGGTGTAACGCTGGATAGCGAGTTAAAGTTTCAAGCTCACATTGACGCTACAGTAAAAAAAGCCGCGCAAATGCTGGGGTTTAATTCGATTGGATTTACCCAACAAAATACTAAAATTAGTCTATTTAATTCCCTAGTACGTAGTCGCCTCAAATTTGCTTGTGTTGTATGGAGCCCTTTCTATAGTGTTCACTCACAACGCGTTGAGAGCATACAAAGAGCCTTCTCCAGATACCTAGCTTTTCACGCTGCAAATTTTTCTCACAGAAATTCCTTTGAGCGTCGTCTACTGCTCTTCCATATGCAGAGCTTACGTGATCGAAGAAAAATGTTACACTTCTGTTTTCTACATTAAATTGTAAACGGTCGTGTAAATTCCATCGAAATGCTTGAAAACGTTTCACTATCCGTACCTCATAGTTATCCCAGGCACCCGATTTCCAAACCTCTTCACATACCATCAAGTAGAACAAATCTAGGCCTGCAGTCTCCTTTGGCACGAATATGCTCTGCTAAGTTATACATATCAGAAAATATAAAAAATATGTAAGTGCTGTAATATGTATAATGTGGATGTACTTTATATAAATAAATAAAATAAATAAATAATTAAATTGTACATGAACATAACAATGGCTACGTCAGCACGTCATGTTCAGGATAGCTGCAAATGCCATGGAGTATATATCCACATGTAGCTACGCATGAACAAACAGTATTTCGCTGTTATATCGGCACATGACGAGGACATATTGAAAGAATGATAAAATTGTGTTGACAGGCCATTAAAAATAATAGCTTTTGTGGTGCTATTTTTAATGGCCTGACATATTTTTATTTATTTATTAAACACTTTATTGTACGCCGAAACAGTATTATGATGTAGAAATTTGATACAAAAATAGCAATACAATTTTAAGTGAAATATATTTCTTTATTTCTCTGTTTTCATCCTAACCTGCCCAATTGCCACTAAACCCTATCTGGATTTGGGGTCTGGGGTTCAGTTTATTTGGTTGCTAGGAGCAGCTATCGTTAGGTTTTTAATCTGTCGACATTGTTTGGCGTGACTGCCGTCTGACCTACTAACCCCGGCATCGTTGCCTGGTCCGTTAGTCAGCAGGTGCACCGCTAGCTGGTGAGGTCGCATGGATCCCGGAGATCTAAACCCCTTACACACTAACTGGTTTGTTGGTCTAATGTTCAACATATCAATATTTACACTCACAGCTAAATCGGTGCTAGTGAGTTCAATTCCCACCCATGACTAATATTATTTTTGCAGCACGATGATTGCTTGACGCTAGGAATGCGTTTTAGCGCCGTCATCCTTGCGGGGGCAGCAGGAACAGTGTATGGGACTCTCGGCTACTAAGGGGCCGTCCCACTCACTAAACACTGCGGTGTTCCGCCTTCTTCCCAACCAGTTCACATGATATGTCTAAGGGCTGCTCGCAGTGACCCGACTATAGGAATACCCCAAGGTGAGGCTCGGTGGATGTAAGCTTAATTTAGGCTAGGAAGTGTTAAATCCGCGTTAACTAACTAAAAACTAACTATCTTCACGCTGTATCCCTGACGGGGTAGTCAGAGAGGACAGATCGCCAGGCTTCGCGATCCATGCATACTTCTTTCGCTTCTTCGAGATTCATCAATCGCTTCATACACGCACGTCTGGGTATCCGAGTACTTTTGACCTTTCCGTTTTTGAGCAATCTGCTCACGTGGTCTTCATATGTAAGTCTCGGCCTACCCTGACTCCTTCTACCCTCTACTTTTGAACAATATATATTCTTCGTCAATCGTTCCTCACTCATTCGTTGGACGTGTCTAAACCAACGGAGCACGCCCTTTTCCAGCTTAACGCTGACACTTTCATTCAAACCTGCCATATTGCGTATCACTTCGTTACGTATTCGGTCGGCCAAGGTAACGCGTAAATCCGCGTTGCTCACAAAAATACACTCCCAATTAGGGATATACTTAATATGTTTTTCAAACTATAAAATCAAACTGCTGTATGTTTTTTGCACACGTTATACATAAAAATATTATTCCTAACAAGGATTTTTTTTCAGTGGCCTAATTGATAAATGACACCTTTTTTGACGAAATCGGCCTAGCATCAGTTGCTAGGCCGATTTCGACAAAAAAAGACAGATACAGTCTTTAAAATAAAGAAAAATACCCTACCCACGTACATCTTGCACTGAAAAAAGCACTTGCCTCTGGCAATCGTGTAAAATAGTCAGTTTAATGGCCACAATCCCAGTTCGTCCACCGATATAGCCCTACAGCGGGCAAGAATCACCATTACCATGAACTTTAACCTTATGAGCGTGCCACCAGTAATTTCGCCATATTGCCACCGAATTTCGTAAAGAATTACGTAACTGTAGCGATTTGACACTATTACTGAAGCATGGTGTAAGGTTTTAAACAATACCAGCCACTGCGCTGAATATGCCTATAATAGTTATGATTGGTGTACCTAATTTAGAGTCAATAAAGCTAATATTTTGTATTAGGGCGAGAGTTGCAACGTCCATATGCTGCCATACTTACGGTTTACCCTTTTTACGCCACTGAAGTGGATGACAAGCATACCCACCTGATAGAAAGTTGTCACGTAGCCTATAGGCGTTGCGACACCAGAGGTGGTGCTGAGCTCACGCTATCGACCCTGTAAAACCTTTTATGACCTTTTGAAGAACCCATACTGTATAGGTTTGGGAAAACCCAGCAGGGAGTTCATTTCACGACCCTGCTCGAAAGGAAAACCCTACACCAAACGGTCACCGGAGTCCTAATAGTAAAAAAATGGTACAAATGGATTACTGAAATATGAGAACAGGGAGGAAGATTAGGTGGTAGTTTAGTAAATGTAAAATCCTTTTTAGAGGTCTCAGAGACCAGTCTCTGCTGCCTCTTCGGTGATAAAGGCGTGTGCTTCGGAGATAATGTATCTGTCTGTGGCATCATAACTTTCGAATGATGCACAATGTGAGATTTTTTTAAATATCGTCACCTCATTTACTAGGTGATGAAGGGCTCTCACTAAAATACAAGTCCTATTGACCTGATGTTTAGCATACTGTTATTTCGATAGAATTTCCACGACATGGTAACCTACAACTGCTACATCACTTGATGTAGCAGCAAGTTGTAGTAGATCGTCTGCGGGATACCTAACTTCTTAGAAAATTACAGCATTATACCAGATTTGTATGCGTAGGTTTCGAAACCGGCGTTCAACCGTCAGAAGATAGTCGCTTCTAACAATGCTTGTCTGCAAATAGCGACTCTTAGCAGTCAATCAGTAGGTATATGTAAACCCCACGCTTCAAGGTTGAGAACAACACGGGCGGGGCAGAGATGTCATCCTCATACCGTAGACACAATCGTGCCCAGAACCGAAAGAATCTGCAGGTCTTCTTTGCATCGCTCCATAAATGCATGGAACTCCGTGCAGGCGCACGTGTTTCTCTCCGCTTACAATCCTGGGTCTTTTTAGAGAAGCGTGAAAAGGAATATTTCGGGGCCGTCAACCTGAGGGTCGGTATAGGGGCCCTACCGGCTGGGATAGCTGCCCTCTATCACGGGTCGTCGTCTCTAATTTCAGTCAGATAAAAAAAAAATATGTTAGGTACAATCCTGGCTTTACTAATACAAGAAAAATCAATATGGTATTCTTTTATAAATATTTTTAGTGAAGTCTGGCGATCTGTCCTCTCTGACTACCCCGTCAGGGATACAGCGTGAAAATAATTAGTTATTTAGTTAATATTTTTAGTTAATCGCTTGGTCTTGACTTGAGTAAAATAGAAGATACAAAATTAGTGGTATTCGGAAAATACTTTACATCAAAAGGTGTTTCTCAGAGTGGAAGATAAGGAGTAATTTGATTTTACGCTTGAATGAACACTTTCAGTACCTAAACGTATGTCTTCACCTACTTTAACGCAAGGAGAAAACTCGAGGTTTTACCTATGTTCATTTGTTTTTACCGATGTTCATTGATTTGCAAATGCCCATTTTATAAATAGGTATGTACACGCGATCGCAAACCACTTCGATTATTTAATTATATTGTTTTCAGTTATATTTATTTATGATTTTAGGTTAGGTTAGGTTGTTAGGTTGCCAGTAAAATGGCAGTCGTTAAGCCTGGTTGAAAGCCTTACGGGCGACTTGAAAAATTTCAACAGCAGGTAGCCACAACCTGCGTCTGTCTATTTCAACACGGCAATGGGCTCACCACCTATTACGTGGGACAGGAATCCACACGGTGAAAAGTGGGCATATAATATGCCTCTGCCATCCCTTCGGGGATAAGGCGTGATGGATATTTATTTATTTTTTATTTATTTTTAAACGGTTAACGAATTTTTTTAAGATATTGATAAATTTTCTGTCTGTCTTACAAGGTAAATTGACAGTGTGTCGACCCTACTTTTTTCTCACAGCTTAAAATCAGGCCACAATACGAACTCAGCAAATTTACGACTAATAACCTGAAACATCATAAAATATAATAAATGAATCGGTAGTTGGGCAGAAATAGGTCGCACAACATACTAATGCAAAACGACTGTGACAAAAGTTTGCACAAGTCGCGTCGCATATAATTATACTTACTCGTATTTAAAACTTCATTATAACTTGAGCCAAGAAACCTTGCTTCCTTTTAAATCGAAAGCAGCTGACTTAAGAGTATTTTCTCTTTACTTGTAAGCCTTTTGTATTTAGATTTATGAAAAATTACTGTGAAATTGGCTAGGTATTCTACAAATAGGTTATCTCGCGAAATAAAGTAGTTTTTAAGGTCAAAAATGTCTTGTAGTTATCCTAAACCTCTGCCTAAAAAAGTCAAAAGCATCAAATTCATTGTTCTCATAAGATTTGAAAAATAGACTCTCAGAAACACTCCAATTATAAGCTTTTTAGTAACTTGCAATTTATGTATGTTTGTTCGGGTGATCTAGCTAGTAAATTTTGACGCACAATTTCTTAAGCGATTGACCTGAAAATTTGTATACACGTTTTGTTTAGATGTTGTTGCATGGTTAGCTATGTGATGTTATTCTAAATCCAACATAGTGTAACACCCAAGATGACGGACTAGTTATTTTGATGCACTGGTACTAAATGGTAATCAAATGAGAATAACTTGAAAAATAAAATGGCATCTCTATAAATTCATTATATTGGACTACTAAAGGGACTGATTTAAGTTTATTATGCACTAGATGACCCCCACAGCTTCTCTCGTGGCATAATTCGAACTACCGTTGCACCTATTTAATCCCGTCGCTTATAAATTCTACAATAACATTTATGACTACTGCTCCACTGCTCTGGGTAGTACCGTGTTGATATATAGACCAACCTATAATATAAGTATAGATTTCTACAATATGAGTATTAAAACGAAAGGACTTGCAGAGAAGTGTTTTAAGCTCGTTTAAAAAGCTTGCTTTTATATTCGGAATTTCGAATAGTTTACTCTATTCTAGACTATTTTATTAAGACTAATTCCACCCGCATTCCCATTACTGTGACTCCTGTAAACCAGGATCTACGGCAATGACGAAGACCACAATAGTTATACCGAGCTCGATCTCGGTGCAGTCCCAGGAGAAGTTAGAATGTCTTGGAACCCGCAACGAAATTAATCAGAAGATAATTTGAGGAAGTCGAAAAAAGAACGTAACACCTCTTCCCTCTTTTGCAAAGCGGGAGACCTGGAGGGCAACTAGGTGTAAATCCTATAGAAAAAGGGAAGCACCACGGTAATAGTATATTACGGGTCCTATGTCAGCTATGTTTGATTCCAGTAATATGTATCACTGGGTTACGCAACTTTCACTACGGCTGGTCCTCGGATGGGTGACCACTTTGTGGCATTTACATTTGCGAGCGTTTTCGTGCTTCGGAAGCATGTCAAGCCGTTGGCCCCGGTTGCCAGTAAAGCCTGATTGAAGGCCTTATGGGCTTGAAAAAGTTCAACAGCAGGTAGCCACAACCTGCGTCTGTCTATTTCAACACGGCAATGGGCTCACCACCTATTCAGGGTCACGGGGTCAGGAATCCACACGGTGTAAAGTGGGCATTTAATATGCCTCTGCCACCCCTTCGGGGATAAAAATATATAAAAATATTTATATATTTTATTTTAGTAATAAATTCTCACAAAATCACCCAAGTGAAAAAACCTCGACACACGCAAAACTATTTATGAAATTCATACAACGTGATGTAATATCGAAAAGCAATTAATGTCTCGAGTGTCGATTTTGTCCCATTAGTGGCTGTTGGAGCGGATACCAAAAATGAATAACGACCTATTTCAAAATGCTTTTTTTATAATAAATTTTCGTAATCGCTCTTCAGTATAGACATAAAATGAAAATTCGACAAAAAATACTAGACCTTCAAATAACTTCGACGCAAAGAAATTAATTCTAATTTAGGGCGCCAAAAAACATTAATCGTGCGCTAAATTTATTTCTATACTAGTTGACGCCCAG
The DNA here is from genome assembly GCA_948477245.1 of Thumatha senex. Lineage (NCBI taxonomy): Eukaryota > Metazoa > Arthropoda > Insecta > Lepidoptera > Erebidae > Thumatha > Thumatha senex. Next base: position 23,351,380 of record OX419741.1, on the reverse strand, counting down.
GGCTTTTCCCGCGTGGTGAAGTTTTTCCGTTCCCGGTTAACACGGGAACTTGTTCCCGGGATAAAAAGTATCCTTTGTGTTATTTTGATGTGTAAACTATATTATTGTAAAGTTTCATCAAAATCCATTCAGTAGATTTTGCGTGAAAGACAAAACATCCATCCATACTTACAAACTTTCGCGTTTATAATATTGTAGGATTAGTAGACTCCCGCGGTGTATCCTACGTAGTGCTGGTTCCAATGGGAGTACCCGGAAAAAATGTAGCCAAAATTACTCCTTATATCATCTATTATATAATAACTATCTGCCAGTGGAAACCACGTTGCAATCGGTCCAGTCGTTTCAGAGATTACGGAACAAACAGACATAAGTTGATCGGCAGGTGTACAACTAGCAGGACAGGTCGCATGTGCCCCAGATATTTCGGTGCCATCATATAAAATAATTTGTCAGTTCTCAAACCATCGTTGTACCATACACACAACCAATTCATACTGTTTACACTGTTGATTGATGGCACTTAGTAGAACTTGCTACACATCTTGAATACAAACACTTGTACTGTTCCACTTAAATAAATAAATATGTGGCATAAAAACACTTGTACTGTTCCACTTATTTAAAATAAATAAATGGAACAGTACAAGTGTTTTTAATCAAGATGACAACCAATTCAAAAGTTACAATCCAATAATATAATTTTGAACAAGGCAAGCTTGAAAAACACCATGTATTACGCAATGTAATAAAAATATACCTACTTACCAAATTACAGTATCCATATTGTGCCGTTGCCAACTTTGTTATTAAATAACAAATACAGCCTCAAACTTACTTTTACTTCAGTGATTAATGAGTACATTCTCAAAGAATTACAGTCTTTCGGGACAGTTTCGTGTTACAGGTTGCTCGGAAAATCCTTGAAATTCATCCTTCGTTCTATAATTCATTTACTTTTTATATTCAAGTCTAGAAGGCCGCCCGAGATTTCACCCGTGTGGGTGTACATGTACAGTTTTACATATCTATTTTTCAGTAGTCTATGTGTTAATTTAGGGTGTCAACCTACACACCAAATTTTATTAAAATGCGTCCATCCTTATTATGAAGCGCTCGGGGCCCCGCTGACTCCGCGTTCTGTAACGATCACTGCGTTAAGCAACATTCACTGCGTTAAGCAACATTCACTATAGGTGGTCTTTGGATGTGTGACCACTTTATACACAATACATTTTTGCCAATCTTATGTATGTCCAGAAAAATCTATCACAATTCTCTAAACTCTGTGATAAACATAATATAAACACTAGACATAAAAATAATCTTTCAGTCCACCACAGTCGACTACATAAGATTGGCGATTCTTTCCAGGGTAACTGTATACGCTTTTACAACAAGCTTCCCTGTGACCTGAGAAATATACCATTAAATAAATTTAAAAAGTTTATTAAAAACAAGCTTTGTGAAAAAGGTTTTTACTCCGTTACAGACTATTTGCAGGACAGGGACGCCTGGAAATGATCTGCTGGCAAAGTGAAATAATATTAAACTGTAAATAGGCCATCAAAAAAAAAGCCTTCCTAAGTTTCTTGCCGGTTCTTCTCAGGTGGGCCGCGTTCCGAACTACTGGTCGCTTAAAATATTTTAAATAGTGTATGACATTTTGTAAGCGCCGTTAAATGGTCTATGCAAAATAAAGATATTTTTATTTTATTTTATTTTTATTTTGTGGAATTTACATTTGCGAGCGGTTCCGTGCTTCGGAAGGCACTTTAAGCCGTTGGTCCCGGTTGCCAGTAAAGTGGCAGTCGTAAAGCCTGATTAAAGGCATTATGGGCGGCTCGAATAATTTCAACAGCAGGTCGCCACAGCCTACATTTTAACACGGCAATGGGCTCACCACCTGTTACGTGGGACAAAAATGCATTACGGTGAAATGTATGCCCATATTTCACCGTATGCCGACCCCTTCGGGGATAAAGGCGTGGCAATATATATGCGTCCATCTTTTTCTGCGTAAAGGCTAGCACCCTCATTCTTGCTCTGCTTTGGTTCAATATTCAAAACTAGCTATTTAAAGTGTTTGACACTTACAATAGAGTTATCTTTCCGAGGGCGCACCCGAAACTCCCGGTCATAGCCAAATGAAAGGGAGCGTGTGGTTCTAGTCGGTTTGAGTTTGGCCTAACGTTTATGAGGATTTCCTCTTTATATTTTTTTTAATATTCAATATCTTTACGCGTCTGTTTTGGGGGCCGAATTACTATTGACAAGCCGTAGAATAGAACCAGAATCGCTGTTTTAGATATCAATATGTTAGTAGACTATCAAAAATGCAACTGACAAGCGGTAAGTGTTAGTAGAATTATATCGTCCGACCAATAGAAGTCTATTGGAGTACGATTGTAAGCAGACCACAAAAAGCTGTCAAGATTGTACCGGTGGCTTTCTGTTGAGTGACGATTTCGACACGATTGAAATAGCAGACTCTGCCCCCGGTATTTTGTCGAAGTCAGTTAACTAACTAAGATACAGAGTTCTCCATAGAGTTCTCTCTAGAAATGACAAAACATAGCCGATAGCGCCAATAAAACAGTTAATGATACAGTTAATAGTTTTGAACAGAGCTACAACCACGTAACAGCCTGACGACAACCATAACAGCTTGTACTCGCCGCTGCAATTAAATTTCAAAACGGCGTGTCGTCACTGATTGCTATTTTATGAGCAACTACTGGCAGTGGCCGGAGCTTTATGATGCTAATTGAAATTGTGTATTATTTTTATTGCCGAAGCGCTCGTAGCCACGGTAACTCAGTGTTCTGTAAACAATCACTTTAAGTATCTTTCGCTTAAGCTGATTCTCAAATGACTGAAACGATCGTAAGTAGAAAAGTCACAGCGGAGGGGCTTTGTGACTTTTCCGCGCTATTTACGATCGTCTGTGCCTTTTCCATTTACAGCCAAATAGAGGGCCGTATAAGGCAGCTTGTAACTTTCAACAGCAGGTAGCTCCAGCCTGCGTCTGTTTATTTCAACACGGCAATTGGCTCACTTGCTATTATGTGGGACAGCAATACACATGGTAATAAAGTGGGCGCATATTATGCCTCTGCTAAAATTTGAATAACCTGCGTCTCTAGTATGTCTTTGCCTACCCCTTCGGGAAATGAAGGCGTGACTCATGAGTGATTCTAATATTCGCCTTGGTAACCAGCTCGCCTACTCATCCAACATTATTATTACCTGAAAAAATCCTCTTTGCATCCTTAACGGGGTTAAAAGCTTAGTCAATATCGTAATGGCACTCTTTCCGTGTCCTTATACGCCCTACGACCCACATTAGCGGGTCGCTGACCTCCAAGGTCGTGGGCTGATCGATTGCATCACTACGGAATTATCGGTTGAACTAGAAAAGTACCGGTTATAAGGCCAATTAGTTTTTCAGGCGCTTTTTGGAATCCTTCTAATATTATAAACGTAAAAGTTTGTAAGACTGTTTTGAACAAAAACACTTGTACTGTTCCACTTATTTGTACAAAGTGTACAAGTGTTTTTGTTCAACACGTGTAGCGAGTTCCACCAAGTGCCATCAATCCACAGTGTAAACAGTTTGTAAGAATGGATATTTGTTACACTTTCACTCAAAATCTACTGAATGGATTTTGATGAAACTTTACAATAATATAACTAACACAGTAGAAGCACACATAGGCTAATTTTTATCCCTGGAACAATTTTCTGTGGGACACGGGAACGGTAAACTTCACCACGCGTGCGAAGGCGCGTGCTTCAACTAGTATGGACATAAATATCCACACAGTTACCATTTGCGTCACCTATCTAGTAACAGCAACCTAGCAGTAGAAAAATTAACGAGCGAGCCTTACAGTAGTTGCATATTCTGATATGTTATCCTAATATGAAATAGAAATGAAAATATATACGTGAAGACAATTTATTCGTCGTTTATTATTGGTCGAATCTATACAGTAATATACAATATGTTAAGAAAACCCTGTCCGATCCGTGAAGGTATTGGTAGGTATCGAGAAGTGATTCTACTCGAGTAATCATTTTTAAAAATTACCCCAAAAAATTAACCCAATAAATGTACCCCAAAAATTTACCCCTAATAAAATTAATTAAAAATTAATAAAATGTGGTAGCTTACATGGCTTCACAGGGAAAGGGCTATTCGGAAATGCAAGGTCAAAAGGCCAGCTTACACCTGCCGGCGGCTTCTTTTGATATCACATACACTCGTCGCGGTATGCCAACAAAGGTGTTTTGGACTAATTCTGATACTAAAAACACGCATTTAGAAAAATGATAACTTTTTTATACTTATAAATAATATATTTTTAAATTATTTTTTTGTTATGTTATTGAAGTGCCTATGTGCCCCTTTCGGATCGGACAGGGTTTTCTTAACACATTGTATAAAGCTGAACAGTTTGTTTGTTTGGATGAACGTGCTAATCTCCGGAATTACTAGTCTGAAATGGGTTTTTTCTTGTATTAGATAGCCCATTAATTGAGGAAGGCTATAGGCTATATACGAGTACCATCAATAACCATAAATGACAACAAATTTTCTTACAACAATATTTTAAAAATAATAAACGAAGGGATTTAATAAGTGCGACGAGGGTCCAAAATATGTCACAGGCGAAGCCGCAGGGGTTAGCTAGTATATTATAAGCTTGAAAATTTATGCAACTCTATTCTAAAACTAATATTTAAAATGGGTCAAATCAAAAACTCGTGAAGCCTGGCAATCTTTACTCTATGACTACCCCGTCAGGGATACAGCGTGAAGATAGTTATAGTTTAGTTCGTTTAATCAATTCGGCCAGTTGAATATAAAAAAAAATAAAACCAAATATTGTCGTAGAATGTGACAACTTACTTGGTTACCGTACGACCCTGTGAAAACCAAATAAGTACTTTGCGGTAACCGTAAAACATCTAGAAAAGCGGTATTTACAAAAACGGTACCAAAGAAGTTGTCATTTTGTACAGTATACTATTTTTTTTAGTTTATAAAAAGAAGCTTTTCTCAAAACAGCTAGATTTCCGGGGTCACGACGGCGACGTCATCCGCTAGTGGTGCACCTGCTCATTTACGGATAAGGCAAAGACGCGGGCTCCATTACAGGGTTGAAAGGCTTTTTTTAGGTTTTATCTTGAAATGCACAAAGTAACTCGATTTTATACGTCCAACAATGTATCTTCAATAGTTTTGGGTTGTGTGATGAAAAAGAAATAATATTTTATTAAACTATAATTATTTATTTGCCTTAATTTTGTAAGAGAAATCCTAATTCCTCTTTTTAACCCGAGACGTATAAAGAAGAGAGTTGTATAAAGTTTATTCTGATAGACTGATTTTGATGCGCTTTGTCTGAACACTGGTGTTTGAGATAATTTTTAGTTAAGACCATTATATTTTTATTATATATAAATTAGGGTTTTTTTCCCTATAGACATAAAACTATAATTATAACTTAGTACATATATAAGACTGTAATCTCTTTACATGAGTGTTTGATGCTATAAAGTTTATTCTATTCTATTCTATAACTTAAGAAGATCTTTTTTTTATCAAAGTGAAAGAAGGCAACTCGGTTCAAGATGGAACTTGAACCTGCGACCTTTGCCTAACCAGGGCAATGCTATAAACCACGCTAAGCTTCCCAAACCGTACTAAAATGAGATGAAATTCTTCACTATTTTTGCAAGCGCTCATTGAAATGTCTTTGTAAAGGATTCAAAAATTTCCACCATGAAACAGCTTCCACCTCCTTCTTCATCTTAGCGTCTTCCCAGTTGCCTCCAAATACTACCTGAAATGTGCGCCCGGGACTGGTGTTTGAGATAATTTTTAGTTAAGACCATTATATTTTTATTAAATATAAATTAGGGTTTTTTTCCCTATAGACATAAAACTATAATTATAACTTAGTACATATATAAGACTGTAATCTCTTTACATGAGTGTTTGATGCAATAAAGTTTATTCTATTCTATTCTATAACTTATGAAGATCTTTTTTTTATCAAAGTGAAAGAAGGCAACTCGGTTCAAGATGGAACTTGAACCTGCGACCTTTGCCTAACCAGGGCAATGCTATAAACCACGCTAAGCTTCCCAAACCGTACTAAAATGAGATGAAATTCTTCACTATTTTTGCAAGCGCTCATTGAAATGTCTTTGTAAAGGATTCAAAATTTTCCACCATGAAACAGCTTCCACCTCCTTCTTCATCTTAGCGTCTTCCCAGTTGCCTCCAAATACTACCTGAAATGTGCGCCCGGGATTCACTTTTATTGACTGTTCTATGATTTGACTTAATATTTTTGCAGCGTGCCTCTAGTCGTCTGACCTGTCACATTTGTGACGTTGTCTCTTTCGTGTTTCAGCAGGTGCACCAATTTTAGGTGAAGTCTTGTTCAATTATACATAACTAACTATCTTCAAGCTCTAGCTCTAAAGGGGTAGTCAGAGAGGACAGATCGCCAGGTTTCGCGGTCCATGCATACTCTTTCGCTTCCTGCAGATTTATTAATCGCTTCATACATGCACGTCTGGGTATCCGAGTACTTTTAACTTTTCCGTTTTTGAGCACGTGAGCAGACCACGTGTTTAGTAATAAATAAGGTCAAATTTTCATTCCCGTTATGTTCTCAGTTAAAGTATATTCTCATTTATTTTCTTTTACCATTCTAAAAAAATCCTTTTGGCCCATAGCCAGTAGTACTGACGCCACTATGTCCCATAGCCGATTAAGATAAAAAATCCATTGAATTAAGGTCTAATGGTATTGCTAAATAAATAGACTGACCAATATGCCTAATGACTGCCTCTATAGCGCGGTGGGAGTATATGCGACTGCTATGCAAGAGATCGTGGGTTCGATTCCCAGCCAGGATAAAACTTTGTGTGATAAGTGATGGTTTATTCTGTGTCTGGGTGTTATTTATCTATTATATGTATGTATTTAAAAATATATAAGTATGTTTATCAGTTATCTGGTTACCATAGTACAAGCTCTGCTTAGTTTGGAATAGATGGCGATGTGTGAATTGTCCCAAGGATATTTTATTAATAAAGGAGTTCCTAGGCTCAGAAATTATGTTGTAACTAATTGATGCCCGCGTCTTTGCCGTTTCCGTTGGGACCAGTCCCAACGGAAACGGCTTGAACTTGTTGAATAAAAAGTAGCAAATGTCCTATTCTATTGTATTAACTATATTACTGTAAAGTTTCATTAAAATTTATTCCGGTAGATTTTGCGTAAGAGTGTAAAAAACATCCATCCTCAAATTCATTTCTCACATTTATCTGCCTACCCCAATGGGAGACAGGCGTAATGATATGTATGTAGTATGTATGAAACTATTAAAGAATTTGCAAGAAGCGTAAGAAATATGCATGGATCAGGAAGCCTGGCGATATATTTTTAATGTTTTCAGAGAATTATTCAAAGGCTTAAATAATTTTCTGAATTGCATATTGTAATGAAATGAAATGAAAATATATTTATTCATTAAGATCACAAAGTAACAATTATGAACGTCAAGAGTACTGCTTCTACATTTATATTTACTGCCAGATTCGCAAAGCAATAGGTGTAGAGCCTGAGGAAGAACCTGACTATAAAACTCATGACCACTCTTTTTTAATAGCCAGTAATTACGTTCGTTTACATAATTATTTTTTTGGAACGAAGTTTCTTATGGCAGGCTTGAAGGAGATAGGGATTTTGCTGCGCGAGGGTGAGGGTGTTTTTTTTTTACATTAGTTTTATTTATCTTGAACTAAAACACTTGTACTGTTCCACTTATTTATTACTTAAACCTGACCGGTTTCGCCTTACGGCACTTTCAAAGTAAAATATGGTGGAGAATTTCAACTTGATTCGATACGGTTCGGGTAGTTCAGGTGGCTAGAACATTGCCCTGGTTAGGCAAAGGTCACAGGTTCAATCCCTGTCTCGAATCAAACTGTCATTTTCCACTTTATTAAAAAAAAAATTCTTAACATTCATACGTTGTATATATTGATACACACTTGGCGATCTTTGATCATCACTATTATCAATAGGGTAAATATTTTACTAGCACCAAAGTCCTTACTTTAGAGCCCAAGATTGATATCTACTAAGTTTTGACCTATTTTGACCATTAGGAACTTCGAAATTCACATCAACCATTGTAACTTTTCTGAATTTTTTCACAAGTTTACTCCAAAATAGAGGAAGTGAGCTGGGAGATGACGTTACACGGGTCAGCCGGTATCTTTTTTAGTTGTGTGAAAAAGAAAGAATAATTATTTATTGCAATAGCGATATAAATCTCCACGGATATGGTGCCGGAGTCGAACCGTCAAAATTCATCACCCAAAGCCATATTGCTGTTAACACTGACACTATTGCAATGGCGTAGTAACAATTCATCTCTGCATAAGGAAATAATTCATTGCCTTGCCCTATTCGCTAACAGATCGGTGTCCTAGAAATTCCCCTGTCGTTTGATAGTGGTTGCTTACAAATCCAATAAAAAAAAGTATTGAATGTTCTCTCTGCGCAAGTCACGTGTGTTTGACGGTCGGTCGGCCAGGTGACTAGGCTCCAACTTTCATCACCAACAAAGTGCGTAAAACTATTCGTAATATTTTTCCGAACGCGGAGTCTGTGACCAATTAGGTCTCTGAAATGTAATCGGAATATAATATAAAGTATCTGAAGAAGCCAATAGATTTGAGTAGCTTAGCTATTAAAAAATATAGTTATATTTTATAATAGCTAAGCTTTTTGGCAGATTGTCTCAACAGCCGTCAGCTGGATGAAATATTGTAAGTAGGTACAAGTTTGTACCCCTGTATTATCTTTCTTTCTAACTACTCTAAGGTCCGTATTCCAGAACGTTTTTCAATACTCGATCAACGCTTGAGACTAGATTTTGCCTTATAAAATCTACTCTCAAGTGTTTCTTGAGTGTTGATAAACGTACATAACGTGACCATACGTCACGTTTTGAACGGGACCGTCCCTTTTCCCGGGTCTCCGTCCCGGTGTCCCCGGAACAATCCTCGGGACGCTAAATTGTCCCGTTTTCCCAAGCTGAGTGAAATTGTCATGAACAAAGTTATAGTCCCGATGATTGCGCCTGTCTCACTTAGGCGCAATCATCGGGATAGTCTATCACTAACACTTACAATCGACAAGTCAAATTCCCATAAACACAATGACAATTAGTAAAATAAGTAAAAAACCAAGATCCTCTGGAAATCGTGAATTCCGATCGCTTGGCAAAGCTACCGTAAAAACTTCTGTCACTCTGGTTTACCACCCCTACATATACCCGACGGTAGTTTATAAAAAGCTAGCCTATTTGGATTTTTCCTTACTTTTAACTATTCATTTTTATTTAACGGGGTCGCTTTGTCGCCTGGTATCCTGTGGTGTGAAACGTACATGCCGGAAATTTATTTCTCTCAGCCAGAGGTACGCCGGGAGCTTCAGATCCTCGACGTTTATAAGTCGAGGATCTATTCGGAAAACTTGCGGTAGTACAGAAGCGGTCTCGAGTTGTATCCGGTACTTCCACGTCATTTCCGGCGTTTATATTCCATGAAACAAGTCCCGACTTTATGAAAGACCGCACACGATTAATCTGTATGCAAAAAGTGTGACGGATGGGTCGTGTTCTATTACAGGCCTATAGTCGTCACCTCCGTGCTATTTTAGACAATGGAGTTTGTAATCAAGGCGTAGCTCTTGAGGTACTTTTTAGATTACGACCAGCTCTAATAATACGACAAGCGATCTTCTTGAGTACCTTACACACTGCTGGGCGACGGCTAGCGAGAGTAAAGGAGAGGCGCTGGCAGTAAGTCTCGATATTTCTAAGTTCTTTGACCGTCTGTCATCGTCGTCTTCTATCTAAATTACCTTCGAAGGACTATCCGAGGAGTTTTGGGATTGGGAATCCAGCTTTCTGTCCAATAGAAGCATTAGGGCTATCTTCTATGGCGGCCGTTCAGACTACATGACCTTAAATTCTGGAATCCCACAAGGCACGTTGTTGTACCTCACCCTGCTTTTACTGCTTATCGATGACATTATGTTTTCACTGAATTCCAAAATACATGTTCTTACCTAGTTTGGAATTTAAAGTTCTTCAACCTAATGTACACTCCTAATAAATGGCGACAAACTTATGTAGATAAAAGTATAACATTTTGACAAATTAAGTTATTATTATTAATGACATCCATTACTATGCGGATGAAGTACAGATGACACTTATTGCATAGGTCGCACCAGTATCACCTAGTACTGTACCAAGTGGAAAAAGTCTTGAAAAACTTCTTGTTTTGAGGTTACTCTAGCAAGTGAGTCCGATTGGGGTAGACTTGTCGAATTTAACCCTACCAAGACTCAAGTTTGTGTGTTTACCGCTAAGAAAGTCCTGCAGTCCACAATTCCAGGGTTTATCTTTAAATATCTAACAGTATCGTGATCCTATACTATAGACTGCCTCTGTGGCGCGGTGGGAGTGCATCCGACTGCTACGCAAGAGGTCGAGGGTTCGATTCCCACCCAGGACAAAACTTTGTGTGATGAGCACGATGGTTTATTCTGTGTCTGGGTGTTATTTATCTATAATATGTATGTATTTAGAAATATATAAGTATGTTTATCAGTTATCTAGATCCCATAACGTGTGAAAAGTGTCCCACAATATTTATTTTATTTATTTATCCTTGGTGTTGACACCTCTCGTGACGTCCAGGTCCTTAGTGTAATTGAATACGGAATGTTCACTTTACATTTATTTATTATTCGATTAAGCCAAGCTCGCTTAATGTGTAAATTTTTTTATCTTAATGTTTATAGTGAAAAGTCCTGACTCAATGGTGATCCCGAACGCCCAGCCATACCCTTGCACCTAGAAACTTGAAAAGTTTTCACAGAGATTCTTTTATGAAGGGACAATCGTCGGATTTTTTAAATTCCACACCTAAAGGGATAAAATTGGGCCGTAAGTTAGTATGGTAATCAGTAAAAATAATATACAAAAAATAGTAAGGGGGCTTTCGGTTAGAAATTAGGTTATACGTGTTACAGGATTTCACAACAACATCTAATTCCCATGGGAAACAATTTTTGTGCAATAACCAAATTTCACGCGACTATTTCAATCAGTATGCCGCTATAGCTGATGCCCGTGGCTGATGATGGGGCATCAGCCAGTCTATCATTTTTTTTTTATACCACTGAGGTGGCAGACATGCATACAGCCCAAGTTGAAGGAATCAAATCAACGTCCCGTTTTGGGTACGGAAAAAAATGGTCAGGTTAGGTATACACCCTGTCAGTGGCGAGCGCTGAAATGAAAGAAATCAGCCATTCAGTCAAGAAATCACATCATTCTAAGCATTTTTTAAGCTACTGTACTAACTGTAAAATACGCAGAAACTGACGAAGTCTCTCCTATCGTGATGGAGCTCGACTCTGCTTGGAAGTAGTAGAGGATTGTTGATAACCCTCATAACTTGTCTTATTACCAAGGCTAAGGGGTGAAAATAGTATTCAAATGAACCCGTCTCCAGAACTTTTAGCCATGTAGGTAGACAATCAAACAACCATTGAGGAACGCCTTAACACTTCTGTTGGACAAATATCTAACAAAAACGAGGCATATTGTAGGTGTATGAGAAAATACGAAGGCCATGGTTTCCATTGGCGTCAGTTATCCATTTATATAGATACATTAATAAAAATTGTGGAACTTTTTTTATTTTCACAGCACGTCTAGCCCAAAGTAAGCTAGTATAGCTTGTGATAAACATAGTTATTCATTGAATGAAGAGTAGAAGCGTGCACGTCGCATGCTGCAATTCTACTCCGACACGAGTGCCACCAGGGCGAACAATGCTAGGGCGTGACCCCGAGACGACACGCACCAGTTCGTCCCCGCTGGTGCGAAAAGTGTGTGCCAGAGCGGCGTAGGGGACCGCCACACTACACGCGCGGCCCGACACGGCGGGAAGTGGAGGATGGAGTGCAGGGTAGCTGCGTGGAATGTTAGAGGAGGAATAGCAGATAAGATGAATGAGTTGATGGATGTTATGAATGATAGAAAGTTAGATGTAGTGTGCTTGAGAGAGACCAAGCACAAGGGCAGCGAAGTCTTGGAGCTCCCGGGTGGGGTGCTCGCGCTATGGTCTGGTGTACCAGAGAGCGAGCATGGCAGTCGGGGGTTTGGACTTTTGTTGTCCACGCGATTGGCCTCCGGTATGTATGAGTACAAACTGGTAGGTCCCAGAATCCTCTGGATCCGTCTAAAACTTGGTTTGACGAAGATTTTTCTGATAGCTGCTTACGCGCCAGTATCTTCGTCGAACGCGTGTGAGCTAGAGGACTTCTGGGAGAGTATGAGAGAAGCTCTAAATGTGATAGAAGGAAATGAAAGACATATAGTATGTGGAGACTTGAATGGATGAGTGGGTATCGCTCGCGATGGTTTTGAGTCGGTACTCGGGAAGTATGGGGATAAAAGGGAGAACAACGCTGGCAAGCTTATACTGGCATTTTGTAAGGATAAGGATTTGTTTGTGGCGACCACAATGTTCAACCACATACAAATTCATATGCATACGAGGAGATGTAAGTCAAAGAGAAGCATGATAAATCTATTTCTAATGGATAGTCGGCTCCTTAAACAGGTGATGGACACAAGGGTTTATCGAGGCGCTGAGCTGGGATCTGACCACTACCTAGTCATAACTATTATTAGGGGTCTGTTCGTGGGTTGGCGTCATCGTACCGAGTGCCGTGAATCTGAGCCGACTTTTAGCATCAAAAGCTGGAAATTGCAGGATGCATCCATTAGGGATAAATATAAAGAAAGGGTAGCCGAAAAGCTTGGCGACGTCAATGTTAGTAGTGAGAATGTGGAAAGTGTATGGCAGAACCTTAGGGATAGTATGGTAAATGCCGCTGTAGAAGTGTGTGGAGAAACGACGAGAGGCAGTAGTAATAAGCGTGATGCATGGTGGAATGAGGAAGTGAAAGAAGCAGTTCGAATGAAGAAGAAAGCATGGTTAGACTAATTAGCCTCGCGGAATGATTTTAATATGAAAGAGAGATACAAGCTGCAAAAAGTTAACACGAAGGCACTGATAGAAGAAGCTCGTGAAAGGTGCAGAATGAAAGCGGATGAATGGTTGTCATCCAATTTCCGGGATAATGCCAAGCTCTCCTGGAAAGAGGTAGGCAAGACCCGCAGTTGTTCGGCAATCTGCAGTATGAATAAAGTGCATAGTGTTAACAATGACGTCCTAACAGACCAAACTGACGTCCTGCAGAGATGGAGTGAATATTATGGAAAGATGTTTGCAAGAAAAGACGGAGATGCCACATCGGGAAGTAGAGCTCACTTCGATGCTCTGGATCCCGATGTCATTGAAGTCATTAGTATGAAAGAAATTGAACAAGCGATAAGAAGTATGAAATGTGGTAAGGCTGCGGGAAAAGACAGAGTTACTGCTGAGATGATCAAGTACGGTGGGTCGCGTCTGGGACACACTATGTCTGTTATGCAACTTGTGCTGGCGGATGGGTGAGGTCCCAGATGACTGGCGAATAGCAGTTGTAGTACCTATTTACAAAGGGAAAGGCTCGCGCCTAAACTGCTCTAGCTACAGGGCGATCAGCTTGGTCAGCTTAGCTAGTAAAGTGTTTGCAAAGGTTATAACGGCAAGAATGCAAGAAAAGTCTGAAAGGTATTTATGGGAGGCTCAATGCGGATTCCGGCATGGAAAAGGTTGCATGGATCAAGTGTTTTCTCTCCGTATGATCGCGGAGAAGTTTCTGGCTATTAGCCAGAAGGTTTTCTGCGCTTTTGTGGATCTGGAGAAAACATTTGATAACGTTGTGAGAGAAACTTTGTGGGATTTGCTGCCCGGATATGGTGTGGACGGCTCGCTACTGCGGGCAATACAGTCGCTTTATAGAGACTGTTAGGCTTGCGTGCGAGTAGGGGGGGATGTGTCACCTCTTTTTGATGTCTGTACAGGCGTCAAACAGGGTTGTGTCATGTCCGCCTGGCTGTTCATAGTGTATCTGGACATTTGCCTGCAGAAGTTGAAAGATTGTGATATGGGTGTGAATTTGGGTGACTTTAAAGTAAACTGTCTGCTGTACGCTGATGGTGCAGTGCTCATGGCCTCATCAGAAGCTGACCTTCAGGCATTAGTCACTAATATGAAAGAGGAGTGTGAAAATAAGTGTCTCCGCTTGAATGCAAGTAAAACTAAGGTTCTAGTATTTGAAAGAGATGACGTAAGAACCAAATGCGAGATTAGGGTAAACCAGGAACGACTAGAGCAAGTGAATGAAATTGTGTATTAAGGGAGTATGTTTAGCGCGGATGGAAGATGTGATTCGGATGTAGAACGGCGAGAAGCTGCCGGAAACAAAGTTAACGGTGCTTTGTCCCAGTTATTAAAGCGACAAAGCATCGTAAAAGAAGCACGACTGGCGATTCATAACGCAGTGCTAGTGCCAACTTTGCTTTACGGTAGCGAAACCTGGGTATGTCAGCAGATGCATGAAAGTAAATTGAATGCTGTGGAGATGAGATCACTTCGAAAAATGTGCGGCGTTACTTTGGCCGACCGAATACGTAACGATGTGATACGCAATATGTCAGGTTTGAATGAAAGTGTCAGCGTTAAGCTGGAAAAGGGCGTGCTCCGTTGGTTTGGACACGTCCAACGAATGAGTGAGGAACGATTGACAAAGAATATATATTGTGCGAAAGTAGAAGGTAGAAGAAGTCAGGGTAGGCCGAGACTTACATATGAAGACAACGTGAGCAGATGCTCAAAAACGGAAAGGTTAAAAGTACTCGGATACCCAGATGTGCGTGTAGGAAGCGATTGATGGATCTTGAAGAAGCGAAAGAAGTATGCATGTCCTCTCTGACTACCCCGTCAGGGATACAGCGTGAAGATAGTTAGTTAGTTAGTTAAATACATACATATTATAGATAGGAAACACCCAAACTCCGAAACGAACATTAGTGAATCACACAAATATTTTTTCTGACCCGGGAAACGAACCCGGGATCTCAGGCGCTGCAGTCGCATACACTACCACGGCACCAACGAGGCAGTTAAATATAATATTTCTCTAATATATATACCTAGTCAGGTCATAAATTCTGTCACATGTTTAATATAAAATAATTGAAACAAGTTTATTCATTATGTAACCATTTATATACCAAAATGAACTTAACAAAACAGATTCTTATAACAATAAAGTTTATTCAAAATGACCTCCGTGATTTTGAATACAGGCCTTCAATCTGCGCGGCCAGTCGTCTATCGCAGCACGAACGAGGTCCATGTCAATATCGGCGGCTGCCTTAATCAAGGATGTCTTGAGTGACTCCAAATTGGGATGAGGCTTTGAGCACGCCTTTTCCTCCAAGTGTTGCCATGTCTTGTAATCAAATCTGGACTGGAGGAGGGCCAGTCTTCGTGCCGGATGAAGTCGATTTCACGCGCCGCCAGCCAGTCTTGTGTGCTCTTCGCTCTATGAGCTGGCGCCGAATCTTGTTGGAATACCCAGTACCTGTTATTGAACATGGTATGAGAAACAGGTTCCACAAGGTTCGTCAGGACTGTATTTTGGTACAGAACTGCATTCGTTTTTACACCTTTCTCACAAAAATGTACCTCTGTTAAGCCCCAATAAGAAACTCCCAACCATACCATGAGCGAGTGGAAAATGACTTCATTGGACACGCGGAATACGGTTGCTCGCTTCTTCACTACTGTGTGCGTACACCTTATCATTTTGTTTGTTGTAGCTCTCTTCTACGGTAAAATGTTTACCGATATTTTTTTCCCGCGCACCGCTTCAACAAAGCGCGGCATCTCTTCAGTCTCAGGTCCATTAGACGAGCATTTAAACGATGTCCTGTTTTTTTTCGATATGACCGAAGCCCGAAGTCTTCATTTAACACCCTTTTCACCGTGGTTCTGCTTAACCCCATCTGAAGGGCCAACAGTTTCTGCTTACGTTTGAGGATTTCTTTGAATTCGCGCCTTCACAGCTTTTATCACTGCTGGAGTCCTAACAGATCGAGGGCGACCACTTCTTGACCTGTCATCTACACTAGAGTCTTCATTGTATCGTTTGATGGTACGATAAACGAATCTTTTGGTTATATTCAAATTTTTCAGTATGTCAAAAATTTGAATTTGCGTGGAACCGCAACGATGCAACGCAATAACTGCAACACGGTCTTCTTTAAGCGTCCACTCCATATTTAAAAATGAGTAAAATTCTAAAAAGTATACATTTTTATTTTCATGAACAATTCGAAATTCGAATTCAATAAACTTTTTTGTGGCCAGCATTCCAAAAGAAAAGTTTTTACTGTGTGACAATACTTATGACCTGACTAGGTAATAGATCTCGTGACTGACTACCAATAAGATAATAGGAATATTATGCATACAAAACTTCACCCTTGACATCCTGTATTTCTCTAATTTGTCTTATTTAAGTGTAAAGGCAAAAGCGACCACGCCTGTTAGCGGTGCATACATACATGGGCGTACCCAGGATCTGGGCCATTCAACTCAGATTTTCACAAGCTTAAAGTTACTAGTTTTAACCCCCGACACAAAAAGAAGGGTGTTATAAGTTTGACGTTGATTTCGGTGTGTGAGTGTTTCAGTCTGTGGCATCGTCGCTCTCAAACGGACGGACCTATTTCATTGCGGTTTTTCTCATTTGAAAGCCCGATTCTTGGTGGTGGTTCTTAGCTATTTTTGGTTAATATCGGTCCCGCAGTGTCTATTTTTCAAAATAATGTAAGGCGTTTTTGGCGCATTATTACTCGATTAAGTGCATAACGCGTGCCAGTATAATCGTTAAATGACAATTAATTGATAACTTTGACCTAATGCTGCAATGAATATGATCTCCAGAGAACCCGACTCTTCGATACGATAACTCATAGCAGACATATGGTGTTTGTGTTCAATACTACTTTTGTACAATTGAATTGTACAATTATTACAAGTATATATTTTGGCGTAAGGGGATTTTGATTTTTTTTTTTCTGACTAGGGTCAAATCTATATAGATAAATAAAATGGAAGTGTCTGTTTGTAATTAAAAAAAAAACAGATTTTCACTGGATAAAAAAATGTCTTTATTTTGCATAGACCATTTTAACGGCGCTTACAAAATGTCATACCTACACTCGGTACCTCGGTACTGAACGCGGCCCACCTGAGAAGAACCGGCAAGATACTTAGGATTAGGAAGAGAAGGCTTTTTTGATAGTCCAGATAATTCCCAGGCTTGTCCTGCAAATAGTCTTTAACAGCATAATAACCTTTTTCACAAAGCTTTTCTTTAATTAACAGAAGAAGAAATTATTTATCTAATTATTAATTTATCTAAAAATTATTTATCCCATTCACCCCAAGGTTTGCTGGAAGAGAATTCAATTCTGAGTTAAGCTCGCCTTTGTACAGCATTGCATTTGTACTATATTTTATGTAACACTATATTTCTTATGTGCAATAAAAAATTTATAAAAAATTAAAGAAATTTGAAGACAGAATGAAGAGACAGACAGATAGGTCGACAGCTTGCGCCTTATTCTATAGTGATGTAATTTTTTGCACAGCGTTTCATGCTGAACGCAATCAAAAGTCTTGGATAGATCGCAGAATATACCTAATGCATCTTGCTTGTCTATAGATTTTGGTAATATCAAATACGATACCCACACGAAAAAAAAACTATTTGTAATGTTACTCTGTCTGTATGTCCAGGCTATCTCTGATACGAGTACAACTGAACCGATTTTAACGGGACTTTCACTGGCACTCTTTTAATATCTATAAGAAGTAACTTAGGCTACAATCTATCCAGTTCTTCAGTATAAACCGTTGTGCGTCCACTAGTAAGTAAGAAGTATGTATAAATCAAAACAGGTACATTGGATGACCCGCTGTTTTTACAGAACCAGGTCCAAGACGGCGGCTTGACCTTAAAATTTCACGCACGCCTCACCGTCCTAAAAAGCGGGATCCAAACTAAACTCCAAAGAAGCTGGATAACGCCTATACTATTAAGAGAGGCCGCGGTGGTAGCCAAACTCTACCGGGAACCCAGAGAAGATTTGCGAGGAGTTACTGGGGGCGCCCGGTGTTAAACTGAGAGGTAAAGATCTTCTGTTTTAGTCGCTTCAAGTCCGGCTTAACGTTGCTAACAAACAGTTAAAAGGGGCGTGCCTCACGATTTCTAAAAGACGTATAGGGTATTGCAATTGGCAAATAGTTATTTTTCTACTATTATCGACAAAAGTAGGAGATGTAACCAATTCCAGGGGGGGGCAGCTGCCCCTCCCTGCCCCCCCCCCCCCTAGGTACGCCAATGCATACATACATACATATTGTCACGCCTTTATTCCCGAAGGGGTAGGCAGAGGCATACTATACGCCCACATTTCCATTGAGCCCATTGCCGTGTTTAAATAGACAGGCGCAGGTTGTGGCGACCTGCTATTGATACTTTTCAAGCCACCCATAAGGCCCTCAACTGACTTAACAACTGTCATGTTACTGGAAACCGGGACCAACGGCTTAACGTGCCTTCCGAAGCACGGAAACGCTCATAAATATAAATGCACAAAGTGGTCACCCATCCGAAGACCAGCCATAGTGAAACTTGCTGAACGCAGTGATCGTTTATAGATCACAGAGTCAGCGGGGCCACTAACTTCATGCATCAACGGGTAATACTTTTAATTTAAGTTTATTTGGATAATGTTTATCCAAAAGTGCTAAAATCAAGATTAGAGTCCGCGGGGCCAAACAATAGTTAGGTACTCCTAGCAGCCAAATAAAAGACCCAGGCTCCAGACAGGACCCCAGGCTCCAGACCAGACCCCAGGCTCCAAATCCAGGTAAAGTTTTGGAAGAAACTGGTAAAAACACACTATGATGAAGATTTATGTAATTGTAAAAGTAGGACACAGTTTTGGACCCAACGCTACAAAAAATGTCCTATGACCTAGGACCTACTATAACGTTATTTCTGTCAATGCCATAATGGTACTAAAGGTTACAACTAAACAAACTTCAACACTAAAACATTTTTTATTGGCGGAATTCACTAACATTGAGTAACATAATGCCGGTATTACCGCCGCATAGCTGTATGTCAATGAACTGCTGAAAATATGGCGCTGGCTTGCAGTGGAAAATGAAATTGATTGCGTCACAATAGCCCGCTTTACCTGGAATTAACATATACATATTAGCATAAGCAACGCTATCGTTCAAATTTAGCATTCATTTTATCCAACCTACTTGTACACCACAGATCAAGATGTTCGCTCTATCTCGCTTGCGCTTTAGAGACGAAGGTAACAATAATACCACGTGCCAAGCCCACGTCCGGCTGTATGCGAAAATCAATTACCAGACTAATCATTCTTACTTAAAAATTTGTTTAATGGTATGAGTAAACAGTGACGCCCCCTGACACACTTGGTTTTATTAAATTCATAAAGTAAGAGAAAGTACTTAAATAAGAAGAAAGAAGAAGTAGGGAAACTCCATACAAACGTGCGAAACGGCTCACTCACACAGACGCACGCATCTACAGTTCAGTGAATGATATGTACGACTTTTCTAACACAATTTCCTTGGGAGCACGACTTTTTTGCGGGCTATTTACACCAATTTGAGGGCTATTTACACAAATATGATATTAATCCTTATCATACTTAGCATGTCAAGAAGATTATTTTGTCCCTTTACCTCCCTTTACACCTTGCAAATAAAATGAATATCTTACGAGTTATGGCAAATTCAAAATAATGCGCAAAGAAATTAATTTCGTGTTACCATTTGACGGGGCCGTGTGGGCGTAGGTACTGGAGAGCGGAGAAGTAATCAACAAATTTGGAAAATGTTCATACATTATTGTGAAATTAATAAACGACGGGATTAAATGGGTGCCACGGTGTTCGAAGCATGTCACGGGCGAAGATGGGCGGGACAGCTAGTAATCTATATTTATACTTCTATACTTATCTATATATAATGCTGAAGAGTACGTTTCCGTGCTTCGGAAGTCACGTTAAGCCGTTGGTCCCGGTTGCCAGTATAATAGCTGTCGTTAAGCCTGGTTGAAGGCCTTATGGGCAACTTAAAATTTTTCTACAGCAGGTCACCACAGCCTGCGCCTGTCCATATCAACACGGGCTCACCACCTGTTACGTGGGACAAAAATGCTTACGGTGAAATGTGGGCGTATATTATGCCTCTGCCTACCCCTTCGGGGATAAAGGCGTGACAATATCTATGTATGTTGTATTAGGTAGGTATCTACTAACAACAAATTTTGTAAAAAAAGAAAATCGAACACATCGAACACAAAGGTTCTGTTTGTAGTCCGGATGGACGTCGCAGTGTAATTGTATTAACTAAAATATAGGAAGGTTTAATATTTACTAATATCAGAAAGAGGAAAGATATTTAAGTTCGTTTGTAAACTAAGCTCGTAAACTACTGGTTTTATAAACCTTTTTTTTCCCACTACAAAGCCACATTCTTCGTGGTATCAAAAATGGATTGATGGATTTTTAAAAAGTTCATGGTTCCGTACAAAATTTCGAAAAAGAACACACGAGCATCACTCGGGCGAAGCTGCGGGCATCAGCTAGTAACAAATAACTTGAATAAAGATTTTATGTATTGTATCTTTTACCAATAACCAAGTGCCATCAATGATATGAAGGGGTAAACACCAAATATCAGTGCCCGCAAGTCTGATCCTGCTGACTAAGTGCTAGCGTGCACTGCCTTGCGTTTGTCTACTGCATAATCTGTGAAGTATCGAATGTAATAGAAGTGGGCGCACCGCAGTGGAACAAACGCATGGAGATTCTATTCTTCCTAAAGTGCGGTACGAAAACGCACTTGCAGCCACCGCAAGACATTTTGCGAACTGCCTAACCTTATACCAACCCATCTGGCCAGCATGACACAAGGACAATCCCGTAAGCAGAGCAGGACCAACAAAAAAATACCAGTGGCCCGCGTCCAGCAGTGCAAAGACAATATAACACTACGTTTTGAGCAGTGAACTGTGACCTTAACTGTGACAGATTGATTTCTGTAAATACTTTCTATGCGGGACACGTCAATTTCTAAACCCATATTTAAACAAGTCCAGCCGTAAGCATGGGCGCTCTGCGCGTAAACTAAAGTAACTATCCCCGATGGAGTAGTTACAGAGGCCAGATGGCAAGGTTTCGCGATCCATGCATTGGTAATTGCAATATTATTTTATTCTAGCAACGTCATCGGTTACCCTTGTGACTAGGCCAAAATTGCTTTTTTTATTAATAGTATTGTTGCCATATCTAAAAAAAAATCGGAAAATATACTTATTTATCTCTCGTTTACCAATATACCAATATTATATAATTTTTCTTTTACTAACGACTGACGATACGTCCCGAGTTCGCTTGGGTACAATTTATATATCATGGAGTAATTTAGCGTCAGTCTGGAGTGATTAATAATAATTGCTCTGAGAATGTATTAATCTTAGTCTATCTTTCTTTATTTACAATGCTTAGTACAATTTTCGAAGTTTATTGACTTATAGGTTCTCACCTATAAGTCAATAAACCTGTTTTCCCTCGAGGTTACTTTCGAATGTGTGATAAATATCTGAGTAACTCGCCATTATACGCAGTACATTCCGGATGTCGAGGTCAGGGCGGCTCTTAAACAACTTATGAACAATAAACCCCTTGGAGAGTACAGAGTTACTGGTGAGCTGCTCAGAGTTGGAAAGGATCAGATTCTCAAAAAGCTAGTGAGTATTTTTAACTCTGTCATTCAGCAAAATGAATAACTGATTATAAACACATTTGTACATGTCTACCGTTTGAGTCAATCTCAGGGTAACTAAAGATCAAGAGAGGAAGGCACATTTATGTCTTATAAGCAAAGTGATGTGTGAATGATGCGAGGCATATTATTACTCTGTTGTTGACCATAATGACTCTATGTCTCAAATCTTCATTCAGTGTTGTATTCCACTGGCTATTTTCCTTATTGAAATACCAGGCGCCTGAAAACATCAGCAACTGGGGTGAAATTTGGATAATTTGACATGTGATAGAGCCTCCTCTGAAATGGCCTGAAACCGCTTTCCAGCCTGCTGAAAACGCTTCCAAGGCCCAGAAAATGACGTTTGAAGTTGTTTACTAGTCCACCGGCGTAACAATGGTTAAAATGATAATTAATAATGGAGATTGACCACTTGACAATGATCGCCGGTTGCATAGAATCGTAATACCTCATTTACACTCCCGCGCGAGCTACAAGATGACCTGCAAGATGAGCCGCGAGTCGCCAGTGACGAAACTCAGTATTATGGTACATTTTTTCGAACTCGCAGCTAATCTCGCAGTT
This sequence comes from Thumatha senex, assembly GCA_948477245.1. Lineage (NCBI taxonomy): Eukaryota > Metazoa > Arthropoda > Insecta > Lepidoptera > Erebidae > Thumatha > Thumatha senex. The sequence goes on along the minus strand of OX419741.1, from coordinate 23,328,829 downwards.
GATTGGTATTAGACCTTAAAAAATACTCAACAATGATTGGAGCGAAGCGAAAGAAGAGAGAGTATTGTTCCCCAATTTTCGCTATGTCCTTGAACTCCTCCCAAACTACTCAACCCTTTTGATCAAATTAGACTCATAATATAACATCTAGCCATAGATGGTTTAGAAAAAATAAAATTGAAAATCGGACATACTGTGAAGGAATAATCAACGAAAGTTTGTGTTCTAAAATGGTGACGGCAAAACGCTTCGCTACATTTAGACTTACCGTGGATGGCAACGCAAGTGCATCTAGTTTGACATTGTCGTTACTGCCGTAATATGACAATGGTGAAGATTAAATGAAGGTTAACCATTTTTGGCTAAAATACTTATAATAATGCTTCATATTTTTTTATTTCTAAGGCATAAATAGTGATCTGTTATCTTATAACTCAAACTGCTTGTTGAATTAGGACACATATTTATAAAACCGAAAAACGCTCGATTTCTAAAATTTGAGTTGGCAAGTCGGACTTATTGACAACCAGCTTCTGCTCTATGGTCATGTAATAAATTAAAAAAAAAAGACAGTCAGCTTTAATAATTATTGCTGTTTATCTCGTATCAGAAATACAATTTACTTCCCTATATTTCTACACATTGTATTTTTGTGATATTAATCTCACTTATAATGTAAAGTTACCATATGTGGCACATAACAGTGCAAAAAGTGCATGTGAACGTTTGGACTCCATTTGTACAATGAAAAATGTATTATTGGTATGTGTACAGCCGAACAAAACGAAAGTGACTAGCAGTTGACCATTAATTCTATAGTGCTTATTGAAACATTCGATCGGCACTAAAATGGCGCAGACAGTAAGAAGGTCTATTGAGGGCCGATACCCTTCCTGTTACATACCAAGTAGAATAAAGGAGAGACGTGCGAAGGCCAGGGCTCTGAGGTAAATATTACGTTAAATTGACCTTCCTATGGTCTTACCACTTCGCTAGTTTGCGGAGTGGCTGTATAAATGTGTTTAGTATTCATTTCATAATTCCTTAAATATTAGTGACTAATTAAATCTTGTTTATAGATCCATACAACTCTATAATAATAAAAAAAACAGTTGTAGTTTTCCTGTCTTTGAGCAAATAAGTGTTTCCAATGTTATGAATTTTGCAATCTTCATAATATTCTGTGTTAACCTGTAATTGTTAATCATAATTAAGGCCTAAATAAGCTCTTGTGTATTTATGATAATTAAGTGTAAAGTGCCCCATTAAGATTTTAGGACTATAGCAACCTCATCTGCTAGTGGTGCTCCTGCTGACCAACAGAGGAGGCAACAACACAGACACCCTTATAGGATGACAGGTCAGATGAAAGTCGCTCTGAACAATGCCGAAAATCAAAAGCTGAAGGAAGATCTTAGCAACCAAATAATATAAACTATGATTAGAGCGAAGTAGGTGGCAGAATACGTAGTCAGATCGCTCGCTTGCCGGTGCCTGCGTCCCCCACTAGAAAATAAAAATATACTATGATTAGAAAAAGAAGATTGTTTATGATTTGTCTGCCTTGGTGGCGTAAGGGTAGTGTATGTGACTGTCGTGCTGAGGTACCAGTCAGAAGAAATATTTGTGTGATCCACAAATATTTTTGGAATTTCTGTGCTTACTAAATATATAAATATGTTTATCAATTATCTAAATCCCATATTACAAGCTTATAGCTTAGTTAGGGTAGATCATGCTGTGTAAAATGTGTCCCACAATATTTATATTTATTTATCACAAAGTATTGAAACTAAAGTCATACTTTATTTTATTCTTCAGGAACATTTTTGTGATGGGTATGTTTCAGCTATTCCACTATTACCATACAGTTTAGTCTTGTTGTATTTGTTTGACTATCTGTTGAATATTCATACCATCATCATAAGAGCGTCTGTCCCAGTTGCGACTCGCGACGCCCGGGATCCGCTTTCCTACATTTTCTGCTCCACTTCGCACGGTCTTCGGCATCCCCTGTAGTGAGACCATTGGCATGCATATCATCCCTTACGACGTCAAGCCAGCACTTCTTGGGTCTTCCCCTCTTACCGGGACCCGGCGGGGCTGACATGGCCAGACATTTGTTACCTACGTAGCTCGGCGGTTGCCGCAAGACGTGACCATACCAACGAAGGCGACACTCTTGCAACTTGTCTGCAATGTCACGGACGTGAAGGCTGCCGCGGATGCGAGAGTTCCTCATGCGGTCCAACCGCGTGACTCCACACATCCACCGCAGCATCTTCATTTCCGTGACACGCAGCTCCTGCTTGTGTCGCTCCAATATCGGCCACGTCTCACTGTCATGTAAAAGGACAGGTCTAATAATGGTTCTGTAGACCTGTCCCTTCAACGGGATCGGCATTTTAGGGTCACAAATGACACTGGTCATCTCCCGCCATTTGGCCCACGCGGCAGCAATGAGTGACTTGACATCGCAATCGATGTCACTGGACGTGTGAAAAACAGATCCCAGGTATTTAACCTGGTCCGTGCGCTCGACCAAATCACCGCCTATGCGGACGGATGTGGGATCTATCGAGTCGAGTTGAATATTCATACATACATACATATTGTCACACCTTTATTCTCGAAAGAGTATAAAGTATCATTTTCATTTAGTTCACCATATGCATTTTTGTCCCATTACCCCCATTATTGTGTTGAAATGGCCAGCCACACTGGTTGAAATTTTTTAAGCTGCCCATAAGGCCTTCAACGGGACTAAACTACTACCACTTTACAAGCAACCAGGACCAACATTCAATTTATTTGTTGAATGTTGAATATTCATATCAAAAAATTTTAATGTTGAATATTAAATTTATTTTTTCAGACTAGAACAGCAAAGAAAGCCAGATAAACCTGAAGATTTTGTTTGTTACTCAGACAGTGACAGTGAAGAGGAGACTCCAACACAACAACATAGAATATTATCAACGTCATATAACTTTGTAGATTATGTTCGATCACGGGAGTTGCAGACTAAAGAGGTGAGTTTCCATACCTTTTTATTTTTTAAATTGTAATATGTCAAGACCGAGTATATGTATATATTGAAAATAATAATAATGATGATGTACAAAGGCAAACTTAATAATGACCTGTCTCATAGCAATCCTTTGGGCGAATATGGAAAAATGGTAGTGTTTTTATAGATATTTTTTTTAAACACATTTTTTTTCTTAATTTAACACTAGTTGCATACAGTTTATTTCCATTTGCTAAAATTTTAATAATTGTTGCAATATTAGAACCTAGAATGATCTAACTATCAATATACCACATACTTAATTCTTTTCTATCATTTGTTTATCAGTAATTTTCCTTTGTTCATACTATCTATACTATCAGACAACAACTTTTGTAATTATTTATCAGCCAAACTAAAGTTATAATTTTAAAAAGTAAGTATGCAACAAACATCTTTATTAAAATGTTGAGAATTTTGATTGAAATATTTATATGGTTCACTTTATTGTGGAACATTTAAAATGTATGATACTTTACACAGTTTTTGGGACAATAGTATTCTATCACCACAAGACAATGAAAATGATGGTCTTCAGAAATATAGAAACTTTTGTATGAATTTTCCTTTTGAAATAAAAAAATATCATATCATGTACACAGTCTCACTTTTTACTAATGGATGACCACCTGGTGAAATTGTCCCTTTTTTTTGCCAGGAACTTTCTCCAGGAACTATCCTTTTCTGATGTATAAGGTTTATAACAGAAAAGTTTCATTTAAATCCTGGCAATCTGTTCATTCTGACTACCCGTCAGGGATACATTGTGAAGATAGTTAAGTTCATTAAAATTCATTAAGCAGTTATTGTGCAAATAAATTAATGAACATTCAGACATCCAAACGTTTCCCAAGTAGACCTTCCATTTTATATAACAATTAAAAATGATGTTGGTTCCAGCCTCGATCAGTGGACCCGTCGTACGCAACACGGCACATGCTCACACACGATATGTTTAGGGAGATGCCGGTCAACCTCGGCAACATGAACAAAGTGTTTTGCTCGCAGTGGCTGTCCGACAGACAGGTGGTGTTTGGGACTAAATGCAATAAGGTGAGATATTAATATTCTTATTGCTAGCTACACACGTTACGAAAATTCGTTACGATGTAATGGCTAGCGTATATATACAACTTGTGGTTGAACAACTATTTAGTTATGTTTAATATGTCTATAGGACTATATTCAAGCGCGAATACTGTCAACTCGATAGTTGTTCGACAAAAAAGTCAAGCTGATGTAATATTAATAATGGCGAGGAACTAACAAACAAACAAAATGATATAATTCCCTGAAGGGTGCCAATTGTGATAATAATATTACAATTGTCTTATTATGGAGACTAGAACTAACAAACAAACAAATTATATAACTCATTTCAGGCGCCAGGAGGATAAGTCCTACCAACTTTATGCACACGGATATCAGCGATAGAGATTGAGCTTCTAATCATAAGAGCAGGAACCAAAAACAATAGAATACATCTCTAGAAGAAAGTTTCTATATTTTTATAGGCGAATTGATTGAATATACATTATATACGTTATCACTAATGGTATAACCTATTCAAGTGATTTAGTAAGCTAAAGATTAACTATTCACAGGGTTGAGGCGTGAAATTTAGAATAGTGAGATCCAGCATAAGGCCAGCTTATGAGTCAAATCATTGTGTCATTACATGGGCCTGATCATTGAGTCATTACATGGGTCTGATCAATGAGTCGCGCATCATTATTAGATCAATCTACACAAAAACAATTCAAACTAGGTACTTGATGACGTGGTTACATTACCACGGGATTATAAATCACATCTGCAGACCGCGACAGGTGTCGGCTCCACGAGAATGACGAGCCCGTAACCACATGGTCAGCATCCATGGCAAACTTTATCCAAGAATAAAGTTAATATAAAAAAAGTGCCTTTTCAGCTGCAAAGAAACGAATTAGTTCCATTAGATTTGGAAAAACAATTGGATATTTGTTCGTGATTCGAATACATAAAGAGAACTTACCACTTTTTTAAAGAAAAACCAAAAGCAGGCAAACATTCCATTAACGCTGCTCCAACATCGTAATAAGCGAAATACATAGTTATTTTGATATAACCATTGATAAGAAGTCACAGACGTGAACTTCCATATACAATTTATAAAAGATTACTTCTTTTTAGCGAAGTTTAAAAAATATATTTACAATCGACATCTTTTCTGTCGATCTGTAGCTAGGCGAATGACGTTCCGTCACTACTGTCAAAAGACATTTTTTTTTCTTTCGTTCCAAGTCTACCCTATGGCATGGAACTAAGGAATACAGCCTTACAGAAATCGCAATTTATTTAAAATCGATGACACACGGAGCGAAAGAGTCAACAATCTCCTCTCTCTCTAAATCTCAAGACTAACAATGACATTCTAATGTGACATTTTACAACGTTACACTGTATCGATCTACTTTTTATTAAAAAGTTGGACAACTATCGTAAAACGCTTAATTTGTATTGCATTGTATTGATGTGCACATACCATCGACTAAACAGTTGATCCGCGACAAAACAGTTTAGTCGATGCAAAAGTTGTAGATAGCGGTAGCCCTAACTGTACCTTCAAACTAAACCTATAATGGGCATTTGTGTATGATAAAAACTGTTTACAGATCTGCCTATAGGGCCGTACGATAAAACTACTAATAAATTGTAACGATTTCTCGAAGCGTGTGTAGCTACCATAATTTGCAGTGTGGATTATTACCCATTTTTGATTATTTTATACTGTTTTTGAGCTAGGTCAGTATAGGACAGCTAGACATTTACTTGTAAAATGAGATAGGATACTAAATGTGTGAAAATCAGTGTAAAATAAATATCCAGTATATTGGCATTCAGAATCTAACAGAATTAGCAGAATTTTTGCTCTCCTTTTTAGCATTCCGATTGTTTGAAAAGTCACATATGCCAATGTGTGATCGTCCTATAATGTTTAAGATCAAGATAGCAAATATAATTTATTCTTGAGAATATCAAGTTCTCTGCCTCCTACTATATTTATTCATTTAAAAAGTGTTAGAAAATAACATTCTCTACCAATTTAAAATGAAACCTTATTTGGTGCGTCAAACCGTTTTTTAAATGAGGGCGTAGCAATACGTGCCTTAACGCAAGATAAATTCTGCATCCTTTTTTATTATTCATTAAATACTAATTTAATATTTTATCTAGCACGCCTTTTCCACGAAGGGGTAGCAGGGGCATATTATATGCTCACTTTTCACCATATGTATTCCTATCCCACGTAATAGGTGGTGAGCCCATTGCCGTGTTGAAATAGACAGACGCAGGTTGTGACTACCTGCTGTTGAAATTTTTTAAGCCGCCCATAAGGCCTTCAACTTGACTTAACTACTGCCATGTTACTGGCAACGGGGACCAACTACTTTAATAAGAATTTAATAAATAGAATATTTATGTTTATTTTAGATCAAATAGTTATTAAATATTACTTTAGTAAAATTTCTCATAATTTTAATGTAATTCTAATAAAGGATAATTTCATTATAAGTAGAAAACACATTACGTAAATTTGTCTTTAAAATGTTGTCTAATGAATCCAGGTTTTGCTTTTAAAATTATACACCTAGAAATACTAAACCCTAGTTCCCAATCTTAATATTTATAGCAAGCATGGACAGATGTTCTATTATATAAAAGGAATTGGTTTAATGCGCTAATCTCAGGAAATACAGGTCGGATTTGAAAAGTTCCTTCTGTGTTGGATAGCCCATTTATCGAGGAAATAGGCTTTATATCATCACGCTACTACACTGGAGAGCGGAGCTGTAGTCATAAATGTCAACAAATCGGGAAAACTTTTATGCATTATTGTAGAGTTTATAAGTGTCATCAGCTACCAGTCATGAGCCACATGTATAAAACATCAAAAAATGCTGAAAATATAGGTAATTCAATAATATATTAATTGTTTATTTACAGTTAATGGTGTATGATGTACGGCGTCGTACGCTAGACGCGATACCCACGCTTAGGCCGCGAGCTCCCTGGGCCGGTCCTGACCAACAAACTGGCATACATGCACTACAAATTAATCCCTCCAGGTACGTGGAAACTACCGTAAAAGAAAGGATGATGGGAACCCAAAGTCTATGGGCGCAATTGGACCAATTGTGATTCGGTCATTTTATTTAAGTGTGTCAATTACGCCTTACGTGGCAGAGGCATATTATACGCCCATTTATATATTAAACCATTTAAGGCAAAATAAACCAACCCAAAATTTAAAAAATAATTTATAACTATTCTTCCTACTAAATAATTAAATTTTTGAACCCCTTTAAAGTAACCGTTGAAATCCTTAATGTGAATTGTGGAGCACACTGTGTAGTGCAACGCTTATCTCTCCTCGAAGTATGGCATGCATGTGTCGGTGCGTCGGTGTGGTGGCAGCGATGTGATGGCGTCGCCTAGACGTGTATTTATATCTTTTTTTTTTCTCTAAATACTCTATACAAATGTTTGTTGTTATTGCGAATGTGTAATGTCAGATAGGTATGTATAGATCAAAATTTAACCTAATTGCAGAAGATACTGGTGCACAGTAAAACTCGAACGAGTTTGTGTTGCGCCTTTATATGTGTTGTCTATAATAAATAAACCGTATAAATAATTTAATATATAAATTTTCACCATGTAAATATAATAATTTTACACATAATGAATGGCACCCATTCATTTCAATGTAAGAAAGTAACAGTTTGGCACGATAACTTGGGTAGTTTAGGTGGGCTGGTTTCATTTTTAAACCACCCAAACACTATATTTTTGAAAATTGATTCAATTGCGTCTAAAGGCTAGAGTCATACTGGAGCTCAAGGCAGCCTAACTTCCAACTGGTGATCCTGATGCCTTCAAGACGAGGCCATGATGAAATGAATGAAAGACATTAATATATGAAATGTTAAGCATTGATGAGAGTTGAAATCTCAATAGGCGGTAAAGGGGCCCACCAAGATATCCGAGGTCCTAGCGACCTCACTTGCAAGTGGTGCACCAGCTGACTAACAGACGAGGCTTAGTCGCTGGTACCTTTACGGGGTCGAGAGGTCAGACGGCAGTCGCTCCCCATAATGCCGTAAATTAAAAGCTAAAGGATAGCTGCTCCTAGCACAGCCAAATCAAAGTTCACCCCCCAGGCTCCAAACCCAGGTAGAATTTTGAAGCAACTGAGAAAATACTTAAGATGAAGATTGAAAGCTGAAATCTATACTAATTTTATAAAGCTGAGTTTGAGTTTGTTTGTTTGGTTGAATGCGATAATCTCAGGAACAAGAAAAAATCTTTTTGTGTTAGATAGCCCATTTATTGAGGAAGGCTATAGGCTGTATATCATCACGCTACTTTCCTGGAGAGCGGAGCAGTAATCATAAATGTCAACAAATCGGGCAAATTTTAATACATTATTGTAGAATTTATAAGCGACGGGAGTTTGAAGTATGTCACGGGCGAAGCCTCCTATCCTAATCATACAATGTCATTCAATTATTGTATTTTTTTTTTACTTCAGAACGTTACTAGCGACAGGCGCTAGAAATTCGTGCGAATTAGCTATCTACAGTTTACCGACGTTAGACCCTGTGTGTGTTGGTGAAGCGCATAAAGACTGGGTAAGTCTTATTGTAACACCCATTTGTTTATATAAAACTTTTCCTTGATTGCTGATTATTTTTTGGAGTGATTTAGGAAAAGGGACGGAAATGTGTTACAGGAAACCGGGGAGCGCGAACTATTTAATTTGACCAATAAGCGCGGTGGGGCGCAGCGGTAACATGTTAGATGTAACGCATCATATGCTACTACTGAAATGCTCGCTCGTTTTTTTGTTAAGTTAATGCATCCTATAATTCAATGAGGTTAGCATTAGTCCTAAAATTATTTGTATTAAATAAATACAAATATATATATATAGGTTGGCAGCGCAAGTGTATCATGTCTGGTATTGCAAAAGTCCATAGGCTACTTAGAAACCTTCGATTTAGTGGTCCATACCCTGGTCTACTACATTATAGTATAAGAAAATGTTTTCACCATATTTTAATTGTCATTTAAGAGTATGACCAGAGCCATCTATCGAGCTTATTAACAACTCCGATCCCAATGAACAGTGTTACAACCATTTTAAACATTGAAGCGATGGACTCCACTCAATTTGTGGATAAATTGAAGCAATTAGTATGCTAATTTTCACTTTAAACAAAAATTATGTAGAAGTTAGCTTATGAATTGCTTCAAAAGTTTATCTATAAGAAAATTATTGTGTGAATTTTAAAGTGTTACTCTAAGGTCCGTATTCCAGAACGTTTCTCAATACTCAATCAACGCTTCAGGTTAGTTTTTGCCTTATAAAATCTACTCTCAAGCGTCGATTAAGTATTGAGAAACGTTATGGAATACGGCCCTTACTGTGACGAATTTTTAGGGTGGTTCCACTTAAGTACACCTTAATTAGTTGATATCTGTCTGTACCAACATTCTTTCTAGTATTTTCCCAGTTACTTCCCCTCCCTGGATTAGAAGCCTCAGCCTTACATCTTTATTTGTCTACTAGGAGCAGCTATCATTTGGCTTTGCATCTGAGCTCCCAACCCCTGGGGGCCGAGTCTACTATTTTCCAATAGAAAGCCGTTCTAGTTCTATTTTATAGCGGTTCTATTGCAATTCGAACAAAACTAGGTAGTATATTAAAACTATTATAATATTTCACATATCACAGTTGACAAGCTGCAGAATAGACACAAAATAGCTGTTTTAAGCTATCAAAATATTAATATAGACTACCAAAAATATTAATATAGACTACCAAAAATATTAATATAGACTACCAAAAATATTAATATAGACTACCAAAAATATTAATATAGACTACCAAAAATGCAAATTAAGAGTTACTTACAGGCGCTACACGTGTTAATAACATTCTATCAGCGGCCGATAGAATTTTATTAGAGCGTGTAAACTACGAAATCTGAAAATTTTTATCGGGTTTCTATTGAGCGACGATTTCTTTTCTCTTCTGACGCGATGGAATTAGTAGACTTGGCCCCGGGCCTGCGTCATTGCCTCGTCCTGTAGTTAGCAGGTGAGGTCGTTTGAACCCTGAAGATTTTCGTAAGAACCCTTGTACCTGAAGCCTATCGCATGAGAAGCAACGATGTTGCGTGGTGTGTCACTGGGTGGTTTGCACTCAGATCCTGGACATGTGCTGGCTGGACGACGAGTTCCTAGTGACGGGGTCGCGCGACTCCCGCCTGGCACTATGGCGCGCGCCTCAGGCGCCACCCCGACAGACTATGCACCACTACGTGGCTCCGCTCGCATTGCGAGAGTGTCGCTCAGGTACTACCTACAAACTGACACAGCGACACTTTACACTAGACAAAATTAACGTTTTGTTCCACTTTTTAAAAGAATTAGAGTATACAGGATGGGTTTTTGATAGGGAGCAATAAGGCTAGGTTATCTTAACCGTTTAGTTACTCGAAAACGTTTCTAGAAGAACATGCATATTTTTTTAAGGTACTCTGAACTGCATTCTCAGATTTTGGATAAAACATACTTACATATCATCACGCCTGTATCCCATTGGAGTGGGCAGAGACTAAGGCGTCTCACTTGCTTTGATTCTGGCATATAACTCGTTTCTTTTGCTTTCATAAGTGTTTTCATACACGCTCGCCGGTTAAGGGTAATTTGAGCTGGCCTTTTGTCAAAAGATCTTCAATTTATTGGCATACGTACGCCGAGGTTGATCCCTACCAGTCTGCCCATTTACTCTCGCCGCATAAATCTGCTTCGTTAATCAAAAAGTTGCGATAAAAAAATCAAAAACAACAAAAAACATTGTGCCACATCGATCCTATTTATTGTTGGAATCAAAATAAGTATCGGATCATTTAATATATGATATGAAGTATATTTAAGGTATAGGAAGAGTTTTTGGCGATTTTTATTCTAGTCTTCGGAAGACACGTTAAGCCCGGTTGCAAGTAAAATGGCAGTCGTTAAGCCCAGTTGAAGGCCTTATGGGCGGCTCGGCACCACCTGATACGTGGGACCAAAATGCATACGGTGAAATGTGGGTGTATAGTAAGCTTCTGCCTACCCGTTCGGGGATAACGGCGTGACAATATGTATGTATGTATGTACTTATATCTCAATTAGACTTATAGACTCTAGATCCCTATATGAAATAAGATAGAATGACTGTTTTGTTTTTGCTAATAGTTTTTTTTTTTATTTTATTAAGTATGTGAACGCAATATCTTAAAAAAAATTGGCATGTTACTTTTGAAACGTTTTCTTGTAACTAGGTATATCTTTCTGCTCCGTCTTAAAAATCCATTCTGTATAGTAATTTAAAGTAGTATTTGGAGAACGAGTTGATTACATTAGCTTGTCATAGAAACCCTCTATAGTCAGACTGTCCCGAGACATAATTTTGTAGCTGAGCACATTCCCTTTATTATAGGACTTATGTTACACTCCCACAATATACTCAAATTTCACCGTCTGTGTTAAGGCCTATCCGCACACAACAGTGCCGTCACGTGCCGATCAGTAACGTATACATCAGTATCAGTAAAAAATTATATCGTAGCATACATTTGTACAACGCTATCCGCACTGAACGTCACTGTCACTGACGAGTGCGCACTGAACGTCACTTTCACTGACGAGTGCGAATAGCGTCGTACAAAATGTATGCAAAAATATATATTTTTAAAGACACTGATGACACTGATACGTTACTGATCGGTACGTGACGGCACTGTTGTGTGCGGATAGGCCTTTATTCGATCTGAAACATATCAGGACCTAAACCTTGGCAATGACTTCTGCAAAAAAAAATTATAATATATTTTCCATCAGGTCAAAAAGTTCGTGCACTGACGTTCAACCAGAAATGGCGAGAGATTGCCGCGCTAACTCTCAACGGCTACATCCACGTTTTCAATGCCGAGACGTTTAAACAAACCCTCTCGAGGAAGCTACCGTCCTGCCAAGATCTCGTCTGCTTAGCTACACAGGTATGTCACGTCATTTCAAACAGGTCGTGGACGAAAAGCAGCGGTGGTGTAAATAAATTATTTGAACTACTGCATGATAGCATATAGCTGAGAAGCGACCATTTTTTGGCACAACACAAAAAGAATTAACGTAGCTACTAAATTTTGTTTGTGCGATAGTTTCCGTGCTTCGGAAGGCACGTTGGTCCCGGTTGCCAGTAACATAACAGCCGTTAAGTCAAGTTGAAGGCCTTATGGGCGACTTGAAAATTTTCAACAGCAGGTAGCCACAACCTGCGTCTGTCTTTTTCAACACGGCAATGGGTTCACCACCTATTACGTGGGACAGAAATACACATGGTGAAAAGTGGGCATAAAATATGTATGCCTCTGCCACCCCTTCGGGTGGGGCGTGATAGATAAATAATAAATAACTATGTATGTAGCCAAAAATAAATATTATTTCTTCCTTTTTCTTTTCTCTTAATATTTTCAGAGGAATCGAGATGAGATATAGCATAAATCCTATTTAATGATAGGCGAATTCAAACGTAGGTGGTTAGATAAATCTTACTTAGTCATAAGAAATACATGCAGTGTATTTCTACTTTCCATAGATAAAATATCTTGGAAGCTCCTTACATACAATATTTGACGTGTCCAAAGAAATCTTGATTTTATAACTACTACTAACTGACCCCAGTACTTTGAACCCTTTTACAATGCTGTATGTATATTTGCCCTTTTCCTTCGTTTTCCGTAATGAAATAAATAATAAATATTTTTGGGACAACTCACACAACGCCATCTGATTCCACACTAAGCAAAGCTTGTACTATGATAACCAGATAACTGATAAACATACTTATATATTTCTAAATACATACATATTATAGGTAAATAACACCCAGACACAGAATAAACCAACGTGCTCATCACACAAAGTTTTATCCTGGGTGGGAATCGAACCCAAGACCTCTTGCGTAGCAGTCGGATGCACTCCCACCGCGCCACAGAGGCAGACCTAGTCCTTCTAAATAAATGGCTTATCCAATTGAAGGCCATATATAGGGTTAAAAAATTTCAACATCAGGTCGCCACAAACTGCGTCTGTCCATTTCAACACGGCATTGGGCTTACCACCTGTTACGTGGGTCAAGAATGCACACTACGAACCTCGTGGCACCCATTTAATCCCGTCGCTTATTACTTTTACAAGAACTTGCCCGATTTATTGACTTTTATAATTACTGCTTCGCTCTCTGGTGTAGTACCTTGATGATATATATCCTATAGCTATATATATAAAGCCTATAGCTCGATAAATGCCTTATCCAACATAAAAAGAATATTTCAATTCGAACCAGTAGTTTCGAGATAAGGTCGTTCAACCAAATAAATAATCAAACTTTTCAGCTTTATTATATTATAAAGCTGAAGAGTTTGTTTGTTTGTTTGGTTGAACGCGCTAATCACAGGAACTACTAGTTGAATTTTAAAATTTATTTTTGCGTTAGTTAGCCCATTTATCAAGGCATAGGCAATATATCATCACGCTACTTTCTCGGAGAGCGGAGCAGTAGTCATAAATGTCGACAAATCGGGCCAATTTTTATGAATAATATGCATTTACAAGCGACGGGATTAAATAGTTGCGACGGGAGTTTAAAGTATGTCATGGGCGAACCTAGTTAGTATATATACAGTGTGTAATTGTTCAGGAGAGTGGTGTGTACGCCATCGGCTGCAAGTCGTACACCTTGCTGCTAGACTGCCGCACGCTGCAGTCCGTCAAGAAGATCACGTCGCGCTACAACGGCTGCGGCATCCGCTCCGCTAGCTTCCGAGGGAACATGCTCACCATCGGCACCGGGCTCGGTCAGTACCTACACTTGACTCACACACTGAATATCTGGAGCCTTACCCTATCAATTTTCATATTTTTTCTTCTTGTCTTGATTTATGGCTTGTTTCAATATTGTATCTTCAGTTAAACATAGATCGCTACCACAGATTAACAGTTGAATTTTAACTTTTGTGACAGATAGTTCGAAGTCGTAGGTAAAAAATCCTATCTGTCTGTGGTTATTGAAAACGAAATTTTCGTCGATAGGTACCGATGGTAACTATTTTGACATTATTTTAGACAAGTGTATAAGATAGATAGGTTTTTGAGGCCGGCCGTTAATGGTTTTAATTGCAAGATTGGTACTAAAGAGGACCTAATACACTACCTTGTGAAACACCAATCTTGAGTAACTTTTCCTTTAGAACTGGACACTCGCGAGTTTTGATTTGCTTTCTCTTGGTTTATTAGAATTTTATTTGTTTTAAAACTTTTTGTTATGGATTCCAAACGATTTAATTTCCATAACGGTGTAAAATTAGTCATTCTATGTTGTATCAAATGCTTTTGTGACTTCATAACATGTTTGCTAAATTACATTTGTTCTAAAATTCTAAAAACTTGAAGCGCTCGTGGCCCCGCGGTCTCAGTGTTCGGTAAACGATCACTGAGGTACGCAACTTTCACTATGGCTGGTCGTCGGATGGGTGACCACTTTGTGGCATTTACATTTGCGAGCGTTTCCGTGCTTCGGAAGGCACGTTAAGCCGTTGGTCCCGGTTGCCAGTAAAATGGCAGTCGTTAAGCCTGGTTGAAGGCCTTATAGGCGGCTTAAAAAATTTCAACAGCAGGTAGCCACAGCCTGCGTCTTTCTATTTCAACACGGCAAAGGGCTCACCACCTATTACGTGGGACAGGAATCCACACGGTGAAAAGTGGGCATATAATATGCCTCTGCCACCCCTTCGGGGATAAGGCGTGATGGATATTTAATTTAATTTCTAAAATTCTTATTCTAATCTAATATTTGTTTCGCGATATTGCAAATTAATTTGCGCTTTTCTTCTAGGTTTATTAATGTTTTACGATCTGCGCGCCGGAAAGTATCTTGAAAGCAATATACATACTACAAAAACCGTCACGCTCAAAGCTTCCAGAGGCTACGTGGTAAGTAAATATTATTTTCCTTTTTTGAAACATCAGATTTATCAAGAACTTAGCATTATCTTCGAAATATTTGTTTTCTGCCAGTTCCCTGACGAAGAAGCTGATGCATTCAACCAAGTGAAGCACGTGCCAGCCATCTACACACACTGTTACGACGACAGCGGGACCCGCATCTTTACCGCTGGTGGACCTCTGCCTGCACCCCTTATAGGAAACTACGCCGGGTTGTGGCAATAGCATTTTACCTGAGTATGCGGGGATGGTCCAGGGTCTAATGAACTACGCTAATCGGAAGAAACGACATTCTACCGGAGAATATTTTAATTACTAAGAAATAATGAAAATTGTTGTTTTCGAGAAGTGAAACAGGGGAAATGTGTACAGTATGAGCAATGGCGTATATTATTTTGTTTCAAAAGAAAATATATTGAAGTTTATTAAAGGTTTGAAACGCTAACAAACCATGTTTCTTTGTTGTGTTGTTATTTTACATAGACACAAATAAATCTTGTATAATGGGAGCATATCTCTCTATTCTCCTTAACATTACATTATTTTTATTGAAATGAACAGAAGAGAATTTTATATTTCATATACGCAGCAACTAATTACATTTGATTGTCATATGGATATTTATCATTGATTATTTGGTCTATAATTTTATATTCAGTCTAATCCATTGGCTAACACGTTATTAGGCAGTTAATAGGCAACATGAAAAAAATGTTGGTAAATCATCTCACACGTAATAATATTTAAATATTTTATGACAATTTTACTCAGCGCCATGCAGAACAAGTTTAGCTTCAATAAGCTTGTCCTATGATATCTATACTACTGGTAAACATAATTACCAAGGAAAGTTAGTGGTGCCCCATCAGAATCTTATGGACCCAAGCGTACCTCGCTAGCAAATGATGCACTTGCGACGGCAGTTGCCCAAGAATTTAACAGATGATCATTGCGAAAATTATAACAATTTTACTGCTTTTTTTAATGAATTACTAATACTTCATGTCTTCATGTGTATTTCAATTATTTTGATAATAAAAACCTAAGTTATATAGCTGCTCGTCAATAAAGGTCGATCCCAGAATTCAATTTTGGTTTAAATCTAAAATAAAAGAAGTAAGGCAAGGTAAATGTTTGAATACCGTTTATTAACATGTTTTAAAATAATGTCGTTTCTAAATATCTTAGCGGTCATCCATTAAATAAAAACCGTAACTTAACGCTACAGTTAAGATTAGGGTTTAAAAATTCCATTTTAGAGCGCTTTTAGAGTCATGCTTATTGCAACACAGTGTCACTCTCATGCATCGTAACATTTTCAAACATCGACAACTCAACCTAATTTTTTGTAAATGTAGAAGCAATAATCTTGACGTTCATAAGTGTTACTTTGTGACCTACACGAATAAAGATATTTCATTCATTCATTCAATAGAACATATTGCTGCTTATTTTACTGAATAAACTATCTGGCAACTTGCTGCAGTAGAAACTAAAGAGTGATGCGGAAGCGAAAGCGATTGTATAAACTTTACGCACGTAAAAATTGGGACAGAGGTATTGTGTATGTAGTTTAATGTAATTGTTTTGCACTTTAATTATTTATGTACCTACGGAATTCTATGGACATACTGTCAGATTTTTTTCTGTCTTTGTTTTACAAGCATATAGAATGGTCGATGGTGCGCGCCAAATATGCGAGCGTGTTAAAATACGTACGACTCTAAAAACGACTTTGTAAACGAATTAATCCCTTATTCAGAACCCATCTTAGCTTTATGACATGTTTAAATATTTGCCGACTCTTTTCACGACGGTAACAAAAAAGGACGACCAGTATTTAAATATCCCATAAAGTTAAAATGGATTTATTATGATATAATATTGAATATTATTAATTATTACCTTTGCAATAATAGATATCATAAATTTAATATCACACCGGATAATAAATCCCCAACTTCCCCGTAGTAAAAGTTTATAAAACGACTTTTTGATAACTCAATGAGTTTTATATTAACTGCAGCTCGAGCGCATTTTTGTAAAATAATTGAGATTTTTTTACAGGTAATGTTGAGATTGTAATATGCTTTTGACATTTTTGTTGATTACAAACATAATAAAAAAATATTAGTAATGGTCTGATGTGAGATTGAATTTAAATTGTTTTTTTTTACGAGTAATCGTAATTTATCCGACAAAATTGTTTTGAATTCTGACCCTCACGATTGCAGAGTCGAGCTTGCAAATACTGGATGTACTAGTAATTTATTCATATCAATACAACTAACGAAAAACAAAAGTGTTTAAATAGCGATTTGAAAACCCATTTACGGGGAAATCGAGTAAATATTCACCAATACAAAATGAACATCGCCCAAGAAACTTCAACCTCTTAGAAAGTAAAAGTAAACTTACTGGCAATGAGATTTCTCTAGAGTTGTATATCTTAATTTAATAATATAAAAAATGCGAAAGTTTGTGTGGATGTTTGTTACTCTTTCGCGTGAAAACTACTGAATTGATTTTAATGAAACTTTACAATAATATAGCTTATACATCAGAATAACACATAGGCTACTTTTAATCCCGGGAACAAGTTCCTGTGGGAAACGGGAACGGGAAAACTAGTCTACTAGTATTAAATAATACAAGACTCGTCCCTGCAGTCCAAAGGTCAGAAGGCGATCATTGCAAATAATAATCTACTGTTACTGATTTTTGTTAATGAATTAGGAATACTTACGTGTATTGTCACCATTGATATAAAAAAACCCTCATGCAAAATTCTCTACAAATATCATCACAAGCGCCGCTAAAAGATCCTAGCTCTCAAGCACTAAACGCAACCTGTTATAAGGTTGTTTTTTATATATCACAATTATTTTTAGGGAGTAATCGAGGTTATAGTGGGCTTTAGATGGAATAAACACAAACTCGTCCGTATGCCATATTACATAAATTTGTCGATAAGAGTAGTAAATTATTGGGCACGCTAATCCACTTTCCAAGTTTGGATAGTGGGGTAGCCTGCCCTAACTTACTACTCACCATTTGTGTGTTTATTGTTTGAAAACGCTGAGTGTTAAATCTTTCGAGTTTTTTGTAAATCAGAAAAGAATTGTATTATTACACATTAATAATACAATTATTTTCGTATAATAATCTATATGTTACCTGAAAAAAATATTTATTTACAATCATTAACGAGTAGGTGATTGTAAGGCTTTGCTTTTATACTCGATAATATTCATGTGTAGTACGTTCAGTACGAAATGAAACTACTGTTAAAAGTAGTGCAATATACCTTGTAAATATATTAATAGTTATATTTTGTTTTAAGAAGCGTTTCACATTTTTTTACAGGAAAATAGTATTTCTACAAAGTTTATAGAAAAATGTCAAAAATTTTCTAAATTAAGTGTGGACTGTTTACTTATACGTAACAAGGGTCTGGTCTTTATAATTAATAAGCTTCTCAGCTTATCTGCCTTATTCGAAGAAATAATGACGATCTAGTCATCATTATCAACTAGCAAATGCTACCACGACCCGCGTGGTGAATTTTTCACATATCTACATATTTCTCCCGGAATAAAAAGTAACCTATGTGTATATGTTATCTAAATTGGTCTAGCCTTTTGAGCGTGCAAGAGAAACAAACATACACAAATTTTCGCCGTTTTACAGTAACTTAATTTAGTACATTTTTGTTTTTTTTTTTTATAGATATCGAATTTTAGCAAAATATGTTTTTCTGTGATAAATATGTGAAGGTCCTCTTAGGAAATTATAGGTTTTGGGTTAAATAGCAGTCCAAAGTAGATAACTTGTACTAAAGCAATGAACTATTAAATAAATTTAATCATATTGAACCGCTTTAGATGAGTTGTCCACTTTGGATTGCTTGTCATTTATTAGAATTACATATTAAATAGGTTTAATTTACCAATAGTCCGGTCAAATTATACCAAAAAATAAGAGTAAAGCTACATAAATTCCCACCAAGCTGAAAATCAGTAAGATTGATTAAAATATGATTAAAAATAAAATTTGAAAGTTCCTCATGTTTACTAAAAAAAAATTCAAGGTCAAAGTTAAAAAAATGAGTTTTTTGCAATCTTACTGATTTTCATCTTAGTGGGATATTAGGTAGCTTCGAATGTCTAAATTGACCGGACTACAAGGGATTGTGAAAAGAATTATAATCAAATGCAGACAAAACCATTGTCTCATATGAGCTTTCTAATTATCATCATTAGAAGTATGCTTAGACGTCGCAGTTATGCTTGAAGTGTTCTTATCACGTTCCCTTTGGTAGGAGAATTAGTGCGCAATTAGTATGTGAATATGATTGCTAAGGTACTACGAAACTATCAATTGCCTGAGAATTTTTGAAGTGAAACTTCTTAACGAACTCTTGACTTGGGGATTTAAAAAATAATACTAAGTACTTCTATTTCAAAACGTTCTTGTCAAGCTGCAGGAGTGAACAACCAGTTTTATTGATAGTTTCGAACCTAAGACTCGTCTCGGTGATGATTATATGCCTCTAACTTATATATGTAAAATGTCGGTTGGTAAACTAATATTATTGTATTTCAATACGCGTTAATGCCACATTACCTCAATAATGATGCAATCGAAATCGGACAACTCCGTGAACTATTCGGCAGTTCGGTAGTCAGAACAGGGTATCATTCGCGGTGCCGAATGTCACTATCGTGTTGGGCGGTTCTTCATTGATATATGACACACAAAATGTCATTCGCTCTACTAGAGAGAGATGCCTTACTCTAAGGGCCGTATTACAGAACGTTTCTCAATACTCAAGAAACGCATAGCGCTCGTGGCCCCGCAGACGTAGTGTTCTGTAAATCACTGCATTAAGCAACTTTCACTATGGCTGGTCCTCGGATGGGTGACCATTTTGTGGCATTTATATTTGCGAGCGTTTCCGTGCTACGGAAGGCACGTTAAGCCGTTGGTCCCGGTTGCCAGTAACATTGCAGTCATTAAGCCAATTGAATGCCTTACGGGCGGCTTGAAAATTTTCAACAGCAGGTCGCCACAATCTGCACCTGTCCATTTCAACACGGCAATGGGCTCACCACCTGTTACGTGGGACAAAAAGCAAAAGCATACGGTGAAACGTGGGCGTATAGTACGCCTCTGCCTACCCCTTCGGGGATAAAGGCGTGAAAGAATGTATGTAAGAAACGCTTAAGGCAACTAGCCTTTAAAATACTTACTACTCTCAAGTGTTTCTTGAGTATTGAGAAACGTTCTGTAATACGGCCCTAAATGTGTCAGGGCCCTTTACGTATACGATTACGCTAATTACTTCAGAAAAAAATAACGAAAGCAACAGACCCCTTTTACCGACTCTCCCCTACACCCGGACGTAAACGTGGCACGCGGATTTATTATTTTAAAAAAGTGGAAGAATTTATCAGTCTCGAACTGGATTCAAACTAGCGTCTTCTGGCTTAACGCGCCAGATACTTTACCAACTAGGCTATCGAAACCCACTTGAAACTGACGAATTAATCCACCTCTTTCCGTTTTAAGGTGACATATTAATATTACTTTCTTCTTTATTATAGGAGAGAGGGTGCTAACAACATTCCTTGCTATGAGATAGGGCACGATAACAACCATCAATAGACGAATACGTATTGTACTGCACGCTTTCTTACTCACACTCAAAAAGCACGTGTGTTGCTGTCGCGTCATACCAATCGAGAACCGCCCATTCACGCCTTGTATAAACTATTATCTGATAGGCAATTTGTATGGTGGTTTGCCCTGTGCCTAAATCTAAAGTAGTTAAAAGTACATAGTGTAGCTTACAAAAAGATAACGGCGACCAATCACGAAAGCTATATATGAATCGATAGCTGAGGTTAACGTAAACGGGAGATATTGGCGAGTTCCACTTATCGCCCGCAACGCCCACGCCGCTGAAATTGCCGTTCCACTAAGTAAAAAGTCCGCGGGCGTTGTGGGCTAAAGTTATAAGTGGAACTCGCACCTTGAGCGCCCACTCGGACCCACCTATATTTTGTCGGAAATGGAAAGTATCAATTATAAAACTGTATTTCAGTGTCACGTGTTCAAGATATTAACAATCAGTAACTTTGATGGTTAATACCTTGGAAATATGAAGTTTTACGAAGGTCCCCGTCTAAATATTTCCCGTTTACATTAGTGTGGGCTATCGATTTATATGTATAGATTTCATGGCTGGCCGCCATCTCAAATAGTACAGTATATGTCAAGTTCCATACAGAACTTATTCAAACCTTGTGTGCGTATTTGGAGGGTAGTTTTAAATATCATTAGCTTTCATATTTTATAGAAGATTGTAATTCTATAATTATCTACATACACCACATACGCCATAAAATGTAAATTGACGGCCTTATAAATGTCTGTCAAATATAATTTATACTAATATTATGGATAGTAGGATAGTGTGTATGATTGTTCTCTTTTTTCACGTCATAGTGAACCAATAGGTTTAGACATTATTACCTACTTTATCGAGGAAAATTAGCTGATGGAAATATACTACTATGGGAAGTTTTCCGCCGACGTTTCGCGGGTTTACTTTATAATCTGTCCCGTTCAAACGGTTGCATTATTATAATTTAAATTCATAGACAAAATCTCTTTAAGATATCGGTGCTAATTCTGTTGTTGAGACCACTAAACTAAATTTCTCTAAAATTTCCTTATTTTTATTAAGAGATTGCCGTTGTAACGTGAAAAATGTACATAGACAGTCGAATGTAAATACATGCCGACTAACTTGGTGATTGAACTGTCTATGTACATATTTCAAGTTACAACGTTTTACACGTTTTCACGTT
Source organism: Thumatha senex (assembly GCA_948477245.1). Lineage (NCBI taxonomy): Eukaryota > Metazoa > Arthropoda > Insecta > Lepidoptera > Erebidae > Thumatha > Thumatha senex. The sequence goes on along the minus strand of OX419741.1, from coordinate 23,306,785 downwards.
TCAAACGGTTACTAAAATTAATAAACGTCCCACTAAAATTGTAAACGTCAAAATTTTGTGTGACGTTAAATTTGTATCTGATATCACTAAAATTCATTTTATGTGATAAAATTCAACAAAAAGTGAAAAATGTACATATGTAACTAAATACATGTTTTGTTGAATTTTATCACATTAATGCAATTTTAGTGATGTCAAATACAAATTTAGTGCTGTTTATGATCTTCAAGTTTAGTTCGACATAATAACAGAATAGCATTTGGCAATCTCTCAATAAAAATAAGAAAATTTTAGAGAAATTTAGTTTAGCGGTTACAACAACAGAATTAGTACCATCGTCTATGAATTTTAATTTGTACCTACTCATTAGATAGCGTTAACATGAAATCCGTAATATTAGCCTGTAAATTAGAAGACATCCTGTGTGTCGACATTTTTACGTATAATTTCATACTGATAATCCAGAGAGTGGAGATTGTGAAGAGTAAAAAGACTTGAATATGCAGTTTGTTTTACTGAAAACCTATACAATATCATAATACTTATCCCGACACAACCACCATTGTTTGAAAATAAATAAACTATTTCGAAATGCAATATTCCCGCGTCATAATTATTCCTAAAATCTTTCTGGTCAGTTTTCTGTCTTCACCCATCCCTGTCGCGGTATTCAGAACGAATTCTGCTTCCCAATCGTCGGGAGTCACCACTGTGGACGATCGTGTGGACAAGTACCTCTGACCCAAAGAAAATCTCCGAACAGGCAAACTGATCACGCCATAACAGGCGGGCCGCAGCCAAGTTGAGCTCTTTGTTTATATCATTCTTTAACGCGATACGGGATTGGTAGAGAGAACTGGCATATTGCGATGATCGATATAGTTCAATAGCGCTTCATTATAAGTATGTTTATCAGTTGTCTAGATCCTATAGGACAAGCTTAAAATGTGTCCCACAAAATACAAGTTTATTACGAATGTCATAATGCAAAGCTACAGTTTGACATTTCTCTGGTCTCTCTCATATGAGAAACGCTAGTGTTCACCACATTGTCAAACAATTGCCACAAGAGAAAAAAAAGCTAGTAACAGGTGACAGTAATTGGTGCGAACTACCTACTCTCTAATAGCTCCATAGAAACCTCTGCCTACTCCAGCTAGTTCTATTGGATATAAGTAAAAAACTGATATATATATGAAAGCAAATTTTATTTGTATAAATCGTAATGCAAGTAAGGCCACATACACAAATTGTAAATAAAGATCTATCGTTTAAAACTATTTATAATTATCGTTCCACGATTGGCTATGTTTTAAAAGAATTATCCTTTGAAGGTGTCACCCACCCCATGGGCATTATAGTACCTTCTTTATTTATATATTGATCCCATTGTGACCTGCAACAAAATATAATATGCCTATCACAAGACTCCAAGTGTAGGTTTTGTCATCTGTTAGAATATTCTGATTGCAGAATACCAATATCCTGATGGACACTGACTGTGTAGGTATATTTGACAAACTGTGGATTTTTATGAAATATTTATTATTTTCTATAAGATATAGTATTTTTTATTTATTGGGAAACATTTATTATTTCTGTACATTAAGAATATGTCCCAGTACTTACCGGGCAGCAATAAATCTTACAATATCACCTCTGAAGTCCACCTGAGGCAATTGTCCACCAAACAGTACATCCTTCCATTTTTCCAAATTACTGACCACTTCCCGCTCCATCACATTGGTGCATTTATCGTCCAACTGTGTCGACTCATCTTTAAGTTTTGAACGGAGATGTGCTTCTTCTTCTTCATAAGAAGACAATCTGCTAGTCCATTCAGTTCTTAACTTCTCTGAAAGTTAACATTTTTATTAGACTTTTCTATGTGTTTTCCATCAAATGGTGCTGTGAGACTTAGTAGAATAAGTTAAACCAATGTAGAAATGGATGAAAGGAACTGCAAAAAGGTTCGGCTGACAATCCGACAGTGCATTTTGCATTGCTGGCATCCTCAGGATGTCTATTTAAATCCAATCCAGGTTTTTATCGGCAATATCAAGAATCTACTAAGACTCTCAATTAGGAAACTGGGATAGCAATACTATAACCAAATGGGGTGTAAGGGGCCCCACCAAGATCTATGGGGGCCCAAGCAACCACAACTGCTGAAGACCACAGCTGCTGATTAACAGATGAGGCAATGACATAGGCCTCACAGAATTGGGAGGGCAGACGGCAGTAGCAATAACAGCAGACACTGCCAAAATTGAAAAATCAAAAGATAGCTTAGATCAAATAAAAGTGGCTGTCGAACAATTCTGTCATCCCAATACTACCTGACAATAATTTTAATATAATATTATATTATTACTTTTAATCTGTTTTAGTTGAAGCACCATGATAGAGCTCACCTATGACAGCATTAAAAGCAACAGTTTCACTTTCAGAGATGGCCTGTCCTCTTCCCATAGCTGTGTTATGTCGTGCCTTGCGGAGTGCTACTAAAGCATCTAGCTTCACAATACATTTCTTGGCATCATGTTTCTTACGAGAAACTTCTTTTAGCACCATATCTGCTTCCAATTTTGTCTCTTGTTCCTGTATACATTTTCACATTTTGGGTATATGTAATAAATTAAAGATTATTAAAGCAATGTTCAAAAGTACCATTAAGCAGTGCTTGTATTTGTAAATAGAAGTAGAATAAGGTGTCTAAAGGGTATCTTCTCCAAAACCCGGTTGAGCTTATAAGCAATTGGGAGAGCTAAGATAAAGAAAATAGCTTAATTACCTGCTGGGCTCTCATTATGACATCTTTTATCTTCTGCAAGTTCTCATCAATTTTCAGAGATCTCTCTTTTAATTCCTTTGCCCTTTCTTCCTTCTCCCTTTTTATTTCCAAGCAGACTCGTTTCATACGTAACCTTTTGGCTGCCCTTTTAGCTATAAGCTTACGCAAAACATCTAAACATGGACCCTTGATTCCAGCCATTGTACTATCTATTAATGATTTGTTCAATTCAATTTGCTTAATATGTGAACTCCATTCTTCTTCTGAAAACTCACCAATATTATTTGCCAGTGATTTCTCTGTTGTCTTTAAGTCATTTAAGCAGTTAATAACTTTACACAGTTTCTCTCTTGCTTCAGATATAGATATCGGTTTACTAGCTACAGTATTTGACAGTTTGGCTGGAATCCGCTGCTCAAGGTTTTCAATAAATTCTTTATCTGTCACCTCTATGGGAATACTTGGAGGAATAAAAAATGGTGGTGGTACAGGAGGGGGTGGTACAAAATATGATTGATAGTTATTTTGGAATGTAGCATTATTTCCATGAAACTTATTATAAAAATTATGATTATTAGACATGATTGCTAGAAATATTAAAATTATTAAAAAATAGCACAGATTATTATGAGGTTATTTCAGGTAGCTGAGGTTCTGCGTCTTTAAGTGCCTGTTGTGCTGCTAAGTAGTCCTCGTGTTCTTGAAGATCTTTTTCAGATTCTAATGTGTTCTTTAAATCGGTGAAAGCTTTTACCAGTCTGGAAATGAAGATTAACACAAAATTGTTAACATGAACCTTAGGTAGGTAATGCAAACAATAGATCGTTGTAACATCTCCAGATGACTCATTGTATCATTTAGAACGGTGTAGACACAAAGTTGCGCAAATTCTTTCTAACGTATAGGTTATAAACATCTGCGACTTTGTATCTTCATATCGGAAAAAATACAATAGTCATGACCATAACTACACTAAATTCCAACAATTATTTATTGGAATAATCATTTTAACAAAATCTTACCGCCTTTGGCAGTCAGGGACCATCATAAGCGACTCCTGCAAAACTTCCTCCTGCTTACGAATATTATGTTCGTCCTGACCCTCGTCTTTTATTTTCTGTATCCTATTCTTCTGTTGTTCAGCTTCTTTTTCATACACAACCTTTTCCTTAGCAATGCGTTTCACAACGCCGGTTTTGATTTTTATTTGACGAATTCTGGGATCTGCCATTGTACAAATTTGAAAGCGCTTTTGTTTTTTACCGTTGACTTGACAAATGATTCATGACAAATCTGACGTTTGGTTGGGTGGCAATCGTAAAAAACAAATAGGTACATGTTTTATTGTACATAATTTTACAAGAGAGTAGAAAAATCGGTAAACAAAATGTAAAAAAACTTTTATTAGAATTTAAATTAATAAAATGCCGGTGTGACTAAGAAGAAGGAGAAGGAGTCAGGGTAGGCCGAGACTTACATATGAAGACCACGTGAGCAGATTGCTCAAAAACGGAAAGGTAAAAGTACTCGGGTACCCAGACGTGCGTGTATGAAGCGATTGATGAATCTCGAAGAAGCGAAAGAAGTATGCATGGATCGCGAAGCCTGGTGATTTGTCCTCTCTGACTACCCCGTCAGGGATACAGCGTGAAGATAGTTAGTTAGTTAAATTAATAAAATGCCAGTGTGACTCACTCATCAATCAACGCCCATCCGAAACCCTTACACCTAGGAGCTTGTCAGGGTTTCGGCTTGGCGTTGATAGATGAGTGAGTCACACCGGCATTTTATTACAATATAGGCACCCACTACGAAAGGCCTCTTCATAATTTCACACCCCAGGGCTAGAATATTGTATAAACAGTTGTATAAAAGTTCGCCATTTTCGCAGTTAAAAATAAATTAACATTGATTACAAATAAATGAGCCCCGTATCGCGGTTTTGCCAAATTTTACCTATAAAGGGGTAAAGTACCTAGAGATGGTCTGTTTTAATAAAATATCTGGGTGTACCATTTTTTTTTTCATGTTTGCCACATCAAAATGGCGCCGCCCGCCTGATGGATAGCAAAGACGACGATCCGTGACTGAGGGCTGCTATCTCAGCCGGTAGGACCCCGATAGCGACCCTCAGGTTCACGACCCAGAAATATGCCTTTTCACGCTTCTCTTAAAGGATCCAGGATTTTAAGAGGATGAAGATGAGATGAAGAACGTCTAACCCCAGAATGCTGAGGTAATTTTGCAACGGCAATGTTATGTTCTGAAGAGTTGGAAGGGGAAGGAAAGGCGATTGTTTTGCAGTAAATGCACCCGCCTGCGCCTTCTTGCATTGAACTCGACCCTGTGCGCTCGCGCGGGCCGAGAAGTGGCGGTAAAAACATTTGGCGCTCTAATGTTACACAAAATAATGTTTTTGCATCTTTTACCCGAGGATATGCAAATTTACAATATGTTATAAATTAATATATAGGTCAGAATCAGAATCAGGTATTTATTTGTGAAACATAGGTAGTACAATAATAATAGATGTCGAATACTATGAAGTCCGCTATGTTTTGTCCCAAGGACGTACAAATATTTTATAAACAGATTTAAACTAATGTCAAATTACAATAATAATCACAAATTACAACAAAAAAGGTATACAATACATGCTATTTTAAATAGTATTCATATAATGATGTCGAATTTATACATAATTTTAACATTTAATTACAAAAATATAGCTACAATTAAAATAGGCATTATCAAACTGATATAATATATACTCAATGAATGGGACCTACTACTCGTATATTATTATCATCTAATTATTCTTGAATAGTGTAATAAGTTTTCGCAATTAATTAATCTATAACTTTTTTCTTAAATATATGTACTATTTTTATCTTACACAATTCACTTGGCAGTTTGTTATAGATTCTTGATAGCACTGTTAACGCTGTTGTTTAAAAGGGCTGTCTTATTCGGTATCGTATGTATTTTATGCTTATTTCGAGCACTATTTAGAGTTTTAAATAAATCTGGATTCTTCTTTACAAACATAACCACTTCTAATATAATATATAGACTTGGTAAAGTCAACAGATTCAAGGCCTTAAAACGGGGTTTGCAGCTGTCAGTTCTTTAAAGTCTAGTTATAGCCCTAATGCATTGCTTTTGTGCTCTAAAGACCATCTCCCAGTCGGTGGAATTACCCCAAAATATTACTCCGTATCTAAGGAATGATTCTACATAGGCAAAATATGCCGTCAGTATGGTGGAAACATGAACTATTTTAGACTAGTAAAGGGCATAAGCTCGATCGTCTCGTCACATAGAACACGAATACGGCGCTCATGCAAAAAACTGGCGAAACATGTGCAAAGTTGAGGTGGCAGGCCATATGCCGGAAGCTTAGAAAGGAGCGATGCATGCCAGACCCTATCAAATGCCTTGGCGATGTCCAGGCTGATGGCCAAGGATTCACCATGCTTGTCCATAGCCTCACCCCAAAGGTGTGTGACGTATGCCAGAAGATCACCCGTTGACCGTTTCGGCCTAAAACCATATTGCCGGTCGTTGATTAAGAAGTGATCTTCCGGTAATATTCTATAACCTTTAGCCGACGTCCTTGGCCCTACAAACTTAATTTTTTTAACGTAAGTTATCCTTATAATGTAGGCATTCAATAATAAAGGGTTTTTATAAAAACCACCCCTAAGATGATAAAATAGGAGTTCTAAGTTTATATAGGAGATTATTCATTTTCAAATATTGTAATACCTACTTCTGATTTAAAATAAATAAACACGTTTTTCTTCTAAAATAAAAAAAAAATCTATTCCTAAGAGTGTAAAATAGCGGATGAAACTTTGAATGAAAATATTTGTAACAAATTGAGGGGCAGGGATTAGAGATGAGGGAGAGGGGGAAGTGGGGGTTGCAATAGGAGTTCGAAGCATATCACGGCCGAAGCCGGGGGTACCATCTATATTAATAAAATTACCAGGTGACTGAACCATCTACAAACGTCCAGCCGAAAGCCTTTCACCTAAGAGCTTGAATTTTGTATACTATGCTGTCCTTATAATATTTAAGAATTTTTGGAAAAGTTACCTTTAAAGGGGTTAAATAAGGGATAAAAGGTTCTAAGAAATATCCTCGTTTTAAAAGTTAGAAACATAAAATTACGTACACTAGTTTTTTATTACAAATAAGTGGATACATGTATCGCGGTTTTGCTTATCAAGTACTACCTATAAAGATTTAGACACATTTTGACTGCCTCGGTGGCGCTGTGGTAGTGTATGCGACTGCCGCGTTTGAGGTACCGGGTTCAATTCCCGGGTCGGAACAAATATTTGTGTAATCCACAAATGTGTGTTTCGGAGTTTGGGTGTTTCCTATGTATAATATGTATGTATTTCGAAATGTATAAGTATGTTTATCAGTTATCTAGATCCCATCATACCATTAGCATATATTAGCTCACTACGGGCTAGATGGCGCTGTGAGAAAAGTGTATCATAATATTTCATTATTTAAAAAATTAAAAAAATGTCTATAATAGGGGTTCTCAATTTATACGGGAGATTATTCGTTTTAAAACATAGCAACTCAAAACTTCGTATACCTCGTCAAATATAAACGTGCTCTGTTTATGTTTTTAAATACTTTATTTAAAATTAAGTAAAGTTAAACTAAAGCAATTAAATTATTAGGAGCAGTGAACATGTGCTCCCACGAGTTTGCAGTATGAGAATGATTCCGATATACCGAAGTCCATCCTCTTGGACTTGAGTGACAGATTTCTAGCCATTAGGCCATTTCAGTGGTCGCAACGCCGCCTGCAACAACACGCGGGTCACTGGGTTGACCGACGGTCCGTATGGTTGAAGACACCCTATCTACGGAGCGACCCATCCGTGCCGGCGTGCCCCAGGGAAGTTGTCTCACTCCGATCTGTTACAGCAGACACACAGACGACACGCCAAACGCAGGCGGAACTACACTTACTCTGTATGCCGACTATGTAGCGTAAATTACCACGTTCGCTGACCTGATTCTGTTTGATATAACATGAACTTATATTCTAGCTAGACAATGAGCCTTCCAGGCTGGTGCAATAGTGGCGATGCACGGGTCATACGTTAGCGAGAAACTATGTAATATCTTTAGCGATACTTATTAATAGCGTTAACACACGTTCAGATTTGGTCTGCCGGACCTCGACAGATCTGATCCGCCGAGTCTGCCGACCAAATCTGTTGTCGCAACAGACGACCGGATCAGACCGCACCGGACGACCAGACGACCAGACAGGGTGTTCAGATTAGGGGCTTTTTCCCTATTCTAGGGTAAAATTACTGTTTTTAAGGAACTTTTGTGGAAATGAAAAGTTTCTAATAAAGTATATTATTTTATATGCATTTAGTGAAAAGCTGCAAATTTGAAATTACACACACACATTTCAATTTTACTTATCTATGTAGATAACTGGTATGCATAGTATTCCTCTACATAGAGTAAATAAACACTACGTTAGTTAGTTACTTTGTCAAAAATGTCCTCAGTACCGATTTTACCTTTCCCCAAAAAATTACTTTTTCATTCATTTTTTGCCAGAAAGAAAAAAGAGCTATAACGTAGCTCTTTTTTCTTTTTTACATAACGTAGTGTTTATTTACTCTATGTAGAGGAATACTATGCATACCAGTTATCTACATAGATAATAAAATTGAAATGTGTATGTGTAATTTCAAATATGCAGCTTTTCACTAAATGCATATAAAATAATATACTTTATTAGAAACTTTTCATTTCCACAAAAGTTTTTAAAAAAAGTAATTTTACCCTAGAATAGGGAAAAGCCCCTAATCTGAACACCCTGTCTGGTCGTCTGGTCGTCCGGTGCGGTCTGATCCGGTCGTCTGTTGCGACAACAGATTTGGTCGGCAGACTCGGCGGATCAAATCTGTCGAGGTCCTGCAGACCAAATTTGGTCGTGTGTTAGCTCTAGGTGTCTATTTCGCTAATGGATTTTGCAGTAGGTACTTAAGTTTATGATAATGATAAAAAGAGGTAGGCAAACTCGGAGTTGTTCGACAATTTGCAGGATAAATAAAGTACGGCGATCGCTTTTCTATTTCTAGTAAATGGAAAAGCGGTCCTGGTTTCAGTGCTTAGGGCAAGTTAAGTTGGTCTTGTATCATGGCAGTCGTTAAGTCAAGTGAAAAGCCTTATGGGCTTGAAGAATTACAATAGGTTGCCACAAACTGCGCCTGTCGTTTTCAAGTTCAACACAACAATGGACTCAGCATTTTTTAAGTGCGACAAAAATGTATACAATCACTTGAAGGCGTACAGTATGCCGCGGCATATCCTGTCGAGGATAAAAGGCGTGACTGATAAACATAAAATATCTCTATCTTATCTACAAATATTTCCGTATTAATTAAAGATAGTTAAGTACACAATGGGCTCTGGATTGGAGACGAGATATGGAAGGCACGGCACCGTGTGTTACGACGAAAATTGGGAATGGCAATTTGTGTAGTAAATATTGACTACCGACTACCTGCAAAGGTAGCTTGACCTGTGTAGCTAGGTCTTGTAGGTTAACCACAATGCTAGTTAGGTACATATTACCAACATTACGCCGCACTAGCTATACTTATAATAATTTTGTTAAAATAAACGTAGCCGAAAACTGTTCCTTATGACACAGACCTAGCCTGAATCTGCAAACATTTTGTGTTGCATAATGTAGCATTTCTATATTAAGAGCAGTAATTCCTCATTGAAGCTGTTAGATTCAATCTCAGGAAATCCAGGTATTATTATTCATTTATTTGTACATAGTAAAAAATACAGCTTATTAAAAACTAAAAATATGTTAAAAATTAACTACTAAAAGCCATTTATGTATGTATAAAGAGTCAGTTACTCGAAATCATATTTAGGATTAAAAAAAAAATCTAATTATGTAAACGAAAACTAATGTAATTACTGGCCATTTAAAAAGAGTGGCCATGAGTTTTATTGCCGGTTCTTCCTCAGGCTCTTCCTATTGCTTTGCGAATCTGGCAGTAAATGTAAATGTAGAACCAACATTCTTGACGTTCATAATAAGTATTACTATGTGACCTACATGAATAAAGATATTTTCATTTTCATTAGATCCTACCTACTATCAGTTCGCCGCCTTTGAGTTTATCGATATCGGAATTGCAGAACACTGAGTATTGACGTACTCGTTTCAAGAGAGCTCAAACGAACGGAGGATTAAAATTTTTATGTCTGTTTGTTTATCTAACTGGAAACTTCAGAAGAACTGATTATAGGATAAGAAACAGATAAACATTAAATAAATAAAGATCGTATAGAATAAATTCAGTAGTTTTGTGCCAATATGAAGGTGGTACTGTTGTTGGCAGGTATGTCTGTATAAACTACTACTTACCTAAATCTAGCAACAAAGTTAAGATAGGCCTAGTTAAATCAGTAAGTAATTAATGCTATGTCGATACTGCCAAAAACTCTAAGGAGATTTGGTGGTTGATCTACCTGGCAAAAAAACTGTAATGGGATGTTTTCTGACATGTTGCTATTTAAGCTTATCAACATAAGCATTGAATAGTATGATACTAGGCAAAGCTGCGGGAATTGATAGGATTTCTGTCGAGATGCTGAAAGCGGGACAGGGCGTGGTAGTTTGCCAGCTGTACCGCCTTTTTAACCTTTGCTGGAGGGGTGGCAGCGTACCAGAAGATTGGTGTAAAGCTGTCATCGTACCGCTGTATAAAGGAAAAGGGTCGCAGCAAGAGTGCAAAAACTACCGCGGCATAAGCTTGCTCAGCATCGTCAGCAAATTGTATGCGAAAGTTTTGATAAAAAGAGTGATGAATGAAACTGAAGGGAAAATGTGGGATGTGCAAGCAGGATTTATGAAAGGAAGAGGATGCACGGATCAGGTCTTTTTCTTACGATGCGTTATTGAAAAACTTTTGGCGAAGAGTCAAAAAGTTTATTGCGCATTCGTAGAGTTGGAAAAGGCCTATGATAGAGTGGTGAGGAATGAACTGTGGTCAACATTGTCCATGTATGGAGTAAGCAGCAACTTGATACGAGCACTGAAATCTCTATATGAGGGATCCAGTGCTTGTGTCAGAATCAACGGTCAATGTATCAAATGTCTTCTTTACGCTGATGATCAGGTAATACTTGCATCATCAGCGGACGAGTTGCAGTTGATGGTTAATATTATGCATGATGCGCTGAAAGGCAAAGGAAAGAAAGTGAATGTAAATAAGACGAAAGTAATGGTTTTTGAAAGAGAGAAAAACATGACAGATTGCTTGATGTTTGTGGAAGGAAAAAGAGTGGAACAAGTGAAAGAATTTATATACCTAGGCTCAAAATTTGCGAGAGATGGAAAGTGTGATGATGACATTGAAAGAAGGGTTTTGGCTGGCAATCAAGTGAATGGAGCAATGTACACCTTTATGGGCACCCAGAACGTGTCTAAAAAGGCAAGACTGGCTGTATATGTTAATGCAGTAGAAATGAGGAGTCTGAGAAGTATAGCTGGACTGAAATTGATAGATAAAGAAAGAAACAGCGTGATAAAGGAACATTGCGGTATGACAGAAGACGTAGTGACTAAGATAGAAAAAAGGACGCTTAGATGGTTTGGACACGTGGAGAGGATGGATGAAAATAGACTGACGAAGAAAATTTATGCGGTGAGAGTAAATGGGCAAACTGGTAAGGGTCGACCTCGACGTACATATACCGATCAAATTGAAGATCTTTTGACAAAAGGCCAGGTCAAGAGTACCCTTAATCGGCGAGCGTGTATGAAAACAATTATGAAAGTTGACGAAGCGAAAGTTGTATGCCAGAATCGTAGCAAGTGGAAAGCCATAGTCTCTGTCTACCCCGATGGGAGACAGGCGTGATGATATGTATGTATGTATGTAAATAAGGCATCTTACAGATAGTCAAAACCATTCACGCTAGCACCAAAATACCATCGAAACCATCGATACCAATCCCTAACGAAGTTAGATATAGTCTGTTAGTACTTAACAATGAGAAAAAATCTCACGCTCCTCTGATCATCGTCATTATTTTTCTTAGGACACGTGACGCAGGCCGTAAAATATTACTGCGAGAATATCAAATCAGTAAACAACATTATGAACTAAATAGACAAAGTTTCTCCGATTCAACTTCAGCGTACTTCTTACTGCATTGCCTACGTGAACGATGGATGAAGTTCATCCTCCATCGATGTTACCTATTATGAAAGTCACTCCTATAAATCTCTCGGTGTAGTCAGTGTTCAAGTTAAGTGACTGATCTATTTTATGTTTGCAGGATTATCTGCGGTGCTCTGTGCACCCAGGGCCCCGGCGCTGAAGTTCATCTTCAGCACACATAGCGACGGAGGAGTGGTGGTCGAAGCTGTCGGTTGTAAGTACTTTAAACCTTTTTAGAACCAGAAGATACGTTGCTAGTTTAACAAATCCTATAGATATTAATTAGCCGGTCACTAAAAATGTATGTACCTACATAAAAACTTTCATAAACGCAAGCAAATATAAAAGATTTTTCATTTATTTTTCACGACAAACTGATATCGCCAGCTTGATGACAAGCGAGAACTTGAAAAAGAGAGTCACTATCAAAATTGGCGAGGCTAAAGCAGTGGCCCTCAACACAAAGGCCTGTTCCACTCCCACTTAAACAATCCAGTGTCTTTAGGAGAGAAAAATACATGTGCTGGTACGAGTATCAAATATAAGATGGCGTCTTACGAGAACGTGCTTTCAGCTGCAGGCGTATTGAGTACCGATAGAATACTGAAATTATTTCTCATATTAGTTGTATCAAAGTACATAAATAATTTATAAATGTACTGTGGTTGTATGCTTGTGCAATGTTTTGTGCTTCGGAAGGCACGTTAGGACATGTTGGTCCCGGCCGCCAGTAGTATCGCATCTGTCCTTTTCAACATAGCAAAGTTAACCACGTATAATTATGAAAAATACAAATAGTGAATTTTAAAAGTAAATATCCATCACGCCTTATCCCCGAAGGGGTGGCAGAGGCATATTATATGCCCACTTTTCACCGTGTGGATTCCTGTCCTACGTAATAGGTGGTGAGCCCATTGTAGTGAATTTTTTTAGAAGATATGTCTCTGCTTTCTCCTTCGAGGATAGTTATGTGTAGTGTATCTATGTATCGATTGTGATAGACTCCTCTAACTCCTCCGCAGAAACTCAAATTGATGGGCATTGCCACATGCTATTTGAATTAAAAAAGCGTGTTTAAATATTTAAAGAAATTAATTTGCTAAATTTCTCATTTTTTTTTAATAAATTGGAAAAAGACAATTCGATTCGAGACAGGGATTGAACCTGTGACCTTTGCCTAACCAGGGCAATGTTTTAGCCACCTGAACTACCCGAACAGTATCGAATCAAGTTGAAATTCTCCACCATATTTTAACCGTCATTTAAAGAGATTTTGAACAACTCGATACCAATGAACAGTGTTACAACCATTTTTAAACATTAATGAAATGGACTCCACTCAGTATATGGATAAATTTTTAAAGCAATTATTTTGCTAAATTTCTCATAAATTTTTTAATAAAGTGGAAAAAGACAATTCGATTCGAGACAGGGATTGAACCTGTGACCTTTGCCTAACCAGGGCAATGTTCTAGCCACCACCAAAGGTCACAGGTTGTTGAATTGTAGAATTGTCCTTTTCAACTTTATTATAAAAAAAATATGAGAAATTTCGCAAAATAACTGCTTTAAAAATTTATCCATATACTGAGTGGAGTCCATTGCATCAATGTTTAAAAATGGTTGTAACACTGTTCATTGGTATCGAGTTGTTCATTAACTCGATAGATGGCTCTGGTCATACTCTTTAAATGACGGTTAAAATATGGTGAAGGATTTCCACTTGATTCGATACGGTTCGGGTAGTTCAGGTGGCTAGAACATTGCCCTGGTTAGGCAAAGGTCACAGGTTCAATCCCTGTCTCGAATCGAATTGTCTTTTAGGACTTTATTTAAAAAAATATTAAAAAAGCGTGGACTATATACTTGTCTGATTTAATGGACCTTACTAACATCATAAAATAAGGCTGGTTGAACAGACGGCGTTGGAAAGTGCAATTGCGGATAGTTCTTTGTGCTACAATAAATTCACAAACCATAAGTATTATAATTAACATCATTAGAAAGTGAGTTAGTGTTATTTTTTCTCAGCGTTGGGAACCCAGTTCCGAGCCCACCTGGGACGCAAAGTCTCTGCTGGCGACAGCGAGGTGATCTTCAATCATCAGTCTAGTTTCGATGAGGCTAGCGGTGGCTACAAGCTCTCGATACACTGGGACGGACCCAGCGATCGAGTGTTTGAAGATTGTATTGATTTTGGTAAGTGATTTTAGTAAATTGTAAGAGCAAAATATTTTTTTATTATTTCACTGAAGTTCACTTTAAATCAAATTTATCGATAACTTGTTTTTATCCTATAGCCTATTATGTAAATTTGATAACGATACAATATTTAATTAGTGAAATTCTGGTTCTTTGACAGAAGTATCTCCCTTTGTTCAAAGGTTAATTAATGGCATCAATCTTAAGACAGTGTACTGTACTTGTGTATGTCACTGAACTCCTCCTAAACCGTTGAACCGATTTGAATGAATTTTTATGTATGCGTTTGGGTGGCGCCCTGGATGGTTCAGACTCACAAATCAAAGAAAAAAAATGTTCAGATATCGGTATACTGCAGGACGTCTCTCGGGTCCGCTGGTACTTATATATTTCTAATATATATACCTAGGTATTATGCATAGAAACAACCTAAACTCCGATATAAACCAAACAAATCAGACAAATGCCAATTTGTTTATCGGCATTCGAACCCAATACTTCATTAGCAGCAGTTCTTTACTACCACTGCGCCATCTACCTACTTGACGAAAATAGTGCTACAATAGCCATTTAAATATTTATAAAGGATCTGCATTTTAATGCAAATGGAACTTAGTTGTGGCAAACAGCCTTAACGCTACGATAAGAGAGTAACCTACCTACTACAAACTTCACAAGATTTTTTGCAAATCCACCAATAAGGTTATATAATTCTCGTAAAAGATAATACACAATTCCGAAGCGCCTAGAAACCTACTAAAATATCTTATAAGATTATTGAAGTTCGAGATTATTGTCTGATAATCTTCTCCGGCTCTGTCAACAGTTATCAAATAAATATTATCTTGAAGGCGAAGTAATATTTACGAAATATCATCGCATTTTAGCGTTAATTCGCAGTCTGCAGGCCGAAATCCACTTGAATTTTATTGAGTTGCCTCTTTACTGCGGCGGCGTGGCGTTGTTAGATACAACTATGCCGCATGTAACAGGCGTTAAATGCCTAACTTTGGGGTAATTCCTTCCCCTGTACTTAACTGGATATGTAAATATAAATACACCCGACTGCCTTGGTGACGTAAGTAGTTGTGTATGCGACTACCGCGCTGAGGTGTCGGGTTTGATTTCAGGGGCCGAGTCTACTATTGACAAGCTGTAGAATAGACACAGAATCGCTGTTTTCAGCTAAAAAAAAATATATTATTGTCCCAAAAATATTCTGCACATTATGTGTTTTTTGAAACTTCTCATAGTCAAACTAATGTTGCCTGAGTTAGGAGCCTCTATTTTTCTTTTTCTTACATACATTATTCTTATTTTACTACACAAATATTTTTTACTTTCATTAACAATTCAACAATTTTACTAGACCTAACCCGTCAAAATGTTAGTAGACTATCAAAAATGCAACTGACTAGCGGCCACTGGTTAGTAGAATTCTATCGACCGAACGATAGAAGTCCGTTGGAGTACGATTGTAATAGTAGACTACGAAAAACTGTCAAAATTATACCGGTGGCTTTCTATTGAGCGACGATTTAGACACGATTGAAATAGCAGACTCGGCCCCCAGGTCGTAATAAATATTTGTGTGATTCGCAATTCGACGTTTGTGTATTTTCTATGTATAATATGTATGTATTTAGAAATATATATGTTTATTAGTTATTTAGATTCCATACAACAAGCTTATATATTAGCTGACTTTGGACTTGATGGCATTGTGGAAAAAAATTGTCCCACAAATAACTAAGAATAAAATTCATCATCAGGCAATAAGCAATGGTACGCGGGCCCAGAACAGAAGGAACAATACTGGCCAATTCAGAAGACCAAACTGCAGAAATACTCCATCGTGTCGAAGGAGGATGATAACGCAGCTATAAGCGAAAGATACTGGCTGAACTCTGCTGGTGAATACATCTACGTAGCGCCTGAAGTGCCCCTCTTCGTTGACTACCATAATGTGCTAGACAACCATCTGTGTCTCATCGCCGATGTAGACGCCCCATATTCCAAGAGACGCACCCACAATATCCTCAAATACGACATCTGGTTCTTCGAAAACGCCAAGGTAGCCCAACTACATGCTATCGACACTTACTTGGGCAAGCCGATTGGTATTCCTGATTACAGAATGGTCCAGTACCCAATCTTTTCCACTTGGGCCAGGTATCAGAGAGGAATTACTGAGGAGAGCCTTCGGTCATACGCTACAGAAATAAGAGATCATGGCTACCACAATGCTCAGTTCGTTATTGATGATCTCTGGGAAGTCTGCTATGGTTCATTGACAGTGACCGATGAGAAATTTGCAAATCTGAAGGATGTGATTCAGGACATTAAGGATCTCGGATTCAGAGTGACGATGTGGATACATCCTTTCATTAATCAGGATTGCAATCCTTGGTATTCAGAGGCATTAGAAAAGGGGTGAGTGAAACTTTTTTTCTTTTCTGTTAATTTTGATGGTTTAGCACTAACGCATAGGTAGGTACTGCATTCCAAATGATGCCAATGTCACAAAACTAGAAGAGCCTATGTGTTTATTTGAACTCATCGAAATTAGTACCTACCCAAAACTGAAGAAGTAATTCTTTTTTTATAAACATAATTTTACTATTGCGGAAGGCCATGGCAGTTATGAGGGCGACTTGCAGTAAACAGGACCAGAGTAGGTTGTGTGACACACGAGGCCAGTTTACAAAAACACCATTGTAATAAATAAGCTATTTTAAGTCGTAAATGCGACGCACTATTCTCGCGCGAAATGGACATTAACTTGAGTTGATTTTATGGCCATGATCGCATTTTATTAGGATTCTTTTATCGATATCAATATGTTTGATTAAACTTGGATACGGACTGATATCCCGCGAATAAGATTCCATACAAGCGCCAAAACTAATTAACTCTTAGGGATCCATAGGTTTAATCTCCGGTTATATACAGGGTCATCTGTAAAACACCAGCAACCTGCTAGGACTAGGTAGATAACAGCAAAAAAAAAATTCTATGAGAAACTGCTACTGATTAAATTACAGTACCTACTACGCAATTCGTAATAATCACAGGGGATGGGGGTAGGCCGGTGATACCTCCTAGGACCTTGACCTTTTTCAACCGCATTGATGCACGCACGTCCATCGTTCATCGAGGCATGCAGTACGTAACGAATAAAAGACCCAGGAGTTCTCTTAAGCGAATATAAGATCGGAAACCTATGACGCAGTTCGACGGATCAATATATTATACTACCCGTTTTGTAACGAATTGCCTGCAGTGGTAGAACAAACGTTGTTGGTTATGACCTTGGCTATCCACTCCTAGCATGTTGCTGGTGTTTTACAAATGACTCCGTATAATACCTTTTGCTCGATGATCATAAAAAATGGAATGTTTATTTTCTCTAGATATCTGGTGTTGAACGAGGAGGGTCGCCCAGACACTTCCTGGTGGAACAACAACGGATCAGTCCCCGCATACGTCGATTTTACTAAACCTGAGGCAGCCAACTGGTACTCCGATCGAGTGCGGACTCTTATGGAGGAATTTGGCCTTGATTCCTTCAAGTTCGATGCTGGAGAGTCATCCTGGTCTCCTCAGGTGATACTTTTTTAGAGTATTTGATCGAAACACAATATGTGGTCATGAAACTATTCTTAGATCAAGCATTTTCCCGCAGATCCCTGTTCAAGAAGGTCTAGATATTGATCTACACCCTGGTCACATAGTTCAGGCGTTCGTCCGAAAAGTTGCAGAGTTCGGACGCATGATTGAGATTAGAGCTGGGATGAGGTAACATTTTTAACTACCAAACCTTTTTTTGTACGTGGTTTAATGTTTTACAGTAACCCTGATACTGATGCAGTAGCGGTCTTGGGTAGGACCCCGACTCCTGGAGAGGAGCCAGACCTTTCACTAAACCAACAATTCCATCTCATCTATATCGATCATCAGGATAGGTCATAGGTCTCGAACTGATTTTAGAGACTGAATTTTACTTGGCTGCAAGCCTGCAACTGAGACGCTAAGATGAAAGACTTCTGTAGCTATACCTAGTACCATATGTTTCTTAGGACTCAAGATCTACCCGTATTCGTCCGCATGGTCGACAAAGACACGTATTGGGACTTCAACAACGGCCTGACAAGCCTTGTCACCAACATTCTAACCGTGAACTTGAATGGGTACCCCTTCATCCTGCCTGATATGATTGGTGGCAATGGGTACAACGAGCCACCGAGCAAGGAACTGTTCATCAGATGGATGCAAGCGAATGTGTTTATGCCAGCGCTACAGTTTTCGTTCGTGCCATGGGATCATGATCAAGAGGTTAGTATTATTAGGATTTTTTAGCGTTTTCGTCACTTTACAGGGAATCTTATATGGTGGAGGGGAGTATGTAGGGTATTTTACTACGACCGCTTTATAAGCATAAAGCATGCTGATATTTTATTTTATCTGATTATCGTTAATGTCATCCGGGCGGTAATACCTTTGGATCAAGGATGATCAGGCGAGCAGGTTATTTCATTTGACTCATATAACTAACTAGCTGATGCCCGCAGCTTTGCCCGCGTTGTGAAGTTTTCATATTCGAGATTTCATACAGAACCCTAAACTTTTTCAAAATCCAATATGTACCTTTCTAATGGTGAAAGTACTATTAAAATCGGCCCAGTAGTTTCTGAGCCTATTCATTACAAACAAACTGGCAAATCTTACCTCTTTATAATTTTAGTATAGATGTTATAGTACATTTTGTAGTTTTATTGACTGAATAATTGATAATTTGTGTATGAAATATAAATTAAACTCAAGTATCTGTTTATGAACTAACACCAAAAAAGTTTTTATAAAGACTGTCTGTTTGTTCTGAGTGATTAATCTCCCGAGCCTGGATCTATTTTAACGAAGCTTTCATTAATACCGGATTGCTTATGTTACGGCGTTACTTTTATGTATAAAACCTACTAATTGGCGGGTAACCTCACAAAGTTGAGAAGACCAGCTTGTTTATAAATAAAATTTGGCAATACGGTTACTAAACAATAAAAAAAATGTATATAATATAAACGGGTATTATAAAAGCCGGAAAATACATACAAGAATTACTTCACAATAAATACATATTTTTAGACAGCAGAAATCTGCCTTCGTTACAAACAACTGCATGAGGAGTACGCCCCGCTGATCCTGGAGGCCATGATGGCGAGCGTGGCCCACGGCACCCCCACCAACCCTCCCGTCTGGTGGCTCGACCCTCTCGACCAAACAGCACAGGTTGTTGATGATGGTAAGAATTATAATTTTGTTGTATTTTAAAATTATTGTACACTATTAGCTGCATATTACACGTCATTATTCCTGAAGGGTAGGCAGGGGCATACTATTCCCCCCCATTTTACCGTATGCATTTTTGTCCCATGTAACAGATGGTGAGCCCATTGCCGTGTTTTTTTGATTCAAGATTCATGTAATCAAATCTTTCCGTACTGAGCCGAGGGAAGAAAAGTAAAATTAATTTATATCTAGAGTACTCCTGTGATAGGTGTCCCCCAAGTTCTTCCGTTCTTCCATCAGATTACAATGTTTTTTTTAAAGTTTTATCACAAGTTCATAGTTGTATAAATAAAAAATAAAAATAGTGGTGCTAAAGATTTTCCAAATATTTTCTGTTTCCGTAGTGTGATCACTTTTTATCAGACGTTGATCTGCCACCTCAATGCATAAAAAAAACAAAATAAGTCTAAATTTGTGGCCAAATTCCTTTTACAATGCGGTTCTTAAAATCCAATGAACAGATGGTAATTGTTGAAATCGTTTACTCAACGGGTCTGTAACATAAGTACTTTTGATATTTAAGTGTTTTATTAATATTAAGTCGACTGAACAATTGTTCGATCGAATATAACGATCAAACGGGTTCAAGATATACTTTTAATAAGACAATTTTAATGTACTTCGTTTTGTTTCAAAACTGTATTAGGTATATGTAGATAAATTTCTACACTTAATTACGCCTTATCCCCTGAGGGATATATGCATATTATATGCCCACTTTTCACCATGTGTATTACTGTCCCACGTAATAGGCGGTAAGCCCATTGCCGTGTTGAAATAGACAGAGGCAGGTTGTGGCTACCTGCTGTTGAAATATTTCAAGCCATAAGGCATTCATTTAACTTGACTTAACGACTGTCATGTTACTGGCAACCAACCAACCAACGGCTTAACGTGCCTTCCGAAGAACGGAAATACTCGTAAATGTAAATGCCACATAGTGGTCACCCATCCGTGACCAGCTATAGCGAATGTTGCTTAACGCAATGATCTTTTACAGAAAACTGAGTCCGTGGGACCACGAGCGCTTCAATTTTGGTTAAAGTTGTAACTTAATAAACTGTCATTTCTTTTTATCAGAATTCCTTCTTGGAGAGAAGCTGCTTGCCGCCCCCGTAATGACCCAAGGCGCTGTTAGTCGAGACATCTACTTACCACGAGGGTTCTGGCGAGATGGCAACACCGGCAACCTGATCAAGGGTGGAGTCTGGCTGAAGGATTATCCAGCACCCTTAGACACATTGCCATACTTCATATTGGAAGATTGAATTATATTTATGTAACAAAATATGTTGTATGAAAAAGATATTAGGTACCTATTTGAGTTGTTATATAATAAATAATTATAGTACCTAAAATGGGAATAATCCTTTATTTCTCCACTTATCCTCCTAATAACCTAAAACATTGCCTTTATTTAAGTTTACTTGGAAATATTGAATATTATGCTGCCTGTTGGCCATACCTATTAGGTTTAAAGAACGTTTACACGGTGTAAACATATTTATATTTCGTTTATAGCATACATGATATTTACGATATATATTGTGCGAAAGTAGAGGGTAGAAGAAGTCAGGGTAGGCCTAGACTTACATATGAAGGCCACGTGAGAAAATTGGTAAAAAATGTAAAAGTCACAAGTGCTCGGATACCCAGACGTGCATGTATAGCGATTTATGAATCTGCAGGAAGCAAAAAAAGTATGCATGGATCGCGAAACTGTCAGGGATACAGTGTGAAGATAGTTATGATACTTACGATCATAATACGGAGGTGTTAGGAACCCCACCAAGATCTCATAGGCCCAATCGATCTCATCTGCTAGCGGTGCACCTGCTATTTAACAAACGAGGCAACAACGCACGCACCCTTAGGGGATTGGGAGGTCACGCGGCAGTCGCTCCCAGGAATGCGGAAAATTAGGAGCTGCTCCTTCAAATCGTTAGCTGCTCCTAGCAGCCAAATAAAAGTGGACTCCAGATAGGGTTTGGAAGCGACTGGGAATACACCGAGAGAAAGAAGGAGTGAGCGTTCATAATAACGAGTGGTATAGGGACTCCAAATCGGCGTACATTAGCTTAGCCTATTCTTTACGCCAGGGTCGGCTCCTGCGGCAGGCAGGTACAACGGTGCGACTAAGGTTTCTGGAGGGACCGTGCAGAATCAAGTTGCGTCCCAAATTATGTATGCATCTGCCATTGTTCCAGACGGAATCAAAGTCAGTCCATCCGGTATGTTACCGATCTGCTGCAACCCGGAGACGTAAGCACGCTGGGGAAGTTAGCCGAAATACGGCCTTCGGTCCAGCGGATGATATCATTCAGTCTGATGTCGCGAAAACCGCCTAGTGCACTACCTGCAACTCAAGCGTGATGGCTATAAGCTGCCATCAAGAAACCGTAGGTGCATATATGGATTTCATTTAACTACAAACCAAGCAGCCATTGCTACACGCTGAGATTCAACCCCCGTAGCTCCCTTCAATAAATTGGTCATGGAACCCCCTCACCTCGTACACACGTGCACAGAATGATCATAATGACCAGGAGTTCGACAACCGTAAAGAAAATAGGCTTTATAGAGAAATATTGGGGTTCTTAAGTTCTTAACTTCTTAGTGAGGCCAGGTAGAGTACTAGCTGAAATGAGAAAAGTGTGTCCGAACCGCAGAGCTGCAACTGCTGCAAGCTGAGAGTTAGACCTCTAGATTCTGTAACATGTTTGACCTCTATCGGGGACAGTCCGGTGGGTACAGATTTAACTGTCGTTTCATCTGGTACAGATTTAACTGTCGTTTCATCTGTACCCACCGGACGGTAACAGCTGATTTGATCGATCAAAGAGTTACCAGGCTAAATACAAGCGGCCCGAGTGGATTCTGTCATACTCCCACTTTTAAAGGAATGAGATTGTTATCCGATATATCTTCTGAAACAGCGTATTGACATTATATTTTCTTAAGAGTACTATTGGCAGCAATGATTTCGAAAACAAAAGGATTGACAAATGTGGTCACATTGTCGAAATGAAATAATTACGTAATATTTAAACCAATTCATTTCAGTCATTCCTTCATTGCAACCACCACACACTATCATTTAACATCATTATTACTGACAATGTATCATCCTTCTCATAGAACATGTTTACGTCATAAGAAATCATCAAGTGTCCACCTGACTGTTTCTTTTTATCTCCAAAACGGCAGCAACAAGATTTATCGTATAGATCTGCCGGACGGCGGCGTTCAGATGAAGATTGAACAACACAAAGATACGTGATTGCGACATGATACTGGTATCAGTTCAAGTGGTTGATGTCACGGGGTTTGGCAGTCGGTGAGGATTGATTGTGCGCGCAGGAGATGGCGGCGTTCAAAATAATTTTTGGTGAGTTTCTAAACACTATTTTGGAGAAAAAAATATGTTATATTCGTCTTTATAGTTGGTTCCAACCGACACCGCGATCATCAAAACTCATATCATGCTTACTTGTGACCACAAAGTAAAGAATAATTGTTTCAATTCTTTCTGTCCTCCGTGCTTGCAACTAATACATCACCTGACTAACAGACGAGGTTCAGACGAAGAAATGGAAAACTCGAAACAACACTCTATAATCCGTCTGACCAGAGTGGTACAGCGAGGTCAAACACCTTCGCAATAGGTGAAAACGACGGGATACCTACATCGGTCGATTCGTATTCCTAGATTTTCTTGGAACTAGAGAAAATAAGAATGCCTCCTTCATAAGGTCGCAGTCAGAAGTGTAGACTCATAACGTCTTGGCTTAACATCGTAAGTTGTACACTATACTATGCAATTATGCATACCTACATGTACATAGACAGGGAGTTGTAGGTAGAGCCCTGACAGTAATGTAGTGCTTTTCGATGGCGTTTCCTCGGTTGCGGCATGTACTCGTAGTAACCGAATGATATTTGTCTGGTTTTTTGGACATTTCCGCGCCCCTGGCACCGCTAACTCGGTGTTCTGTAAAGCTGGGCCTCGGATGGGTGACCACTTTGTGGCATTTACATTTGCGAGCGTTTCCGTGCTTCGGAAGGCGCCTTAACCCGTTGGTCCCGGTTGCCAGTAACATAGCAGTCGCTAAGCCGGGCCTTATGAGCGGCTTAAAAAGCGTGACAATACGTTATGTTTTTGGAGCGTAGCTCCATTCATTCCGATTCGGTGTTTAGCTTTGTTCTCGATCTCCTCCAAAACCACTCAACACTTTTTGATCAATTTTGACCCATTATACGACATCTAGCCATAGATGGTTTAGAAAAAATAAAATCTAAAATCGGACATTCCATGGAGGAATAATCGCCGAAAGAAAAAATAGACATCGACAAAAGAACTAAAAAACGGCAAAACGCTTCGCTCCATTTAGACTTACCGGGACGGCACGGGATGCACGGGCCGGTTTTATGGCGGTTAGAAAAGAGTGGCCATGAGTTTTATTGCCAGGTTCTTCCTCTGGCTCTACCTATTGCTTTGCGAATCTGGCAGTAAATGTAGAAGCAGTAATCTTGACGTTCATAAGTGTTACTTTGTACCTACATGAATAAAAATTTTTGATTTTGATTTGATTTTTGGCAAGTGCACATATATGTTATGTTTACATTAAATATCTCTAAACTACTTTCAACAGTGATAGCTATCTATTTATTTATCTTCACGCTGTATTACTAACAGGGTGGTCAGAGAGGATAAATCGCCAGGCTTCGCGATCCACGCACTCATTCTTTCACATAATGTACAGACAGCTCCAGAGAAATCTCACCCCCAGTACTTTACATTTAATTTCTAAGGTACCCTCTGAGTAAAAAGATGCCTGAAGATTTCTTTGGAGCTGACCGTAATCTGTGTTTTTTAATTTTTATAGCACTTACTTGTTTGTGCCATTTTTTTAGGAACGTTTCCAAGCTTTGGAAGGTACATTAAGTCGTTATTCCCCACTGCCAGTAACTTGTTATGTAGTCTTAAAACCACGAAGATTACGTTTTAATACGACAATATACTTACTATCTATTACTTGGGACAAAGCACTAATTCTGAAAAGTGAGCGTAGCTTCAGATACCAGCATTTTTTTTCTACTTTCTGCCTCCACGTAGTTCCTTGACATTTCCCACTAGTTCTTTCAACACCATGCATTAACGTAAGCTAGAACTTATATAATTCTCCTGTGGTAACTCTCTGGGGACAGAAACTATACTGGTATCTTTAAAAGCCGTCTCAAACTGTATAATGAAGTCAGTTAAAACAAGGTCAATACTTTGGAAATAATTTCTAAAAGCAATTAGTATGCTGACTATTTTGGAAAAAAAAAGTAAGATAAGAGGTGAAAAAATTCGTTAGTTTCAAGTAACTATTTAAGTCAAATCATAACTAGTTTAGTCACTGGTTCGAGTACCGCTAGAGGTTGAAAGTTTTCCACTTTAAATTTAAGTCAGTATGTTTACTAAAAGCCCTGCTATCACTGGGTGCGCGGTCGCAGTCAGCAGCAGTATCTGTACAAAGCCCGCGCGGTGCCGAAGCTACGTTGGACCTGGAGCCAGTCAACACGGGAGGTTTCAACGTGTACCTAATTCAAGGTAAAGTAGGCAAATCATTTCTAAAACTGAATATTCCATCCAGTTATTTCATACTAACATTAAACCTTCAACAATCAGTTGAAAAGAAATGGTAATATGTGTGAAGAGGGGCCACTAAAATAGCCGTGATCTGAGTCAACCACATGTAAACTGCAATAAAATAGCTCTGGGGGCTGAGTCTGCTATTTCAATCGTGTCGAAATAGAATCGAAATCGTCGCTCAATAGTAAGCCACCGGCACAATTTTGACAGCTTTTCATAGTCTACTATTACAATCATACTTCAATAGACTTCTATCGGTCGGCCGATAGAAGTCTATTAACGATAGATTAGAACCCCTCTAATGACCGCTAGTCAATTGTATTTTTGATAGTCTTCTAATATTTTGACAGCTAAAAACAGCGATCATGGTTCTATTCTACGGCTTGTCTTTCAATAGTAGACTCGGCCCCCTGGTTTAGAGCCCATTGAGAGCTCTGGAGGTCAAACGACAGCAGAATGTATTTGAATTTGCTCCAAGCAGCCAACGCATTGAAGGATTGGACTCCTGAACCGGGATCTTGACATACTAAAATAAAATAGCTTTACTAGGCTGCTGAATTTATTGGGACCTACTAAGTTGGTTGGTGAGGCTCTGAAGCAGGTGCACTACAGACTAAGACTCAATGCCCGCATTAGTCGATTGAGGTGCAGGGTCGGGGCGTGTGGCGTTTATTTTAAACACATACTATTTATCGAGCCAGTTGATCAAGCGGAACGGCGAAGGATTTATTTCGCAGTTCTTAGAATAAAGGGGACTGGAATATCGGATAAGTACATAACACCGAAAAAAGAACAAGAAAATGTTAGTCGAACTCCTCACTCTGCAATTATGAGTTTCATTCACAGACTTCACACATGTAATTCATAACAAATGACTTACAGGAACTGATCGCAAGACCCTCGGACAAATAGGGCGGACTCTGTTTTCTCCGTACGTTGCCGAAGAAATAGAAAATGGCGTTCAAATAAGCATTGGTACAACGAATTTGACGATAAATACTTTGTACGATGAAAGAAGAGATGCGAGAGGAATCAAGTTCACCTGGATTGCTGACCCGACTATTAGGCTTGAAGACTGCTTTGATTTTGGTAAGAATAATATTTGTTAATAACTCTAAACATGCAATAGGCTCACCAACTGTTACGTGGGAAAAAACGGCGAAATGTGGGCGTATAGTATGCCTCTGCCTACCCCTCGGGGATAAAGGCATGACAATATGTATATATGTATGTACGTAACTGAAAACAGTTGTGAATCACACAAATATTGGCTTAAACCCAAGTTCTTACCAACAACGTTGCTTATACTATCACTAATCTGTGCCATCATGAAGAGCTCAAATATACAGTATATTGTGCAATCCTTGCCATCACTATCAGATAATGATGATTGTGATATATTTATGCATTTACAAACATATTGAAGGATTTGAAATAAAAAGGCAGATTTCAAAATTTTCATTTCTGGTTATTCAATTTTAGGCTCCAACCACTGGTACGCAGGACCAATGCAGCTTGACCAACTCTACCCCATAGAGAGTGCCCCTCAGATGTACTCACCCAGCTACAACAAAGAAAATGACAACGGAGCTATCATGGAGAGATACTGGCTCAACTCAGCAGGACATTATATTTACGTGCACCCTGAAGTTCCTCTGTTCGTCGACTACAAGAATCTCTACAATAACCATATCTGCTTTGGAGCGCAGATTGCAACCCCTTACTCAACGAGACGATCCAGGCTTGTCTTAGCTTACGACTTTTGGCTCTTACCCGACGTAAAATCAGCTCATAAACATGCAGTTGATAATTATTTAGGCAAGCCTTCTGATGTTCCTGATGAACTTATGGTCAGAAATCCAATCTGGTCAACATGGGCCCAATACGCCAGAGATATAAACGAAGTAAATTTACTGGAATACGCGCAGCAAATCGTCGATTATGGCTTCAATAATTCCCAGTATGAAATTGATGATCAATGGGAGGTCTGTTACGGTTCGTTGACGGTGAATGAGGAAAAGTTCCCAGATTTTCGGGGAACGGTAATGAGTTTAAAAGAGTTGGGCTTTCGCGTCACTATCTGGGTGCATCCGTTCATCAATCTCAATTGCGAACCTTGGTACTCTGAGGCATTGAGCAACAAGTAAGTATCAATACAGTAGCTTCTATGATCAACCACAAACCATCTGTAACATGTACTTTTGCTACATGAATTTCAAGACCCTACAGCAGATGCTTTACATATTTCTATGGCAAATTGTTTTCAACAAAGTTAAAGGACTAACCCAGTTAAAGGGGTTGATAATGTTAGGGATATCGTTGATACCTTCAGTTTTATAACCACTGAATATACCAATAGCCGTAAATTCTTTTAGCTACTTCGTGCTAGACGAGTCAGGGAGTCCCAACACGAGCTGGTGGAACAACAACGGCTCGGTACCAGCCTACATTGACTTTACCAACCCCCGGGCGGCCGAGTGGTGGTTCCTACGAGTCAGTGCGCTGATGGAGAACTATGGTATAGATAGCGTCAAAATTGACGCTGGAGAAGCAAGCTTTGCTCCGGAGGTACATAATTTTAATGTTTGTCATCGTGTTTGTGCCCAACATGCATGTTTATGGTCACACTACTGGACGACGAAAAACCGTTGCAAAGTGCATATAGTAGGAAATTTACCCCAAAGCGAGGGATTAAATGGCAAATGGGTCTTACGCTCAGAAGATGACGAATAACAATGAACTACGCACAACTGACCAATGAATATAAAAATGTTAATCAATGGTTGAAATATCATCATTTCAATCTAATATTAAATCCCAGTTCCCTAGGTCTTAGAATCGACTGCCGCTTTCAGATTTGATATGGCTTACCTTTGGCAGCCATTTTCGCATGCCATCTGACATTCAAACTCCTCGTATAACCTAAACTAGAGCCTATAATGATAGTGAGAAGGTGGCACAATCTTGTGGTTGGTGGAGCCCTATTTCTTCTTTCTTATCTTAAATGGTTTATTAGTGGCTTCCAAATCATACCTAGATTTCGGGCCTGGGGTCCACTTTCTATTTGACTGCTAGAAGCGCTATCGCTTGACTGTAAATTTTTGGTGGTTGTTAATGATGGAAGCGACAGCTGTTGCACCTTCCGACCCATATTAGTCATCAGGTGTACCTCTGGCAGGTGAGGTCGCTTGGGCCATTCACTTACGATATTAGTTATTATCTAGTACTAGTTAATATCTAACGTTTTATTCTGTTTGCATTTCAGGTGTCCGTACTTAACGGTGACATTGAACTTCAGCCCCATATCCTGGCCCAAGAGTACGCCAAGACATGTGCGAAATTGGGCAACATGATCGAAGTTCGATCTGGTTTTAAGTAAGAAATTATATTATCAATCGTCTCGTAGCCCCTCTAGGTCAGTGTCCTGTGTGTTCTCTTCGACTGGCATGTTAAGTAAACTTTTGTTCCCGATGCCAGTTATGTGATAGTCGCACTATCATAGGCAGTTTCAAAAAAATTAACAACAAGTAGTGCGGCTATCTGTTGTTACAAATAACCCAAAAATCTTACCCCTGTAAGTTTCAATACGGCAATAGGCTCACCACCTTTCACATGTGTAACCAATATAGTATTAGTAAAAAATTCGGCGTCTAGTTTGCATCTCCTTTCCCTTCGGGGAAAATGTATGTATGACACACATTTTAGCAAAACAACATTTTTGTTTCTTAAGACGTTAAACATTTTTTTTTTCTGAAAATATGGTGTGTGTACAAAAATATTATATATTTTACAGAACCCAAGACCTTCCAATATACGTCAGGATGGTGGACCGAGATTCCATATGGGGTCTCAACAATGGCCTATCCACTGTTATCACGACAACCTTCCAAATGAACCTGAACGGCTACCCGTTCGTCCTGCCAGACATGATCGGCGGGAACGGTCTGAATTTAGACCATGAGCAATCCGACCTTCCGTCAAAGGAACTCTTTATTAGATGGGTGCAGGCGAACACATTTTTGCCTGTGATGCAGTTTTCTTTCGCGCCTTGGAACTTTGATAATGAGGTAAGAACACATCGTTAGTCCAGATCGCATAACTGTTTTGCTTCTGATACTTTCCACCGAGAAGATATACTAACTATTAAGATCTTCTATAGACAGGTTTGTTTGACATATAAAAGTAACCAAAATGAAATTCGGGTCACAATTTTTTTTTACTACTTAATTGGCTAACAGGTATACGGTTCACCTGATGAAAAGTGGTATTTTGGTCATAATGAGTTATATTTCAACTACAGTGCTTTAAAAAAGAGCTGAAAGTATGGTCGACTACGCCTCAAGTAATTTTACCGAGGAGTCGAGGTTGTATGCTGCGTAAGAAGTCTAGGTTCTGGTTGTTTGGATTGATGTAGTACTTAGCAAATCTCACTTCACAAAAATATAACATCATAGATCTCTTAAAAACCTATGAAAAAAGGATGAGGTTACGACAGGAAGGGGAGGATTTCCTACCACAGATTGGCAAATGAGGCAAGATTAGATATCTCTTAGATCAAGATAATTTATATAATCATCGGTCCTACGGCAATCTCTCATAATAGTAGTCTAGAACTTAGCAATCAGGTTATTTGCATAATTAATAACGCAATTATAATTCACGCGTCACAACATTAAATACTTATTACTTACATAACATTTCTGTATATTCATAATTATAATAATTATCGGACACGAAGGCATGTTGGGAACTTAAAGTGTACTACCAACGTGAGCCCGACAAATGGAAGTGCCTGGAAGTGCGATTAATGTTTGTTCGACAAAATTGTAGCTAGGTACCTACTGTGACTCACCATATTTCGATTGTACGCTTGTGTAACACACTAAATGGTGATTTAGTGTGTTACACAAGCGTACATCACCTATTCATAATCATTACTAAGTATGTTTGAATACCTCTATAGCTCAGTTAGTTAGCTACAATCTTTTGGTAATTTGCTCGGATTGGATTTAAGGTTAAACGTTTAACATACCTCAAGAGATGCTTGAGGGTGGGTCGTTTTACTCGTATAAATCGAATAAGATATCTATTGCGAATACTTACTTAGCGCTTCATTGAGTTTCATTTTGTAATAAGGCCCATAATTAATTGACAACATTATAAGTATTGCATGTTGTTATATTTATGTGTTCGTGTTTTTATATGTTGTACAGCGGCTCCTGCTCCAATAGTGCAGCTGACTTACCGTAAAGGAATAAATATGTCGGACAGTTGCTTCCGATAGTAACGAAAAGAATAGCCAAAATGCAACTGCACCTAGTAAAGTGGCTACCAAATACAGATTTTAGTAGCAAACAGGATTTTAGGCTAAATTGAAAGACGTATTGCCACCACCGCCAGACCACCAGGTTCAGCATAGTGAAGGAAGACATGAGTAATGATAGTTGGAAAGCGGACTCCGGGCTGCAAGTGAGCATAGATGCAACCGGGATTAGATGATGATATTGTGTTATTGCCATGTTCCAGACCGTAGAGATAACAAGAATATACGTGGA
Source organism: Thumatha senex (assembly GCA_948477245.1). Classification (NCBI taxonomy): domain Eukaryota; kingdom Metazoa; phylum Arthropoda; class Insecta; order Lepidoptera; family Erebidae; genus Thumatha; species Thumatha senex. The sequence continues at coordinate 23,276,002 of OX419741.1, read as the reverse complement.
CCTTCACGCTGAGTATGCAGATGTAATCCTCGCAGCGATGAAAGCCGCTGTCAGTGACGGCACACCTGTCAACACACCGCTCTGGTGGCTGGACCCTCATGACGCAGAGACGCTCGCCATATGGGACGGTAAAGATTTCAGAGATTTTTATCCACCTCAACTTCCTATACTGTAATTTCTATACACCTGGAACTATAGGAATGACCCACACCTGAAAAAACAAAGGGCAACTCTACAAAGTCTCAAGAAAAATTAAAGTGTATTGAAAAGAGTATCGAACTTAAACAGGAAAGAGTATTTGCTCGTATATATGGAAGATACGAATACGAGTAGGGCTTAAATTTTATTTTTGTTGAACTAAACGATTACGTCAAAGACGGACGTGCATTTAATGTTTTTAAACTTTCGCGATTGTCACTCATATTTATGATATTTCGGGTCTTATTTGCGAAGTACATTATTAGGTACAAAGCCTACCTATAGTCAACCCGTGACCACAGCTGGTATAATCCGGTCGAAACATCGGGAAGTTTATGGTAGGTTTCGTACCTAATAAATAGGTAAACGTCGCGAATAAGACCCGAAATATTATAAATATACGTGCGTTTGATCCAGATCCAGCGCACGAGATGAATCTTAATAAGTACTACGCAATGAGAATTAAATTTAATTTCTGTTCAACTTGATAAAGAGATTCAAATTCACCGCACGTCTTATTTAACTTAATTATAGGCATAGCACAAGTTATTTTATATCCCGACCACAGCAAAGATATGCTTTGCTGGGATCTAAATAAATAAATAAATATTGTGGGATTCTTTTCACACAGCTCCATCTAGCCCAAAGGAAGCTAATATTAGCTTGTGTTATGGGATCTAGATAACTGATAAACCAACTTATATATTTCTAAATACATACATATTATACATAGGAAACACCCAAACTCCGAAACACACATTTGTGGATCACAAAAATATTTGTTCCGACCCGGGAATCGAACCCAGGACCTCTTGCGTAGCAGTCGGATACACTCCCACCGCGCCACAGAGGCATCTGGATGTAAACATTAGATAATCGTAGATATTTACTTGTATATTTCTAAATACATAACTATACTGGATAAAAAACACATTGCGGATCACACAAATCCGTAGACGACGTGAGATTTGAACCCGTGACCTACCTAACTTAAACAATTTCACTATAATTTCTTCCAGAATACCTCCTCGGCGAAACCGTATTAGTAGCTCCAGTGCTAACCGAAGGTGCCACCTCCCGTAATATCTACCTTCCAGCTGGGACCTGGTTCGAAGCGGGAGACCGCAACAGGACTATTGAAGGTCCTACCTGGCTGACGAACTACCCTGCTCCTCTGGACACACTGCCCTTCTTTACAAGGGATGCGACAGGTGCTCCGGGTTCTCAAGCGTCTCTTCTTAGTTCTATGGTCCTGGTAATCTTGGGAGTCGTGTTACATTACTTTAGCTGTTAAGAGCAGTTTTTTTAAATTATAATTAAAGGAATGTAACAATGTCTATACTGATTTTGTTATTATCATGCAAGCTTAGACTTGGTTGGTTGAAAATAATTTATAAAACTCTTAAAAACATAATTAAGTATGTTGTTTTATTTATGTGATGTTCACCAGTTTCCACCCCCTATTACTTGGGACCAAATTTTAAATGCCTTTGCGTACCTACTCCTTCAAGGAAACTGGCATGGTTATCTATATTGATAAATAAAAATGAAATGTCTGTTTGTGTGTGTGTTTATTTCAAATTACCAGCTTTTCACTTGCTCAAAGTATAAAATACCGTACTTGCACAACAAAATATATTTTTTAAAGATGTTCTACTTCTTTCGTTCTCTGAAAATGCTCAATCGGTTATGAAGGGACTTTCACAGTCAGATAGCTGATGTTGTAAAAAGTAACTTAGACTATGTTTTATACCCGTATTTCTACGCGAACGTAACCTTCGCGGGTGATACCGCGGGGCGTAGGCTAGTCTATACTCATACGTATTTACAAAGCTGAAGAGTTTGTGTGTTTGGACAAGTCAAAGTTATTTAGGCTTTTATAAAGACACCATTTATCACATGCCCACTGATTTTCAGTTATGCACTTACGTATCGAGAGTTGCCTTCACTGACAGCTAAGCGATGAGTAAAGTTGTCATCTAGGCGCGGTCAAATTTTGGATGAATGATTACATATTTCAAAAGCATCACGTCAGCAGATACGTTTGTTTACTAATGGGTAAACGATCAGTGAAGACCCTAGACGCGGTCTACTTTTAGATGGATCAGTTTTTCACATATCGAGTTAAAGTAATACGTAAACAAAATAGGCGCGGTCAACTTTAAGGTAGGTGACCACTTTGAAAGAAACTAAATCTCACTTTAGCAGACATTTTGTTTTTATTTATGTACAAGTTTCTGTCATTAATGGGTAAAAGATCAGTGACGTAAAGTAATCTAAGCATAGTCAACTTTTGGAAAGGTGACGACTTTGCGAAATTCGCAGTTTCTAATAACAAATTCTGTGACTGTGGACATTCACTTGGCTCAATCCGGCTTCACCAGCACCTACAAACTGATAAAGGTGCCTAGAAAAATTTAGGAGGTCGGTAGGCCAGAGGCAATCGCTCCTAATGTATAAGCGATACTCTCAGCCAGTGTCAGCTGCTGGGACGTATGACGACATACAGCGGCTGTGTTAAGCTCTTAACCTGTTAGCCGTCGCTTCAGGGAGCATCAGCAGTTCTACTTCTGCTGACCCCGAGCCCGTAAGGGGTATGAAACGTGGAGGTTTCCCAATTCGTATCTCATATTTCAGAAATTGACTTGGCTGGAATTTACAACATTTTACAACGACAACAGAACGTATAACTTGGACCAAGGAGCAAAAGGATTTTTGTTGTGTGATGAGTTTGGATTCGAGGTTAGACCCAGTACAAGAAAGTTAATATTGGGGTGCTTAGGGGCCCTATCTGCAAGTAGTAGATTTCCAGAGGGTAATAAGTATAATGTTACTATTTTTTTACAAGTTTTGAACTTTATGTTAGTCACATACAAAACACCACGCGAGCGTACACGCGGGCAAATTCTAGTTAATTTATATGTGTAAGTATGTGTGTGTGAAACAATGATTAAGGATTAATTATGTAGCCCGTTGAAGTAAAACAATGACTTGAAATAAGTATAATCGCACAGCACAAACTCAAGTTGCAGCGCGCGAACTGATTTAAAGCATGTAATCGGAGCAAAGTGCGCAATCAAGATGACTGCCTGCATTTTATTTTGTGAGTATTAAATTTCTTTTTAAATCGTTATTTTAATACTACTTAGTTGGAAAACAAATATACCGTAATATAATATACCGTAATAATTTTAGAGGAAATTTAATTTATTTTATTTTAATTGTATGAAAATAATGTCTGGGAACTACAAAAAGGATGTGGTTCCCACAGTATGGCAAACCTTGGTTGCCCCTGACTGCTGAAAACACCAGTACAAGTGTTTTCAGCAGTCAGGATCAATAATACTAATATTTAGTTTTCAGACCTTAACGGTCCTGAATTAAGGCAATTTCAAAAATGTATTTATTATATTTAATAGTCACCGCAATTACGACATCTTTACAGTTCCCACCAAAACGACAATGTAAGCAACTCGCTATTAATAGTGTTAGATAATTTGATGAATCGGCAAGAATCGGAAAAGGCATGGATCGCGAGGCTGCGCGATCTGTCCTCTCTGACTACCGCGTCAGGGATATAGCGTGAAGATAGTTGGTTAGCTACAAAATTTAAAAATAACTTATTAGGTACTAATTAGTTAAGTCTAAATATATACAAATAATACTATACACATGGGCGTACACAGGGGGTGGGGGCAGGGGGGAGGCAGCTGCCCCCCCCCCTTCAGGCTTTGGTTTCGTCTCCTGCTTCTTTCAATAATAGTACAAAAACAACTTTTTGCTAATTGCAATACCCTATACATCTTTTTAAGATCTTATACGTGTACGTAAGTCTTGTACGTGCATCTGTAAAAACAGCGGGTCATCCAGCGTACTAATCTTGGTTATTTAAAAAATACCTGTTTTAATTTGCATGTATTTCTTATTTACTAGTGTACGCACTAGATAAAAGTAGCCTAAGTTACTTGTTCTACATATAATAAGTGTGCCAGTGCCAGTGAAAGCCGCGTTAAAATCGGTTCAATTGTGTCAGAGATTAGCCGAAACATACAGACAGAAAAACAATTAAAAATATTTTTTTTGTTATGTAAATAACGTATTTGATTTATCAAAATCTGAAGACAAGCAATATGCATTAGGTGTATTCTTTGATCTATCCAAAGCTTTTGATTGCGTACAGCATGAAACGCTGTGCAGAAAATTACATCAATATGAAATAAGACGCAAAGCTCTCGACCTTCTTCTGTCTACAAATTTCTTCTTCTGTTAAATAGAAAAAAAAGTTTTGTGAAAAAGGTTATTGCGCTGTTAAAGACTATTTGCAGGACAAGGCCACAAACTGGACGCCACAACAACGGACGACAGAAAATAAATTAAATTTCAAAGACCTACTACGCCATAATATACTTTTATTTTAAGAAACAACCCTTAATAAAGCTATTGAGTTTTCAAAGAGTCTGGTTCTCTGGAGATCATTTTTATTGCAGCATTAGGTCAAAGTTATCAATTAATTGTCATTTAACGATTATTCTGGGACGCGTTAAGCACTTAACAGAGATAAACTCACGCAAAAAAATTAACGCCAAAAAATGACTGACTGATGACACTCTTTCACTGTTGGACCGATATTAACCAAAAATAGCTAAGAACCACCGTCAAGAAACAGGCGCATTGAGAGCTACGATGCCACAGACAGACACACTCACACATCGAAGTCTACGTCTTACTTATAACACCCCTCTTGTTGCGTCGGGGGTTAAAAACAGGTAACTTAATAAAAACTGAGTTGCCCCCCCCCCCTGGACCAGATCCTGGGTACGCCCATGACTATACAAATATTATTTATGTATTCTAATATAATACTCTAGTTAATGCATATATATTTATTTATAATTAATTATTACAAGTCTTTTCAATAATCTATCAATCAATTTAAATTTCAATTCAATAAAACATATATATTCCTTAAGGTCCATAATATTGAATTTGCTAAATGTTCAACCCCAAATGTTAAATTTGCCAAATGTTGTATCAAAATGTAGAATTTAAACATAAAATTCAATTTTTTTTTGCTTTATAATCATATTCAGGTAGATTTTAGGAAACGTAGGTATATCCTACTACATGAACTGTTTAGAGGGAGGTGGGTCTTTAAAATACCACGCTTGATCACAGGGGCTGGGAAGGTCCTCAGGATTTTGTCAAGTAGTCAATATCCTCTATGGATAACTCGTGCTTTGCCAAGCCATATTTAAAAAAAACGTCAAACATTTAGCACTTTTCACACTCATAGGTGGCAAAAGAGGCTGTTTGTACATTTTTTTTCCTCTTGATAATATTTTTTCACTCTAGTCATAACTACTAATAAAAAAATGTGAAAGTTTGTTTAGATGTGTTAATGAATGTTTGTTACTCTGTCACGTAAAATCTACAGAATGGATTTAATAGAAAATTTTCTAGTAATATAGTTTATACTTTGAAATAGAACATAGGCTACTTTTAAACATTTAAGACAAACAATAAGAACAGCGGGTGAGAACCCGGGCATCAACTTATTTTAATAATTTTTGATCGTCTTAGCCACTCCTTAGCGAATTCTTTTTAATCGTATTGAAGTACCTTCTTGTCAAATTATTATAGTGCCGGATCTCTCCGATACGATATCGAATATCTACCAAAACTCTGACCCGGCTGACTGAAATCTAGTACTCATAGTAAAGCCATTATTAGCCAATGTGTATAATTTCATTGTGTGCATTAATTACCCAGTGGACAATGGGATAAAAAGTAGTCTTCTGATGTTTGTATGTTCCTCACGCAACGCAAGCGACAATTAGGATGTAATTAATAAGCATACTTCTAGAACACACTCATTAAAATGGCTTTATGTAAATGTGTATTTCGCGGTACGTAAATTGGTGCCGCCTTGCGGTGGTTACCAAATAAAAGGTTGTGGACTGTATTATAAATGGGCTTTAATGCCTTAAATTAATTTATTACAATTGAAACCAAGTAAGTGCCCGAGGTCTAGCGCGTCGTGGAGCGAAGTGAGCGGGTTAGCCGTGGTAAGCCCCCCGGCCCGCCGCACCGTTACGTTTCGGTCGCCTGTTGCTAGGCGAGATGCGCCGACATACTCCCCGGGTTGAAGAGTTTCAAGTTTCTTCTACTGGAAGTGGGCAGATGCAGTTGAAGCCGCGGCGAATAGTGCCTTTCCTCGTCTTCATCTCCGCAACCCTGGTGACTCCGTCAACGCCGGGATAGGTCTTAGTGACCCGACCCAGGGACCAGAGCAGTGGTGGCGTCGTCTTGTCCTTGATTAGGACCAGAGACCCTGGCTTTACTTCCCCTCTGGAATGAAACCATTTTGTTTTGGCCTGAAGCAGAGAAGTATACTCGTTATGAAAACGTCCCCAGAAGTGCTGCCTGATATACTGGATCCTCTTCCAGCGATCCAGTCGTGTGATGTTGGCATCGGTCACCTGGGGGCATGGTACTGACAAAAGTGGTCGTCCAATTAGGAAGTGGGAAGGAGTTAGTGCCGAAAAATCGTTAGGGTCAGAAGAGAGAGGTGTAAGAGGGCGCGAATTCAATACCGCCTCTATTTGAGTGAGACAAGTAGACATTTCTTCAAAATTAAAATGAGTAAGATTAAGCAATCTTTTTAAATGATGCTTGCAAGACTTGACAGCACTTTCAGCCAAAGAATTAAAATGAGGGCTATAAGCAGGCGTGAAAATAAATTCAATACCCTCCAGCGCCAATTCAGATGCAACATTTGATGATTTAAGAAAATTATACATTTCATTAGACGCGCCTACGAAGTTTGTCCCGTTATCGGACGAGATGCTTCGGGGCTTGCCTCGACGCGCCACGAAACGATTTAGAGCGGCCATGTAAGCCTCAGAGGTGAGATCTGAGACGAGCTCCAAATGTACTGCTTTCACTGCCGAGCAAACAAAGATGCACATGTAAGCTTTTGTTAGTTTGCAGCCACGCCCTTTGCGGTCGGCTACCAATACTGGCCCGGCATAGTCGACGTAACTATTTAAGAAAGGAAACTCAAGATTAGTCCGTGATGATGGCAGGTGGCCCATTACAGGCTGTACATTTTGAGCCTTATGTCTAAAACATTTGAGACATTTATTCACGATAAATCTTGACAAATTCCTTCCACCTAGCGGCCAATACGTTTGTCGAATGTGCGAGAGTAACAACTGTGGACCGGCATGTACAAGCTTTAAATGTTGCATGTGAAAAATAAGTTTAGTAAGTATGTGCTTACTACATAAAAGAATAGGGTGCCTCACATTGAAGTCATAGGGGGAGTTATCAAGCCTCCCGCCCACGCGGATGAGGTTATAACGATCAATGAAAGGTGTTAAAGGAAGTAATCTACTTTTGCGTGGCAATTTTTGACTACTTTTTAAAAGTTTATATTCCTCAGGGAACATTTCGACTTGTGAGAAATGAATAATTAAATTTATTGAATTTTCTAACTCTATTAATGAAAGATTGCCACACAATTTATTATTTTTATATTTTAAGTTGTAAATAAATCTTTGTACATATGTAAATATTCTTTGAATTTTGGTTAGGCTAGAATACCTTAATAATAAGTAATGAATGACAGATGAATGAGAGGTTACGTCTACATGATGAACGCTACTCGAATGATCGTTACTACTATCGCTACTGAAATGAGTCACCACCTCCGGTAAATCATGTTTCTCCGTGTTTGGCATAGTGGGCCATTGACACTCATTGTGTAATAAAAAGGATGGCCCGGACCACCAAAGGGGTGTGTCCCTGATAATGTCGGCCTGAAGACCACGGGAAACAAGATCCGCCGGGTTGTCCTTCGACGGTACGTAGCTCCAGGTATGACCACATGTGCTCTCCTGTATCTCGTTGACTCTGTTTCTAACAAAAGGCTTTAGCTGATTAGAAGGAGTAGAGAGCCAACCCAAAACTATGGTGGAGTCACACCAGAATCTACACTTGTGGATAGGTATGGTGAGAGATTCCTGAACCTTAGTACACAGCCTTGCACCTAACAAAGCTCCACAAAGTTCAAGCCTCGGAATTGTCGTAGGTTTGATGGGTGCTATACGATTTCTAGAGACTAGAAGATGTACACCGGTGGCTCCAACACTATTACATGATCGAATGTACACACAAGCACCGTATGCCTTTTCGGACGCATCGGTAAAGACGTGTACTTCGTGTATAATAGAGTCTGCGCATAAAACCCAACGAGGAATTTTTAAATAATTCAATGATTTGATTGTATTCTCAAATACCGACCAAGCTTCACTTACCTCGAGCGATACTACGTCATCCCAGTCGTACTTATCCAGCCAAAGACGCTGCATGAGTATTTTGGCTTCGACAACGCACGGACCTACGAGGCCCAATGGGTCAAAAATCTGACTGATAACAGAGAGGACATGACGTTTAGTGACTTTGTTAGTAGACGTAATGTTAATTGTGTAAGTGAGTGAATCAGAGTCACAAACCCAGTTAAGTCCTAGGGTTTTAGCTTGAGAGGTGCCAAGACCTTGCTCAGAAAAATATAAGGTATTATCTGATTCATTGTCACTATTATTAGAGTTTATTTGATTTAAAATTTCCAAATTATTTGACCGCCATTTACGTAAATTAAATTTAGCTGAAGAAAGAACCGATTTTACAATTTTAGTGACTGCTACAGTTTCGGATATGGTGCTCCCTCCGCTGAGATAGTCGTCGACGTAAAAGTCACGCCGTATGGCACATTGTGCACGACTATCCTCAATGTTATCAGCCAGGCTTACCAAACACTTAGTGGCTAAATAGGGAGCAGACGCAGTACCGTAGGTAACTGTATTTAACGTATAAATTTTAAGAGGTTCAAGCTGATCAAATCGGAAAACAATTTTTTGCAGAGTACGCTGGTCTGGGTTCAGCTGAATGGCCCTGTACATTTTTTCCACATCACCTGAGACCACGTATTTATGCTGACGAAAACGTGTTAAAATATAAAACAGTTCGTCTTGCACTACCGGACCGACCATCTGAATGTCGTTGAGAGACACTCCCGTACTAGTAGGGGCTGATGCGTCGAAGACTACGCGTAGTTGAGTAGTGGTACTGGAATTCCGAATGACTCCATGATGTGGAATGAAGTATTTGGTCATAGAATTTACAGGTGAAGGAGTACAGTCAGCATCTAGCGTCATATGACCTAAGCGTTCGTACTCTCGCATAAAATTATAATATTTGCTTTGAAAGGAGGGATCACGCTTAAATCGTCGCTCTAGGGACAAAAAACGGTTCCTAGCATTGATATAGGATTGTCCTAGAGAACTTGGATCCTCCTTCAAGGGCATTTTAACGATAAAAGCACCATCGTCATTACGAACGGTGGTTTGTTTGAAAAGTTTTTCACACATTCTTTCTTCGAGAGAGTGAGAGTGTTTAGGTGAAACGTTGTCAAGCTCCCAAAATTGAGTTAGGTCGGGAGTGACATGGGAATGATGGCAAAAGTGAGTAGAAGCACAAGGAAGAAAGTCAGACTTATGTGAAATACTACCGGATACAAGCCATCCGAATTTAGTCTCGCACAATTTGGGTAAATTTTTTCCTAAGTCTATCGTATTTGTACCTATGACATTCCAGAACACTTCAGCCCCTACCAGGACATCGACGGCCGACGGAACGTTGAAATTCGGGTCCGCCAATGTAAGACCTGAAGGAATAGGGACATGATGAATGGGCACGAACGAGGACGGCAGGACCTTTGTGATCTCAGGTAGAACGTGGCACTCAATTTCTACAGTAAAGGCACAGCATAAGGATTCCATTGAAAGGCGACAAGACTGTGTACTGGTGGAAATATGATTATTAATACCCGTTACCTTGGTGCTCGTACCGCGTTGTGACAAACTCAGTTTTTCCGCTAAGTTCTGCGTAATAAAGTTGGCCGTACTACCGTTGTCCAACAGTAGGCGCGCAGTGTACTTCTTACCCGTTGCGCTGGTCACGTTCACCAATGCTGTGGACAGGAATACATGCGCAGAAGTAGAAAGCTGCATTGAATTGGCCGAAAGCACAACATTTGAAGATTGTGATGCCGAAGGCAGTGCAGAAAGATCAGCAGAAGGCAAATGATTAATTCTTGGCGTAGGTTCGCTAGATTGTAAGTGCAAAAGCGTATTATGTTTTGTCTTGCAATATTTACAGTGTGAAAATTTACATTGCTTAGCAGAATGACCAATGCGTAAGCAGTTAAGACAAACAGTCAAATCTTTTGCCTTTTGAATGCGATTTTCTATTGATAAGCTTCTAAAAGATTCGCATTTGTATAAAGTATGTGCTTGGGAGCAAAGCGGGCATTTATTATTTTTATTAAAATTTTTACTATTATGTTTTTTATCTGGGTTAATATTAGAATCATAATTTTTATTTGTATGTGAATGACTATTGTTTAAGGCAACAATAGTGCTACTCTGTAAGGAATTTGCATTAATATTCGATTCAATAGATTCGAACCAATCAGCTTTCTTATTTAAAAAACAACAAAATTGTGAGGTAGTGGGATAACCTGTAATTTCATTGTTCCTGTAAACCTCCCATTCACGACTAGTAGTTAAATCTAATTTTTTAACCATAACAAAAATAATTATGTCATCCCAATATTGAGTGGGCCTTTTTAAATTTGTTAGTGCCCGAACATTTTTATTAATTGTATCCACTATGTTTCTAATGGAGACACTCGATTCACTAGTCATTGGCTTGACGTCAAACAACAAAGCCTGTAAATGGTTACTCACAAGTATGTAATCATTGTTGTACCGCTCACACAACAAGTCCCATGCAATCTTATAATGATCACTTTTGAAAGTGATATTTTTAATAAGTGATGCTGCGTTTCCCTGGAGAGAAGCACGCAGGTAGTGGAACTTGTTAATGTCACTGATGCTAGCGTTATCGTGAATTAATGACGAAAAGGTATCTCGAAACTCGAGCCAGCACTGGTAGTTTCCATCAAAGTGAGGCAAGTCAATTTTAGGCAAACGAACAAAGTTATTGTGAACATGTACACCTGAGTCAGCATCCTTGAAGCCCGGCTCAGAACCGTCACCGATACTCGAAGAACCGAGCAGGCTGCGTGTAAGTGCCACCAGATTGAAGAACTGGCGGTCGAATTCTTCACGCTCCGTGAAGGCAGTCTCGGCATCGTCGGCAAGCATTTCGATGTCTGTCTGTAAATGATCAAAGTCGCCGTGTAAGGTTTCGAATTTATTGAAACGCTCCTGCAAGTCTAATCTTTGCAACTCGGATAATTTAGCACTACTGTTAATTAAATTTAAATAGTTGCTGTAAATTGTAAGCTTGCATTTTATAGAACTACGTTTCTTGGTCAATGATTTAATGTCCGTCATGTTGTAGTACCTACTAGAAAGAAAAATATAAATCTACGTTTATTTACCGTTACACGATAGATAAGGCTAATGAATTACTTATAGAAAAAATCACAAAACAGCTGAGCGCAAACAATAGCACCGGACCGATGCGATGCAAGCAGGTAATAAATTTCACTGTCGCTAAAACCGGTATCGTTCAAGGACGTGATGCGCTCGCGCATAGATTTACGTACGAAATATATTAACTACAAAAAGCATCGAAATAATGACTACGTGAATGCACTATTATAAAATTATTAATTAAAAAATAACTATTTGTGAAGGGTAATGTACTTGCTCACTCAATGAAATTTTATCAGGATAAATGATTATTTCGGCAAGAAAAGATAGCGGGAAATAACTAATTGGAACGAACTCACTCAGATAAGTACTTATACTCCCAGAAAATGACTTCAGCTTCTTCCAAAGCGATGCACGCGCTCTCAGGAACGACTTCTTTTTCTTCAATGTAGGTAGGTATGTGGCCGATGTAAAATTCTTTGCTCGCTCGAAGGACCAAATCTTATGGTGCCGCCTTGCGGTGGTTACCAAATAAAAGGTTGTGGACTGTATTATAAATGGGCTTTAATGCCTTAAATTAATTTATTACAATTGAAACCAAGTAAGTGCCCGAGGTCTAGCGCGTCGTGGAGCGAAGTGAGCGGGTTAGCCGTGGTAAGCCCCCCGGCCCGCCGCACCGTTACGTTTCGGTCGCCTGTTGCTAGGCGAGATGCGCCGACATAAATACTATATTAAAGTATATCCTTACTAATATTAGACACGGCAATGGGCACACACCTATTACGTGGGACTAAAAGGCATACCCCTTCGGGGATAAAGGCGTGACGATATGTATGTATGCTTACTTATATTATAAATGTGAATGTAAGTTTGTTTGTTACGCTTTCACGCGAAAACTACTTAACCGATCATCATGAAACTTTGTACACATATTCTTGGAGGTAATAGAAGTAACATAGGATGATACATTTATAAAATGTGTGTGTACCAGAGTACACAGGTAAGAAGTGAAACTTCTCCACTTAAACGTTCAAGCTGGACTTTTTTTTATAGCTATAAAATTTCTTTCATCGTCGATTAAGAAGTTTCACTTATATTAAACAAGTTTCACTTCAAAACAACACGACGCTTAACCGAAATATGTATCCTTACCTTTGCGTTTTCACCGAAAGGGTAGGCCATTCGGTGAAAAGTCATCACTATACTTATGTATGAATGAAATCATGGTTTTCCAGTGCTGTTAGCCGCACTTCTAGCGTCTGCGCAAGGTATCGAGATATGCTTGCTCAACGGGACCACTGTGCAGGTCAGCCTGGAGACCAACCCCAAGGGTGGACTTAATATGTTCTTGGAGAGGAGTAAGTGTTAAGATGCATTACTTTGATAGAACAACCAAGCGTGTCAGGGCCAGGGAGGGCCACCATTAACTCATACTTGACTTGACTGCCTCGGTGGCGCAGTGGTAGTGTATGCGACTGGCGCGACTGAGGTCCAGGGTTCGATTCCCGGGTCGGTAAAAATATTTGTGTGATCCACAAATGTTTGTTTCGGAGTTTGGGTGTCTCCTATGTATAATATGTATGTATTTAGAAATATATAAGTATGTAGCTTACTTTGGGTTAGACGGCGCTTAGATGGTTAAATAAAAATGTCCCACTAACACAGACGATTACACTGACTACTACAGAGGAAAGTCAGGCAAATGACAGGTCCCGTATGCGATTTTTGCTAGGTCGGACGTTAACTTGGCACGCGGAGATATTATAACTTTACTCTCTATTAGGGCGCTACAATCCGCTGTAAATGGTGACCCTGACGTGATCACAACAGATTCATTCAACACGCCTTGCTTTGTAATTACTGTGACTATCGTATCGTTTGCATTTTGTTTTGTGTGTAAGGGTGACACCAAAAGCACAAGTGCCCTCGCCTTCTAACCTGCTGACTAAGAGACGAGGCAACGACGTAGGCCATTATGGGGTTAGGATGTCAGAAAGCCAAACTAAAGCTGCACTTAGCAGCCAAATAAGAGTGAACATAGGGCTCCATATCCAGGTATCTAAAGATGTGTTTCCCCTCTCTTACAACGCCGGATTCTTCAAGCTGAGCGTGAAGAATCACGTCGTTGAGCCGCCAACTTGAGGGCTATTGTTATAAATAAATTGTTTTGTGAACCTTCAATTCGTTAGATGTCGCCATGGCTTTCCATCGGGCGGGTAACGTCACTTTGGCGAGCTAAATATAAAAATAAGAGGAGGAGCTAGTCTGCATTCAAAGATGTTTCTAGAACTCATTATACTCATTACTATACAGTAATTTGTATAAGTAGTTTAACTTATCTAAGTGTGTTGAAGTAAGAGTATATTTAATGGACTGCCTTGGTGGTGCAGTTATTGCGCAGTTTGGAAAAACATATTTGTAATACGAAATTACACCCTTTTTACTTTAAAGGTACATAATTGTATTACATACATACATATTGTCACGCCTTTATCCCCGAAGGGGTAGGCAGAGGCATTTTAAACGCCCACATTTCACGGTTTGCATTTTTGGCCCACGTAACAGGTGGGGAGCCCATTGCATAATATGTAAAAATGGTAATTTTTTAAATGTATTAAAAATGGTGTAAAATGCAAGATTTGGAGACTGATATTTTAAACCACTAAATTCTTGACAGGAGGCCTGATTGAAGTCATAGCAGTAATCGGCCATCGTACAGGTGCCGTCAAGGACACCGTGAAGACAGCAGAGGGTGAAGTGGTCATTCAGTTTGAGCAAGGCACCACGGTCAAGATCACCAGCGCGGAAGTCGCGGGCCAAAGACAAGGATATGTGCTCATCGTGACTTGGGACTCTCCTAAGAATGTGGCTTTGGAAGACTGCATCAACCTTGGTAAGACTAGCAACTTGGGCACAAAGACAAATAGTTTTGGTCGCCGTTTGAACAAAAGGACCATGATATAAGTATGTATGTATCTTTATTATTACCTCTTCCTGCTTGCTTCCAAAATATACCTGGATTTACCGCCTGGCGTCTACTTTTTGTTAGGTTACGATTTGGTTTAAAATTTTCGGTATTCGAAATACCGTTGGCAATGATAGCCGTCAGACCTCCCAACTCCTTAAGTGTGCCTGCGTCTGAGCCTCATCCGTTACAAAGCAGGTGCACCTCCTACAGGTGAGTTAGACCTAGACCCAAAGATCTAGATGGGTATTAAGATATATTCCTCGGTTCAATGCCAATCACTTAAAATTACAACCAATAGTTGCTCTTTTTACTTCAAATATTACAGGTACCTACCACTGGTACGGTGGCCCCCAGCAGAAGCGACAGTACTGGCCCATAGAGCGCTTGGTACTCGCGAACTACTCGTACATCAGTAAAGATGATGATAGTTGTGCCATCGCAGAGCCCTATTGGCTAAGCTCAGGCGGCGTCTTCTACTATTTAGACAAGAAGGTGCCACTGTTCGTCGATCAAAATCATTTCGAAACAAACGCCGCGTGCTTCACCGCAGAAATCAAGTCACCATATTCAAAAAAACGTGACAAAAATGATCTCATCTACGCAATTGGAATCTTCGACGACGCTCGAAAAGCGCACGAATATGCAGTGGAACGATATTTGGGGAAACCTACTGGTATACCTGATGAAAAAATGATTAAATATCCTATTTGGTCGACGTGGGCGAAATTTAAAAAAGCCATTAACCATAACGTAGTTCAGAAGTTCGCTGATGACATTAAAAAGCATGGCTTTCCTAACAGTCAATTAGAAATAGACGATTTATGGGAAGTGTGTTATGGGTCTCAGACAGTTGATGTCCATAAGTTCCCGAATATGAAAAACACGGTTGACTTGTTGAAGAAGAAAGGTTATAGAGTCACGATGTGGACGCATCCTTTCATAAATAAAGGATGTGAGCCTTGGTATACATTAGCCAAAGATAAAGGGTAAGTTTAATTTGATTTACTTATGTAAACTGATGTTTTGAATGTTTCAAGTGGAAATAATTGAAGTTTCTCTTGGTATTGATAGTAAGTATTATGTAATACTGAGAGAAGATTTATTAATGGATAATTCGGTATAAATAGGGCAAATTGTTTATTTGATGGTAAATATTTTCCTGGTCGGTCTTTGGAAAATTCTTTAGTGGGAGGAGTTCGACTGTACCACGGATAAGATTAAAACCCCATGCCTGACATTAACTGTTATTTTTACAATCCCCTGTATGATAAGTACCTTACCTACGCACGCGAAGGTTGAGTAAGTTGACTTTATACTTTATATAGGTACTTACTATTCGGGACTTCACGCGAAATAATATTAACTAACTTACAGCGACATCTCAAGTAGAAGTCATTGGTGCACATCTACTTAGGTAATCGTAAGAAGCGTCTGAGTAACTTTTAGTTTTATAACATCCTCAGATATTTAGTGACAGCTGAATCAGGCAACGTGGAAACGAGTTGGTGGAACAACAACGGTACGACCACATCCTACATTGACTTTACTAAGCCCGAAGCGCGGCAGTGGTACATGGATCGCTTGCACGCACTTCGGAATGCCACTGGACTGGATAGTTTCAAGTTTGACGCCGGAGAGTCTAGCTGGGCACCACCTGTTAGTAACTAATTAATGAATAATTCCAAGCTTAATGATTTGTTATGACAAGTGATGTGTACCTTCTATAAAATCGCTTGTCTTTTTTATACTATTAAGGAAATGGGGTACCAAGCATATGATCTGATGGTGATTGAATATGGACGTTTGTAAAACCGGAGATGGTCCATAAAACCATCTGACGTTCATATAAAACTCTTCTAACGCCGCTTTTAAGAGACCCATACTCGAGTCGATCGAGATAAGCTTTGTAACAGTTTTATTCCAATTTTATTCTCTCCTATTCCTCCTAATGTATTTTCAGTTGCTTTATAACCTGACTTTTTTTTGACTGCCTCTGTGGCGCGGTGGGAGTGTATCCGACTGCTACGCAAGAGGTCCCAGGTTCGATTCCCGGGTCGGAACAAATATTTGTGTGATCCACAAATGTGTGTTTCGGAGTTTGGGTGTTTCCTATGTATAATATGTATGTATGTATTTAGAAATATATAAGTATGTTTATCAGTTATCTAGATCCCATAACACAAGCTAATATTAGCTTACTTTGGGCTAGATGGCGCTGTGTGAAGTGTCCCACAATATTTATTAAAGAAAAAAAAAAAAATAACCCTATCAGGAATTGAAGTCTAGGAATCCACTTTTATTCAACGAAATGTAATTAGCGTAAGGCTGTCTCCTCACACGGCTAGGCATGGGTGGATGTTTGAACGGCACATTTAGTAGCTAAATGTTACAGAGACGAATATACTGCGATATATGTATGGAGTCACATCAGCAGGAGACTTCGAGATAATAGTTTGGTAGACCATCCTACTAAAATATAATAAGAAATCATTTTCCATTAACAGGGACTCTACAGTCCAAAAAATATACGAGGATCATTCGATAACGTTACTTTTATTTTTCAGATCGCGGTTCTCAAAGGTGACGTCCGGGATCAACCAGGAGTAATAACTGCCGATTATGTTAGAACTGCTGCAACTTTCGGTAATTTTGTAGAAATCAGGACGGGGTACAGGTATGTTGAAGTAAACTTTAAACACGTCGTTCCTACAATAAGATAAAAAATAATTCAATTGTAAAATATTATTGACTCTACCAGTTTAGCGGAATGAAGTGAGATAGCTAATAGTAATCATAAAATATCGATTAAGCTGAAAGGACATCTATAAAATCATCATTAGACAGAATCATCATCAAATTTAGTCAGAAATTAAATAAAATACGTTAATTCTATCATCGTACAAAATCTTTTTCATTAAATTTGACTCTCATGTGTTCTCAGAACTCAAGACCTCCCCGTATTCATCCGAATGTTAGACAAAGACAGCTACTGGACCTTCGAGAACGGTCTTCCAACTCTCATTACGACATTACTGCAGCTGAATATGAACGGGTATCCTTTAGTGCTGCCCGATATGATCGGCGGCAATGGGTATAATGGTCCACCAACCAAGGAGCTATTCATCAGGTGGCTCCAAGCTTCCACCTTCATGCCCAGCTTGCAGTTCTCATACGTGCCGTGGGATTTTGATGACGAGGTTAGTTACTTTGATACTTTTTTCCGAAGAACTATTTAAAATGCGCTATGATCGTAACGCTCGCCACAGATAGGGCAAAGTTCGATTCTACAGTCTAAGCTGAAGTTGCACCCAGTGACGGTATTTCAAAGTGGAGCTTAGGAGGTTTTGAAGGTAAGTATACTTACTTCTTTTGGCGCTTTACGATTAAAGTATGAGAGTGACATTTTAATGATGCCAAAAGCGACATGATAATGTGTGATGAAGTAGGTAAGCTGAAAACTGATGTCCTGCGGCTATCCTTCCCAGGGCTCATTCGGGACTCCTGGGCATAGGCAGATGGAAGGGCACCGTGTGCTTTAAGTCGGTAGGATCCATGAGGATTTCCACAAGTTGAAAAAATAAAGCCTAAAAAAATAGGTGGTGAGCCCATTGCCGTGTTGAAATAGACAGACGCAAGTTGTGGCTACCTGCTGCTGAAGTTTTCAAGCCGCCCATAAGGCCTTCAACCAGGCTTAACGACTGCCATTTTACTGGCAACCGGGACCAACGGCTTAACGTGCCTTCCGAAGCACGGAAACGCTCGCAAATGTAAATGCCACAAAGTGGTCACCCATCCGAGGACCAGCCATAGTGAAAGTTGCGTAACTCAGTGATCGTTTACAGAACACTGAGACCGCTAGGCCACGAGCGCTTTTTTTTTATTAATTTATAATTTCCTTTACAAACAAAGCAGTGGCCATAAGGGATGAAATCTTTAGCTATTTTTGTTGTTATGCTAAAAAAGTTTAACACACAAGTATTTCCCATCGTCATTATTTCCCGTGTGTCCCAGACGACAGCTATCAGCAAGAAGTTCGTGGAGCTGCACGCGCGGTTCGCGCCGCAGATAGTGGCGGCGTGCGAGTGCGCGGCGGCCACGGGCGCGCCCGTCAACGCGCCCGTGTGGTGGCTGGCGCCGAACGACACAGAGGCGCAGGACATTTGGGACCGTGAGATACATACATAGATATATTTATTCGCATGAAATATGGTGTTACAGTTCTAAAATATGTAATTTTACCCACCCATGCTGGGCACTCCACCAATGTGTGGAGCGCTGTGTCCTCGCTGCGTTCGTGCCCTCGTGCTCCCAGTGTATACGCCACAGATACTTCCCGAAGCGCCCGTGCCCGGTAAGTATCTGTGACAACCGGTAGGTGAGGTTGCCATGGCTCCTCTCCAGCCACTCATCCATGACCGGTCTGACCACCCCCACTGCTATTCACCCTAAAGAAAAATTATTACACTATCACTTCAATACGAAGTATAAATAACAAGGAATCTAATTTAATATGCCGTGCCATTTTTTCTTTATTATTGTTAGGTGGATAATACATTTTTCTATCTTTTTATCAAGAAGAAGTAGATATCCTACTAAAATTAGAAACGTGAAAGTTTGTAATAATATATGGATTTGTTATTATGCAGGTTTGTTATTACTCTTTCACGTAAAAATTACTCAATGGATTTTGATGAAACTTTACAATAATATATATATACCATACTATCTTCACGCTGTGTCCCTGACGGGGTAGTCAGAGAGGACAGATCGCCAGGCTTCGCGATCCATGCATCTTTCGCTTCTTCAAGATTCATCAATCGCTTCATACACGCACGTCTGGGTATCCGAGTACTTTTGACTTTTACGTTTTTGAGCTGCCTGCTCACGATAAACTATGCTATTGTAAAAGTGAACAGTACCTCTGTTCCCTAGAATATCTACTGGGCGAGGATATCCTGGTGGCGCCGGTGGTGGAGCCAGGAGCCACCGAGAGAGACGTGTACCTACCGGCAGGCACGTGGTTGGAACACGGCGACCCCGCCAAGCGCCTCAAGGGCGGCGATTGGTACCGAAACTATCCCGCACCGTTGGATACCCTACCTTATTTCGTCAGAATATAATCGTAATTACCTTTTCAATGTGTTCTTACTTCTCTCTTTCTTACATATCCTGTTGAAGTGGGATAACGAAACCTATTTGCTAGCTAGGTGACACCCCCGCTCCTGGGCTTCGTCCGTGACATACTTCGAACTCTGGTTGCACCTATTTAATCCCCTCGCTTATAAATTCTACAATAATGGATAAAATATTGGCCGAATTTCCTGAAATTAGCACGTTCAACGAAACAAACAAACTCTTTAGCTTTATAATATTACTATAGATTCACAAATAAAAGAAAATAGAGCTAATGCTCGCGTGATCAAGTTTTAACGAGATCAGAAATATAACACGAGTTCTATCTCTTCATAATCCCAGGAGTTACAATGTCTGGTCATTGAAATTGGGTGGGAGAGAGGGAGAGGGGAGACGAGACTTTTATCGTCTCCTCCAAGTACCAAAGTTACAAAACTTACTTCATACCTAAAGGTTCTTTGAAAGTAGTTTGATTCCAATATGTATGGCGCAAACCACACATGAGATCCGTATAAAAAACGCAATTCCAATTTTTTAAGATTCATATGTACGTTTGAAGCGTGAATCTGTAGGTACCTCTTATAGGCTGATTCGAATAATTTTTATGTGTAACCTAACAGTCTCAATTAAATTTTATAGCGTTTCGGTCCATAGTTTAAGTTATTAAGACGATGGTAAGCATTCGTGAAAAAAATCTTTTATTTTTTGATATTTCACAAAACCTTACGACGCACCCAGCAAGATCTGATCTTGATAGTGATATGTCTATTTGGAGTGAAGGGACAGTGAAATCATCTCAGGCTCGACTCGTTGGTCTCCTCTGACAATCAGCGCTGTAAAACTGTGTCTTTAATGGGACAGCATTAATAAAAAATGAAAAAAAAAAGTTAATGTAAAGGAGAATACCGTAAGACATAATACTATGAAAATAGCTGAAGTAAACCATTCTAGCCGTATCCACATCTGTTAGAGTCCTGATCTTTTTTACAGCGTATGCAACCGAACTTAACCTAGAGGCCGTCTTTTCTATGTGCGGGCCCCACTGCAAATTGGCATCAATAGTTATACCAAGGAACACAGTTGATTCCACAAACTCTAACACTTGTCCATTAAGTTGAACATTGGCCGTAACTTGTTTTACATACATTACGCTGAGAGAAGACAAAATTCCGCGCAGATTTCTACAACACGCACGTTACTGTTTACTAAGGTTCGTATTTCAGAACGTTTATCAATACTCAAGAAACACTTAAGAGTAGTATTTATAAGGCAAGAACTAGCCTCAAGCGTCGATTGAGTATTAAGGGCCGTCTTACAGAACGTTCCTCAATACTCAAGAAACACATGAGAGTAGTTTTATGAGGCGAAAACCAACCCTTAAACGTTTTTTCTTAAACGTTCTGGAATACGGCCCTAAATGTTATATATTTTTATGTAAAACTTCTTTACACACGCTAGACTTGGGGAGTCGAAATGTTTGATCGCGTGGGACGAAAGTTGAGAGGGAGATATAAGTTAGGAAGAGAGAGATTAACATTTCATATATTGCTGTAGGGGCAAGAGAGAGGTGCGAGCACACATTTCTTTGTCTCTTAATCTGTGGAGTAGAAGTTTCACTTCAGTTGTGTGTACCAATTCTAAAGCATACTCGACTTTTTTAAGTTATACTTTTGGCGCGTTAGAGAAAAATGATGAGAATATTTTTTTACAATTTTTAGTTTTGCTGTCGGTAACTTAATTGGCAATTAAGTTACCGACAGCAAAACTAAAAATTGTTATTATAAAAACATACTTTATTCAGAGTGACACTTGTGGGACTTCATCGCGGAGGTCGAGCACCTCGGGATCAGTGCTCCGCATGAGTCCGCCCAAGAAATCTGGTGTCGGATCCATTCAGCAATCACCGCTGCGGGTAAGCGCGTCCTTGGCACTTCTCGAGGTGGCCGCACCATAGACAAGGAGACGTGGTGGTGGGATGACGGGGTGCAGGAAGCGACTCGGAAGAAGAAGAGTTTATTTAAGCAGTGGCAAGGGTCCAACTGTCCGAAGGACAAGGAGGCATATTGTGCTGCTAAGCGCGCTTGCAAAAAAGCTGTAGCCAGAGCCCGCAGCAAAAGTTTGTCGCCCTTATACGACAAGCTGGAAACTGCGGAGGGGCAAAAGCTTATCTTTAAACTGGCGCGTGCCCGAGAAAAAGCTACTCGGGACATTACCAAATGTCTCTGTGTAAGGGACGCCCAGGGTAAGCTGCTCTATGATGCCCCCTCTGTTAAGGAGAGATGGTGTACATACTTCGCGGAGCTGTCTAACAAACAGCATCCCCATAACCTTCCTCCCGAACCGCCTCCTAACCTTGGACTTATTTCCCCCATTTCCCCCGACGAGACCCGCATTGCTCTTCGCCACATGAGAAAACGGAAATCAGTCGGGCCAGACAATGTGCCAATTGAAGTGTGGAAGGCGATGGGCCCACATGGTGTGGACCTTCTGACGGATCTTTTTAACCGCGTCCTGATCACCAAGGAAATGCCGAACCAGTGGCGATTTAGCCTGATTATTCCTGTTTACAAAGGCAAAGGTAGCGTACAGGAATGCAGTAACTACCGCGGTATCAAGATCATGTGCCACACTATGAAGCTCTTCGAGCTTGACACACGGCTCCGTGGCGAGTGCACTGTCTCTGGGTGTCAATATGGCTTTCGGGCGGGTAACAGCACCATGGACGCAGTGTTTGTCTTACGGACTCTTGCTGAGGTTTACAGAGAGAGAAGGAGAACTTTGCATATGACCTTTTTAGACCTGCAGAAGGCCTTCGACTGTATACCTCGGCAGTCCGTCTGGTGGGCACTTCACTTCAGAGGCGTTCCCGAGGTCACTAGTTGAGAGGGAGATATAAGTTAGGAAGAGAGAGATTAACATTTCATATATTGCTGTAGGGGCAAGAGAGAGGTGCGAGCACACATTTCTTTGTCTCTTAATCTGTGGAGTAGAAGTTTTACTTCAGTTGTCTGTACCAATTCTAAAGCATACTCGACTTTTTTAAGTTATACTTTTGGCGCGTTAGAGAAAAATGATGAGAATATTTTTTTACAATTTTTAGTTTTGCTGTCACAATTTTTAATTGGCAATTAAGTTACCGACAGCAAAACTAAAAATTGTTATTATAAAAACATACTTTATTCAGAGTGACACTTGTGGGACTTCATCGCGGAGGTCGAGCACCTCGGGATCAGTGCTCCGCATGAGTCCGCCCAAGAAATCTGGTGTCGGATCCATTCAGCAATCACCGCTGCGGGTAAGCGCGTCCTTGGCACTTCTCGAGGTGGCCGCACCATAGACAAGGAGACGTGGTGGTGGGATGACGGGGTGCAGGAAGCGACTCGGAAGAAGAAGAGTTTATTTAAGCAGTGGCAAGGGTCCAACTGTCCGAAGGACATTTATTTCATATGAGTATTGAGGAACGTTCTGTAAGACGGCCCTTAATACTCAATCGACGCTTGAGGCTAGTTCTTGCCTTATAAATACTACTCTTAAGTGTTTCTTGAGTATTGATAAACGTTCTGAAATACGAACCTTAGTAAACAGTAACGTGCGTATTGACACTATCAGAGACATGTACCGTGATTCCGTGTCCTCTGTCCAAACCGCTGTTGGCGAATCCAATGGCTTTCCAATATCTGTTGGCGTTCACCAAGGCTCGGCTCTCAGCCCGTTCTTGTTTAACGTGGTGCTCGATGTAGTTACGGCTAACATCTAAGATCAGCCGCCATGGCTAATGATGTATGCCGATGACATCGCCCTCGATAATCAGAGCAAAGCCCATCTTGAGCGCAAAGTCAACATTTGAAAGGACACGCTGGAAAACGGTGGTTTGAGACCAAGGGCCGTATTCCAGAACGTTTCTCAAGAATCGATCGACGCTTGAGACTAGATTTTGCCTTATAAAATCTACTCTCAAGTGTTTCTTGAGTGTTGATAAACGTTCTGGAATAACTAACTAACTAACTAACTATCTTCACGCTGTATCCCTGACGGGGTAGTCAGAGAGGACAGATCGCCAGGCTTCGCGATCCATGCATACTTCTTTCGCTTCGTCGAGATTCATCAATCGCTTCATACACGCACGTCTGGGTATCCGAGTACTTTTAAACTTTCCGTTTTTGAGCAATCTGCTCACGTGGTCTTCATATGTAAGTCTCGGCCTTCCCTGACTCCTTCTACCCTCTACTTTTGAACAATATATATTCTTCGTTAATCGTTCTTCACTCATTCGTTGGACGTGTCCAAACCAACGGAGCACGCCCTTTTCCAGCTTAACGCTGACACTTTCATTCAAACCTGCCATATTGCGTATCACTTCGTTACGTATTCGGTCGGCCAAGGTAACGCCGCACAATTTTCGAAGTGATCGCATCTCCACAGCATTCAATTTACTTTCATGTATCTGCTGACATACCCAGGTTTCACTACCGTAAAGCAAAGTTGGCACTAGCACTGCGTTATGAATCGCCATTCATGCTTCTTTTACGATGCTTTGTCGCTACAACGAATACGGACCTAAATGTGGCGAAGACTGAGTACATGTCCTGTGGCAGTGCGGATTCAAACACCATCCGAATAGGTTCGGACCCGATCACAAAGTCCGGTACGTTCAGGTACCTTGGATCCGTGCTGCACGAGTCTGGCAGCGTGGATGACGATGTCCAAGCACGTATAGCCGCGGCTTGGGCGAAGTGGCGCGAGGTTACGGGCGTTGTATGCGACAGCAAAATGCCTCTGAAGCTCAAGGGGCAGGTATATAAATGCATCATACGGCCTCTCCTCCTGTACGGCGGCGAGTGTTGGCCAGCGCTAAGCGGACACACTCAGGAGCTTCGCGTCACGGAAATGAAGATGCTAAGGTGGATGAGCGGCGTAACGCGATCCGATCGCACACGCAACTCATTCATCCGAGGTAGTCTTGGTGTCCGTGACGTGGGGGAAAAACTGCAGGAGTGTCGTCTGCGTTGGTATGGCCACATCATGCGCCGCCCTATGGAGCATGAATATGGCTGTCCTTGGGGCTAGGTCCCGTGGTCGCCCTCGCAAGCGCTGGCTGGACGTCGTCAAGTCCGACATGATTGCCAATGGCCTGACTGAAATGGATGTTGAAGATCGGGCAAAGTGGAGGAAGCTCAGTCGGAAGGCGGACCCTGGCCAAAGCCGGGACTAACGCCAGGTAGAAGAAGAAGACTTTATTCAGAGTGACAGAATTACAGCTAGTACAATAATACCTTATATACTATCTTATCTTAGAAGCGCTCGTGGCCCCGCGGTCTCAGTGTTCTGTAAACGATCACTGAGTTACGCAACTTTCACTATGGCTGGTCCTCGGATGGGTGACCACTTTGTGGTACTTATATTTGCGAGCGTTTCCGTGCTTCGGAAGGCACGTTAAGCCGTTGGTCCCGGTTGCCAGTAAAATGGCAGTCGTTAAGCCTGGTTGAAGGCCTTATGGGCGGCTTGAAAATTTCAACAGCAGGTAGCCACAACCTGCATCTGTCTATTTCAACACGGCAATGGGCTCACCACCTATTACGTGGGACAGGAATCCACACGGTGAAAAGTGGGCATATAATATGCCTCTGCCACCCCTTCGGGGATAAGGCGTGATGGATATTTATTTATTTTATTTATTTATTTTATAGCTAATTCAGCATTTTACCAAATGACGCATGACCTAGATAAATGTGCTATCATCGAATGATCTAAAAGTATATTAGCTGATAAAGCTAATATTAGTGGTTTGGGGTTCCTTAACTATCGCGCACTGTCACGAAAAACCGACACCATGAAGTTAATTGATAAGTGTTTCCATGACAACTTAGTTTTCAAACACCCTGAAGTTAGCTATAGTCAACATTTTAGTATTTTTTTAAAAACGTAGGATAAGGCGAAAGATAAAATTTTTAAAAACATTTTTGTCTTGTTACGCCAAAGAAGTATAAGTTTTAAAAGTGTACTTAAGTACACATACTTTTTTTTTTTATTATCAGCTTAATTTTTACTGTTTGAGTAAAATCAAAAAGATTTTTAAGTGAAAATTTCTTTAAGCATTGTATGTACACTTTTTGGGATGGGTAGAAAATAAAATTGCCTTTTTTTTACTGAAAATCTAAATTGTTTATTTTTTTTTTATAACAAATTTATTTAATCAAAATAGTTACCATTATTATCTATACAAAAGGTCATTTATGCCTTTGCGATAGAACTCTGAGGATCTAGACGGCACAAACCGTGTGAAAGCATTTTGTACTGCCTTCTGGGAAGAAAACTTCTTGTCACGTAGATAACTGTCCAAATCACGAAAAAAATGGTTGGAGCAAGGTCTGGCGACTACGGAGGATGACGAATGGTTTCTAACTGCAGTTCCTGAAGGGTCAAAACGGTTTCTCGTGCTGTATGAGGTCTCGCGTTGTCATGGAGCAATAATGGTGAAGATCGATTCATGAGTCGGGGTTGTTTTACTGCTAGTTTTGCCAACATTGTTCGACACAATAGACATCTGCCGGACATCATCGTTATTCACCTGTGTGGAAACTTCGACTTGAAGAACGAGCCACGACGAAGACCGCCCTCCTCGTGGCTCGTTCTTCAAGTCGAAGTTTCCATCACGAAAGCGTTTAAACCAAAATCGAACGGTGCGTTCATTAGCAGACCCCTCACCAAACGCAAGATTGATATTGCGGGCTGTTTCTGCCGCGTCACTTCCACGTCGGAACTCGTATTCAAAAATCACTCGAATTTTCGCAGTATCCATCTTTCTTGACTAAGTTGAATAACAAAAACAATTGAAAGTCGATATTCAAATGTTTCACTTTTTTTTTAAAAAGAACAGAAACCATGTGAAAATAGTTTAATTCGAAAACCTCAAACCATGAAGATTCTATCAATTCAAAAAACTTATTACAATAAAACGGCAATTTCATACTTTATCCCTTATTATTAAACTCGCATCAGGACACGTGACCTGATCGAAAATTCGTTAGATGGAGGGAGAGTAAACTGCCGGTGCGGTGTAGGAGAGGAAGTAATATCCCCCTCTATTTCTACCGCGCAGCGAAAATGTATGCCTGCTCGTGTTTGTACTACAGCCTGCTAGGCGCTTCTACGGATGGTCGCTGCTGATGGAACGACCGTCTGTAAACTTGTAAAATTCGTGTATATTAAGTGTTTAAATATGGAAATTATGAACACATTAATGTTTAAGTTTTCACTTCTGCTGGCCGTTGTTTTTTTAATACTGGTGCTAATTCTGTTGTTGAAACCACTAAACTAAATTTCTCTAAAATTTTCTTATTTTTATTAAGAGATTGCCAAATGCTATTCTGTTATTATGTCGAACTAAACTTGGTGATATCATAAACAGCACTAAATTTGTATTTGACATCACTAAAATTCTTTTTATATGATAAAATTCAACAAAACATGTATTTAGATGCCGACTAACTTAGTGATTGAACTTTCTATGAACATTTTTCACTTTTTGTTGAATTTTATCACATAAAATGAATTTAGTGATGTCAGATACAAATTTAACGTCACACAAAATTTAGACGTTTTCACTAAAATTAGATCACCTATTTAGGTGACGTCTAATTTTAGTGAAAAGTCTAATTTTAGTGGAACGTTTATTAATTTTAGTAACCGTTTAAAACGTGAAATTGTGTAAAACGTTGTAACGTGAAAGATGTACATAGGCAGTTCAATCACCAAGTTAGTCGGCATGTATTTACATTCGACTGTCTATGTACATTTTTCACGTTACAACGGCAATCTCTTAATAAAAATAAGAAAATTTTAGAGAAATTTAGTTTGGTGGTCTCTACAACAGAATTAGCACCACTACTACTTTTTTCAAAAACTAAAACTTCTTTTAGCGCGGTACGCATATATTTAGATGAGATAAAAAATCTGGGCTTGCGACACTGCTACGAGACGCAGCTATGGTGTGTGCAAGTTTTGAAGTATTAGATTGAAAATATCGAACTCAGTTATCAACCTTCGATAGCTCAGTTGGTAGATTGGTTGACTGTAGATGGTTATAAATTGGAATTCATAGGTAGCTGGTTCAAATCCGGCTCGAAGGAACTATTTTTGTGTATTTATAAGTCAAATTATAAATAACTACAGTGGTTTCTAACTCGATAAGTACTTTTATTCTTAAAGTTATAGGTTTCACCCTAGTACCCATCTAAAAAATGTCTAACGCGCCGAAATAAGTTTCCACTTCTGTAGGCACTCCCGGAGTGCAACCCGTAATATTTCATTAAAATTTTTCTCTGACTACCCCGTCAGGGATATAGCGTGAAGGTAGTTAGTTAGTTTGTTTTTTTATACAAAATAAATAACAATTTCTTAACTTAATACATATATTTGTAACACTATCTATTGTACAGTAATATCTCTGACGAGTCCGTCGCCCAGGATGCGGAAGTCTTCGACCAGCGCTTCGGTGTTCACCCGGTACTGCTCACCCCCCTCCACTGGCACTAGCGCGTTGGCGTTAGTCAACTATAATAATACAAAAGATACATTAAATAAATAAATACTGTGAGACACTTTTCACACAGCGCCATCTAGTCCAAACTAAACTATAAGCTTGTACTATGGGATCTAGACATTGATATCGAACTTCAAATTGACTACACGATTATGAGGGTAAAGATTAAAACTTGATAGCGTGCAAAACTAAAAATTAAAGATAACATATTATCACGCCGTTATCCCCAAAGGTGGTAGGCAGAGGCATACTTTACGCCTACATTTTACCGTATGCAATTTTATCCCACGTAACAGGTGGTGAGCCCATTGCCGTGTTGAAATGGACAGGCGCAGGTTGTGGCAACCTGATGTTGAAATTTTTCAAGCCGCCCATCAAGCATTTAACTTGGCTTAACGACTGCCATGTTACTGGCAACCGGGACCAACGGCTTAACGTGCCTTCCGAAGCACGGAAACGCTCGCAAATGTAAATTCTACAAAGTGGTCACCCATCCAAGGATCCGCCATAGCCATTCGTTCCGCCATTGCTTAACGCAGTGATCGTTTACAGAACACTAAGTCAGCGGGGCCGCGAGCGCTTCATACATACAGCGCTATACCTATCTAAAACAAGTTCTGCAAACTCTTAAAATAATGCCCTATCTTACCTGAAAGTCCCGGAGCTCCGTGACGTCAGGTCTCCACAGCACGGCGATGACGTCACCGCCGTACGCGTCGTGGAAGAACAGCGCGAACTCACCGAATGCGCTCTGCAAGGGATACTCGGTTACTGATAGAACTTTGGATCCAAAAATGAAAGTCGATGCTTGTTTGCCAGCCCAAAAAAATGGATGTAACCTAAGGTGATCACGGGCAAAGTATAAAAATGGTCGGGATTTTTATTGTGTGTGTGCAAATGCTGTTTTTATATATGAGTTCATCTGCTTTGTACAGCGAATTTTGAAATACAACGTTTGATATCACGATGATTTTGGAAATCAAAAAGATTAAAATGAAAAAAAGGTCCAGGACCACGGACGCTGCAACGCGTTCGAAATGTCGGTGAATGTAAGTAGAATTTTGTTTCGCGTGTAGTATATAAAACATGAAAAAAGGAAGCGATAAAAATAACTAATAATGATGATGAATGGCGAAATTTGTCAAATTTTTTTAGACTTCTATAAAACTAAAAAAAAATCTTATAAAACGGCTCCGGTCGTCCGTCTGCACCCATCTATTTCTCAGGAACAACAAGAGATGGAGACAAAGGTTTGAGCCATTCGATTCAAGACACCATGAATACGTGCATAGGCGATTTTGAAGTTTCTGCCACTTGCGGTTTTAAAACTGGTTTCGGTTTAGAAGTCATTTGATACCTTCGCAGTGAACGACGCGTTACTTGTTATGCCTGTGTGAGTTTATCTCCTTTGTACAGCGAATTTTGAGTTACAACGTTTGAAATCACCATGATTTTGGATAAAAAAAAATTGTGTGTACCAGAGTACACAAGTAAGAAGTGAAACTTCTTTACGACATTTTTCTTTACAAATATAAAATTTCTCTCATACGTCGATAAAGAAGTTTCACTTATGATAAAGAAGTTTCACTTCAAAACAACAGGGCGCGTAAGCAAAAAAACGTGACGATTTTTTTTTACGGATAAAAATTTCACTCAACGTCGATAAAGAAGTTTCACTTATGATAAAGAAGTTTCTCTCATGATAAAGAAGTTTCACTTATTATAAAGAAGTTTCACTTCAAAACAACATGGCGCGTGACCGAAAACGTGACGATTTTTTTTACAATTATAAAATTTCACTCAACGTCAATAAAGAAGTTTTCCTCGAAAAAAATATGAAAGCGTACGGCTGATTGCACATGGCAATGATTCTTCTTCTTCATATTTACGTATTCCCAGTGACTTCCACAGAACCCCACCTGGATCTGAAGCTTGGGATCCGTCTTTATTGGATGTTAAAAGCAGCTTTGGTATGGCTTTTTATTTTTGTCATTTTTGAGAGCAACTGCCTTTTGACCTCCCAACCCCGTAAAAGCGTTTGAGTCGTTGCCTGGTCCGTTGATTAGTAGGTGCACCGCTAGCCTGTGAGGTCGCTTGGGCGATTAAAACGAGACGAAATTGTCATATTTTTGAAGGCTTACTTCTTTTGGCACGTTAGGGAAAAATGAGCGTAAATTTTTACGATGCGCGCGCAGACCGTTACGAAAAACTGTCACCATGAAGTTAGCTGATAAGCGTTTCCATGACAGCTTATAAACACTCTGAAGTTAGGTGATAAGTGTTTCCATGACAGCTTATAAACACTCTGAAGTTAGCTGATAAGTGTTTCCATGACAGCTTATAAACACTCTGAAGTTAGCTGATAAGTGTTTCCATGAAAACTAATAAACACCCTGAAGTTAGGTGATAAGTGTTTCCATGACAGCTTATAAACACTCTGAAGTTAGCTGATAAGTGTTTCCATGACAGCTTATAAACACTCTGAAGTTAGCTGATAAGTGTTTCCATGAAAACTAATAAACACCCTGAAGTTAGCTGATAAGTGTTTTCATGACAGCTTATAAACACTCTGAAGTTAGCTGATAAGTGTTTCCATGACAGCTTATAAACACTCTGAAGTTAGCTGATAAGTGTTTCCATGAAAACTAATAAACACCCTGAAGTTAGCTGCTAAGTATTTCCATGACAACTTATGAACACTCTGAAGTTAGCTGATAAGTGTTTCCATGATAAATTATAATTACATTTTTTTTTTATAAAAATTGTGGGGCACTTTTCACACAGCGCCATCTAGCCCAAAGTAAGCTAATATTATCTTGTGTTATGGGATCTAGATAACTGATAAACATACTTATATATTTCTAAATACAAACATATTATGCATAGGATACGCCCAAACTCCGAAACACACATTTGTGGATCACACAAATATTTGTTCCGACCCGGCAATCGAACCCGGGACCTCTTGTAAAGTAGTTTTCATTCTTTTCATGTTTTTATTTCTTACTAGTTAATCATTCCTGTTACAAACAAAGAGTTGTGGTATATGTGATGATATCTTATTACACTAAAGCAGTATAACTTCTAACGCGTGTACATACACACACACTTTTTTTACACTGGCATCACTTTGACCAGCTTTCGGATAAGTATATCTTTTATTGGTCACTTTGAATTTCATTATAGCATCTAAACGTTATTCCCGGTAGCTTATCCATGGTCCCCTATCTTGCTACTGTGTCGCCACTTTCCTCGATCTGCAGCATCCCTGATAGTAAGACCATTGGCAATAACATCATCTATTAACATGGCTTTCAAGTTTCTCAGGTGGGCCGCGTTCCGAATTCACATATTAAATTTATCATTAGTTCGAGTATATGATATTTAAATGATATGATATTTAAAATGGTCTATGCAAAATTAGACATTTTTGGTATTGAAATGTAAATTTAATAGCTGTAAAAAAAGTCACGTTTCGGTTACGCGCCATGTTGTTTTTAATTGAAACTTCTTTATCGACGTATGTGTAAGCCTTATCTGCCCAATTATCGTGAAGTTGTAAATAGAAGAAAATTGATATGACATGTCGTAAGGAAGTTTCACTTCTTAACTGTGTACTCTGGTACACACACCTATTATTATTTTATTTTATGTCAAGGCACTCAAAATTATTCCCAACTAAAGCGCCTTACCCTCAACTCCTTGAGATAGTTCCTCACAGGATGGAACTCCACCACGGGGATTATTTCCTCCCCCACTTGCTTCGGCAATGGCTGCAGTCTTGGCTTCTGGTCTACCCGTTCCCCATAGTACGGTACCAAGGCTGGATGCAGGTGGATTAGTACGTCGTAGCCAGAAAGGGATGGCACGAAGATTCCCTGAAAATTGTATAAGTTTTTGAAGAAAACTTCTTTTGGCGCACCGCACACAGATTTTTCCGTAGGTAGTAAGTTAGGTGCATACGGTTAAATTCGGGCGTTTAATTTGCCTCTGCCTACCCCTTCAGGGATAAAGGCGTGACAATATGTAAGTATGTGTGTAGTAAGTTAGGCTGATCCGTCACGCTCGTGACAGGCTCGATCGGGTGAACTCGGGAACGCCGAGTGTACCCACCCGAGCGAGAAAGATACAGTCAGCTGGTCTTCGCTGTGGTGTCGCTGTGTTTAGTACGAGTATATTCAATTCATACGTAATAATTGATGCAAGATTGCCAATGAAGTTTTCACTTCTGCCGTGCGTCTTAAGCACACATTCTTAATTTTTTTTATAATACTGGTGTCAAACAAGCATACGGTACACTAACTCTGACTTCACAAGAGGTTTTACTGCCGACTGCGGACCTTGCATTGCAGTGCGGGCTTATTGATTAGCGTTTTAATAGCAACCGGGACCAGTGACTTAAGGCCCCTTCCAAAATAAAGATAACCTACCTTGTAATGCAACAACCGGTCCTTCATTACAGAACTGGGGGGCTATAACCATATTTTAAAGCTATATAATTAAATAAATATCGTTGGGACAACTCACCCAACGCCATCGGATTCCAAACTGAGCAGAGCTTGTACTACGTAACCAGATAAGTGATAAACATACTTATATATTTCTAAATACATGCATATTATACGTAGATAAATAACGCCGAGACACTAAATAAAAAACCATCGTGCTCACCACACTAAGTTTTATCCTGGGTGGGAATCGAACCCACGAACTCTTTCGTAGCAGTCGGATACACTCCCACCGCGCCACAGACGTAGTCTATAATTAGTTATAGTTTGACCAGTACCGCTGTACCGTTCACTGCATACATTTTTGTACGCATTGAGCGGTACAGCGGTCTTGGTAAAACTATACATTTTTTTTGGCAGACAAGCATACGGTCCACCTGATGGAATGTGATCACCGTAGCCTATGGACGCAGCACTCGCGCTGCCGACCCTTTAAAAACCTTCTAAGACCCCTTTTGAAGAACCCCATACTGTAGATGTTCGGGAAAACCCAGGCTGGCATAATAATTTCGATGTAACTTTAACTGTCACATTGTGAATCGAACAGTGTTGATTTCCGTCATGATATTCCTGACGGACGTCGACTGTGAAGATGTGCAGAACCCTTAGCCTACCTTTACCAAATTAGTTTGAGGGAAAGCTATGTGTCTATATAAATTAATATTTTTATGTACAAGTATTTTCACATCAGATTATAACAAACTTATCTTGTAACATCTTAGCATTGACATGTAAATCAATTCTGTATATACCTTTATGTGCGTATAAGTACACGATCACGTGCAAATGTACGTATCTAGTGCTTTTTTTTACTTTTAAAACACGTTAATTGATACAAAGATTTACATCTATACTAATATTATAAAGCTGAAGAGTTTGTTTGTTTGGTTGGTTGAACGCGCTAATCTCTGGGACTACCGGTTCGATTTGCATAATTCTTTTTGTGTTGAATGGTCCATTTATCGAGGAAGGCTATAGGCTATATAGCATCGTGCGGAACAGCAATGATAAATGTGGCAAAATCAGGGACAAAATATTCCTTTTGATAGCTTCCGTTGCGAACGCTGCGTAAACGATAACAGTTACGCAAAAACTATGTATTACATAATTATTCCCCTTTAAAAGTTCTAAAATAAAGTCCGCGTCAGCATATGCCTATCTTTTAAGGTTAACCTATTATAATCATTTTATTGTGAAATAAATTGATCTTAAAATGACAAGTGAAAAGTATGCCCGATGATTTGCGATTTAAGCATTCGCGACGTCGCGACTAGCCAATACCGAGCGAGCTCTGCGAAGTTCGCGCGTCTCCTTGGTAACTATACTAATAATAATATAAAGTTAACTATATTAATATGTGTTGGATAGCGCATTTATCGTGGAAGTCTATAGGCTATTTCATCTCGCTACTTCCTAGAGGAGCGGAGCAGTAATCAACAAATCCGGCAAATATTCATACATTATTGTAAAAGTAATAAACGACGGGATTAAATGGAATCGACGGGAATAAAGGCGAGATTGATAAAAGGCTATATAATCACGCTACTACCCTGAAGAGCGGAGCAGTAATCAACAAATCGGGCAAATATTCATACATTATTGTAAAAGTAATAAACGATGGGATTACGGGAGTAAAGGTGTGACTGATAAACTAACGGGAGTTCGAAGTCTGTCACGGGCGAAGCCGCGCTGGTCAGCTAGTATAAAATAAATGTACCGTCTCTGTTTGTATATCTGTGTGGAGGGGTTTGAGAGAAAATATTTTGCATACGAGTATAATTTCACATGAATCAAGTCGCGGGCATTTACTACCTAAAAATATTTTAAAATATATTTACATTAAAATCATCTAAATTGCAAAATATAAAAAAATATTAAATATTCATCACGCCTTATCCCCGAAGGGGTGGCAGAGGCATATTATATGCCCACTAAAGAATACTAAAGATATAACCAATATACTAAAGATACAATTATAAGTAAACTAGTCGATGCTCGCAGCTTCACCCGCGTAGAGAAGATTTCCCGTTCCCGTTTCCCACAGGAATTTGTTCCCGGGATAAAATGTTGATTAGGTATTATTCTGATGTATAAGCTATATTATTAGTTTCATCAAAATCCATTCAGTAGCATAATCATACTTACAAACTTTCGCGTTTATAATATTAGTAGGATATGGCGTTATAAGTAAATGTAGATGTATCTCACCAAAACATTGTCAGTGGTGTGGTCCATGGTAGCGCTCTCCAGGTACTGCAAGGTACTGCAGGCTAGACGGCAGGCCCGGGCCAGCACGAGTGCCGAGGGACCCTGCCGGCTGCACGCCGCGGCCGCGGGGCCGTCGAGGGAGGTCACGATGCACATGGCGGGCCGGTCCTCGCTCGACGCCAACTGCTGCTCAGCCTTTGTTATTTCCTCGTCTACAACATTACCCTTCGTGTATCAACACATCCCAGTAGGTAAACCAGGGGGGCCCGAGTCCACTATAGGCGAGTCGTAAAATAAAACCAGAATCGCTGTTTTTTAGCTGTCAAAATGTTAGTAGACTATCAAAAATATTAATATTGTGGGACATTTTTTTTTACACACAGCACCGTCTAGCTCATCATCATCATCATCCGAGCGTCTGTCCCAGTTGCGTCTCGCGACGCCCGGGGTCCGCTTTCCTACATTTTCTCCTCCACTTCGCACGGTCTTCGACATCCCCTATAGTGAGACCATTGGCACGCATGTCATCACTTACGTCAAGCCGCACTTCTTGGGTCTTCCCTTTTACCGGGACCCGGCGGGGCTGACATGGCCACACATTTGTTACCTACGTAGCCCGGCGGTTGCCGCAAGACGTGACCATACCAACGAAGGCGACACTCTTGCAACTTGTCTGCTGCACAGTCTCAAAGTAAGTTAATATAAGCTTGTGTTATGGGATCTAGACGACTGATATACATACTTATATATTTCTAAATACATACATATTATACATAGGAAACACCCAAACTCCGAAACAAACATTTTTGCATCACACAAATAATTGATCCGACCCGGGACCTCTTGCGTAACAGTCGGATACACTCCCACCGCGCCACAGAGGCAGTCAAACAGAATCACCCAGCAGGTAGACCAGCTGATTATAAATAGCTCGTGGCCCCGCGGTCACAGTGTTCTGTAAACGATCACTGAGTTACGCAACTTTCACTATGGCTGGTCCTCGGATGGGTGACCACGTTGTGGTATTTACATTTGCGAGCGTTTCCGTGCTTCCGAAGGCACGTTAAGCCGTTGGTCCCGGTTGCCAGTAAAATGGCAGTCGTTAAGCCTGGTTGAAGGCTTTATGGGCGGCTTAAAAATTTCAACAGCAGGTAGCCACAACCTGCGTCTGTCTATTTCAACACGGCAATGGGCTCACCACCTATTACGTGGGACAGGAATCCACACGGTGAAAAGTGGGCATATAATATGCCTCTGCCACCCCTTCGGGGATAAGGCGTGATGGATATTTATTTATATAAAAAGAACTTATTGTTTGTGGTAAACGGAACATATTAAAGGAACTATGAGTGAATGGATTAAATGAAAGTGATGAATAGTTGTTCCACTTTAAAAAAGTAATTATTGGATTAATTATAAGATAAATAAATATCGTTGGGACAACTCACACAAGGCCATCTGATTCCAAACTAAGCAGAGCTTGTACTATGGTAACCAGATAACTGATAAACATTCTTTATATTTTTTAAGCGATTGATGAATCCCAAAGAAGCGAAAGAAGTATGCATGGATCGCGAAGCCTGGGGATCTGTCCTCTCTGACTACCCCGTCAGGGATACAGCGTGAAGATAGTTAGTTAGTTAGTTTTTTAGTTATATATTTCTAAATACATACATATTATAGACTAGTTGACGCCCGCGGCTTCGCCCGCGTAGAGAAGTTTTCCCATTCCCGTTTCCCACAGGAACTTGTTCCCGGGATAAAAAGTAGCCTATGTGTTATTCTGATGTGTAAGCTATATTATTGTACAGTTTCATTAAAACCCATTCAGTAATTTTGCGTGAAAGAGTAACAAGCTTCCATACTTACAAACTTTCGCGTTTATAATATTAGTAGGATACTCACACGACATGTCATCGTTGAAATCCAGCACAACGACCTCCGTTTGCCAGTGCACGCTCACCAGCCTGGTCAGCACCCTGCGGAGCCCGGCCGAAGGCAGCGAGGGCACGTGCAGCGGCTCCGGGCGCAGGTACGCGCTGGCCGCCAGCAGCTCGGCCGCCAGCTCGGGGAAGTGCGGCGCGCCCAGCAAGTGGCCCGACAGCCAGCGCTTGAACAGGCACACCGTGGGCCCGAAGGATGGGTGTCTTTGGTGCAGCCTATAGACGTTATTGAATGTCTTAATGCTTACATAGTGGCTCAAAAGATCTAGTAACTATGCCAAAACTCTTACAAAATAAATTCCTAACATATTATAAAGGTTTTGGCGGGAAACAGCGAATGACGCGATCGCCGCTCCGTTATTAATTTTTCAAACTAGTGTATTTTCGGGTGTTTATGTGTAAAAATGATGGTGTTTTGAACATAAAAGCTTCGACAATGTGCACAAGTGTTGTGAAATTGGATAACTTAGTGGAACGCGGTATTTTCTGTTGCCTTCCAAAATCCACATATAACTGCAGTAAAATTGACCATCATTTTACTGCAATAGAACTTTAAACAAACCTATACATGAATACGCTGCTATCAATAAGAATAATTAACTACTTTTGAATGAAGAAAATTAATTATCTACTTGAAAATTATCACTACAGAAGAAAAATTTAATACGTAATGGAAGATGGAAGATCAATAAATTTTGTTATTGGCAATCGCGTCACCTAGAAATTAGAACTTTGAACAAACCTATACATGAATACGCTGCTATCAATAAGAATAATTTACTACTTTTGAATAAAGAATATTCATTATCTACTTGAAAATTATCACTATAAGAAAAAGTTAATATAATATACGTCGTGGCTAAATCCAAGCCGGACATCGCCAAAACAACAAAAAAAAACATATTATAAAAGAAAGTCGTCCACCACATCTGTCTGTCCGATAAACTCATGCTAACTAAACGAGGCGGGAAGAGAAACGTGAATAGGCATATTTCAGGGCCGTCATAATAAAGGTCGCTATCGCAGCCTTGTGGGTTGAGATAGCTGCCCTCAATCACGGGTCGTTGTCTTTGCTTACCATCAGGCGAATGACGCCATTTTCACGAGTCAAATATAAAAAAGAAAAAGAAAATATAATTTGGAAAGATTTATTTTAATATATACTAATATTATAAAGCTGAAGAGTTTATTTGTTTGTTTGGTGGAACGCACTAATCTCAGGAACTACTGGTCGTATTTAAAAATTCTTTTTATTTAAAATAGAAGTCCATTTATCGAGGAAGGCTTTATATCATCACGCTACTTCCCTGGAGAGCGGAGCAGTAGTCATAAATGTCGACAAATCGAGCAAATTTTTATGCATTATTGTAGAATTTAAAAGCGACGGGATTAAATAGGTGCATCGGGAGGGGGGTCCCCTAGTGGGTTATAATTTGACGATAATGGTACTATATATCGAAAAATATTAAGTCGACTGAGGGATTTTATCGAGAAAGCTCCACTACAAAATTTTTATTTTTTTTATAAATCTACAGAAAAGTCTGCAAGTATATGTCATCTTTTAAGAGTAGCTTACTATACCCTGTGGTATAGCGGAAGCGGGTACGGAAAAACTTTACCACAAGGACGAAGCTTCATCTTCCATTTTATGTGACTTTCAATCGAATCTGGGTCCACTTTTATTAGGCTGCTAGGAGCGATATCGAGTTATTGATTAGTTTTTTCTTTTACGTTATTCTATAGAGCGCCTGCTTCGTTACCAACAGGTGCACCACTAGCAGACGAGGTCACGTGGACCCTAGAGATCTTTGTAATGCCCTTTACACTAAGACGATTTAACCAATGAACGCGCTATCTTACCGTTTGCTTCTATCGGACACGTATGGAGGGTAATTTATACAAAAAATAAGACTAAATGTGTTGTGAAATAGTGCAAACGTTTTCTTTTCACTCGTAAGTAAAATTTTATATCATTTATATAACTAATTTGACCAAAGTCCATTAATTATTGAAACATACCAACAACCTAATCGGCCATTCATTCTCTTTAAACATTATAAAAAGAATTATATTATAAAAATAATTATATATAGCAAAATTTTTGAAAAAATTATGTTGCAACAATTACAAGCTCATTTTAATTTAAATATGCTATTACATAAGGAGCAGTATGGGTTCACAAGGGGTCGTTCTACCATTCATGCAGGTGTGACACTTCTGAATCATATATATGACGCCTGGAAGAATAGACAAGATGCTATTGGTGTATTCTGCGATCTCTCCAAAGCATTTGATTGCGTTGACCATAAAACACTATTGGGAAAACTCTTTTATTATGGTATCAAAGACTCTGCACTGAACCTTGTTGCCTCCTACCTAAATGATCGAATACAACATGTTGATGTCAATGGAATTCGCTCCCCTGGAGCATCTGTTTCTATGGGCGTACCGCAGGGATCAATTCTGGGTCCGTTTCTATTTTTAATTTATATTAACGATCTGCCATTCTATATACAGAACTTGTGCGACATTGTTCTATTTCCTGATGATACGTCACTTATTTTTAAAGTTGATCGCACGCTTAGTAATTTTAACGGCGTAAATAGTTCACTTGCCCAAGTTGTAGATTGGTTTACGACCAATAATTTGTTACTAAACGCTAAGAAGACAAAATGTATCAGATTCAGCATGCCTAATGTCAGGAATTGCGGTACAAATATAACATTGAACAGTGATACCCTTAATCTTGTAGAATCAATTGTATTTTTGGGGATCACTTTAGATAGCAAACTGCAGTGGAATGCCCAAATAACGTGTCTTGCAGGTAAACTCAGGTCGGCAGCCTTTGCCGTTAGTAAAGTCAGGCAGCTTACTGATGTGGCAACTGCCAGGCTGGTATACTTTAGTTATTTTCATAGTGTCATGTCTTACGGCATTTTGCTGTGGGGCAAAGCAGCTGACCTACAAGTAATTTTTGTACTTCAGAAGAGAGCTATACGTGCAATATATAAATTGAGTGCTAGAGTGTCTCTTAGAGAAAAATTTAAAGAAATTGGCAGTTTAACGGTTGCATCACAGTATATATTTACAAATATTATGTTAGTTAAACAGAACATACATTTATACAATAGACACGGTGACATACATTCGATAAATACTAGAAATAAGCATAAATTATTTGGAACGCATCATCGTTTACAAAAGGTTCACGACTCTTTTGCAGGAATTGGCGTACGACTATATAATAAAATTCCTTTAAACATTATGAACCTGCCGTTACATAAATTTAAGGCGGAAATTAAGACGCACCTCTTGAAAAGGGCCTATTACACAACTAATGATTATTTGAACGATAAAAATAAATGGAAATGAGTTGCTTGCTCTTCGCTTGAGCTATTTAGGAATCGAATGAATCTTGTGATATGCCTTGAATCTGCATATATATGTTGTATTTTTACATCTCTGCAGTATTAATAATTTGAAACGTCTGACAACTAAAGGTTTCTAAATTGGCTGCGTTTAGTCCCGGCATACAATGTAATTTGAGTTTGTTATTGTACCATGTAGACTTATTTATTTCTTTGAAATTGACATGATAGTTGCTGTGCAGTTTTTGAGTATGTCATGCTCGCCTAAGTGTCCTGGCAGTGGTGGCGTATGTATCGGGTCGCCTTATTCCCTATAATACGGTTGAGTAGGGCGATGGCTGATATAATGCGTCATACCCGTGAACGGGTGCCGTCTGTTGGGACTGGTCAGCTCATAGCTGTTATAGCAATTATTACAAATAATCTTATTTATATTTAAGGTAAACTTAAGTTTAGTCGACTGTTCTCACATAAATCCAAATGAACAATGTAAGTGTAATTTTAATGTTGTAAGCCATTTCTACATTTTAAAATGGCATCCATTGACTTTCTTGCCAGATTCTTCTTCTTCAAGGGTAGGCTGCCCTTGGAACCGGCAACTATAATCGCTCTAATTTTGATATGATTTAAACACAACATTGATTTTGTTTTTTTGTTTGTATAAATTCATTGCTGTATAATTGGTCAAACATCATGTTAATTAAACTAATGTAATTACTGGCGTTTAGAAAAGAGTGGCCATGAGTTTTATTGCCAGGTTCTTCCTCAGGCTCTACCTATTGCTTTGCGAATCTGGCAGTAAATGTAAATGTAGAAGCAATATTCTTGACGTTCATAAGTGACTTTGTGACCTAAATGAATAAAGATTTATCATATCATATCATATCAATTACCATCTCAAATTAGCCGAATAATACTGTGTCAAATTCGTATTGCATA
Organism: Thumatha senex; assembly: GCA_948477245.1. Lineage (NCBI taxonomy): Eukaryota > Metazoa > Arthropoda > Insecta > Lepidoptera > Erebidae > Thumatha > Thumatha senex. Next base: position 23,234,730 of record OX419741.1, on the reverse strand, counting down.
ACTCAATTTTTCTATGTGTTGTATTTGCAGTTGTAATTTTATTGGTTGTTAGACAGTGACAACACTTCATGCAAGAGTAAGAAAACAATATGTGTGTAGTTTCCCCCCGCAAAAAAGTTGGTTGAGCGTGATTTCATACTTTCTTGAGTACATTACATAACCACTGGGGTTAAATCGTACTAGCCTTTACACCGTTTTTTTTTCACAGTAAGTATAAAAACATTTTTAAAACACTTACCCATGCAGAGTACTTCGTAACTTCGGCACCACTACAGTTTCCAAATACAATCTCATACTCTCTTCCGTATCATTATACTTCGCAACTCCTTTCACCACTTCTCTTCTTAGCAGAGTGATCTCCTTCGGGTGAGCTATCTCTAGCCTAAACACTAGACCGTTTTTGAGCACATCTATGTGTGAGGGGTACGCTTGAGTTGGTAATGAGTACTGTTTGTTGAGAGACTCGGCTATTTGGAGATGGAAAGCTGCTTTTAAACATCTGAACGCTTGGAGATTGCCTGGCCACTTCCCGCTGTATCCTGTATTGAATAGATGAAATTTAATTATAATAGGGAAGATACTGAGAAAAAATATTGATTTTTATATTTACTAGTTGACGCCCGCGGCTTCGCCCGCGTAGAGAAGTTTTACCGTTCCCGTTTCCCACAGGAACCGGGATAAAAAGTAGACTATGTGTTATTCTTATGTATAAGCTACATTGCTGTAAAGTTTGAGTTATAATCCGTTCAGTAGTTTTTACGTGAAAGAGTAACAAATATCCACACAATCCTTCGCATTTATAATATTACTAGTTGACGCCCGCGACTTCGCCCTTGTAGCGAAGTTTTTCCGTTCCCGTTTCCCACAGGAACTTGTTCCCGGGATAAAAAGTAGCCTATGTGTTATTCTGTTGAATAAGCTATATTATTGTAAAGTTTCGTTATAATCTATTCAGTAGTTTTTACCTGAAAGAGTAACAAACATCCATACAAACTTTCGCATTTATACTCGTAATATTATTAAGATTAACAGAAAGTTATGTAATATTTTATGATAATAGTGAAACTAGAATCGATGATATCTAAAGGGCGCCCGACATATTTGAATTCGAAAAGCAGTTTTTATAATAACTATGAGTAATGTGTGCTGAAACTAAACAATGACGTAATTGATGATATCTGATCTTGTTAGGAAACTTTTTTTGGGTTAGGGTTTTTGGATGGTTAATATCTACAAATTGTACCAGGTAGGTGGCGCTGCGATACACGGCGTAGGTTAAAACACAAAGTTGCTTATCAATATGCAGCTCTAAGCGCTGAACAGATTTAGAATTTATTATTGTAATAATAGGTATTCTACTAAGGCAGCAAAATTTGTCCACAAAACGGACGATCAAAGTTTGTATGGAGAAATCATAAAACTATCGAGAAATATATAAGGCGAAGAGTTTGTTTGTTTGGTAGAACGTGTTAATCTCAGGAATGACTAATTCAAATTGAAAGCTTCTTTTTTTTGTTGGATAACAGTTTTATTGAGAAAGGGCTATATGCTATATATCATCAGGCAACTGCCCAGGAGAGTAAGTAATCTTGTCAACAAGTCGAGCAAATTTTCAAAGAATATTTAAATTGAATAAACGATGGAAGCAAATGTGTGCCACGGGCAAAGCCGCGGGGTTCAGCTAGTATATCATAAAATCTTACCAAGCTCCAGTACAGCTTTACAGGCGGGGGTATACTCGGGCAACACGTGCGTGTTGTCGCCATGTTCCCGCCGGATGTCCTTGAGCAGACACGTGCTGGCTCGCTGCCACGGGTTGTGGGGGGCCGCTCGGCCCTGCGGCGGCGCGGGGCAGCAGTAGCTGAACACTGGAGACACGCCTGGGGACACCACTCTACTATCACACCACTTCCCGCACAGAGGTTTACGCGGGAAATTCGACAAGTGTGGTCGCTGTATATTATTTTCCAAAACTAGCACATTTATCTTGTTTTATGTGCGGGAGTGGTGGTTTCTTGGACATAAAAGTTGTGTTAACGTGCTATAGTGATAGACAATGATATATTATATGCAGTGAAATGCTATTTTCTATTTTGCCGCGTAAATCCACTGAAAACCTCATTATAACAACCATCATTTTAGATATTAAGAATGAAGATTGAAGAAATATGAATTATGATATGGCTAAAAGGTCTTCGTAACCAGGCCATAAAATAATTATTAAAAAAATCCCTCACAGACATATTAGTAGGGGAGGTAGCGTTATTGCTCACTAGGAATTTTATACCAGCTGATATTCATTAGATTAATAGTACGTTACCAATACATAACAGATTTGACCGTCAGGCAGTCTGGTAGTGGTGGCACCAAAAGTTATAACATGCCAATTATGCCTCCAAATTGTATTAGCGCCCATACAACTCAAAGGTCTATGTTATTTGGTATTAACTATGTATGTGTGGTAAGGATGTTCACAGCGACGTGTGAGGTTTAAACTGCCCTTTTGCGACTAATTTGTGAAAATTTAAATGCAAATAGTAACGGAAATCAAAAAAAAACTGTTAGTTCAATGAAATATTAGTACTCATCACCTATTTTTATACTTATATATATTTTTCTGAACCGCTTCAGACACAAATCTAAAAACTTATTTATATAAAACTGTACAGCCATGACGCAACAAAAATGTACAAAACTATATTCATGAGTTAATTGTCTCTTTTTACACCACAAGGCTGACAAGCATACGGCGCACTTGATCAAAAGTGGTCACCGTAGCCTATGGACGTTTGCAATACCAGAGGTGTTACATTATCTAAACCCCTTTTAAAAAAACCCCATACATTAAGACGTTCGGGAAACCCCAGGCATTTCATTCCATAAGTAGCGTACGCGGAAGAAAGCCATATACAGGCCCTTATCGCACAATGCTTTACAAAAAAATGTTTTAAACCTAAAATTAAAAGACTTACCTAATCGAGATAAAAGCAAACTATAGAGGAAATTTAGACATTTTAATGCAAAAAGTAACATTTCTTACCATAAACGGCGTTGATATCAAGCGGTAGATTCTGCAACTGTCGCAGATCGGTCCGAAGCGAGTCGAAAGCGCGGATCACACTGAGTGCACTGTCGTCCGAGCACAACACCCGGCCGGGACCTTCCGACCACAGCTTACAAGCCAACACGCTGTCGCACTGATCAGATACGTGGTATAACTCCGACGGGCTTATATCTGTCCAAAATATTCCATATTAATGGCTTCTGAAAAGGCAATTGGATTTTTAAAACCAATTAGCGCTCGTGGCCCCGCGGACTCAGTGTTCTGTAAACGATCACTGAGTTACGCAGTTTCACTATGGTTGGTCTTCGGATGGGTGACCATTTGTGGCATTTACATTGTGACGTTTCCGTGCTTCGGAAGGCACGTTAAGCCGTTGGTCCCGGTTGCCAGTAACATCGCAGTCGTTAAACCCAGTTAAAGGCCTTTTTGCGGTTTGAAAAATTTCAACAGCAGGTAGCCACAACCTGCGTCTACCTATTTCAACACGGCAATGGGCTCACCACCTATTACGTGGTACAAGAATAAACATGGTGAAAAGTGGGCATATAATATGCCTCTGCCACCCCTACAGGGATAAGGCGTGATAGATAAATAAATAAAATAAATAAATAAATGATAATAAAATCCAAGGAAAATAGTTTCGTGTTTGTAGCTACAAATCCATCATCTCTATTCAAAATTCAATCACACCACAAGATAACTAAAGGATCAAAGAATTTATTACGCTAAATAAGGACATTGTGACAAAGCGAACGGCAAAACAAGTAGCGCTGCCATTTTGAGGTCATTTTACTGCGTTTCGTTTACTTTTGACTAGGAGACACACGACATTCGTTCAAGTTTCGATAATATTACCCGTTAAGAGACGTATTAATTTCTGTGGAATAGCTAAATTTCAATCAACAGTACAACCAACTTTCGTGCGGGGGGAAACTACACACATATTGTTTTGTTACTCTTGCATGAAGTGCTGTCACTGTCTAACAACCAATAAAAATACAACTGCAAATACAACACATAGAAAAATGTGAAAATGGCATGCAAAATTTTAGGGTCGGCAGCGCGAGTGCTGCACCTCTGGTGTTGCAAACGTACATAGGCTACGGTGACCATTTTCTATCAGGTGGGGCCGTATGCTTGTCAGCCACCTCAGAGGTATAATTTTTTTTTTTTTTAAATATGGTAATTCTTTTTATGATGTTTATAGAGAATGAACGTATATTGAATATAGGCCGATTAAGTTGTTGGTATGTTTTAATAATTAATGGTTTTTGGTAAAATTAGTTATGTAAATGATATAAAATTTTACTTACGAGTGAAACGAAACATTAGTATTTCGACCGCTATAACTTTTACAGCACATTTCGTAATTTTTTCTTTATAAATTTCCCTCCAAACGTGTACGATTGACTGAGTTCGCGTAACTGAGGCCTAGTTAAAAAATACTTGGCAAATGGCAAGCGGGGTAAGCGCAAACGGTAAGATAGCGCATCCATTAGTTAAATCGTCCCGTAATGAGATGATATGGCCCTAAGAATGTTTGACAGCAGTAGCAGTGGGCACTCACCGAACTTGAGCTGCAAGAGATACTGTATGATCTGTGTGGTGATGGTGCGGCGCTCGGCGAGGCTCTCCCCGGCCCACACGCAGGTCTCCGTGATGGAGCCGTCCTGGAAACGACGCAGTTCCGACTTGTCGCCCCAGAACGACCTACATACAAATATATATTTGAGATAAATAATAAGTTAAAAAAGTTTGAAGCGCTCGTGGCCCCGCGGACTCAGTGTTCTGTAAACGATCACTGAGTTAAGCAACTTTCACCATGGCTTGTCCTCGGATGGGTGACCACTCTGCGTCATTTACATTTGCAAGCGTTTCCGTGCTTCGGAAGGCAATTCAAGTTGAAGGCCTTATGGGCAGCTTGAAAAAATTCAACATCAAGTAGCCACAACCTGCGTCTGTCTATTTCAACACGGTAATGGGCTCACCGCCTATTACGTGGGACAGGAATACACAGGTGAAAAGTGGGCATACGATATGTATGCCTCTGCCACCCCTTCGGGGATAAGGCGTGATAGATATATAATAATAAGATAAATAATATGAGAATGTTCTTCCATATGCTACAGCATTCATATTCCCGACATTGCAGAGTCGCTTCCGTTGGCCAGGCCGTGACTTTTTTCACTTTTTTCGCTTTTTTTAATTAGACTACAATCAGTTCTGTGCAATAGTTATAAATTTACAGCTCTGTTTTTTATACCACTAAAAAGCAGACAAGCATAAAATATGCTGACCATTTTTGATTCGGTGGGCCCATCGGTTCAAAAATGGTCAGCATATTTTTAACCTCGTAATAAACAGTTATTTTATATCAATTTGGTACTCAGCCTACTAACTAAAATAGGTATTTCGATTCGCCTCACCCGAGTCGCAGGGTAAGCCAGAGATTAAAGTACTGAATGAAATGTGAATAAGCTCGGAATAATGTGAAGGTTATAACAGGAAAATAGCTCTCAGACTGCTTTTACTTCGAACACAATCTGGAGGAACGCTGATGTTAAGATGAACTTTAATAGTCTGTAGCTACAAGTACTTACCTAAAGTGTTCAGCTTCAGGCAAATTCGCAGGAGGTCCTTTCTCCACCACATTTACAAAATTCTCAGAATTTAGCACCATTCCAAAAGATAGCTTCTCAATCAAACTGTAAAATTGTAACAACAGAAGTAAAATGAAGAAATATGCATTTTACATTAATTACATACAACTTTATTTATGATTTTACTTAGGTATTAAATATGGCATAATGCACTTAGTGTGCTAACTAAAAGAATAAAATGAGACTTTGTTATACTTTCATAACTAAATTGCTAAGTCAATTTTGTTTTATTCAGAAATCTTGGAGATTATTTTATCAAGAACTTCCTATTCCAATTTTAACAAAACTTTCACTTATGAGTAGCTGGTATTATTTATGTGTGATTTAGTGCAGTGCAGTCACACAGTATTTAATAACGAGACTTACATTCATGAAATGTGCTTGACACAAAATACTTCAGAATATTTTGTAGAAATCTTACTATGGAACTGGCTAAGCTAAAAGAGTTGTACTGGCCTGGGCACCTGTCACTGCTCCTTGCTTTATAACAGCAGTACATGCTATTAATTAATATTATAAACGCCAAAATTTGTAAGTTGTGGATGTTTGTTACTCTTTCACGCAAAATCTACTGAATGGATTTTGATGAAACTTTAATATAACACAGGGTACATTCCATTAAATTAAGTCTAATTTTTAAATTCCGCATGCTCGGGCTGTAAATACACACAGTTTCTGCTATTGTTTTCTCTGCACTAAAATTTTTTTTTTTATAACTCACCTTGTTTTAGCCTTCTCAAAACTTCTCTTAACTGGCCAGGACATATCAGCCTCGATAATTTGATGTATAACCTCCACTCTATCACCCAGGCCTTTTTGCAATATCTGGTATATGGCACTAGCAACAGGAACTAACTCATCTAATCCATGATTGATTCGAGATTCCTTGGTAACTTTGTCTAGGACTTTGTCTTTGATTTGCTGCAATGACTTGAATCTGAGAATAAGTAATTATGGATTAATGTGACGGCATGGAGCGGCTAATGACAGTGGGCTGCCGCTACCGCGAGGCGTACGACAGTCGCGCTCAAAATAAATCGAATAGGTACAAAACTTCTCAAGTGACAACCCCGCGCGGACTTCGCAGCTCGGTCATAAAACTCTGGCGCGCAAAGAAAACTCAACGTTCGCGCGCAGCAATAATTTTTAATTTTGCTTGCAGGAGGCGGAGTCTAGGTATGTTTTCATACTTAAAACTGACTTTTGTTAGGGAGTGACACTTCTGTACGTAGTACTATTACTTATTCTGTGGTAATGGCTCTATCCAAGAAATCACAAAATTTCTTAGTTATAACCATGCAGGTTTAAAACAAATTTTAGGCTTGGAAATAAATTTAAATTTGGATCATTTATAGGAAGGAAATATGGATTCTCCAGGAATTCATTTATACCTTCGACCTTTTAAAAAAAAAAATTATCATCAATACTTACCTCAATATTTGGTCAAACTGCAACAAAGGCTTCAGGGGAGTCATAAACAGAGGCGTAAAACTGTTGATTTTTCCATTGTCTAACATCTCGATGGCAAAAGCACATTCTCGCTTCAACATACTGTAAGTGCCGCTACTCATCTGCCAGCAAATATTATAGTAGCCAGTTGTGTCAATGAAAACTACTGGGAAGTGTTTGTGGAAGTCTTCTATTGGAGGGCATGTGCTTTGGCCTTTGTGCAGTGTAAATCCCTTTTTGTCAAGTTCTGTAGTTTCTGTAAAGAACAGGTACATAATAACAGAGATTTGTGAGGATTATCTTCAATATTGATAATCAACAGTATAAATAATTAATATATCATCATCAACAGAAACATAAAATAGTATATGTCAATGGCATCACAATAAAAGAAACCATAAGCAAGCTAACTAGTAAAGGAACTTGGGAAACTTAAAAAAAGTCTATCTCTAATGCATTTGCCTCTGCTGATTAATGCAAAGATGCTACTAAAACCTAAGACTAAGATGTGGAGCAATTGCGTGCAATTGTAGCTTATCACTAAAAAGATTTAATTAAAAAAAAAATATTGATTGAATTGAAAGGTTGTAATTTAAAAGAGTTTTAGATTAATACTTACTTAGAGCAATCCAAATATTTCTAAGAATCTGATAGCTACTCATAGCAGTATTGACTCTCCTCACTTGGACAAAATATGCAACTAACATACAAACAATGTGACCCGACACTGGCAAATTTCTTTGACGTAACCAAATCTTCATTAACACCACAGCTTGTTTTAAATTATTAGCATTATCAAATGTTGCTTTCAAAAGCATCTGATTATCATGACTTGTTATGTCTGATAAAACACTGCTGTTATAATATGGCGTAGGTGGTCCTATGTCAGTGTTAGTATCCAAGTTATCGTTAAACAACCATGCTTCTCGCAAATTATTACGTTCTGGACTAAATCTATGTAACTTGTATGTTTCACTTTCACATACTAAGTTGATTTGTACTGTTAAATGATTCCCGAGTTTTCCCTTCGGTTTGAGGTCTAATACAGGTTTGCTTTCACAGTTGTTTATATAAGAATATGCTAAGTCTTCTAAATCATCGAACTTTGATAAATGTGAAGCTATATATGCTAAATATGCTGCTCTTTTCTTATGATACTTATAATTGACTGAATCATTTTTAGTGTATGTATCACTCGGTACAATTATTTGTAAATCTACTCTCAGTTTAGAGTTGATACAACATTCAAGTGCATAAGAGCCAACAATTTCAACATCACAAAATTTATGAAACTTGAAAATGCATTTAGTTTCACTCAATCGCTCACTTATGGGTATTTTAACTTTGAGTTTCTTGAACAAAGTTTGTTTAGATAAATCGTACTCTGTATTATCTTCGGATATCGATAGTAAAAACGCTTTTAATTCACTAAACCACTTCAAGAACCTTTTTTCAGTTTTTTCTTTAATTTTCACTTCATTAATAATTTCTCCCACTTGCAATCGGAAGAGATTTGAATTAAACAAAGTATCGACCTCATGAAGTCTGTTCAATTCAGATGCCGTAGGTTGGCGATAGAGACCTCTCATTTTAATATGTTTCCTTCCATCATTGTTTTGGTCATTGGAAGACAGTTTCCCATTGCTGCTTACAGCCTGGGTATCTTGAATTTCCTCGGATACGGACGATTCTGCAGCCTAAAACAGATATATGCTTTTATTTGAAGATTTTATTCAATATTGCGGTAATTTACGAACCTTACAAAATTAGTCGAAAATAAACTACTGTACCAAATCATATACTTAATTAAAAAGTGCTTCCTTTATATTACTTACCCGCTTTACCATTGTGACCAAATTAATTCTACCTTAATTATTATAACTAAAATAAAATTTATTTTTAGGTTACATTTATGTATGTAAACAGCGTGCCCAACATGCACAGAAATGAAATGACAATGAATACTTGACAAATGACACTTGACATTTTTGTAATTACTTTATGGCTTGGTCAAGAAGTTTTTTAGCCTCATCTAATTTTTATTTCATATTTCTTCAATCTTATCTTCTAATTTAGTTCTGTTCAGTCCTTTGTCGATTTCAAGTCCAGTCATAGGTCCTGTGTCCTTGCCCCATTAACCCGGTAGAGCGTTAATGAGGCTTTCAGTGGAATTTGCACGACAAGTTGTAAAATAGCTTTTCACTGCAATATATCACTGTCTTTCACTATAGCATGTTTACACAACGTTTATGTCTAAGAAACTACCATTTTTATACATAAAACAAGGTTAATGCACTAGTTTTGGAAAATAATATACAGCAAGCGTCTGCCATTTGTCAAGATCCCGCGCAAATCCCACACTTGACATTGAGACCTTTGAGGTTTTTTTTAATTGTCTTCGTCTCCCTAAGCTTGGGCAGACCTTCATTACTAGTTCTAGCTACGGGACACTGGCAAGTTGCTGCAAAGAGCACAGAAAGCCATAATAGGAATTGAATTGGGTAGACAAAGGAAACTTCAAAAACAGTCATCATTATCCGAGCGTCTGCCCCAGTAGCGTCTCGCGACGCCCGGGCTCCGCTTTAATACATTTTCTCCTCTACTTCGCACGGTCGTCGGCATCCCCTGTAGTAAGACCATTGGCACGCATGTCATCCTTTACGACGTCAAGCCAGCACTTTTTGGGTCTTCCCCTCTTCAAAAACGGTCCCTGTGTCAAAGCTGTCCTTATTCTTTGTCCCAGTAAAGCAATGACACCGGATTACAGCTTTATATACACCTTAGAGAGTAATAAATAACAGCGGTCCATTGTGTTGTGCACGAGTGTTGTACTCTAGTGCACATTATTGAAACTTTTAGTTAAAGAATCCACCACATCTTCACAAAAATACTTGAAAATACATTAGGTTGAGTAATTATAAAACGGAAAGGCGTTCACGTCCCTTCGTTTTCGCTAAAAATACTTCTTATCACCACACATAATACAATAAACCAAGTAAGCTTGTGCTATGGATTTCTAGACAACTGCTGAACATACATATTTCTAAATACATACACACTTTTTATACATAGAATACACCCAAACTTTGTGGAACACACAAATATATGTTCAGACTCTGGATTCGACTCCGACATCTCTGCCCATGTCAAGAACTCAGTAAACACATAAGTAGGATATGACAAAGGAATGTGATTAGGCCTCGGTTAACTTACCCGTTTGAAACTGACATTGAGTGAACAATGCTGCCATGCTTGAAAAAGTAAATTGTCACTCGCAGCCGTAGAAAGAGTAACCAAACATTGGTATCGCCACAAAAACAAAAAAAACCAAACACTGTCTACACTCGCAGCTTACTCTTCTACTCATGTATATCCAACCCAAATTATTTTTCTCGATTTCTCCAGTACTGCCAAAGGGCATAACTTATTCCAAGTCATCACCACTGGCTTTGTTACCACTGGTGACAAAGACACGAATGGTCGTAGTTTTCATTCTTGTCATATTCAAGTCAATAGTATCTACTGTTACCTTGAAGGGATAGAGAAGAAAAAGCTTATTTCAGATTTTTTTTTTATTTTTGGCCATTTTCTATGATTTTGTGTACATGTGATATTAAATACTTAATAATAAATCGGAAATTATAACAATATGATAATGTCCGTTAAATTTTATTACAGGCGCGGTGTTTGACTAACCAGACAATAAAAATATATAACAATAAAAATATTAACAAAATGTTTGGTAAGGTTTATCTCAAATGTAAATAAATAAAAATACTACTACATAGAAATACTGTCTGTAAAACTAATTTCAACTACTTATCTAAAATAGGCAAGCCTAAGGGCCTACGTATCAATATACAATCGTTATTGTACTGCACCATTGTTTACACTTTTTACATTAATTAAAGTTTCCTCCATGATTTTACAATACTACTTAGCTAGTTTTAATAAATATAATTTTACATTACCATCATCGGCAATTATCATGGTCATTGTATAAAACAAATGTAGACTTTCTGATTTAGAAAAAAGCCAATTACTGCAAAATTAAATTTAGAATGACCTATTACAAGTTTTGATCAAATATTAGTCAAAGGTAAAGTCCAACAATCAATATTTGTATGACTACTTACTAGATTACACAATCCAAATACCTGCCTCTATTTCACTGCTTGTCCAGTACCTTAACGCTCTAAAATAATGAGACTCCTTAATATCAAGTTGGTTACTATATATATATATATGTATATATATATATATATATATATATATATATATATATATATATATATATATATATATATATATATATATATATATATATATATATATATATATTGATATTAAAAAACATAGCCACCAAAATAGAGCAGGTTTTGGGTCGCAATCACGTATAGCGAACGTAACCCTTGCGATACATTTTTGTTGTTTGAAACCATATAAGCGTCCACTTAACGCAGTACCTCAGGATAGCATCTCTAGTATGTAATAGATACAAATCAATGGTGATATATCATCTAAAACATTAGAAGATAAGAAATGTATAAATTAATTGAGCTTGGCTATAATTGCGTTGGTGTATCCACTGCAGGTGCCCGTGCCACCCAGGTCGCCAGTGAGCGATTTACCCTCGCGCAGCACATCGTAGCACGCGCGCTCCACGCGGTCGGCGTGCTCGTTGAGCTGCATGTGGCGCAGCATCATGATGGCGGACAGCAGCAGGGCAGTAGGGTTGGCCATGTCCTTGCCGGCGATGTCTGGAGCCGTTCCGTGTACCTGGACATCGTACGTTTTGACTGTTATTCCAAACAAATATTTCAGTTGGGTGACAATTGACTCTTTTACCTACTGCTGTGCCTACACTCGGTAAACACCGTACTGATAAACGAATTATTTCCGTTTATAATGGATTTTCAAATTGGTATAACGTGATGTTTATATTGTTTAAATCAAGCAATAGTTAAAAATAATGGATGATGTTCAAATCCACCTTGCACGGATCTCTCTGCCGACGCTCGTGTTTCCCTCATCTTACAACTCTGGGTCCTTTAAGACAAGCGTAAAAAGAAATATTTCGATGTCATCAACCTAAGAGATGCTTCAGTTTATAGCACTATGGGTTTGGATAGCGGTCCTCAATCACGGGTCGCCGTCTTTGCTCTCCATCAGGCGGGCGATACCATTTAGACATGCAAAATATATATTTTTTTATTGTAACACAAAAATTTATTCGTTATTTGAAACAATCTACAATTACAGTTTAATATTATGATAAATTAATTCTAAACTAACTAAAAATAACTAAGAACCAAAGAACTAACATGCATCATAAAATTTCTCCGCATCGCAGTCCTCACGTGGTAGCGTTCCCAGAAGACTGGCAGCATTGCCACGTTGAATGGCAATGCTGAGCCTTTGTGCGAAAAAGAACCCAGCCTTCTGGTCACGAGTAGTGTCAATTAGGCGCTTTACAATCTCTTGAAATAGATTATGAGCGCCTCGACCCCAAACGGCTCAAAAACGTAATCACTTACGAGTTGGAAATATTTCTGCCGTTTAAGGATCAGGCAGAAGCAGCGGCGGCACCGGCACAACCAGCAGTACCTGAAAGATGAGTAGGAGCAAGAGTGTCGACACACGTAGCGTCCCACACCAAACACCTACCCATCTTCCACGGCATTAAAGACATATCGTCCGGTCTCTTGCCTTCGTCGCGCGCCAAACCATTCGGTTCAAGTTTAGCTGGCACACCGGCGGCGACAAGAGCAAAATAATAATAAAAAAATATAATTAAAATAATATTTATGCAATAATTGAAGAGAATTCATTTAATTGATGTCTCGCTATCAAATGCAGCGTAGCCGGGAGGGACAGACGCAAACAAAAAGTGTTATGTACTTTTAAATTATTTTTATTGGTTTTTAGTATTTTTAGTGTACATATTTTTATTATTGGTGAACGTTTTCCTACTATTAACTTTCTTTTAACATCCCAAAAATAAAACAAGGACTAGATAGTGTGTTTGTACATATTGTTTCTTTTTAGGGTGGGTCCACATTAGTGACAGCCGAACCTACCACCGGACCGTGATCGCAGTTTACTTTTAAAAGATCATAAGTTCATAAATTGATAATCACCATCTAGCCTTAACAATGTGGTTGCAATGATTTCTCGTAGGTTCGGGTGAGGGAAATCGGGAGTTTTCTAGTCACGACATGCATTTGTGCTATCCGTTAGACCAGTGCTTAGATAAAGAATATCCTGGTATTCTTTATTTAATATCTCGTGTATCAGTAATCAATAGCATCAAAAGCGCGATCATGTGAGCATGTACGTATGACAGAAATATCAGTGTTGGACGTCAACATCGAGACAGTACCGGATGTCTTTTGAAAAGACAGTCCTTTGACAGATTTTGGTTGGCTCGGTTCGGTAATTTGCGTAGCAAAACCAAAATGTCGTTCAGATATGTAACTGTACAATGTTCACTTGCTGTTTACTTTTGGATTAAAATATTTTATATGAGAGCATGAGTAATATTCGACGCGTTAACAAATCCCGTCCACGCTAATACTAGACACTGGCTTTGTCAATGTCACGGTGCTTGGTTCGGCATAATGACACTAATGTGGACACACCTTTACAAATTCTGTGGTCTTTGGTCACGCCATCACGCGTGAACGGCTGGACCGATTTGAAAAATTCTTTTATTTTGGATAGCCCATTTATTGATGAAGGTTCTGAGCTATATATCTTTACACAACTACACAGGTGAGCGGAGCAGTAATGATAAATGTCAACAAATCGAGGAAAATTTCATACGTTTTTAGAAAAGTAATAAGCGACGGGATTTAATGGGTGCCACGGGGTTGGAAGTACGTCACGGGCGAAGCCGCGCGGCAAGTACTAAATAAATATGACGGCTTGTCAGGCAATGGGGACAAATTTACTACCGTATTCTTTATAGATTTTAATGTTTAGGTAATAATTGTATACTTCTATAATATTCATCGTATTTCACTAATGAAATTTTTCATTCACAATGACGTCATTAGTGGCATGAAATCTTTTGGCCTTAGCATTAGAAAATCCTCAAAAAAGATGACATTGTGTTTTATTTTCGTTTCTAGCGCCAACGGTATTTATTTATTATTTATTTTATTTATTTTTTTTATTTATTTAACAATCTGTTACAATTGTGTCGGAAAACATATACACAAAATCACACACAAAAAATAGAGGTAACAATCTCACCAAGCGTGAAAACAAGTTGATCAACGCTCATTGCAAAAAAAACAAAAAGAAACATTAACATAACATAAACTCAACAAAATTCCAAAATTAATACAATAACAATTCAATTTTAATGTCACTACACTACATCATTCCTATGTAACAAAGTGTCAAATTCAAATAGATGTCAATAAAAATGGTTACGCACTAGGTCCAAAGAAATTAAAATCATAAATATTGCCATGTCAATAATACGAACGTCATTAAGAAAATCAACATTGTATAATTTATTCAAGGTTATTGTGAATATGTCATAAATTCTTCAACAGAATAAAAACAGTTATCATTTAAAAATATTTTAAGATTCTTTTTAAACACGTGTGTTATAAATATCATTTTTAAGTTCGCACGGCAAGCAGTTAAATAGTTTCACTGCCTGGTATGATGAACAATGTTTGACAATATTTAACGTAGGGACTAGATCTATTTTTAAATGGTTCAAAGGTGATTTTTCTGTAATATCCCTATCATTATCAGATTCATAGTGGTGAATATGTTTAGATAAGTTGGTCAAAACATTAAGTATATAAAGGCATGGAACTGTAAGTATTGATAATTCTTTAAAGTATTCCTTGCAGGACACCCATTGTGGAATACGAACCATTATTCTAATTGCTCTTTTTTGTAAGATGAAGGCTCTAGTGCAGTTATATTTATAACTATTTCCCCACAATTGAATGCTATATCGCAATTTGGACTCCACCAGAGCATAGTATATGGTTTTCAAATACCTTATACCCACTTCATCTCTTAAGCTTCTTAGGGCATAACAAGCAGATGATACTGATCCATCTATGGCATCCAACTCATTTTTCCATTTAAACTGGGAATTAATATAGACACCCAAAAATCTTACACTTTCTATTACATTTATATTGCTATCGTTAAAATTTATAATCAATGTGTCAGTTCTTCGGCAAGTCGAATTAAATAGAATAATATTAGTCTTGTTCGAGTTAATGACAGAAATGGTTTACTGCTAGTAATAGCAGTAAACCATTTCTGAAACATATCCAGACTCAAGTTAATTTTAATGTTTAATAGCTCAATGTTATTATCACTTACAACTGCATTTGTGTCATCGGCAAATACCACTAAACTGTTATCACAGCCCTCTTTTGCGGCAAAGTTGATTAAGTCATTAGTATAGATTAAAAACATAATAGGACCCAAAATTGACCCTTGTGGTACCCCCATGCTCATGTTGTTTATTTTTGATCTATATGATTTTTGACATTTATTAGCCTCAATGGTATTAATTTCCACATACATTTTTCTATTCTCAAAGTATGATGTAAAGAATTTAAGAACTTTTCCTCTACTACCATAATGTTCTAGCTTCAAAAGTAGTAGTTTGTGGTCAACGGTATCGAATGCAGAACTTAAGTCTAAAAATATACCGGCCACCTTCATTTTATTATTCAATTTTCTTACAATATCATCAACTAGGGTATTTATTGCGTCTGCTGTACTTCGACTTTTCTAATATCCAAATTGTCTTTCATTTATAATCTTATTCATATTTAGATGGGTAACAAGCCTTATTTTTATTAATTTCTCAAATATTTTTGATAGTGGGCATTACCGAAATAGGTCTGTAGTTTTTTGGGTCAGACTGTGGCCCTTTTTTATGTAATGGAACCACCTTTGCTAGTTTCAGCTGTTCTGGGAAAATACACTTCTCAATACAGTTGTTAAAGAAATTAGAAAGAGGGCTCGCTAGAATCTTTTGTATTCATTTTAATTACAGTTTTTCGAACCTCTTCTGGAGTGATAACTGCTAAAGACATTTCATTTGTCACTCTCTCTGTGTACATTTGAAGATATGATACGGCTTGACTAGTGTGCCTATGAATAAGGGCTAACTAACTAACTAACTATCTTCACGCTGTATCCCTGACGGGGTAGTCAGAGAGGACAGATCGCCAGGCTTCGCGATCCATGCATACTTCTTTCGCTTCTTCGAGATTCATCAATCGCTTCATACACGCACGTCTGGGTATCCGAGTACTTTTGACCTTTCCGTTTTTGAGCAATCTGCTCACGTGGTCTTCATATGTAAGTCTCGGCCTTCCCTGACTCCTTCTACCCTCTACTTTTGAACAATATATATTCTTCGTCAATCGTTCCTCACTCATTCGTTGGACGTGTCCAAACCAACGGAGCACGCCCTTTTCCAGCTTAACGCTGACACTTTCATTCAAACCTGCCATATTGCGTATCACTTCGTTACGTATTCGGTCGGCCAAGGTAACGCCGCACAATTTTCGAAGTGATCGCATCTCCACAGCATTCAATTTACTTTCATGCATCTGCTGACATACCCAGGTTTCACTACCGTAAAGCAAAGTTGGCACTAGCACTGCGTTATGAATCGCCATTCGTGCTTCTTTTACGATGCTTTGTCGCTTTACTAACTGGGACAAAGCACCGTTAACTTTGTTTCCGGCAGCTACTCGCCGTTCTACATCCGAATCACATCTTCCATCCGCGCTAAACATACTTCCTAAATACACAATTTCATTCACTTGCTCTAGACGTTCCTGGTTTACCCTAATCTCGCATTTAGTTCTTACGTCACCTCTTTCAAATACTAGAACCTTAGTTTTACTTGCATTCATGCGGAGACCCTTACTTTCACACCCCTCTTTCATATTAGTGACTAATGCCTGTAGGTCGGCTTCTGATGAGGCCATGAGCACCGCATCATCAGCGTACAGCAGACAGTTTACTGTAAAGTCACCCAAATTCACACCCATATTAAAATCTTTCAACTTCTGCAGGCAACTGTCCAGATACACTATGAACAGCCAGGCGGACATGACACATCCCTGTTTGACGCCTGTACAGACATCAAAAAGAGGTGACACATCCCCCCCTACTCGCACGCAAGCCTTACAGTCCCTATAAAGCGACTGTATTGCCCGCAGTAGCGAGCCGTCCACACCATATCCTGGCAGCAAGTCCCACAGCGTTTCTCTCACAACGTTATCAAATGCTTTCTCTAGATCCACAAAAGCGCAGAAAACCTTCTGGCTAAGAGCCAGAAACTTTTCCGCGATCATGCGGAGAGAAAACACTTGATCCATGCAACCTCTTCCACGTCGGAATCCGCATTGAGCCTCCCATAAATACCTTTCAGACTTTTCTTGCATTCGTGCCGTTATAACCTTTGCATACACCTTACTAGCTAAGCTGACCAAGCTGATCGCCCTGTAGCTGGAGCAGTTTAGGCGCGAGCCTTTCCCTTTGTAAAGAGGTACTACAACTGCTACTCGCCAGTCATCTGGGACCTCACCCGTCCGCCAGCACAAGTTGCATAACAGACATAGTGTGTCCCAGACACGCGACCCACCGTACTTGATCATCTCAGCAGTAACTCTGTCTTTTCCCGCAGCCTTACCACATTTCATACTTCTTATCGCTTGTTCTATTTCTTTCATACTAATGACTTCAATGACATCGGGATCCGGAGCATCGAAGTGAGCTCCACTTCCCGATGTGGCATCTCTGTCTTTTCTTGCATACATCTTTCCATAATATTCACTCCATCTCTGCAGGACGTCACTTTGGTCTGTTAGGACGTCATTGTTAACACTAAGCACTTTATTCATACTGCAGATTGCCGAACAACTCCGGGTCTTGCCTACCTCTTTCCAGAAGAGCTTGGCATTATCCCGGAAATTGGACGACAACCTTTCATCCGCTTTCATTCTGCACCTTTCACGAGCTTCTTCTATCAGTGCCTTCGTTTTAACTTTCTGCAGCTTGTATCTCTCTTTCATATTAAAATCATTCCGCGAGGCTAAGTAGTCTAGCCATGCTTTCTTCTTCATTCGAACTGCTTCTTTCACTTCCTCATTCCACCATGCATCACGCTTATTACTACTGCCTCTTTTCGTTTCTCCACACACTTCCACAGCGGCATTTATCATACTGTCCCTAAGGTTCTGCCATACACTTTCCACATTCTCACTGCTTACATTGATGTCGCCAAGCTTTTCGGCTACCCTTTCATTATATTTATCCCTAATGGATGCATCCTGCAGCTTCCAGCTTTTGATGCTATAAGTCGGCCCAGGTTCAGGACACTCGGTACGATGACGCCAACCCGCGAACAGACCCCTAATCCTAGTTATGACTAGGTAGTGGTCTGATCCCAGCTCAGCGCCTCGATAAACCCTCGTGTCCATCACCTGTTTACGGAGCCGACTATCCATTAGGAATAGATCTATCATGCTTCTCTTTGACTTACATCTCCTCGTATACATATGAATTTGTTTGTGGTTGAACATTGTGTTCGCCACAAACAAATCCTTCTCCTTACAATATGCCAGTATTAGCTTGCCAGCGTCGTTCACCCTTTTATCCCCATACTTCCCGAGTACCGACTCAAAACCATTGCGAGCGGTACCCACCCATCCATTCAAGTCTCCACATACTATAAGTCTTTCATTTCCTTCTATCACATTTAGAGCTTCTCTCATACTCTCCCAGAAGTCCTCTAGCTCACTCGCGTTCGACGAAGATACTGGCGCGTAAGCAGCTACCAGGAAAATCTTCGTCAAACCAAGTTTTACACGGATCCAGAGGATTCTAGGACCTACCAGTTTGTACTCATACATACCGGAGGCCAATCGCGAGGACAGCAAAATTCCA
Source organism: Thumatha senex (assembly GCA_948477245.1). NCBI lineage: Eukaryota > Metazoa > Arthropoda > Insecta > Lepidoptera > Erebidae > Thumatha > Thumatha senex. The sequence goes on along the minus strand of OX419741.1, from coordinate 23,215,602 downwards.
ACCCCCCGACTGCCATGCTCGCTCTCTGGTACTCCAGACCAAAGCGCGAGCATCCCACCCGGGAGCTCCAAGACTTCGCTGCCCTTGCGCTTGGTCTCTGTCAAGCACACTGCATCTAACTTTCTCTCATTCATAACATCCATCAACTCATTCATCTTATCTTGCATTCCTCCCCTAACATTCCACGCAGCTACCCTGCACTCCATCCTCCACTTCCCGCCGTGTCGGGCCGCGCGTGTAGGGTGGCGGTCCCCTACGCCGCTCTAAGGGATCGTATTATTGAAAAGATATTCTAGGACTCTTTCTAAATTTACCATAAACACACTAAATTTTTTGTCATACGGACTTCTATAACAACAACATATATGCAAGCCAGTATCAACATTTACAACACCGCACACCTCAAAAGAATCCAATTTATACAGCTTATTAATCTGAGGACAGTCGACAATCTCCCTATTGAACCGTCCCAAAATCAAACTGTCGCCTCGCTTTTTATTGACTCTTATATTGTATGCAACAAGATTGTAGTCTGTAACGTTCAACAGTGGAGCTGAAAATTTATTTAAAAAATGCTCTGTAATGCAGATGACGTCTGGTTTATTTTTTAAAGTATGTATATATAATTCTAATTCGTTAACTTTGTTTCTAATACCACAAACGTTCTGATGAAATATATTTATACTTTTAGGAACCAAAAAAATTGTCTACTGAATTATCTGGATCATCAGTCCGCTTGACTGCCTCCACAGTTAGGGACTCAAGTTCGGTTGAGTTACAATCAGTTTGAGTACCTATATTGCGATACGACTCAAGTGTGCATGCCTTATCTATACCAGATTGAAATTCATTAATCATTAAAGTAAGATTTGCAAATATAATCGCCATGCCTCGATTATTAACAGTTCCATATTTGTAACTAAACATTTTACAATCATATGTCAAGTAATAGTTAGAGTCAAATAACAAATTTTCGTAATTATGGGTACACGCATCTAAATATAATAAGCTATTAAAATTTTATATTCTTCCATTGAACATGGCTGAACAGTCACCAAGTTTAAATGTTGGTGCACATACTATAATATTTGTATGATTATTTCGCAACACAGTTTCCCTTAAACGAACTGTCAGGTTAACATAATTATTAGTTTTGTTAAAGTCATTATCACCAATAAAAATCAAGCAGTAGTCATTCATTGTATAGGATTTTAACTTCAAGTCAATGTCATAAGTATGTGTCTTTATCCCGCAGTGGGGTGTCAAAAAGTGGCACAATTGATAATTTGGAAATGATTTTTTAGCTATCTGTAAAAAATTATTAACAGTTCCATATTTGTAACTAAACATTTTACAATCATATGTCAAGTAATAGTTAGAGTCAAATAACAAATTTTCGTAATTATGGGTACACGCATCTAAATATAATAAGCTATTAAAATTTTATATTCTTCCATTGAACATAGCTGAACAGTCACCAAGTTTAAATGTTGGTGCACATACTATAATATTTGTATGATTATTTCGCAACACAGTTTCCCTTAAACGAACTGTCAGGTTAACATAATTATTAGTTTTGTTAAAGTCATTATCACCAATAAAAATCAAGCAGTAGTCATTCATTGTATAGGATTTTAACTTCAAGTCAATGTCATAAGTATGTGTCTTTATCCCGCAGTGGGGTGTCAAAAAGTGGCACAATTGATAATTTGGAAATGATTTTTTAGCTATCTGTAGTAATTATATTATTTCGTTTATTGCTGCTGATAATACAAATTTTCCGCCTTTCCGCACCAGGCTGTGATGATAATTTAGGACCTGATATTTTATTTTGTAAGTTTTCAGGTGAAAATAGCTTTGTAGCAGATGATACTGTTATTGTGTCAGTAATATCATTACTTAAGAGAGTACTGCTTACACACGGCAGGAACTGCAATTTGTATGGTAATGTCTACTCTTATTTATTTTCATTAACGAAGTCATAATTTATTAGTTAGTGACCCTATTTCTGGAAATGGTTATCATTTGTCACGAGGGGTACTAATCTAAAGTATATTCCACATAATATTAATTCTAATTATTTGTAATTTAACTTATTAAAATTTAATATATTTACAGAACCCAGTACAAGAAATATATAGAGATGGTGGGGATTATTACAAGACTGACAATGATGCCCCGACTAGATGTCGAAGAATTCCTCCTCATCAAAATAAACCGGTAAGGTTCCCATAAGACTGGCCGCATTGCCACGTTGTATGGCAATGCTTATTCTCTGAGCGAGAAAGAGGCCAGCCCTATGGTCACTAGAAGAGTCGCCCAGTCGCTTTGCGATATCACTGTATAGCGAACGAGCACTTGGGCCCCAAGAGCCCAGTGTCTCGACCACAAACGGCTCAAAAATATAATTACCTATTAAACTATTATATTTGCGCCGCTTGAGAGTCTCGGCAGATGCAGCAGCAGCACAAGCGCAACCCGCCGTGCTTTGAAGATGAGAGGGAGCCAATCTAATCTAATAAAAAGCTAATCTAAATGGTTAACGACAAATTCTACTTATTTAGGTCTTATTTGTTAACGATCTTATTTGGACGGTCATAATGAACAGTTTAATGAGTCAAGAATTTAATGATTTATATGATGCTATTTCGAAAATGTAACCATTTTGGTAATTTTTTTTTGAACTAGGCGTTATTTTACTGAGGTAGAGATTTTTGCATACTTTGGATGACAGTGATATTTTTCTCCGCCTTAATATCGTCCAACTGATGTTCGGTTAATATTGTTTACTACATACTAACTTACCTGATTTGGGTTACCATAACATTTTACCTAGTTAAGGACAAGAATACACTTTTAATTTTGAGTACTTTATTTGGTAACTACTTATTTACATTAAATAATAAATAGTGACGTTTACAATGAACACTAACAATGTTATAGAGTTTCACAGCATTTTCTTTTATTACTAAGTCATACAATACATAATTCACACTGGATCACAAATTATACTTACTATCATACAAAGATTTTAACCGTGGGAAATTGACATTAGTCATACACTACAGTGTAGACACGGCACTATAATTTGAAGTTCGAACAAGATTTTTTAAGCTTTACATCTTATGCTAAGTCTGTTGCATTATGAACAAGCTTTATAGTAATCAAAACTGATACCCTATTGTATAATAAATATAATATATGCCCGACCCTCCAAAGCGCCAATGAGGTGCAATATTTCGTAGGGTAGTCACAAAAAGGGTGTCAATTTCCCAAGATATTATTTCTTTTACAATACATATCTATACTAAACTAAAATTGAACTAGATCGACAATTTCATTGTACCACAACAAAGTAAATTGTACGAATTTATTGTCAGATTAAATCCGATTTATAAAGTTGAAAGGTGGCGCTTTTTGTAAGGGTAATCTACAAGGCAACATGCCCTGTTAGGGTTGTCACAATAGTTTATTATGGGGATCTCATGTCATCTGTCGTCAACTTCAGGGTTTTAGGAGTTTCTGCCATACATATTATTGGAATCAAACAGCTTATATACCTTTTCCATAGGATGAGCACTAGTTGCTTGATTGGAGAAATAGATATACTATCCAAGTCATCCAAATTGCCTTCTAATTGTTTAGAAGCATGTTCCACGATATCTTGGGATCACTTTTCTCACCAGTAATGCATTTATCCCTGTAGAGGTGGGACAGGTATATTATATGCCCACCTTTTACAGTGTGCACTTATGTCCCACATAAAAGGTCTTTCTTTTGGGAATTGCTGTAGATCCTGGGTAAAGGAGTCACAGCAATAGGAATGTTGGTGGGGATACCCTAACAATAACTAATGTTAAATAATTAAGCACATGATTTTATGAAAGTAAATGTAAAATCAATAAATATTAAAAGTGATTGGTTAACCCCAGCAAATAGTCAATAACTATAATCTTAAACAATAAGATAATTATAATTTACTAGTAGTACTTACTAAAAAAAGGTCTAACCTTTAAAATGGTAACTATGGTAACTTACAGTATTAACTACAATTATTAATACATATGCGTGTAACTTAAATGAAGTGAAATAATAAGAAAATGATTTATATAATGCTGTGTTGTTTGGATATTTTGAGAAACAGACCAATTGATCGTTCTAACCTAACCAACCTATCGTAGTCCACTACTAGATTCGTCTAATTTTCTAGGTCGTAGTTCATCTTGGGGGGATGCAGAGCGGTCTCCTTTTTTATAAGTACTTTGCTCCATCAGCTATTGGTTCTTCAACAGATATGGCTTATTACCGATAAAGCTATGTCCACTGCTTTGATTCTCAGACGGATAACCTCCTTTCGGAATTTATCCCTTCCCTTAATGATACTCTAAGTATAACGCGGTGCGGCCCTTTGTGGGTGTAAAATCACACAATTCTTAGAGTTAAGATGACTTATACAATGTATCGTTTAGTGTTGCAACAAATAAGTACTTAATCATTATTAATCTATATATTTGGATAAGTTTTTATTTATAGTGGTATGTAACTACAATTATTTATATGAACAACATGATAAAAGCAAGCAGATCTATGTAATATAATGTTGTACACAGTGGAATGTCAATAATAAATACGAAAGCCAACAGCTGGCAATAAATAATTAAAATATAATTATAATCTATGGCAAGAACTACACAACTACATCATCTTTTACTTAATCTATACAACAATATTTAGAAGTATATCTAGAACTGCAGCTAACAATTTATTTATTAGCTTAAATAGTATAAGTTATGTCAAACATATGCATGAAGTTAGCAACTGTGAAGTTGTATAAAAAAACCGTACTCAACTTAAGCATTGCCAACTTCACGATGAACTAGGAGAATGGCGACACGTGAATATAATAGTATAATTTTTATATAGATGACGTTGAGTTTGTTATTTTTACCCGAAAAAGAATATCCGCCTTATAATTGTTCACTTTATTATCTTAGGTGAAAAAGAATATTGGCTTTTTTAGGCACCGTTTCTAAAAAACACCTGTATATTTTCGTGTAATTTAATATTACAAGAGCGGGAGCTGGCAATGCTGGGTGTCGATTGGAATCAAAAAGTGACAAAATGTGATTAGATTATGTCTAAATTGAATATTTCATTATCTGCCAAACGTCCTGCGTCGGCTGAATTTTATGAGAGACAAGCTATGTCCATGTGAGGGACAAAACATATTTACGTTCATAATACGAGGGGTAAAATGCACATCCTGAAGAATGTCGTGAATAAGTGCGTAGATAACCAACGAAGAAACTATTTGAAAATAATACTGTAAAGCGAGTATTCAACTTATTCTAATAACAAAACCTATCTCCATCGTAAATGACACATGTTTCTATAGAGATAAGATAAAGTACAACATACACGATTTTAATGAACAAAGCTAGCTAAAATTAGTTTTTACTAATATAATGAGTGGAATAATATTAAATGAAATTAAAAATAAACTCACTCAAAAACCGAAGTTCCCTTTAAAAAGTAAAAAAATAACATATTATTTTGTAATGTGCACGTTCTTTCATTTGAGACCCCACTCGAGTATATTTTGCATACATTTGGTTACCCTTCCCCACTTTCACCCCTACAACTTTTTAACGGCTCAACCGATTTTTATCAAACATATGTAAAAAAACTTGCACGTTAAATCACTTTTGAAATAAAAAAAAAATGAAATGAGCTATGATGCCACAGACAAACGGAGCTACAGGCACGTCAAACTTATAACACCCCTCTTGTTGCGTCGGGTGTTAATAAATTGTTATGCATTGAATAAAATACAAAGTAACAAAATACAATTGATTCTAGTTTAAACATCGATTCCACACAATCAAACAACACACAGCATTATGACCGACACGTTTCTGGCAACACAGATAATCGTTTTGACTATTTACATTGACAACTTCCTTGTTTTAGGTATGGTCAAGAACTTTAATTATTATTACTTATCTATCACGCCTTGTCCCCGAAGGGGTGGTAGAAGCATATTAAATGCCCACTTTTCACCATGTGTATTCCTGTCCCACGTAATAGTTGGTGAGACCATTGCTGTGTTGAAATAGACTGACGTAGGTTGTGGCTACCTGCTGTTAAAATTCAAGCCACCCATAAGGCCTTCAACTTGACTTAAGACTGCCATGTTATTAGCAACCGGGACCAAAGGCTTAACGTGCCTTCCGAAGCACGGAAAGAATGTAAATGCCACATAGTGGTTACCCATCCGAAAAATCAGCCACAATGAAAGTTGCGCAACTCAGTGTTCGTTTACAGAACACCGAGTCCGCGGGACCACGAGCGCTTCCTATTAAAGTCGCTCACTTTAATTTAATAAGAGACCAATTAGCTTATTCACAATGCATTAAGATTGAAAACTTCACGTCACGAAGTGGTTGCTCCTAGACACGTCTTATCTGGATATTGAGGTCGGCTTTGCCCTAGCACTTCAACCTTCTTGAGTCTTTAATGCTAAACAATATTAGCTCGAAATGTCTTCAGTTTGCTATACAATATTCCATCTTAATTCAGTCTATTAAAGTTCTTTGCTGTATGTATAAATGTTACACTCTCATTTGATATTTACTTCTCAGCTTATTATAGCCAACACGTGTATATTGGTTGTGTGAGAATGAGGGACGACTAGGGGCCCGAGTCTGCTATTTCAATCGTGTCGGAATAAAATCGAAATCGTCGCTAAATAGAAAGCCAAAGGTACAATTTTAACAGTTTTTATTATCTTTGGATAGAATTCTACCAGCACCTGACGTGCTAGTCACCGCTAGTTTTATTTTTGATAGTTTACTAACATTTTGACAGCTAAAAACGGCAATTCTGGTTTTAATCTACGGCTTGTCTATAGTATACTCGGTCCCCTGCTACTTTTAGCATCAACGACCAGTGATTTAGTTGCTTTTTAAAAGCAAAACACAGCGCTCCTCCACACTGCACATTTAAAAACGACGGTAAAACGCGCAACCCTGTTACCGTGACTGTTAGCAAGTCACGAAATAGAGAGGCAGTATCGAAATAGTCTTTAAACACGCGATTCAGATGTAGTAGCATTAAAATGGCAGGTCGCAAAAAAAGTAGCTAGTTTGTTGTGTCTCTTATACATTTTTGTATGTAATATGCTATATTCTAACAATTTGTAACTACTTATTGGCAATTGGAAATTGGCCGTGAGATTTCTTTCTCAAAGGCTCTACCTGTTGCTTTGCAAAACTCACAGTAAATGTAAAATCATTCATAATGACGTTCACAAGTGTTACTATGCGACATAAATAAATAAAGATTGCTTTTTTTGTAACAAACAACCAGTCAGTGAATTGTATCCACTCCATAATGTTCAATGAAAATGATTTAGTTCAAAATGTTGTTCAATACTCTACTTAAGTACCAATAGTAATCTCATCAATCAAAGCTAATAAACAATAATTAAATTACCACTGATACCATAAGTTCTATTCAACTCAGTTGATAAGTTAATCAACTAAGTTGATATTATCAACTCAAGAGTACTCTAGTAAGTTCTAGTCAACCAAATTGATTAATTTATATATAATTTACTGCTAGCAATGTTAATTTATTTGTGTATCTAAATATGTATGAAGTATAGTTTGAAACAATCGGCAGTTTAAATCACTACCTATCAGCGCCATCTAGTAACGACATTGTAAACTTCAACGGTAACATATACACAAAGATGTTTGGAACAACATATAATAAAATTAGAAATTATATAATGTTCAAAACATCCTTGATCTATGGTTGCCTGTTTATTCATAGTTTAAAATCAGTTTGAGAATGTTATTGGCGCGATGCAGGTTAAGTAATTCGTATTTTCGTCAATAGATGGCACCAGTTGTATAACTAATTAAACGAATCTGTCAAACCTTAATTTAAATTCTTAATAATTTCTTCTGTGAAGGCCGAACAAGTACTTTTTCCTCCGAGGTCACCAGTCAAAACCTTCCCTTCACGGAGTACCTTGAAGCATGCACCTTCGATCTTGTCTGCATACTCGGTTAGCTTCAAATGCCTCAACATCATGACGGCAGACAGCAGCAGAGCAGTAGGATTGGCGAGATCTTTGCCAGCAATTGTTGGGGCTGTTCCGTGTACCTATAATTTGATATTGATTTTAGATTTGGGGGTTTCTATCATTCAGATGAGGGTTTAAGGTTAGTCAGACAACATTCACCTTCACTCAGATGCATGTTAATAAAGATATGGGGAAGAAAGGTTGCAACGTGCATGTGCGAGTTCGAGAATGCTTTAGAAGGGACACTAAGCTGTTGGTCGCAGTTGCCAGTAAAACCACATAACGCTCCTCTGTCCGTTTTAACACGATAACCTATTTGATGAAAAGAATGACTCTGCCTACCGTTTTTGAACCAGGCAGCGTTATTATAATGTATGTTTTGGAACAAAACCGTGTATAAGCGTGCTGTATGTCAACATTTAGTTAGTGCCTGCACTGGCATAACGACAGCGACAACACAAAACTGCAGTGCGGTTACATTATGTTTGCTTTTAGAAAATCGCTGTTGCTTTACGGGTGCGGTTCAGGAGACCATGCTAATTATAAAATTTGGGAGATATCACTAATTAAGAAGAGCTTGTATCATGAGAACTTAATATTATATAAGTATTTTTGTCAAGAAATACATTTATACACGCAGATCACACAAATATTTGCTTCAATCCAGAAAACAACTAAATAACTTAACTTAACTATCTTCACGCTGTATCCCTGACGGGGTAGTCAGAGAGGACAGATCGCCAGGTTTCGCGATCCATGCATACTTCTTTCGCTTCTTCGAGATTCATCAATCGTTTCATACAAGCACGTCTGGGTATCCGAGTACTTTTGACCTTTCCGTTTTTGAGCAATCTGCTCACGTGGTTTTCATATGTAAGTCTCGGCCTACCCTGACCTCTTCTACCCTCTGCTTTCGCACAATATATATTCTTCGTAAATCGTTCCTCACTCATTCGTTGGACGTGTCCAAACCAACGGAGCACGCCCTTTTCCAGCTTAACGCTGACACTTTCATTCAAACCTGCCATATTGCGTATTACTTCGTTATGTATTCGGTCGGCCAAGGTAACGCCGCACAATTTTCGAAGTGATCACATCTCTACAGCATTCAATTTACTTTCATGCATCTGCTGACATACCCAGGTTTCGCTACCGTAAAGCAAAGTTGGCACTAGCACTGCGTTATGAATCGCCAGTCGTGCTTCTTTTACGATGCTTTGTCGCTTTGCTAATTGGGACAAAGCACCGTTAACTCTGTTTCCGGCAGCTACTCGCCGTTCTACATCCGAATCACATCTTCCATCCGCGCTAAACATACTCCCTAAATACACAATTTCATTCACTTGCTCTAGACGTTCCTGGTTTACCCTAATCTCGCATTTAGTTCTTACTTCATCTCTTTCAAATACTAGAACCTTAGTCTTACTTGCATTCAAGCGAAGACCCTTACTTTCACACTCCTCTTTCATATTAGTGACTAATGCCTGAAGGTCGGCTTCTGATGAGGCCATGAGCACCGCATCATCAGCGTACAGCAGACAGTTTACTGAAAAGTCACCCAAATTCACACCCATATCACAATCTTTCAACTTCTGCAGGCAACTGTCCAGATACACTATGAACAGCCAGGCGGACATGACACAACCCTGTTTGACGCCTGTACAGACGTCAAAAAGAGGTGTCACATCCCCCCCTACACGCACGCAAGCCTTACAGTCCTTATAAAGCGACTGTATTGCCCGCAGAAGCGAGCCGTCCACACCATATCCGGGCAGCAAATCCCACAGAGTTTCCCTCACAACGTTATCAAATGCTTTCTCCAGATCCATAAAAGCGCAGAATACCCTCTGGCTAATAGCCAGAAACTTCTCCGCGATCATGCGGAGAGAAAACACTTGATCCATGCAACCTCTTCCACGTCGGAGACCGCATTGAGCCTCCCATAAATACCTTTCAGACTTTTCTTGCATTCTTGCCGTTATAATCTTTGCATACACTTTACTAGCTAAGCTGACCAAGCTGATCGCCCTGTAGCTGGAGCAGTTTAGGCGCGAGCCTTTCCCTTTGTAGATAGGTACTACAACTGCTATTCGCCAGTCATCTGGGACCTCACCCGTCCGCCAGCACAAGTTGCATGACAGACATAGAGTGTCCCAGACGCGCGACCCACCGTACTTGATCATCTCAGCAGTAACTGTCTTTTCCCTCAGCCTTACCACATTTCATACTTCTTATCGCTTGTTCAATTTCTTTCATACTAATGACTTTAATGACATCGAAATTCGGAGCATCGAAGTGAGCTCCACTTCCCGATGTGGCATCTCTGTCTTTTCTTGCATACATCTTTCCATAACATTCACTCCATCTCTGCAGGACGTCAGTTTGGTCTGTTAGGACGTCATTGTTAACACTAAGCACTTTATTCATACTGCAGATTGCCGAACAACTCCGGGTCTTGCCTACCTCTTTCCAGAAGAGCCTGGCATTATCCCGGAAATTGGACGACAACCTTTCATCCGCTTTCATTCTGCACCTTTCACGAGCTTCTTCTATCAGTGCCTTCGTGTTAACTTTTTGCAGCTTGTATCTCTCTTTCATATTAAAATCATTCCGCGAGGCTAAGTAGTCTAACCATGCTTTCTTCTTCATTCGAACTGCTTCTTTCACTTCCTCATTCCACCATGCGTCACGCTTATTACTACTGCCTCTTCTCGTTTCTCCACACACTTCTACAGCGGCATTTACCATACTATCCCTAAGGTTCTGCCGTACACTTTCCACATTCTCACTACTAACATTGACGTTGCCAAGCTTTTTGGCTACCCTTTCTTTATATTTATCCCTAATGGATGCATCCTGCAGCTTCCAGCTTTTGATGCTATGAGTCGGCTCAGGTTCAGGACAATCGGTGCGATGACGCCAACCCGCGAACAGATCCCTTATCCTAGTTATTACTAGGTAGTGGTCTGATCCTAGTTCAGCGCCTCGATAAACCCTTGTGTCCATCACCTGTTTACGGAGCCGACTATCCATTAGGAATAGATCTATCATGCTTCTCTTTGACTTACATCTCCTCGTATACATATGAATTTGTTTGTGGTTGAACATTGTGTTCGCCACAAACAAATCCTTTTCCTTACAAAATGCCAGTATAAGCTTGCCAGCGTCATTCACCCTTTTATCCCCATACTTCCCGAGTACCGACTCAAAACCATCGCGAGCGGTACCCACCCAACCATTCAAGTCTCCACATACTATAAGTTTTTCATTTCCTTTTATCACATTTAGAGCTTCTCTCATACTCTCCCAGAAGTCCTCTAGCTCACTCGCGTTCGACGAAGATACTGGCGCGTAAGCAGCTACCAGGAAAATCTTCGTCAAACCAAGTTTTAGACGGATCCAGAGGATTCTAGGACCTACCAGTTTGTAACTAACTAACTATCTTCACGCTGTATCCCTGACGGGGTAGTCAGAGAGGACAGATCGCCAGGCTTCGCGATCCATGCATACTTCTTTCGCTTCTTCGAGATTCATCAATCGCTTCATACACGCACGTCTGGGTATCCGAGTACTTTTGACCTTTCCGTTTTTGAGCAATCTGCTCACGTGGTCTTCATATGAAAGTCTCGGCCTTCCCTGACTCCTTCTACCCTCTACTTTTGAACAATATATATTCTTCGTCAATCGTTCCTCACTCATTCGTTGGACGTGTCCAAACCAACGGAGCACGCCCTTTTCAAGCTTAACGCTGACACTTTCATTCAAACCTGCCATATTGCGTATCACTTCGTTACGTATTCGGTCGGCCAAGGTAACGCCGCACAATTTTCGAAGTGATCGCATCTCCACAGCATTCAATTTACTTTCATGCATCTGCTGACATACCCAGGTTTCACTACCGTAAAGCAAAGTTGGCACTAGCACTGCGTTATGAATCGCCATTCGTGCTTCTTTTACGATGCTTTGTCGCTTTACTAACTGGGACAAAGCACCGTTAACTTTGTTTCCGGCAGCTACTCGCCGTTCTACATCCGAATCACATCTTCCATCCGCGCTAAACATACTTCCTAAATACACAATTTCATTCACTTGCTCTAGACGTTCCTGGTTTACTCTAATCTCGCATTTAGTTCTTACGTCACCTCTTTCAAATACTAGAACCTTAGTTTTACTTGCATTCAAGCGGAGACCCTTAATTTCACACCCCTCTTTCATATTAGTGACTAATGCCTGTAGGTCGGCTTCTGATGAGGCCATGAGCACCGCATCATCAGCGTACAGCAGACAGTTTACTGTAAAGTCACCCAAATTCACACCCATATTAAAATCTTTCAACTTCTGTAGGCAGCTGTCCAGATACACTATGAACAGCCAGGCGGACATGACACATCCCTGTTTGACGCCTGTACAGACATCAAAAAGAGGTGACACATCCCCCCCTACTCGCACGCAAGCCTTACAGTCCCTATAAAGCGACTGTATTGCCCGCAGTAGCGAGCCGTCCACACCATATCCTGGCAGCAAGTCCCACAGCGTTTCTCTCACAACGTTATCAAATGCTTTCTCTAGATCCACAAAAGCGCAGAAAACCTTCTGTCTAAGAGCCAGAAACTTTTCCGCGATCATGCGGAGAGAAAACACTTGATCCATGCAACCTCTTCCACGTCGGAATCCGCATTGAGCCTCCCATAAATACCTTTCAGACTTTTCTGGCATTCGTGCCGTTATAACCTTTGCATACACCTTACTAGCTAAGCTGACCAAGCTGATCGCCCTGTAGCTGGAGCAGTTTAGGCGCGAGCCTTTCCCTTTGTAAATAGGTACTACAACTGCTACTCGCCAGTCATCTGGGACCTCACCCGTCCGCCAGCACAAGTTGCATAACAGACATAGTGTGTCCCAGACACGCGACCCACCGTACTTGATCATCTCAGCAGTAACTCTGTCTTTTCCCGCAGCCTTACCACATTTCATACTTCTTATCGCTTGTTCTATTTCTTTCATACTAATGACTTCAATGACATCGGGATCCGGAGCATCGAAGTGAGCTCCACTTCCCGACGTGGCATCTCTGTCTTTTCTTGCATACATCTTTCCATAATATTCACTCCATCTCTGCAGGACGTCACTTTGGTCTGTTAGGACGTCATTGTTAACACTAAGCACTTTATTCATACTGCAGATTGCCGAACAACTCCGGGTCTTGCCTACCTCTTTCCAGAAGAGCTTGGCATTATCCCGGAAATTGGACGACAACCTTTCATCCGCTTTCATTCTGCACCTTTCACGAGCTTCTTCTATCAGTGCCTTCGTGTTAACTTTCTGCAGCTTGTATCTCTCTTTCATATTAAAATCATTCCGCGAGGCTAAGTAGTCTAGCCATGCTTTCTTCTTCATTCGAACTGCTTCTTTCACTTCCTCATTCCACCATGCATCACGCTTATTACTACTGCCTCTTTTCGTTTCTCCACACACTTCCACAGCGGCATTTATCATACTGTCCCTAAGGTTCTGCCATACACTTTCCACATTCTCACTGCTTACATTGACGTCGCCAAGCTTTTCGGCTACTCTTTCATTATATTTATCCCTAATGGATGCATCCTGCAGCTTCCAGCTTTTGATGCTATAAGTCGGCTCAGGTTCAGAACACTCGGTACGATGACGCCAACCCGCGAACAGACCCCTAATCCTAGTTATGACTAGGTAGTGGTCTGATCCCAGCTCAGCGCCTCGATAAACCCTTGTGTCCATCACCTGTTTACGGAGCCGACTATCCATTAGGAATAGATCTATCATGCTTCTCTTTGACTTACATCTCCTCGTATACATATGAATTTGTTTGTGGTTGAACATCGTGTTCGCCACAAACAAATCCTTTTCCTTACAAAATGCCAGTATTAGCTTGCCAGCGTCGTTCACCCTTTTATCCCCATACTTCCCGAGTACCGACTCAAAACCATCGCGAGCGGTACCCACCCATCCATTCAAGTCTCCACATACTATAAGTCTTTCATTTCCTTCTATCACATTTAGAGCTTCTCTCATACTCTCCCAGAAGTCCTCTAGCTCACTCGCGTTCGACGAAGATACTGGCGCGTAAGCAGCTACCAGGAAAATCTTCGTCAAACCAAGTTTTACACGGATCCAGAGGATTCTAGGACCTACCAGTTTGTACTCATACATACCGGAGGCCAATCGCGAGGACAGCAAAATTCCAACCCCCCGACTGCCATGCTCGCTCTCTGGTACTCCAGACCAAAGCGCGAGCATCCCACCCGGGAGCTCCAAGACTTCGCTGCCCTTGCGCTTGGTCTCTGTCAAGCACACTGCATCTAACTTTCTCTCATTCATAACATCCATCAACTCATTCATCTTATCTGTCATTCCTCCCCTAACATTCCACGCAGCTACCCTGCACTCCATCCTCCACTTTGTACTCATACATACCGGAGGCCAATCGCGAGAACAACAAAATTCCAACCCCCCGACAGCCATGCTCGCTCTCTGGTACTCAACACCATAGCGCGAGCACCCCACTCGGCAGCTCCACGACTTCGCTGCCCTTGGACTTGGTCTTTGTCAAGCACACTGCCTCTAACTTTCTCTCATTCATTACATCCATCAACTCATTCATCTTATCTGCCATTCCTCCCCTAACATTCCACGCAGCTACCCTGCACTCCGTCCTCCACTTCCCTGTGTGTCGGGCCGCGCGTGTAGGGTGGCTGTCCCCTACGCCGCTCTGGCTCACACTTTTCGCACCAGCGGGGACGAACTGGTGCGCGTCGCCTCGGGGGCACGCCCTAGCAGTATTCGTCCTGGTGGCACTCGTGTTGGAGTAGAATTGCAGCCGTAGCTGACAGGGATGGCGACGTGCACGCTTCTACTCTTCATCCCCAACTAAATAATGTCAGTTCAATTAGAGATCTGGGTGTTATTTTGGATAGCGAGCTGCATCTAGATTTACACGTTTATAAAATAATGAACAAGGCGTTTAAAATGTACGGTTTTGTTATGAGAAATACCAAGAGATTCACACGACCGGCCACTTACCTCCATCTTTACAAATCATTAGTTCGACCTCAAATGGAATTCGCGGTATCCGTATGGGATCCTTACTATAGTAAATACAAGCAAGATTTAGAGTCTGTCCAGAAAAAAATCTTGCGCTCTATGCAATACAGATGTTATCGTAATTATTTGACCTACGAACAACTACTAGAAGAATATGACATGCTTACGCTCGAAAATAGACGTAAATTACTTCAAGCAATGTTACTATATGATATTTGTAATAACAGATATGATTGTGCAACCATAACTAATAAAATTGCATACAGAATACCTACTAGGACGCATTGCCGAAAACCCTGTTCACTCTTTGTAACATACCGCTGCCGTACAAATGCAGGGGAACGTTCCCCGTTGTATCGTTTAGTCGATTTGTACAATAGCAGATTCAACTCGATAGATATCGCGGCAACCCGACCTCCTAGTAGCTTCAAAAGTAAAATTACGGAAACCTTAACATAGTCCTATCATTCTCTTAGTTTATAAAGCTGTGGTAAATGTCGTTGGTAACACTTTTATAAGCCGTTTATATAACCCTACTTTAAGTAAATAATGTATTGTGTTGCTGTTCTTTTACACAAATAAAAAAAAAACAGCAACTGCGTCGCATACAATAAAACTTTGCTTTCGAGGCCGTAAGGATTGAAAGAATTTTAATAACATAATATTTCAATTCGACTGCTTCTGTGGCGCGGTGGGAGTGCATCCGACTGCTACGCCAGAGGTCGTGGGTTCGATTCCCACCCAGGATAAAACTTTGTGTGATGAAGCACGATGGTTTATTCTGTGTCTGGGTGTTATTTATCTATAATATGTATGTATTTAGAAATATATAAGTATGTGTATCAGTTATCTGGTTACCATAGTACAAGCTCTGCTTAGTTTGGAATCAGATGGCGTTGTGTGAGTTGTCCCATCAATATTATTATATTATTAATATAATTGAAATAAAACTATAGGAACCCTAGAGTACTTAATGTATTCACAACTTTTATATTACAACGTGGTAATTTGTGGTAATGTACATTTTCTTCTATCATATCTATTATATACTATCCTTACTAATATTATAAAATATGAATATAAGTTTGTTTGTTACGCTTTCACGCGAAAACTCCTAAACCGATCTAAACTTTGTACACATATTCTTAGAGGCATTAGAAGTATCAGAATACTTTTTAGGGTTTCATACGAAATCTCAAATAGGAAAACTACACCACGCGGGCGAAGCTGCGGGCATTAGCTAGTACTATATAGAGTACCGTCAGGTACTCCTGTCACCTAAACCTGTCACACAGTCACCGGTACAAATTTGACAGTTTTTTGTAGTCTACTATTACAATCGTACTCCAACAGACTTATATCAGTCGGCCGATAGAATTCTACTGACACGTACCGCGCCAGTGGCCGCTAGTCAGTGACATTTTTGATAGTCTACTAACATTTTGACAGTTAAAAACAGCGATTCTGGTTCTATTCTACGGCTTGTCAATAGTAGACTCAGCCCCCAGATATGAATAAATTTTAAAGCAATTAGTATGCCAACTTTTTTATGTTATTTTAATTAAAGTTAAAAAAGAATAACTTGAACGGAACTTGAACCTCAGCGTCAAGTACCATCCTGAATCAAATTGTCTTATTTCACTTTAAATTTATGGATTACTGGATGACCCCCACAGCTTCGCCCGTGACATACTTCGAATTTCCGTCGCACCTATTTAATCCCGTCGCTTATAAATTCTACAATGATGCATAAAAATTTGCCCGATTTGTCGTCATTTATGACTACTGCTCTGCTCCCCAGTGTAGTAGCGTAATGATATATAGCCTATAGCCTTCCTCGATAAATGGGCTGTCTAAAACAAAAAGAATTTTTCAAATCCGACCATTAGTTCCTGAGCTTAGCGCGTTCAACCGAACAAACAAACAAAAAAACTCTTCAGCTTTAAAATATTAGTATAGATGATACAGTTGATAACATCACTATAGGTGAATATATAAATACTTGGGTTAATACAGGCACAAACACGGTACATCATATTCTCATGCGGTAATGTTAGATGATAAAAAAACTCATTTTTTAACATGTAACCCACACCGGTTAGTATGTATAAAAAACTCAATAATTGGGCCATTACTTATCTTTGACTTTAAACCTTGTATATTTTAATTCACTTTTTCTTGTTAGAAGATAACATTTTGAACTAGTTCAAGGTGGACATTCTTTTGTGCTTAGAGTGAATTCACAATGATAAATAAAAAAAAATCTCTGGAAGTGCCGACAGAAGTGAAAACTTATTTCGGTGCGTTAGACGTAAAAGTTCTAATCGGGTTAAAAGCACTTTAGTTATTTATAATTTGACTGTGTTTAAGTACACAGAAAGAGTTCCTTCGAGCCGGATTTGAACCAGCGACCTATCCAATTTTTACTAACTGAAAACTCTACCAACTGAGCTATCGAAGGTTGATAACTTAGTTCAAAATTATCAATCTAATACTTTGAAACTTTTTATATGCACACACTATAGCTGCGTCACGGTAACAGTGTCGCGAGTCCAAGAATTATATCTCATTTAAAAATATGCGTACCGCGTTAAAATAAGTTTTCACTTCAATAAGTATACATAAATAAGTTTAGGGAATAATAATATATCAAGTGGTTTCTGTTGGAGGTATGACTTAGTAGCAAGTTTTTGCAAATGGCACTTTTTTTTGCTGACTTTATTTTACGAGCGGTCACACGACGGATTCTGAAACTCCCGACCTTCGGGGCATTAAGCTCCGCGGTGTTCCGCATTCTTCCCAACCGGGTCGCGGGTAGGCCTGATGGCTATTCACGGCGACCCCAATAAGGGAAGGCCCCAATATGAGGCTCTTCGCGGGGGTCACTAAAAGGCACCTCAGTACTTGCAAACTCGGGTATTCTTAATCCCGATTTTCATTTAGATTACAAATTGTCCTTACAAATAAGTTACCTATATGATGATCCTCTACTGAAAAAAAAAATACTAATATGGGCAAAAAATATTTATTTTTAAACAATAATAAAAAATTAAAGAATAATGAATCCTATAATTTTTTCTTATCGTAAGCGAGAAATTAATTGCATACGAAAAATATGTGTTAAACCACTACTATAATTGAGATTTTTATCTTATTCTTATCTTATTGCAATAACAATTGATACACTTTAAACGGGTTTAAACCCTTTTATCATCTCAATACAAAATTTGGGTACAACCCACTATGCTATTTACGACCCACTAAAAATTTAAAACCACCAGGGTCATACACTAATAATAATTATCCACCAGGGTTAAAATAATAGCAACATGTCTACCGGAGTTACGGACCCTTCTCCTTAGCTCTATCTACCTGATTTAAGATCCACGTCCTCTTAGCGTCTCTATCTACTGAAGTTACGACCCCCTTCCCTTTAGCGTCTCTATCTACTGTAGCTACGACCCCCTTCCCCTTAGTGTCTCTATCCAGAGTTACAATCCCCTTTCTCCTTAGCATCTCTATCTACCAGTGTTACGACCCCCTTCCTCTTAGTGTCTCTATCTACTAGAATTGCGAACCCCTTCCATTTAGCGTCTCTATCTACTTAAGTTACGACCCCCTTCCCCTTAGTGTCTCTATCCAGAGTTACAATCCCCTTTCTCCTTAGAGTATCTATCTAACAGAGTTACGACACCCCTTCCTCTTAGTGTCTCTATCTACTGGAGTTGCGAATCCCTTCCCTTTAGCGTCTCTATCTACTTAAGTTACGACCCCCTTCCCCTTAGTGTCTCTATCCAGAGTTACAATCCCCTTTCTCCTTAGCATCTCTATCTACCAGTGTTACGACCCCCTTCCTCTTAGTGTCTCTATCTACTAGAATTGCGAACCCCTTCCATTTAGCGTCTCTATCTACTTAAGTTACGACCCCCTTCCCCTTAGTGTCTCTATCCAGAGTTACAATCCCCTTTCTCCTTAGAGTATCTATCTAACAGAGTTACGACACCCCTTCCTCTTAGTGTCTCTATCTACTGGAGTTGCGAATCCCTTCCCTTTAGCGTCTCTATCTACTTAAGTTACGACCCCCTTCCCCTTAGTGTCTCTATCCAGAGTTACAATCCCCTTTCTCCTTAGCGTCTCTATCTTCCGAACTTACGACCCCCTTCCTCTTAGCGTCTCTATCTACCAGAGTTACGACCCCTACCCCTTAGCGTCTCTATCTACTGGAGTTACGACCCCCTACCCATTAGCGTCTCTATCTTCCAGAGTTACGACCCCCTTCCCCTTAGCGTCTCTATCTACCGAACTTACGACCCCTTTCCTCTTAGCGTCTCTATCTACTGGAGTTACGACCCCGTACACCTTAGCGTCTCTATCTACCGAACTTACGACCCCCTTCCTCTTAGCGTCTCTATCTACTGGAGTTACGACCCCTACCCCTTAGCGTCTCTATCTACTGGAGTTACGACCCCTACCCCTTAGCGTCTCTATCTACTGGAGTTACGACCCCGTACACCTTAGCGTCTCTATCTACCGAACTTACGACCCCCTTCCTCTTAGCGTCTCTATCTACTGGAGTTACGAGCCCCCACCCCTTAGCGTCTCTATCTACCGAACTTACGACCCCCTTCCTCTTTGCGTCTCGTATCTACTGGAGTTACGACCCCCTACCCCTTAGCGTCTCTATCTACTGGAGTTACGAGCCCCTACCCCTTAGCGTCTCTATCTACCAGAGTTACGACTCCCTTCCCCTTAGCGTCTCTATCTACCGAACTTACGACCCCCTTCCTCTTAGCGTCTCTATCTACTGGAGTTACGACCCCTACCCCTTAGCGTCTCTATCTACTGGAGTTACGACCCCTACCCCTTAGCGTCTCTATCTACTGGAGTTACGACCCCTACCCCTTAGCGTCTCTATCTACTGGAGTTACGAGCCCCTACCCCTTAGCGTCTCTATCTACCGAACTTACGACCCCCTTCCTCTTAGCGTCTCTATCTACTGGAGTTACGACCCCTACCCCTTAGCGTCTCTATCTACTGGAGTTACGACCCCTACCCCTTAGCGTCTCTATCTACTGGAGTTACGAGCCCCTACCCCTTAGCGTCTCTATCTACCGAACTTACGACCCCCTTCCTCTTAGCGTCTCTATCTACTGGAGTTACGACCCCCTACCCCTTAGCGTCTCCATCTACTGGAGTTACGATCCCTACCCCTTAGCGTCTCTATCTACCGAAGTTACGACCCCCTTGCCTTTAGCGTCTCAATTTACCGAAATTACGAACCCCTTCCGAACCGAAACTATCGTCTCAAAAACACGAAGGTCGCGTCTTCATCCACTATGGCCCACTACCCACCGAGGGACCAATTACTAGACGCGGTGTACGTCCAATTTTAAAAATAAATTGTGTACTTACAGACTCGAAGAGCGCGCCATTTTTGCCGATGTTACCGGAAGGCGTGAGACCCAGGCCACCCACTAGACCGGAGCACATGTCCGACATAATGTCACCGTACAAGTTTGGCATCACCTGTAACATTTACAATTTATAAATAATTAATTGTAGCTAACTAATAAAAAGTTCCAATGTTCAATTATTATTCGACTTGAAATGTCTTGATGGTATAATTCGCCATCCACACACATCTGTAGCAAGTGTCAATAAAATTGCCAAAACACTTACCAAGACGTCAAACTTGGAGGGGTCTTGCACCATGTTGAGGCACACTGTATCGAGGTATCGCTCCTCGAACTTGATCTCGGGGTACTTGGTGGCCATCTCGCGACAGCACCGCAGGAACAGGCCGTCTGACATACGCCTGCAAGCATACACTACATTGATTATACCCTTACATACTGAAACTTCTTGATGTAATAGAATATTTTTTATTAAATTTGAATATTGTTTTTTCCCTAATCTTTTTTATATATCATAAAAATTCTTAAGAGGTTTTCCTGTAATCTTAATGATTAAAGGACATTACTCTGTAATTTCATTTAATATTGTAAGTTGTTGTATTTATCTTCGTTATATCTATCTGGTTTAATTTCAATCTCCTCAAATCATCAGTATTCATTTACATATATATTTTCCGAATTTAGGTCAATAGGAAAATATTTTCTAGATTGGAGTTTTGAGAGCTCATAAAGCGACTGGATGAGATCATAGGGATAGCTCGAATCTTATGTAATGACACATCAGATCTTAGAAGCCACCAGTGGAAGCGCACTTACATGATGTTAGCTTTATGCACGGCCGTGACTTTCTTTCTGTTGTTTTCTTTGGCGAAGTGGAACGCGAATTCGGCAACCCTTTTACTGGCCTCTTCAGTGATAAGCTTGATGGACTGCACCACTCCATCGACGATCTCGTGCTCGATACCGGAGTATTCGCCCTCTGTGTTCTCTCTGATCGTCACCACATCTACGTTGTCGTATAGGGTTTTGATTCTACAATTAAAATACAATACAGAGATATTAACATATTCATATTATTTTTATTTATCTATCACGCCTTATCCCTGAAGGGGTGGCAGAGGCATATTATATGCTCACTTTTCACCAAATGTATTCCTGTCCGGTGTCTGGTGGTGAGCCCATTGCCGTGTTGAAGTTGACAGTCAGGTTGTGGCGACCTGCTGTTGAAATTTTTCAAGCCGCCCATAAGGCCTTCAACTTGACTGCCATGTTACTGGCAACCCGTACCAACGGCTTAACATGTCTTCCGAAGCACGAAAACGCGCGTGAATAGAAATGTCACAAAGTGGTCACCCACCCGAGGACCAACAATAGCGAAAGTTGCTCGACGCGGTGATGGTAGCGGGGCTACGAGCATTTAAAAAAAATTATCCATTAAAATGCACTTTCTTGCTGGCGATACAATTTCAATAAAGTACTCACTGCACGAGTTAGTATCTTTTAAATTAAAATAACCTTGAGACGGTTCGATGGACTATGACATTGTTGAGCAGACACGTTACCATAGATAATCAGTATGATGTATGTGACAATAAGATAAATAGATAACTTTTTAAAATTAGGTGTGTTTAAACAACATTATTTCTTTGACAGTTATAAATCCATGTGCAATTAAAAGTGTATTTATTTTTAACGAACTCTTGAGGGGGGAATCCCCATGAGTCAGCACCTAGTCAGCAGACTATAAAAATAAGTCAACTGATGTTTTATTCGGGTCGTGATATTGGAGTCTGCTCTACCCTAGCAGTTCGACCCTCTTTGGTCTTTGCTCCTGTACCTCTCCTTATCACTCATACCTCTACCGCCTATGTAGCACCTCCATAAACTTCAATAAGTTATTCGGAGGGATGAGCCTGTAGTCTTCCAGTACCGAATATGGTCTCGTGTAATTTATGAAAGTAGCGCTAAGAGCGATATCGTTACTCTCATAGGCAACCTTCGGACCCTCAAGTGTAGAAAAATCAGGCCTTTAATAGACCTGGATAAACTAAAAGTCAACTCATCTACGGTTCTCTTACAGGATATTATACACACAAGCCGGAATGTTATGCAAAAAAAGACTGATATCAATGTTTGCAATAAAATTCCAATTAAATACTTCAGGTGATCATCATTGATTAATTATAATTGATTGTCATTAATCTCAAAACTCATGACTGCACTTTTACTTATCTCCAGATTTTATCGTTAAATTGTCTCTTCGTGTCTAAGTCAATTATTTATTTTCTATATCGGGAGTGAATGCCCTCTGACTTTCTAACCCCTTAAGGGAACGATTACTAACTAACTAACTAACTAACTATCTTCACGCTGTATCCCTGACGGGGTAGTCAGAGAGGACAGATCGCCAGGCTTCGCGATCCATGCATACTTCTTTCGCTTCTTCGAGATTCATCAATCGCTTCATACACGCACGTCTGGGTATCCGAGTACTTTTGACCTTTCCGTTTTTGAGCAATCTGCTCACGTGGTCTTCATATGTAAGTCTCGGCCTTCCCTGACTCCTTCTACCCTCTACTTTTGAACAATATATATTCTTCGTCAATCGTTCCTCACTCATTCGTTGGACGTGTCCAAACCAACGGAGCACGCCCTTTTCCAGCTTAACGCTGACACTTTCATTCAAACCTGCCATATTGCGTATCACTTCGTTACGTATTCGGTCGGCCAAGGTAACGCCGCACAATTTTCGAAGTGATCGCATCTCCACAGCATTCAATTTACTTTCATGCATCTGCTGACATACCCAGGTTTCACTACCGTAAAGCAAAGTTGGCACTAGCACTGCGTTATGAATCGCCATTCGTGCTTCTTTTACGATGCTTTGTCGCTTTACTAACTGGGACAAAGCACCGTTAACTTTGTTTCCGGCAGCTACTCGCCGTTCTACATCCGAATCACATCTTCCATCCGCGCTAAACATACTTCCTAAATACACAATTTCATTCACTTGCTCTAGACGTTCCTGGTTTACCCTAATCTCGCATTTAGTTCTTACGTCACCTCTTTCAAATACTAGAACCTTAGTTTTACTTGCATTCATGCGGAGACCCTTACTTTCACACCCCTCTTTCATATTAGTGACTAATGCCTGTAGGTCGGCTTCTGATGAGGCCATGAGCACCGCATCATCAGCGTACAGCAGACAGTTTACTGTAAAGTCACCCAAATTCACACCCATATTAAAATCTTTCAACTTCTGCAGGCAACTGTCCAGATACACTATGAACAGCCAGGCGGACATGACACATCCCTGTTTGACGCCTGTACAGACATCAAAAAGAGGTGACACATCCCCCCCTACTCGCACGCAAGCCTTACAGTCCCTATAAAGCGACTGTATTGCCCGCAGTAGCGAGCCGTCCACACCATATCCTGGCAGCAAGTCCCACAGCGTTTCTCTCACAACGTTATCAAATGCTTTCTCTAGATCCACAAAAGCGCAGAAAACCTTCTGGCTAAGAGCCAGAAACTTCTCCGCGATCATGCGGAGAGAAAACACTTGATCCATGCAACCTCTTCCACGTCGGAATCCGCATTGAGCCTCCCATAAATACCTTTCAGACTTTTCTTGCATTCGTGCCGTTATAACCTTTGCATACACCTTACTAGCTAAGCTGACCAAGCTGATCGCCCTGTAGCTGGAGCAGTTTAGGCGCGAGCCTTTCCCTTTGTAAAGAGGTACTACAACTGCTACTCGCCAGTCATCTGGGACCTCACCCGTCCGCCAGCACAAGTTGCATAACAGACAAAGTGTGTCCCAGACACGCGACCCACCGTACTTGATCATCTCAGCAGTAACTCTGTCTTTTCCCGCAGCCTTACCACATTTCATACTTCTTACTTCTTATCGCTTGTTCTATTTCTTTCATAGGGAACGATTACACATTTAAAATGACGACCGGGGACGAGATCTTGCAACGTAACCGTATCTGTAAAAACACCGGGGCGGTGGAAGTCGTTATTGTTCTTCCTAATACTATGACGTCTTGAAGCTCTTCGGAGCCCAAACTAGTCTGACCTGCGAGTGATGCACCTGCTAACGAACAGACGTGCTCATGGCGAAGAGAAGAGACGCTCAAAATAAAGCCCTGTACCCTAAAGCATTTTAATATTGTTCGCTCCCTCGCTCGCGAGCAAAACGAACGAAAGAAATGAGACGAAACTAATAATGATACCGCGTGCCAAGTTTACGTCTGACTGCCTGTCAGTTGCTTGCTATTCGTCTGTAGTAATTAGTGTAATCTTATGAGTAAACGGTGACGCCCCCTAACACGTTTGGTTTGTATGCAATGAGTGCGGCATATCAAGAAGGGTGCGAGTGTCATAGATTGCTTGCAACCCGTCTGGTTAGCGTAGAACAGAAAGACCCATCAACCTTCTAAAATGATTGGAAAAGGCCTAAGTCTAAGCAGTGGATTGCAGTAGGCAGATTTGATTGATGGCCTAGGTACCTTAACTAATTGAATTGAGCGTAACATGGTTACATGTTTGTCATTCCACCGTTAGAATTAGTAAAGGTTATCCTTGACCGTTGTGCGTTAGGATTGACCACAGAGGACAGAAAGAACGGCGATGTTGCAAGCAAATTTCTCTTTAGTAAAACGCGTGCCAAACTGCGGGTGGGAAATGGGGCCGCGGGGGGATAAGGGGCGGTTAACCCCGTCTTTAACTCGTCCCTAATAGTAAATCCATCTAGCGACATAATCGTGCAACACATATCGAACTGAAGATCCAATGAACATTTTAGTTTGTCTACTCGCAACAATAGCGCTTCCTACTTTTCTAGAACATTCTGTACTTTGGGTCTGTTTATGATATTTACCCATGCATTTCTAGTTTTTAAATATTATATTTTGTCACTTAGCAACAAAATAAATTTTAATTATTATGTACTCTATGAAACTCCAAATAATGCTCCCGCTAGAATAATGTACAATGTGTTATCAATAAAATTGTTAGTTTATGCGCCGCTAGATGGTGTTATTCTTTTTTCAAATTTCGTCATATCTGGTCATATCATGTAAATACGCTGCAGACTTACAAAATAATTGTCGTTTTGGGCAGAAATATTAACTAGCATTACAATGTGGCGTATTTACAAAAGTAAACAGTGAGTATTATTTTTTCTTCAATAGGTGCATCTCAAAAGTTACTTGCATTAATTTACATTTTTGAAGAAGATCCGAGAAAAATATTTTATAAATAGTTTTTATTAAGTAAAAATACTTACAACTGAAATGTTATACCGTCACTATGTTTAAAATAAGTTTCTGAATCGTTTTTGCATCCAAGAATAGCACACTTCATGTTGAAAACCGTCAAAACCTATAGAATTTAGCGAAAATAAATTTCGGACTCTCAACCGAGCACAGCAACGATTTACATGAAACTGTGGCGTAACAACTCCCTTGGTTGGCACACAACTTAGTTGCCCTTGGGGCATCTCCGCTTTTATTCTCTACTCCGTGGGATTGACGAATCGAGGGTGTGTGGTGGGATCCTCCTACCCTCCTTTATTAACGTTCTATGATGATCTACCTGTCTATCTACATCGGATTTTTTTAAAGTGGCAGTGTTGGTTATGCCTCAATATGGAATATGCTAAAATTCGAATGGGAAGTGTTTCCAATCTTGTATGACTAATTTATTTAATCAATTTAGAGATAGTGAAAACCGGGTATCAAATTGTCAGACAGGTATTATAACATGTAAATGCTCTAATCGCGTGCGTAAACACGAATTCGTCATACAGATAACGCTAATACCTTTATCCAAATACTATTTATAGTGTACCCGAACCAAAAATTTATCAATATACTGAGTGGAGTCCATTGCATCAATGTTTAAAAATAGTTGTAACACTGTTCATTGGTATCGAGTTGTTCATTAGCTCGATAGATGGCTCTGGTCATACTCTTAAAATGACAATTTAAAAATATGGTGGAGAATTTCAACTTGGTTCGATACGGTTCGGGTAGTTCAGGTGGCTAGAACATTGCCCTGGTTAGGCAAAGGTCACAGGTTCAATCCCTGTCTCGAATCGAATTGTCTTTTTCCACTTTATTAAAAATTTATGAGAAAATTAGCAAAATAATTGCTTTAAAAAATTATCAATATACTGAGTGGAGTCCATTGCATCAATGTTTAAAAATAGTTGTAACACTGTTCATTGGTATCGAGTTGTTCATTAGCTCGATAGATGGCTCTGGTCATACTCTTAAAATGACAATTTAAAAATATGGTGGAGAATTTCAACTTGGTTCGATACGGTTCGGGTAGTTCATGTGGCTAGAACATTGCCCTGGTTAGGCAAAGGTCACAGGTTCAATCCCTGTCTCGAATCAAATTGTCTTTTTCCACTTTATTAAAAATAAAAAATATTATTTTACAATTTTCTTATTTAATCCCTTAATTTATTCACGTAGCATGGTATGGCTTTTACATTTTACAATGAGACGTGGTCACTATTTGAGCGACACAAGCAGGAGCTGCGTATCACGGAAATGAAGATGTTGCGGTGGATGTATGGAGTCACGCGGATAGACCGTTTGAGAAACAAAGAAAGAAACTGTCTAGAAAACACAAAATGTCTGGCTATGTCGGCCCCGCCGGGTCCCGGTAAGAGGGGAAGACCCTAGAAGTGCTGGCTTGACGTCGTAAGGGATGACATGCGTGCCAATGGTCTCACTACAGGGGATGCTGACGACCGTGCGAAGTGGAGGAGAAAATGTAGGAAAGCGGACCGCAGGCGTCGCGAGAGGCAACTAGGGCAGTCGCTCGGATGATGAAGATTAATTATTATTTTAAAAATTATTGGACAACGTATAGTCGGTTCAGCCTCGCCTTGTTTCACATTAAAATCGCTAATTGTGTTGCTAAGCTCAAAAATAGATACCAGACTTGCCACAGAAATAGATGCAGACTGTTAGCTGGACCGACTTCAATGATTTTAGGTCCTCAAATGCAGTTTTAGATTTAGAAAATAAATTCGGGCAGTATAAGCCTTTAACCATAACCTCTGAAATTATGTTTATTTTTTTTTTAAAACAAATGCCTAATTATTGTTAATGGCGTCGTCAAACCTTAAGTGAAAATAAATTTTCTCTTCAGAAGGAGTTCATTTGTTAGTAGCCCAGTTAACAATCAGGGTCGGGCACACAGTGACTTGTAAATACTATCGTAATCAGTTTTCAATTAAATTGACCTTGTTATCGATAGCTTCAACCTTCTAAGCTAGGCTAGACGCTTTATCTAGTACGACTACGAATAAACAATACATGTATGTGTATGTTTATATATTGTTAGTGTATTGTCATATCTTTATCACCGAAGGGGTAGGCAGAGGCAATACGCCCACATCCCACCGTATGCATTTTTGTACCACGTAACAGGTGGTGGTGAACCCATTGCTGTGTTGAACTGGCGACGTGCTGTTGAAATTTTTCAAGCCGCTCATAAGGCCTTCAACTTGGCTTATCAACTGCCACGTTACTGGCAACCGGGAGCAAAGGCTTAACGTGCCTTCCGAAGCAAGGAAACGCTCGCAAATGTAAATGCCACAAAGCGATAACCCATTCGAGGACTAGCCATAGTGAAAGACGCAAAATGCAGTGATCGTTTACAGAATACGGAATTAGTAGGGCTACGAGAGCTTCATTTAACAAGTAGATATATCCACAATTTCTATTCCAAATTATAAATTGGCTGTGCCCCACGGTTGCATTTGTAATTCTGACATACTTGGAACGTCCATTGCACCCTTTACCCAATACATAATGAAATGTGATGTATGTCCAATTGTTGACATTTATAGTCATTGTTACGCTCCTTGAGGTGATTTATGGCAAATATAATTCGTAAAATCGAAATAGTAGTTCCTTTGATTAGCGTTTATAAAAAAAAACAAAATAACATACTCTGCCACTATACAATGTTATGTCCTCAATACATCATTTAGTCTTAATAACGTTGTTTTCTATTTCAAATAGTTTTGTCATTTATGAAGCCACATTTGACACTTCATCAAAAATCCCCAACTTATCCTTGTAACGGCGGGTATAAAATTTTATTAAATTTTTCGAAGTTAAAACTACACAATTGCTGAACTTTTCTCAGTTACACACATACATATTTTATTGTCGAAATGCCCTACTTTACTATCTACTTTCACTAATAAACAATTGTAAAGAAAAAAAAACAATTTATGTTCTAAAGAACTGAACGTCGTCGTTACAACGTTGCGGCAGTAGACCCTTTTCTTTTTTAAACACTAGGGAGGTTACTAAGAAAATCAAAGGTTATTGACAGAATCGAATGTAATGAGACTTATTTGAAATAGTCTACCATTTTTAAAGTATTGTTTTAATCATACCTACTAATTTTTCGTCATTCTTATGTAGTACTAGTTGACGCCCGCGGCTTCGCTCGCGTTTAGTATGTCTCTGCCTACCCCTTTGGGGATAAAGGCGTGACAATATGTATGTATGTATGTTTGCTGATTTTATTTCGATATTTGGTTTCTTAACATGTTAAGTTTTAATGTGCTTGCAACATTGCCCCTTTAACACAATTTTTCCTGATCACTTAAAATATGATCCTAACATCATCAACATAATTTAGAATGTTTTTACGATAAGAAAATTTACTATACAAAAAGTATAACAATAATTGGACTGGGATTCAACTGAAATACTATACTACTTTCTTCTTGATAGCTTACATTTTCAAAATAACTGATTCGATTCATTTATGTTTGAAGTCCGTTTCGGTTCGTTCACATTAATCGATATTTTTAATCATGTCATCTCACTATGAAGCAAAAACTGACCCTGGTAAAATGTGGCCTATTATAATGACTCAAATATAATATTATAAACGCGAAAGTGTGGCATAGTGTATGGAAGTATATTGCCTTTATAGTAAAAACTACTCAATGAATTTTAAAAGGCTACGTTTTATCCACGGTACAATTTTGTGGGATACGGGAACGAGAAAACGTCCCCACGAGGGCGGAGCCGCGGGCGACTACTATTTAGTAAACAATAAATTGACATAATATTTTAGAATGAAGATAATTGTTGTCGTTGTCATGTCGGATGGTCACCGGCGCGGGGTCCCGGCGACCACATTTGTGGGGGGGGGGGGGGGTAACGGGGCCCTTCCGTCCGGCGGGTCGGCTTCCATCTAACCACACATACATAGACAAAAGCGCCTTACCACCCTGCTGCATCAAATGTTGCACCGACTTCACGCTTTCACTTTGCCTGATAATGTGATCAGGCAATGTGACGTACGGGCAGTGCTACGGTCACTCGACACGCAGAAAGCGAGTGGCCCTGACGGTATTCCGGCGGTGGTACCACAAAAATATGCAGCCGAGTTCTCTCCAGCGCTAACGCGTCTGTACCGTCTTTATATTCTTCGGTACAGCTCTCTAAGCTCTATTAGGCTAGCCTCGCGGAAGCTAGGAGTCCTGAATAAGGTGAGACGATTTATCACGCCACATCAGAGATATCTGTTGTACAAGACGCAGATTCGTCCCTGCGTCGGAATACTGTTCTCACCTTTGGGATGATTACGCGAGGTAATTATTGGACGCGCTCGACTCTATGCAGAGACGTGCTATTCGCATTTATAGATTGTCCTGAGGTAACAGGAAGCCTTGAGCTGCTGGCGCAGCGTTGTACAATAGCTTCCTTGACTGCACTTTACCGTAGGTACCACAGCGTGAGTTCTGAAGAGCTCTTCCACCTAACCCTACCCTCTCCTTTTCGTTCCCGAACAACGCGTGACGGGCAGAAGTGCCACTCTCATACGACTACGAACATAACGATTTAAAAGATCGTTTCTCTGTCGAACGATAGTTGAGGGACGCTCAATAGGCATGTAGACTAAGAAAGTGACCCTCAATTCGCTAGATGTTGTATTGGCTTTCCATGAGGCAGACGGCGTCATTTTGGAGAGCTAAATATAATTTTAAAAAAAATACAAAAAAATATTGTATAATAGCTGTCACATTTCATCTCAGAAAAACAACTTATTACTACTGGAAAGCATATTTGAAATGAAATTATTTCGTTTTTCGTTAGACAATTTATAACTTTAGCATGGTTGAATCTACTTTGTTACGAATAGCAGAAATTTTTCTAGAATGGAAATTTAGCAAAATAATTAATTTTCTCTTACAATTTTAATTAGAGTCGGCGTAGTTCGGCGATACAGTTAGCATTATGTAATGTGTGTCAAAGCTTCGCTCTGGTTTTTCCAAAGCGTGAAACACAGTAAATGGGTACATGTCGCCTATTATGCTGAAAAAGTAGACAGAGGCATAATATACGCCCACTGCCTATGAAAGCTTCAACCTGGCTAAACGACTACCATGTTACTGAATACTGCACGCGCGTAACGTGCCTTGGGTAGCATAGAAATTCTAGAATCAGTCACTCATTTCAGGACTGAACTTAGCATATCTTGTTTAACACAGTGATTGTTTTACTGATTGTTTAGGGCTTCCAGGGCTTCTAAAAAGCTACTAAGGCACTAGTTTTAGTATCAGAAACTAGCACCTTACTACCTAGCTATTTACAAGCCAAATGTAGAAAACGAAGCATAATAGCCAATGTAGTATATGAGATCATCTAGGTTAACACCTAGATGGAACTGTAGAATAATACTACATTTAATTTAATAAGGAAAATCTCAGGGAAATTATAAGGATGTTAATTTCCAAGACAGTAAAACACTCAACTCATCTACTATTATCCTAAGCTATTATGTGGCTGACAAAATGTAGGTGGAAAGTGTGCCTCTGCTTACTTGTATAATATTATGTTAACAGTAAGTCATATTGTTTGAATGACTGGATTGTGTGACTGTGTGTGTGGATTGTGTGAAGCCATGATGTAAAAATATTCTGATAAAAAGAAAATTAAATAATTAATAATAAAAAGTAAATACATACCCCTCTAAACTTTTGCAAGGTCTGACATTAGCATACAGGTCAAACTCCTTCCGCAGAGCTAAGTTAAGTGAACGGTATCCTTTACCGACAGGGGTCATTAATGGTCCCTTAAGACCAATTTTGTTTGCATTTACAGAGTCAATGGCTTTCTGGGGGATGCCGAATTTACCATCTGGACCCTAAAAGCAAATCTCTTCTGTAATAATATGTTATAGGAAATTATATAAATGTAATGTATGTAAATGCCATCTGTCCTCTCTGTCTACCCTGTCAGGGATATAGCGTGAAGTTATTTCTAGTTAGGTAATGATGTAGATGTAATATGGATGGAATTCTACCAGTGCTTAAAAGGAACACCCACCCAGTATTTCCTTACTGAGAGGTACAAAATTGAGTGGACATTTAATATCTGGCACTGCATTTTATAGGTACAGTTCAGTGAGACTTTCTAACACAGGTGTTATTCATATAATAGAAGATCTTTACAACAAAAATAGTTTTGTGTCCCAATTTTGTAAAAGCAAACAGATATTTTTAATTAAAAAAAAAATTGCAATATTCTTATATCCATTTTTTCTATTACTCGTTTCCATGTTGTATATTTTGTTATTTAGGAAACATTGATGGCATACATCTCAAAAAAAAAACTAATAATTCACCATACTTAGCCAGAAACAAGTTTTTTTTATTAATAGCAACTGTATTACCCCTTTGCCTTAATTTATATACCAAGCACATTTTTTATTTCAGGAAACATTGATGACTACATCTCAAAAAAATTTAACTAATTATTCACTGTACTTAGCCAGAAACACAGATGCTTTTTTTGATTAATAGCAACTGTATTACCCCTTTGCCTTAATTTATATACCAAGCACATAAGCAAAGCCTAAACAACACCATTATATTTTAACAAAAAATATTTTAAATGAAATGTTTATATGACTACTTTTCTTTTTCCCAAAAGCATCTTATATTCCCATAAAAAACATTTTTCCATCTTTCAGATACTTCTATGAGATTAGGCATAAATTTAGTTACTTGTTTTCACATGTGTTGCAGTACGAATATGATTACTCAGAGTATTAGTTATTATTACAACGTCAGTATCAGAAGTATAAGCTTTTGGTCTTTGGGCTGTGATCTCTGCCCAGCAGATGATGGGTAAATTGGGTTCAGTGGATTAAAAAAAAATTAAGATAATGTGAATTAGGAAATCATAATGATTTTGAAAAATTGATTGAAAAATATACAAGTTATTCTATTAAACAATTCAGTACTTACCCTAACAGCTGTGACGTCCACTTCATCCCATTCTATTGGCACTTTGGCAGCCGCAAATATCTTCTGTACGGCAATGGTGATCTCGGGTCCTATGCCATGGCCCGGGATCAGGGTT
Source organism: Thumatha senex (assembly GCA_948477245.1). Lineage (NCBI taxonomy): Eukaryota > Metazoa > Arthropoda > Insecta > Lepidoptera > Erebidae > Thumatha > Thumatha senex. The sequence goes on along the minus strand of OX419741.1, from coordinate 23,182,597 downwards.
ACCTTCCGTGACCCCGAGCTGTACTGCGCCGAGCCAACCCGACTGGCAGAAACCTAACGAAACCAGGAGAAACCACTCAAATAACCTCAAATAAATTACCGACAAAATTATGAATAAAAAATATTGAACCTCATTTCCCTTTCCTTGTTTCCCATCAGAACAATCACACGCGCCCGGCTCGAACCATCTTAGTAATTGTCCTAACACTTTACTATCACGAAAAGGATCTAAAAACACTTTTATGTAATTCTTCGACATAACTATTACGAGTCTATTTTTGGATGAAACAACTTATTCCGTAGTATGTGACTAAAGCCCTATTTACACTGCATGCATAAAGGATTAACGTGTAGCATTATGTAACACTACTGTACACTTACAATTTTTCTTAAAATTCTTGCTGCCATTTCTCGGATTTTTTAGTAATTCGACCAAAGAGAATGATTTTGACGGGTGATGTCTGCGGTGCGGGGTGAAGGCGAAGAGCGAAGAACAAATTGCAAGCGCGGTAACTACGCATGACCGGAAATAGATATCAAGGACAATCAAAAATGTATGGAGTAGAAGCGCTGCATTATTTATTTTTATAAATAAAATACAAAGATAGTTTTTGTCACCTATGTATTAAGATATAAAATTATTAACGTTTAAAATCTGAACTTATACCTGAGTTAGACCCTTATACCGTACGGCGTACCCCTACTATAATAATATGAACACAATGATTTGACCTTATAGGCGTGTGTTTTGCCATACGCAACAGCAAATCATATTTTTTACCATGTCGCGATAATAAATCCACATAAAAAACAAACCCCACTAAAATGCTTAGAAAATGTCACCTATCCCATCCCATCACATGGGCAAAACCGGGCAAAACACAGTTCAATTGCCTATGAGGATTATAAAAAAAGTGAAACCCAGATGTCATTGTCATCATTTTTGTCAGTTGTGTCACTCACTTTATCAGGTGTTTTGTTTATTGATGGTTTCATTGGTTTCTCCTGTTTGTACAAATAGAATAAACCAGTTTATTGATGATAAACCTCAGATTTGTGTTGTAACATTTGGAAAATGTGATTGTGATAAGATACTTATGAAGCTTTATAACCACGCAAGCAGCTTTAAATTTTAGAATTTATACCAGCACCAGCTCAGACACAAAAGCAATGGAGAATCCTCCGTTGTCCTTAAAACTGTCGTCTTTAAGTTTGATTTCTCAGCATAAGCTGCAAAATATTTTATCGTTATGCGGCGATAAAAAGGATCTAATTATTGACTCTACTCTTATCAAACCATTGGAGAGAGTTTGTGGAGTGAACTGGCTAAGGTAAGTTACAGTAAACTATTCAGTTGCCAATTAACATTTTATTCATCTTCATAATCAAAATTGTTCATCTCAGCGTCGATCCGTCGATTAACATTAATTGAAATGGTTGTTTGGACCATTAGAAATAAAACTTTAGTTAAGTTACAGACATCCTAACAGACTAAACTGATGTCCTAACAGACTAAACTGGCGTCCTAACAGACTAAACTGACATCCTAACAGAATAAACTGATGTCCTACAGAGATGGAGTGAAAATTAAAGATGATTGAAAGTAAAGACAGAGATGCCACATCGGGAAGTAAAGCTCACTACGATGCTCCGGATCCTGATGTCTTTAAAGTCATTCATACAATACTATTAATTAAACTAATCATCATCTCCATAACAACCACTGTAGTAACATTATACTTGAAAATGTATAACAGTTTTGAACTTTTTCCAGACAACATGGCATAGACAAAATCTACAAAATGGATCCTCAACTAGGCAGCACAGCCAACACAAACAGGGTGTACTTCATACCAGCCTGCATTCACAAGTACAAGTGTGTACTGGACCAGATTTCCTCCCTGATCAGCTTAAATACTTCATGGGCTGAACTGAACTGCTTCCATATTATAATAGTCCCTAAAGCTTTAACAATATTTGATTCCATATTGGAAAGCAAAGGATTGTATAACATAGTCAAGTTACATACTTTCACCTGGGACTTCATGACATTAGATAACCAGTTACTTAGTTTAGAAATGCCATTTTTATTTAAGCAGCTATATATTGAACAAAATCATTCTCTGCTATCCAGTATATCCATGTCTTTATGGAGTTTGTTTCATGTAACTGGCAAACCAAAAGCTATATTTTCAGTTGGAAAGCTTTCTGCAAGTGTTCTAGATATGTTAGAAATCTATAATGAGAGTTATGCAAGAGGATTTGTAGATAATGAAAGTTCAAAAGAAATTAGTACCCTTATTATTATAGATAGAAATCAAGATTATGCATCGAGTTTATTGACACCTGCTACATACAGTGGGTTACTTAGTGAACTATTTAGCATCAACTGTGGAACTCTAGATTTAAATGTGAAGGAAACTAAGTTAAAAAAGGGTAAGCTAGATTTTGGCTTTGATGAAGCTGGTGGAACTTCCAAAAATGCAGTTATAGTGTTAGATAGTTCAATAGACACACTCTATGGAGAGATAAAACACAGACATTTCTCTGAAGTTTTAAGTGTTTTAAGCTCCAAAGCTAAATTATTGAAGAATGAAGATATTAAGGCATTAGGAATACAAGAAATAAAACATTTTGTTGCAACTAAACTGCAACAAATCACTTTGTTCAAGCAAAATCTAGTCAATCATGTATTAGCTTGTGAAACGATTATATCAGAAATGAGTAACAAGTATGAAAATTTAAAGTTAACTGAATCAGAAATGCTGAATAATAGAAATAAGAAATCAAATTTTCAGTTTATCGATGAGAATTTTGGTACCGATATTCACATTCACAATAGTTTAAGACTAATGTGTTTGTTGAGTTTAACACAATCTCTCACTTATGATGAATATAACACTTTAGTAATGAAATATTTACTTGCATTTGGTTATAAATATTTGTATGTGTTTAATAACCTAATTAATGCAGGCTTACTTGTGCAGCCTTCAAGCCCAAAGTTATCTCTAAACATTTCAAATCTGGGCAACCTCAGTGACAGACTACCAAAATGGCAAAATGAGTTTCAAAGTAATGCAAATAAATTAAAGCAACTGCCGTCTCAACCCGATAAGGTTGGTAAAGCATCACCGAGTTATGTTTTCAATGGAGGCTATATTCCTCTTATTGCAGTAATTTGTCAAACATTGCTGACCTCAGAAACATTAGCTGATGTCTTATCAAAATTGTCAGCAGTGTCTGATTTGAGGGTAGGCGGGAAAATACTCTCAAAACTCAAAGATGGAATGGAGACATTGAATGAAAAGTTATCTAATCTGAAACTGCAAAATGACTTGGAGTTTGGCTGCAAAGATGTGAAAAGTATAGCTAAGTTGCTAAAGAATGATCCAAATATTGGTGGATGTTTTCCTTTAAAGCCTAAATCGATATTAGTGTATGTGATTGGTGGGGTGAATTATGCTGAGATAGCTGCTTGTGATGTGGTACAAACTATGACAGGTAGTAAAATATACATAGCGAGCGACTGTGTGCATAGTGGGGCGGAAATGATGGCAGCTGCTACTTAATTATGAATAGTATCATAATATAATATATGCAGAGTTAATGAAAAGTTTATATGTATTTATAATCTTTTAAAGTAAATGTTATAACTCTTAGAAAAAATACAATGGGATTTGAAATCATGGCATTTGCCTCACTTTTTTTGGAACAGTTTTGTAGTCCATGGATTCAAGTCCAATATATTTACTATAAATTTATATGAAAACGTTAGCATATGTACTAACATCTCTGAAAATTTTTATCTATAATGTAATTTCATATTATGAAACCGTTAAGTATTTATTTATTTTACATAAGTACCTATTTGTGAATAGTTAAGAAATCTGAAATAAAATGGTGGTAAATATGAAAAGTACCTCAACTGTGGTCATTATTTCCCTTGGTGTAGACAGTCTATTTCTAAAATAAAATTTTGGCTGGTTTCAAATTTCCTTTCACTTTATAGTCATGCATGGCCATATCCCATGTTGTTTGGGGTTTGGTTTTTCTGACGCCATGGTTCTGGTTAAACTTGCTATTTTCTCATTGTTTGCGTAAACCACGACGCAGGCGTCTCTCAGGCTTAGCCTTGCCAAAAAGAAAATTCAAACCAAACTGCTCCTAGCAGCGGACGCCATGCTCCAAACCTGAGAAGAACTTGTTAGGAAAATATGTTTTTAGATTTGGACAACTTAAATTATGTATGAAATAATAGGACTTATGTTTTAAAAATACGATTTATTTATTATGTAAGAACACTTATAATACCTGCTTACGAGTATATCACAGTAAATTGTTTGACCATTTTCACAAGCAAAATTTGGTATGTAAAAATATATGTTTGAAAATGGTCCCGATAGAAAACAATGCATTCAAATTGTTTTTTTTAAACTTATACATTTGCAAACTAGTCTTTAGGGCAGTATTCCAGAACGTTTATCAATACTCAAGAAACACTTGAGAGAAGTATTTATAAGGCAAAGACTAGCCTCAAGCGTTGATTGAGTATTGAGAAACGTTCTGGAATACGGCCCTTAGTCTTGCATATATGGTTTTCTGGTTAAAATGTTTTATGTATTTAAAAAAAAATTACCGCTTTAAAATTATATGAGCTTTTCGTTTTGATACCATGGATACACTGTCAGTGCCGGTGTTTCCATGGACCCCCAGGATATCTTTCCGAGGAGCCGTGGTTTTCCGAGGAGACTAAGAATTTTTAAACTTGACGTCGTATTTCATGTACTTTCGCATAATCTACACCATTTAAAAATAAGCGTAATTAAATATATCGCTAATATCCAAGTCAGATTTTACTGTATTTTATTAATATTAGAGTTAATAGTCTAATAGCAGTGTTTCGGCTTAAGAGTATTTACGCAAATTAACTTAAAAAAAAACGATATATTTATTACGTAAGTTTAAGTAATATTGAATATCGGATACGGTAGAAGTGACAGCTAGAAAGTACGATGTTCCAATGTCATTTGCTAGGGGCTGCGGTTGAATATAATGTGACGACAGGAAATATTAATACTGATCTCGTAACATTAGGTCTCAAGTGTATGCAAGACAAGCAGTATATTAAAATAAAATTTCAATATTATATGCATTGTTATACAAAAATACCGAAGATACACAATCAGCGTCAAACTAAAAATGTCGAATTTATTATTTATTACCATATTTTCATCAAATAAAGATATTCATTCATTCATCCATTCATTCATCAATTCAATGTACATTACATAAAAATATTATATGGTAAGAATGAATTTGGAATTAATAACAATATTAACTGGTGTTAAATTTATGAGTTAACGACATCACTGAATGTACCACAGAGGGGGAGTGATGTTCTTTTATCGATATCGATATTACATTAACATTTTGTTTTCATGTTACCCATCACTAGTGGACACTGCAAAGATTAAATTGCTAATTACACCACAGAGGAGTTTAAAATGAATTTTGTTTGTAAGTTATGTAAGAGACTGTGTATTTTGGGTATTTTTTTGTATATCAATGAAAATAGTTTACACATTCGCACATGAGTCAACTTAATTTGAGATTTTTTTAATGGATGCTATTATCTATAGTTGCCATATTAAAACTTATTACTAATACTTAATCTATAATTAATAAGTCAATAGAATTGTTCACAACTATCCAAGAACCGAGCAACAGAATACTTTTTGTAACAGACAAAAATGGGACAGGTCAAAAGTTCACGGATACCCAGACGTAACTACCCCGTCAGGGATATAGCATGGAAATATATAGTATTTTACCAAATCAATTGTATATTCCTATATGTTTAAAAATTAGAGATTGCTGTCTGCGATAAGGCCGCCCATTGTACTCAACTTTAAGGCCCGTATTCCAGAACGTTTCTCAATAACCGATCGACGCTTGAGACTAGATTTTGCCTTATAAAATCTACTCTCAAGTGTTTCTTGAGTGTTGATAAACATTCTGGAATACGGACCTAAGTCTCCAAGTACATATTTTATTTCTCTGTTTTGGAGTAAGTACAATAAATATGAAAGAGATATGGAATCTCAACCTTTTTATTTATCTGAAAATCTTCACGGCTTCCAATTCCCACCAGAATCAAGTGGGGGATATACAGCAGAAACAAATCGACTGAAAAGTAACGCTATACGTTCACGATGCTTTGTGAGTAGGGAGTCAGTAAACCCTAAAATGATAGCTTTAGGATCCTGACCAAATGTGGGTTCCCTAGGCCAGCTGTGATTTTGGCCTTTGGCCAGGTATGAGTTGCTTCCTACCAGTCGTGTGGTTCCTCCTGACTTGCAACAGTTTATATACTCGCACTCTCAATAAATTGGACAACATCAGCCAATAAGTATCATATTACACAGACTTATAACATTCCTGTGTCGTCATCATAAAATAAGAATTAATCCTAATACATTTGATAATTTCAATTTCCATTCGATATTAATTTCTCACCGAAATTAAAATTTGTTCTCAGACTACCTTTGTCTTGTATTCAGTAGAAAGAGATGGAACATTAAAATCACAAGCAATTTTACATACTACATTGGCAATAACAGAGCTTATGGATATAATAATATTAAAGCTCATTACAATTTCTTACAATAGTAGCATCTGTTACTCTTCTGAAATTGTCATTTTATCGTCCTATTATAATTATATAAGTATATTTAGTTAGATTACCCACGAAAATATCAATGTAGGTAATTGACAAGCATGCTATTGATGTATAAGGCAGAAAAACGGTAAAGGAGGTATATTTTCGGAATAAAAATATTCGTCAGCCGAAATCAAAGAGACATATTACTATCTAGTACCCTTCAACATATTTTTTTTTATACCACTTAGGTAGCAGAGAAGCTTACGGCCCACCTGAATTTATTTAATCCTGAAATTAAGAGACTTTCAAGTGTGCTTCACCCGAATAAGGAATATTAAAGTATTATTTAACCAAAAGGAAGGACATTGCAAAAATCTCTCAATTGAAGTGAAGGATATTTTCTTGCGAAATTAAGGGACATTTTCAAGAATGCTTTAACAGAAATGAAGGAACATTTTAAGTATCTTTTAACCGAAATGAAGAGATATTTCAAATATTTTTCAGCCGAAATGAAGAGAGTTTCTATTGATAAAAAACATATGTATACCTCCATATTTTAATTTCTTTACCCAACCATTGGGTCTGTATTGATAATTCAATACATTACCAGTGACCCACATCTTTGACAGCTAATTAAAATATTTTTCGCCAAGATAAAATTGTGAACTGCGGGGCTAAATGAAATGTCAATTTCTGAAGGTACGAGAGCTCATTATGCTATAAGTACGTGTGTTATTTGCGCCAGTACTGAGCGAATTTGTGAAATTGTTCTACCAAGACCGCCATTACGGCTGTGACCGACATATCCAGCAAGTTCTGCAGGTAGTGCACTGCTTCTTCGTCGCCCAGATCCAGTCTAAAACAACAAACCATTTTATAATTTAGAATTAGTAAGCGACATGAAATATAATTATTGGTTTTACACCATGAAAAGACAAAATTAAACAGTAATCAGAATTCAGAAAGTGTGGGTAGAAGAATATTATCTTAACCTAATTAACATAGAGAAGGCGCGGATAGACCAATATTTTCTATAGAGAAAAAAGCTGTTATAAATTATGGTTAAAAATATTTTTCTAAAAACAAGCTTTTATTTAAATGCGCTAATAAGAATAATTCTCAACAAATCCTTTACTTTGATACCCATTTTATAGGAAGGCATAAAAACTGAGTCTAATAAATTAATCTTTTAATATTGTTTAGTAGTTCGCCATATTAGATTTTGGGTGACGTCGTTTTAATTTTAGCAAGTCCTGTCATTTGATGCCCATGTTGTAGCAATTCATTAAAAATAACCAATCCGCCATCTTGGATGTTCCACTGTGTTGGATTTAGAATAACGTCACACAAACATAGGATGTGTTACCGTAAAGAGAGACATAGGATGTGTTACCTGAGCTTGTCCTGAACCTTCTTAACGGCCTTGTCGGGCTCCAGCGCAATATCAGGCACTGACGCGTCCACCATCAGCGAGAACAAGTTCAGCATCAGGTTGGCGTGTCTGCAAGGGATACCAGGAATTAATATTTATAAGCCGCAGTCTGGTTGGCCGCCAGACTCAGTAGGCATGTAATTTTATGGTGCGACATTGTGGGTGGCCTCGAAAACACAAGGAAGTGACAATAATCAGAAGTTTTTACACTAATAAAATACTGCTTCAAGTCGGAGTTATTGAACAGACGCTTCCGCTCGGCACGAGCTCTAACTATAGACTGTTCAGTGTTCACCCGCTCCAACAGCCGCATCCAACCACGACTGGTTGTGACGTCACGCTTGAGTTTGGAAATTCATTTCTACCCTTCGACGTATAGAAATAACATCACACCACAATATATATATATATATATATATATATAATACAACACAATATATATCCACAATATAGGATATATATATCTAACAGACAAAATGAAAGTGTCCATTGGTAATTCCAAATTAAAAGTTTTTTCATTAAATGCATTTGAAAGTTTTATGGTACGGTACTTAAATAAAACAAATATTACAATTATTATTTGTTTTTTAAACTGAGGGACTGTTTGTCAATGAAACCATTTTTTTGTCTGTCTGTTTGTTCCGGTTAATCTCTTAAACGGCTGAACCGATTTTAACTGGACTTTCAGCTGATGTTATAAAAAGTAAGACTAAAATTCATCCCAGTTTCCCCACGAGAAGGCTAGTATGTAATGGTCGGAGACCTTCTAAGATGCAGGAAGGCAGTGTAGCACTGCTTGCGGAAGGCATGGTAGTGGTCGGCATGTACGCCGCCCATGGCCTCCACCATCTCCTTGCTGAGCTTCATGGGCGGCGGCAGCGGCTTGGGGTCGCGGCCCAGGATGTACCCGAAGTCGATGTGGAACAGCGCGCCCGACTTCGTCAGCAGCAGGTTGTCCAGGTGGCGGTCTCCAACGCCTGCAACACGATATATCAAACCGGATTAGTAACAAGTCGTCAGAAATTAAAACTCATCGTGTTCGCGACTCGTCATTTCGCGTCTCGTCATTTTCCAAACTCGAAGCATTACTTTTCTCTCATTTCACAACTTTCCTTATTGTTACGATTTTTATCATAATGTCCTTAGCTTTTCTGTTGTAACAATGTGTCTCTAATTTATCTGTCCCAATATATGATTTCTTGTCATAATTTGTACAAAATTGAAATTATTTTCGGCTTTTTAGGTATCCGAACATTACCACTATGATTGCCATCCTTCAAGTTTGGAGCAGCATTCGTAGTTCTATGTCTTTGTCGGTTTAGAGTTTTAGACTGTAAACGTGAAGAGATAAAAGAAAACACACTCACACGCACACACTCAAGCTTTCACATTTAATATGCCAGTGGGACTGTATGATAGTGTATAGGGGCGTAGAGAGTGTATCCAATAAAAAGAAAACTTGTGAAATGAGACAAAAGTAATGCTTCAGCATATTATGACGAGTTGAGAAAATGACCGCATAAGAACATGACGAGATGCGACAATGACGAGTTTGCGTTTATGACGCTTCTACAAATTTCAAGCTGTATCCCTGACGGGGTGGGGTAGTCAGAAAGGACAGATCGACAGGCTTGGTAATCCATGTATACTACTTTCGCTTCCTGCAGAATAATAAAATAGACCCATGTAACTCACCAAGTAAATACGTAATAACACAGTAGCCAGCGCAGCTCCTGATGTACGTGTCCATGGTCTCGGGTTTGATCCCGTAAGGTGCACTCTCGCAGGGGTTGTGCTTCCTAAAGAAGTTCTGTATGCTGCCCTCTGTGGCCAGCGCGTCAGCCACTGTCACTGACTCTATGAACTGCCGAATCAGAAATATATTAAACATATTAGGTTATTTAAGCTTGAACTACAGGATTAAAAAAACGCCAAAACTCTTAAACAAACATTTGCGGATCACATGAATATTTGTATTTCAACAGCAGGTAGCCATAACCTGCGTCTGTCTATTTCAACACGGCAATGTGTTCACCACCTATTACGTGGGACAGGAATCCACACTGTGAAAAGTGGGCATATAATATGCCTCTGCCACCCTTTCGGGGATAAGGCGATATGGATATTTTATTTGTGATAAGTCGGAATTTGGAACCTGGAACCTCAGCAACAGCGTTTGTACTATTCGCACTGTACTAAACTACCACTGTGCGGTCTCATAATACTGCACATGTTTAGCAGACGTAGCGAAACGCCCCGAGCCTGCGTCACTTTTACATTAATATTATAACGAATACATCATTTAACGTAGTAGTGCAATAACTGCAACGCGGTAAACAACATTAGAGAATGAAACACAAGCTCGCCTTTATTTAGTGACATTACTTTTGTTCTTAATTAAAGTGTGGGTGTAAACCCCCGTGTTACCTCTTTAAAAGTTCTAAATTAAAGTCCGCACAGCATATGTCTATCTAACTCACTAAATCATTTTATTGTAATAAGATTTGTTATTAAAATGTAAGTGTAAAGTATGGCGATGTACGCATGCGCGACGTTTCCACTAGCCAATAGCAGGTGAGCTCTGCGAGGTTCTCGTGTCTCACTCAACTCAAACAACCGGGTAGTCGATTCGGCTCTGTACGGAAGCGTTCTGGGAACTACTTATGTTTGCGATGTCTTGTAGTTTGGTAACTATACTAATGTATAAAGTTAACTATACTAATATGTGTTGGATAGCACAATTATCGTGAAAGTCTGATATAGCCTATAGCTATATCATCACGCTACTACCCTGGAGAGCGGAGCATTAATCAACAAATCGGGCAAATATTCATACATTATTGTTAAGCTAGAGTACAAGGGTGCCCCAGACGACGCGACGTGTGAACGTGCAACGCACCTGCAGGAAGCCGTGCTTGGAGCTGGTGGCGAGCACCTTGTAGGGCGTGAGCTTGAGGTCCAGCCCCTCGCGCCGCAGCAGCTTGTCCATGAGCGTGATCATCTGCAGGATCAGCTGGTCCTGGCGCAGGTCGTCGCCGTGCTTGAACATCGCCTCGTACTCCATGCCTGCCCGCACACATTCTATTGTAGTGGTAGTGGCGCCTACATGCTATACGCTTAACTATCTTCACGGATTTTTGGCGGATACAACAAAGGATGCGGTCGCCATTCCGTTAATAACTTAATACTTGCTCAAAATGTGGCGTTTTGCAGGGACGTATAGCGTTCGGGATGTGGGCTATTACATACTCAAGCTTTTTCTTTACCTCGCCCGAACTCGTGCGTTTTCTTTCCCAACTGTCAAAATAATGTCTATTAAAAAGAAAAAACCAACCACGAAGTTTTTACAAAAAAAAATTCATAGAAGTTTTTATGATTCATGCAAATATTTCTAAAAACCAGCTACTAATTTGTTTCAATATCAGATTTAATGATTTGATTCAATGAGTTAGGTTAGGTTTCATTTCATTTCATCTCATTAAATTACATTTTGTTTTGTTCTCTACCCAGAATGGGTGAAGAAAACAAAAAAAAATCTCTGCTTATATTCTTTTACGGTTGGCGCCATTTTAATTTTTTGCAACTGTATTAAAAATAGTTGTTCAATACACATGCGGAACCGTCATTGCAACTTGTTCCGACCGTCAACCTTCACGTTTGATGCGCCTCGGCTCGGGTAGACAGCCGGAACAAGTTAAAAGTCAATATAATAAAAACACAACAAACTCAACTAACTAAAATTACAATTTACATACATACATTTCTTATAAAATTTACATTTACATTAAAATTGGTACAGTTTTTTATACTAACTGGGGAAGTTTTAGATTGCATATTTACTGTTTGATAAAAACTATTATTAATTTTATATGATTATTCATGTATATTTGTCAAAGGTTAATATACAATGGCGTTTGCTTGTTGATGGAATTGGATCTGATGAATTATCATTAATTTATCAAGAAACTACGCAGATTTTTTTTGTTTACTCCACCCATTCCGGGTAGGCAAAGGGAACTATGCCCATACACCCAAGTCTTCAGTAGAATTTATTGATATGAAATGAAAATTAATTTTAAGGAAATGAAATGTAACCTTACCTAATTCATTGAATCAAATCATTAAATCTGATATTGAAACAAATTAGTAGCTTCGTTTTAGAAATATTTGCATGAATCATAAAACTTCTATGAGTTTTTTTAGTAAAAACTTCGTGGTTGGTTTTTACTTTTTATCAGACATCATTTTGACTGTTGGGAAAGAAAACGCAGGTGTTCGGAAAGGTAAAGAAAAAGCTGAGCATCTGTATAAAATAAAATAATAAACTAAAAAATACTAAAAATATACTAAAAACTAGTGTTGTGTTGTAATGTTGTGTTTATTTCCAAGTGTTTATGTGTAAAAATGATGGTTTCATTAAGGTTTCGACAACGTGCACAGGTGTTGTGACATTGGATACTTTACCTTGATTTTTTCTTTATATACTAGAATGACATATCTGATGTGTATGTCATTATTTCTTTTTAATGTTGCAAGTTTGCAACCGTAGTGCCTTACTTAGTCGATTCAGTTCATTAATCGAATCACTCGACTAGTAGGAAAGGATTTTAAATACTTTTCTATTAATATTAATACTACAATAATGTTGTAAATATTTCTTAACTATTATTTTTGATCTGTGAAACTCTGTAGGCCATGCTGCCCGAATATGGTGTGGACGGGGATGGCTAGTGCCAACTTTGCTTTTCGGTAGCAAAACCTGGGTATTTTTCAGACACAATTTTCGAAGTGATCGAAAATGAGTCGGAATTTTCGAAGTGATTGAAAATGAGTCGGCCAAGGGGCCGACCGAATACGTAACGAAGTGATGCGCAATTTGGTAGGTTTTAATGAAAGTGTCAGCGTTAAGCTGGAAAAGGGCGTGCTCCGTTGGTTTGGACACGTCCAACGAATGAGTGAGGAACGATTGACGAAGATATATTGTGTGAAAGTAGAGGGTAGAAGGAGTCAGGGTAGGCCGAGACTTACATATGAAGACCACGTGAGCAGATTGCTTATAAACGGAAAAGTCAAAAGTACTCGGATACCCAGACGTGCATGCATGAAGCGATTGATGAATCTGCAATAAGCGAAAGAAGTATGCATGGATCGCTGAACTCCTCTCTGACTACCCCGTCAGGGATATAGCGTAAACATAGTTATTATTTATGCTCTTGGACGACGACAGCACTGCGGGAGCAAGCACATCATGCTCGCGAAAGAGGCGGCGTATAGGGAGCGGGTAGTAACTCTCCAAACCGATCTGCAGTATGTCGTCGTAAACTAATTCGATACGTTATTAGGTGACAAACGAAACAAGCTCCATTGTGCTCAAAAAATTTATGTAGTTTTGGGAATTGATGTTTCCACTTAAAATAGGCCAAGTCAAGAGTACCCTTAACCGGCGAACGTGTATGAAAACACTTATGAAAGTAGAAGAAGCGAAAGTGGTATGTCAGGATCGTAGCAAGTGGAAAACCATAGTCTCTGCCTACCCCGATGGGAAACAGGCGTGATAATATGTATGTATGTATGTCTTTTAAAGACAAGTTTGACGACTTCACATTTTCTGCTATTCAATGCAAAGCAGCAGTTTTTAAAACATCGTTAATAAACTTCTAGTCAAGAGTGAAATCCGATTTGTTGCTGATCCAGAGCGTACCTTTTTTCTCGTGCGTCATAAACAAGCAACTTGAGATGAACGAAGTCGCGTATCTAAACACATATATACGCAAAATCCGAATAAAACATCATGACTTAAATTAATTAAATTCTAAAATTTCTCATTCAATACTCCATGAATTTGCATAGACACAGTTTCAAACTAATCAACTAACCACCTATTATTTCTGGCCACGACACCATATTTTTATTGCGATAAAGCGGCAACACTTCAAATGTCATACTAGTCTATAAAGGAAAAATTCAGAGTATAAGTAGATTGCGACATTTTCTGTTACCTTCCAAAATCCACATATAGCTGCGGTAAAATTTACCATAATTTAACTGCAGTAGAACTTTGAAATAATCCCCGGACATTGTGGCGGAACCCCTTACACCCACTACAGATCCTGTTGTAATGAATAAGAAAATAAATATCCATCACGCCTTTTCCCCGAAGGGGTGGCAGAGGCATATTATATGCCCACTTTTCACCGTGTGGATTCCTGTCCCACGTAATAGGTGGTGAGCCTATTGCCGTGTTGAAATAGACAGACGCAGGTTGTGGCTACCTGCTGTTGAAATTTTTTAAGCCGCCTATAAGGCCTTCAACCAGGCTTAACGACTGCCATTTTACTGGCAACCGGGACCAACGGCTTAACGTGCCTTCCGAAGCACGGAAACGCTCGCAAATGTAAATGCCACAAAGTGGTCACCCATCCGACGACCAGCCATAGTGAAAGTTGCGTACCTCAGTGATCGTTTACCGAACACTGAGACCGCGGGGCCACGAGCGCTTCAATGTAATGTAATGTAATGAATAAGAATAAGCCGAATAAATAATAAGCTTTGTCGAGTTACGTAACATACTTTTGGTATAGGTTTATTATCTTTTGGTATAAAATGAACAGAGTTAAAAATGACTACACTACCTCTTTCATCGACTATTGCTTAAAAAACTTGTTGTAGTTTTAAAATAGACCATAAATATATTTTTACACGGTGTATAATGCTCTGCAGCGTGTCGTTAGTGACGTCACGGCACTAACTCCTATAGGTGTCTACCTATGTCCGGATGGGATCAATCAGAGCGGCTTAAAGCCCGGCCCATTTGGACAGGCGATTTGTTGGGTGCCATTGCTGTATACTATGAATTTTTAAAGAAGTAGTGATTAAGTTTATAAAGTGATGTACGCTTCGTTCGAGCTAAGACTAATCTATAAAATGTATTTAAGAATTTGAGAGAGCTGTAGTGCAACTGTACATCATTAGTGTTATATTACAGAACGTTTCTCAAATTCTAGAAGCGTTTGAAGTTAGTCTTCGTTTTGGTAAAAAAAAAACCGGTACGGTAATGGGCTCACCACCTGTTACGTGAGACAAAAGTGGATACGATGAAATGTAGGTGTATAGTATAATATATATTATTCTTCAAAAAAAAACTATATTACACAATTCCACAATGACGAATGAACAATACTTACCCTCAGTAGTCAAAAACGTTAGTTTCGAAGGCATCAGCGCGGATTTGAAGAGGCTAGCCTTCTTGGCGACAATACCCTTTATCGTCACGCTCGGGTCCAGAGGGAACGGCAGCGGCTCAAAGTTGGTGAAGTTGAATTTGAACGCGTCGGGGTCTGCCAGCAACTGCTGGAGCCGTTCCGCCTTCTTGTTGCGATTGCCGCTCTCTCTCGTAACTGTCTTCACGAGTTTGACTAACTTGTCGATGAATACTTGCTGGCGGGCTAGGAACGCTCGGGTGCGTTGATGGTCTGCATTGCCTGCAAACAAATTATCATTATAATTTCTCAAACAGATAAGAGAAAATTTAAAATGATGTTTATTATGCCATAATATATCAATAAATATATAAAGCTGAAGCTAATCTAATATATAAAGCTGAAGATTTTGTTTGTATGGTCGGATTTGAAAAATTCTTTTTGTGTTGACTAGCCCATTTATCGAGAAAGGTATATATCATTTGGCTATATATCATCACGATGTCGACAAATCAGGCAATTTTTTAAACACTTTGATAGAATTTATAAGCGACGGGATTAAATAGGTGCCACGAGAGTTCGTAGTATGTCACGGGCGGAGCCGTGGGGGTCATCTAGTAATTGATAAATTGATGTACATTGTTCTCCATCCCTAAATGGCATCAAATCTTAAATTGGGTAAGTGAATATCCCTATGTAAACCTTCAATTACTAAACGAGGTATGCACATTTCTAAACCGGGTAAAGTGTAGTCGGTATGCTGTCAATTTCTAAACTGTGAATAGTGTAGTATGCCGTAAGTTGGGTAAAATGTAGCATGATCTCAATTTCTCGAGTGCGAGAAGGTGCGCATGACGGCGAGGTACATGTGGTAGTGTAGCGGTACCTGTGGCGAGGCGGCGCGAGAAGGTGCGCATGACGGCGAGGTACATGTGGTAGTGTAGCGGTACCTGTGGCGAGGCGGCGCGAGAAGGTGCGCATGACGGCGAGGTACATGTGGTAGTGTAGCGGTACCTGTGGCGAGGCGGCGCGAGAAGGTGCGCATGACGGCGAGGTACATGTGGTAGTGTAGCGGTACCTGTGGCGAGGCGGCGCGAGAAGGTGCGCATGACGGCGAGGTACATGTGGTAGTGTAGCGGTACCTGTGGCGAGGCGGCGCGAGAAGGTGCGCATGACGGCGAGGTACATGTGGTAGTGTAGCGGTACCTGTGGCGAGGCGGCGCGAGAAGGTGCGCATGACGGCGAGGTACATGTGGTAGTGTAGCGGTACCTGTGGCGAGGCGGCGCGAGAAGGTGCGCATGACGGCGAGGTACATGTGGTAGTGTAGCGGTACCTGTGGCGAGGCGGCGCGAGAAGGTGCGCATGACGGCGAGGTACATGTGGTAGTGTAGCGGTACCTGTGGCGAGGCGGCGCGAGAAGGTGCGCATGACGGCGAGGTACATGTGGTAGTGTAGCGGTACCTGTGGCGAGGCGGCGCGAGAAGGTGCGCATGACGGCGAGGTACATGTGGTAGTGTAGCGGTACCTGTGGCGAGGCGGCGCGAGAAGGTGCGCATGACGGCGAGGTACATGTGGTAGTGTAGCGGTACCTGTGGCGAGGCGGCGCGAGAAGGTGCGCATGACGGCGAGGTACATGTGGTAGTGTAGCGGTACCTGTGGCGAGGCGGCGCGAGAAGGTGCGCATGACGGCGAGGTACATGTGGTAGTGTAGCGGTACCTGTGGCGAGGCGGCGCGAGAAGGTGCGCATGACGGCGAGGTACATGTGGTAGTGTAGCGGTACCTGTGGCGAGGCGGCGCGAGAAGGTGCGCATGACGGCGAGGTACATGTGGTAGTGTAGCGGTACCTGTGGCGAGGCGGCGCGAGAAGGTGCGCATGACGGCGAGGTACATGTGGTAGTGTAGCGGTACCTGTGGCGAGGCGGCGCGAGAAGGTGCGCATGACGGCGAGGTACATGTGGTAGTGTAGCGGTACCTGTGGCGAGGCGGCGCGAGAAGGTGCGCATGACGGCGAGGTACATGTGGTAGTGTAGCGGTACCTGTGGCGAGGCGGCGCGAGAAGGTGCGCATGACGGCGAGGTACATGTGGTAGTGTAGCGGTACCTGTGGCGAGGCGGCGCGAGAAGGTGCGCATGACGGCGAGGTACATGTGGTAGTGTAGCGGTACCTGTGGCGAGGCGGCGCGAGAAGGTGCGCATGACGGCGAGGTACATGTGGTAGTGTAGCGGTACCTGTGGCGAGGCGGCGCGAGAAGGTGCGCATGACGGCGAGGTACATGTGGTAGTGTAGCGGTACCTGTGGCGAGGCGGCGCGAGAAGGTGCGCATGACGGCGAGGTACATGTGGTAGTGTAGCGGTACCTGTGGCGAGGCGGCGCGAGAAGGTGCGCATGACGGCGAGGTACATGTGGTAGTGTAGCGGTACCTGTGGCGAGGCGGCGCGAGAAGGTGCGCATGACGGCGAGGTACATGTGGTAGTGTAGCGGTACCTGTGGCGAGGCGGCGCGAGAAGGTGCGCATGACGGCGAGGTACATGTGGTAGTGTAGCGGTACCTGTGGCGAGGCGGCGCGAGAAGGTGCGCATGACGGCGAGGTACATGTGGTAGTGTAGCGGTACCTGTGGCGAGGCGGCGCGAGAAGGTGCGCATGACGGCGAGGTACATGTGGTAGTGTAGCGGTACCTGTGGCGAGGCGGCGCGAGAAGGTGCGCATGACGGCGAGGTACATGTGGTAGTGTAGCGGTACCTGTGGCGAGGCGGCGCGAGAAGGTGCGCATGACGGCGAGGTACATGTGGTAGTGTAGCGGTACCTGTGGCGAGGCGGCGCGAGAAGGTGCGCATGACGGCGAGGTACATGTGGTAGTGTAGCGGTACCTGTGGCGAGGCGGCGCGAGAAGGTGCGCATGACGGCGAGGTACATGTGGCGCGGCGCGGGGTCGCCTGCGCCGTCCTGGTCCTCGCACTCGATGAGCAGGTACCAGTACAGGTAGTTGGCCACCACGCTGTTGCTGCAGGCGCGCGACACCAGGAACGACGCCAGCGACAGCCGCTCCTCGGCAGCCGCCCTGTTACGTGACATACATATAGCACACTACTGTAGACTCCAGTGTGGACGTCAACCGGCACTTGTTCATTTCACAACCGATCGACTCTGGCATGGACCACCAGCCTGCACTTGTTCATTTCACAACCGATCGACTTCGGTATGGACGTCAAGTCGACACTTGTTCGTTTCACAACCGATCGACACTAGCATAGACGACAAGGTTGCACTTGTTCATTTCACAACCGATCGACTTCGGTATGGACGTCAAGTCGGCACTTGTTCCTTTCACAATCGATCGACTCCGGTATGGAAGTCAAGCCGGCACTTTTTCATTTCATAACCGATCAATTACGGTATGGACGTCATACTTATTCATTTCACAACTGATTGGCGTATGAACGTCAGTCCGGCACTTGTTCATTTTACAACCGATTGACTCCGGTACGGACGTCAAGCCCGCACTTGTTTCTTTCACAATCGATCGACTCCGGTATAGAAGCCAGTCGGCACTTATTCATTTTATAACCGATCGATTCGGCTATGAACGTCAAACATATTCATTTCACAACCGATCGGCTAATGTATGAAAGTCAATCCAGCATTTTTTTATTTCATAACCGTACGATTCCGGTATGGACGTCAAGCCGGAACTTGTTCATTTTACAATCGATCTACTTCGGTATGGAAGTAAAACTGTCACGCCTTCGTGAAATAACATGATGTCTGAAATATGTTATTCCAGCTACTTATAATTCATTGGACAAAAAAGCTAGCTGTAAGGAAGTCCCTAGATATAAATAATGGTGCACTTACGCGTTGTTATTCTCTCCAGGAGGGTTGTTATTGAGGGTACTAGTACTGTTGTCTTCTAGAGCAACGGCTGCTTCTTCTACCGGTACCGGAGCGCCACTCGAGCGCCGACTTGATACCGATGACGTCAGCTCACTCGCCGTTAGCACTGCTCAGAGTAAATAAAATACAGTGAGAACATAAAAGGTGTGTAAAGAAACTGTTTATACTGTTGATTGATGGCACTTGGTGGAACTTGCTACACATCTTAATCTATATATATAAAAATTAAACCCGTTTTACGTTGTCACGACGTAGCATGGAAACGGCTTCACCGATTTGAAAAATTCTTTTTGTATTGGATAGCCCATTGCATTTATCGAGAAAGGTTCTTAGCTATATATCATCACGCCACTACACAGGAGAGTGGAGCAGTAATCATAAATGTCAACAAATCGGGAAAACTTTTATACAAAGTAATAAGCGACGGGATTAAATGGGTGCCACGGGGTTGGAAGTATGTCGCGGGCGAAGCCGCGCGGGTCAGCTAGTAATATTATAAATACGAAAGTTTGTATGGATGTTTGTTACTATTTCCAGTAAAAACTGATAATAGTAACAAACATCCACTACTAAATGGATTTTAATGAAACTTTACAATAATATAGCTTATACATCAGAATAACACATACACACGCTACTTTTAATCCCGGAAACAAGTTCCTGTTGGAAACGCGAACGGAA
Organism: Thumatha senex; assembly: GCA_948477245.1. Taxonomy (NCBI): domain Eukaryota; kingdom Metazoa; phylum Arthropoda; class Insecta; order Lepidoptera; family Erebidae; genus Thumatha; species Thumatha senex. The sequence goes on along the minus strand of OX419741.1, from coordinate 23,162,731 downwards.
AACTTGTCTACGCGGCCGAAGCCGCGGGCGTTAACTAGTTTTGAATAAAACACTTGTACTTTTCCACAAAATTAACTTTATAACCTGACCGGTTTCGCCTTACGGTATTTTCAAAAGTGTGTAAAGAAACTTCAATCAGAATGAGAAATAGCGTTTGTGGCATTTAGAGTCTGTTTCACAATCTTCAAATAATTTTATCTGTTGAATAAAGTGCCAAGTAAATTATAGGTTGGATCATCTGTCAAATAAAGTGCCAAGTAAATTATAGGTTGGATCATCTGTCAAATAAAGTGTCAAGTAAATTATAGGTTGGATCATCTGTCAAATAAAGTGTCAAGTAAATTATAGGTTGGATCATCTGTCAAATAAAGTGTCAAGTAAATTATAGGTTGGATCATCTGTCAAATAAAGTGTCAAGTAAATTATAGGTTGGATCATAAAGTCAAATAAAGTGTCAAGTAAATTATAGGTTGGATCATCTGACAAATAAAGTGTCAAGTAAATTATAGGCTGGATCATCTGTCAAATAAGGAAGTTATGTTGATAGATATGTTACTTGACAGATAATTTTCAAATAGGAATATCGTTTTGGTGTTTTGTAAATTTAAAAAAATATTTTAAATGGATTAATTTAATGCATTAGAGGACGAATTAAATGACTTTTTTTATCGTTTAACGGAACCAAGCAGAAATCTGGTATTTCTGACTTTTTTCTGGTCTCCCGCCTTATACCCTCGTACTTTACATACATACATATTGTCACGCCTTTATCCTCGAAGGGGTAGTCAGAGGCATACTATACGCCCACATTTCACCGTATGCATTTTTGTCCCACGTAACATGTGGTGAGCTCATTGTCGTGTTGAAATGGATGAGCACAGGTTGTGGCGACCTGCTGTTGAAATTTTTCAAGCCGCCCATAAGGCCGTCAACTAGGCTTAACGACTACCATAACGACTACTGGCAACCGGGACCAACGGCCTCTCAAAGCACGAGAACGCTCGCAAATGTGAAACCACAAGTGGTCACCCATCCGAAGACCATTCATAGCGCGTTGCTTAACGAAGTGATCATTTACAGAACACTGTGTCCGCGGGGCCACGAGCGTTTCGATGCGCAATTTTTTAGAACTGCGATGTGTGGAGTGGAGTACACATCGTACTTCTGAAAACTTGCGGCACTCACAGCATCAAAAGACACTTCGATAGCTCTCCAGCATTCTTCTTTCTGGTTCCATACCGCATCACTCTTCTTAGTTTCGAGAATATGTTTATTTGCTTCCATCAGTTTGATTAGAATATCGACCTCCTCTCGCGTAAAGTTATTACTTCACCCACGGTTTTAAGACATTGCTGAGGATTGCTGATAGAAGCGCTCGTGGCCCCGCGGTCTCAGTGTTCGGTAAACGATCACTGAGGTACGCAACTTTCACTATGGCTGGTCGTCGGATGGGTGACCACTTTGTGGCATTTACATTTGCGAGCGTTTCCGTGCCAGTAAAATGGCAGTCGTTAAGCCTGGTTGAAGGCCTTATAGGCGGCTTAAAAAATTTCAACAGCAGGTAGCCATAACCTGCGTCTGTCTATTTCAACACGGCAATGGGCTCACCACCTATTACGTGGGACAGGAATCCACACGGTGAAAAGTGGGCATATAATATGCCTCTGCCACCCCTTCGGGGATAAGGCGTGATAGATATTTATATTTATTTATTTATTTAAAAAAAAAAAAAAAACAAATATCTACAAACTACAACAAGTCGTATTTCTTTCTATGACATTCGCCTCATGATTCGGTTCAAGTAAAATGAATCGATTTCTAAAAAAAAACATTTGTTTCATTATAATTCGTTACAAAATATACAAATAAATTATATCAATAGTTAACACAAAATAATGCCTCGAAAGTGCATTTTATAAATCATTTTGAGAGTGATTTACAAGTGATTTAATTAGAAAGATATTTTATGTTATCACATGTTCCGTAAATCGATACGTCAAATTGCGATGTTGCCGTTTCTACCTTACAAGTAACTAACCGACACAAAGTTATTGGCCGGACGATTATGAAACGCTAACAGTTTTAGCAAGAAGTTTTACTTGCCAGGTAATTTATTTGTTGAATAGTTATCCAACACTTTACTCAGACATTGTAAAACAGACGCTAAAGAAAATGTAAAACACAACTATAATTGTAACAAATTGTATTAGCCAAACCGCTGTCCAAATGGGCAGGCAGGCAGGCAAAATCGATTCCACGGAAAAATTTCGCACCGTTACGACCGCCAATTCTGGTCGACAGAGTTGACGTGTGTTCACGACTGTATTTATGTATAAATAGAGTAGTTTAAAAAAGTAATCTTGAATACATATTGGTTTATACCACGAGCTGTTTGCATCTCGAAATGGTTTGGTTACCAACACTGCTAATTATCTTAATAATATTATAAATGCGAAAGTTTGTGTGGATGTTTGTTACTCTTTCACGTAAAAACTACTGAATAGATTTTAATGAAACTTTACAATAATATAGCTTATACATCAGAATAACACAGAGGCTACTTTTTATCCCGGGAACAAGTTCCTTTGGGAAACGGGAACGGGAAATCTTCTCTACACGGGCGAAGCCGCGGGCGTCAACTAGTGTATCATAAGTTACTGCAATAAATTTGTAGATCGTTAATACAGTTCAGAGTAGTAGTGGTTTTATTGTTCAACCCTTCTATTTCACATCAAAGTTGAGTACAACACGTCGATCAATGGATCACGGCAACCTGGTATTGTCGGTAACAACGTGTTATCTACCAATCACAGAAGGGCTTGATCATCACAATTATGACCAATCACATACATACATACTGTCACGCCTTTATCCCCGAAGAGGTAGGCAGAGGCATATTAAACGCCCACATTTCACCGTATGCATTTTTGTCCCAAGTAACAGGTGGTGAACCCATTGCCGTGTTGAAATGGACACGCGCAGTCTGTGGTGAACTGCTGTTGAAATTAAAAAAAAAAAGATCAATCACAGTGCACAAAATGTGGTAAATTAATTCTATTACAGAGCCTTGCTAAGTTTACCTGAAGCAGAGAGTAGACTAGCCTGGCTGCCTCGCTGTCCGCTTTGCATGAGCCGAGTGTCTCGTAGCTCCAGCTCCGACACACTTGCGTCTTTGCCACACACGCGGGCATACTCTGGTGAGAGAATAACTAACTGATGAACCGTAAACTAACTCATATGTAAATGATGATGATGTTTTAGAAAACTTTAACTAACTAACTATCTTCACGCTATATCCCTGACGGGGTAGTCACAGAGGACAGATCGCCAGGCTTCACGATCCATGCATACTTCTTTCGCTTCCTGCAGATTCATCAATCGCATCATACATGCACGTAAGAGTATCCAAGTAATTTTGACTTTTCGATTTTTGAGCAATCTGCTCACGTGGTCTTCATATGTAAGTCTCGGCCTACCCTGACTCCTTCTACCCTCTACTTTCGCACAATATATATTCTACGTCAATAGTTCCTCACTCATTCGTTGGACGTGTTCAAACCAATGGAGCAAGCCCTTTTCCAGCTTAACGCTGACACTTTCATTCAAACTTGCCATATTGCGTATAACTTCGTTACGTATTTGGTCGGTCAAAGTAACGCCGCACAATTTTCGAAGTTTCACAGCTTTCATTTCACATTAAATGTTTTCGACCTTTGTAGCATAGATCAACAGCTTACTTGGCTACATTTTTTTCTCCTTATCGTTTCCGAACAACGCGTGCGGGGTAGACGTACAGAACTCTCATACAGTGTACAGAATCTTCTCTCGAACTAACAGATTCGTATTTTTTTTCTGCCATACAGTAGAAACTTGGAACGTTCTTCCAGTACCTAGACGTGGTTCCACCTCAGGTTCAACCTAACCCCAGGTTCTTCAAGAGAACTGTGAAAGTAGATCATAATTTCTGGACGTCGCCATACTTTTCCATCAGGCGAGCGGTCTCATTTTGGCGAAATAATTCTCACCTTATATCATTCTCCTTGTTTCTACCCTCATAAAAAAATTATTGGAATTTCTGGAAAAATCTATTTGATTGTGTAGTCGAGGCTTCATATCATACGTAGTTAGTGTGATCAGAAATGATAGTCCTACCGGTAGAAATGTATGAACGGAAGAAAATGAATGGTGTAAAGTGAAAATGCGGTTACCTTCGTGAATTTCTGCGAAGTCTTCATACTTTAGGGCCTGCACCAGCTGTAGCAAGTACAGCAGGAGGTCGTCATCAGGAGCTTGCTTCAAACGGGAAATTGCGTACCTGACGGAGCGTAGAATATTATAATTTTATTGCCCTTTGATTCACCAAAATGTATCAAAACAAAGCGATTTTGGTGTTTCGTTCGTTCGCACATATGCAGCTACAGCGACATACACGGCTGATGAGACTTAAAAGTCAGGGCCTCGGCTTTAATCACCGAACTAGTGAGCTAGGGATGTTAATATTTTAGTTATTTTCGGTTTGTTATGTGGCATTAAATTATAATTGGTAATCCTCTCTCTTCCGTCTTGTAAAATAAACACTGAGCAAGATGCCTATCTAAATTCAAGTATAAACGTAAAAAAATCTGCGCGTAGGTTCGCTCAGTAAAATATATCAGCTTGCAGGTTTCACTATAATAATGTTGATAGCATATACATCAATATTATTGTAAAGTGGCCTGCAAACTTTTATTTTGCTGGATGTACTCAATCGGAATAACTGGCTCTCTAGTCTGGTTGTATTTCAGCCCAGAACTATTCTAGCTCAGTTACAGAATTAAATCACCGAACTACAAGTTCTGATTTCAAATAGAGCGAAAAAGCATATCAGAAGACCACTGTCAATAGCTTTTTCGGCTGTGATAGTATATAGTAGAGTAGCCTTTAATATTTGGATGTCACCACAAGTTTCGCTTAGGCGCGCGCTGTTATTTTAAAAAGCTAAAAAATTAAATCGAGTCCGAGACTACCAGGACGAGTCCGAGACTACCAGGACTTTAATTGGTCGTGCTAATTAGTGTCTAGCACATAATACCTTTTAGCCTTTTTGTTACCACCTCACTAAAAAGGGCAACGGGTTCAAAATTTCTTCCAAATTTAACATCTAAAATAGACACATTTTATTAAATATATTCGGCCCTTTAGACCCACCCCAGGTCCGTGCTTCAGAAGGTACGTTAAGCCGTTGGTCCCGGTTGCCAATAAAATGGCAGTCGTTAAGCCAAGTTGAAGGCCTTATGGGCGGCTGAAAAAATTTCAGCAGCAGGTTGCCGCAGCCAGGCGCAGGCTGCGGCAACCTGCTGTTGCATTTTTTCCATTTCAACATGGCAATGGGCTCACCACAGGCTGCGGCAACCTGCTGTTGCATTTTTTCCATTTCCACATGGCAATGGGCTCACCACAGGCTGCGGCAACCTGCTGTTGCATTTTTTCCATTTCCACATGGCAATGGGCTCACCACAGGCTGCGGCAACCTGCTGTTGCATTTTTTCCATTTCCACATGGCAATGGGCTCACCACAGGCTGCGGCAACCTGCTGTTGCATTTTTTCCATTTCCACATGGCAATGGGCTCACCACAGGCTGCGGCAACCTGCTGTTGCATTTTTTCCATTTCCACATGGCAATGGGCTCACCACAGGCTGCGGCAACCTGCTGTTGCATTTTTTCCATTTCAACATGGCAATGGGCTCACCACCTGTTACGTGGGACTAAAATGCATACGGTGAAATGTGGGCGTTTTATATGCCTCTGCCTACCCTTTCGGGGATAAAGGCGTGACAATATGTATGTAAAAAATGAAATGTTAGACATTTTTATAATATTGTTGTTATGAAACTAAAAATATATTTTAAAATAAGACAAAATGGAATCTGTGAAGTAGTGTTCCAACTAACTTTCTGACGGCGGGGTGCGTGAACTTGGGCGTGAGCAGTTCCAAGGCGTCACCCACGTCCATGGGCGCCCACAGCTTCATCATCGCCAGTGCCTGCCGCTCCTCGTCTGTAACAATATAAACACTAGATATAAAAATAAGCTTTCAGTCAACCACAGTCGACTACACAAGATTGGCGATCCTTTCCATGGTAACTTTATACACTTTTACAACAAGCTTCCCTGAGACCTGAGAAATTTACCATTAAATAAATTTTAAAAGTTCATAAAAAAAAAGCTTTGTGAAAAAGGTTATTACTCTGTTAAATACTATTTGCAGGACAGGGACGCCTGGAAATGATCTGCTGGCAAAGTGAAATAATATGAAACTGTAAATAGGCCATCAAAAAAAGCCTTCCTAAGTTTCTTGCCGGTTCTTCTCAGGTGGGCCGCGTTCCAAACCGATGGTTACATGAAATAGTTTGAAATAGTGTATGACATTTTGTAAGGGCCGTTAAAAAGGTCTATGCAAAATAAAGATATATTTTTTTTATTAACACCGCCAAAGCTTCACCCACTGGACCCGGCAGGCTCTTACCAAGCTTATTTACACGTGGTGCACCTGCTGGCATCGCCCTGGGGTTGCGAGGTCAGATAGCAGAGAGAGCGACTGCCTCTGTGGCGCGGTGGGAGTGCACCTGACTGCTACGCAAGAGGTCGTGGGTTCGATTCCCACCCAGGATAAACTTTGTGTGATGAGCACGAAGGTTTATTCTGTGTCTGGGTGTTATTTATCTATAATTTGTATGTATTTAGAAATATATATAAGTATGTTTATCAGTTATCTGGTTACCATAATACAAGCTCTCCTTAGTTTGGAATCAGATGGCGTTGTGTGAGTAAACCCAACAATATATACAACAATATCTCCATGAAACCATGTAAATTTAGCACTTTGTTCGTGGACCATAGAAATTATTATAGGTTTTCCTATAATCTAGTAAAAGTCGAATTCTGTACTTTCTTTTTTCTTTATTTTTTTAATATTTTAAACTATTTAGTTAACGATAAAGAGCAGTAAGTATGTTAGCCTTTTTATTTTATATATCGCACAGCATACAGAGATAATTAAGATCACGCAGTCGTCCCACATACATTTATGTAGTTAATATATAGTTAATATTTATATGCAGCTAATGGCACAGTTGGTGCCAGCAGTGGATGCTGGCCGGCAGGTTGATGTGGCTTATTTTGATATCCAGAAGGCGTTTGACACCGTAAATAATGATATCCTTCTAGCTAAGTTGGCTAAGGTGGGCTACACGCCGCATACACTGTCATTTTTTGCCTGCTATTTACGTGACCGCAGTCAGTATGTTGACTGTAGTGGACGGCTTTCTGAACCCTATTTTATTAGATCCGGGGTCGGTCAAGGCAGGCAAGGACGATGACTTGAAGTTGGTTTATGGAATAGGGCAGAACACAGATCATGACTTACTACAGCGGGATATATCTAGGATCACAGAGTGGAGCTGTGAAAATAATTTGCAGTTCAATGTGAGCAAATGTTTAGTGATGTCTTTTAGCCGTGCGCGCAATCCGAGTGATCATCAGTACCACCAGTATGCACCAGATCATCAGTATGCAGGGAACAGGGATGCAGCGTGTTTTTGAGGTGAAGGATTTAGGGGTGCGATTCACGGCTGATATAAATTTTCGAGGACAGGTAATTGAGACTTGTAAAAAAGCGTACCGTAATTTTGGGGCGGTTTACGTCTGGGAAACCAATTCACTAACATCATGACTCTGAAATCCCTTTACGAGGCGCGCTGGTAAAAAGTCATTTGGAATGCAGTGCTGTCATTTGGTCACCGCATGAAGCTAAATAGAAAGTTATGTTGGAGCGAATTCAAAACAAATTCGTTAGATTTATATATTTTAAAGAATACGGGGTGTACCCTGCGTATCCGCAGATATATCCTACACTATTTCTGCTGGGTATGGTAGGCTATTACAGACTGGAGGTAGGAGGGGAAGTAGCACTTGCCACTTACGTATTTAATTCGGGGATAAATTCAAAACCCAGGTATACTGCATGTAGTGGGATTATGTGTGCCGGACGAGTACGTGTGGAGGCGTAGGCGCCCACCATGCTGAGCTTACCAGGCAGTCGCACCAATCTGCTGCAGCATGCTCCCCTGACTCGCGCGCAGCGTGTGCTTAATGTGGTGGCTCAACACATTGACTTATTTAACTGTACTGGATGAATTCACAAAGGTCGCTTATTGCAGAATATTATTTTAAAATTAATAATCAATTATGCTGCATAATAAAAAAGAACTGAGTGGTGAAAGGACATTTTATTTATTTTGTAAATACAAGAAAACTGTACGTAGGATATGGATTATGTATAATTAAATTGACATTTAAGTTTTAAAATTGACATCTGTATAGAATTGACATTATTTATCGACCTATTTATTTTTATTATTATTAAATTAGTATTTTTATTAAGGATCACCCAGTTATTAAATTGACATATGACTTTTTTAATTAACAACTGTATATAATTGACATTGTTGTTTATCGACCTATAAATAGGTCATATTATTATTTTTAAATTAGTATTTTTTTCAAGTATCACCCAGTTATTAAACTGACATTTTATCATCACGAAGTTGACATAATTGGTTAGGATTATTGTTAAATTTACTGACTTAATTTACTGAACTAATGTTAAATAAATTAATCCATTGAATATATTAATTGCATTGTTCACTGTAATTATATTGCTATGAATTGTGAATTGAACAGTAGTGATTTGCGAATATTGTTTATTTTATAAGATCTTATATTATATTATTTTCTTGGATGATTGCTTACAATATCGATTTGGTGTAAAAAATGTATATTATGTTAATTATATTTCATCATTTGTATTCTCTGAATTCGTAGTAAATATACTGTAAATGAGAGATGTTCAGATACACGACTGATCATATAAAGGTTTTGATTTGTCTGTTTCAAGATTAGAATCAAAATAAAAAAATCATCGATGTCACCCACGTGACACTATGACAAAAAAAATCTGTTAAATTTAACTGCAATCGATTATTTTTTTACCTGTAATGTTTGAAAAATCCATGCAGGTATCCAATAATATAACTCAAAGACACATCACTTCAGAAACCCACATATTCACTATTAACTGACGACATAACAAAACAAAAAACATTCCTATCACGAGAACCATAACTATTCTAAGTTAATTGTTGATTTTATTTAGTTTAACTTTATGTACGGTTATTTAGATAACATTACATATTTCGACCTAATAGAAAGGTCGGTAACTCATTTCTCAGCCGTGCCTAAAGACCTGGGACTTGTATCTATACTTCTATACTAATATTATAAAGAGGAAAGATTTGTATGTTTGTTTGTAATGAATAGGTTCAGAAACTTCAAGACCGATTTTAAAAATACTTACCTTATTAGAAAATTACTTTGTTTTGAATTAAAAATATGCAGATTATGTAAATTAAATGCGGAATTTAAAAGTATGATCTATTTTAAACGAATTTCGAAGATTTCTCGATAAAAACTGGATTTATTTTATATTTAAATGAAGCTATGGAATTTAGATAATTGATAAACATACTCGTTATTAGGTATATCTAAATTTATACATTTTCCTAAATTTTCGTGTATTGTTCGTTTTTTCGCAACCTATCTGGAATTGGTGGCTGTGGCCATTTTTATTTGGGGAACTATTTTTTGGTTTTGGATTTTTGCCATTATTGTGAACGACTGCCGCCTAACCTCTCAACCCGGTAAGGGTGTTTGGATCACAAAAGGATACGCACACATTTTACTAGGCATATTTATATATTACTAGCTGTCCCGCCCGGCTTCGCCCGTGACATACTTCGAACCCCGTGGCACCCAATTAACCCCGTCGTTTATTAATTTCATAATAATGTATGAACATTTTCCAAATTCGTTGATTACGAACGTTGCACGGCCCAGTGGAATTATGGTTACACGAAATTAATTTCTTTGCGCATTATTTTGAATTTGCTATAATTCGTAAGATAATCATTTATTTTGCAAGGTGTGAAGGGACAAAATTATCTTCATAAAATGCTGAAGCCGTAACTACTAAAAATATAGGGATTAATAGCATATTTATGTAAATAGCACTTAAATTACCGCTTTATAATTGATGGTTTTTTAAAGTATTAAAATAGATATAGTATGTTATTCTTAAAAGACATATGCCGTCGCGAACTCTTTTGTAATGCACACATTATTTTGTTTATCTAAAAGGGTTTAGGCAGCGTTTTCGTTGAAAGCTCCCAGACGGCTTATTTTTTCCCGACATCAATTTCATTTTCTCAACAAATATCATTATAATTTAGTCAATGTATACAAAAACTTAACAAATTATACATAAAAACCTTCCGTATGAATCACTCTATATATCTAAAAAACACGTATCGTATTTCGTTGCGTAGTTTAAAAGATCTAAGTATACGTAGGACAAACAGCGAAAAGCCACTTTGTTTTATAATACATATGTAGTGATTTACAAGAGTTTGTATTTAGTTTCGCGTGGAGTCACAGGGCACAGAAACTTAAATAAAAAATACTGAGACATACCTGATCGGTTCCAGTTAACACATTCCAAAAATTTGGTGAGTGCACGTGGTTGTGAAGTTAGGTAAAATCTGTAACAAATAAAAAATAATCAAATGACACCGAACAAAAATGTATTTCTCATATAGCTACAATTTTACTGGCACTGGGTCAATATGGGCGTTGCAGCACCTAGACTCGTTGCGGGTGTGAACTTTCTGCGTTATTTGCGAGCAAGACATATTCTTGAACGAGACGGCGGAGAAAGAGCGGGAGTAGAACTCTTCCTCCCGAGTGTCGTATGCGGCGAGGAAGCTGCAGACTTATTTTCGCCTAAGAAAATCGGTTTCCTTGACCAAGGCTCTGAGGAAGGCGCGTGGGATGATCGCCGTCCTTTAAGGTGGCGAGGCGTGAAAATAGCGGCCACAAGCACGGCTGGTCGCGCTAGAGGTAGAGGTCTCGGTAGACACTGACCGGTACTTCCACAGCAGGTCCTGGTCGGCGGCGGGGTGCTAGAGGTAGAGGGAGAGGTCTCGGCAGACACTGACCGGTACTTCCACAGCAGGTCCTGGTCGGCGGCGGGGTGCTAGAGGTAGAGGGAGAGGTCTCGGCAGACACTGACCGGTACTTCCACAGCAGGTCCTGGTCGGCGGCGGGGTGCTAGAGGTAGAGGGAGAGGTCTCGGCAGACACTGACCGGTACTTCCACAGCAGGTCCTGATCGGCGGCGGGGTGCTAGAGGTAGAGGGAGAGGTCTCGGCAGACACTGACCGGTACTTCCACAGCAGGTCCTGGTCGGCGGCGGGGTGCTAGAGGTAGAGGGAGAGGTCTCGGCAGACACTGACCGGTACTTCCACAGCAGGTCCTGGTCGGCGGCGGGGTGCTAGAGGTAGAGGGAGAGGTCTCGGCAGACACTGACCGGTACTTCCACAGCAGGTCCTGGTCGGCGGCAGGGTGCTAGAGGTAGAGGGAGAGGTCTCGGCAGACACTGACCGGTACTTCCACAGCAGGTCCTGGTCGGCGGCAGGGTGCTAGAGGTAGAGGGAGAGGTCTCGGCAGACACTGACCGGTACTTCCACAGCAGGTCCTGGTCGGCGGCGGGGTGCTAGAGGTAGAGGGAGAGGTCTCGGCAGACACTGACCGGTACTTCCACAGCAGGTCCTGGTCGGCGGCGGGGTGCTAGAGGTAGAGGGAGAGGTCTCGGCAGACACTGACCGGTACTTCCACAGCAGGTCCTGATCGGCGGCGGGGTGCTAGAGGTAGAGGGAGAGGTCTCGGCAGACACTGACCGGTACTTCCACAGCAGGTCCTGGTCGGCGGCGGGGTGCTAGAGGTAGAGGGAGAGGTCTCGGCAGACACTGACCGGTACTTCCACAGCAGGTCCTGGTCGGCGGCGGGGTGCTAGAGGTAGAGGGAGAGGTCTCGGCAGACACTGACCGGTACTTCCACAGCAGGTCCTGGTCGGCGGCAGGGTGCTAGAGGTAGAGGGAGAGGTCTCGGCAGACACTGACCGGTACTTCCACAGCAGGTCCTGGTCGGCGGCAGGGTGCTAGAGGTAGAGGGAGAGGTCTCGGCAGACACTGACCGGTACTTCCACAGCAGGTCCTGGTCGGCGGCGGGGTGCTAGAGGTAGAGGGAGAGGTCTCGGCAGACACTGACCGGTACTTCCACAGCAGGTCCTGGTCGGCGGCGGGGTGCTAGAGGTAGAGGGAGAGGTCTCGGCAGACACTGACCGGTACTTCCACAGCAGGTCCTGGTCGGCGGCGGGGTGCTAGAGGTAGAGGGAGAGGTCTCGGCAGACACTGACCGGTACTTCCACAGCAGGTCCTGGTCGGCGGCGGGGTGCTAGAGGTAGAGGGAGAGGTCTCGGCAGACACTAACCGGTACTTCCACAGCAGGTCCTGGTCGGCGGCAGGGTGCTAGAGGTAGAGGGAGAGGTCTCGGCAGACACTGACCGGTACTTCCACAGCAGGTCCTGGTCGGCGGCAGGGTGCTAGAGGTAGAGGGAGAGGTCTCGGCAGACACTGACCGGTACTTCCACAGCAGGTCCTGGTCGGCGGCGGGGTGCTAGAGGTAGAGGGAGAGGTCTCGGCAGACACTGACCGGTACTTCCACAGCAGGTCCTGGTCGGCGGCGGGGTGCTAGAGGTAGAGGGAGAGGTCTCGGCAGACACTGACCGGTACTTCCACAGCAGGTCCTGATCGGCGGCGGGGTGCTAGAGGTAGAGGGAGAGGTCTCGGCAGACACTGACCGGTACTTCCACAGCAGGTCCTGGTCGGCGGCGGGGTGCTAGAGGTAGAGGGAGAGGTCTCGGCAGACACTGACCGGTACTTCCACAGCAGGTCCTGGTCGGCGGCGGGGTGCTAGAGGTAGAGGGAGAGGTCTCGGCAGACACTGACCGGTACTTCCACAGCAGGTCCTGGTCGGCGGCGGGGTGCTAGAGGTAGAGGGAGAGGTCTCGGCAGACACTGACCGGTACTTCCACAGCAGGTCCTGGTCGGCGGCGGGGTGCTAGAGGTAGAGGAAGAGGTCTCGGCAGACACTGACCGGTACTTCCACAGCAGGTCCTGGTCGGCGGCGGGGTGCTAGAGGTAGAGGGAGAGGTCTCGGCAGACACTGACCGGTGCTTCCACAGCAGGTCCTGGTCGGCGGCGGGGTGCTAGAGGTAGAGGGAGAGGTCTCGGCAGACACTGACCGGTACTTCCACAGCAGGTCCTGGTCGGCGGCGGGGTGCTAGAGGTAGAGGGAGAGGTCTCGGTAGACACTGACCGGTACTTCCACAGCAGGTCCTGGTCGGCGGCGGGGTGCTAGAGGTAGAGGGAGAGGTCTCGGCAGACACTGACCGGTACTTCCACAGCAGGTCCTGGTCGGCGGCGGGGTGCTAGAGGTAGAGGGAGAGGTCTCGGCAGACACTGACCGGTACTTCCACAGCAGGTCCTGGTCGGCGGCGGGGTGCTAGAGGTAGAGGGAGAGGTCTCGGCAGACACTGACCGGTACTTCCACAGCAGGTCCTGGTCGGCGGCGGGGTGCTAGAGGTAGAGGGAGAGGTCTCGGCAGACACTGACCGGTACTTCCACAGCAGGTCCTGGTCGGCGGCGGGGTGCTAGAGGTAGAGGGAGAGGTCTCGGCAGACACTGACCGGTACTTCCACAGCAGGTCCTGGTCGGCGGCGGGGTGCTAGAGGTAGAGGGAGAGGTCTCGGCAGACACTGACCGGTACTTCCACAGCAGGTCCTGGTCGGCGGCGGGGTGCTAGAGGTAGAGGGAGAGGTCTCGGCAGACACTGACCGGTACTTCCACAGCAGGTCCTGGTCGGCGGCGGGGTGCTAGAGGTAGAGGGAGAGGTCTCGGCAGACACTGACCGGTACTTCCACAGCAGGTCCTGGTCGGCGGCGGGGTGCTAGAGGTAGAGGGAGAGGTCTCGGCAGACACTGACCGGTACTTCCACAGCAGGTCCTGGTCGGCGGCGGGGTGCTAGAGGTAGAGGGAGAGGTCTCGGCAGACACTGACCGGTACTTCCACAGCAGGTCCTGGTCGGCGGCGGGGTGCTAGAGGTAGAGGGAGAGGTCTCGGCAGACACTGACCGGTACTTCCACAGCAGGTCCTGGTCGGCGGCGGGGTGCTAGAGGTAGAGGGAGAGGTCTCGGCAGACACTGACCGGTACTTCCACAGCAGGTCCTGGTCGGCGGCGGGGTGCTAGAGGTAGAGGGAGAGGTCTCGGCAGACACTGACCGGTACTTCCACAGCAGGTCCTGGTCGGCGGCGGGGTGCTAGAGGTAGAGGGAGAGGTCTCGGCAGACACTGACCGGTACTTCCACAGCAGGTCCTGGTCGGCGGCGGGGTGCTAGAGGTAGAGGGAGAGGTCTCGGCAGACACTGACCGGTACTTCCACAGCAGGTCCTGGTCGGCGGCGGGGTGCTAGAGGTAGAGGGAGAGGTCTCGGCAGACACTGACCGGTACTTCCACAGCAGGTCCTGGTCGGCGGCGGGGTGCTAGAGGTAGAGGGAGAGGTCTCGGCAGACACTGACCGGTACTTCCACAGCAGGTCCTGGTCGGCGGCGGGGTGCTAGAGGTAGAGGGAGAGGTCTCGGCAGACACTGACCGGTACTTCCACAGCAGGTCCTGGTCGGCGGCGGGGTGCTAGAGGTAGAGGGAGAGGTCTCGGCAGACACTGACCGGTACTTCCACAGCAGGTCCTGGTCGGCGGCGGGGTGCTAGAGGTAGAGGGAGAGGTCTCGGCAGACACTGACCGGTACTTCCACAGCAGGTCCTGGTCGGCGGCGGGGTGCTAGAGGTAGAGGGAGAGGTCTCGGCAGACACTGACCGGTACTTCCACAGCAGGTCCTGGTCGGCGGCAGGGTGCTAGAGGTAGAGGGAGAGGTCTCGGCAGACACTGACCGGTACTTCCACAGCAGGTCCTGGTCGGCGGCGGGGTGCTAGAGGTAGAGGGAGAGGTCTCGGCAGACACTGACCGGTACTTCCACAGCAGGTCCTGGTCGGCGGCGGGGTGCTAGAGGTAGAGGGAGAGGTCTCGGCAGACACTGACCGGTACTTCCACAGCAGGTCCTGGTCGGCGGCGGGGTGCTAGAGGTAGAGGGAGAGGTCTCGGCAGACACTGACCGGTACTTCCACAGCAGGTCCTGGTCGGCGGCAGGGTGCTAGAGGTAGAGGGAGAGGTCTCGGCAGACACTGACCGGTACTTCCACAGCAGGTCCTGGTCGGCGGCGGGGTGCTAGAGGTAGAGGGAGAGGTCTCGGCAGACACTGACCGGTACTTCCACAGCAGGTCCTGGTCGGCGGCGGGGTGCTAGAGGTAGAGGGAGAGGTCTCGGCAGACACTGACCGGTACTTCCACAGCAGGTCCTGGTCGGCGGCGGGGTGCTAGAGGTAGAGGGAGAGGTCTCGGCAGACACTGACCGGTACTTCCACAGCAGGTCCTGGTCGGCGGCGGGGTGCTAGAGGTAGAGGGAGAGGTCTCGGCAGACACTGACCGGTACTTCCACAGCAGGTCCTGGTCGGCGGCGGGGTGCTAGAGGTAGAGGGAGAGGTCTCGGCAGACACTGACCGGTACTTCCACAGCAGGTCCTGGTCGGCGGCGGGGTGCTAGAGGTAGAGGGAGAGGTCTCGGCAGACACTGACCGGTACTTCCACAGCAGGTCCTGGTCGGCGGCGGGGTGCTAGAGGTAGAGGGAGAGGTCTCGGCAGACACTGACCGGTACTTCCACAGCAGGTCCTGGTCGGCGGCGGGGTGCTAGAGGTAGAGGGAGAGGTCTCGGCAGACACTGACCGGTACTTCCACAGCAGGTCCTGGTCGGCGGCGGGGTGCTAGAGGTAGAGGGAGAGGTCTCGGCAGACACTGACCGGTACTTCCACAGCAGGTCCTGGTCGGCGGCGGGGTGCTAGAGGTAGAGGGAGAGGTCTCGGCAGACACTGACCGGTACTTCCACAGCAGGTCCTGGTCGGCGGCGGGGTGCTAGAGGTAGAGGGAGAGGTCTCGGCAGACACTGACCGGTACTTCCACAGCAGGTCCTGGTCGGCGGCGGGGTGCTAGAGGTAGAGGGAGAGGTCTCGGCAGACACTGACCGGTACTTCCACAGCAGGTCCTGGTCGGCGGCGGGGTGCTAGAGGTAGAGGGAGAGGTCTCGGCAGACACTGACCGGTACTTCCACAGCAGGTCCTGGTCGGCGGCGGGGTGCTAGAGGTAGAGGGAGAGGTCTCGGCAGACACTGACCGGTACTTCCACAGCAGGTCCTGGTCGGCGGCGGGGTGCGCGGCGGCGGGCGCGGGGCGGCGCGGCGGTGCTCCCACGAGCGCGGCGAGCTGGTCCCGCTCCAGCGCCGTGGGCTTGGCGTCGCGCTCCGGGCCCGAGCCTCCGCCCGCTCCTCCCCGTAGACAGCGCGACAGACGGTGATGCTTGCTCTCCACCAGGTTCTCCTGCGCGTACAATAGGTACATATAGTATGCAATCTTTATACAGTGCGACCGGACACGAAATTCGCCACGAATCACAATCAAATTCAGAGGTTATTTCAACATTCCTTAATACCTACTAACACATATTATAATCACGTTGGATTAGTAGCAATTCGTCATAAACGCAAACTCGTCACCCTGCCGCATATCGGCATTTTCGCAACTCGTCATACGTAACTAAGGGCCGTATTCCAGAACGTTTATTAACACTCAAGAAACACTTGAGAGTAGATTTTATAAGGCAAAATCTAGTCTCAAGCGTTGATCGAGTATTGAGAAACGTTCTGGAATACGGACCTAAGGGCCGTATTCCGGAACGTTTCTTAATACTCAATCGACGCTTGAGGCTAGTTTTTACCTTGCCAAACTACTCTCAAGTCAAACACTGAGTATTAATAAACGTTCTAGAATTTTATCTCAATTCACAACTTTTCTTTTTTATTGGATACATCATATATGATAGTCCAACTAACATCAACCCTACTAACAGTATTAATGTGAAAGCTGGTGTGTGCCTGTTTGTACCTCTTCATGTCTAAACCAAAGAACGGGTTCAGACGAAATTTAGTAGATAGCTAAATTAGGGTCTGGAATAAAACACAGGCTTCTTTTTTACGTAAGCTGTAGCCAAAAAATAAAAATATTGTTAAGAATTTAATTATGTAATCAACTAAATAATCAATTATATAAATCAATAATCTTTCGTGTAATTCAAATAAATATCAAGTAAGAATGAAGAAGGATAAGAAATATTATTTTACTAATTGTAACAAAATAAAAACATTTTTGACCTTATTGTCTAATGAGATTTGACGTCCCAGCAGTTTTTTTTTTAAAATAGATTTAATTATTTTTATCAAAATTAATATCTTCAGATTTTCTGTTGTTCCTTACACTATTCACAAAAAACGAGTCTCTGACACATACACACACACTTTCACATTTATAACTATGTAATAAAATTGAGATGTAATAAAAGAAAAAAATAGGATTGAGAGAAATGTAATGTTTAAGGTTCGTATGACGAGTTGCGAAAGTGACCAGAAGCGACAACGACGAGTTCTGAAAGTGCCAAGTCGTGAAAATGACAATGTATGATAGTGTGAAGAGTTTGTGTTTACGACGACTTGCTACTAATTAAATTTGTATTGTTTTTTATGAAATCTTCATCTTCCTTCTCATATGGCACTACAAACTTTTTTTTTCTGTTTTATATCGGCGCTACAACGGCACTACTACATGCCGAGTGAAAAAGCACTAATTTTGCCACACTCACCAACAGTTTATGCTCGCGGCTAGAGCATCCTCAAAAGTGGCTTTCTGCGATATACTTAGATTTTAACCTAAATCATTTTTGTAAAAAATAAATCAAATAGACGTACCTGTAATATTTCATAGTCAGGCACTGTGACTATTTCGCCTTGTGTTTTAAACTGGTATAACTCGTCACCATCTTCTTCGTAGTAAACCACGGCATGCTAAACAAGGAAGAATGTGAACTACATACATATATTACCATATATATCACTCTGAAGAGTGTACCCAATTAAATAAACACCTTATACTGCTGTTGTAATTTTTCAAGCCGCCCATAAGCCTTCAACAAGGCTGCTCCGGCCCATAATGTTGAATTTGCTAAATGTTAAATAATAAATAAATATCCATCACGCCTTATCCCCGAAGGGGTGAAGAGGCATATTATATGCCCACCTTTCACCGTGTGGATTCCTGTCCCACGTAATAGGTGGTGAGACCATTGCCGTGTTTATATAGACAGACGCAGGTTGTGGTGATGCTGTTGAAGGTTTTCAAGCCGCCCATAAGGCCTTCAACCAGGCTTAACGACTGCTATTTTACTGGCAACCGGGACCAACGGTTTAACGTGCCTTCCGAAGCACGGAAACGCTCGCAAATATAAATGCCACAAAGTGGTCACCCATCCAAGGACCAGCCATAGTGAAAGTTGCGTAACTCAGTGATCGTTTACAGAACACCGAGACCGCGGGGCCATGTGCTACTAAATAAATGTTGAATTCTCAAAATGATGAAGTCCCAAAATGTTGAATCCCAAAAAGGATTAGCGACTGCCATTTTAACCTTTCATTTTAAACTTTAATTTTAACATTTCAACCGGCACCAACGGCTTATATTCTATCACAGTTTTTTTGACGTAATGTAATGTATTTTTTTAATTTACTGTGTCGATCTACATGCGTTAATTAACTTACCATAATATTCTGTCTTAAAGCCAAATTTGTTTTGAAGAAATAATCTTTAAATATCATTCAACAACCCTAATTACATTATTAGCCAGAGCTATTAGAGAGAGCAGCTTTATAATTCTCGTTTAAAACTATCGGCACTAGCAATTGTCGGTATTAAAAAACTATAATATTAAGGCTACTACACTATAAACTAGATAAGGATAAAAATATAATAGAATGTTGCCTGTTGAATGCCTAAATTAGAAACTCGTTTTTAATTTAGGCATTTGTATCATCACAAGCGATAAGAATTATTGGCTATTGGCTCTGCTCGACCACGAAACTTTATGCAAAGTGACTGACTTGACTGCCTCGGTGGCGCAGTGGCGACTGCCACGCTGCGGTCCGGGTTCGATTCCCGGGTCGGAATAAAAATTTGTGTGATCCACAAATGTTGGTTGCGGAGTTTGGGTGTTTCCTATGTATAATATGTATGTATTTAGAAATATATAAGTATGTATATCAGTTGTCTCGATCCCAGTAGTAATAGTATAAGCTTATAGCTTAGTTTAGGCTAGATGGCGCTGTGTAAAAAGTATCCCACAATATTTATTTATTACAGTACGTATATTGTATTTAACCACTACTAATATTCACTAGAGATTACTTGTTAGTATGATAATATACATACGAGTATATCTCTAGCCCTCATTTCGAGTGATGACTCCTCATTTCCCATTACTATCCGAGTGAGCATGCTAGAGTGGCCGTGAGATTTTATACCTAGATAGATTCTTTTTTATTCCATATGCTTGTCTGCCACCTCAGTATTATAAAAAAGTCATTGAAGCCCTACTGATATCTAAGAGGCCCAAGCCAGCCTCACCTGTAAGTGGTGCACTTGTTAACAGATGAAATCATATCGAAGGGAATGAAGACAAAACAAACCCCTGTACCAACCCATGCGGTTAGTACTCGTAAGTAAGTAAAACTTTATTGTACTCCAATACGAATTAAATAACAACAAATGAAAACATGAAAAATGTACAAATGGCGGCCTTATCGCTTAGAGCAATTTCTTACAGGCAACCTTTGAATGGACAAAATTATTGCAAAATTGTGAGAAATTGGTAATTTTCGGTGTGAGAAAGAAGAAAAACTAATATAAAAACTGATATTAGCTTTTCTTCTTTCTCACACCGAAAATTGTGTTAACAAACTGTAAAACTTTCCTTTATTCTTATAAAGGGAAGTTTTATAGTTTCAGGTTACATTCCTACATTAAATATAAACAAATACTAATACATACATACATACCTACATACAAATTATAATTAAATATATATTATAAAAAATAATATTGTAAATATAACAAGCTGCAAACAGTGTCATTAAGGAACAGAAACCATTCTTTTAAATAAGTTGGAGTACAGGGATTAAACAATACATTATACCTAGTCAGGTCATAAATTCTGTCACATGAATAATATAAAATAATTGAAACAAGTTTATTCATTATGTAACCATTTATATACCAAAATGAACTTAACAAAACATAGATTCTTATGACAATAAAGTTTATTCAAAATGACCTCCGTGATTTTGAATACAGGCCTTTAATCTGCGCGGCCAGTCGTCTATCGCAGCACGAACAAGGTTCATGTCAATATCGGCGGCTGCCTTAATCAAGGATGTCTTGAGTGACTCCAAATTGGGATGAGGCTTTGAGCACGCCTTTTCCTCCAAGTGTTGCCATATCTTGTAATCTAACGGATTCAAATCTGGACTGGAGGAGGGCCAGTCTTCGTGCCGGATGAAGTCGATTTCACGCGCCGCCAGCCAGTCTTGTGTGCTCTTCGCTCTATGAGCTGGCGCCGAATCTTGTTGGAATACCCAGTGCCTGTTATTGAACATGGTATGAGAAACAGGTTCCACAAGGTTCGTCAGGACTGTATTTTGATACACAACTGCATTCGTTTTTACACCTTTCTCACAAAAATGTACCTCTGTTAAGCCACAATAAGAAACTCCCAACCATACCATGAGCGAGGGTGGAAAATGACCTTGTTGGACATGCGGAATACGGTGGCTCGCTTCTTCACTACTGTGTGCGTACACCTTATCATTTTGTTTGTTGTAGTTCTCTTCTACGGTAAAATTTTTTTCATCCGAAAAAAGAGGTTCCCGATATATTTTTCCCGCGTACTGCTTCAACAAAGCGCGGCATATCTTAAAGTCTCAGGTCCATTAGACGAGCATTTAAACGATGTCCTGTTTTTCTTCGATATGACCGAAGCCCTTAGTCTTCATTTAACACCCTTTTCACCGTGGTTCTGCTTAACCCCATCTGAAGGGCCAACAGTTTCTGCTTACGTTTGGGATTTCTTTGAATTCGCGCCTTCACAGCTTTTATCACTGCTGGAGTCCTAACAGACCGAGGGCGACCACTTCTTGACCTGTCATCTACACTAGAGTCTTCATTGTATCGTTTGATGCTACGATAAACGAATCTTTTGGTTATATTCAAATTTTTCAGTATGTAAAAAATTTGAATTGGCGCGTAACTGCAAAAATTCAACGCAATGACTGCAACACGGTCTTCTTTAAGCGTCCACTCCATATTTTAAAATGAGTAAAAATCTAAAAAGTATACATTTTTTATTTTCATGAACAATTCGAAATTCGAATTCAATAAACTTTTTTGTGGCCATCTAAAAGAAAAGTGTTTTCTGTGTGACAATACTTATGACCTGACTAGGTAAAGAATCGAGAGAATGTGAGTATTCCGGTCAAGGCGAATTGGGAGCCAAAGTGACTGGAGCTTTTTGCGATTTTCAGATACATGATCAAATTTGCGTAAACCAAATATGAAACTAATAAATACATTTTGAAGGCGCTCAAGTTTATCAAGTTGCTCCTCAGTGACATCAAGATAACTAACATCAGCATAGTCTAGTATAGGAAGTAGAATAGATTGAGCAAGAGCAATTTCGGTGGCAGTTGGTAGAAAATTGTGCAATCTACGAAAGGACCCCACTAAAGGACTTCACGCATTTGAGGATTCAGTACAATGTGGAATCAATCACTATACGATTTTTGACATTACCCCTTATTGGTATTATAATGTCATTGAAAATAATGCTGGGAAGTAGCGTCCAGTCTATTTGAGATACCATTCGGGGGCTGCCAACAATAGTAATTTGAGTTTTGGAGGGATTCACATCAAGAACATATTGCTTACTCCATTGGCAAATTTGTGCCAGGTCTTTGTTTTTGACAGCCTCGCTAAGTTCATGTACTGGAGCCTGTACATATATTTGAAGATCATCTGCATAGAGGTGGTAAGATGAAAGTAATGATTTTGAGATAGAATTTATAAATATTGCAAAACGTAAAGGAGAAAGAACGCTACACTGTGGCACGCCGACAGAGGTATTACACCAGGAAGAGCAATATTCATCGTAACGTACACGCTGTCGACGACCAAACAGGTAACTTTGAAACCAATCAATTACTGTTGGAGATACGTTAAGAGAGCGTAATACTTCCAATAGGATATGGAAATTCACCGTATTAAATGCGTTGCTGAAATCAAGCAACGCAACCATAGTAAGATTACCATTCTCCATTCCAAGCCTTATGTTGTCCGTAACATTGATCAATGCACTAACCGTGCTATGGCCTGGACGAAAACCAGATTGATAGGGATCAAGGAGTAGATTTATATTAAGGAATGAACTTAACTGGCTAAGTATGAGATGTTCTAAAACTTTAGACAGGAAAGGTAAAATGGAAATATGACGATAGTCAGAGAAGGAGGTAGGGTTATGTTTTTTAGGTAATGGGATAATCTGAGCTTCCTTCCAGGTATTCGGGAACACATCACATAAAAGCGAGTAATTCAAAATATGACATAGTATGTGAAGAATCTCGTCTAGAATAGGCTGGATCATGTTACGACTAAAACAGTCACTGCCACTGGCTTTTGCTTAGCGTGGTTCTGTAAGATCAATCATTCTTCCACAATGAATTTGGGAGAGGCCTTTGGAAGATACAATCGGTTTAACGTCGCCAATTCAACTGTGCTTGGCACTGTGTCAATAAAAGAGATACAATCAATCAGAAGTTCACAACGCATTCAAAGATATATAGGTTTAACTTTTTCAATTATACTGTGCTTGGCACAGTGACTTAAATGTTAGTACAGAAGACGATAGCAAAGTTTCATTAGTAGCGCTTATCGCTAATCGCAGGCGGTAAGACATACGCCTTATCCATATCATTAACATACTTGAAATGGGCAAAAATCTTGTTCGATAGATAATTTCAATGTAATTATTTAATAAGGGGTTTATATATTTACTAATTTACTTTAAATTTTATTTATACGAAAACTGGCAATTTCTTTTGAACGGGACTTCAACCCGTGTTTAAAAAAAAATGGCAAAAGGATTATCACGTTAAACCTTAATTATGGTAATACTGTTGTCCCGGTCCTTTTAAAAGCTGGGGTTAGTCATAGTAACGATCTTATTTGAAAATTTGGAAAGGTATTGCCATTATATTATTATTTATTTATATAAAAGCAGATTGGATATTGGAGTGATTGAATCGAGCCACCTTACCTAATAATTCCCTCCCGGGCCTAAAAGCCCATAACACAAAAAATATAAAATATAACAAAAAAGTTTTTATGCATTTTTAATGCTGGCATATTTCATCGTCTTTCCCGTATGTTTTATTCCAAATTTGAATTTTAGAATTTAAAATAAAGAACAAAAGCCGAGCTTGGTCACTGATTTGAAAAAAAAATGACTGTTGAAAGTTGCTTTTGAAGCAATTTAATGTTGATTTGCTTTGAATTTTCGCAATTGTTGTTAACCAAAGTTTAGTTTAGTTATTTTTCTATAATTTGAACCGTTTTTGGCTATAAAATTATGGATACTTCACCTGAAGTAGCCGCGCAAGCTATAGCACTTCTTCAATCTGGGCTAAGTCAGCGAGATGTGAGTTCACAACTTCACATAAGTCGTTCTGCTGTTCAAAGAGTGTACCACCGATACCTGGAGACTGGCGGCTTCGTTCGGCGAACAGGAGGACCGTTACCGAGTGACAACGGCGAGACAAGATCAATACATTGTCACTACTAGCTTACGAAATCGACGCCTTAACTCTGTTAAGATACAGCTCAGGGACTTTCACGGAGTGGCTGTAAGTACTCGGACCGTTAGAAGGCGACTCAATGAACGTGGTGTAAAGCCCCATAAGCCAGCTAATGGACCCAAATTGACACAAGCACACCGAATAGCCCGTCTAGAGTTTGCGCGCGAACATCTAAATTGGACTCGACATCAATGGAGCCAGGTTCTCTTCACAGATGAGTCCAAGATAATACTATACGGTAATGACGGAAGGAGTAAGGTGTACCGAAGACAGAACGAGCGTTTCGCGCAATGCTGTATTTACGAGAAGTGAGTTATGGTGGAGAATCATGGACAGTCTGGGGAGGAATCTCTATGGAAGGCAAAAATGAGCTAGAGGTAGTGACGGGACCACGACTGCCGCCCCTAGATGGCATTAGATACATTCGCCAATGTTTAGAGAACCACGTTGGATTTATTGGCCAAGATTTCGTTTTAATGCATGATAATGCAAGGCCCATACTGCAGGAATCGTCAGGAAGTACTTAAATGACATTGGTATCACTGTTATGAGATGGCCAGCGCGAAGTCCTGATATGAATCCTATAGAGCATCTATGGGATGAGCTGAAGAGGCGTGTTCGAGCTCATCATCCTGCCCCGCAAACCATTCAGGAGCTCAAAAATGTAATTTTGGAAGAATGGGAGGACATTCCTCAACATGTCATAACGACATTGATTAATTCTATGGCAAACCGTATGAGAGCTGTCATAAATGCACTGGGAGGCAATACAAGTTACTAAATAAACATTTCTTTTAATGAAAAACATGTCTTTATTTAAAAATCGATTAGATTTTTTTCCTTGAAAAAAGCAAATATGGACTTGTTTCAACTTAACTCGACTTTTTTAATAAACTGTAGCTCAAATTTAGAACAGTGGCACTCTAAATGAATGATGAGTATACCAGCTCCAAAACTGCATCAAAACATTTTCCTTCTACATACATCTTTTATAAATTACAGTACTCCAAACCAAAAAAAATCAAGGTGGCTCGATTTAGGTGTCCGGGAGAGTATATCTGCGGAGAGTCATTGATTTACTATATTTATTAAGTGTATTATATAGAATTTTTATAATGTTGTGTAACTTAAATATGCCTTTGTTTTGTAATTCATCAGGTCTGTGTGCCTGAACTCCAGGGTGGGCCTTCCACTCCCATTGTGGGGATATAGGCAGACGGGTTATTTGTAATGATTGTTGCAGATTACTCCCCATAAAATTACAGCTTTACCGTTAGTATATTTTGCAAGTACTGGCTGCCATTGTGCGCTGCGCTATAAGTAGCCTTTTATTTTATTATGCAGTTGTCAGCAGGTTTAATTGAAGTACGCGCCCAGCCTCAGGGCTCGGACTTAGGAAGTATTTTTTAGGAATCGGTAGCCAAATGGCAAAAAACGGAACCCTTATGGATTCGTCATGTCTGTCTCTCCGTCCGTATGTCACAGCCACTTCTCCGAAACTATAAGATTATACTGTTGAAACTTGGTGAGTAGATGTATTTTGTGAACCGCATGAAGATTTTCACACAAAAATAGAAACAAAAAAAAATTGGGTGTTCCCCATACTTAGAACTGAAACTCAAACATTTTTTTTTTCATTATTTCATACTATCTATGGATAGGTCTTCAAAAATGATATTGAGGTTCCTAATTTTTTTTTCTATAATGAGTTTGAGCAAGAGACACTATCAAAGTGGTAAAATGTGTAACTTCTGTTAGTTTTATCTTTCTACTTTTTCAGAAGTTACAGGGGGTAACTTCTGAAAAAGTAGAAAGATAAAACTAAAAAAGAATATATGATATACATTACAAAGTAAACTTTCACCGAAAATTGGTTTAAACGAGATCTAGTAAGACGATTTTTTTTAACACGTCATGTAAACCGCATTTTTACCTTTCATTCCATTACTTGCTGTTACGGAACCCTTCATGGGGGAGTCCGACTCGCACTTGGCCGCTTTTTTTTTTGGAGAGAAACTGAGAAACAAACTTGAGAAACTGTATTACAGTATTTTTTTTATTGAAATTTATTGTTGTTACGGATCTATACCTAATTAATCAGTATAATTGTACAGTTTTGTACACTTGTTCTCGTTGAGCTTGATGTGGTAGTACGAGTGCAGAGAAAACAGAACTTTGTTTACACACACACTTTAATTAATAACACGTAATGTCACAAAATAAAGGCGAGTTGGTGTTTTCTTTCTCTAATGTTGTTTACCGCGTTGCAGTTATTGCACTACTACGTTAAATGATGTATTCGTTGTTATATTAATGTAAAAGAGACGAAGGCTCGAGGCGTTTCGCTACGTCAGCCAAACATGTACAGTATTACGAGACTGTACAATAATAATTATTAATTAATCTATCGGTAATGTATATTATATGTTCTTTTAATATATCTAAATTCAATTTATTTGTGTATTATTTTGTGACGTACCTAAGTGATCATAACTTTAGGTAAAGTTATGGTTGTGAAAAGGGTAACGATATTGCCAGTTAGTTATAGCAACTGAGTTGGACCCCCCAAAAATTATTCAAAACTTTTCACTATATTGTTACGCCTTTAGCCCCGTAAGGGTGGCAGAGGCATATTATACGCCCATATTTCACCGTAAGTATTTTAGTCCCATATAATAGGTGGTGAGCCTATTGCCGTGTTGAAATAGACAGACGCAGGTTGAGGTTGTTGTATTGTATCGCATATTTCATCAAACCATTACATAGCCTATGAACTAGAAGATATACCATCTTGGTTCCAATAATTGGCCCCTTAGTCTGGCTGTAGGTACTATTGGTTTAATCGGACGACGCCATATAAGCTGGACATATTATTTTACTTAGCCGTCCACATTGGTCAATTAAAACGCAGTAACTCACATCTTCCGCCTGTCCTGTATCCAGTATCGATCACATGAGCCGTATGTTTGTCTGTCATATGGTAATAAAAAAAACAGGAAAATTTGTTCGCAAAATTGTATTCACAAGTTTTTTCCCCCTTTCCCCAATAGGCAGAGGAAACTATGTCACATTTCCTCATTGAAGTTCTTGTACAGCGTCGTAATCTACTGCGCATACATCTTGTAATTAACCTTTACATACCGCATTATAAATAGACCGTGAATACACAAAATGTCTGCAGATACATTTTATTTAAAGACTAGATGACCCCCACAGCTTCGCCCGTGGAACATTTCGACCTCCCGTCGCACCTATTTAATCCCGTCGCTTATAAATTCTACAACGATGCATACAAATTTGCCCGATTTCTCTACATTTGACTACTGCTCCGCTCCCCAGTATAGTAGCGTAATGATATATAGACCTACAGCCTTACTCGATAAATGGGCTATTTAACACAAACAAATTTACAATCCGACCCGTAGTTCCTGAGATTAGCGCGTTCAACCGAACAAACAAACAAACTCTTCAGCTTTTTAATATTACTAAACTCCCGCGCACCCCCGCCTTGGTGACGCTCACTTCGCAACAGGCCGAAACGTATAATTTTAATCATTCTAAGACCAAATATTATCTACATAAACTGTACTTAGTGATGAAATAATTTATTTTGATAAGGATTAATAGCATGAGTAAAATAAACGCGTTTAAATGTAGTCCAAAAAAAAAATGTGTTTGTTGTGCCTCACTCGACATAGATAAATATAGTGTATCGCGGACTTTTTTGTAGATATTTATAAGATCTTAAATTAATTAGAACATTTTATGGATCTATCTTTTATAGTTTAGGCAGCGTACGCAAAATAAGAAACTTTTCTGGTTGTTTTTTTACACCTTGTATCCGAAAAACCCAAATATCTAACGGCGCCCTATTTTTTTTCCAAAATTAAATATAGCCTATGTTACTCGTGGATAATGTAGCTTTCAAATGGTGAAAGAATTTTTAAAATCGGTCCAGTAGTTTTTGAGTCTATTCATTACAAACAAACAAACAAAGTTTTCTTCTTTATAATATATGTGTAGATGATAACTTAACTTAACTATCATCACGCTGTATCACTGACGGGGTAGTCAGAGAAGACAAATCGCCAGGCTTTGCGATCCATGCATACTTCTTTCGCTTCCTGTAGATTTATTAATAGTTTTATACATGCTCGTCTGGGTATCTGAGTACTTTTGACCATTCGGTTTTTAAGCAATCTGGTCACGTGGTCTTAATATGTAAGTCTCGGCCTACCCTGACTCCTTCTGCCCTCTACTTTCGCACAATATATATTCTTCGTCATTCGTTCCTCACTCATCCGTTGAACGTGTCTAAACCAACGGAGCACGGCGTTTTCCAGCTTAACGCTGACACTTTCATTCAAACCTGCCATATTGCGTATCATTTCGTTCCGTATTCGGTCGGCCATAGATACGTCGCACAATTTTCGAAGTGATTTAAAGAAGATATTTGTATTTTAAGCACTGGTCCTATCGCCACCGCGCTGTGCGAAAAAACGATTAACTATCGATATTCCATAGCGTGAGATATTTAGAATAGATTACGATTTAATATAATAATGTCTTATAATCCTTCTTTTATTGATTCATTGGACAAACCGAGACCTCCCCTAATACCAAAATTTGATCACAAAACAGTTGGCCTTGGACGCCGAAGATTTTATTGAGACCCGTTTCATTTCTGTAGTTACTTATTGACCAGCCATTTTCAAGATATCTTAACAAGAATAATAATAAAGCGCTCGTGGTCCCATTGACTCAGTGTTAAATAAAAAATAAATAAATAAAGTTAGTAATAGTGTTTCGTGAACGAACGCCGTTAGTCCTGGTTGCCAGTAACATGAGAGTCGTTAAATCAAGTTGAAGGTCTTATGGGCGGCTTGAAAAATTTCAACATTAAGAACCACGACCTGCGTCTGTCTATTTATTTCAAAGTATAGTAAAGTATAATATGCCTCTGCCACCGTTCGGGAATGGTAGGTATGATTGATAACTATTTAAATATAAATAAAATAAATAAATAAATGAAAATTACCAGTTGTACAAACTAAATAGAATAAAAACCGTGTAAGAACTTACATTGATGCCACTGATCTCCACAGTAGGGAACTCCACCATCAGGTACATGTAGTCAGAGTTTCTTTTCTCTTTTTCGTTGATCATCTCAATCTCTCTAAACGTCAACCTGTCCAGCCAGTCCACCTGTGAACGAATTTCCACCATTACATTTAAATATGGCACGCAAAGGCAATTAGTTTTAATGTAACTATTTCAACGTGAATAGTGACACGTCACGAAGCTTCAAGACCTATGGAGATGGACTTTCACGCGTACACGACAATCTATTGACTAGCCGATTGACACACCTATATATATAAATAAACAAAATAAACTTTTAGTCATAAACATTTTGCGGATATTGTACCATAGACTTGAAACTCTTCACCAGCACACATATTTTCCTCCTGGTAAAACTTCAGGTGTCAAACACGTGTAAAAAGCTTTATTTAAGGGATGCTACAGACTGGCTACTTTTAGCGTCGGCGACCGGCGATTTAGCAACTTTATCGACGTTTCTTCGCGGTTAAGCGACGCCTTGCGTCCAGCCGCATCATCGAAATTTCGCGTTTTAGGGACTCAATCACCACGACTGGTGTTTTGAAGTGTGCTGGTCTGGAGAGAGTGAGCCATCCGGGCCTCTGTCCCAGTTGCGTCTCGCGACGCCCGCAGTCAACTTTTTCTCTTCGACTTCGCACGGTCGTCGGCTTTCCATGCAATGAGCGATTTTGCTAAAAATAGCTAGTCCTACTCAGCGGTGTCTCTAATACAGTCTAACTTAAGACTACTATTGTAGCGTTGCCGGGCATGATATACCTACATACCACGTGTGTGATAGCAGTTATTCCTTGGACGCCTCCTACACTTGGCAATGATCATGCAATTCTATGAGAACTCGTTTACGAAAAGCGGTAAAAAGGTCGACAACTACCTCCTCAAGCTAGTGATGAGCCTAGTGACCGTTGGAATAGACTCAAGTATTTGCAGAAAGGTCAAAAATTATAAGATGCACACAGAAGATCTTGACGCTAAGCGCTAAATCGGAAAGATTCGATTAAGTTTCTGTTACACAATCACCAAAAAAAGCTCAACAATCTAGATTCATGGTGGAATCGCTTTTGTCGGACACGATGAAGTGGATATTAAGTGACCAGAACTTAAAAGAGAATATTCTTTTTTTAAAATAATACTTGTTATTCCACCATATTTACTTAATAAACCTAACCGGTTTCGCCTCACGGCTATTGTGTGCCTTTGAGAATGCCGTGAGGCGAACACGTAAGGTTTATGAAGTAAATAAATATCCATCACGCCTTATCCCCGAAGGGGTGGCAGAG
The DNA here is from genome assembly GCA_948477245.1 of Thumatha senex. Classification (NCBI taxonomy): domain Eukaryota; kingdom Metazoa; phylum Arthropoda; class Insecta; order Lepidoptera; family Erebidae; genus Thumatha; species Thumatha senex. The sequence goes on along the minus strand of OX419741.1, from coordinate 23,132,452 downwards.
GCATATTGTATGCCCACTTTTCACCGTGTGGATTCCTGTCCCACGTAATAGGTGGTGAGCCCATTGCCGTGTTGAAATAGACAGACGCAGGCTGTGGCTACCTGCTGTTGAAATTTTTTAAGCCGCTTATTAGGCCTTCAACCAGGCTTAACGACTGCCATTTCACTGGCAACCGGGACCAACGGCTTAACGTGCCTTCCGAAGCACGGAAACGCTCGCAAATGTAAATGCCACAAAGTGGTCACCCATCCGACGACCAGCCATAGTGAAAGTTGCGTACCTCAGTGATCGTTTACCGCTTCTGTTTATGAAGTAAATGTTGTGGAACAGTAGAGTGGTGTTATTTAAAATGTGTAGCAAGTTCCACCAAGTGACATCAATCAACAGTATAAATTACTGCATATGTATTTTGAGTTTGTGATACAGGCCGACCGAGGCGACGATTAGTTGGAACCCTAACGAAAGTTATCTGGGGGGGTCACAATTCAAGGATCAGTATGAAAAGCGGTCGGAGCTGCGCGTCTTTACTTGTCTTTCAATATCTGGTGATAAAGTAGGCTATTGAGGCTTGTCAACATTCATACATAAATTAAATAAAGGCTAATTGAAAGATAAAATATAATTATTTAAATTTATCTACAAAAAAAGTATTTGAAACTATTAGAAATGCCAAGATCGATCCTCATTTACTACTTTACCGAAGCTTCTAAGGAAGCTATAAACCAAGTCCTCACGTAAAATTCGTGTAATCTAGAAGGTCCATAACACAAGTTACTTTAGCTTAAATGGTTTAAATAGATTTTTAAAAACATCTCACCTTGGGTATTTCTCCATTCCGGTGTTTCTTCGCCAACTTAGCGAGTCTCTGCATCTGTTCCTTTCCTTTGTCGGGAGCTTTGCCGGGTGTCATCTCGCTGCCTTCCACCCCGGGCCACACGCGCAAATCAAACATGCCCTTTTTGAACACCACAAATAACTCTTTAAACTTATGCACAAGTTTTAAATAACATAGTCTACATAACTTTAAAGTACTCAAATATGCTCCCATGGTGTTATTTTATTTCTACTGTATTTCAATTATGTAATATAACGATTACGGGCATTTTTGGCTCAGTTATCCTCTAGGACCTAGGTTCTAAAAAGATGCGTCAATGCCATCCCAGGTAGCAAATCTTCAAGACCGTTCAAAAAAGTCCCATCAGGTATTCCGAAACAAATAGACAATTAACCCAATCACACACACATATAAACTTTTAAGTTACACATCACACGTGGTTTAAAGTCACCTTGAACTTAATATTTTTAATTAACATTATTAAATTCCCAAATAACTCGTTTCCACAAAACCCAGTTCACTACATCATATGAATGAGTATACTGAACTTGTTGCTGGCGTTTTCCGATTAATATATCTTTATGTATCGCCATTTACTTATTATTTATCTATATTTTAATAAAATACAGGTGTTTGTTTATTGCGTCTTAGAAGTGAAAAACTCGTATTAAATCGGAGCTACAGGATAATGATGAATGATAGACCATCTGACATCACGGGATGAATGGATAAAAATACGAAGGTGGGATAGGGCTTTTCTGAAACATACGGGACCCTAGCTAGCCTAATTTCTGGTGACCCAACTGACTAACGACGCTCTTTACTTGAGCCGTCTTACTTTATATATTTCATGATCCCCGCGGCTTCGCCATTGACATATTTTGAACCCCCGTTGCATCCATTTGATCCCGTCGCTTTTACTTTTACAGAAATGTATGAAAATTTGCCCGATTTGTTGACATTTATGATTACTGCTCCGTTCTCCTGGGTAGTAGCGTGATGATATATAGCATATAGCCTTCCTCGATAAATGGAATATCCAACTCAAAGAGATTTTTTCAATTCGGACCAGTTGTTCCTGAGAATAGCGCGTTCAACCAAACAAACAAACAAACTCTTCAGTTTTAATTATTAGTATAGAAGTATTTGGTTGTATCTACCAAGCGTCACCCTTTTCTCATACGATCACACCAATTACTACAGACGAATGGGAGGCAACTGACAGGTACGGTATGCGATTTTTGCATACAGTTTGATGTAAACTTGGCACGCGATATTATTATTATTTTCGTCTCGATTAGCTTTGACGGTAAGACGGCTGTAACTCCCAAAAATGCCGAAAATTAAAAGCCTAACGAGTGCCGTCCCTAGCAACCAGAGTGGACCTCAAACTCTAAATCCAGCTGTTTTGGAAGCGACTGGGCAAACACGTAAGTAGAACGCCTACGTTCAACAATCAGATTGGAAGAAACGTTGGAAATTCGGCAGTGATCATACTTAGAGTAAGTAAAAAGTATTTCGAGTCGATTTCGATTTAATAATATATAATATTCAGGTTCAATTCCTAGGTCGGACAAAACATTTGTGTTGTTATTTTTAAACTTTCGCGGTTTATACTCATATTTTATATACTACTCGGGACAATATAGTTCAACAAATCGGCGATAGCGGAACACCTCGAGTCGGGTAGTAATCACTGGATCGAACTCCATCAACCCAAAGTCCTCTCCACTGATCGCCACTATTATCCTCGTGTTGTGCGTGAAGCTATTGAAATTAGAAGATACAATAATTTCAATAGGGAAGATGGATTCAAGTTATCGGGATGTGGAATTCAGTGATGAAAAAACTTGACCGTAGAAAACCTGTGCGAAACAAAACTGACGTAGTGAGTGTAGTGTGTCGCCGGCCTTATCCTGCATTATAATAATAATGGAGGGTAGCTACAAACAAAAGTAACTCCATGCATACTCTCGGCCCTCACCATCAGTCCAGCCGCGACCACGGGCGCTGCAACGCGCTCGAAACGTCGGTGAATGTAAGTACAAAATTGTTTCGCGTGAAGTCCCGAGTAGTATATAAAATATGAAAAACATTTGTGTTATCCACAAATGTTTGTTTAGGAGTTTGGGTGTTATCTATGTATAATATGTATGCATTTAGAAATATATAAGTAAGTTTATCAGTTGTCTAGATCCAAGCTTATATTAGCTTACTTTGGGCTAGGTGACATTGTGTAAAAAAATGTTTATTTAATTATATAACTTTACTTAAATAAATAAAATAAATAAATATCCATCACGCCTTATCCCCGAAGGGGTGGCAGAGGCATATTATATGCCCACTTTTCACCGTGTGGATTCCTGTCTCACGTAATACGTGGTGAGCCCATTGCCGTGTTGAAATAGACAGACGCAGGTTGTGACTACCTGCTGTTGAAATTTTTTAAGCCGCCTATAAGGCCTTCAACCAGGCTTAACGACCGCCATTTTACTGGCAACCGGGACCAACCGGGGCTTAACATGCCTTCCGAAGCACGGAAACGCTCGCAAATGTAAATGCCACAAAGTGGTCACCCATCCGATGACCAGCCATAGTGAAAGTTGCGTACCTCAGTGATCGTTTACCGAACACTGAGACCGCGGGGCCACGAGCGCTTCTTACTTAAAAACTAATAAAAGTAGTGCGTATCAGATAATTTAAAAAAGTATGTTGTATTGATAACCCAACGACAATTTATTGTGGGGATCACGGACTCGGGGCACCGGAATCTGTATATATATACCACGCAGGCGAACAGGCGGGCGTGTGCTAGTGTATAAATAACTGTCCAATGAGATAAGACAACAGCTACATAAATATTAAAAAAGCTACAATACAAGAGTGTATTAATAATAAATGAGTCAATTGAACTTCTGTTATCGAATACTATGACATATCTATGTCAATTATCGTGCTGTTGCTATGAGGAACTGTTTGGATAGTATTGTAGCCCTTTTGCTGTTCTATTTGGGTGTCAATAGTTCGATTACAGATTTGGGCAAAAAAAAATTCAGGTTGGCTCTCTTGACCGGTTGTCTTAGACCATCTAACCAATGGACTTGCCTTAGGTGATCCATTGCATACAAAAATATTCTGCTAATAGTAAAGGGGTGCGGCGGGAATCACACACATTCGCAATTCACTACATCGGCTCACTGTCATCACGTAGTGGCAAACGCACACAATAAAAAACTGCATCACACTACAATAATTAGCAACACACTATTAAAAAAATGTTGTCGTTGCTTATGTTTCTATTCTCGCACACAAATGTGTAACGTTGTGTGCAAGATAAACGTTTTGTGTCATTCTACTTTGTTTATTACATCTTAGAGCTAAGGTTGATAATAGAATCAATTTAGATAATTTACAAAGACAAATGACTCGATTAGTTTTAAAAATCGATATGTTTCAAATGTTCTCGATGCTCGTTTGTAGAATGGGTTTATTTTATTTTTTAATAAATAAGCTAATGTAGACAGGAAAATAATATTTTAATATGAAATGAGATTCCATATTTCTATAAACTAGAAGTGATTAAACCTTTTTAACAGCACACTTTGGCATTATGTAGGAGGACGCAATACGTCCGGACATTGCAATAACGATTCCAATAGTGAATCAATTTTGAAATTATGTACCTAATGAAAGTACTTTTTATAAACCTAATGGATCGAATGATCCATTGACTTGGCAGAGGGTAATGTTCATGTAAGGCGAGTCCTTTAGTTAGATGGTGTAGCCGGTTCCGCTTCCGATCACCGAAGAAGTAATACAGATTACAGAGCGCTTACTCACGTCACTACGTTACTACTTTTATAATATTATAAAACAATGTCCTCCGCCGCGTCTGTCTGTCTATATGTCTGTTCGCGTTAAACTAAAAAACCTACTGCACCGATTTTCATGCTGTTTTCATCAATGGACAGAGTGGTTCTCAAGGAATGTCCATAGGCTACGGAGACCACTTTCCAACAGGTGGACCTTAGGCTTGTCTGCCACCTCCAAGGTATAAAAACCGACTATTTGTTATAGTCTAAAATCCTACTGCGAGATTATTACATTCATCGATCATATGAACAAAATCACAGAACTACTATTCGGATAATGTGTGAATGCGTGAGATCCGTGCTGCCGAAGCAGCCTTGTACTTGTAGCTAGCGGCAATGTGTCTCATCATCACCCGAGTATCTGGCCCAGTTCATCTCACAGCGCCCGGACTCCGCGTTCCTACTTATAAATGGGGAACGCGTCTATCTGTTCCGTATTGACCCAGGAGCGAAAGTAACTCTAATGTAAGAGTGAACGGTTTTGTATGCATTTTTGTCCCACGTAACAGATGGTGAGCCCATTGCCGTGTTGAAATGGACAGGCGCAGGCTGTGGTGACCTGCTGTTGAATTTTTTCAAGCCGCCCATTAGGCCTTCAACTGGGATTAACGACTGCCATGTTACTGGCAACCCGGACCAACGGCTTAACGTGCCTTCTGAAGCACGGAAACTGTTTTACAATCTATACTAATATATACTGTTTTACAATCTATACCGTCTCTCGACTCGTAGGAAATCAATTGATTGACAAGGAATTGATTTGATTGATTTAAATTGAATTGATTTATCGACAGTAGAATAGACTCACATATGCGCTTTTTAAAGCACCTGAAGTCCCACTAGCTTGTAAACGTACACGAGCTATGCGGCGTAAGCTATTACGACCTGAGACGGGTTACGTGACATTTACATTTACAAACAGTTTCGTGCTTCAGTGGCACATAAAGCAGCTGTCCCAAATGAGCCACTAACATGGTCTTCATTAAGTCAAGTTGAAAGACTGGAAATTTTGAACAGCAAGTATTTACAACCTACGCCTACTGATGACACTTTTGATTAGGTTGGCCATATACTTGTCTACCACTTAAGCTAACTAACTATCATCACGATGTATCCCTGACGGGGTAGTCAGAACAGATCGCCAGGCTTCGCAATCCATGCATCTTCTTTGGCTTCTTGCAGATTCATTTATAGCTTTATACATGCACATCTGGGTATCAACGTATATCGATAAGACAGGAATTGATGTTAATTTTATTTTCCAACAATTATTTTCAAACCAAGCAAAAAATTATGTTTACCGAATTATCTAAGATTAGGAAATTTTCGAATACCAAAGAGATTTTTAGGTCAACTAAACAAATGGTAGTTTAAAAAAAAAACTAAATAAAACGCATCTACTTTTTAGTTTGGTTTATTTATAACAGAATATTCATCTAAAATTTTAACTATTCTTTATTTAAATTTATCAGTTCTGTTTCCTATAAAAGACGTGTATATTAGTTTTTTAAAACTATTATTTATATTTATTATTTTCGGCAAATAGATTAAGGTCGATTAAAAGAAATTGAACCCATTTTTTTCTGATTGTACTTCATACAAAGGAGCTATGTAGTTATTTATCTTTGACCACAACATTGCGGTATTGTCGGCCGGACACCTCGTACTGACCTACAACGTATTCTACAATGTCAAGTTTACAAAACCTTGGGTAAGATACAGAAAGACGAGAGTAGTATAAATGGAAATTTTCACATTGAGGAATACCGGATAAATTTCAATTTTTCTTTGCTAAGTGCTGGTAGGTGGCGTCTTTCGTCGCATTAAGGCGTAAACAGGTCAGTTTTGAGTAAGTCTTGGTGGTGTAATTGGTTAACACGCATGGTGCGTTTAACGAGAAGACGTTGGTTCGAGTCGAGACTAAAAAATGTTTCCACTTTAAATTTAAATTTAGGATATAGTTAGCATACTAATTGCTTTTCATAATTGTTTCTACCAGATCTTCCTTCCTGGGGACTGTCTTTTAGACTGGTCTGACTTTAGGGAGGTATCAATAATGCCATGTGGTTTTAGTCATTTTAATTTCAATGTAAACCTGAGATGTACAGTAAGCTGTAATAGTCGAGATAGAGCGAGAAAAAAAATTGCTTAGAGCAGTCATACTCACACACACAATTACATACCCTGATAGATGACTAATGGGCAGTGCACGCTATATTAGACATCAAGATATATCTCAAATTTTGCATAGCTCCTACACTACGGCCGTATACTGCGTGCCGACAAAGTCGTCAATCGATTAAGATCGTAACTTGACTGACTGACCGTATTCCAGAACGTTTCTCAATACTCAATCAACGCTTGAGGCTAGATTTTGCCTTATAAAATCTATTCTCAAGCGTCGATTGAGTATTGAGAAACGTTTTAGAATATGGACCTAAGAGCTGTGTCTACAATATGTAATGAACAGTGAACAATATTCCGGTCGATGAAACCCGTGGGAATAGCGTAACACAGTCACCATGTTGTATACGAAATAAAGGAGCCCTGGGTGTTCCGAGACCATATCAACCTCACCTGGGTTCTCGCTTATAAATCCTACGTATAGCAGAACCACGGAGAACAGAAAGAACGGAGATGTTGCAAGCAAATTTCTCTTTAGTAAAACGCGTGCCAAGCTGCGGATGGGAAATGGGGCCGCAGGGGGAAAAGAGGCGGTTAACTCGTCCCTAATTGTAAATCCATCTAGCGACATAATCGTGCAACACATATAGAACTGAAGATCCAATTAACATTTTAGTTTGTCTACTCGCAACAATAGCGCTACCTACATTTCTAGAACATTCTGTACTCTGGGTCTGTTTATGATATTTACCCATGCATTTCTAGTTTTAAATATTATATTTTGTCACTTATAAAGTTAAATGTTATAAAAAAAAAAAATAAAAAAAAAAAAAAATATCTTTATTTTGCATAGACCATTTTAACGGCGCTTACAAAATGTCATACACTATTTAAAATATTTAAAGCGACCACCGGTTCGGAACGCGGCCCACCTGAGAAGAACCGGCAAGAAACTTAGGAAGGCTTTTTTTTTGATGGCCTATTTACAATTTAATATTATTTCATTTTGCCAGCAGATCATTTCCAGGCGTCCCTGTCCTGCAAATAGTCTGTAACGGAGTAAAAACCTTTTTCACAAAGCTTGTTTTTAATAAACTTTTTAAATTTAATTAAAGGTAAATTTCTCAGGTCACAGGGAAGCTTGTTGTAAAAGCGTATACAGTTACCCTGGAAAGAATCGCCAATCTTATGTAGTCGACTGTGGTGGACTGAAAGATTATTTTTATTTCTAGTGTTTATATTATGTTTATCACAGAGTTTAGAAAACTGTGATAGATTTTTCTGGACATACATAAGATTGGCAAAAATGTATTGTGATGGTACGGTTAGAATATTCACTTCTTTGAATTTTTCTCGGAGAGAAACTCTGGGGCCCAAATTATAAATAGCGCGTACAGCCCGCTTTTGTAGAACAAAAATAATATTTAAATCTGCAGCACTCCCCCAAAGGAGAATACCGTAAGACATAATACTATGAAAATAGCTGAAGTAAACCATTCTAGCCGTATCCACATCTGTTAGAGTCCTGATCTTTTTTACAGCGTATGCAGCCGAACTTAATCTAGAGGCTGTCTTTTCTATGTGTGGGCCCCACTGAAAATTGGCATCAATAGTTATACCTAGGAACACAGTTGATTCTACAAACTCTAACACTTGTCCATTCAGTTGAACATTGTACTTTATGAAACTCCAAATAATGCTCCCGCTAAAATAATGTACAATGTGTTATCAATAAAATTGTTGGTTTATGCACACGTAGATGTTGTTATTATATTTAAAAAATTTCGTCATCATGTAAATACGCTGCAGACTTACAAAATAATTGTCGTTGTGGGCAGAAATATGAACAAGCATTATAATGTGGCGTATTTACAAAAGTATACATTGAGTATTATTTTTTCTATTTTTCTTCAATAGGTGCATGTCAAAAGTTACTTGCATCTATTGTCTCATAGATGGCTCTAATCTAATTTTTGAAGAAGATCCGAGAAAAATATTTTATAAATTGTTTTTATTAACTAAAAATACTTACAAATGAAATTTTATACCGTCACTATGTTTAAAATAAGTTACTGAATCGTTTTTGCATCCAAGAATAGCACACTTTATTGTGAAAACCGTCAATAACTATAGAATTTAGCGCAAATAAATTTCAGCCTCTTAACTGGAGCACAGCAACGATTTACATGAAACTGTGGCGCGTGGCTCCGCCCACTCTGTGACGTAACAACTCACCTGGTGGCACACAACTCAGGTGCCCTTGCGGCATCTCCGGTTTTATTCTCTACTCCGTGAGCAGAACTAATTCCAAATACTATGGATGCAACTAGGGCATCACAAAGAGACGATTTTAATACTGACCTGTCTCAACATGCCATGTTTCCCAAACAGTGATATAGTGGTCCCACCAACCACCATGACTTTTCCGGGTCCAGCGCAGTCATATATAGTCATCGCGAGTGTTGCATTCCGAGGCAGGTCGCTGAAGAACACTGGCAGCTTCACCCACTCATTCCAACTGACAATGAAATGATACCACTGTTAATTCCAAACTCTGGCAACCATTTCTAATGTTTACCCAAAATCTCTACTTACATTATAAAACTGAAGGTTTTATTTGGTCGAACTAAGGAAACTACTGGCTACAATTTGAAAATCTCTTTTTGTGTGGGATAGTCCATTTACCAAAGCTAGGCTAGAGGTTACGGCTCCAAACCACCAAGGTAGCGAATTTCAAGTTTGCAATTAGAGCATAAAATGTTAAAAGCAATAGCCAAATATATATTGATATTAAACTTAACATATTTAAAAGGGGCGCGCACAGGTTTGACCATTTTTCAAAATACAGCGGTTTTAAGGTACCTCGACAGCAAAAATCGTCATTTCGGGAACATAACTAAACATATATTTTTAAATATAATGTTTATAGAAAACAATAAAACATAATCATTATTAATAGCATAATACTATATATTTTTAAATGCAATTGGAAATTTGGTGAATAGATATGGATATTTATAAAAATTATCAAATTGCAAATTAAAAACTGGCTATGTTTCAAATTTCAAGCACAAAATTCAAAATATATCAAAATATAGATGCCTTGAAAAGTAAAATTAGATATTACTATAATAATAACTTTATTATGTTTGTATGTGCGTGTTTACATGTTCGATAATATTTGAAATTAGTAATATAAAAGCAATAAAAGTAGACTTTTCGAAAACAAAGTCGTGTTCCCGGATTGACTAAGGTGTTCACTGAATGATGCAGTTAGGATTTTCTTACAAGTTTTTAAGTAATAAATGCGAATGCAAACTACATAGAATTCGAAAATTCTAAAAACATTTCTGGTAACATATCTCTTCTAATACTTCACTTACTTGTACAAATAAAAATTTTCACAAACTCAACTTTGAACTAGTACAAACCATGCTAGCTTCTTTCATTTCAATCATTCTTTAATTGTAGTCTCATGAATAATAATTCAATTAAGAATAACATTGAACTTACGCAAAAAAAAAAACGAAATAGGTAATGCCACCGCATAAAATAAAATAAAAACAATTTTTTTTTCAATAATAAAAAAAGCCTTAAGAAAATAAAATATTTAACGTTACTCAAATATATCAACATTAGACTTAAAATGGTAATACTTGCAATTCTTTTCAACTTTCAGTGATGGTGTAGGCGTTAGACATAAGACAGACACATCGTTTGGGTCTAGCTGAAATATCTTTGCAGTATTTCGTACTGATCTTAGGAAAGTGACTTTGACTTCTTCGTCGCCTTCAACACAAATCTGACTGATAGCCATGATTATCTTAAAATTTGGTAATAATAGCTTTCTGGCGAAGAGATATTGTATGTACATTTTGTTATTTGTTGGAATTCATCAATCAAAGTTATGAGCCACAAATAAATGTTTGTACGATTACAATACTGAGATATCGGTCCGTCAGAATAAATATGCACAATTTGCATTCTGAACTATTTATTTTAAGGATGATTTTTTTTAGCTTTCTTATCTTTCTGGTTTAATTTTTACTGAAAACACAAGAAAATCTTTAAATTTTAACAAATTATGAATAAATCCTAATTCACCAATAATATGCCATATCAGAAACCACTACGCCAATTCTGGAACATTGTGTCATCTTGTCCGGGAACGTTCCCTTAATGACTGTTCTCGAATTGATGTTTTTGAAATTTCTCGCCTACAATTCCAATGGTCGCCGTCTTAAACATATTATTACAGGGTTATTGCGAAGTAAACAATAATAGTTTTACAGAATACTCATTAACTAACTGTTATTTTAATATAATTTACTATTTCACCCATTCCCGTGATGACGTATAATTAAGATACGGTTCAAAATACATGTACATAACAGTACTTATCACTTAAATTGTAATTTATTTACGCACAAAACATATGACGCCCCCCTCATAACACTATTGCTCGCTACTAAAGCACATTACACATAGGCCATCAAAAAAAAAGCCTTCCTAAGTTTCTTGCCGGTTCTTCTCAGGTGGGCCGCGTTCCGAACCGGTGGTCGCTTTAAATATTTTAAATAGTGTATGACATTTTGTAAGCGCCGTTAAAATGGTCTATGCAAAATAAAGATATTTTTTTTTTTTTTTTTTTTTATTAGCATTGGGAGTCGCGTTCAAGTATAAAAGTTTTCACTACCTAATGGTGCGTTCACGGATATGACGTTTGATTTCTTGGACAAACTTTTGACAATTGTCGTGTTTATAATTACTTTATTTTCTATATTTTGGCTTAGAATAATAATTGTTTAGGAAATAAATAAACTCTAATGATCATTGAGAATATAAAAAGTATGATTTTACTATTTGTTAACGTAAGTTGTAGCTGGAAGTTTTTATTTTGGATGTGTTCCTGAACTGACTTTTTACACGTATTTCTTGTTAAATTATTTAAAAATACTTATTTTTCAAATCAAAAATATTTATTATAGTATTGAGTTCTTATTTACTTGTATATATTTCTTATTCATTTGTATATTTTATTTTATGAGCTTCCAAACCGAATTCGCCACCTTCGTGGTTTTGAGCCTTATATATATATTATCACACTATTACACAATAGAGTAGAGCAATTATTGTGTTAAATAGGTGCCAGGGGGATATGAGGAATGACATAGGTGTACCTGTACGAAAATCATTTCTGGTATCAGGAAAATAAAATTTCATCTTCTACTTACTTCCATCTGTTAGAAAAAGCCTTGTATGAAGTCTGAACCGGCAAAGCCAGGGGCTCTCCATCACTCAAAATCTGGCAAGTGACATACAAATCAGAGCATCCTTCCTGATACAATCCGGAAAACTTCAGCATGGGGTCTAGTAACAGCTGGTCATATTCTGGCTTGGCTCGTTGACCTTCCAATGTTCCTCTGAAGAAAAATTGGTAAATTAGTACTTCTGTGAGGTCGCAAACTATGTGTACTTATTAAATACCAACACTTGTACTGTTCCACAACATTTGCAAAGCAGGTAAATGTTGTGGAACATTACAAGTGGTTTTATTTAATTTGTGTCGAGTGCCATCAATCAACAGTATAAATAATAGGTGTTTATCGTGGATTTATAAGATCTTATAATCAGGATGATGTTTTAATACCTATTTATTGCATATAACCCTATCTAGGGATTGCAAGCAACTATCCTGGTTGCCAAAGCTATAGTAACGGTTGGTTCTCAAGCTGATATTCTGTTATTTAATGACTTTAAGGTTACATTAAACTCAGTTGAAGACAATGTTTTAAAGAATTGTCTACATTGTTTTGAACGAAAATTTCAAGAAATAGTTGCACCCAAATCTCAATATTTAGAAGCTGATTATTTTCTGTTATGACAAGAATCCACACGGTGAAAAGTGGACATATAATATGCCTCTGCTACCCCTTCAGGGATAAGGCGTGATGGATATAAATAAGTCTAATTATAACATTTAATGTGTTATGTGTTACCAATACCAGGCCTGCCAGATTTGCAAGGCAAGAAGAGTGGAGCCTAAGAAAGTACCTGGCAATAATAATACTCATGGTCAATAAAGAAACAATGGCACATGGCATTTATTAAAGTAATTCTTTTAAAAAATCCTAGGTCTGCCAGACTTGCAAGGCCATAGGTAGGGCCTGAGAAAGAACCTGGCAATAATACTCATGGTCAGTAAGGAAATAATGTCACATGGTATTTGGTAAGGCAATTCTTTTAAAATAATACCATGCATGCCAGATTGGCAAAACAATAGGTAGAGTCAGAGAAAGAACCTGGTAATAATACTCATTTTCAATAAGAAAATAATGGCACATGGCGTTTGGAAAAGTAATTCTTTTAAAAAATTACCAGGCCTGCCATATTTGCAAGGCAATATGTAGAGTCTGAGAAAGAACCTGGTAATAATACTCATTTCCAGTAAGGAAATAATGGCACATGGCATTTGGCTTGCCATATTTGCAAGGCAATAGGTAGAGCCTGAGAAAGAAACTGGCAATAAAAGTCATGGTCAAGAAGTAAATAATGGCAAATGGTATTTGGTAAAGTACCTAATTCTATCTTATATATGTTAAAACAGTTTTGCCACATAACACAGATGGTTGGTCAAGCAGTTCATTAGCTCATATAAGGCACTGTATAAGAGTTACTATTTATGTAACCTACTATTAATATCCACATGTTACTCAATCACATTACTGTGGGTCAACCTGATTAGGTTTATTATTTTTATTTATTATATAGATAATATATAATAAACAAAAAAATATATTACTACTATATCTATAAGAACTTCTTTCTATAAAAAAAAGTAATGAGCAATAACTAGATGTGGGTGTATGTTTTGGTAACAACCACATTCTTGTCTTTTATAAAATGGTTAAGTAACGAATTATTTATTATACAATTTATAAGAGCACTGGGGATGTCTCTTTTCCTCCCTTTATGTTTTATGTATAGTATTTGAATATCCACATGTTTGATCCTAATTTTTATGTTATTATACAACATTTTGTTATATATTTCGTCCTACCCCTCAATTATATATTATTAACAGTTTAGGATCATTTTTTAAACGATGTATTACTGTAGTTTAAAGTAGTTTTGCAATAAGATTTTTTGATTAGGTATTTACACATCAAGAACCACGATCATTTACCTAAACCCTTTAGATTGATTTAGATACTTGTGTTAAACCTTAAAACTTTGTTAGCTTTCAACTTCGTGGATAAGAATATAATTATTAGAAATCTAAAAACTACAAAAAAGGAGATCATTATTAGGCATATGTATAAGTAAGTAATAATAAATGAACTGGTAATATAATTTACCAGGTGAAAATAACATGTATCTTACCAACAAAACATATACTCACATTTTTATCTCAACTTTTTGATCCAAAGCGGAGCTATACACGTAGTAGAATTTATCATCAATCTCGTTCATGTTGAAATTTTTAAATTTTGTAACAAAGAAACTGAATTACAATACGATTTTTACGAAACCGCAAGGCGAATGTCGACTGTGGATGGATGCAAATACAATACAAATACACATAATGGATTTGAAATATTTGTTATTTTTTGTTGTCTTCGCCCATCTTGGGCAGGCAATGGAAACTTAGTCCATACAGCCTAGCTTCAGTATTTATTATTTTCTTATAATTTTGTTTTAGTCCTGTCTAGTCGTTTGTCGATGTCAAGTCCTCAGTCCTAGGTCCTAGTCCGTACCCCAATATGGCAGTGAATCCCTTATTGCGGCTATCTATGGAAATTTGGCACTAACACAAACAACACCGCTATTCTTTGCAATATATCACTTTCATTCACTAATGCACTTTTCCGAACTCTTTATGTATTATATTCCGCCATTATTAAACACGAATTTAACACTAGTTTTTGAAAATAATATACGACAAACGTGCGTCACCGCTCGCGTTGTCCTTGAAGGATTTCTTTGAAGATTTTTGACGTGACGTTCTGTAACAGCTGTTTAAGGTTTTTTATTCTTTTGGCATGGTTCCTAATACATTTAAGCCAAACCTACCCAGCAAACACTTCACATGGTCTAAGTTCACAGCTATAAAGCAGCTTTATCCTTTTTAGCTGTCAAACAGTTACATAATACCACTACTGTAAGAAAATAATAATTTACCAGTAGTACATGGTAAAACCATACATACATTGGCAATGGGATGCTCAAATACTTAGTGCAAATGATCACAAAAATAGTATTTACTTAACGATATACAGGGCATTCCACGGATAAGCCAGATGGAGGGAAAGTACCCTAAATATTGTAGATAAAACATTTTATTGAAAGAAGACATTATTTTAATATAAATATAATTAAAACTGTATGCAGTATGCATAGATTTTTAAATAATACCATGGGTGAATCGGGAATCGAACTCGTTACACGAGAAAAATAATCAGCTGTAGCTTTATCATACCTATCGAAAGACTTCATCATAAGGATTATTTATTGCTAATTATGTATATGTATTTTAACAAAAAATAATCCTATTCAATTCAATTGTTATTATGGCTTTCTGTGGTCTTTGTAGCAACTTGACTTGTCCCGTAACTTATAGTGTCAGAAATAAAAGGATGATTATGAATTTTAACATTTGATGTGAAATAATGGTATGTACATTAATGTATAACCAATGCACGTTAGATAACTAGTTTTCGTCACGGGATTCTGCTTGAGTACTCTATGTTCATTTCTAAATAACTGTATCAAATCTGTAAGTGCGAGAGTGCAACGGACGCAATCTAGTACCAACATCTAGATATTTGCTTGCAAGCATTCAGTCTGTATAATGAACTAATGTGTAGGAGGACAGAGACAGATTTTGATGAGCCCATCACCTCGCACCCAATACAAAACTCAGCATTGAATATTCCTATTACAGCAATAGACAAAACCGGTGACCACTTGTTATTGCCGAACACCAGTACATCATCATCATCAATAAGATTAGTAAGTAGTAGCAGGAATAAATTAAAAAAATACATAAAACTCAATAAATTTATTTCTAAGTCACAGAAAAACATGAAAAAGCTTAGAATAGGAGCGAACAAATATCTTAAGACTTGTAAATCAAATGTACAGTTAAAACAACTAATAGAAACAAGTAAAAAACAATTATACACCCAAACAGAGCAATATGAGACTGATATACATCAATTACAGACAGAAATTATGTGTTTACATGATTCCTTAGAGTCTATAACTTTAAAATACAAAACATCACAGAAAGAAATTGGGGAGTACATTAAGGCATTGAATAGCTTGGTGGAGTCTTGTCACAGCAATGAACAAAGGTTCTATTCACTTGAGAAATTATATAATGAAACACCTGACTGTGAAAAATCCCTGCCATGTTCTTCCTTGTCTATAACATCCCGGGACGAGTCAACATCTCCTATGGTTGACTCTGTGGGCAGTATATGTGACAATATTATAAACACAAATAACACTTGCTGTAATAGACCTGTAACAAAAATTACACAACCTTTAAACGTTGGAAAGACTGTTGTTTATTGTGATGAAATAGGCAAAAGTTTAGGTTATCACTTAGTTCAACATCTGGGTAATTCGGTCATAACCCTTTCATTTCCTGGGGCATCCTACTCTCAAATAATTAATAAGGTATTAACCAGTACACATTGCCCACAAACAACAATAGTGATACTTATTGGCAGAAGAGATAATGTAAACTCTAAAACTATCATTAAATTTTACGAACAGTTATCAAACTTGCAAGTTAAACAGGTTATACTGTCAACACTGCCATATAGCAAATCTTTTACACAAATTGAAAACAACATTAGATACAATATGAATAGAAAATTACATACCTTGACCACATATTGTAGGAATATAGAATTATTTGACTGTAATCTTTTATTACAGAATAATTACTTTTTGACATTAGATAGTTATTTACTATCAAAATTTTTACGACGTCAGATAGCTGTATTGTTATCAAATTTTTTATTGAATAAAGCCAAATTATTGGCTTATAAACCAGCTCCTTTTGAGCTTAGTAATAATGACTTATTAACTTGGGATATTATCTCAAAAAACTAGTTTGTAAGACAACAGGTAAAAAATCTGGCCATGGTTTTAGGTCTTTTGAGCCCATTCGGTCTACTTTTTTTAAAGACACTGATAATAATATTGGTTGTAATAATTCTGAGTATATTAACAATACTTCTAGTAGTTTAAACTTAGTTCACCAAAATATTGAAGGCATATCTGAAAAACTACTACAAATAGAACTTTATATAAAGGAACACAATGTTCACATTTTTTGTATTACAGAACATTGGTTAAAAAGTCATGAACTATTGTTCAACAATGAATTTTATTCACTTAGCAGTGCGTTCTCAAGAAAGAAAGCCATTCGTGGGGGCTCTCTTATATTTGTATCTAATAATTTAAAATGTAAAGAACGTAAAGATATTGTGGCTCTTTCTATTGAGCGTACTGCTGAATTTTCCTGTGTTGAGCTTGAGCAACTCATTGTCCTCTGTGTCTACAGTCCTCCAAAAAGGGATTATAATTTATTAGAATCTGTAATGGAAAATGTATTGAAGCGTTTGTTTACTAGTAGAAAACATGTTGTGGTGTGTGGGGATTTTAATGTTGACATACTTGTGCAGTCTTCGAAATGTATCAGATTTATAAATTTGTTTAAGTCTTTTGGCTTACAAAATTTATTTTGTGAGCCAACTAGAATCACCTCACATTCTAGAAAATGTAAAGATAATATATTCTGCAACTGTGCAACAACAACAAGGGAGATACTAAGTAACTTTCCATCAGATCATCTTGGTCAAAAAGCAGCGTTTCCTATTAATGTCACTTCCAAAGGAAATAAAATTGTATGTAGGCCAATGAGTGCATATCGACTTAAACAATTTAATGTTAATGTTTCAGCAAAAGTCACTAATATTGATTTTAATCAGAAAGATCCAAACGGCTTATATAACTCCTTATTTAATACAATTAAAGCTGAGTACAACAATATATTTAAATCAAAAACATTTTATAAAAACAAAAACCTGCAATTTTGTGAGTGGGCAACTACAGGTATTTACAAAAGTAGGGCTAAGTTGTACGAATTATATGGTATGAAGCAATTTAATTTTGATCCTGCTTTTATTCAATATGTAAAAAAATATTCCAAGACCTTCAAAAAGACCTGTGCTGCTGCCAAGTCGTTACATATCAGTAATAAGATTAAAGATTCAAAAAATAAGGTAAAAATGACTTGGAATGTAATCAATACTGAAACCGGTCGATTACTACCCCGTGATAATAACTTTGAGTTAATTATAAATAACAAGGTGATTAATAATAAATTAGATGTAGCACAAACTTTTAACAACTATTTTATAGACATACCCGCGAAAACAACTAGCTCCTTAAATTCTTGTCCAATCAAAGCTCAACGCATACTTGGGGGCAGCGTAGATCAGTGCAATGTCTTATTTAGCTTTAAATGTGTTAACCCCAACGATATCGTTAAAGTATTCAAGTCGCTTAACTCAAAAAAGACAGCTGACTTGTGGGGTATTTCTGTGAAATTGATACAGTCTATTATTGTTAATTTATCTCCACATCTAGCTGAAATATTTAATAAATGTATCGATAAAGGAGTGTTTCCGGATTTAATGAAACACAGTAAGGTAATACCTCTATTTAAGTCTGGATCCAAAACTGAC
The DNA here is from genome assembly GCA_948477245.1 of Thumatha senex. NCBI lineage: Eukaryota > Metazoa > Arthropoda > Insecta > Lepidoptera > Erebidae > Thumatha > Thumatha senex. Next base: position 23,113,856 of record OX419741.1, on the reverse strand, counting down.
CCTGGTAATTTCAGACCTATTTCAATATTACCTGCCATTAGCAAAATTTTTGAAAAAATTATATTGCAACAACTACAAGCTCATTTTAATTCAAATATGCTACTACATAAAGAGCAGTATGGGTTCACAAGGGGTCGTTCTACCATTCATGCAGGTGTGACACTTCTGAATCATATATATGACGCCTGGGAGAATAGACAAGATGCTATTGGTGTATTCTGCGATCTCTCTAAAGCATTTGATTGCGTTGAACATAAAACACTATTGCGAAAACTCTTTTATTATGGTATCAAAGACTCTGCACTGGATCTTGTTGCCTCCTACTTAAATGATCGGATACAACATGTTGATGTTAATGAAATTCGCTCCTCTGGAGCATCTGTAGCTATGGGCGTACCGCAGGGATCAATTCTAGGTCCGTTTCTATTTTTAATTTATAATAACGATCTGCCATTCTATATACAGAACTTGTGCGACATTGTTCTATTTGCTGATGATACGTCACTTATTTTTAAAGTAGATCGTACGCTTACTGATTTTAACAGCGTTAATAGTTCACTTGCCCAAGTTGTAGATTGGTTTACGACCAATAATTTGCTACTAAACGCTAAGAAGACAAAATGTATCAGATTTAGCATGCCTAATGTCAGGAATTGCGGTACAAATATAACATTGAACGGTGATACCCTTAATATTGTAGAATCAACTGTATTTTTGGGGATCACTTTAGATAGCAAACTGCAGTGGAACGCGCAAATAACGTGTCTTGCAGGTAAACTCAGCTCGGCAGCCTTTGCCGTTAGTAAAGTCAGGCAGCTCACTGATGTAGAAACTGCCAGGCTAGTATACTTTAGTTATTTTCATAGTGTCATGTCTTACGGCATTTTGCTGTGGGGTAAAGCAGCTGATCTACAAGTAATTTTTGTACTCCAGAAGAGAGCTATACGTGCAATATATAAATTGAGTGCTAGAGTGTCTCTTAGAGAGAAATTTAAAGAAATTGGCATTTTAACGGTTGCATCACAGTATATATTTGCAAATATCATGTTAGTTAAACAGAACATACATTTATACAATCGACACAGTGACATACATTCGATAAATACTAGAAATAAGCATAAATTAATTGGAACGCATCATCGTTTACAAAAGGTTCACGACTCTTTTGCAGGAATTGGCGTACGCCTATATAATAAAATTCCTTTAGACATTATGAACCTGCCGTTACATAAATTTAAGGCGGAAATTAAGACGCACCTTTTGAAAAGGGCTTATTACACAATTAATGATTATTTGAATGATAAAAATAAATGGAAATGAGTTGCTTGCTCTTCGCTCGAGCTATTTAGGATTCGAATGAATCTTGTGATATATTATCTACTTGTCTTGAACCTGCATATATAAGTTGTATTTTTTTTTTTTTTTTACCTTATTTTGTTTACATTCTCCAGTATAAATAATTTGAAACGCCAGGCAACTAAAGGTATGGCTGCGTTTAGTCCCGGTAATAACTAATATACATAATTATATGTAATTTGACTTTGTTATTGTGTGAGCACTATGTAGACTTATTTATTATTTTGAAATTGACATGATAGTTGCTGTGTAGTTTTTGGGTATGTCATGCTCGCCTAAGTGTCCTGGCAGTGGTGGCGTATGTATCGGGTCGCCTTGTTCCCTACAATACGGTTGAATAGGGCGATGGCTGATATATGCGTCATACCCGTGAACGGGTGCCGTCTGTTGGGACTGGTCAGCTCATAGCTGTTATAGCAATTGTTACAAATAATATTATTTAAATTTAAGGCAAACTAAGTTTAGTCGACTGTTCTCACATAAATTCAAAGGAACTATGTAAGTGTAATTTTAATGAACTCAACATTTATTTTGTTTTTTTTTTGTAAAATTTCTTTACTGTATAATTGGTCAAATATCATGTTAATCAAACTGTGTCAAATGGCGGTTAGAAAAGAGTGGCCATGAGTTTTATTGCCAGGTTCTTCCTCTGGCTCTACCTATTGCTTTGCGAATCTGGCAGTAAATGTAAATGTAGAAGCAGTAATCTTGACGTTCATAAGTGTTACTTTGTGACCTACATGAATAAAGATTTTTGATTTTGATTTTGATTGTTCAACCAGAGTGAAACGAAAGGAAGCGTTGCGGTGAAAAATCCAAGGTAAGTGTACCTACTTGCATTGGCTTTCTATACATTCGTGAACTACCCAATACTTCCTATACGGCGGGAAGTATCAAAATTCGTGTCCCATCCCAAAGTGACGTTAAGGGTTCCATCCTCAGGACCGTTTTGGCCCAAAGGCTATAGGTTGTTATAATACTTAAACTATCTCACTACTACTCAGGAGAGTATGTAGCAGTATTTATAAATTTCTAAAAATACATTATTGTATAATAATTAATAAACAATGGGATAAATGAGTGCCGTGTTTGAGAGTGAGTGAGATTAAGTGAGTGAGAGTAAAGCTTCTATTACTTTTCCATTCGCGATTTTAACATTTGCTCAAGATTGACTTTCTTGTAAAACTTATTAAGATGTAAAAGATCAGGAAATATAGATGGTATTTTGGGCTCAAAAGACATATATACAAAAAAATATTACGTTCTTAAACTCATGTGTAAAATGCCAAAGCTTCTAATAAATTAGAAATAAACAACGTCACTTTTGTTGTGCCAAGAATGTCAAATATTTTGTAAACAATTTTACTGTTGTCGTTGGCAACAAAGTTAAAAATTGAATAAATTTTGTACCAAAAATCATAGTAATTTATTTGTTTGTTGAAGACAAATAACCATTTTAAAAATTTACATTCTTAAGTAATCACTTGTAATCCGGTAAGATCTAAATAATACATCATTTAACCTTGCCCTTAATCAAGGCCCCATTCGTTTGATAGTTTGTTAAAAATATCAATAATTTTGTTTCAGAGCTATGACTAAACTACTCGAATGGATTTCAGTGCTTTCAGCACTATGTGCTGTGTGGTATTCCCTGATCGGAGGTTATGTGAAACACCCGGTTATTGACAATAACATGACTTTAGTGCTGATTTCGCCGATAGTATTTGTACTTCTCTTTGGACTCTACGCTGCCACAGTGGTACTATACCGTGTGTTTACTTTCAATAACTGTGAGGATGCTGCGAAAGAACTACAAGAGGAAATAAAAATGGCTAAAAAAGATTTACACGAGCTAGGTCTAAGAATGTGAAGCTAACCTTCACATTTTTAGACCTAGTGCCAATTACAATTTAAGTGTTATATTTAATTATATACCGTTTATTTTGTTATTGATGTATTTTTTTAAACCTCAACACTACTACAAATGATATTATCATAATATTAGATGATGGTAAGACATTCCTTTCCTAGTCATACTATCAAAGCTAAGCTTTGTATCCTTAATACCTTAGTTCCGTTGTATTCTTCTAACAGTGACATTGCGTAGTCCTTTGACTATATACAACACACTACATGCATAGAGTTAAAAGTTCTGTGGATTAGCCAATAGCAAGGCTCATTCACAAGAACAGATACGGACCCATAGACAGAGAATAGTATTCTGTCTACGCACGGAGCGAGTGGGTTAACCTCCAGGCTGAACAAGAAGATGGCGACACAATTCAATCAGTTCGGAGCAAATCTTTAACAGCTTAACAACGGAACATTGAATAATGTTGTAATTCTAAAATACCTATATTTTATTAATATCTAAAGCTGAACATAACTTACTGACTTGTAGGTGACATAATCAATAAGGTGATTGAGCGCTTTATCTTGAATCTTGGGGTAACACTCTGATATAAGAGGTATTCATTTACTAAAGCTGGAAGCTGCAGGATGCATTCATTAGGGATAAATATAAAGAAAGGGTAGCCGAAAAGCTTGACGACGTCAATGTTAGTAGTGAGAATGTGGAAAGTGTATGGCAGAACCTTAGGGATAGTATGGTAAAAGTCGCTGTGGAAGGGTGTGGAGAAACGAGAAGAGGCAGTAGTAATAAGTGTGACGCATGGTGGAATGAAGAAGTGAAAGAAGCAGTTCGAATGAAGAAGAAAGCATGGTTAGACTACTTAGCCTCGCGGAAGGATTTTAATATGAAAGAGAGATACAAGCTGCAAAAAGTTAACACGAAGGCACTGATAGAAGAAGCTCGTGAAAGGTGCAGAATGAAAGCGGATGAAAGGTTGTCGTCCAATTTCCGGGATAATGCCAGGCTCTTCTGGAAAGAGGTAGGCAAGACCCGGAGTTGTTCGGCAATCTGCAGTATGAAAAAAGTGCTTAGTGTTAACAATGACGCCCTAACAGACCAAACTGACGTCCTGCAGAGATGGAGTGAATATTATGGAAAGATGTATGCAAGAAAAGACAGAGATGCCACGTCGGGAAGTGGAGCTCACTTCGATGCTCCGGATCCCGATGTCATTGAAGTCATTAGTATGAAAGAAATTCAACAAGCGATAAGAAGTATGAAATGTGGTAAGGCTGAGGGAAAAGACAGAGTTACTGCTGAGATGATCAAGTACGGTGGGTCGCGCGTCTGGGACACTCTATGTCAGTTATGCAACTTGTGCTGGCGGACGGGTGAGGTCCCAGATGACTGGCGAATAACAGTTGTCAGTTATGCAACTTGTGCTGGCGGACGGGTGAGGTCCCAGATGACTGGCGAATAACAGTTGTAGTACCTATTTACAAAGGGAAAGGCTCACGCCTAAACTGCTCCAGCTACAGGGCGATCAGCTTGGTCAGCTTAGCTAGTAAGGTGTATGCAAAGATTATAACGGCAAGAATGCAAGAAAAGTCTGAAAGGTATTTATGGGAGGCTCAATGCGGATTCCGACGTGGAAGAGGTTGCATGGATCAGGTGTTTTCTCTCCGCATAATCGAGGAGAAGTTTCTGGCTATTAGCCAGAGGGTTTACTGCGCTTTTGTGGATCTGGAGAAAGCATTTGATATCGTTGTGAGGGAAACTCTGTGGGATTTGCTGCCCGGATATGGTGTGGACGGCTCGCTGCTGCGGGCAATAGGGGAAGGGGGGGTAAGACGGGGTAGCGGGCAAGACGGGGCAGAGGGTCTCACGTGCCGTACGAACGTCCAATCACAGCCGCTCTGGCTTGTAATGACGCGACGTTGTATTGTTTTTAAGTCAGCATTGTCACCAGCTTGTGAGTTTACGCGTTTATAACCTAGCGCCAAAAAATCTGTTTTTGTCAAATTGTTGGTTATTTTTGCGTTGTGCATAACATGTGTTTTTCACCTCAATATAAAGTATCAAGAACTCATTGAAAGTTATTTTTGTTCATCAATACTTGTACTAGCAGGTAAGAATATGTTTGTTTCAATATTTTGATTTGTTTTTTTATGGTACGTTATTTTATTCAAAAAAGCATGAAAGGGCAAGATGGGGTAAGGTACCCCATCTTGCCCTTCGAAAATAAAATATGACTTTATAATGGAATAGGTATGTTTTTAATTAACTTTTAATAACTTATTTGATTTTTATCTTTTTTAGGATGGTGAAGAATTATAAAAGAAAGACGGAGAGAGGGAATTGGAATGAAGAAAGTATGAAAAATGCGGTAAATATGGTCATTGAAGGGAAAATGGGGTATAAGGTAGCATCAAAAACATTTTCTGTGCCACAATCTACCCTAGAAAGAAAAGTAAAAGCAGCTCGTGAAGCCCTAAAACATCCTGCTGCTCCTGCATCGATTAAAGTACCTTTAGGCCCAAAAAAACGAATATTTTCGGAAGAAGAAGAGAACGAACTTTGCAACTATATTTTGGATATGGAAAGTCGTCTCTATGGACTTACAACCAAAGATTTAAGAGTGTTGGCATACACTTTGGCAGTGAAAAATGGGAAGAAACATATGTTTAACTGTGACAAAGGAGTAGCTGGCAAAGATTGGCTTCAGGGATTTTTAAGCAGGCACCCAGAACTATCGATAAGAAAACCAGAAAGCACTTCAGCTGCACGTGCCGCTGGGTTTAATAAGCAGGCTGTTGAACAGTTTTTTAACTTCCTTGGTAATGTTTATGATGAACATAAACTTCCACCGGACAGAATTTATAACTGTGATGAAACAGGAATTTCAGTGGTGCCTAAAACAAGGTCAAAAATAATTGCACGAAAAGGCAGAAAACAAGTGGGATCTATTACTTCTGCGGATAGAGGTACTACAATAACTATTGAAATATGTTTCAGTGCTAGTGGCCAATACATGCCTCCAATGATGGTGTATCCAAGAAAGAGAATGGACCCGCAGCTAATGCTGAATGCTGCTCCTGGAGCGTGGGGTGTTTGCAGTGATTCTGGATGGATGACAGCTGAGTTATTCCTTGGCTGGTTTAAGAAATTCATTGAATTTAGTGGGGCCAGGCCTGATCGACCTGTGCTTTTGTTGTTAGACGGCCACAGCACTCACACACAGAACCTTGACGTCATCAATGAAGCTCGTTCTAATGGAGTTATTATATTATGTTTCCCCCCACATACGACTCATCGACTTCAAGTCGCTGACGTAGCATACATGAAACCCTTGAGCACATATTACGATCAACAAATCACAGCCTGGCTTCGGAGTAACTCAGGTATGGTGGTAACTCCCCGGCAAGTGGCAGAGATTTTTGGCAAAGCGTTTGTCCAGGCTTCTACAATGGCAACGGCGGTTAATGGCTTCAAAAAATGTGGGATTTGGCCATACGACCCAACAGTTTTTTCGGATATTGATTTTGCCCCTTCATTAGCGACAGATATTCCACAAACAGAGAGAGTATCTATCACTGAAGCATTTCAAAAAGCATCTACGCAGGACAACGAAGCAACAGCTCTAAATAGATCGTTGATATCAACTGACGCTTCAGTTGTGCCTGAAACGACAATAAATGCAACAACACGTGCAAAGATAACTTCAGATGCGACAGTTGAAGTATCTGATAAAGCAATTATGGACAAACCACTGATGATTGAGGCAGAGCCTGAACCCGGATGCTCCTCATGGATAAACAATATCGGAATAGACCAAAGACCAACTACTCCATCATCAGTATTTTCTGTTGTTAGTCCTCAACAAGTGATGCCTTATCCTGCAACCCGGAAAATTTCACGCGTGACAAGGAAACGAGGAAAAACAGCTATCATAACTTCTTCTCCGTACAAAAATGAATTGGAAGAATCAATCGAAAAAAAGAGACTGGTAGAAGATAGCAAAAAGAGAAGAAAAGATGCAAGAGAACAAAAAAAATACAAGAAAACCAAATTGACTAAAAAGAAGAAAACTACTATTAATAAGAAGAATAAAAAGAATCACACTTCACCAGAATATGATGAAGAGGAAAATAATATCCCTTGTTTTTACTGCACCGGAAGATACATGGAATCAAATGAAGGTTGGGTCGCGTGTTCCCTCTGTGGGAATTGGGCACATTGTAGCTGTGCTGGGGTAGATGACGAGGACGACGAGGCAGTATTTATTTGCGAGTATTGTAATCAACATTAAAATATGTCTACTCATACCCCATCTTGCCCCATAGGGTACCCCGTCTTACCCTACCTTATGTCAAAATCGGGCGTTAGATGTCTTTGACAAAATTATTTTTTTTTCTTTTTCTGTCATAAGTAATGTGCCATAAGTTCTTAATTTCCAAAGATTAATAATGTAAGCGTTATTCTAAATAAATATTCATTCAAAATAATTTAAATTGAGCGTTTTAATGCCCTTCAAACGTTAAGGTCCCCGTCATGCCCCCCCTTCCCCTACAGTCGCTTTATAAGGACTGTAAGGCTTGCGTGCGAGTAGGTGGGGATGTGTCACCTCTTTTTGATGTCTGTACAGGCGTCAAACAGGGTTGTGTCATGTCCGCCTGGCTGTTCATAGTGTATCTGGACAGTTGCCTGCAGAAGTTGAAAGATTGTGATATGGGTGTGAATTTGGGTGACTTATCAGTAAACTGTCTGCTGTACGCTGATGATGCGGTGCTCATGGCCTCATCAGAAGCCGGTCTTCAGGCATTAGTCACTAATATGAAAGAGGAGTGTGAAAGTAAGGGTCTTCGCTTGAATGCAAGTAAGACTAAGGTTCTAGTATTTGAAAGAGATGACGTAAGAACTAAATGCGAGATTAGGGTAAAGCAGGAATGTCTAGAGCAAGTGAATGAAATTGTGTATTTAGGGAGTATGTTTAGCGCGGATGGAAGATGTGATACGGATGTAGAACGGCGAGTAGCTGCCGGAAACAGAGTTAACGGTGCTTTGTCCCAATTAGTAAAGCGACAAAGCATCGTAAAAGAAGCACGACTGGCGATTCATAACGCAGTGCTAGTGTCAACTTTGCTTTACGGTAGCGAAACCTGGGTATGTCAGCAGATGCATGAAAGTAAATTGAATGCTGTGGAGATGCGATCACTTCGAAAATTGTGCGGCGTTACCTTGGCCGACCGAATACGTAACGAAGTGATACGCAATATGGCAGGTTTGAATGAAAGTGTCAGCGTTAAGCTGGAAAAGGGCGTGCTCCGTTGGTTTGGACACGTCCAACGAATGAGTGAGGAACGATTGACGAAGAATATATATTGTGCGAAAGCAGAAGGTAGAAGAGGTCAGGGTAGGCCGAGACTTACATATTATGAAGACCACGTGAGCAGATTGCTCAAAAACGGAAAGGTCAAAAGTACTCGGATACCCAGACGTGCGTGTATGAAGCGATTGATGAATCTCGAAGAAGCGAAAGAAGTATGCATGGATCGCGAAGCCTGGCGATCTGTCCTCTCTGACTACCCCGTCAGGGATACAGCGTGAAGATAGTTAAGTTAAGTTAAGTTCATTTACATATAGCATTGGAATTATTTCAGCTAAATTGTGTACTTTTTAAAACATAAAAGATATTTTTGTTGAATTAGCCTGTGACTAAGGGCCGATACAATTTGGTTAAAGTCAGGCCATAAATAAAAAATGCAACATAACCATGTTTAACCGTGTAAAAATGGTATGGATTGTGATACCTTAAAACGTTATAAATAAAACCAACAGGTTTACCTTAGATATCTTTATTAAGCTAATTTCTTAAAATATTATATGCATACAATATTTACAATTGATTTAATAAATACAATAATTTAATTCTTCAATCATAAACTCCAAAAAAAATTATAAAATTTACAACAATGTTTAAAAAAAACTATTTTTTCTATTTTCTTAATCTGTTAAAAATATCAGATTAAAAAAGGAACAATACCCAATAGGTGTTATTCTCAAAGCAACATTTTTTAGATAAAATTTTAATTTTGCGAGTATCTATTCATGATAAATATAAAATAATAGTAATGTATTATTATCTATATTTTAAAGCTGTCATTCTTAAAACTTATGTATTTATGCAAAATATACAACCAGCAATATATCACATGTGACATGCCTTAAATAGTGTCGATATTTGTATGGTATGTCTCTATTATAAGTGCAATATAAGTACCTAGATCTGTAAATAAATAAATATTTTTTACACTCCATTTTGCTTTTAAATAAGCTAGTGTAAGCTTGTGATATGGAATTTATAAAATTGATAAACTTACTAATTACTTTTTTTAAATATAATATTATAGGTAGGTACATTGAAAATATCCAAACTCAGATACTAACATTAAACTTGGTGGATCACAAATATTTGTTCCGACCCGGAAACCAGCGACCTAAGCACGACTGTCGCACATCTGCGCCACAGAGGAAATAATAATATAGCATAACTACTTAGGTAATGACTACTTTGGTGGTATATTTTGGGAGTAGTGCATAACAGTTAGACCAGACACTTCTGGTCATATTAATTTTTTGATTAAATTCAGACGTTGTGGACAACATGACGTTTGAATGAAAGTGTCAGCATTGGTCAGCATTAAGTTGGAAACAGGTTGGTTTCGCCACGCCTAACAAATGAATGTGGAGCAAAGACTTTACACTTATAACTAGACTGATTACCAAAAAATTTCGTTGAGCTAAAATGACATTTATATTCTTACTAGTAGGGTAGCATTTCCTTATGAGCGGTAGCTAGCTAAAGATGATCCTGGCGAGAGAGCTACGAAAGGTGCTGTGTCCTTGTCTAACGCGCTGCCATCTCAAATAACCATTGGATTTGGTAATTTTTTTTATATATATTATTTTATTATGATTTAGTAAAATTAATCATTCATTGAAGCGCTCGTGGCCTCGCGGTCTCAGTGTTCTGTACCTAAACGATCACTGAGTTTCGCAACTTTCACTATGGCTGGTCCTCGGATGGGTGACCACTTTGTGGCTTACATTTGCGAGCGTTTCCGTGCTTCGGAAGGCACGTTAAGCCGTTGGTCCCGGTTGCCAGTAAAGTGGCAGTCGTTAAGCCTGGTTGAAGGCCTTATGGGCGGCTTGAAAATTTCAACAGCAGGTATCCACAACCTGCGTCTGTTTATTTCAACACGGCAATGGGCGCACCACCTATTAAGTGGGACAGGAATCCACACGGTGAAAAGTGGGCATATAATATGCCTCTGCCACCCCTTCGGGGAAAAGGCGTGATGGATATTTATTTATTTATTTATTTTTAATTATTCATAAACTTTGGAACTTATCTAAATATTTCTACAGTTCCTATAATTATTAATAAGAACTTCATGGTATTAAAAAAAAACTCATTAATACTTAGTAAAAGTAGTACTTTTAAATGTTTGAGTTTGCTAATAGAGCTAACACACGACCAAATTAATTCTGCCGGACCTCGACAGATTTGATCCGCCGAGTCTGCCGACCAAATCTGTTGTCGCAATAGACGACCGGATCAGACCGCACCGGACGACCAGACGACCAGACAGGGTGTTCAGATTAGGGGCTTTTTCCCTATTGTAGGGTAAAATTACTATTTTTAAAAACTTTTTTGGAAATATAAAGTTTCTAATAAAGTATATTATTTTATATGCATTTAGTGAAAAGCTGCAAATTTGAAATTACACACACACACACACATTTCAATTTTACTTATCTATGTAGATAACTGGTATGCAGTATTCCTCTACGTAGAGTAAATAAACACTACGTTATGTATTAACGTAGCTCTTTTTTCTTTCTGGCAAAAAATGTATGAAAAAGTATTTTTTTGGGGAAAGGTAAAATCGGTACTGGGGACATTTTTGACAAAGTAACTAAGATGGCAACATTGGGAAAAAAATTATGAAAAAGTTTCTATTTGGAGAAAAATTTAATTAAATCTGGGGAAATTTACGACAAAGTAGCTAGAACGACAACATTGATCATATCCGATGCGGATCGAGGCGGACTCAATTAATAATAATTATGTCCGCCGGACTGCTCTACAGACGGTGAGATTTGGTCGGGCGGTCAATCAAATCAGCTGTCTGGTCGGATCAAATCCGGTCGTGTGTTAGGGCTTTAATACTAAATGCAAGATCCGCCTGGATCCGCCATCTTGCTTAAAGTTTAGGGTCACCATAAATTTAATTGATCAAATATTTTTACAATCTCATAATAGTAGGTAGGTATATACTTACGTATCGATTGTTTTAAATTGGAGATGTACCGTTATAAGGTCATTGTATGCTCGTGCTTTGATTTGCGATTGTGTAAATTTTCATGTTAAGCCTGTTAGATTTTCATGAAATATGGTTAATTCATGTTGTGTGACAAAGTGCAAAAATGACTCTTATAACGGTAGCAGCTTTTCTTTCGACGGGTAAGTAACAGCACCAACCGTATTTTTTAAGTAACATAGTATTTTGTTGATTAAAGATTTTTTCAATCTCTTAGTATTAGGTAGGTAGATACGCAGCATCTGTTTAAATTGGAGATGTGTGAAAAGGGGCAAAATCTAAAATTTTGATATTTGGAATGAACTTGAAAGCGGCTCACGGATGGTGCCATTTAGCAGAAATCGTCGTGTTAATGAAATGACATAAGCCATGTGTGTGCCTATGCGTGTGTGTATCGAACCTACAAATGAGCACGTCATGAGCAAGTGAGTGCGCAGCCGGGTGCACAACTATCTCTCTCTCTCTCTCTTTGTCTCGATACTCGTTTTTTTTGCAATTAAATTTTTTTTTGTAACGTATATACCTCGTTTCTGACGGGGGTCCCCGACTGTATAATATTTTTATATTATATATATTTTTTAAAATATTTTTTACTTCTCGTGGCCCTGCGGACGTAGTCTTCTGTAAACGATCACTGCGGTAAGCAACTTTCACTATGGCTGGTCCTCGGATGGGTGACCACTTTGTGGCATTTATGTTTGCAAGCGTTTCCGTGCTTCGGAAGGCACGTTAAGCCGTTGGTCCCGGTTGCTGGTAAACATGGCAATCGTTAAGCCAGTTGAATGCCTTATGGGCGGCTTGAAAAATTTCAACAGCAGGTCGCCACAACCTGCACACCTATCCATTTCAACACGGCAATGGGCTCACCACCTGTTACGTGGGACAAAAAAAGCAAAAGCATACGGTGAAACGAGGGCGTATAGTACGCCTCTGCCTACCCCTTCGGGGATAAAGGCGTGGAAGTATGTTACGTTATTTTTTACTTACAATAAATTCAGTAGGTTCGAACATTCGTTCAAGGAATTTGTCCTGTGTTCTAATTGGTCATGGTCACTTATTTAGAAAGGGACACCGCCACTGCCGAGAGCCATCTCAAGCGGATCGATTATTTCGCAGTAGTGCACAGTCTAGTTATAGGTATAAGGTCTTTGGTGTGGAACTATTGACAAAGAATTGAATTCTATTGTGCGAAAGTACAGGGTAAAACGAGTCAGGCCACTGCAAGACTTACATACGAAGACCAAGTCAGCAGATAGCTCAAAAATAAAAGTTTAAAAGTAGTCGGATACCTAGAGGTGCATGTATAAAGCTATTAATGAATCTGCAGTTAGCGAAAGAACGCACTTAAAAATATGGTTATAGTTCATTTAAGTTTCTGGTATCTATCATATTCGATCGCCATAATGCGCGTACGTTGTGGCTGGCTTGGATGTAGAGTCAGCTGAATTGTAAGAAGTTGTATGTTAGCGAATTCTGTCCGGCTTTTTTTATATTTAAGATTTTTTATGTCTAAGAGAAAACCAGAAACTCATGACAGATGAATTATCCTAGTTGAGTAATTTTATACCCTTAATTATAATATAATTCCTATTGTCTATTCTATAGGTATATTTTGAATTCAATAATTTACATTTCTAAACTTACTGTTCCCGTATTTTATTTTCTGGACTGATATCTCTTTTTTATATTATCATTTAACATCTAGGTTCTGATTGCCTATCTGTCGACCTGACTCTACCCACACCCTTCATCGATCCCTACATCCACTCTTTTCCAACACTCAGTCTACCATAATACTTCTCGCCCTCCTAGCAAAACCCCAAAAATGTCTTAAATTGACAAAGTCAGTGAGTAGGTAGGTATAACCTGAGTTTTGTCAAAATCTCAAACCCTAAAATGTAGCACACTTAAAAAAAGGTCTCACGAGGAGCGCATTTAACTAACGTAACAAATTTTGGGGAATTTCTCTGCCTAGGACAGCAAACGGAATGAATATTTTCAGTGCTTAGTATAGGAAAGTTTTAAAAGTTGATGAAATCGAGTGACAAACATACATAGTAGTTATGCTAAAGTTTGCTACTTCGCCGTATTATCAGTTGTGAACGGAATTGTACAGACAGCATGGTAGAAAGTAATTACAACGTTGAACACGCAAATGGTGGTACTTGATCGATAATGAAAAATTGTTCTGCAGTTGTAGGTAGGTAATTATTTCAAGGCTAGGGTAGATGTTTGGTATCACAATGAACAACCGCTTGAGAACTAGGTATACCAATATCTGCATCTGCCTTTACCTCTGCAGATAAACCCACTTTCACACGTAGATATCGCGATGCGGTTTGTACACTGGGGCCGCTTCATATTCAGACCTTTGACAACAATACGTGCAAGAGTAAGAGTAATAGCACAAACTAAAGTGGGGCACTAATGGATATTGTATTGTCATATTGTAACTATCAAACAAACGCAACCTCCTTAGTTCACAGGAAAGTGCTCCTTTTAACGGAGTAAATCGAAGTTGTCGGTCGTTAAACTTAGTCGGTTTCTCATTAGATTAGATTTTGCGTCAGTTTTTTCAGTTAAAAGCTCAATTTGCACTATTTTTGTTTATTGTGGTTTCCGTGCTTCGAAAGGCACGCTAAGCCTTTGGTCCTGGTTGCCAATAAAATGGTATTTGTTAAGCCACTTATTTCAACACGGCAATGGGCTCATCACCTGTTACGTGGGATAAAAATGTACACGGTGAATTGTTAGCGTATAGTATGCCTCTGCCTACCCCTTCGGGGAGCGGAGAAGGCGCGACCATATGTATGTATGTGTGTGAGTGTTTCATAGGTACCTACATACCTAGGTACGTTCTATCTGTATATACTGAGCATCATTAAACGTTAATGACACTGCACGCTAAATTACCAGAACAGCTTAGTGCAAGCAGAATGTAAATAGAATGCAATATAAACTACTAAATATTAAGTAGTTTATTTTGCATACATAAAATTAATATGAAATGTGGACTGGAATCTCATCAAAGAGTTAGCCCACTTGCGTCAGATATGTTTATTTTAAGGCCAGTAGGAATTGGCACGTATGACATGCGTCACACCTGGGTGAACTACTCCCAAAACTCTCGTTTAGCTTCTATTCTGTATAATAGAAACTATGTATAGTTAACGAAGTGATACGCAATTTCGCGGCGCTAAACAGCAAAAGACGTGCTCCGTTGGTTTGGCACGTCCAACGAATGAGTGAGGAACGATTGACGAAGAAGATATATTGTGCGAAAGTAGAGGGTAGAAGGAGTCAGGGTAGGCCGAGTCTTACATATGAGAACCACGTGAGAAGATTGCTCAAAAACGGAAAAGTTAAAAGTAATCGGATACCCAGATGTGCATGTATGAAGCGATTGATGAATCTGCAAGAAGCGAAAGAAGCATGGATCGCGAAGCCTGGCGATCTGTCCTCTCTGACTACTTATTCATTGACATCATCAGGCTGATGATATCAGTGAATAATATAGCTAATATAGTGATCTTCACCTTTTAAAGTGTCAAGAAATTTCCCACTAGCAGATTTTATTTTGATTTAACTGGTTTTATTTTTTTTGTTGAGCTGGTATTACTAATCTTAGGTGCCTACCCTACCTACCCGTGTAATAGTTAGTTACCTATCTTTGAGGCATAGGCACAAGAGAAGGTATTTCAAAATATCAAGATATAGAAAATAAATAAAAATTACTTGCTGACATGTAATTATCAAACTTAGGGCCGTATTTTAGAACGTTACTCAATACTCAAGAAACGCTTGAGGCTAGTTTTGCCTTATAAATACTACTCTCAAGTGTTTCCTCGGTACCCTATACCTATTTCAACGTTTATAGCAGAATGGATGAAGGAGGGAAACGACGACGGTTGAAGAGCTAATTAAACTAAATTGCTTTAGTTTTACAGTACTTAATAGTCTGTAAATGGTCGGGAAACATTACGAATAACTATCCGATACTTAAAATTTTCAACTTTGGATTTTTTTATTGGTTTGCTCACTAAGCTTATCAATTACTTCAATCATAAAGCAAATTTAATATTCGTTTTATAAAATTATGCTACGAACTCCCCGTAGTTTTTTTGTAGGTTTATTTTCTGACATTAATTAGGACCTTTTACTAAGTTAAATACGCATAATGTGAATTAATGAAATAGTGTAGTTCTTTTCTCCTGGCCCCTTTTTATTTTTTCACATCTACAAATCCCTTAGACAGTTCGATGACTTGCGAAATCGAATTTAATCCTTTTACATGTGGAAATCCCATCGGATGTCGCATCGCATCCCGTACTCCAACCAGCTAAAACCACACGGTCTTCGCCTGTCTATTGCCGGACGCCCCAGATAACTCCTCGGAAAGATGTCCCAGTAGCGAATATAACCCTAGAATAACAATTAAGGAGGGGAACAAGATAACATATCAGGTACTCTCAGTCAACAACAACCCGAAAAAGAATACTATAAGCCATATCTCTCAAGAAAAGCGACAAGATGACCAGAAGCTAAAGTTGCGTATCCTAATTCACTACCTGCCAATGATTCAATTCCGAAATGTATCTAATTACTTGAAATATTTTAAGAAATCAATAACATACCTGCATAAGAACATCTCGTTCGAGGTCAAGAATACTTATCTAGATGAAACTTGTAGTTCTCGAGAATATGTTAGTCATATGACCTGAGTAGATACCTATAGACCTACCTACGCTTAAAACTTTAATGACAGTAAGTATCAAGAATCCATAATTTAGCTTTTGACTTACGCCTATTAAAATTTTATATTTTCTCTCAAATACTATATGTCATATCACACCCAAAGCGATGGCGGTCATTGGCACAACATTTTTTCCTTTGCACTCTTTACATAATTTTACTATAGACTGTATTTAATATTTAATGTTTTAAATATCTAATTATCGGTGGCGTAAGCTATTTAAATATTAATTATTAATAAATTTTAACTATAGTGGCACCAATATTCATATCATGAAGGTACATAGAATATTCCTATGTATATGTATAAAGGTCCATGAGTTTATATGAATGAGCATATCGTTAGAGACTTAAGTCCTCATACTTCCTTAGAGGACAGAGAGGTTTTACTATAAATAAATTTAGGCTCTCCATCCACGGTGCCCCGGGAATTACTACGTCGCTTCATAGACACCATATCATTACTGCCTGGCATCTTATAAGTATACTAAATTGCTGCCTTTATTGCTCATTTTGCAAAAAAGGAACACGTTTCAATGAAATGTGTCCTAGTTTTGCATACAAGCAGGCGTACACAAAAATATGCGTCTGAAGCTACGGAGCCGTGGACACTGGACAGTCAATCTAAGATTTTAAAAAGATAAAGTTTATTCACATCCAACATTCAAATTAAGAAAATTAAATGACACGACAATACTTGGTTACATACTTACTTATGTAAAATTGGTCCGAATTTATTATTTTTCTTGTAAACTGAAATATTTATTGTGTTTATTTTTAGACTTTAATGTTACTAATGAAGTCTCTTTGAATTAAATGACGTTTCAAAAAGTAAGATGTCTTCATTGAGGTTCTGACAATTCCTAACTTCTTCCATAGACTACCTGTATATACCATACCTATTGAAGATACTCGTAACATCTGTGTAATCGAAGATTAAGATAAATTGTTACGTATTGTTCGTGTAAATGGAAATTATTGTGCCGTATCACATTATTTTTCAGGAAAAACATGATTTGAATAGTTCATTTTTTAAAATTTCATTTGTTTAGGGTCCAAAAAATCCGCCTTTCATACGAATCTAGCGACAGCTACGGCTAAGAGTGATATTCCCGCTTTAAGTTCGAGGGATGGTCCAGGTTGCGTGGCGGACGAGTTGCCTGCTAAGATGAGGGCCCGAAGTCGCAGCCGTTCCCTGTATTTAGTGTCTTCGCCAGGAGGATCGAGGCATTCAAACTCGCAGCATCGCTCACCGACGCGGAAGTTTTTGCAGAACTGTGAATTGAGAAAATTAATAAACGTTAGATAGTCTAAAGTCTCTTTTATCCCTTATGTTACACTAGTTGACGCCTGCGGCTCCGCACGCGTGTTGAAGATTTCCCGTTCCCGTTTCACAGGAACTTGTTCCCGCGATAAAAAGTAGCCTATGTGTTATTTTGATGCTATAGTACTGTAAAGTTTCATTAATATCCATTCAGTAGATTTTGCGTAAAGGGGTAATAAACATCCATACTTACAAACTTTCGCATTTATAATATTAGTAGGATTAGTAGGTGGAGGGTACCGTTGATAACCCCACAAGACCCCCAAATATCCGGCATAAAAGTATAGGTACATACGAATTACCTACGGAAGATACACATCTGTTGCGTTTATGTGTTCTGCTGTGTTCATTATTGGGTCATCTGCATTGTTCATTATTGGGCCAGCACGGAAATAGGCATACATACGTACTGTCGCGCCTCTTTCCCATAGGGGTAGGTTAGAATATTATAAAGTTGAAGAGTTTGTTTGTTTGTTTGGTTGAACGCGCTAATCTCAGGAACTTCTGGTCTGATTTGAAAAATTATTTTTAGTTAGGTAGCCCATTTATCGAGGAAGGCTATATATCATTACGTTAGTAGCGTACTGGGGAGCTGAGCAGTAGTCATAAATGTCGACAAATCGGACAATTTTTTATGCACCAATTTATAAGCGACAGGATTAAATAGGTGCGACGGGAGGTAGAAATATATAATAATATGAAATATTTGGCTAAAAAGCCTGTGTAACCAGGCCATAGAATAATTAAATAAAAAAAATAGTTTTTTTAGTACGTACATAAGGCGGGTCGCAATAGATAGCCTTGCACCACATTGGCTCCTTGTGATAGCACACGCACAGCGAGCACACCCCCGGCCCAGGAACGTACAGCACACCATGGGCCACGGACTTGCCCTCCCAGTCGATACATTTTTCTTCAACGCACGCTGAGAACAACGTTTACAAGTTAGGGTTAGATTGAAAACAAGCATAATGCCATTTGGATGTAAAAACACCTCAGCAAGGTTTCAGGGGCGAAATTAAATGTTGATTATGGAAGGTTTGAGAACTCCAATAACAGCCAACAAAAAAAAAGTAGTTGCCATACGTAAGTAGTTAATCTAGCTAGGTCGACCCCTCCTAAGTAAAGATTTTTTAGAGTTATCATCAAATTCTGTATGTATTACTGAACTTTATTTATAATACCACAATCTTGGAAAAGGTTACATGTACCTCAGTGTTTTACCCTTATTTATTTTACGAGAATAGAATACAATAAAACTCAATGGCCATTGTTAACAAAACGCCCAAACAACATTCATGTCCACCGTAATAAAACAAAGGACCCAATTTAGATTCGCATAGCGCGCCAAATTTTCATGACTGTTAATGGACGTCATTCTTTTTAAATATACTCTTACGTCACGTAAGCGATAGGCAGAGACTTATTATACGCCCACATTTCACCAGATATACCTAGTTGTTCCAACGTCATACCTTATAGCCACAATTAAACTGGTTGAGACAAGCTGTGACTATCTGCTGCTGGTGTGAAAGTTTAAGGCTACCGAACTCAAAAGTTTGAAGCACAGGAATGTTTGTACACGGAAACGTAACAGATATCACACCGTGGACAGACCGTAGTATGGGCCGCTTAGCATTATCTAGAAAACACTGAACAACGGCTATGAAAGAGAAGAATAAATAAATAAATATTGTGGGACACTTTCACACAGCGCCATCAAGTAAGCTAATATTAGCTTGTGTTATGGGATCTAGATAACTGATAAACATACTTATATATTTCTAAATACATACATATTATAGATAAATAACACCCAGACACAGAATAAACCATCGTGCTCATCACACAAAGTTTTATCCTGGGTGGGAATCGAACCCACGACCTCTTGCGTAGCAGTCGGATGCACTCCCACCGCGCCACAGAGGCAGTCAAAAAAGATTAAATGTTTTATTGCAAACACACCTAATAGACAGGTTTGCCTAATTATTGACGCCACGCCACAAAAAGGCCTTACAACTAATAATGTGTTTTTTTCTCTTTAAAGTGAATAGCATAAAAAGCATTACTCAGATAAAGATTAGCATAGTATGTCATATCATGATCTATGAGCACCGCATTTCAAATACAGTAGTATCGTCCACACCTAGCAACTCAGTACGATTTACGAATAGTAGAATTCCAATAGTTACAATGACATTATAGATTGACCTGAGGTTACGCGCAGTCTTGAACCGTTGGAGATGGGCAGGACAGTCGCCAGTTTAGTTTCAATTTACCGTATGTATGTCACGGTGAGTGTTCTGAATAATTCTTCGATTTTCTCCCACCCTCTCATTTTCGTTCCCGAAGAGTAGGCGTGGCAGAGACGTATTCACTTTTGATTTCCGGTATTGTTGTGAACGACTCTGTCTGAGAGACGGTCCTAACCCTGTAATGGCGTCTAAGTTAGGGCCTCGTCCGTTTGACAGTAGCACCAATTCAAATTTAAAAGATTATCATACTTATTCATTTAAAGTTTTAAAACTGGAATTACAAACCAGTATAATTCCGTAGATTATTTATTTCTTCATCGTGCACTTCATGTGAACTTTAACTCATGTGCATTCCATAATCGTAGCGTTAATAGCTAGAGAAATAACTAGTGCCCTAAATACTTATGTAGGCAGGCAAAATCTACTTACATTAGAAACTGAACGCTAGCATGCGACCGTTGAACGTATAAGAATCAATAAGTAAGTAAGGCAATTAGGTACTTGCTTTCTTATTCTACTGAAGAAGCCACATAAAGAATATTAGTGGGCTTGGGTAACTGAATAACTGTCAGAGAAATCATTAACTGAAACCACAAGAAACTAAAGGTGTGACAGGTCCTATTAAGGTCTTCAGGTCCCTATCGACTTCATCTGCTGACTAAAGCTAGAGGTAACGACGCACGCGCTCTTAGGGTTTGGGAGGTCAAACAGGCAGTCGCTTGCTCGTTGATGAATTAGTATCAGATTTGGATTGACCTGATAAACCAGACATTTTTTTTTATATTTAGTTCGCACAAAATGACGCCGTCCGCCTGATGGAAGGCCATGACGATATCTAGCGAATTGAGGGGCACTTTCGTAGTCTACATGACTACTGACAGCGTTCCTCAAGTTGGCGGCCCAATGGTGTTGAATGAACCCGGGATTGTAAGAGGAATCGTAACCCGAATTGTAACCTTAGTCGTTTGGAACATTTATGGTAGAAAAGAAGAAAAGCCACCACAAAACGTACAACCAATTTAAATCAACTGTTTAATAATAGTTTCAATGACGCCTGGAACCGCATCCCCAAAGAAATAAATATGTAAAAATATGATTGCGTCTCTACCACACCGCGCCGGTGTCATATGGTAATAGGAAACAGTGGCAATCGCACTAGAAAATGTATTTTTTTTTACAAAAAAATACATTTCATTTAGTCAAGTTAATTAATAAGAATTTCAATTTCATAATAAAAAAAATCTTTTATATCACACTGTGTGCAATTAAGTAGGACGAAAGAAAAGTAATGCAGAATTTTAATGGGTCGTATTTTATTTCCTGCCCGATTTAATTACTATTAACCGTTTTTATAAGACATTAGTTTGATGTTACATCAATATTAAAAAAATACAGTCTCATTTTAAGAGACGTTACAGGGAATTACTACATATTATAAAACAAAATAATAAACTACTTCACCGATTTTCTGCTGTTTACACCAATGAATAGAGAGGTTCTCGAAGAATGTTTTAGTATAGAATTTGTTATGTTTTTGTAAACCTATATTAGCTAAAATATAACGATATTTGATGAAGATATCCCCAAAAAAGTTACCATCTGGGAGCTTTCCACGAAAACGCTGCCTAAATCTTTTTGAGTTATAGCAAATTAATGTACGGTTTTATTTCGGACAGGCGCAGGCTGTGGCGACCTGCTGTTGAACAAGAGGTCTTAACTTGGCTTAACGACTGTCATTTTATTGGCAACCGTGACCAACGGCTTAACGTGCCTTCCGATGCACGGAAACACTCGCAAATGTAAACGCCACAAAGTGGGCACCCATCTAAGGAACAGCTATAGCGAAGGTTGCTTAACGCAGTGATCTTTTCCAGAACACTGGATCACCGCACCGGGTAACTCCTCGGTAATATATCCCTGTGCTCCCCGTAAACTCTTAGATAATGATGAACGCGGAGTGGATTCCGTTCGGGTATTATCTCCCCCGTCTTTCATTGTCCCTATTTAGTTGACGACTATATATGATACAAAAAATATATAGGAGAAACAGAGATAGTCATACCGCGATGTGATTTATGTTGAGTATAATATATTTATCCGGGGACTAATTACTACATTTTAACTGTTTGAAGGTATGTATGAGGGATAATATAGTGGATTATGGTACAATTGTGTAAAGTTGGTGATTACCGCTGAGGCGTAAGGCGAGGGTCCAAAGAAAGCTGAAGACGCTATAATCAACAATACACACGTGTATCATACAACGTTTTTTAATACACTTACGAATAATATAATACTAAATAAAACAATTTTTTTTTTATATGCGCGCGCATTGACCACTGAGTAAAGAATGAGGTTTCTTTTTGTTTCTTAAAGTTGTTGTTTAAAATTTTAAACAGAGAAATTAAAAATTATATTGGAGTGTAAGTTTTGTTTATTACAAGATGAACTTTTCTATTTAAATACGAAGTTGCATGAAATGAACAAGCAATAGGTAGGTATATTAATTTGTTTGTTCTATTGAACGCGATCTTATTTGTAACGATTTTTTAAAGAATAATGCATCTCAACTAATATAATGAAAATAAAAATCTCGTGATTTAATAACAATCAAAAAACTACAGTTTGATAATATTATAGGTATCATTATGTGCCTAATTGCGATGAGATTAGAGCCATATTATGAGTAAGTGTATTGAAAAGTATATTTATCTGGCCTAGATCCAACTCATTTGGACTTGATAGTGTGAGAATGTAAAAAAAATATTAAAAGCGAAATGAAAACTGCTCCGTTGTAGGTAATGATGTGTTTATTCTTTGATTGATTAAAATCTATTACATTTGATGGACAATGGTAATAAGTACAAGTCTATCGTGATTTTTTGTAGTAAAGTACAGTTTTCATGGTCGTTCGCTCTGAAGTCTAACACAGAAGAACGATTTGTAATATTATAAAAATAAATTAATTCATTAGTATTATTCCGTACTAGCTGACCCCTGCGATTTAGCCCGTGATATACTTCGTAGCCCCGTCGCACACATTTATTCTCCCTGGTCTTTTTTATTTTGCAATAATGTATGAAAATTTGCCCATTTTGGAAAGAAAGAAATTATTTATTCGGGCACGCATTACATAGATTACAGTAGGTACCTACTTAAAATCTATTTATCGGCATGCACCTGAAACGGCAACCATCTCAGCTGTATAGCTATCTACCACATATAAGTATGGATTTGTTGACATTTATGAATACTGCTCTGCTCGCCGGGGAGTAGCGTGATGATAAGTAGCCTATTCCCTTTTTATCCAACACAAAAATAATTTATATTCGAACCTGTAGTTGCGCGTTTAACCAACCAAACAAACTCTTTCGGTTGTATATCAGTATAGACATAGTTTGCATCACTTGCGGTTATTAAATGCATACTTTTATTATAATGAAAGCGGTGTACCAAGGACACACGAGAAATAGACTACTGTGTAGAATCTCGATGAAAATAATTTTAAATGCCGACTTTGAAAAATTTCAACAGCAGGTAGCCACAACCTGTGACTGTCTATTTTCAACACGGCAATGGGCTTACCACCTATTACGTGGGGCAGGAATATACCTGGTGAAAAGTGGACATACAATATGTATGCCTCTGCCGCCCCTTCGGGGATAAGGCGTAAAAAGATAAATAAATAAATAGACGTTGGATTTGAACCGTAGCGCAAGGAATGTTGCTCGTTCCCTCTCGCTCGCGCCGTAAGATAGACTTAAAAAAACTTAACTATATTCACGCTGTATACCTGAAGGGGTAGTCAAAGAGGACAGATCGCCAGGCATCGCGATCCATGCGTAGAATACGATGAAGCGTAGATTCATTAATCGCTTCATACATGCACGTCTGTGTATCCGAGTACTTTTGACTTTTCCGTAATAGAGATGATAGAAATAATATTATAGCATGCTCAGTCTACGTCAGCTTGTAGATGTTTTTTTTTTTAATAATTATTTAATGGCCTGGTTCCTAAGACCTTTTAGCCAAATCTTATTTTTTATATCATATTTCTTCAATCTTATCTTCTAATTAGTCGTGTCCAGTCGATGTCGTGTCCTCAGGCTACGTCCTGGTCCTTGCCCTCAGTATAATGGTGATTCTTATACTAAGGTTGTCAGTGGACGTTTCGCGGCAAGAGAGATAATAGCATTTCACTGCATATATATCATTGTCTTTCACTATAGCACGTTAACACAACTTTTATGTCCAAGAAACCACCACTCCCGCACATAAAACAAGATAAATGCACTAGTTTTAGAAAATAATATAAAGCAAGCGTCCGCACTTGTCACTCTTCCCGCCAAATGTCCAGCTTGTAGATGAAAACAGTTTACGCGACCTGTCAGTTGCTTAATGTAATCCATATATCCCATTTACACTCTCGCGCGAGCTACGAGACGAGCCGCGAGTGTAAACGCAGTATTATAGTACACTAGTTGACACCCGCGGCTTCGCCCGCGTAGAGATGTTTTTCCGTTCCTGTTTCCCACAGGAACTTGTTCCCGGGATAAATAGTAGCCTATGTGTTTTTCTGATGTATAAGCTACCTAGTCAGGTCATAAATTCTGTCACATGTTTAATATAAAATAATTGAAACAAGTTTATTAATTATGTAACCATTTATATACCAAAATGAACTTTACAAAACATAGATTCTTATGACAATAAAGTTTATTCAAAATGACCTCCGTGATTTTGAATACAGGCCTTCAATCTGCGCGGCCAGTCGTCTATCGCAGCACGAACGAGGTCCATGTCAATATCGGTGGCTGCCTTAATCAAGGATGTCTTGAGTGACTCCAAATTGCGATGAGGCTTTGAGCACGCCTTTTCCTGTGTTGCCATATCTTGTAATCTAACGGACTCAAATCTGGACTGGAGGAGGGCCAGTCTTCGTGCCGGATGAAGTCGATTTCACGCGCCGCCAGCCAGTATTGTGTGCTCTTCGCTCTATGAGCTGGCGCCGAATCTTGTTGGAATACCCAGTGCCTGTTATTGAACATGGTATGAGAAACAGGTTCCACAAGGTTCGTCAGGACTGTATTTTGGTACACAACTGCATTCGTTTTTACACCTTTCTCACAAAAATGTACCTCTGTTAAGCCCCAATAAGAAACTCCCAACCATACCATGAGCAAGGGTGGATAATGACCTAGTTGGACACGCGGAATACGGTTGCTCGCTTCTTCACTACTGTGTGCGTACACCTTATCATTTTGTTTGTTGTAGCTCTCTTCTACATTAATAAAAATTTTCATCCGAAAAAATAATATACCGATATTTTTTTCCAAAGTCTTCATTTAACACCCTTTTCACCGTGGTTCTGCTTAACCCCATCGGAAGAGCCGACAGTTTCTGCTTACGTTTGGGATTTCTTTGAATTCGCGCCTTCACAGCTTTTTTCACACTGCTGGAGTCCTAACAGACCGAGGGCGACCACTTCTTGACCTGCCATCTACACTAGAGTCGTCATTGTATCGTTTGATGGTACGTAAAACGAAACTTTTGGTTATATTCAAATTTTTCAGTTTGTCAAAAATTTGAATTGGCGCGTAACCGCCACGATGCAACGTAATAACTGCAACACGGTCTTCTTTAAGCGTCCACTCCATATTTAAAAATGAGTAAAATTCTAAATTCGAATTCAATTCGAAATTCGAATTAAATAAACTTTTTTGTGACCAGCATTCTAAAAGAAAAGTTTTTACTGTGTGACAATACTTATGACCTGACTAGGTATATTGTAAATTTCAATTAAAATCCATTCAGTAGTTTTTACGTGAAAGAGTAACAAATATCTGAGCCTATTGTACATTAAATTTAAACTCTTATTTTTTCTTAAAATGTGTTCCTTTTATGGTGTACAATAAAGAATATTTATTATTATTATTATTATTAAATATCCATTGTAACAAACTTTCGCATTTATAATATAGGTAGGATTTACATTCGCGGCTCGTCTCGTAGCTCATCTCGTGGCTCGCGCGAGAGTGTAAATGGGGTAATAGATATCCTAAATAAGAGGTTAGAAGCCTATCTTCAGTTAAGATAACTATGGTGTAAACGTATGAGAAAAGGTATGTCGCCCGCTGACCTGCATGGTTGTATGAAATACTAGTGGCTCCGGCGGCTATCTTTGCAGAATCGGGTTCCATAGAAAATGATTTTTTGCTTTAGCGCTTGGATTTTGTTCGGGTATTATTGATTTGATTCTGGTACTAAGTTTAAAAAAATATCTTCATTCTCATTATAATAATATACAATCTTCAATCAAAAAATCCCCAATTACGACAATATAGAAGTTAAAGCGATTCAACAGGGATTGACATTATGTCGCAGGTGAAGCCGTGGAGTACAGTTAGTCGTATAGCGAGATGAGGGACGAAATACAAAGAATTAATGTAGTATAATGTAGCCATTGAACCGACACAGATAGCGACCATGCCTCAATGGATACATTACTCACTGTTTGAGCAGATAACATGCACACATTTTAATAAAGACGATAAAATAAATATAAATAAATAAAATATTAATATTCTGGGACATTTTCACACAGCGCCATTTAGCCTAAACTACACTTATAAATTAAAATGTTTATTATACATAGGATACACCCAAACTTCGAAACAAACATTACGTTGAATACACACATATTTGTTCCGATCCGGGAACCGAACTGGGGACCTCAGCGCGGCAGTTGCATATACTATCACTGCGCAACCGAGGCAGTCAAATACATTAGACATAAATGCTCCAGAACGACAAACGGCCTTTCCGTTGTTAAGCAATTTGCCCCTGTGGTCTTTGTATGTGAGTTTCAGTCTACCCTGACTTCTTCTACCCTCTACTTCATCATTCGTACTTTACTCATTAATTGTATTTTATGTTCTAAAAGTTTATAAAAGACTTTGTATTTTACGACAATGTCATTAGCCATTCAAGATTTATCCGTCCTACGGAAACGATCCTGGCCATGCCACTACAATTTTACCGAATAGGCAATATCACGGAATTTAAAAAAATAAATAATAACAACAAACAAATATATGTAGTTGGGACAACTTACACAACGCCATCTGATTCCAAACTAAGCAGAGCTCGTACAATGGTTACCAGATAACTGATAAACATACTTATATATTTCTAACTACATACATATTATAGATAAATATGATCCAGACACAGAATAAACCATCGTGCTCATCACACAAAGTTTTATCTTCATGACCTTTTACGTAGCAGTCGGATACACTACCACCGCGCCACAGAGGCAGTCGAAATATAAATTCAGTTCAGTCAAATACTAAGAAAGAAAAATAACAAGCAGTACTATAATTCCTCTTCCCCCTGTACTAACTGCGAGGGAAGTCTGATCGTGAGACGTTCGGCCTTATAACCCGGAACACAAACTCAAGCCAAACGTGGCCTCTTGACGTAGCACGCCTCCGCGGCCTAGCTACGAATGTGCTACGCTGCTACGAGCTACGACTTGTGTAGATTATTATACCCCCGTGTCGTAGCAGTACTCAAATTCATTGCATTCAAAAAATGGAACGTCAATATTCTTCGACCAAATGCTTTAAACAAGTAACTCGCTCTTCACTATTGTAACGAAGGAATCAGACGACTTCTAAACCGAAACCAGTTTCAAAATCGGAAGTGATAGAAACTTACAAATCGCCTGTGGAAATAAAAAAATACTAGGTAGCCGCAGTCGCAAAGGTGTAACCTATGCTAGCAGCATACATTTGAGCGAAGCATTAAATCAAACTAAGTATTTTCGAATAGACAACATGATTTTTGCGGATAACTTTTTTATTAGATCGAATTTTGAAATTCGGGCTTCGTCACGACCTGCATAATTTGAATAGATTTCCGTAGCAGAAAAAAAATCCGAAAACGAATAAGAAATGGCGAAGTTCTGCCCGGTGTTACAAACGCCATTGAAGTCGCTCCATGAGAGCTTCGCTTCGCTTCGCTCAATTAATAAATATTGTGGGACATTTTTTTACACAGCCCCGTCTAGCCAAAAGTAAGCTAATATAAGCTTGTGTTATAGGATCTAGACAACTGATATTCATACTTATATATTTCTAAATACATACATATTATACATAGGAAACACCCAAACTCCGCAACAAACGTTTGTGGAATACACAAATATTTTTTCCGACCCAGGAATCAAGCCCGTGACCTCAAGCGCGGCAGTCACATACTGCGCCACTTAAGCAGTCAAAATATTAATGATGTCCTGAATCGAATGTCGCAAACAGTTTGTCTCTATCTCTTATGGTTTCTGAGAATGCGACAGACGGATGGACAGACTGACATACATACATATTATCACGCCTGTTTCCCATCGGGGTATGCAGAGACTATGGCTTTCCACTTGCTACGATCCTGACATACAGCTTTCGCTTCTTCTACTTTCATGAGTGTCTTCATACACGCTCGCCGGTTAAGGGTACTCTTGACCTGGCCTTTTTCCAAAAGATCGTCGATTTTATTGACATACTTGCGCCGAGGTCGACCCCTACCAGTTTGCCCATTCACTCTCGCCACATAAATCTGCTTCGTCAGTCTATTTTCATCCATCCTCTCCACGTGTCCGAACCATCTAAGCATCCCTTTTTCTATCTTAGTCACTACATCTTCTGTCATACCGCGTTGATTACTTCCGCCAGTGGCAGTCGGTATGTTAAAGTTTCAGAATCTATTGATAAAATTTGTTTAGAACCAAATTGAAAGTATACGTTAGCCAAAAAAAATTTGAAATTCGTCAACAGTTAGCGGAAAAATAGGTAAACATATAGTGGACAGCCCACTGGCTCAGTTGGTTATATACCTGCCTTCTAACCTGTGGGTACCGGGTTCTATTTTATACTACTTACAGGGATAATTCTAACGCTTCTGTGAAGTGTATGTAGTTCATTTTATATTAAAACTCTCATATACACTATACAAAGCGAACTCCGGGGTCGCGAGATGCAGCTGGGACAGACGCTCGGATGATGATGGAATGCTTACTGCTCTGATAAATATACTGTGCCATTGCGAAGAAATAACAAGGGGAGCGCAACGCAAAAAACCCGACACAGGTCCTACCTCAGTAAGCGCCAGCGCGCGACTGATCAGGCGTCAGCAGCGCAAATCTGGTATTTTTTAAACATTTGTACTATAAATCACTGTATATAGTAAAGTAAGCGATTATGTCTATAAATATTTAGTAGCTATAGGTGGGTATAAAAATTTCATGAAAATTATCTGTAGTTTAGATTTGGCATTGAAAAAACATTTCAAAAGGGGGCAACTTTGGAATGTTTTTCTATCAAGTGAAGTTTATTAGATTTTGTAACAGAAAGCCATTTTGACTAGATTAAATCCTTAACTAACATATATATTTGTATACATATATATTTTAACATATTTATTTATGAGAAATTTAGCAAATAATTGCTTTAAAAATTTATCAATATACAGAGTGGAGTCCATTGCATTAATGTTTAAAAATAGTTGTAACACTGTTCATTGCTATCGAGTTGTTTATTAGCTCGATAGATGGCTCTGGTCATACTCTTAAAATGACGATATAAATATGGTGGAGAATTTCAACTTGATTCGATACGGCTCGGGTAGTTCAGGTGGCTAGAACATTGCCCTGGTAAGGCAAAGGTCACAGGTTCATTCCATGTCTCGAATCAAATTGTCTTTTTTCACTTTATTAAAAATTTATGAGAAATTTAGCAAATAATTGCTTTAAAAATTTATCAATATATATTTTTTTCAGAATCAAAAACCCTTTTTTCTACGATTCGCATTGTTTTAAAAGGCTCAAATCGTGGCCTCGGCAGGAATACCAAGCCTTAATAGCTACTTTGTAACAGACAGACGAACACACATCGACGTCAAACTTATAACACCCCTCTTTTTGTGTAGAGGGTTAAAAATGGATTTAAGTAGGTATATACGAACAAAATGTTGAGAAGTCAAGTTAAAGGAGTTATATTTACCCGCCTTCATTTCATATTAAAATTAAATATTTTAATAATCCCTTGATATCTGCTGCCTGCTTGGTTTGCTCAATGTAAAACACCCGCTTCGACCGTTATTTTATCGTGCGCCATGTTTTATTTTGTTGATAATAACTTTTAAGATACCCAATTATTTTTGCTTTATAGAGACGGCACCATTGTGAATCACTTCAAAAAGCAATTAGCAAATTAAACAATATATTGGATCTGTTACACTTTATTTTTATTGATCTGTGTGAATTAACCACATCAAAAATGTGTAAGTAGCTCAGCGTGTGAGTAAAATGAATCCAGGCCGTAGTCAACTCACCAATGTGTGAGATTTTTGGTGTGTGAGTAGCCTCCTAAGCCACTGTAAGGCTTGCGTACGAGTAGAGGGGATGTGTCACTCATTTCGACGTCTGTACAGGCGTCAAACAGGGTTGTGTCATGTCCGCCCGGCTGTTCATAGTGTATATGGACAGTTGCCTGCAGAAGTTGAAAGATTGTGATATGGGTAAATTGTCTGCTGTACGCTGATGATGCGGTGCTCATGGACTCATCATCTCATGCTGACCTAAATATGAAAGAGGAGTGTGAAAGTAAGGGCCTTCGCTTGAATGCAAGTATAACTAAGTTTCTAGTATTTGAAAGAAGCCAGCCGGATGTTCCGAGATTCAGCTTGATAATATTTATTTTACCAACGCATGCCAAGTGTCTACTCATACAACAGCGTTTTTATTTTATCAAAATTACTTGAACCGGTAACCGGTATCGAATTAGATCCGGTAACCGTAATGTGCATGTAATCTGGAGGATCCGTCTCCGGATTCTTTACCTACATTCAATAAACGACTATTTATTGTATCTATGATAACAAAATATAATGACTATATAATATATCTATGATAACAAAATGAATAATTATCTTTCGAAAACCCTTCAGTTATCTTAATGAATAGTTTAAGACAGTATAAATTATTCTTCAACAGACAGATCTCTCAATGAAAGCCATCCATCTTGTCAGCGAACGTTTTCACAGAGCAATGGGGGCTGATGGAATAATTAATTTGTTCTAAGATTGATGCGAGCCTTTGCTGACACAAATTTCATGGCTATTAAAGCTGCTTTGACTTTACTAATAGAAAACCGCTCGATTTGTCATAAGATTCGGGTGAATGGTCTATTGATTTGACAGTTCCAGTTAAAGATATGATGACTTATTGTCTGCTGATCTGGGGTTTCAATCTAATATTGCAATCATGTCAAAACAGAATCAAAATCATCGCTGCCGCTCAATAGAAAGTCAACGGTACACTTCTCCTATTACGGCGTAGCAGGTGGCGACTGGCACGATTAAATAATTGCATGCGTGCATGTTTACGACTTTTTGGAAAGGCTAGTGGGAGACTGGCATTATTGCCTATTCTGTAAGTAGTTAAATGGCACAGTATTATAAAACCAATAGTGCCAGTCGATCACTAGCCTTTCCAAAATGTAGTAACTCGACCGCGTGCCAGTTTTTTATCGTGCCCGTCGCCACCTACGCCACTATTAAAATCGCACTCCAATAGAATTCTATCGAATGGCCGATAGAATTAAGACTATTCATATTTTGACAGCTAAAACATCGATTCTAGTTCTATTCTGCGGCTTGTGAAGTGCGATTGTCTTACTAATATTATAAACGCGAAAATTTGTGATTTATATGGATGTAGGTTTATTTCTCTTTCACGCAAAAACGGCTGAATGGTTTTTGATGAAACTTTACAATAATATAGCATACACATCAGAATATCACATAGGCTACTCTTTATAAGTTCCTGTAAGAAACGGAAACGGACTGCTAGTTTCAACTAGTATTATTTATTTTTATTATTTTAATGTCCTGACGCCTAACTCGTAAATTTAGTACCTTCAAACATACTGGAATATTTAGATTTGAAAGACAGAAGGTAATGTTAGATATACCCTATCCTAGCCCCTCTCCTTTCTCGTCCTTGTCCCAACCCTAAATCCTTTTCCTACCTCATCCTCTTCCAATCCTCCGTCCGCCAAGCCAATGGTTGCCGTGCCTATGTGCTGCGTGGCCAGGGGCTAGCCTAGTCTGAACGTGCCTTATTGCCCTGGGACCGGGCGAGCTCAGAACAAGGCTAGCCTTACCTAAGCGGGGCTCTGTCTAGGTAGACGTGATATTTCCCTAGCTAATCGTGGAAACTAAATGGTTTTCAAAAATAAAATCCAGAATGGCGGTGACGTGGTTCGCCACCCGTCACGTCTCGTTTCCCATCGAGGCGAAAAGTGGACTTGCGATAGCCACTTTGCTTCTTTGAATGTTAGAGGAGGAATAAAAGACAAAATTGAAGAGGTATATGATGCGAGAGAATTGATGTTCTGTGCGTGAATGAGACAAAAAGGAAAGGGTGTGACACCACCACGCATGGAACCCTCACGGCATACTGGTCAGGTGTCACTACTACCAGTCCAGCGTGCCAGGGTGTCGGTGTACTACTGTCTGCTAGAATGAATGAATGTGTGACTGAATATGAATGTGTAAGCCCAAGACTCCTTTGGTTGAGGTTGAAAGTTGGACTCACCCGCATCTTTGTTGTAGGAGTTTATGCTCCGCAAGATGCGCGGTGGCGTCGATCACCAAAAGACCAAAGTGAGAGACAGGCATTTTGGGAGAGTGTGAGTGATGTTTAGAGTAGATGCAAACAAAATGAGAGGATTGTAATGTTAGGTGACTTTAATGGTTGGGTTGGAGTGAAGCGTGATGGATATGAAAGTGTATTGGGAAAGTTTGGTGACAAGCGAGTGAATGAAAATGGAGAAAGTCTGCTTGAAGTATGTTTGGAGAGGAATCTTGTGGTAACTAACACCATGTTTGACCACAAAGATATCCACTTGTTTACGAGACATGAAGGAAATCAGACAAGTATGATCGACTTTGTGATTGTAGACGCAAGGGTGAGAAAGAAAGTCTTTGACACTAGGGCATACCGCGGTGCCGGGATTGACACAGACCACTTCTTGGTAGTTAGTCGAGTAAGAGGTCTGTTTTGACGGTGGCGGCATTGTATGTATGAAC
Organism: Thumatha senex; assembly: GCA_948477245.1. NCBI lineage: Eukaryota > Metazoa > Arthropoda > Insecta > Lepidoptera > Erebidae > Thumatha > Thumatha senex. The sequence continues at coordinate 23,080,784 of OX419741.1, read as the reverse complement.
CTGTTAGTGTATTAGAGCGTATAAAAGTCGAGAATTTGCAAGAGATAGGCATTAAAGAAGAATTTATGAGTAAACTGAGCAAGATTAGAAACTGATTTGAAAATTCTGATGTAGTGTGTGAGATCGAAGACGTATGGAAGTCATTTAAGGAAGGACTCTTAGAAGTTGCGATTGAAGTGTGTGGGGTAAACAAGAGAAGCCAACGATGTAAGGGAAAGAGAATGAGTGTAGAAGTCCGAAAGGCATTGTCTGATAAGAAGAAAGCATGGTTGGATTGGCTGACTACAAAAGTCAATCAAAGTATGCAGAAGGCAACGGATGTGGACCTAAAAATGGCAAAAGAGGAATACAAAAGGTATAAGCGTGTTGCAAAAGAGGTGATGAAAAGAAAGAAAGAGAATGACAGAGATGAATTTGATAAAAGGTTATCTGATGACTTCCAACAGAATATGAAATTCTTTTGGAAGTCCATAAGAACAGTGAGGGGTCAACAGACGACATCACATCTCAACCTTATCAGAAACCATGATGGTAGTCTTGTGAAAGGAGAAGTATGTGTGTTAAAAAGATGGAAGCAATATTTCAAAAGCTAGTTTGAAAAAGAGGATATGCAAGTACATACTAGGTTTTGGGAAGTAAATGAAATTGGCATGGAAGAAGTCATACGTATGGAAGAAATAGTGGAAGCATTGAATAGCATGAAATTAGGAAAGGCCGCGGGACTTGATAGAATCTCTGTCGAGATGCTGAAAGCGGGACGAGGCGTGGTAGCTTGCCAGTTGTACTACCTTTTGAACCTTTGTTGGAGGTATGGCAGCGTACCAAGAGATTGGTGTAAGGCTGTCATCGTGCAGCTTTATAAGGGAAAAGGGTCACAGCAAGAGTTCAAAAACTACCGCGGCATAAGTTTGCTCAGCATCGTCGGCAAATTGTATGCAAAAGTTTTGATAAAAAGAGTGATGAATGAAACTGAAGGAAAAATGTGGGATGTACAAGCAGGATTTATGAAAGGAAGGGGATGCACGGATCAGGTCTTTTCCTTACGATGCGTAGTAGAAAAGCTTTTGGCGAAAAGTCAAAAAGTCTCTTGTGTATTTGTATACTTGGAAAAGGCCTATGATAGAGTGGTGAGGAATGAACTGTGGTCAACACTGGCCAGGTATGGAGTAAACAGCCACTTGATACGAGCACTGAAATCTCTCTATGAGGGCTCCAGTGCTTGTGTCAGGATCAACGGAGCTTGCACAGACTTTTTTCACATTGAAAAAGGTGTGAGACTGGGTTGTGTAGCGTCGCCGTTGCTGTTTAACCTATACATGGACAGCTGCCTGAAAGAACTGCAAGAGAGTACGTATGGTATAAAAATGGATGAACTGACCGTCAAGTGCCTCCTATACGCCGATGATCAGGTAATACTAGCATTATCGGCGGAGGAGTTGCAGTTGATGGTAAACATTATGCATGATTCGTTAATAAACAAAGGAATGAAAGTGAATGTAAACAAGTCGGAAGTAATGGTTTTTGAAAGAGAGGTAAGTACGACAGATTGCTCAATTCTTGTGGAAGGAGAAAGAGTAGAACAAGTTAAAGAGTTTGTATATCTGGGTACAATATTTACGAGAGATGGAAAGTGTGACTATGACATTGAGCGAGAAGTTTTGGCAGGAAATAAAGTGTGTACGCCTTTATGAGCAGTCAGAACGTGTCTAAGAAGGCAAGACTGGCTGTACATAGAGGAGTGCTGGTCCCCACACTTATGTATGGTAGTGAAAGCTGGGTATGGCAGAAGACGCATAAAAGTAAAATAAATGCCGTGGAAATGAGAAGTCTGCGAAGTATAGCTGGAGTGAAGTTGATGAATAAAGAAAGGAACAGCGTGATAAGGGAACATTGCGGTATGACAGAAGATGTAGTGACTAAGATAGAAAAAGGGATGCTTAGATGGTTCGGAGACGTGGAGAGGATGAATGAAAATAGACTGACGAAGCAGATATATGTGGCGAGAGTGAATGGGCAAACTGGTAGGGGTCGACTTCGGCGCACGTATGTCAATAAAATCGGCGATATTTTGAAAAAAGGCCAGGTCAAGAGTACCCTTAACCGGCGTGCGTGTATGAAAACACTCATGAAAGTAGAAGAAGCAAAAGCTGTATGTCAGGATCGTAGCAAGTGGAAAGCCATAGTCTCTGCCTACCCCGATGGGAAACAGGCGTGATAATATGTAAGTATGTATGTATGTACAAACATACTCGAAAAGCGCGATACTAGTGCTTGTTTATCAAAAATGTGGGACCCGGTTATTTACTTACACAAAATTTATGTAGGGTCGTCTCTCATAACTCATCGTTAATACCTCGGGTTAAAGTATCTGTCAGTGGACAGCCCTTGTCGTTCAGTCAGGAAATTACTCCTTGAAATTACATACTAGGTTAGCTTTATGGTTTACGAAGTATTCTCAAGTGCTGGCTGTGGGTTTGCCTCCTAATTTATACGCTTTATGTTATTGACTACTCCCAGAAAATGATTGAATATTCACAACTATGCAAGGTCAAACGAAACTAGAGAAGTTTAGCCATATTTTTTGCTTTAACTGGCGTTTTGGTAAATAAAGAATTTGTACAACCTATACATCGCATAATATAAAAAAAAAATTATAATTTTGTTGACGTTTATAGCCTTTAGCCTTCCTTGATAAATGGGTATACAATACGACACAGCTGTTTGTCAATAATTGATTATTATTTAAGTTAGGTACATATAAGCTTTTTTTTAACGTGTGGATATATCCTCGGATGTCATGCCGGACACGAACCGGCTAAAACCACACGGTCCCTGCCTAACTGCAGACTTTGGCTACCACCGCGGCCTCACCTAGGGTTCTGGTGCTATCCCGCTTCTTTGGGGGTGGGTTCGGGTACTATCCCGCTTCTTAGGGCATGAGACGTGCATGAAATTTTCATGTCATGCCGACGTCTTTGGCCTGCTTCTGTAACGACGGCGAGCGGCCCACCCGCCGTCCTCAGGCCTCCTGTCATGGACGCCGGTAGTCTTGGGCGAAGACAAGACTGCGGAACTCGGGCGGTGTAGTCCTCTCCCGTTCCCTCTCCACCGCCTCTTTTGCGAGCATGTCCTGCTCGCAGAAAGACGCGGCGGCGTCCCACTTGCTCCCGCTGTAGACCATTGCTTGAACAATGGTTCCCAACGAGAGAATGTCTACGTCCAAGGTACATACAGGCTGGAAGAGATCCCTGTCAGCGATAAGACCGCCGATTGTACTTTAAATTAATTTAGTTATTAATTGTAAAACTTCTTATGGTGTACAATAAAGTGTTTTCTATTCTATTCTAAAGGGTACATACCTTAATTAAATTACATTCTAAGTTTCGTTTTCCACAAAAAGTACCTTAGAATTTCATTAGTACAGAGGGCTTATTCGCCAGTTTTAGACACTTGTATTGTTTCTCACTGTAGCATAGAAATATCGCGCGAAAGCCGGTCATAATGAGAACATTTTGTCGGCAAATAAGTTGATAATAAGTTCTCGAAGACCTTAATCCGAAAAGACTCGTTACCCACCAAGCGTTTGACGGCATTGAACAAACTACTTTGAGTGTTTATCACTTCGATAATGGCAAAGGACATTAGCCAACGCTCGGCGCTGAGAAAACCATCACTTTGTGGCTTTTTCGAGCAATTTATGTGAAATATTAGCCCTATCTAGGTCTTTTTAAATATAATTAGTCGGGATTGTTCGAACACTTCAAACTCATGAACGGGTAGGCGGGACTTTAATAATCGCGTTTTTAAAAAATCCCGATTAGCAGAATAAGTTAAAAGAAACAAAACAAAAATAAAAAAAAGAAAAAGAATTTTGTTTCCCAAATATTCAACAGGTGTAGTAGGTACTAATACCCCTTTATTTATTTGGATATTTTAATTTACGTATATATTTATAAAAGTACACCAAACTGCTCTAAAATATGTTCCACCTTACAGACTTCATCCAAAGGTTACCTGTAAGAGATTGCTTTACGCGATAAGGCCACCAAATGTTGTACCAACAAGTCTAATGTTAATGTGCTTAAATATATTTCCTGCAGTACAATGAACAGTTTAATTACTGTTACATAATGTTAAGAAATTAAAAAAAATATCGTTGTCTTTATTTTAACGTGCGGAAATCCTTATGAATACCATGCTGGACTCCTACTTATAGACTAAACCTTTCATTAGATGTAGTATCGGATAAAACGTTTAACATACATACATACATATTATCACGCCTGTCTCCCATCGGGGTAGGCAGAGACTATGGCTTTCCACTTGCTACGATTCTGGCATACAACTTTCGCTTCGTCAACTTTCATAATTGTTTTCACACGCTCGCCGATTAAGGGTACTCTTTACCTGGCCTTTTCGACCCTTACCAGTTTGCCCATTTACTCTCACCGCATAAATTTTCTTCGTCAGTCTATTTTCATCCATCCTCTCCACGTGTCCAAACCATCTAAGCATCCCTTTTTCTATCTTAGTCACTACGTCTTCTGTCATACCGCAATGTTCCTTTATCACGCTGTTCCTTTCTTTATCTATCAATTTCACTCCAGCTATACTTCGCAGACTCCTCTGAAAACGTTTAAAAAAGCAATAAACGAGCTGTTGTTTATAAAAATTGATTAAAAAAACTGGCTAATCTTCTTTTGAAAACAAATACAAACGAAAAACAAAGCAGAACACTGCGTTTGTGAAATTTAAAACTAATTATGGTTGAAATGAAAGTTGCCAGAACAAAAAATAACGTCTATTTTCATTAGCAACTCCAGCCTTGTCCTCTTGTTCATTTTAGTGTATTGTATTTTATACCTTATTGCTCAAAAACGAAAAGTCAAAAGTACTCGGATACCCAGACGTGCATGGTATGAAGCGATTGACGAATCTGCAAGAAGCGTAAGAAGTATGCATGGATCGTGTAGCCTGGCGATCTGTCCTCCCTGACTACGCCGTCAAGATAGTTAGTTTGAAGGGGTTCACTTTTATTCGGCTGCTAGGAGCAGGTATAATATAGCTTATGATTATTGACATTGTTGAGAGCGACTGCCTGACCTTCCAACTGCTAGAAGGACCCCGGTGATCTTGGTGGTGGAAGCTTACGCCTATCTAGCTGTGTATTATATTGAAGAAAATATACATTACATATTGTCACGCCTTTATCCCCGAAGGGGTAGGCAGAGGCGTACTGTATGCCCACATTTCACCGTATGCATTTTTGTCCCACGTAACAAGTGGTGAGCCCATTGCCATGATGAAATGGACAAGTGCAGGCTGTGGCGACCTGCTGTTGAAATTTTTCAAGCCGCCCATAGTGCCTTCAACCAGGCTTAACGACTACCATTTTACTGGCAACCGGGACCAACGGCTTAACGTGCCCTCCGAGGCATGTAAACGCTCGCAAATGTAAATGCCACAAAGTGGTCACCCATCCAAGGACTACCTATAGCTAATGTTGCTTAACGCAGTGATCGTTTACAGAACACTGAGCCACGAGCGCTTCTAGAAGAAAATATAGTTCACAGGGATAGGTACATCAGTTCCGCCTCGTTTGCAAAATTTCATCAAGATTCTATATTTATGAGCATATCTACGGTTTTACTTTGGGTTTAAAGAACTTTATTTCTCATAGAAGAAGTACAGTTCACTCAAAATAAGATTTGATAATTAAAAGTATAAAAACATTTGTACAGCTGGCAGGTTGAGCTATCAGTATCACGCGATTCAACTGAAACATTGTATGTGACCCACAGTTAATTTAGCACAGCAAACATAGACCTTGAGTTCACTTTTAAATGCACCTCTACCGTCACAGTTTTTAATGTCATTGGGTAGCTTGTACCCTCGAATAATATCGATTACTTTATCAATTGTAACGACACAATTCACACATACGGCGTTTATATAAGATCGAATGCTTTCTTAAAAAAAAAGCAATTAAAGCCGTCCAAAAATTAATCAGGAGTATAACGAACAAATACACTAACAAAATATTTATAAAAATACCTTGCTGGTTTGGCGTTTATACATATTAATGTGAGCAGATTGCTCAAAAACGTAAAAGTCAAAAGTACTCGGATACCCAAACGTGCGTGTATGAAGCGATTGATGAATCTTTAAGAAGCGAAAGAACTATGCATGGATCGCGAAGCCTGGCGATCTGTCCTCTCTGACTACCCCGTCAGGGATACAGCGTGAAGATAGTTAGTTAGTAGTTAGTTAGTAACATACATAAGGACAAATATGTAATACATATTTAGAGGTACACGGCCATGGGCTCACCACTTATTACGACACGGCAATGGGCTCACCACCAGACAGGAATACACATGGTGAAAAGTGGGCATAAATTATGCCTCTGCCACCCCTTCAGGGATAAGGCGTGATAGATATAAAAAACATAGAGGTAAACTCATTCCCCATTCAGTTTTGTTCAGACTTTACCGTAGTCGGGAAATAGTGAAAGATTTTCATTGATTTTCAGATTGTGTTTTCAGAGTTAAACACAATCAAGCCGCAGGCCCCGGTAAAATTCAATATTGTTCATAATATAACTATATCTGCTGTATAGCTGTATCCCTGACGGGGTAGACAGAGAGGACAGATCACCATGCTTCTCGATCCATGTATACTTCTTTCATAATATCATTACAGTTAAATAATTGTTTCTAAGACAGACTTTAACGTCTATGGATATTGTGTTTCGTGAATTAAAATTAGTTTTTGGAAATTCGATACCATTGGGATTGAACATTTTGCGAGATAAAATGTTTTTTTACCAATTACCAAAGCCAGACGTTCCAACAATAGGTATTTATTTAAATAAATACCAACCATCTAGACAACTGATAAACTTAAGTTTATCAGTTATCTAGATCACATAATATAGCACATGCTTAATATTACTTTTACTTATTGGTAATGAAAGTCCTACAATATTTATTGGAGCGAAGCTAACGAAAAGACGTAGCTCCATTCAGATTTTCGCTTTGTCCTCGAATTCCATCTAAACCACTCAACATTTTTTGATCAAATTTGATCCATTATACGACATCTAGCCATAGATGGTTTAGAAATAATAAAATCGTAAATCGGACATACCATGGAGGAATAATCTGACTTACCAAGTGCACCTAGTTATTTACCTACATTAGATATTCTTTGTTTACAAGTCTAACTGGACTACTCCATTAAATAAATGAAATACCTAAATACACGCATGCATTGATAAAAAATTTAAATCAATTATTTTGCTAAATTTCTCATAATTTTTTTATAAAGTGGAAAAAGACAATTCGATTCGAACCAGGGCAATGTTCTAGCCACCTGAACTACCCGAACCGTATCGAATCAAGTTGAGATTCTACACCGTATTTTAATCGTCATTTTAAGAGTATGACCAGAGCCATCTATCGAGCTAATGAACAACTGCAGTACACGCAAACCTAAACACGTAATGAAATGTTTTGTCAGTCCCTTCACATATAAAATCCTACCGCTAGACTTAACTTGTGTTGTAAACGTGCTCGTAACGTTATGTCAGAGTACTTTGAGGTTACGGTTACCGAACTTAACAACTTATGGTCTCTCACACGTGTAGGAAATAGTACATGAGCCGAGTGAGTTTAACCAATATACGTTTTTCAACACACTTGGAAGGAAACAGAATAAAAAGTCAATTAATTTTTTTTTTCCACTTAAGTTATTCTATATTACTTAAGTGCCTTATGAGTGAACTGAAAAATTTTAACAGAGGGTCGCCACAACCTGCGCCTGTATATTTCAACACGGCAATGGCCTAACCACCTGTTACGTGGGACAAAAATGCATACGGTGAAATGTGGTTGTACCTATAGTATGCCTTTGCCTACCCCTTCGGGGATAAAGGCGTGACAATATGTTGTCGCCATCGCGTTTTAGAACGAATCTTTGCATATTTAACTACCTACATAGCATGATGCCTCACTAAGTGGGGACGACGGAACAAGATGGCGACTATGGAACAAAGAACGGATAGAACACTTGGTCTCGAACCGCCTCAAGAAAAGGTTGTGTCTATTCTATGTGCGGGTTGTGTGTAACAATTTATTAGTAACTTATGATTAGAAATTGTGCGATAATTAAAGTGACAGTAATAATATGTAGGTACATCTAAATAATTAAGAGTAAAATATAAATGTACAAAAAGATTGTAGTCGAGGTATTAGTTATTAAATGGTGTAATTCTGTCGTCAGTATTTGTCTCTTTTATCAGAAGTGGGATAATCACGCGGTCACAGTATGCCACGCGGCCGGAAACGCAGATCAAGAAGGGTAACATCTTCAAGCTCTAGCACTTCTAGCTCTAGTAGTAGCGAGAATGAGACACGGCGGCGCAAGCGACGTCGTAAGGGATCGCCAACCGTAAGTCAGAATGTTGTTATATCGTCAGTGATACCTGAATTCGACCCGCTCGTTGACAATGTAGACATGTGGATTAACGTTGTGAAGGCTAACGCACGTTCGTTTGGGTGGTCAGATAAAATGATTAGATTCCAGGCATTACAAAAATTACGCAATACCGCGAAAACGTGGGTAGATTCATTGCAAAAAAATGATACCAAGTGGACCTCGTGGAAGTGGAAAGAATGGCGCGATACTTTATCGGATACATTTCAAGTAAAACGTAACATGTTTAGATTACTAAAAGAATTAATAGATGCAAAACCATTAATTAATCAGTCTTTGTACGAAATTTTTTTTCAACAAAAATCAAAAATAGATCGTTTGCAGTTAGTTTTTCGAGAACAGGATATAATATCTGTGATAGTGGGATCAATTGGTGATTCAAACATTAGTGTAGTTGCTGAATCGGGAACTTTGCGACATTGTGACGAATTAGCATCCTTTTTACATGGAAAAATTTATAACCCTATTGAAAAAGAACATAAAATATCATCGTCGCATAAAAATATTCCTCGACAGGCACAGTCTAGTTACAACTCGTATAATAAACCCGACGGTAAGTCTGTGCCCTCTTTACCTAGTTCCAGTAGTGTACCGAATATTCATATCACATGTTACCGTTGTGGAGAAATAGGGCACAGAAGAAACAACTGCAACGTCAAAGACAATGTTAGGTGTTCCTCGTGTAATAAGGTCGGACATTTAGAGGCAGCTTGCAAATCAAAACCTAAACCAAAAGTGGAGAAAGATGTAGACGTAAAAATGATTTTAAATCCAGATACTAAACAAAAATATTTTAAGCGGGTATCGTTAAATAATAATTTCTGTGAAGCTTTTTTTGATATGGGGAGCGAATGTTCGCTAATTACCACAGCCTTAGTGGAGAATTTCAAATTTGAACCTTTTCCGTTTAATAACCCTATTAATTTGGTTGGGTTTACGAATGAGTCCTCAGTACAAGTGACTAAGGCTATCGCAGCCACACTTAAAGTAGATTCTGTGGAGTTAATGATTCACTTATACGTTATAGATGTGTTATCTGGCTGTGATATTTTAATCGGAAGGAACTTCACGGAAGATTGTAGTTTAATTTATGTCCGTGTGGGTGACACTTTAACTTTCCAAAGAGTTCAATCGTTAAATGTATGTACGATTGATATCACTACACATGTACTAGATAAATAAAAAACGATACTAACAAATATTTTTGCAAAATACCCTCAGTCAATATCTCACGATTTGTCACGTTTAGGTAAAACTTCGTGTGTAGAATTAGAAATACAATTAACATCAAGTAAACCTGTTTATCAGCGCCCGTATAGAATGTCAGAGTCGGAGAAAGCAATTACACGTGAATTAATCAACGAACTATTAGAAAACTGTATCATTCGTCATAGCAACTCTGCTTATGCAAGCCCTGCCCTTTTAGTGGATAAAGCTTCTGGAGCTAAACGGCTGTGCATAGATTATCGTCAGTTAAATAAAATTACTGTAAAGGAAAAATACCCCATGCCCATAATTGAAGATCTTATTGATAGATTACAGGGGTGTAAGTACTTCACTTCTTTAGACCTTAAAAGTGGGTATCATCAGATATCAATAAGAGCGGAAGATGTCCACAAGACTGCATTTGTCACAAATGACGGCCATTTTGAATTTTTAAGAATGCCGTTTGGGGTCTGTAATGGGCCAGCAGTTTTTCAAAGACTAATGGATACTGTCTTGGGTAATCTCCGTTTTGGTAGGGTAGTATGCTTCATGGACGATTTACTTATAGCAACAACTAGTCTTGAGGAAAATATTGTATGTTTAGAACAAGTCTTAGATATTTTAGTCAAAAATGGATTAACAATTAATTTTGACAAATGTGATTTTTTTAAGGATCAAATTACATTTTTAGGGTATGAAATTTCCGTAACAGGTATTCGGCCAAGTACTCGTAAACTCGATGTTATATCAAAATTTCCTATCCCTAAGTCAATACATCAGCTGAGACAGTTTTTAGGTCTTATTAATTATTTTAGAAAATTCATAAAAGATTGCGCTACCCTCAGTTCAACATTAACGAATTTATTAAAAAAGGCAGCGGTCTGGCAATGGGGGTCACAAGAAGACTCCGCAGTAGATAGATTAAAAGAAGTATTAATTAAAAATGCCGTTCTTAATATATTTGATCCAATATTGCCTATCAATTTGTATACTGACGCCAGTCGCGATGGTATTGGGTGTATCTTGGCTCAGCGCACTGAAGATGGTGAAAGGCCAGTACATTTCTATAGCCGTCAAACTAGTAACGATGAAAAGAAATATCATTCTTTCGAGTTAGAGCTTATGGCTATTGTGTCAGGATTACAAAAGTTTCGCCACTACTTATTAGGTACAAAGTTTACAATTACTACAGACTGCAATGCCGTGCGACATGCCCTAGGAAAAAAGGAGATAATACCACGAATTAGTAGGTGGGTCTTATATATACAGGAGTTTACATTTGACATCGTTCACAGAGCTGGGTCACAAATGCAACATGTCGACGCTCTAAGTAGAAACCCTATTAGCGACCCCGATCTCGAATCAGATGCGACAAAAAGAGTAAGCACAATAACAGTTACTGAGGGTGATTGGCTGCTTTCTGTGCAGTTGCAGGATCCCAGTGTTTGTAGTATACGAGATATATTAAAGTCAGGTCAGGCCGATGCGAATAAACAGATATTCAATGACTATGAGTTATTAGGGAACAAGGTATACAAACGTACGGAATTTGGTAGGCGGTGGTTAGTACCTAAACTGTGTATATGGTACGTCATCCGAGCGAACCATGATGACGTTGGTCAATTTGCAGTTGATAAAACCGTTGAGAGAATCCGATCAAAATACTGGTTTCCTCGTCTTAAAAGGAACGTCTCTAAGTACATAAAGAATTGCTTAAATTGTATATATTACAAAAACATTCATGGGAAAAAAGCCTGGTAGACTGTATCCAATTCCAAAATACGCCAGGCCTTTCCACACTCTCCACGTAGATCATCTCGGTCCATTTGTTAAAACTACTCAGTCTAATACTTACCTATTGGTAATGGTCGATTCATTCACTAAATTTGTGTTTATTTCGGCTGTAAGGAATACTAAAAGCTTGGTTGTGATTAAAGAAATGAATAAAACATTTGCATTCTTTGGTAACCCGAAACGTTTAGTTTGCGACGCCGGTAGCGCTTTCACTTCAAAATTATTTACCAATTATTGTAAAGATCGAAATATCAGACTTCACATAATAGCAACAGCTGTACCACGATGAAACGGCCAAGTGGAAAGATACAACCAAACAATCTTAGAAGCCCTACGTAGTATGGGTGCTGATACTGATAATAATAAATGGGACCAGCATATAACTAATATACAACAACGTATTAATAGCACCATTAACAAAACCACGTCTGCAGTTCCGAGTGAGGTTTTCTTTGGGTATCGCATACGAATGAATAACGATGCTATCACTGATGATGATAACATAGAGCATTCTGTCGACGTCACCCGTTTGAGAAATACGGTTGATGCAAACATAAGGAAAGATGCCGAAAGGCAAAAGGCTTCTTTCGACGGTAAACGCAAAGACGCGCCTAACTACGCCGTCGGGGACTTGGTGGTTTTAAAAATCCCAAGTCACTCAAATGATGGTGAGAGTACCAAACTGTTGCCACGGTACAAGGGTCCTTTTCAGGTCATAAATATCTTAGGTCACGATAGATATCAGGTGGCGGATATGAGAGGAGCCGAAAGAACCTCGAAACGTTATGACGGTATTGCTTGCGTTGAAAATATGAAACCTTGGATCCGCATTGCAGAGTGAGTCCGGATGTTGTCGCCAGGTTGATTTTGCACATATTTTGCATAATACCTACTTAAAATAGGTACGTATATAAACATATATTTGTATATGTAAAGGTACTATAAAACCGTTTATGTAAAACGTCTTATTCACATAAGTTACGTCTAGTCTGACTTAATCTCTTATTTTTCTTAATAAAAATGGTCTGATGCCTTCGCTGAATGTCGAAGTATGACCCATTCATTATTGACCAAACTGCAACAGGCATCCGATGTGAACACTGTAGCAGTGTGTTGTGGTGATACACAACTAGTTGATTCCGTGAGTGAACATCAGCTAGTTAAAACCACAATACATGTGAGGTCAAACAGCTGTGGGTCATACAGCTGATATTCAGAAGGAAGGAGTATTGAACACAGAGATAAAAATAGTAGTATGTATTATAATATTAATTTTCCTATATAACTTTTCAGCTTCTGCAACAGACCATGACGTGTCCGGGGACGAACACGTGAGCAGGACGGCCGGATGTTGTCGCCATCGCGTTTTAGAACGAATCTTTGCATATTTAACTACCTACATAGCATGATGCCTCACTAAGTGGGGACGACGGAACAAGATGGCGACTATGGAACAAAGAACGGATAGAACACTTGGTCTCGAACCGCCTCAAGAAAAGGTTGTGTCTATTCTATGTGCGGGTTGTGTGTAACAATTTATTAGTAACTTATGATTAGAAATTGTGCGCTAATTAAAGTGACAGTAATAATATGTAGGTACATCTAAATAATTAAGAGTAAAATATATGTACAAAAAGATTGTAGTCGAGTTATTAGTTATTAAATGGTGTAATTCTGTCGTCAGTATTTGTCTCTTTTAAATATCTAAGGCATATCTCCTCTCCTCCAATATCTTTGATTGCAATCCATACTCTAAGTATAATCATGTATCCTTGCCATCTTAGAGATATAAAAAACAGCTGTTGAGTTGAGGAGCAGTGAACAAACTCTTTAAAGTAATCCTGACACGAGCGGAAGCTCAAACAGAAAGTTTTTCAAGCGGCGAAGTGTGTTTGTAAACTTTGAACGATTTCTGGCACGCCGCCCGTTGTCACACAGTATAAATTACCTCTCATATATCTCACAGGAAAATATGTTACTTTTATTTTATCGTACCGTCATATTTCTGAATGATTGATAAAAATATGTCTACTAACAGTGAAGCTAAATGTTGGTTTATTTGAATACTCTAATCTTGAGAATTCAGAAACGGAAAAGTCAAATGTACTCGGATACCCAGATTTGCAGATTCATCAATCGCTACATACACACACGTGTATGTAGCGATTGATGAATCTGCAGGAAGCGAAAGAAATATGCATGGATCGCGAAGCCTAGCGATCTGTCCTCTGTGACTACCCCGTCAGGGATACAGCGTGGAGATAGTTAGTTAGCTAGTTGGTTAGTAAATCTTGAGAATTTCAAACCGATGAAATTGGCGGCCCTTTCATTAAAGGCGTGGATGTAATGTGCATTAATTTATTGGGCATAAATTTAGTTTTCGTGAAAACTTGTTAGTACCAAATTTTTTAATCTTTCAGATTTTTCCCTTTAGGTACTTGTGCTATAAGGCCTCACTTTTAACCAAAATTGACAAATCTAGGTCAACCGCAAGTATCCCATATAGGGTTTGGGGCGAAAACCTAAATGGTAGTTACCGTTGAGCTGGAATCACGAAATATGACAAAAAGCAATGTCTTATAGCACAAATAAAATAAAAAATTTGAAAATTAAGGGTCAGCCACAACCTGCGTCTGTCTATTTTCAACACGCGGCTCAGCACCTATTACGTTGGAAAAGAATACACATGGTGAAAAGTGGGCATACAATATGTATGCCACATGCCCGCTTTTCACCGTGAGGATTCCTGTCCCACGTAATAGGTAGTGAGCCCATTGCCGTGTTGAAATAGACAGACGCAGGTTGTGGCTACCTGCTGTTGAAATTTTTCAAGCCGCCCATAAGGCATTCAACCAGGCTTAACGACTGCCATTTTACTGGCAACCGGGACCAACGGCTTAACGTGCCTTCCGAAGCACGGAAACGCTCGCAAATGTAAATGCCACAACGTGGTCACCCATCCGAGGACCAGCCATAGTGAAAGCTGCGTAACTCAGTGATCGTTTACAGAACACTTAGACCGCGGGGCCACGAGCGCTTCTTATTTCTTAGCCCTTTGAGATATAACAAATTAATGTATGTTTCAATTGTGTATCTAATGTAGGTCTACAAAAAGGCGCGGCGATATGTCTTTTTAAGAATAACATACTATAACCATTTTAATATTTTTAAAAACCAGCAATTATAAAGCGGTAATTTGAAGGCTATTTAAACAAATATGCTATAATTCCTTATCATTTTTACTATTCAGCATTTCATGAAGATTATTTTGTCGCTTTACACTTTGCAAATTAAATGAATATCTTACAAGTTATAGCAAAATCAAAATAATGCGCAAAGAAATTAATTTCGTGCAATCATAATTCGACCCGGCCGTTCTTGAGAGCGGAGAGAGTAAGCTATTTAATAAATAAGTTAAAAAACTGTAAGTTCTACATCTTCCTCGACTCAATGAGCTATTTTAAAACAAAAAATACATTATTCAATGACGGGGTAGTCAGAGAGGACGGAATGCTAGGCTAGACGAACTATGCACACTTTTTTTGCTTCCTGCAGACTCATTAATCATTTCACACGTGTACGTTTGGGTATCCGAGTACTTTAGACCCTTCAGTTTTTAAGCAATTTGCTGACATACCTAGACTTCGTATAGCCTCTTTTCAATTATTTCATCACGGCAGTACAACATCCCCTTGTTATCAGTGTGTGTATAAAGCCTTAATTACATTAAAACATCATGTATTTGTACTCAAACATCAAGACAGACGTCTTGATGTTTGAGTACAAATACATGTTAATTGAATTTGCACAACGTACGAGGATTCTATTTTAATTGAATTATGTTCCTCAGATATTCACCGTCGTTCAAGACATCAGTCTTTACATTAGCATACTTATGGGCACGCTTTTGTCATGAGTAGGTAGACGTTCTACACCTCTGCCTACTTCTCTACAGGTTAAGTTGCTTGGGCTCCGGAGATTTTACAACAAATAAAATTAATCACATTCGGTCGGAAATCTGTCTAAGTGTGAAACTAGTCTACAGTATGGAGTTCGGCAGCGCGAGTGCTTCACCTCTGTCCAAAGCATTATATATTTTCGAATTTTTAATAGGCATATATTAATTAGCAGACGCGCCCGAGGCCCCACTAACTCAGTGTCCTGTAAACAATCATTGCGTTAAGCAACTTTCACTATAGCTGGTCCTTGGATGGGTGACCATTTAGTGGCATTAACATTTGCGAGCGTTTCCGCGCTTTGGAAACATGTAAAGCCGTTGGTCCCAATTGCCAGTAAAATGGCAGTCGATAAGTCCAGTTGAAAAATTTCAACAGCAGATCGACACAGCCTGCGTTTGTCCATTTCAACACGGCATTGGCTTACCACCTATTACATGGGGACAGGTATGCACACGGTAAAATGTGGGCATTTAATATGCCTCTGCCACCCCTTTGGGGATAAGGCGTGATTGATAGCAGACATTTAACAAATTACGGTATGTATTTATCTCTACCTCTTAAGTGGCAGAATAATAAAAAAAAATTTCCATGAAACCTGATTCTAAGCTACTGCAAAGCTCACCAGAGCCACTAGTTATAGATAAATTACACCCATAACAAATCATCGTGCTCGTCATACACAGTGGGACATTCCCGGGTTTCAATCTGCGACCACCGCTCTCTCATTTCAATCACGTACACAAACCAACCCACTTTTGAGCGAGTTACTTTAAACGTGAAATAACAATGAGGGTCATCTAAACATGAGATTTACTTTATAAGCTGTTTACCCTTACTAACTATCTTCACGGTGTATCTTCACGGTGTATATACCTCTTTCGCTTCTTTCAGATTTATCAATTGCTTCAAACGTGCACGTTTAGGTATCCGAGTACTTGAGAATTTTCCGTTTTTGAGCAATCTGCTCACGTGGTCTGTTTACCCTGAAGGACATATTTTCTTTTCTTCGTCTTAGCATGTTCCCAGGTGCTTCCATACCTGAATTTGAAACCTGAGGTTCACTGCCGTTTGACCTCCCAGCCCCGTAAGCCCGCCGGCGTCATTGTCTCGTCCGCTGGAGAGCAAGTACACCGCTAGTGGGTGTGTTCGTTTTGGGCCCTGAAGTTCTTGGTGGGCTTCGTACTCCCTTAAACGAGATATGCCGATTAAGCAGCAGTTTACTTAAATTTAACTGTCTTGTAAAGCGGTTTGCCCGTATATAATATTTAAAGCTGAAGAATTTGTTTGATGAACGCGCCAATCTCTGATACTATTGTAAAAATATGTCTATCATCACGCTTGTTAAGGCATCGAACAGTAAGGGAATTGCTGACTAGAAGTTCACCTCGCTATTGCGTCAGACATCAGTCACGAGGTTGGACACGAGGTGCTGACGCAGCGACGCTCAAGTTCTCATGCAATCGCAGTTACTCAAGTTGCACACTTCGTATCTAGCATCGAACGTAGTCGGTTCCTTTAGTTCGTAATTTTGTATTAAGTGTAATTTCTGTTCAATTAATTAAATTAGTTTTAAAAGTAAATTTGGTTTTTTTTGGAACCATCGGCTGCAAGTTACTTAATTCGCTACTACCCTGAAGTGCGGAGCGGAATTCATAAATGACAAAAATTCGGCGAATAATGTAAAAGTAATAACGAAGCGATTAAATCAATGGGTGACCACTTTGTGGCATTTACATTTGCGAGCGTTTCCGTGCGTCGCAAGGCACGTTAAGCCGTTGGTCCCCGTTCCCAGTAACATGGCAGTCGTTAAGCCCAGTTGAAAGCCTTATGGGCAGCTTGAAAAAATTCAACAGCCGGTCGCCACATCCTGCACTGATCCATTTTAACACGGCAATGGGCTCACCACCTGTTACGTGGGACAAAAGTGCATACGGTGGAATGTGGGCGTATAGTATGCCTCTGCCTACCACTTCGGGAATAAAGGCGTGACAATATGTCTATGATAGGGAAGTGAGAAGCGCCAAGTAATCGGCAAAAACAGCACTTTCCTTGGTGCGACCAATTAAAGTCACCACGGTTTTTGAGGCTGAATTATAAAAGCGTAGCAGATTTATATTGGGTGTAAGGGGTTCCTCAAAAAACTACGTTGCCTAAGTGACTTTACCAGCTAGTAGTGCACCTGCAGACCAAACGACGAGGCAACGACACGGGCGCCTTTACGAGATTCGGAAGTAAAACGGCAGTGGCTTAAATTAAAAACCACAAGATAGCTGCCATTAGCAGTAAAACAGGGTGGACCCCGGGTTTCAAGTCCAGCAGGGGTTTGGAATCTACTAGGAATGCAGGTCTCAAGAAAACTGAACGATTTAAATAAATAAACTAGTATGTAAGCCACTACTCTGCTCGCCTCGTTTGCTTGTTACTTATGTAGGTCGTGCAATGGCTGGCGCCAGGCGGTCTGGTTTCGATCTCTGCTGACCCACTTCACTGACATAATAAATCTCATATGTCGTCAGAAAAAGAAAAAGGTTTTACATCTCTTACAAAAAATTTAAATACTATGAAGTATAACGTATGAAACGATTAATGAATCTTCAAAAAGCGAAAGAAGTATGCATGGATCGCGAAGCCTGGTGATCTGTCCTCTATAACTACCTCGTCAGTGATACAGTGTTTAGATAGTTAAAGAACTTACTAAAATAAAACTATCTTCACGCTATATCCCCGACGGAGTCAGAGAGAACAGATCGCCAGGCTTCGCGATCCATGCATACTTCTTTGGCTTCTTGCAAATTCATCAATCGCTTCATACATGCACGTCTGGATATTCGCGTACTTTAGACTTTTCCGTTTTTCCGTTTTTGAGCAATCTACTCACGTGCTCTTCATATGTAAGTCTCGGCCTACCCTGACTTTTTCTACCCCCTACTTTCGCACAAAATATCTTCTTCGTCAATCTTTCCCCAATCATTTGTTGGACGTGTCCAAACCAACGGAGTTAGTTAAATAGTAACTACATTTACGTGTAAAGGGGCACCTAGTTCTCAAGCGCCCATGCGACTTTAGTTGCTAGCGGTGTACCAGCTCACTAATAGACTAGGCAATGACTCAGCCTTTTCGGGTTGGGAGGTCAGACGGCAGTAGCTACCAGCACTGCTGTAAATCAAAAGTCAAACGAAACACCTTCGAGCAGTCAAATAAAAGTGCACCAGGCTCCGAATCCAGGTAGGTACATAGCTAGCGCTAAACAAAAGGTAAGTGGTGTGTAAGAGGCCACCAACAACTTCAGGGCCTTGGGCCTCACCTGGTTCACCTGAAGACCAAAGGTCGAGGCAACAGCGCCGGTGTCTTTACGGGATTGGGAATTCAGATGGCAGTGGCGGGGAGCCACGATGCTGAACATTAAAAGTCAATTCAAAGCTGCGTTCAGCAGCTAATAAAAGCGGACCAAGTCCAGTTAGAGTTTGCAAGCAACTAGGAATACGCTAAGAGAAAGACTTGGTTTTGGAAGCAACTTGAAATACACTACGATAAACAGAGAGATACATACATTATAAATAGTAACGTCTTCTTCTATAAAGGGGTAGACAGAGGTAAACTATACGTCCCACATGTAATAGTCTGACCAATAGTCAATGCGCGGCCCCCTACTTGAGGCGAAAGTAATAATAATAATACCGCGTGTCAATTTACGTCAGACAGTAGGCGAAAATAGCATACTCGGCATGTCAGTCGTCATTTTGCGCGTCGTGGAGTAAACTTGTCCAAAAAAACGTAAAAAGGTCAACAAACGAAAATCTGATATCGATTTTAATAATAAATACCTTGAACCCAAAACCTTAACAATGCGACACGCGACACTATTCGGCTCGTATAAGAAAAGGGTGATGCCCTTTAACACGCGCTAGGTTGAATGGTATTCTAGTTGACGCCTGCGGCTCCGCACGCATGTGAAGTTTTCCCTTTCCCGTTTCCCACAGGAACTTGTTCCCGAGATAAACAGTAGCCTATGTGTTATACTGAAGTGTAAGCTATATTATTCTAAAGTTTCATCAAAATCCATTCAGTAGATTTTGCGTGAAAGAGTAACAAACATCTCTTTTTAAAAACTTTCGCTTTTATAATATTAGTAGGATTGAGTAAGGCGCCTCTATTAGGGCCGCGTGTGACTTAGGGCCGTATTCCAGAACGTTTATCAATACTCAAGAAACACTTAAGAGTAGTATTTATAAGGCAAAAACTAGCCTCAAGCGTTGATTGAGTATTAAGGGCCATATTACAGAACGTTCCTCAATACTCAAGAAACACATGAGAGTAGTTTTATAAGACAAAAACTAGCCTCAAGCGTCTATTGAGTATTAAGGGCCGTATTACAGAACATTCCTCAATACTCAAGAAACACATGAGAGTAATTTTATAAGGCAAAAGCTAGCCTCAAGCGTCGATTGACATTGAGAAACGTTCTGGAATACGGCCCTTAGACTCCTTGCTCTATGCTCACGAATTTCGTTTGTTTTTCTGGTTTTGACTATTTTTTTGAGACAATTCGACTGAGCTAATATAATTTAAGCGCTCGTGGTTCTGCGGACTCAGTGTTATGTAAACGATCACTGCGTCAAACAACATTCGCTATGGCTGGCCATGGAAGGGTAACAGTTTTATGGCATTTACATTTGCGAGCGTTGCCGTGCTTCGGAAGGCACGTTAAGCCGTTGGTCCCGGTTGCCAGTAACATGGCAGTCGTTAAGTCAAGTTGATAAAGCGCGATAGATAAATAAAAATAAAATTATTTAACTGATTCACACTGTGAAAGTTTAAGTAATTAATTTAATTCTACAGTATGGGGTTCTTCAAAAGGGGTCCTAAAAGGTTTATAAACGGTCTGCAGCGCGAGTGCTGCATCTCTGGTGTTGCAAACGTCCATAGGCTAGCGGTGACCACTTTCCATTAGGTGGGCCGCATGCATGTCTGCCAACTCAGTGGTATAAAAAAACAATTACTTTGTAATTCTCAAAATTTAAGTTATTAAATCGGACTGCGTTATCGTCCCATCTGGATATTCAGAAAACGAGACACTAATATCCTGATGGACGCCAATTGTTCGATTCACATAGTGAAACTTAAAGTACATACATACATAGGTACATATTGTCACGCTTTAATCCTCGAGGGCGTAGGCAGAGGCATACTATGCACCCACATTTCACCGTATGCAGTTTTGTCCCACGTAACAAGTGGAGAGCCCATTGGAAGGTTAAAGTAATATTGAAATACTAGTTGACGCCCGCGGATTCGCCCGCGTAGAGTAGTTTTCCCGTTCCCGTTTCCCACAGGAACTTGTTCCCGGGTTAAAAAGTAGCCTATGTGTTATTCTGATGTATAAGCTTATATTATTGTAAAGTTTCATTAAAATCCATTTAGTAGTTTTACGTGGAAGAGTAACAAACATCCATACAAACTTTCACGTTTATAATATTATTAAATAAATAAATATCCATCACGCCTTATCCCCGAAGGGGTGGCAGAGGCATATTATATGCCCATTTTTCACCGTGTGGATTCCTGTCCCACGTAATAGGTGGTGAGCCCATTGCCGTGTTGAAATAGACAGACGCAGGTTGTGGCTACCTGCTGTTGAAATTTTTAAAGCCGCCTATAAGGCTTTCAACCAGGCTTAACGACTGCCATTTTACTGGCAACCGGGACCAACGGCTTAACGTGCCTTCCGAAGCACGGAAACGCTCGCAAATGTAAATGCCACAAAGTGGTCACCCATCCGACGACCAGCCATAGTGAAAGTTGCGTACCTCAGTGATCGTTTACCGAACACTGAGACCGCGGGGCCACGAGCGCTTCTATAATATATATATATATAATATATATTATAGAAGAATAATAATATAATATTATTAAGATTAAGATAATTGCTTTAAGAGATGGTGGCAGCCCGCATGAAACCGCTTTAAATTAAATATCTCGTTGTTTAGACTGCAGAGGTTTTTAGGTCACAGAGACATTAACTTGTGTGCATACGAGTACTGCATTACAGAACTGTAAACTACTACACCGATGGTACTGAAAAAACTGGAAGTTATACAGCAACTGTCAGACACGCATAGTATTTATTTGGTATCCGACTGCTACACAAGTGGTCGTGGGTTTGATTCTCACCTAGAATAAACTTAGTGTGATGAGCACGATGGCTATGTGTGTTTATTAGTTATCTGGTTACCATAGTACAAGCTCTGCTGACGACGACGAACGTGAACTCTAATTTCAAACTAAATTAGAGTTTACGTCCGTCGTCGTTTACGCGCCGGCATTCCTACTGCGGGGGCAGCAGGAATGGTGTGTGGGACTCCCGGCCCTTTGGGGGCCGTCCTACCCACTAAACCCCACGGTGTTCCGTCTTCTTCTCAACCGGGTCGCAGGATAGGCCTGAGGGATATTTACTGTGACCCGGTTATATATATATATATATTTAGAAAACACTCAATCTAAGAAACAAACAATTACAGATATTTAAAATATTTCGATTCTTTTTCACGACGTATATTGTTATGTACAAAGCCTACCTTATACTTCCCTTTGTACCTAATAATATATATCGCGAATAAGAACCGAAATATCATAAATAGGAGTGTAAATCGTAAAAGTTTAAAAACATAAACAATTATAGATCAGGCATCATATAGGCAAAGGTCACGGGTTCAATCCCCGTCTCGAATCGAATATATCTATCTTTTTTCACTTTATTTAAAAAAATGTGAGAAATTTAGCAAAACAATTGCTTTAAAAAATTATCACACAAATATTTATTCCGACCCGGGATTACGCGGGACCCGCGGCCTCAATAACGATGGTCGTTTACAATACCAATGACCTTTTATCATAGGTACCGCTAAAATATTCACAAATAGATCCCAAGACTCATCGTGTAAGCAGTAACAGCGACATAAGATTAGCCCAAGGGCCATTACCTATATTACGGCCTACGTGCCCCACTTGAAATGTCCGGTGTAATAGGTAGGAAGTGTAGTGATAAATCACAATAGCAATATTTTACCTAGTAGTAGTTCCTGAGATTAGGGCGTACAACGAAACAATTTAGCTATATTTATACTTTAGTGAAGATACTACTGCCCTGGGGCTATCCTTCCGAGGGCTCACCCGGGATCTTGGCTTTAGACAGATGAAGGGAAACGAGTGGTTTTAGTCTGTGTGAGTCGGGCATAGTATCCATGAGGATTTCTACACGATAAAAAAAATGTGAAGATACTACTACGATTAATGCACCCACTAACGTATATATATATATAAATATATCCATCACGCCTTATCCCCGAAGGGGTGGCAGAGGCATATTATATGCCCACTTTTCACCGTGTGGATTCCTGTCCCACGTAATAGGTGGTGAGCCCATTGCCGTGTTGAAATAGACAGACGCAGGTTGTGGCTACCTGCTGTTGAAATTTTTAAAGCCGCCCATAAGGCCTTCAACCAGGCTTAACGACTACCATTTTACTGGCAACCGGGACCAACGGCTTAACGTGCCGTCCGAATCACGGAAACGCTCGCAAATGTAAATGCCACAATGTGGTCACCCATCCGAGTACCAGCCATAGTGAAAGTTGCGTAACTCAGTGATCGTTTACAGAACACTGAGACCGCGGGGCCACGAGTGCTTCAACGATAAAACGATATTAATTTCAACGATAAAAAAATGTGAAGATACTACCACGATAAATGCACCCACCAACGTGTTACCCAAATCAAAGCGGACGACGGATTAACCAAATGATCGTTATAGATGTAATCGATATTTAGCGCCAAATAAAGAGAGAGATTTCCTGCTAAAGTTATAGCTTAAAAATGTCAGATTCCATGAACGGGACCTGAGGACGGCGAGTGGGCTTCTGGCCGTCCTTAGAGAAACAAGCCCAAGACGATAGAGGGACGTAAGAGTTTCTTATAGGCCTCACGCTACAAGAAGGTAAATACATACATACATATTGTCACGCCTTTATCCCCGAAGGGGTAGGCACATTGCCGTGTTGAAATGGACAGGAGCAGGCTGTGGCGACATGCTGTTGAAAAATTTTCAAACCGCCCATAAGACCTTCAACCAGGTTTTACGACCGCCATTTTACTGGCAACCGGGACCAACGGCTTAACGTGCCTTCCGAAGCACGGAAACACTCGCAAATGAAAAGTGGTCACCTATCCAAAGACCACCTATAGCGAATGTTGCTTAACGCAGTGATCGTTTACAGAACACTGAGTCAGTGAGGCCACGAGCGCTTCTAGAAGCTTTTCAAGAAGCTAGATAACACGTGCATCAGCTCCCAAAGAAGCAGGATAACACCACCCTTAGGCGTCGCCGCGAGGGTAGTCAAACTTAACTTCCCCGAGGAGTTACCCGAGGCACTTGACACTAGAAGGATAGAGCCCGTATGGCTTTAGTGTATTCAGTCTTTGGGTATTTCCACACGTAAAAGGATAAATAAATCGGTAATTTTAAAATAGGCACATGGCACCCTTGGGGCAGAGGGCTGATCTCTTAACTTTGTAGATTTGAACTTAATTGTATAAATTAAAACAAGTACCTAGTTTTATGCTCATCAGTCACGCCTTTATCCCCAATGCGGTGATGGAGGCATATTATATGCCCACATCTCACAGTAAGCATTTTTCTCCTAGGTCGTGGGTGAGCCCATTGCCGTGTTGAAATAGACATACGTCAGTTGTGACTACCTGTTGTTGATTTTTTTAATTGCCCCCAAGAACCTGGGTACGCCCATGATATAGGCAATTCGCGTGTCTGAATTGGCAGGATATGCCACCAATTGATATATTTAGGTCACAGACATGTCTTCAAGGCTGCCAAATTGATATGAATCATCCACAATAAAAAAAAATCTATTTTGAAATATTCCACTAACATTTTAAAGTAGGAAAATCATTGGTTTAAAAGAAAATCTAGGAGACATTTGCAATTCATTTAGTTTTTCTTCAAAAATGGTTTCTGAAACGATAACCGTGCTAAGCGCCATACTTTAAGGTCTCTCCTGAGATGAGTGACGTTCTGGGCGCCTCGTCTCTTAACAGTCAATTATAGTGGACCCCGGGCTCCAAATCTAGTTAGGATTTGGAAGTTACTTGGAAGACACTTAGATAAAGAAGAAGAGGTGCAGAACATTCAAGGTAGTCAACATGGGCACTTGACACACTTGAAACACAAAATTGAGATGATTTTTAGTTAAAATTTACTTCTCCTTAAGACGTAAAGAGTCGTCAGTTTCGAGTAGGTCTCGGTGGTGTAGTTGTAAACGCGTCTGGCGCGTTGAACCAGAAGACGCTGGTTCAAGTCCAGCTTGTGACTGAAAAATTTTTGCACCTTAAAAATTTTAATTTAATAATGTTAGCATACTAGGTAATTGCTTTTCAAAATTATTTCTAATTGAGATCAAAAACAGTACTGAGAAACTTATTGTTGTTTCATTCTTGCGTTTAAATCCACTGTCACTAAATAATCTACAAGGTTATGCGAAAAAAAAGCTTTTCTTCCTGATCACACTTAACACACGGGTGATGATGATTCTCAAAGGGATTTCGGATTTCCGACGAATCTTAATGATTAATAAGAGACTTGTGTTTTAAGTTTTTCTTTATGCTCAAATTGAATGTACTTAATACATATTATTCCACTTTCACTAAGGGCCGTATTTTAGAACGTTACTCAATACTCAAGAAACGCTTGAGGCTAGTTTTGCCATACAAATACTACTCTCAAGTGTTTCTTGAGTATTTAGTAACGTTTTAAAATACGGCCCTAAAAACCTAAGTCTACAAGATTTCGTATATACCTACTCACGATACAGAATAATTTTTATTTTAAAATATCAATTTGTTGTATTTTTAAGAGGTTTTATTCGTGACATTTATAACTTGTAGGTAGGTAGGTACGTGAGTGTCTTATTCAAATTATTGTTTGCGATAATAACCGTACACCCCGGTATAGGAACATGTCTAATAAACATCAAAACAACCAGTAAATAGTCTACAAAAAAAAGCATACTTACTCAATTTTATATGACTGAAAAATATATTGAGGTTTTAAAGAAAACTTTACAATAATAACAATAAACAAACACTGTTTATGCGACACTTTAGCAAAAACATTAACAGAAAAAGCCTACGTTTCTGTGTGTAATGTTACCAGTAATAAAAAGGTATTATTAAAAAAAAAATCATTCGATATGACTCATATCTGCAATTCGAAATTTAAACTCACCGACGAGTGCGGCAAATACGGATAGCGTAGCGGCGACGAGCGCAGCCGATGCAGACGCGGCACGAGGCATGACTGCCGTAGACATCGCTGCCGCTTCTTACTGACGTCAAAAAGTAGCGATATTAATACAAAAGTACTTGTGTCTATCATAATAATCACAAGAAACATACGATTTGTCTATTTTCGATGTATAATAATTATTTCCACGGTGGGGCATACTACTTTCTAGTAACTTTTCTAGTCATTTATATACGAGTACTTTAGACGTCAGCACTGCGTACAACGCGGACTTAATCCCTAAGGCATTCTATCATTCAAGCTTAGGGTGTTGCGGAGACAGGTTTATATAATCTTATCTAGACTACCCATACATATAGGCTGTATGTAATCAAAGTGTGAACGATTGAGGGGATGATTCAGAAGTTGGTAACTAAACGGTTGGTGTATGGCAACACTACACACCGGCCGCAGCATTGTACGATGGCACCCGCCCCTCGCCCCCGAATGCGGCACTGCGCTCTCGGTTTCATACAACTAGCCGTTGATGGTTTCCATTGTCATAAGCAACACGATATAGAAAGTCCGTTTAATTTAAAATCTGTAAATATATTTCGGTATACTACAAGTGAAATGTGAATGAAATTTATTGTACCCACCCTTAGGCACTTTCGAGGGAGCGGTATTTAATACAACCATTCTTAACTATTAATTAACCTATAAATGGGTAACCACCTCGGAGATTTCCATTTACAAGTAAATCCGTGCTTTGGAAGACATTGGCTGGTCCCAGCTGCCAGCAACATGGTAGTAGTTCAAACCATGTTACCACGACAATAGGTTCTGTAGGGACTCCGATATGCCCGGCATCATCCTATAGCTCCCGGTGATATGTATTCCATAAAAATACTGCACGTTAAAAAAAGTATATAATCCCGATTACGTTAATTAAAAGCTTCATAAGACAATGGATATGCACACAAACGTGAATGCAAGATTCGTCGCATTTATCTGCAAAGCTAACACTTTGTTAGTTTGCCGGGTCGCTCTCATCAAGTTAAGTAGAGGAATAATGATGGTAAAACGGAAAAACAGGACTTATGTAGCTGAATTTGAGTCATTTTTTTTTCATTTTACCAAGTCCACTAGGGTGCCTCTAGAGTCTAGAGCCTTGTTCATTGGTCAGCAACAGCAGTACTTGCAGAAAAGACAGGTGTGCGCTATAAAGATGGTGGTGATACCTCAGTACATTTATATATTTAACTTGATGATGCCCGCAGCGCCACCCTCGTGGTGAAGTTTTCCGTTTCCCACAGGAACTTGTTCTTGTGATATAAATTAGACAATGTCTTATTCTAATGTATAGCTTACATACATTAAACCAAGTTTCATTAAAATTCATTACGAAGTTTTTGCGTGAAAGAGTAACAAACTTTCATCCACACATCTATACAAACTTTCCCAACATTAGTAGGATTCGTATAAGTTCTCTTCGATCGATTTTGCAAGGATTGACGAAAGTGTTGGTACTCTTAAGCGATTCTCGGCTGAATGAATTTGTGTTAAAATTGGCACACATAGACAGTATATAAACCAAAGTTACGATTAGGGTACATTTTATTACTTTGGGACTTCGCGCGGAAACAATGAATGTCAGAGAGGCTCGTAACTTTTGTATCGACGTTTGGATAAAATTAAACCTGTTCTATACTTTACTAAGATCTCTCTTTCATCTATAATTTACTAAGATCTTTCAACTATTTCAAAAAGCCAAAAGCTAAAATCCATGTACGGACTTTATGCAGCTACGACTTTACGAAAGAGATATTATTTAAGTAATATACAGGATTATTGGTTTTGGACAAATAGGTACATATACATACATCTGAAGTAGATAGGGCGGCACATGTAAGACTGTCAATAGCTTTCGAGATATTAAAATAATAAGTGCTTTTGAAAATTACCCAAAGTTAGATTCTATTTAATTACAAATAAATAATACTTTTTATTGAATTAAAAACCTTTGGCTAATAACATTGTAGCTAGTATTTAAATCAATTAAACTGTGAACATACTAAAACGAATTCAACAATATAATTAAAATTGTGAATGATTAAAGACTTGACTTAATATTTCCTTTTACGCAGGAGTTAACTCCTCTTCTTTCGTGTATCCACAAAATTGCCTTCTCGAGGGACCATAATTTATGTGTTGACGTTAGAGCTCCGGTTCCGATTCGATATATAAATTACTTCTAAGTAATTATATAATTTCATGAAAATTTCAGCTTTTAAGAAAACAACATAAGTCCATATGATGCGCTCGTGGCCCCGCGGTCTCAGTGTTCGGTAAACGATCACTGAGGTACGCAACTTTCACTATGGCTGGTCGTCGGATGGGTGACCACTTTGTGGCATTTACATTTGCGAGCGTTTCTTCGTGCTTCGGAAGGCACGTTAAGCCGTTGGTCCCGGTTGCCAGTAAAATGGCAGTCGTTAAGCCTGGTTGAAGGCCTTATAGGCGGCTTAAAAAAAATTTCAACAGCAGGTAGCCACAGCCTGCGTCTGTCTATTTCAACACGGCAATGGGCTCACCACCTATTACGTGGGACAGGAATCCACACGGTGAAAAGTGGGCATATAATATGCCTCTGCCACCCCTTCGGGGATAAGGCGTGATGGATATTTATTTAACATAAGTCCTGATACCGCATCTGTCAAAATATATAGAAATATTGCTCTACAGATTAGGGTTAGAAAAAACCTATTTAAGTATATATATTGCTAAGTTCATTACTCTTCCAGTTGGCTTTGCTTTAGTCGTGAAGGTAAGAAAGACACTTTGTTTATAAGTAACGAATGTTGCTATACTTAACCATAAACAATATTTGTCAATCTTTTGTTTGGACAGCATTATTATACTTCAACCAAGTTTAGTAGATACGATTACAAGATATTTTTAGGTTTTACAGAAACGATAGAATATTCAGAATGATATATTGATATTATCATCGTCACCCAAGCTATAATCCCGGTTGTATACTCTTCTCCTTCTCAATACCTTGTAGGCCCACAATAAGCATGTCCTCGTCTCCTCTCCATAAATTGCTCTAAGACAGGTCTTACCTCTGCTATTATTGGTTAAGCAATTCGTTTCTTTCTTACGAAATTCTTTCTTGGTTCGAAAAAATATTTTTGTGATGCACAAATGTTTGTTTCGGAGTTTGGGTGTTTACTATCTATAAAATAAAAGAATTTAGAAATAAAGGTATTGTATGTTTATCAGTTGTCTAGATCACATAGCACAAGCTTAAAGTTTAGTTTGGGTGGGTTAGATGGCACTGTGTAAAAATTGCCCCACACTATTTATTTTATTGCGCAACCAATATTCGAACCGCACTATATGGAGGTAACTCTAAGTTCCACTCTTCCTCCTCCAAAACTGATGATCTAGTTGCTGGAGACGTTGTTAGCCGACACATATTCCGCACATACTCGGACCCCATTGAAAGCGATGGACCGCATAGAGCCTCTTGCCGTGGGGTATCGGGACGTCGTAAAATTTGGTAGGAAATGGTAAAGTTACGTGCCATCCTACTAAGCTTCGGGACCTCATAATTCACCTGACCTAATATATAATGACACTAGGCTTCACCCGTGACATATTTCGACCTCCCGTCGCACTTGTTTAATCCCGTTGTTTATAATATAAAAATTTGCCTGATTTCTCGACATTTATGATTACTGCTCCGCTTTCCAGGGTATCCAATACAAAGAGATTTTTTTTAAATACGACCAGTAGTTCCTGAGATTAGCGCGTTCAAACAAACAAACTCTTTAGCTTTATATATTAGTGGGTATGGATATATATTGAGCCAGGTGGGTTTTTATGTATAAAAGTCGGTACTTAGTAGCTGCTGTTTGTAACGACACCCATGGGTTAAATAACCTATTTTGTGCCCATTACTTCAACAAAGAATTAAAATTAATTCATTTCATTCATTGAGTAGCATGTTATCGTCCCGATCAATGTATGTCAGGGGTTGAGGGGACAATACTTTTGAAATTACAACGTTTGACCTTTTTTAGGGTTAGTTAGACAGCCGTTGCCTAGCAACGAATAGCTTGGTTACCTAAGTAACCAATTGAGTACCCCACGATGTCATTGTCATATGGATTTTTGAAAACATGTATTGTGAATTTAATTTAAATAGATATATTTAAAAGTAGAATCTGTTGAATTGTGTAAGAAATGGCTGGAGTCAAGATGCCAATGAGTCAAATGAGAAAATTAGAAAGTGTAAGTTTGTTTTTTTAAACCAATTTTGTCTGTTACAATTAATGATGGTTTAAAGACGTTGAATATGCTGAGTCTTAAATTATTTAAATTGTATTTTGTCCTACGGCTTAGCTCGCGACAAACACGGACCCTGACTGATGAATGCGAATTGTAAAATGTTTACCTTAGTCTATGTAAAATAGCTTTGTGTGGCAATTTAGTTTTTTTTATACCACGAAAGTGGCAGACAGGCGCACGGCCCACCTGATAGAAAGTGGTCACCGTAGCCTATGGACGTTTGCAACACCAGAGGTGCAGCACTCGCGCTGCCGACCCTTTATAAACCTTCTAAGATCCCTTTTCAAGAATACCCATACTGTAGAAATTCAGGAACACTAAAAAAGTCATTGGTATATCTCTCTTCATCATGAATCAGACAGTCGATTACTTGTTCTAGACAAAACCAGTGAATTATAACTAACACAACTAATTCTAGCTTCACCCTGAACTCCAGTAAATTATTTAAATTTACGGCAATCGGCTTACCACTTGTTACGTGGAACAAAAATGCACATTGTGAAATGTATTGCCTTTGCCAACCCTTCGAAGATAAGGGGGTGACTTTATGTATGTATAAATAAATAAAATAAATAAATAAATGACGTTGGGACAACTCACACAACGCCATCTGATTCCAAACTAAGCAGAGCTTGTACTATGGTAACCAGATAACCGTTAAACAAACTTTTATATTTCTAAATACACACATATTATAGATAGATAACACCCAGACACAGAATAAACCATCGTGCTCATCACACACAGTTTTATCCTGGGTAGGAATCGAACCCACGACAGCTTGCGTAGCAGTTGGATACACTCTCACCGTGCCACAGAGGCACTCAAATGTATGGTTGTTAAATTTATGAAATTTGATGAACACTGGAAAAGCCTTTCACTTAAATACAAAATCGAATTGGAACTTTGCCCAATGTTGGATATAGAGGATAGGGAGCTGGCCTTGGATTCATATTCCAATTCGGTACTTTGAGGCGCGGATAATAAATGAGCACTTTAATACGCTACATAATATGTGTGCGTCATGGGATTGGCAAGCATCGGCAGAGATAATGTACGGAGTTCTTCAAAAACGTACTAAGAAAGTTTTTGCAGGATTGGCAACGTGAATGTCACAAATCTGGTCTTGCAAACGTCCTGAGGCTAGGCTACGGTGACCACCTTCGATAAGGTGGGCCGTATGCTTGTTTACCACCTCAGCAGTACAAAAACAAAACTACAACGGCGCCACTGACTCGGACAACTACAAAAGTCTTGAAAGCTTTGAACCTTCCATTACCTTCCAGAAAGAAGCTCTGTTCCGTGCTCGGAAGCGAATCCTCAAATACCTGGTACTGGGATACCTGAAGCAGGAGGGATACTTCAACACCGCCGATACGTTTTCGTCAGAAGCGGCGCTGACGGGCGAGTATGAGGTGTGCGACAACATCGATTTGGATATTATATTGCAGGTATGGCAGAGGTGTGCTTTTTGCTAAGATTTTAAGAAAATTTACGTCAATCTGTTTGTGAAAATCGCATCGACGACAAATGTTGCCTAACATTTGTATGTAGTAATTAGAGCTAGAATGCGAACAGACACACAGACAGACGAAACTATAAGTGTTTCTTTGATTACTACTGAACCCTACAAAGGATCCTTCGTTATGACTGAGTTATCCAATGACTATAAATATTTCACGGTAATCAAAATAATTACACGACTTTTGTCCATACTCTGACAGGCATAGACTGTTTATTTTTCGGCCTTCGGTCGGCCACAGGCTTCGGTTCGTTGTATTGTGAGGCTGACTTACGATTATCACAGGCTCGTCAGTCATGTCATTTTATCTTAAACGCGGCTCCACCCGCGTAATGAAGGTTTCACGTTCCCGGTTCCCATCCATGCAATTTTTCAAATTTGTGATTCCATAAAAACCTTCCATAGAGTTCAGGGAATAAATAAAAAATAATACTCGAATTGGTAAACCCGTCTTTGAGTTTTGAGCTTAGAAATATATTTTGCGAATTATTTTTATTTATATAGATTATGTTCAATAGTTAGTTTTCCTTGTAAGTAATAGTTCCTTGTTCAATAATGCCTCATATCCATTAATTCAAGTAAAGGTGTAAGAAGGAGGCACATCGTGGGGCCACGCTGTTAATAGTCTTTGTGATTGTGACAGTGACAGTTAAAAAAAAATTTAAGAATGTGTGCTTAAAGACCGCACGGCAGAAGTAACAACTTAATTAGCAATCGCAATCAATTATTACGTATGAATTGAGTATACTAAACACAGCGACACAACAGCGAAGAGCAGCTGACTGTATCTTTCTCGCTCGGGTACACTCGGCGTTCCCGAGTTCACCTGATCGAGTCTTTCACCTCAGAGCGTGACGGATCAGCCTAACTTACTACCTATGGAAAATTATGAGTGCGGTGTGCCAAAAGAAGTTTTCATTTCAAAAAGGGGTCCACCAAGATATCCAGGACTCAAGCGACTTCACCTGTCTGTGGTGCACCTGCTGTTTAACCGACGAGCCAATGAGGTTGGCGCCATTACAGTGTTGGGCAATCAGCTGGCAGCTGCTGCTTACAATGCCGATAATTAGAAGCCAAATAAAAAGAAACACCAGGCGTTGAATCCAGGTGGAGTTTAAAAGCAACTTGGAATTCATTAAGATGAAGAGAAGTGATTCAAATTTTCCCAGTCCAGATTCCCACGGGAACTTTTTCTCCGTATATTAAGTAGCCTATGTCCTATTCTGATGTATACTTAAGCTATATTACTGTAAAGTTTTATTAAAATCCATTCAGTAGTTTTTACGTAAATGAGTAACTGATATCCATATAAACTTTGACATTTAAGTATAATATCAGCAGGATTATTATACTTTAATTTTATAGAATATGGTAGAATACTACGTAATATTAGTCGTCAGAATACTCTAAGTATTGTATATTTTATTTACTGAAATATATTTTTGCGTAAGTTAAGCGACTTTTACGCAAAAAAAGTCCATTTAAACTACCCTGTTTCCGCATTTACATGTTGCACACTCATGAGTAATTTGGTCAATCAGTTTTTTAGGACATTTCTTTAACCCGGTCGATTAGACCAATTACTTCCTCACAGCAACAAAAAATGAGAGAAGCCTACATCCAGCAGGGTACTGTGATTTGAATCTTAGAGCCGTATTCCAGAATGTTTATCAATACTCAAGAAACACTTGAGTAGTATTTATAAGGCAAAATCTAGCCTCAAGCATCGATTGAGTTTTGAGAAACGTTCTGTAATAAGGCCCTTGAAGAAACAAAAATCAAGAACCAATAAAAACCACGTTTAATCTTGTCCCATCTCTAGAGATATATAAGTACACATACTTCTAAAGGAACGTTTTCGGCTTTGTTACCTGTTACCGCAGTTCTGTCGGTATTTTAATTAACGACATACGTATAAAGCGGTATGTACGAGAATAAGCGTTTTCACGTGCTTAATGACTATGCTATATACACACACCTTTACTTTCTTTACTCACTATATTACTTATAAATGAGACTTTTCTTAAAGAATTCGTTCTTAAAGAAGTGAAGGTATGATTTGGTGCTTCTTGATGTTGTTACAACATTTTTTTGTGTTTTGATTTCGGACGGACTCCTTTTAAATAAACAACTCTTTTGCTAGTTACCTAGCGATATGTCTCTTCTTCATCTTAAGTGTTTTCCCAGTTGCTTCCGAACCCTACCTGGATTTGGCCATGGCCCTTCACCAGCAAATGTACCTGTTAATACCAATGAAGGCCCTTATAGTGCTGTGAGTCATATCACTTTGAAACAAAAAACTGTAACTGTAACAATAGAAGCGCTCATGGCCCCGCGGTCTCAGTGTTCTGTAAACGATCACTGAGTTACACAACTTTCACTATGGCTGGTACTCGGATGGGTGACCACTTTGTGGCATTTACATTTGCGAGCGTTTCCGTGCTTCGGAAGGCACGTTAAGCCGTTGGTCCCAGTTGCCAGTAAAATGGCAGTCGTTAAGCCTGGTTGAAGGCCTTATGGGCGGCTTAAAAATTTCAACAGCAGGTAGCCACAACCTGCGTCTGTCTATTTCAACACGGCAATGGGCTCACCACCTATTACGTGGGACAGGAATCCACACGGTGAAAAGTGGGCATATAATATGCCTCTGCCACCCCTTCGGGGATAAGGCGTGATGGATATTTATTTAACAAAAAACTCAAACATATCTTTTTACTCTAGTCTAGTTTTTTTATTCTAATCTAGTATTATTTTCCCAATACTTCCCATTACATTTACCGTAATTCCTTTTAAAAATTTTACATTTCATTGCCTATTCAGTGAATAGATTTTAAAATGTTCATAGAGAGAGCAGGTGAAGCGCTCGCACTAAGTCACTTTTCTGTAAACGATCACTGCATTAAGAAGCTATGGCTCTACTGGTCCTCAAATGGGCGACCATTTATGGCATTTCATTCACAAGCGTTTCCCTGGTTCGGAAGCCACGTTAAGTTGTCCCGGTAGCCAATTACATGACAATTGTTAAGCTAAGTTGAAGGTTATACTCGTATGGGCTTGAAAAGTTTCAACAGCAGGACGCCACAACCTGCGCCTGTCTATTTCCACGCGGCAATAGATTCACCACCTATTATTACGTGGACAAAAATTCGTACGGTAAGAAATGGGCATAAAATAATATATTAAAATAATTTATAATTATATCGTTGGGACAACTCACACAACGCCATCTGATTCCAAACTAAGCAGAGCTTGTGTTATGGTAATCAGATAAATGATAAACATACTTATATATTTCTAAATACGTGCATATTATAGATAAATAACACCCAGACCCAGAATAAACCATCGTGCTCATCACACCAAGTTTTCTCCTGGGTGGGAATCGAACCCACGACCTCTTGCATAGCATATAGTATGACTCTGCCTACCCCTTTGAGGATAAAGGAGTGA
The DNA here is from genome assembly GCA_948477245.1 of Thumatha senex. NCBI lineage: Eukaryota > Metazoa > Arthropoda > Insecta > Lepidoptera > Erebidae > Thumatha > Thumatha senex. Next base: position 23,045,710 of record OX419741.1, on the reverse strand, counting down.
CAATATGTAAGGTGTGACATACGGACCATCCTGTCCTGCCCATAATAGTGATTCAATATGGACCAAGGACTCCCGATATTTAGCTTTTTTGAAAAAAGAACCGGGACTATACACTAAAATGAGAATAATTAAAGATATTTATAAAGGAACTGTGAAATTAATTGGTACACATGATTAAATTGATTAACTATTTAATTTGCACGTGCTTTTAATGCATGCACAATTAGTTCCAAATTACCACTATTTTTAAATGAAGCTATAGGTACAATGGAAAAAATAAATACTAGCCTACATAATATGTGTTGATGTGTGATTAAATGGTTTAGAATAGAAAAACTTTATTGCACACAAATATAAAAACACTCATACTAGATTACAGTTTCATAAATGTACAAAGGGCGCCGTTATCGCTAAAGAGCAATCTCATACATGCAACCTATTGTACCTTATTTCTTACAGGTGTATGTAATGTACTTGGTTTCACGTTACGTGAAACGGAGACAGAGAGAGAGAGAGAGAGAGAGAGAGAGAGGGAAGAAGGGTAAAAGGGTAACCATAAAGTTACCGTTGTTGAAATTTTCAATCCATCGAAATATGAATTAAAATTTCATACCAATCTGCCGATACTCCCTACTCCTATCTTTCGATAAAAGCCAACCTCTGGATCCAAACCAAGTTAAGTTAGGAAGTAACTAGGAAGACAGACGCTAAGATTGAATAAAAGGCTTATTATAAGGAATGTGTTACGAACCGTCATAATACTTCCACGTGGCGAAAACTGACGTAGCCAGAGTAGGTACCTACATACAATAAATATTTGGACTTTATGCCGAAGGTATATCTAAAAATAAAAATAATACTTTTGACCTTTCCGTCCCTCTTCACTTATTTGTTGGACGTCTTCAACCAAACAAACGGAGTACGCCCTTTTCCAGCTTACAATTTTATTTCAAACCTGCCACTTCGTTACGTATTCGGTTGGCCAACGTTTCAACACACAGCGTTCAATTTGCTTTCATGCATATTCTGACATACTCAGGTTTTACTACCGAAAAGCAAAGTTAGCACTAGAACTGCGTAAGCGTATGAACTTTTTCATGTAAAATATGGAATTTGAATTTATTTCAACACGTTTTACACACGTTTTTGATTTGACCAATCATGGACGAGTTTCTAGCGCAAGTGTTTTCGGATATGGCAGGTCACGAATTCAGAACCCATCTTTTGTACTGCTTGTGAGATATTATTATACTCTGTCCTTTCATGGGCATCATTCTCAGATTATGTAACATCCTATATCCGTATTTTCCATAGTCGGCAAAAGTTATAGTAGTATATTAGTATTTAATTATACTAGCATCTAACAACACTATCCTTCCTTGAGAGACATTGATTGATTCTATTTTGGTCTCGCGAGCATAAAAAATATCACTACCAATATTTCAAAGTAACTTGCTCACTTATAATGAGTCCAGAAATGGGTTTTAACTCGCTAAACTGTACTATCTAAACTCGCTAGCATGCACAAAATGGGTAAAAGTATTTTGAGAAGCGAATCTAATTGCTCAAGTTTCGATATAGCAGAACCTACTTTCATGCTTTTAAGATTAAATTTAGAGGTAATTAATGAACATAATCTTTCATGATAACCTTAAATTACTAACTAATCAATTATTGTTAGCGGTGGATATTTTGACTATAAAATATCGACAAATCGGATTCCTTTGCATACTATACTGGTTACTTTACTGAAGAAAAATAAGTGGGATTTAAACGAAGCAATTATGAATACACTAATAATATTGTTACTGAAAATTATGCTTGTAGTAAATATTGTTGAGCCGTATAAAAGTGGTTTTGTAATATACGCTCCACCGAATTGTCCACATGATATATACGAACCAGTGTGTGGTGAGGACAAAATAACCTATCTGAACATATGGTGCATTCCAAGAGATATTCGTGTGGTCCTCAATAAGCCTTGCAAGACATATGGGTACGGTTCTCTACCAGCAGAACTAATGGCACGATGCGGATGCGGAGGCAAGTGAAAATAAGAAAAATCTTTTTAATTTCAAATAAATTATTGTCGAAATAAAATGTTTTTTTTTTTATCCTTACATAAATGATATTTGAAATATTAGTAACAAAATTGAAACTGCACATCTATCAGGAATGTAGACTGGGTGGGTTCTTTCAGTTCATTTACTTATTGTGTTTATTATGTGCATATTCTAGAGATCACTATAACCGCGTGACCATACATACATAGGCGAATAGTGCGGCGAGTACTGAGGAAAGTCGGCGAATTTCGTAGTAGTATTATATTATCTGTATTATATCTAGTATAGTAGGTAACGGGTTCGAAACGACCCCTCTTGACGTATATGGGTGTGAGTCAATCGTGGATGGCACATCACTCCTGCACCGCATTTTGATACAGATAGTACTTACTAAAATATGATGGTAGGTTGTTGTTGATTTGCGATCAACTCGGATCGAAATATGTGCACTTGCTCGCCCATCAAATAATATCACGGATCAAATTATTATTAGGTAGATACCTTTTATTATTTCTTCACATACTCGCGATGGAAGCATTCCGCGTCGAGTAGGTAGGTACTCGGTACAGATGCACATAATATGAAAGATATTTTTGTCTAGTGCTACTTACGAAATACTCGACTCGACTGCGAAATTCACTATTTTTTACAGACAAAAGAGTCAGCTAGTATGGTCACGTTTTAAAAAAATCACCCATTAAGTGGGTAACAAGTGTTTGACTATGCCCTCTCCTCCGGGGCCCAGCAGGAGAGAAAGACTGTGTAGTTGTGGTCTGATGTGGTAGAGGATAAATGTGCGTGTTAAATTGGCGTAAAATTATCAGCCATTTATGTTTGGGAGCGGAACCACGATTATTTTCTTATATTAAAGTAGGTTATTAAACTAGGTTAATAAAATACAATATAAATAGGTTACTCCTTATAAGATCAACTATCAACCTATGAAAGTTGAGTCAAAATCGGTCCAACCGTTTGAGAAATTATCCGAATGAACGGATTACGTTTGTTGTGATAGGCACCTTGTATAAATTCGCACGTATTTTGTCACCGTTAGGTACCTATTTGGGCATTGCAATTTTATTTAAGGTTAGGGAAGAATTGAAAACAGAATTGCACTGTATTAAAAATACTTTATTAAGCACTCAAAATGAGTTAGATAATGTAATTTTGGAAAAAGTGGAAATAAAGAAACAGATTTCTCAATTAATACAAGAAATTCAAATACTAAAAAAAATCTGCAAGAGTCCCTTATCATCCCGTCGTAGAAGTATAGCTACCACAAGGAAAGTTAGCGTTAAAAGGCGACTTACAGATACATTCACAAATACTTCTCTAGTCCTGGCAGATTTCGACTCTTCACCAACGTCCAAAGAACAATCTGCTGGCGACTCTATGAGATGTGCATTGATTGAGAACCCAGCTACGACGCATTCTATCTCAGACACTAAACTGAATAATAGCATGATTTCAGTAAACTTGAGTTGCAAAAATGCTGTACCTGTTTCGCAAACTAATACAACAACATTGGTTTGTAATCGTAAAAATAAAGTACTATTGGTCGCTGATCAACGAGGCATGGGACTTAGAGTTAGACTGCAAAAACTTTTGGGTCCGAATTATGACGTGTTCGCCATCTGGAAACCCGGAGCTACAACAAGACAATTACTAACAGGAAACATGAGTGAAGTAGCGAATTTATCGAGGAATGACTATTTAGTGCTACTTACAGGCATGAATGATGATAATCCGAGGGAATTTCAGTTCTCGTTAAACTATTGGTTGGCAGAGGTAACTAATACGAACATAATTATATGTGATGTGCCATTTAATCGATATCTTAACGAAAACAAACTAAATTATGAATTAAGGTTCATTTGCAGCAACTACTCTAATGTATCTTTTATTGATTTGATCGTTGCCCATCGAATTAGTTATGTTGATTGTTTGAGCCGTAATTTGTTGAAGGAGGTTTTACGCATAACTTATAAAAAATCATATTTTGTGTATAAAAAGGAAACCAATAAGTGTGTAAGTGTTAATACACAAACTGATTTCCACCGGGAACCCATTCTTGTTCCTGCTGTTAAATTGCCTGAGGTTGACTCCGTTAGTAAATCATCCGTTCAAAATTGTTTATTTCGATGATAGTGTAGCTGAAAATTTGTTTGTTCCTTGTGATAATTTGTTTAATTTGGAACCGTTTAATATTTACTACCAGAACTTGTGTGGTGTAAGAAATAAGATTATTGAAATCGAAATTTATATCCAAAATATTCATGGTGAGATGCATTATTTATGTATAAGTGAACATTTTCTGAACTCTGCACAGGTGGCACTACATAATCTCACTAATTATCAGGTGGTCTCACATAATGCGAGAGTGAATAAGTTGAGAGGGGGTTCTTTAATTATGGCACTCAACAACAGAGAAAGTGTAGAACTGCCTTATATAAAAAAAATATACAAAAGGGATAGTTTCGAAGTATGTGGCGTCAAAGATGTCTCAACGGGAATTGTAGTATGCTGTTGTTATCGCATTCCATATGAATCAACTTTAGATGATTTTATGGATAGACTTGAAATGCTATTGGAACATATATTCAATATTAAATGTTGCATTTGTGGTGATTTTAACATCAATCTACAAAAGGACTCGGAGAAAAGAACAGACTTTTTAAATTTACTGTCTTGCTATAACTTTAGACCACTTATTGACTCAGCTACGTTTATTCGAAATGACCGTAACTCTTGTATTGACAATTTTGTGACAAATATCAATGATGATGACATTAATGGCTGTGATGTTGATCACAACGGATTGGGTGACGGGCATGCGGGGTTAATTTGTAATATGGCCATAAGTAGTAGTAAACGTAATAAAATGAATCCTATGACATTCATTGAGAAAAGGACATTCGATTGTAACAGTAAATATATATTTAGACAATCTCTTATAGACAAGAATTGGAACGGAATGGGTATTAATACATTCATAAAGCAATTTGAGGTTTTATTCAAACAGACCTTTAAAAAAAGAATAATACGAATTCGTGTAAATTCCGCTTCAAGCGTACGCTGGGTCACGAAAGGAATTAAAGTTTCAAGCAAAATGAAACGAGTTTTGGCTCTCGGTAAAAGCAAAGCAAATGATTTGAGTGTAATAAGTTATACAGATAAATATATTAAAGTATAAAAAAGAGTTTTGAAACATGCAAAAAAATTAGCAATACAGAGTGAGATAACAAGGAGTAAAAATATTTCCAAAAACATTTGGCAGGTAGTTAATAGGCCCAGAAATAAAAAACATAGTTTAAAGCACAATATAATTTTAAAATCAGGCAAAAAAACAATAAAGAATCCATATGATGTTGTAAATACTTTGGCAAATGAATTCTGCAAGAGTTTTGGCAGTGTTCAAGGTTACTCGCAACAAGCATTGCATATACTGGATACTTATACGAACAAGGTTGAAAATACAATTGAATAGGAATCCATCACGCCATATGAAGTGCTGAAAACTGTAAATTTAATGATAAGTAAATCATCTTGCGGGTATGACGATGTGCCGATTACTTTGATTAAAGACAATATTGCTTTGCTAGCTGAGCTTCTTAGTGTGTTTTATAATAACTGTTTTGAAGAAGGTCTGTATCCCGAACAATTTAAGATAGCCAAGGTCATCCCAATACATAAAAAAGGTTCAAAAACTGATCCGGCCATGTACAGACCTATATCAATTCTTCCAACACTGTCTAAGATATTTGAAAAGCTGATCAAAACGAGGTTAGTACGACATCTACATCGTAATAGGATAATACACAGCAGACAATTTGGTTACTAGAGAAATATTGGTACTCAGGATGCCATAAGAACGTTAATTGAGGATATAGTTGGACAATTGAATCAAAAGAAGAAAGTAGCGGGGCTCTTCTTGGACCTAAGTGCTGCCTTTGATACTGTAAATCACGAATTGCCGTTAATAAAACTGGATCATTATGGGATAAGAGGCAAGACTAAGTGCCTCTTACAATCATATTTGAATAATAGAAAGATGTTTGTAGATTCAAGATATGAGCAGATTACAAAATGGAGGAATGTCTGTTCAGTCGTATGGGTCTAAAATGACAGATATTAAAACTGGTGTACCACAGGGCTCGATACTAGGTCCTATCCTGTTTATAACTTTCATAAATGATTTAATAAACTATGTAACCAAAGTATCACCACAGGAGATGCATTTAGTAATGATTGCAGACGATACTAATGCGGTGATATCTGCAGATAATCTAAGCTCTCTCAAAGTGAATGTGAATGATAGTCTGCGTACGTTTTCTGCTTGGTTTACAGCAAATAGTTTAAAACTTAATTCTAATAAATCTAGCTTAGTATTATTTAAAACCACGGCCAAAAATAATAGCTCTCTTAATTGCGAAGTGGATGGTGAAAGGGTAAGTGCTGTTGAAGACGTGAAGTTTTTGGGGGTTCATGTCGATGAATATATAAATTGGAAACACGAACTCGCCTTCTTAGAAAGCGCCATAAGCTCAGCTTGTTATGTTTTAAGAAGTCTACGTAATGAGGTGAATATAGAACATCTAAAAATGGTTTACTACGCTTTGGTCGAGTCTAGCCTAAGGTATAGCATTCTTTTCTGGGGAGGTAGCTATAATTATAATGTCCAGAGAGCTTTAACCTTACAAAAACGTGCCATAAGGATCATAGTTAGTATAAGGCAGGATGTGTCATGCAAGAAATACTTTGTGGAGTTGGGTATATTGACTGTTCCTAGTCTATATGTGTTTATTTTATTGACAAATTTTAAGAAGTATATCCAGGAATATGAGTCCGAAGAAGAAAGAAAACAAAGAGAAAGCTCTCGCAGATTAGACTTTCAGAGTGTAGCCGTGCCTCGTCTTGACATTGTTAAGCATGGGTCTGTTTATAATTCTGTCCAAATGTTCAATAAGCTACCAATGAATTTAAAACGACTGTTATACAAAAGTGAATTTGAAATGAAACTAAAGGCATTTTTGTTGAGTGGGTGCTACTATTCCATTGAAGAACTATGAGTATCAATTCAATTCTTTTTCTAATTCTGCTCTGACATTACTGCTATACTGTTAATTTTAATTTGAGTACCTACATTTTGACATTTTTTTTTGTAACTACTGTATTAATGATGGGACTTGTATAATGACATATTTTATTGTTGTAATAATATAGACATGATAAATTATTCAATTAATGCTAATGATTTGTATTTATATTTTGTTTAGGATTTTGGAAGTGTTTCAAAATTCAAACACAATGTAAAAATTGTTCATGAATTAAATAAATAAATAGAATCGATGCAGACTCGGACCCAAGGTCAGGAGTTCCCTTAACCAGCGAGCGTGTATGAAAACACTCATGAAAGTAGAAGAAGCGAAAGTTGTATGTCAGGATCGTAGCAAGTGGAAATGGAAAGCCATACTCTCTGCCTACCCCGATGGGAGATAGGCGTGATGATATGTATATATGTGTGTATGTAGGGTATAAGGAAAAGCTAAAGCTGTATTTCTAAGGTTGTACATACAAATTATTGCGAGCCTCACATCCCGTCTGCAGTCAGGTGTCTCGATAAAACGTGACATTAAGGTGTAGGTGACGCATATTCTTGGACCCTGAACTTCCTGAAGAAACTTCTTAATAAAAAACTTTATCTGTTCAATGCTCTGTATTCTTAGGACTACTGCAGCTACTACCTGATGCGGTTTAACAAGCAGCCCCAGTTCTGTAGGAAGGTGGAAGAGAGACAGCAAGTGAGAAGGCCGCAAACCAGAGGAAGAGTCAGGACTGACCCTGTAGAAGAATGTGTGAGTGAGAAAGAAGAAGTAAATCTCCCATCGACGTTTACAATAACTAAGTTAATGAAGGTAAAGTGCTTTATTTTAGTAGAAATTGGTAAAGTACATGATAGTAGAAAAAAATATTATAACCACCCCTATGACTGTGAATTGTTATGGTTATGATGGTTGGTGATGGACGTGTCACTGGAATCCCACAAGCCCAATTTACGTTAATTACTACAACTACTCTCTGGGACGTCAGAATGCTGTCGCTCTCATATACTCCACGATTAGAAGCCTTTGCCTGTATCAATCATAGCGGAATCGTCATAGTCAGTCGAAATTCCGGCAGAAATTAAATTAATGAAAGAACCGTACACTTATCTATTACATTTAGAGAGTGAGAAAGATAATATTTTGGCATTCAGTTCCTCAGTAAAGCTGTTTACTGACTAGCTTATAGTTTAAACCAACTAAAGGGGTGAATTTATGTATTATTATCGTGTTAAACATCTATGAAGGTAGGCTCGAATCATTCGGCCAAAATACAGCAGGATTCTTGACAAAAAATCCTCTCATTTAAGAATACGCTGTTAATCAGAGGGCTAAACTTCAAATGTTATTTCTTATCCATCACGCCTTATCCCCGAAGGGGTGGCAGAGGCATATTATATGCCCACTTTTCACCGTGTGGATTCCTGTACCACGTAATAGGTGGTGAGCCCATTGCCGTGTTGAAATGTACAGGCGCAGGTTGTGGGTACCTGCTGTTGAATTTTTTCAAGCCGCCCATAAGGCTTTCAACCAGGCTTAACGACTGCCATTTTACTGGCAACCGGGACCAACGGCTTAACGTGCCTTCCGAAGCACGGAAACGCTCGCAAATGTAAATGCCACAAAGTGGTCACCCATCCGAGGACCAGCCATAGTGAAAGTTGCGTAACTCAGTGATCGTTTACAGAACACTGAGACCGCGAGGCCACGAGCGCTTCTTATTTCTTATCGAATCCAAAATAAGGATATTATCCGTAGGCGGACCGGGTTACCGACAAAATCCATAGAATTGCTTTACGCAAGTGACTTTGAAACGTTCTATCAGCGCAGTTTTCCCTTATACAACCCCGGTATCTTCAAGCGGAACTTGAAAGGGAACATCACCAGGCCATTATCTTGACGACCACTGTCAATAACGTTGTGAACTATGAGAGTGACCCTCAAATTGCTAGATTTCGCCATGGCTTTCCATCTGGCGAGCGGCGACATTTAGACGTACAAAATTAAAAAAAAACCAGTAGGCCAGCGAAATTGGTTGTAGAACATACGGGGAATGAGGGTCGAAACCGTCTCGATTGGCTAGTGCGGAGATCACATACCGGTGTGGATAAGCCTTCCAGTAGTGGTAGACTAATGACGTTATAAAAGATGCTGGAGCCTAGTGAATGCTGATGGCATAAGAGCGAACGTTGTTACGATTCGTTGGGGTGTCCTTGGCCCAGTGGTACTCGTAGGCGTCAATTAACATGACATGTGGATGAACATGTAGGTATGTACCCACTAAACCTATTACATTTGAAGCCAGGATGAGGAGACAAACCTAAGACACTCTCCGGCGATAGACAGAAGACCTTTAGCTGCCTTCTTAGCAAACACTAGTCCTGACAAAAAGCAGATGGTGGAATTGCTGTACCAGGATATTCTTAGACCCTCGGCTGTGTCCTGGGACGATGTCAAAGGATTGTCTTCAGCGAAAAGTTTACTGATGGAATCTGTCGTGTACCCTGTGCGGTAAGTTTTATTTGAACTTGTAATTTTGTAACTAGAGATTTGGTGGAGTACCTAATTAGTTGTTGATCACTACTCCATGCTTATCTATTAGCCGGCTTGGTTACATTTGTGTTCCAAATTTACTTACTACATTTATAACTATTAGGCACTATTGATATAATATATGCCCCTAATCACATTGAAATTATTTTTAAACACCAATGAGGTAACAAACCTACGGCCCGCCTGACGAAAAGTAGTGCAACTTAACCTTTGATCTGTCGATCCATTTTGCACTTTTCATGGAGACTATCTCCCTAGATTTGCATTCGGGAAGGTGATGCTTTTTGCGTTTGTATGTTCGTCACACTGTGAAAATGACTTAACCAATGTACTCGTAAATAAATAAATAAATATTGTGGGACATTTTGTTTAACACACCGCGGTCTAGCCCAGTGTAAACTAATATAAGCTTGTGTTATGGGATGTAGATGACTGATAAAGGTACTTACAAAAAAAAAAAAATATCTTTATTTTTCGTAGACCATTTTAACGGCGCTTACAAAATGTCATACACTATTTAAAATATTTAAAGCGACCACCGGTTCGGAACGCGGCCCACCTGAGAAGAACCGGCAAGAAACTTAGGAAGGCTTTTTTTTTTGATGGCCTATTTACAATTTAACATTATTTCACTTTGCCAGCAGATCATTTCCAGGCGTCCCTGTCCTGCAAATAGTCTGTAACGGAGTAAAAACCTTTTTCACAAAGCTTGTTTTTAATAAACTTTTTAAATTTATTTAATGGTAAATTTCTCAGGTCACAGGGAAGCCTGTTGTAAAAGCGTATACAGTTACCCTGTATATATATTTATAAATACATACATAGTATACATAGGAAACACCCAATCTCTGAAACAAACATTTGGATCAAACAAATATTTTTTCCGACCGGGGAATCGAACCCAGGACCTCAGTCGCGGCAGTCGCATACACTACAGCTGCACTGAAGCAGTCATAAAGTAGTGTAAAGTGTAGGTAAGATGTTAAGGTTTGTAGTCTTTCCCAGTGTCAAATATGAAGTTAGCCACTTAGGTTTTTGATAAGGTGCATAAATTGTTTCCCTTTTTAGGTATCCAGAAGTATTCACGGGATTATTAGAGCCCTGGCGGGGCGTGTTGCTCCATGGCCCACCTGGGACCGGGAAGACCATGCTGGCGAAGGCAGTTGCCAGTGAGAGTCTATGCACGTTCTTCAACATGTCTTGTAGCACCATTGTCAATAAGTGGAGAGGAGAATCGGAGAAAATAATCAAGGTATTAATGAAGTGCTTATTTTGTGTAGGTACAATTTCTCTTTAGAAATATTTTTGCCTCGGGCGTAAGTGTGTCCTGCGCTTGTGCAATTCAACACGGAAATGTGCTCACCACCTGTTACGTGGAATGAAACGGCTTACAGTGAAATGAGGGCGTATCTATAGTATGCCATTGTCACCATGGTATGTATTTTTGTAAATTTATTATTGTGATTCTATGTGGATTGGTGAGATCCACCGATGATATACTTTTAGCGGAATTATATTTTCTGTGCTATTGGTGATCTTATTGGGCAGTCTTGTTGTAAAGCACAATTTTTTTTTATTTTGGTAGAAAATCAAAGTAAAATATACATACCTAAATACGAAAATTATACACACAGAGCCAGTTCCCGGGATAATAATCCTATGTTTCCTTCCAGGATACATACATACATATTGTCAGGCCTTTATCCCCGAAGGGGTAAGCAGAGGGGTGCCCTTTCGATCGCATAATTTTTTTCAGCGCAATGTAGTTTGGCATAACAGTTTCAGCATAAAGTTTTCTCGCATAAATTATGATAAGCAGAGTGTTATAAACGCATAATGGTTTTATTGGCATAACATTAACTTACTATAATTTTTTTATCATAATTTTAATCAGCATAAATGTAAAGGGTGTAATTGTTATACGCCTAAAGATAATTTATCATAAAATACAAAACGCAAAATGGAGGTTTGGATAACCGTTTAAATCATAAATGAATAATAATTTGACTAATAATATTTAAGAAATGATAAGACACCATTGTAATAATCATCTCACTCATAGCCAAGTTTTTAAGCTTAAACTTAACTTAACTTAACTATCTTCACGCTGTATCTCTGACGGGGTAGTCAGAGAGGACAGATCGCCAGGCTTCGCGATCCATGCATACTTCTTTCGCTTCTTCGAGATTCATCAATCACTTCATACACGCACGTCTGGGTATCCGAGTACTTTGACCTTTCCGTTTTTGAGCAATCTGCTCACGTGGTCTTCATATGTAAGTCTCGGTCCTACCCTGACCTCTTCCACCCTCTGCTTTCGCACAAAATATATTCTTCGTCAATCGTTCCTCACTCATTCGTTGGACGTGTCCAAACCAATGGAGCACGCCCTTTTTCAGCTTAACTCTGACACTTTCATTCAAACCTGCCATATTGCGTATCACTTCGTTACGTATTCGGTCGGTCAAGGTAACGCCGCACAATTTTCGTAGTGATCGCATCTCCACAGCATTCAATTTACTTTCATGCATCTGCTGACATACCCAGGTTTCGCTACCGTAAAGCAAAGTTGGCCCTAGCACTGCATTATGAATCGCCAGTCGTGCTTCTTTTACGATGCTTTGTCGCTTTACTAATTGGGACAAAGCACCGTTAACTCTGTTTCCAGCAGCTACTCACCGTTCTACATCCGAATCACATCTTCCATCCGCGCTAAACACACTCCCTAAATACACAATTTCATTCACTTGCTCTAGACGTTCCTGGTTTACCCTAATCTCGCATTTAGTTCTTACGTCATCTCTTTCAAATACCAGAACCTTAGTCTTACTTGCATTCAAGCGAAGACCCTTACTTTCACACTCCTCTTTCATATTAGTGACTAATGCCTGAAGGTCGGCTTCTGATGAGGCCATGAGCACCGCATCATCAGCGTACAGCAGACAGTTTACTGAAAAGTCACCCAAATTCACACCCATATCACAATCTTTCAACTTCTGCAGGCAACTGTCCAGATACACTATGAACAGCCAGGCGGACATGACACAACCCTGTTTGACGCCTGTACAGACATCAAATAGAGGTGACACATCCCCCCCTACTCGCACGCAAGCCTTACAGTCCTTATAAAGCGACTGTATTGCCCGCAGCAGCGAGCCGTCCACATCATATCCGGGCAGCAAATCCCACAGAGTTTCACTCACAACGTTATCAAATATTTTCTCCAGATCCACAAAAGCGCAGAAAACCCTCTGGCCAATAGCCAGAAACTTCTCCGCGATCATGCGGAGAGAAAACACTTGATCCATGCAACCTCTTCCACGTCGGAATCGATAAATACCTTTCAGACTTTTCTTGCATTCTTGCCGTTATAATCTTTGCATACACCTTACTAGCTAAGCTGACCAAGCTGATCGCCCTGTAGCTGTAGGTGCGAGCCTTTCCCTTTGTAGATAGATACTACAACTGCTATTCGCCAGTCATCTGGGACCTCACCCGTCCGCCAGCACAAGTTGCATAACAGACATAGAGTGTCCCATACGCGCGACCCACCGTACTTGATTATCTCAGCAGTTACTCTGTCTTTTCCCTCAGCATTACCACATTTCATACTTCTTATCGCTTGTTCAATTTCTTTCATACTAATGACTTCAATGACATCGGGATCCGGAGCATCGAAGTGAGCTCCACTTCCCGATGTGGTATCTCTGTCTTTTCTTGCATACATCTTTCCATAATATTCACTCCATCGCTGCAGGACGTCAGTTTGGTCTGTTAGGACGTCATTGTTAACACTAAGCACTTTATTCATACTGCAGATTGCCGAACAACTCCGGGTCTTGCCTACCTCTTTCCAGAAGAGCCTGGCATTATCCCGGAAATTGGACGACAACCTTTCATCCGCCTTCATTCTGCACCTTTCACGAGCTTCTTCTATCAGTGCCTTCGTATTAACTTTTTGCAGCTTGTATCTCTCTTTCATATTAAAATCATTCCGCGAGGCTAAGTAGTCTAACCATGCTTTCTTCTTCATTCGAACTGCTTCTTTCACTTCCTCATTCCACCATGCGTCACGCTTATTACTACTGCCTCTCCTCGTTTCTCCACACACTTCTACAGCGGCATTTACCATACTATACCTAAGGTTCTGCCATACACTTTCCACATTCTCACTACTAACATTGACGTCGCCAAGCTTTTCGGCTACCCTTTCTTTATATTTATCCCTAATGGATGCATCCTGCAGCTTCCAGCTTTTGATGCTATGAGACGGCTCAGGTTCAGGACACTCGGTGCGATGACGCCAACCCGCGAACAGACCCCTAATCCTAGTTATTACTAGGTAGTGGTCTGATCCTAGTTCAGCGCCTCGATAAACCCTTGTGTCCATCACCTGTTTACGGAGCCGACTATCCATTAGGAATAGATCTATCATGCTTCTCTTTGACTTACATCTCCTCGCATACATATGAATTTGTTTGTGGTTGAACATTGTGTTCGCCACAAACAAATCCTTTTCCTTACAAAATGCCAGTATAAGCTTGCCAGCGTCATTCACCCTTTTATCCCCATACTTCCCGAGTACCGACTCAAAACCATTGCGAGCGCTACCCACCCATCCATTCAAGTCTCCACATACTATAAGTTTTTCATTTCCTTCTATCACATTTAGAGCTTCTCTCATACTCTCCCAGAAGTCCTCTAGCTCACTCGCGTTCGACGAAAATATTGGCGCGTAAGCAGCTACCAGGAAAATTTTTGTCAAAACTAGTTTTAGACGGATCCAGAGGATTCTAGGACCTACCAGTTTGTACTCATACATACCGGAGGCCAATCGCGAGGACAACAAAATTCAAACCCCTCGACTGTCATGCTCGCTCTCTGGTACTCCAGACCATAGCGCGAGCACCCAGTTAAACACGAAGCGGAAGTCGGGGACGAACTGGTGCGCGTCGCCTCGGGGGCACGCCCTAGCATGATTCGTCCTTGCGGTGCTCGTGTTGGAGTAGAATTGCAGCCGTAGCTGGCAGGGATGGCGACGTGCACGCTTCTACTCTTCATCATAAGCTGTAACTCATAAGCTGTAACATATAACTCATAAGCTGTAACATATAATTCATAATATGTAACATATAAAACGATATTTTAAGTGTTATTTTTTTTAGACTAGTCTTGAGCAAAGTCGTAAATAGGTACGACGACGAACGAAGCGAGAATAGAATAGCTCGTTTTAATCTACCTACTTTCTTTTTGTATTTTATTTAAATATTCTATATATGTGTTTAAATTTTGAACTTCAGTATAGTGACATCGACATTTTTAATCAGTGGGCAATTCAATCTTAGACAGTTCAAGCTTAGATATAAAAATAAAAATATGTACTCGTTAACATTATGGTATTCTATATGTATGGCTTGTAATCTTTATGCGAGAGTGAGTGAGATGCCAATAAATGTTATGATTAGTAATCGTTATTGTTAAAAAAAATTATGCGTAAACATTTTATTCGGGTATATCATTATTATATAATGATTATGCCTAATGATTTATTTTGTTTGAACGTTATGCGAAACGAAGAGTATGCCAAAAAACGTTATACAGTTTTAAGTTATGCCTCTAAAATTTATGCAACCCAATACGGACCCTAAGCAGAGGCATACTATACGCCCACATTTCACCGTATACGTTTACATTTTCCCTCCAGGATGCATGTTTAAATTTTCAATCAAATCGGTTCAGTGGGTAGAGCGTGACTGTGTGATTTAAGGACAAACAAATATACTTTCGGATTTATAAATATGAATAGAAAAAAACGCTTAAACTCCAAAACAAATATACGCGTATCACACTGAGAGACGCTTTTCACACAACGCTTTATAGCCGTAACAAACATTTGTAGATCATACAAATATATATTCCGATCCGGGACCTCAGCGCTGCAGTCATATACCTACACTACCACTTATGCCACAGAGGCAGTCAATACCTTTAAGAGATCAGAGGTACTTTTTCTTTCAAGGTACTGTTCGAACTAGCATCCTACTATAGTCCATCGATAATATTCATCGACGAGGTGGAGACCCTGGCGTCAGATCGAGCGGCTCCGGGAGAACACGAGGCCTCGCGCCGACTGAAGGCACAGCTCCTCACCGAGCTGGACGGAATAGAGTCGAGGGATGGCATTATATTCTTGCTGGCCAATTCTAATATGCCGTGGTAAGGACTCACTATTAACTATCTTCACACTGTATCTCTGACAGGGTAGTCAGAGAGGACAGATCGCCAGGCTTCACGATACATGCATACTTCTTTCGCTTCCTGCAGATTTTTTAATCGCTTTCTACATCCATGTCTTAGTATCCGAGAACTTTTGACTTTTCTGTTTTTGAACAATTTGCTCACTTGGTCTTCTTAAGTAAGTCTCCACCTACCCTGGCTTCTACCCCATTTAAAAAAATAAATAAAAATTAAACGTATCACAAATTTTGTTACAATGTGTTTCAGTAGGAACTTCCATGTAAGCTAAATAATGCTTGTGTTAGGAAATTCCACTCTTCCACAATAGTTATTTTCCAGATTTTACGGTGTACAGGACGATTTATTATATTTTAATTTTAACTATGTTTAATCAAAACAAAAATTAGGAATTAAGAAAACAAAAAGAAAATGAAGGTCACTAATTGAAAAGCGCGCTCTGATGTGTGTGTGTATGTGTGTGTGTGTGTGTGTGTGTGTGTGTTTGATGTTGTGTATGTTTATGTATTACGCAGCATGAGTTTTTAGTTTTGCTTATTTGCTGATATTAAATTTGCAAGATGAAGTACCTTAAGAGGGTGGGAGGATTGGAGTATGCTATATATTGGTTTCTTGTATTATATGTTCCACATCATCATACGTTTTAGACTTAAGCCAGTCTACTACAGCTTCCTTACAGGCTCGTAGAGTAAGGGAGTAAATGTCTATCTCTTTGCTGATCAAATTATACAAACGTGTTGATTGTTTGGGATATTGTCGTTCAGCGAAAATGGATTTGACCATTACTGTAGGGGCTATAAAATTTTTCCTTCTACCAGTCACTTTTCCTGGCTCAAAGATCAGTGATTTGTGTTTTTTTAATATTATTTTAAGTACATAAAGCTTTCTGACCGATAAAAGGGATGCATCTGTATAAAGGAGTTCTGTGGGATACCTAAAGGCCCTAAAATTCTCTCTCTAGCTCTAGAAACTTGGTTTTGATGGCTCCACCCCAAGCTGGCAAGCAGTATGTCAGTACTGATTGTGCAAGTGCAGCAGATTATCCGATGTGAAATGTCGCAATGTTTTGAATGTTCAGATTAGCCTTCTTACCCGTGTCATTAAGAGTTCAGTGTGGTTGAGCCATGATAGGCGCTGGTCGATCATTATGCCAAGATATTTGATATAATTTACTTTTTAAATTTTTGTGCAGGAACACACTGAATTTGAGTTACGTTTGCACTTATGTATTGTCAAAGTGAACTGCGGAGGCTGAGAACACACGTATTTGGTAAAACAAATAAATTTAGTTTTGGAAGTATTTAAAGTTAGTAGATTTAAGTCAAGCCAAGCTGCTATTTTAGAAAGGGCAACTTCTGCGTTATGCTGAACATTTTTCCAGGTTCGACTACCAAATACTATAGCGGTGTCATCGGCATAGGAGTAAATGTGAGCTCCTTCAATTTTCATACTGCTGAGGCTGTTTATGTAGAGTAGGAATAGCGTTGGGCCAAGGACACTACCCTGGCCTACACCATAAGTTACCGTCTGTTCAGAGCTAGTGACATCCAAGATCTTAACCTTTAGCTTTCTGTCAGTCAGATAATCTTTGATCAGCTCAAGAGGAGCTCCTCGTATGCCGTGTTGTTCTAACCTGTCCAGAAGGATGGGAACAGACACGGTGTCGAAGGCAAGATCAAGGAACACAGTGAGGCACCTATCTCCTTTGTCTACTATGTTAGTGACAGTTGACGCAAGCGCTAACACTGCATCCTCGGTCGACCTTCCTTGCCTAAAACCAAACTGAAAGGGTGATAATAAGTTTGTTTTGTTCAGATAATGTATTAGTCGTGAGTTTATTAATCTTTCTATAATTTTTGAAATAAACGTCAAGATTGAAATAGGCCTGTAATTGGACACATCCGTTTTGTCCCCATCCTTGAACACAGGCGTAATTATTGCTAATTTTAAAGCAGCGGGAAAAACCGAGTTTTCGAAGCATTTATTTGCTAAATGGGATATGACTGGGACAACAATAGCGCTAGAAGCCTTCAGAAATCTCACTGGGATATTGTCCCAGCCAGGGGCACTGTCGGATTTAAGGCTCATCAGGGTGTTATGTACCTCATAATGGTCCGTATTCAAAATCCCGAAGGATGTCAACGGCATATTTTTCGGTATATCAGGGTTATTTCCGCTCTCTGTATCACCTTTAGCTTTGATTTCGTTGGCAAGAATCTTGCCTATATTAGAAAAATACTCATTCACTGTATCAGCAGATTCGTCTGGGGTAGCTTTAATTTCTAATAGATCAGTATTATGGGTATTCTATCCTCTACTTTTGCACAATATACATTCTTAGTAAATCGTTCCTCACTCATTAGTTGGACGTGTCCAAACCAACGAAGCGCGCCCTTTTTCAGTTTAACGACTTATTATTACTTGCAGAAAATAAGTTCTTCTGTATCTTTCTCTCATGCTTAGAGTAAAGTCTTAAGTCTTAGAATAGGGCGAGGGCGCCGTAGACTAGTCTTTATCCGAGACTATTGACCTCCATGACCGGGGGCCTGTCGACGGCGGGTAGACGGCTTGCCGTTATTACAGAAGCAGATTCTAGACAGTGGCGGAGTGTGAGCGCTGCACATACGTCCCTCCGAAATGCAGTGAGAAAGTACCTTTCCAAAGAAGCAGGATAACACCCGAACTCCCCCAAAGACGCGGTATGACATCCGAAAGAAGCGAGATAAACCACGATCCCCCAAGACGAGGCCACTAGCATTCCACACAAAATAAAACCAAAGGCAAGATGATAGCAATAGCTACAAATCTTAAATCTGCAAATCTTAAAGCTAATTATAAATAAGACAATTTTTTGTAAGAGTCGATTGTCTAGATTGGATCTCTAGCACATGCTTAAACCTCAATTAGGTGTAGATGGGGTTTAGTAATAAACTTGCAATATATTTACAGGGAAATAGACCCCGCCATGCTACGAAGACTGGAAAAGCGTATTTTCATTCCTCTTCCAGAATTTGAGACCCGAGCGCAACTATTCGAAACATACCTCAATACAAAGAACATAGAATTATATCCTAAGGTGGATTTTAAGGAGCTTGCCTCGAAGACCGAAGGGTATTCTGGTAGTGACATAAAGCTTGTGTGTAAGGAGGCTCTTATGTCTACAGTGAGAAAAATCTTACCCAATATGGCGGGGAAAGGTAAGTGTTCTGTCATGTACGGCGAGATTTCGATACTACTACATCAGTGTAACCACTCATTTTTTTTTAATAATTATTTAATGGCCTGGTTTCTAAGACCTTTTAGCCAAATCTTATTTTTTATATCATATTTCTTCAATCTTATCTTCTAATTAGTCCTGTCCAGTCGATGTCGTGTCCTCATTGTCCGTCCTGGTCCTTGCCCTCAGTATAGTGATGATTCTTATACTAAGGTTGTCAATGGACGTTTCGCGGCAAGAGAGAAAATAGCATTTCACTGCATATATATCATTGTCTTTCACTATAGCACGTTAACACAACTTTTATGTCCAAGAAACCACCACTCCCGCACATAAAACAAGATAAATGCACTAGTTTTAGAAAATAATATAAAGCAAGCGTCCTCACTTGTCACTCTTCCCGCCAAATGTCTGTAACCACTCAACCGTTAAGGCGACCAGGGCAGTCCCAGTATTTTTTGGTTACTGACCTTATTACAAAACCCTTTTAAACTGTGTTGTCCATGGTTTGAATGAATACATTTCATACCAGTAGAATCGTCGTTGGGTTAGGTTAGGTTAGGGTGGCGGGAGACAGCGAATGACGCGGTCGCCACTCCGATATTAATTATTCAAACTAGTGTATTTTCGGGTATTTATGTGTAAAAATGATGGTGTTTTAAACATAAAAGCTTCGACAAATTGCACAAGTGTTGTGAAATTGGATAACTTAGTGGAGCGCGGTATTTTCTGTTACCTTCCAAAATTCACATATAACTGCAGTAAAATTTACCATCATTTTACTGCAGTAGAAATTAGATGCAGTAGAGATTAGTCTGAAAAGTCTGAAAGGTATTTATGGGAGGCTCAATGCGGATTCCGACGTGGAAGAGGTTGCATGGATCAAGTGATTTCTCTCCGCATGATCGCGGAAAAGTTTCTGGCTCTTAGCCAGAAGGTTTTCTGCGCTTTTGTGGATCTAGAGAAAGCATTTGATAACGTTGTGAGAGAAACGCTGTGGGACTTGCTGCCAGGATATGGTGTGGACGGCTCGCTACTGCGGGCAATACAGTCGCTTTATAGGGACTGTAAGGCTTGCGTGCGAGTAGGGGGGGATGTGTCACCTCTTTTTGATGTCTGTACAGGCGTCAAACAGGGATGTGTCATGTCCGCCTGGCTGTTCATAGTGTATCTGGACAGTTGCCTGCAGAAGTTGAAAGATTTTAATATGGGTGTGAATTTGGGTGACTTTACAGTAAACTGTCTGCTGTACGCTGATGATGCGGTGCTCATGGCCTCATCAGAAGCCGACCTTCAGGCATTAGTCACTAATATGAAAGAGGGGTGTGAAAGTAAGGGTCTCCGCTTGAATGCAAGTAAAACTAAGGTTCTAGTATTTGAAAGAGGTGACGTAAGAACTAAATGCGAGATTAGGGTAAACCAGGAACGTCTAGAGCAAGTGAATGAAATTGTGTATTTAGGAAGTATGTTTAGCGCGGATGGAAGATGTGATTCGGATGTGGAACGGCGAGTAGCTGCCGGAAACAAAGTTAACGGTGCTTTGTCCCAGTTAGTAAAGCGACAAAGCATCGTAAAAGAAGCACGACTGGCGATTCATAACGCAGTGCTAGTGCCAACTTTGCTTTACGGTAGTGAAACCTGGGTATGTCAGCAGATGCATGAAAGTAAATTGAATGCTGTGGAGATGCGATCACTTCGAAAGTTGTGCGGCGTTACCTTGGCTGGCCGAATACGTAACGAAGTGATACGCAATCTGGCAGGTTTGAATGAAAGTGTCAGCGTTAAGCTGGAAAAGGGCGTGCTCCGTTGGTTTGGACACGTCCAACGAATGAGTGAGGAACGATTGACGAAGAATATATATTGTTCAAAAGTAGAGGGTAGAAGGAGTCAGGGTAGGCCTAGACTTACATATGAAGACCACGTGAGCAGATTGCTCAAAAACGGAAAGGTCAAAAGTACTCGGATACCCAGACGTGCGTGTATGAAGCGATTGATGAATCTCGAAGAAGCGAAAGAAGTATGCATGGATTGCGAAGCCTGGCGATCTGTCCTCTCTGACTACCCCGTCAGGGATACAGCGTGAAGATAGTTAGTTAGAAATTAGAAATTTGAACAAACCTATACATGAATACGCTGCTATCAATAAGAATAATTTACTACTTTTGAATCAAGAATATTCATTATCTACTTGAAAATTATCACTATAAGAAAAAAATAATATACTTAATATGCGTCGTGGCTAACTCCAAGCCGGACATCGCCAAAACAACAAAAAAATAAAAAGAATCGTCGTTAGAGCGACCGTAACTTGCAGGCTTTAATGAATGATTAAGCTGTGATTTAATGAGTAGAAAACTTTATAGGTTAAGAAGTATTCCGGAATGTACTCTTAATACGGTAATTGTTTTAATGTATACCTACCATTTCAGTTTCTAGATTGGCTCCGTGGCGCAGATAGTAGTGAATGCGACTGTCTTTGCTGAGGTAGCGGTTATAGAATCCCAGTCGGAAGTTTTTAGATTCATACAACATATAAACATACGTATGTATGTATATATTTCATATAGATAATACCCAAACTTCAAAACAAATATTTATGGATCTCTAATTTTTTATTCGATCCGGTACCTATTAGAACCCGACACCGCAGACAGTCAAAGACTTAACATTGCGCTTCAGAGCCAATATATATACTAACGTATGTAAAAATATATATCCGTTGTCTCGATCCCATAGCACAAGCTTATCATTCATTGAGCTTTTTTAAAAGATGCCCCATAATATTTATTTATTAATAAAAAATTCTCAATACCTACTCCTGCGGTGAACGGCACATGATTTAATGTTATAACTAGAGCTATGTTCGATGTCTATTGATGGTTGAATCTTTTTATAGGTAATATGCAAAACCGAAAGGATAAATTAGATTTGTCCGATATACTGACGGCGATAGAGAAGACGAAACCAGTTTCAAAGAACCTGGCCAGTAGACACAAGGAATGGCAAAATGAGATGGGTTGTTCGTAAGAGTTTTTAAAAGCCGAAATGTATTGACACCCATTTTACGTTATTAATATTATAAAGACGAAGAATTATTTTAGTTGAACCCGTTAATCTCAAGAACTACTGGTTCGAATTCTAAAAATATTTTTAAATTATCCAGAAAGGCTATAGGCTATATTTCATCACGCTACTACACAGGATAGCGGAGTAATAATCATAAATTTCAACAAATCGCGTAAATCATAAAAAGCAATGAAATTCAGGGATGTACCTATAGGTTTAATGAGTGCGTTAGAGATTCGAAGTGCACCACAAGCGAAGACGCAACAAGAAAAGCCAGCAAGAAAACATAAAATTAACTTATTAAACGAAAACATTACAAGATAATATATTTATATTAGTAGAATCAATGTATCAAATCAGCAAGGCAGTCCACAACTGGATGTGGTCTTCTTCCAGATTTCGTCACAACACAGTCCTGCACCTTCCGCAGCCAGTCCCTCCATGCGAACTTTTGTTGCTATATATTTTCTATTCGAAGAATATAAAAATACTCAATTTATACTAAAAAGATACTCATCTTATACTCAAGAACAGGAAAGATATATATTCACATAAGAAAATGAGGACTACTCGTTAAATTTCGAACCCAGCACGAAATAAATAAAAAATCAATCGAAAACAGCACATTAAATACAATTTTATACTCGAAAGAGCACAGGTTACTCAACCTAGTGAGCGAGTTATTTTTTTAAGCACCACCTAACGAATTGTAATTATATACTTAATTCTGTATGAATTAAAGAACTGAACAGAACATTGGTAGTTTAATTTAGTTAATGTTTAAATGTGCTTAATGCGCTCGTGCCCGCGCTGAGTGTTCTGTAAACGATCACTGCGTTAAGCAACATTCGCTATAGTTAGTCCTTTGATGGGTGACCACTTTGTGCCATTTACATTTGCGAGCGTTTCCGTGCTTTGGAAGGCACGTTAAGCCGTTGGTCCCGGTTGCCAGAAAAATGGCAGCCGTTAAGCTTGGTTGAAGGACTTATCCATTTAAACGCGGCAATGGGCTCACTACCTGTTACGTGGGGCAAAAATGCATACGGTGAAATGTGGGCGTATAGTATGCCTCGCCTACCCCTTCGGGGATAAAGGCGTGACAATATGTATGTGCTTAATTTTTAGTTTGTCCACTGCTCGAAATAAAATCCTGTAGGTATATCATAACACTCATAGAAGATAGGTACATCTAGAGAGTGGTCAATGTCTCACCTCATCAAACATCCACAGCGACGGGACCAACGGCTTAACATTCCTTCTTATGCATGGCAACGTTCGTAAGTGGAGAGGTCACAAAGCGGTCACCTATCCGAGGACCAGCCATAGCGAAAGAGGCTTAACGCAGTGATCGTTTACAGAACACTGAGTTAGCATGGCCACGGGCTCGTTATCCTACTAATATTATAAACGCGAAAGTTTGTAAGTATGGATGTTTGTTACTATTTCACGTAAAAACTACTGAATGGATTTTAGTGAAACTTTACAAATATATAGCTTATACATCAGAATAACACATAGGCTACTTTTTATCCGGGTACAATCCTGTGGGAAACTGGAACGGGAAATCTTCATCAGGAGGGCGGAGCCGCGGGCGTCATCTAGTATTATAATAAAACGGTAATAATATAGTTTTTATTGTTTGACGAGATAACGGACAAGCCTTCCTGGCTGAATATTGAAATCTTAACGATAAATACGTTCCCCGTTGGTAGCATAATATAGGTAAAAATAAAAAAGAAAATGATCTATGTATAAAAAATATATTAAAGTTACAATGACGATAGTGGTTACAAAAAGGTCGAAAGGCGTTCGCAGTTTCTGACAGAACGTTTGAAGTAACAACGATAATGCGACAATATCCATCACGCCTTATCCCCGAAGGGGTGGCAGAGGCATATTATATGCCCACTTTTCACCGTGTGGATTCCTGTCCCACGTAATAGGTGGTGAGCCCATTGCCGTGTTGAAATAGACAGACGCAGGCTGTGGCCACCTGCTGTTGAAATTTTTTAAGCCGCCTATAAGGCCTTCAACCAGGCTTAACGACTACCATTTTACTGGCAACCGGGACCAACGGCTTAACGTGCCTTCCGAAGCACGGAAACGCTCGCAAATGTAAATGCCACAAAGTGGTCACCCATCCGACGACCAGCCATAGTGAAAGTTGCGTTGCCTCTGTGATCGTTTACCGAACACTGAGACCGCGGGGCCACGAGCGCTTCAATGCGACAATATAGAGGCATTAACGATACAAACCTGATATATATTAAAAATCAGTAACATCCTGTGTATATATTACAATAAATAAAAAACAAAACAACTTACAAACTATTTTTTTCAAGAATAAAAGAACTTTCCATTGATATAGTTAAAAATGACGACCAAATGAAGATGGTCTCAGAATGCATACATACTAGATCGTTCAATAAGTCCTGAGACTAACTTGGAAATGGCGTATATATTAAAAACTATTTTGGTTTTTAAAAAGTACTGGCCTTCAATAAAAGATGTGTCAAATTTTTAAAAATGGAACATTAAAATATTGATTTTGCAGACATTTAAGTGACCCTACGCTTGTAGTTTCAATACAATGGAAAAAACGAGTTTCGCGTGTTGATAAAACATTGTTTTTTAATGGGAAAAATACCGTTGAAGCACAGCAATGGCTTATAAAATGTTATGCGGAATCAGCTCCCTCTAAAGCAACCATTTGTCGGTGGTATGCCGAGTTCCAACGAGGTCGCATGGACACAAATGATGGGGAACGCTCAGGTCGACCAAATGAAGCAATGACTCAACAAAATATGAACAAAGTCCTCAAAATCGTAATGGAAGATCGGAAGATAAAGGTGCGCGAGATAGCCGAGATAGTGAAGATTTCAGCTGGTAGCGTTTTTACTATTTTACAAAAAATTTGACCATGATAAAGCCTTTTTCCAAGTGGGTGCCGCATTTGCTTACAACTGATCAAAAGGAACAACGTATCAATGATTCAGAGCGATGTTTGGCGCTGATGAATCGTAATTAAAAGGATTTTTTACGTCGGTATGTGACAATGGATGAAACATGGATACACCATTTTACTCCGGAATCCAATCGGCAGTCAGCGGAGTGGAGAGCGGCTGGTGAAAGCCGCCCGAAGCGGCCAAAGCCTCAGAAATCGGCTGGTAAGGTTATGGCGTTTATATTTTGGGATGCGCATGGATTACTTTTCATCGACTACCTTGAAAAGGGGCACAATATAAATAGTGACTATTACATGTGCTTATGATATGATATGATATGCATGGAGCGATTGAAGTACGAAATTGCGAATAAACGGCCTCAAATTAACAAAAAGAAAGTGGTGTTTCACCAGGACAACGCGCCTTGTTACAAGTCTATGAGAACGATGGCCAAAATTAATGAATTGGGCTTTGAATTGCTTCTTCATCCCCCTTATTCGCCAGACTTGGCCCCCAACGATTACTGGCTGTTTGTAGATCTCAAAAAAATGCTCCAGGGTAAGAAATTTGACTTAAATAGTGAAGTTAGCAACGGAGGCTTATTTTGAAGCCAAAGACAAATTGTTCTACACGCATGGGATAGAAAAGTTAGAAAAGCGTTGGAGGGACTACGTAGATGAATAAAAATAATTTTATAAAAAAAACCTTGTTTTAGTACTTAGTCTCGGGACTTATTGAACCACGTGTTATAGTGCCTACTATCAATGATATGTCAATGGGATCACCACCTGTTATGTAGGACAAAACTGCATGCGGTGAAATGTGGGCCTATTGTATGCCTCTGCCTATGCCCTTCGGGGATAAAGGCGTGACAATATGTATGTATGATATAATTTTAAAGTGGAAAAAATTTTCAGTCTCGAGTTTGATTCGAACCAGCGTCTGGCATAACGCGCCAGACACTATCAACTTAGGCTATCAGGACCCACTTGAAATTGACGAATTAATCAACCCCTTTCCGTCTTAAGACAACGTAAAGTCACACACGCGGCATAAAGTCACACCATTTGCAAAAATGGCGTCTTTATGTCATTGTAGGCAGTGGTATACTCCCCCCATTTCACCAATAGGTGGTGAGCCCGTTGCCATGTTGAAACGAACAGGGTCAGAACGTGGCTTCCTGCTGTTAAACTTGGCTCAACGACTAGTGTTTCTGGCACCCAGGACCACCGGCTTAACATGTCTTTCGAAGCATGGACGCTTATTCCACTCGACACCACCAGAACGACACAATTGGGTACCAATTCGTAGACGTTTTACTGGTGGGATCTTGTCTCGTGCTTCGCCGTTTCTAAATATGAAACAAATGACAATTCACCATCAAATTTCCGTCTACGCTTTCAAGTCGAATGGTCGAGAATTGGGCCCCAAATCGACGCTACTCTAACAAGACAATTTGATAACATTATTTAATGAAATTATGCATACCTATGCTTTTATAATTTTTTTTTGTCTCGGAATTGATATTTGCTTTTATGAATTATTTTTTTTCAATTATTCATGGATTGTGAATCCTGGCGAACTGTCCTCTCTGACTACCCCGTCAGGGATACAGCGTGAAGATAGTTAGTTTTAGTTTCGTTTTCAATTAATGAGGGTTTTCGATACTTTTTCTGACGCCAGGCGGCGCTTCGTATGCGTCAGGTCCAAACAGCTGTCAGATAGCACAGAATCTTACCGAACGTATTATTATTTTAGTAAAATTTTATGTATTTGGAAGTGTTATTGATTTTATTATGGATTACGGCCAAAGAAAGGTTGCCGAACTGAAGATTGAGCTCAAAAAGAGAGGCCTCCTTTTTTATTTGCACACATAGGCACTGCACAACACTGTGGCATTTTGGAAAACAATATTCCGTTTGTAACGTTTTTAAGAATAAATAAACCAAAAAAATGATCGAAAAATATAAATCGTGTATGTGTTTTGACAGGTAGTTGGACCTGACGTTACAGCGCTGCCATCTCACGGGGAACATTTCAAAAAAACCCTCATTGTCTGCTAAATAAATGTTTGGGCAATTTCGGTGTATCCATGACAATAGTGATACTCGATTGGTCAGTTTGTATAGAAATATTCATCACATGTTGTTAAGTTGCGTATAAAACACACCTAACTATTTTTTTTATACCACTGAGGTGGCAGACAAGCATACGGCCCACCTGATGGAAAGCGATCACCGTAGCCTATGGACGTTTGCAACACCAGAGGTGCAGCACTCTGTAAAACCTTTTATACCGTAGCTCAAACAAAGTTTAGTTTGGGCTAGATGGCGCTGTATAAAAATTGACCCACAATATTTATGGGTTGACGCGCCCACCGTAAGCATTGCCAAGAACTCACACGAGACACTCTGGTGGCGTCGAGTGGAATAATCGAGTACGACAATGGTCGTACATTAAAATACCACAACAAACAGTCTAGTGTAAGATGCCTGACGCCGTGATCGTGTACTAAACTCTATAAATTATATTAAATTAAATTTTAATACCATCCCTTTCCACATATATTCAATACTATCACAGATTATCTATAGAAAGTTAAGCGATGTAAAGGTCTGTTGACACGACAACAATCTAAAACACTTAAGTAATATTAACATAAAATTCAACTATATTGACACAGGAAATGTAATGATGTTATTACCGAAGAAAAAATGATTATTATGACAAAAATTACTACTAATATTATAAAGGCGTAGTTAGTGAGTGTGTATGTTTGTTACACGCTCAAATGGCTATACCAATATGGATATAAATAAAAAGATATCTTCCTGATAATAAGAATTCTGTCCCTTACAAGTTATAGGTTTAGAACTATAATTAGTGTGAACAGACCTTTATTTGAGACACATTTAAAGCGATTATACTAATACTAGACATGAACACTTTATAAATAAGTGATTTTTATTATTATAATTATTTTGATTCCGCATAAAAATCTGAATGATTTTTTTACAAAGTTTTAGTCTTTTTGAAATTTTTAAATAGCCTTGTTTAAGATGTTTGAGATGCACGTTTAATTACTAGAATAATACTATTCCAGTAATTAAACGTGCATTCGCGTAAAAGTCGATTTATTAAATAATCTCCTGGTTTAGAAGGTAAACAAGGTTATTGCCTAAAAGTATAGTAGTAAAATATATTTTCCTTACAATGGCAACCCTGTCAAAGTGCTGCCATTGCGATCGTTTGGTTTATGGTTATGAGTATAGAATCTACTTGGTAAAATAAAAAAGGTTTTTTTTTATGTAATCAACATATTTTTTTTCAGGATTCCATTTATTTTTAAATGATATGTTTTTAATAAGATCACTGTTTCCTCAGAAACAAAATTTTCAATAAATATTCATATTTCAGATCTTTTTACTTTAAAAAAAAAACTAGAATATGTAGGTAAACAATAAAGAAAAAAAAATGTAGTGAAAATAGTAAAGGGACTCGAACTTGTTATCCCAAAACTCAAGTCGTCTTGTCGCCACAACACTACGCATAAAATCATCATCAGACTACGAATCTCGATGTTACACAAAGACAATTTACGTAACAAATGTTATGTCAGTCACACAGATACAGATTTTACTTTTTTTAAACAAGCCCAGATTAGCTACAGAAAAGAAAATAAATTTTAATTATTTTTCTTTTGTTTTTGATTGACATTTTAACACAAGACTTATTTTATTGAACTAATTTCATTACTTAGGATACAAACATTCTACACAAGAAATAGATGAAAAAATATAAAAAAATACATTCAGTTAAACATAAAACCTCCTCCTTTTTTGAAGTTGGTTTAAAATAGTAATAAGCTTTAGCTATATTTTATACAGTAGTATTACATTACTATATGGGAATTTCGCTAATAACTTTCAATTTAAATTCTTGAACTTTACAGAAGAACAGTGAGAGAGAATGAAAGAAAGGTATATTTATTTGACACATAAGTTGATAAAAAAATTACAGTACGAATTTAAATTAAAAACATTCAGTCAATGTAATCACACTTTTTTTTAAATCTGGAAGTAACAAAAGTATTTAAGAAATCATTAAAAAATTTGGCAATACTTTATCCGTGTGACAGGTCAGTTTGCTGCGAACAAATGTTGCCAGCCTTTGGTTAGTTTTTTTTTAAGTATAGAATATTATAGTTGGTATTTGTCCATCTTCTACGGAAGTGCCGTTATTGTTGCCAGCGGCATATGAGAATTGGAACACAACCTTTTCGCCATTGTTACAATCTACTGTGACTCGACGCAAACCTTTCGTACCATAGTAGGAATCGGTGCCCTGAAAAATACAAGTAGACGCTTAAATAATTAATAAATTGTGTCCCTGACGGGGTAGTGGGAGAGAATATATCGCCAGGTTTCGCGATCCATGAATACTTCTTTCGTTTCCTGCAGATTCATTTATCGTTTCATACGTCCAGTCAGGATATCCAAGTACTTTTAAAGAAAATAAAGTAAGAAATAATTTATTGCAACGTCAACGACACGTCCAACGAATTAGTAAGGAACGATTGATGGACAATATATAATTGTTCGAAAGTTGAGGGTAGAAGGAGTCAGGGTAGGCCGAGACTTACATATGAAGACCACGTGAGCAGATTGCTTAAAAAACGGAAAAGTACTCGGATACGCAGACGTGCTTGTATGAAGCGATTGATGAGTCTTGAAGAAGCATGGATTCGCGAAACCTGGCGATCTGTCCTCTCTGACTACCCCGTCAGGGATACAGCGTGAAGATAGTTAGTTAGTAAGTTATTTATACGGTCCTTAAAAATACTAAAAAAAATCGACACTGACGACAAGGCTGTATGGGAGTTTCGTATGCCTGCGCAAGGTGGACGAAGACAAAAAACAACAACAACAATGTCTTTGTCACCAGTCATGTGTCAAATTTTGCTACGCTTATACTAGTAAATATTTTAATTATTGATAATTAATACGTGGCAGCACGTGTTATTAAGGAAATGCGAAAATATAACCATGCTGTGCCTGCAATATGGATGACACTCAACAAACACTGTAAGATGGCATTTGTCCATCACAGCACTGATCTTCCGTGCACCCATACAACATCAGAATTTAGATCTTTCCTTTTTTGAGCAATCTGCCAATGTGGTCTTCATATGTAAGTTTCGGTCTACCCTGATTCCTTCTACCCTCTACTTTCGCACAATATATATTCTGCGTCATTCGATATAAATAAAAATAAATATTGTGGGACACTTTTCACATAGCGCCATCTAGTCAAAAGTAAGCTAATATAAGCTTGTAGCATGGGATCTAGACAGTTGATATACATACTTATATATATATATCTAAATACATACATATTATACATAGGTAACACCCAAACTCTGAAACAAACATTTGTGGATCACACAAATATTTGTTCCGACCCGGGACCTCAGCGCGGTAGTCTCAGATCCATACATCCATCCATCCATCCCAGATCTCAGGTCAACAGCGAGTTTAACCCTACAGAATAACCAAGTTATTCTCTCAGCATATTCCTAGTTGCTTGCAAGATCTAACTGGACTTGGTCCGCTTTTATTAGCTGCTAAATGCAGCTATGAATTGACTTTTAATATTCAGCATCGTGGCTCCCAGCCACTGCCACCTGAGTTCCCAATCCCGTAGGGACAACGGCGTTGTTGCCTCTTCCTGTGGTCTTCAGGTGCACCAGGTAAGGCCCAAGGCCCCGTAGTTTTTGCTCCTAGAGAACTATCAAGTAGTACCTTTAGTTTAGCGCTAGCTATGTAAGAGGTGTTGGGCAGAATCTCCACCGGCTCCTTAAACATGGCGCGAAAAGTGTCGTCGGTACCGTCGCAGCAGAATGTCGTGGTGTTCGAACCGCACACCTTTTTTGTCGCCAAGTGAATTATCTAATATCAAAAAATATTTTATTAAAATATAATAATATATTGTGCGAAAGTAGAGGGTAGAAGGAATCAGGGTAGGCCGAGACTTACATATGGAGATCACGTGAGCCGATTGTTCAAAAACGGAAAAGTCAAAAGTACTCGGATACCCAGACGTGCGTGTTTGAAGCGATTGATGAATCTGCAGGAAGCGAAAGAAGTATGCATGGATTGCGAAGCAGGCGATCTGTCCTCTCTGACTACCCCGTCAGGGATACAGCGTGCAGATAGATAAGTTAAAAAATATTATAATGAAAATATTATAGAAGCGCTCGTGGCCCCACTATCTCAGTGTTTTGTAAATGATCACTGTTTAAAGTAACTTTCGCTATGGCTGGTCACGAATGGGTGATCACTTTGAGGCATTCAAATTTGCGAGCGTTTCACCTGCGTCTGTCTATTTCAACAAAGCAATGGTCTCACCACTTATTATGTGGGACAGGAATACACAGGGTAAAATGTGGGCGTATAATATGCCTCTGCCACCCCTTCGAGGATAAGATGTGATTAATAAACAATATTTATAATTAACAAAAAAACTTGGGACATTCTCACAAAGCAAAATATTGCGGCACATTTCAGCGCCATCTAGCCCAAATTAAGTTAAGGTAAGCTTGTGCTATGATAACTAAATAACAGATAAACCCCTACTAATATTATTAATATGAAAATTTGGATGGTATGGACGGTTGGTTACTCTTTATATCCTTACCGACTGATAAGTGATTAAAAGAACTAAAAGAGTGGCCCTCAATTTCCGAATGTGACCATGGCTTTCCATCAGATTTCAATGCTATAAATCTACTTACAAATGACATCAAACCACTTCGGAAAATATGAACATAATGATTTCATCAGGGAGATACAGTCAATATGAATTAAATAATCCCAATAATATTATAAACGCGAAAGTTTGTATGAATTGATGTCTATTACTCTTTCACGCAAAATATATTGAATGGATTTTGATGAAGATGAAACTTTACAATAATATAGCTTACACATCAGAATAACACATAGGCTACTTTTTATCCCGGGAACAAGTTCCTGTGAGAAACGGGAACGGGAAAACTTCACCACGCGTGCGGAGCCGCGGGCGTCACCTAGTATAAAAATAATTCAGTTGGACCACGGGTCTAGTGCTGGCTCCATTTTCCAACTAAAATACTGATAGGACTACTGCCCTGAAATCGTTATTTTAATGGGCGTTAACGTTATTTAAATAGAAAAAAAATAATACTAACCTGCAGGTGAACCTCATACTCCGTTGGGCCAAAATACGACCCGTATAGACCAAATCCGACCACAAATATTCGCTGGTCCACCGTGAACCTGATGCGATCTGTGGTCCCGCTGTAGCCCCACCGAGACTCGGTTTGCGGAAACCTGTTCACTGTCAACTCTTTACCAGTCATACAGCATCTCGGGGTGTCTAAAAAACCCACATTGGGTTTAGGGTTTACCGTGAAATAGAGGAAAAGCTGGACTATTTCTCTGTCGTCTAGTAAGCCGCTCTGCGCCGGGCCCATTGCAAACTCTTCAACGGACATTAAAGGAAAACGGATGGCGTTAAAAGCTCTGCCGAGTACTGATCTTTGGTTTGTCGCTGTTACGGCTAACTGTCTGCGTATGCATTCTGCTTCAGACCAGCGCAGAACAGCGGAAAAGATCTTCGCTTCTCGGATACGAAGTGTGTCTCTAAAAAAAAGAAAAGTACTATTTCAAATAAAAGCACAATGGAAGATTTTCATACATGTATTTACATCAAGTAATTGATATATTTTGGTTGTAGGTGGCGCTTTAGATACTAGGTAAACGAGTGGCTAGATTTTGATAATCCTAATTTTTACTGTCAATAAGACAAGAATAATTGAAGTCCCAAACACTTAAGACTTTAGAATAATTAGAAAGCCGGATTGTGTTGTTGGTATAGAATTATAGAATGATATAGAATCTTCGATTCTCTTTTGTTTTTTTCTGCATGTAGTCATTTGTTTGCTTAGTGTCGGGACGTGTTCTCGAAAATGGAGAAACACGAAGAGCGAGCCGTTATTAAATACCTCTGTTTGAAAAAGTTAACGACGCATGATTTAGAGGCAACATAGGGAGAGTCTACCGTATTCCACTGTCGCAAGGGCCCACCTTGCCCAAAAACCAATTTCGAGTGGGGAGAACGAGCACGGATGACGAACATCGTTGCGGCCGTCCATCGACGTCAGTCACCCAAGAAAATGTTGCGAAATTCGAGAAAGTATTGAGCGATCGAAGAGTTACCATCCTATACTTAATGCAAGAGACGGGCATTACATATGGAAGTATTCAATCCATATTGAAACAATCTTTGAATATGAGAAAAATCTCCAAAAGATGTGTGCCAAGAATGTTAACCGACAGTCAGAAACAAAATCGACTTGACATTTCGAAGATATTGTTGTATAAGTTTCAAGAAAATTATGAAAACTTTTTGTCTTGTTTCGTAACAATGGACGAAACATGGGTCCCTCATTTTAATCCCGAGACAAAACAGCAATCTTCGCAATGGAAACGGCCATCATCACCGACCCCGAAGAAGTTTTGTGTCGTGGCGTCGGCTGGCAAGGTTATGGCCTCAATATTTTGAGACTCAGAAGGGATATTGTTGATTGATTACCTGGAGCGTGGAACCACTATTACAGGCCAATATTATGCAGCTTTAATTCCCAAGTTGAGGAATGCCACCAAAGAGAAAAGGAGAGGAATACTTCGAATGGGCGTGCTGTTTCATTCCGACAACGCACCCGCGCACAGTTCGGCAGTTGCGATGGATGCCATTCAGTAAGCTGGCTTCGAATTGGTTGATCACCCTGAATTTATGATATTTGCCGATAGGTTCGAACTATGCCACGGGTGAAGCGGTGGGGGGTCATTTAATACATATTGAGTGGATCAGGCCGCGACAACGCACCTTAGTACCGATAGCCCGCGTAAAGTAATCTGCCCGTGAAATTACATTAAAATACAATTGAAAAAAAAAACAGTCACATTCTCCATATTATTATAAACGTCAGTTATATCACAGTGAAGTTCCAATCTTTGGCATACCTCATAGGTACTGAGACATTGACATGCGAGATGTTTTGTATAAGAAAAAGCAGTTTAGTTCAATTGTGAGCTTCTGAAGCCCTCAATTCAGATGGAACAGTTATTAACGCTCGGATGATGGTCATCTGATAGTGAAATTCCGGTCGAAATCGGTCCAACATTAGCCGAATTATGTAAATTTTGATTTTGTCCAAAGTTCGATTCCCGGTTCAGAACCAATATTTATGTGATCTACAAATGTTGGTTTCGGAGTTTGGGTGTTTCCTATATATCTATTATATAATTTTCCATTTAATAATATATAAGTATGTATAGGCTTATTGCTAGCTTATAGCTAAGTTTGGGCTAGATGGCTGATGGCGCTGTGTAAAAAGTGCCCCACAATATATTTATAAAGATAATTTCTACATTAAGGGGACTGGGGACCATCCATCATTTGGAGAAGCCATTCTTGAATGACTCAAGAATATAAAAATGCAAAATAATATTTTAAAATTCGTCTATTCCCTAATTAGTAAAAAAAAGAATCACTAACTTCCATTCAGCCCTTCTCATGTGATGAGGAAATCAATAAACAAACATAGATACTAGACGACTAGTAACAAGATTTTGATACTAAAAATGTACAAATTATGTGGTAGGTAGCTACGAGTATTATCAGTTTGTGTAAAAATATTTTTTATTTCATAATATTACACAATTCACTAAGAAAGGATTATTAATATTTTCACCTTTAAAAAGTGTTAAGGATTTTATTAAAACTCACGCACATTGTAACCAATTTAAACAAAAACGGGACTGCGTAAAGTCGATAACGTGTTGTCGATGTCCATCGACAATTGTCTCGGGGCGAAGTGCAAAGTGGTACGCCACGGCGAGCGCCTCGCACTCATAAGGATCATAATCCTGATGAAGCCAAAATAGTTGTCGATTAACATCGACAACATGTTACTTTTTTTACGCAAATTCCCGATTTTGTTTTAATAAGTGTAAAGGAGATTGAAGGTCACACAATTTTGACAAATAAAAGCAAAGCAATGGGGCACAGCTTGTTTAAAGAAAGGTAAAGTCCGTTATAGGAAAGTTCTTAATAAAAGGGCGGAGGCGTAGGCGCCCACCATGCTGAGCTTACCAGGCAGTCGCACCAATCTGCTGCAGCATGCTCCCCTGACACGCGCGCTGCGTGTGCTTAATGTGGTCGCTCAACACATTGACTTATTTAACTGTATTGGATGAATTCACAAAGGTCGCTTATTGTAGAATGTCATTTTAAAATTAATAATCAATTGTACTGCATATTAAAAAAAAAACTGAGTAGTGAAAGGACATTTTTATTTATTTTGTAAATACAAGAAAACTGTACCTATGATATGGATTATGTATAATTGAATTGACATTTGAGTTTTAAAATTATCAACTGTATGGAATTGACATTGTTATTTATCGACCTATTTATTATTATTAAATATAATAATTATTGAAGTGCTCGTGGCCCCGCGGTCTCAGTGTTCTGTAAACGATCACTGAGTTACGCAACTCTCACTATGGCTGGTCCTCGGATGGGTGACCACTTTGTGGCATTTACATTTGCGAGCGTTTCCGTGCTTCGGAAGGCACGTTAAGCCGTTGGTCCCGGTTGCCAGTAAAATGGCAGTCGTTAAGCCTGGTTGAAGGCCTTATGGGCGGCTTGAAAAAATTCAACAGCAGGTACCCACAACCTGCGTCTGTACATTTCAACACGGCAATGGGCTCACCACCTATTACGTGGTACAGGAATCCACACGGTGAAAAGTGGGCTTATAATATGCCTCTGCCACTGATAAGGCGTGTAGGATATTTATTTATTTATTTATTAAATTAGTATTTTTATTAAGTACCACACAGTTTTAAATTGACATTTTATCATCACGAAGTTGACATATTTAGTAAGGATTATTGTTTAAGTTACTGACTTCATTGACTAAACTAATGTTAAATAAATTAATCCATTGAATATATTAATAAAAGTGAATGAAATTGTGTATTTAGGAAGTATGTTAGCGCGGATGGAAAATGTGATTCGGATGTAGAACGGCGAGTAGCTGCCGGAAACAAAGTTAACGGTGCTTTGTCACAGTTAGTAAAGCGACAAAGCACCGTAAAAGTAGCACGAATGGCGATTCATAATACAGTGTTAGTGCCAACTTTGCTTTACGGTAGTGAAACCTGGGTATGTCAGCAGATGCATGAAAGTAAATTGAATGCTGTGGAGATGCGATCACTTCGAAAATTGTGCGGCGTAACATTGGCCGACCGAATACGTAACGAAGTGATACGCAATATGGCAGGTTTGAATGAAAGGGTCAGCGTTAAGCTGGAAAAGGGCGTGCTCCGTTGGTTTGGACACGTCCAACGATTGACGAAGAATATATATTGTTCAAAAGTAGAGGGTAGAAGGAGTCAGGGTAGGCCGAGACTTACATATGAAGACCACGTGAGCAGATTGCTCAAAAACGGAAAGGTCAACAGTACTCGGATACCAAGACGTGCGTGTATGAAGCGATTGATGAATCTCGAAGAAGCGAAAGAAGTATGCATGGATCGCGAAGCCTGGCGATCTGTCCTCTCTGACTACCCCGTCAGGGATACAGCGTGAAGATAGTTAGTTAGTTAGTTAGTTGAATATATTAATTGCATTGTTCACTGTATATTGCTATGAATTATGAATTGAACAGTAAGGATTTGCGAATATTGTTTATTTTATAAGATCTTATATTATATTGTTTTCTTTGATGATTGCTTACAATATCGACTTGGTGCATATTATGTACTGTTAGGATTTTGTAATTGTGTGAAATAAAAAAATATTTTAAAAAATTGTCACTAAATTTGTTAATATTTAAATAACAAGAAGTATTTTTCATACCACAGGCACAGAATCATTAATGGTGCCATTGGTAAGGACTATACTCTGCACCTTTTAAAAAAATAAAAATATTTTCACAAGGTGCATTAATAATTTTTATTTAAACTGAGACTAATGAGGCTATCACAGACTGACTGTGACCATGACTAATGCAACATAGTTGTAATGTCGTTGTCAACTACATATGAACAAACAACTAGTTTATATCTCAAAATATAAAGCTCTGTACTTACTTATAAATAACATAATGTCTATGGTATGGAACAAGACATATTTTATAAGAGTTATTTTAGAAAGGTTATTAACATTCAAACAGCTCAAGGCATTTGTTTTGGCAGGCTGTCTGAGTACCGTTGTAGGACTACACACTCATTGTACATCAATAATAGATAATTGAAGATATAGAAAATATTCATGTATGACAAATACCATATGTCAATAACCAGAGATAGAAATAGCACCACAATTCAAAGCGTTTTAATATATTCTTAGAATGGTACTAAAAAAAGAAGAATCCTTCACAAGCTGACCACACTGGAGCTGACAATAGTATGGGTAGGATTCCAACTGAACCACAGAGTGCCTCCATGACTGTGTATGGCCAGGGAACCTGGTATACCCTCATAAGGAAGTCCCAAGACCCTAACCAGCCCTTGATGTTGACACTATTGTGTTTAAAATTTTAAGAAACAAGGAAGCCATATTAAGCGCCCATTAAAACAGCATCTAAGTGAATGACACCTGAGCTAGTCCACATAATGGCATCTATCAATATTTTTTGCAATTGCTATTAGTGGAACTATTTAGTACATAATATTTTTTCTATCACACCTTTTTGAAATCTTTTGGGGGCCCTGGGGTTATCCTTCCCAGGGCTAACCCGGGACTTTCGGCTATAGACAGATGGTAGGGATACGTGTGAGTTTAGTTGGTAGGAGTCCGGCACAGCATCCATGAGGATTTCCACACAAAAAAATAAAAACACCTATTTGAAATGACATGTTTTTAGGACAGTCAAAAATTAGGTATGCATGCTCTCAATGCATGTTTGGTGCCTAGTGAATATATCATAGGTTGATGACCTGAACAGTTTACAAAAGTTGTTGAGTTCAGACAACAATACAAATTGTTTTTCTGTTGATTGATGGCACTTGGTGGTACTTGCAACACATTTTGAATAAAAACACTTGTGAGGACTCCAAGAAATCTCACCCCCTTAGAATATCAATAAAAACTACTAGGGGCGAGATTTCTCTGGAGCTGACTGTACTATTTCAAAAAACCTGACCAGTTTCGCCTTACAGTATTTTCAAAGGTATACTATAGTATTTATAGTATACTATATATATATATATATATATATATATCTGATAAAGGCGTGACAATATGTATGTATGTATTCTATAGTACAAGTGTTTTTGTTCGAAAACTCAGTGTCCTGTAAACTATCACTGCGTCAAGCAAATTTTGCTATGGCTGGTCACAGATGGGTGACCACTTTGTGGCATCTACATTTGCGAGCGTTTCCGTGCTTCAGAAGGCATGTTAAGCCATTGGTCCTGGTTGCCTATAACATGGCAGTTGTTAAGTCAAGTTGAAGGCCTTATGGGTGGCTTGAAAAATTTCAACAGCAGGTAGCCACAAGCTGGGTTTGTCTATTTCAACATGGCGATGGGCCCACCGCCAATTAAGTTGGACAGGAATACACATGGTGAAAAGTGGGCGTATAATATGCCTCTGCCACCCCTTCGGGGATAAGGCGTGATAGATAAACAATACACAATATTGATATGATAATAATAATAGCAAACATACCTTTCCAATACAGCATTCAAAGTATCTTGATCAATGTCTGTAAAACCTTCAGCGTTTAAGGCATCAGCAGTGTTCTTGTCTATCATCTCCAAGCACAGTGCAGCCAGCTGTGGCTCGTCAAACAACCGTGCTTGCGTCAGCAATAAAAATGCATTGTCAGTACCCAAATTACTTTTCAAAAAATCAACACAATGCTCTTCCAAAGCAGCTACTGCATACTTCTTAGCAGTGTAAAGCGTAGTCATCACGCTTTCAGGCCCTATTCGGACTTCATCAGAATATAGGAACTTTAATAAATGTAGAAACGCAGCAGGCTCAACATCTGGTAGTTCAACCTCATCCGACTTAGTAGCGAGTACACCGTTAAACATTGCATCAAACACAGCACTGCCTACAGATAACACAAACTTATGTGCAGGTATAACTTGCTGACTAGCTTCCTTGCCGACGATAAAGTGTACATCACATAAAATTTCATTATTAAATAGGAACGATAGCCTTTCTTTTACAGTCGTTTTCGTTGCCTGCCAGTTGTGTAAACGTCCACCGGTGTTATTAATTGGCTGCATGTTTTCAATATTCGATGATGAAGCCATAGGCTCGATCGCCTGTCCATTCTCCTCCTCCTGATTCTGACCATGCTGCCTCGATTGCTGGTTCGATGGCAGCATGTTCTGAGGTGGCTGCTGCTGCTCATCGCCGCCTCCACCGTCATCTACCCTCACATTCAACAATCTATTAACAATTTCATTCATAGATCCAGATGCCATTACGTATGATTTAAGTAAGGAACATCACATGAAAAGTCAGTCCAGCACTAACTAATTTGTATATATTTGAACAGCTATTTAAAATAATGGTTATTGAACAAAATTTGCTGTGATTTGTTGTATAAATTATTGTTTATCACGGCAAAGGACACTGTTTTGCAAGTTTCGGAGTCACAGAACACAAATATGACATATTTGACATTTTGACGAACGCTTTTTTTTTTTAGTTGTCTTCGCCCATCTTGGGCAGGCAAAGGAAACTTAGTCCATACAGCCTAGTCTTCAGTATTTATTTTTCTTGTTATTATGTTTTAGTCCTGTCTAGTCGTTTGTCGATGTCAAATCCTCAGTCCTAGGTCCTAGTCCGTGCCCCAATAAGGCAGTGGATCCCTTATTGCAGCTCTCTTTGGAAATTTGGCACTAACACAAACAACACCGCTATTCTTTGCAATATATCACTTTCGTTCACTAATGCACTTTTCCGAACTCTTTTTGTATAATATTCCACCATTATTAAACACAAAAACACGAATTTTACACTAGTTTTTGAAAATAATATACAACAAACGTGCGTCACCGCTCGCGTTGGCGCCAAACCCCTTTTGACGAACGCGTGCGTTGACAGTTAAAAAGATTGACTTGTTTTTGTAATTATTTTTAGCCTGGTTTCTAAAATCTTTTAGATTAATATAATTAATTCTTATGTTTTAATTTAGTCCTGACCAGTCCCTTGTCGATGGCAAGTCCGGACCCAGGTCCTGTGTCCATGCCCTATTAACGTGGTAGAGCGTTATTGAGGCGTTCAGTAGAATTTGTGCGGCAAGATGTAAAATTGCAATTTACTGCAATATATCACTACAACACGTTTACACAACTTTTATGTATAAGAAACTACCATTTTTACACATAAAACAAAGTTAATGCACTAGTTTTGGAAATAATATACCTACAGCAAGCGTCGCCATCGACCCAGTTTCCGCGCAAAGACCAAATGTATTGTATCGCCACAGTATAAAGAGAGAAAACCTACTATGATCTTTCGGCTGTGGTATCGCCTAAGCTTGCTGCTCTCCTAGTGTTTACCCTTAAAAGAGCTAACACACGACCGGATTTGGTCTGCCGGACCTCGACAGATTTGATCCGCCGAGTCTGCCGACCAAATCTGTTGTCGCAACAGACGACCGGATCAGACCGCACCGGACGACCAGACGACCAGACAGGGTGTTCAGATTAGGGGCTTTTTCACTATTCTAGGGTAAAATTATTTTGTTTAAGGAACTTTTGTGGAAATGAAACGTTTCTAATAAAGTATATTATTTAATATGCATTTAATAAAAAGCTGCAAATTTGAATTTACACACACACATTTAAATTTTACTTATCTATGTAGATAACTGGTATGCACAGTATTCCTCTACATAGAGTAAATAAACACTACGTTATGTATTAACGTAGCTCTTTTTTTCTTTCTGGCAAAAAATGTATGAATAAGTAATTTTTACAAAGTAGCTAGAACGACGACATTGATCATATCCGATGCGGATCGAGGCGGACTCAATTAATATTAATGATGTCCGCCGGACTGCTCTACAGACGGTAAGATTTGGTCGGGCGGCCAATCAAATCCGCTGTCTGGTCGGATCAAATCCGGTCGTGTGTTAGGGCTTTGAAGTTTAGGTTTTTAGCGCTACTCACACAACGATCGAGGCTCGCGCACCACACACGCCCACATGTACGTATGCACAGTGGTTCGACGGACTTTGACTTGCCAACTAAACTTTGGATTTTGTTACCAAATATAAAAATTGTTATGTTAACAATACATACTAACTGCTGCCCACGACTTTGTTTGAGTGGACACGTTTTTCCGTAAGAATCAGGTGGGAATATTTTCCTCGGTTAAGTGGTTAAATGTGGTACTTTTTTTGCACATTTGATATCAGTCAAGGAAACTCCACAGGGATCGCATCTTTCTAAATAAGATAATTAAAATTACAAACAAGATTTAATTAACCTGTGAACATGACAGTTGCAAATATTATACAATATCTATTTGACACTACATTTACTGACCAGAGTTACGTGATAAAGGTACCTTTATCACGTAACATAGCATTCGAATGCTAAAAAAAACAGAAACCATAAAGTCAAAGTATTTATTTCTGTAAGATATTTACGTATCATTTAGACACGTCATTCTTTTAAAATTAGGTGCACGTTCCAAATATGCAGTCATACTTCCCAGAGAAGATAGAGCTAAAGAAAAGAGCTAAATTAGCTCTTTTTTAAAAAGACAATTATATAGTAAAAAAACCCTGGTTGGCTGTATCCCTGATATACAGCCGTAAGTTTTCCGTGGATACTTCTATGTATAAGCAGATATTCGGGTAATTGAAAGAACAATGGGTAAGGCCGTAGATTTTGCCACTTAGTAACATAGAGTAACATAGATGCTTCTATGTTACGGTAACGTACAAGTAACACGAAAGTAACGAATAAAGTGTGTAAGGCCGATTTCATACTACCCCCTTTTGGTGTTAATCTTTGTCTTATAATGTACATAGATATTGGATAACATATATTGGGTAACAGTCTTGTTAGTGATAGCAGCAACAAAAACAAATAAAATAAAACCAATTCTTTTATCAAACTAAGTCTTTTATTTTGATTACCTAACAACAAAATTGTTATTGTTCTTCCTTTTTATTTCTTCAAACGTTTCGGGGCTTTTAGTTTTTCAGCTTTTCCTGATATTTTTTTTGCTTTTCAGCTGCAGTCATCGGCATCTGTGACATTGTAGATATTTTTAAATTGATAATTAAAATATATATATTGTAAGTTTCAAGTCTCTAGCACATCGGGAAAATAGTATAAGAACGTTTACTAAATTTTATGGATAAACAACTAAACAAGAAAGCAACCTAATAAAAATGTGTAAAATAGGACTGTTTATCAGAAACTTGATTGTTTTAAGTACGTACTAAAATAAAAAAAAATGCGCGAATGCATTGTATGTACATATCTTTACAACACTTAAATGTTACGTAACATACAGTGCGACATAAAAGAGTAGAAATTAATTATTTAAGAACTAACTAGTTACTCTTACAGGCAACACCAAAAAAAAGTATTTATAGCGCGACTACTGCATTTGATACTTGTTTTCACTCAATGAATAATGCAAGTAAGAAATAAGCATATAAATAAATAAAGAAGAATTTGTATAGAAGTAATATATGCATACAAATTGCATATTTTAGAAATGAAATATAGTAGGTAAAATAATGAGTAAAAGAACAATATTTTGAATTGCGAAAGTTTGTGTGAGTGTATGTACGACGCTGATTTAAATTTTAATATTTTATATCAATGTTCTCATTGTTTTGGTTGATGCTATTGTAAAAGTTGCGCTCACGATCAAACGTCGACTTAGGAAAACGTCTAAAGAGCAGGAAGGTTAGCATAATGTTCAATTAGCAAAGTAGTCGTATTGATGGGTACACTGACCTCTTTTCGGATTTCCATGCCCTTTCTGAATTGCCCTTTACATACTATATTTATATAATTTATAGATACTTATTTCATTCTGTTTAAATGAGAATACGTGTCTTGCAAATATTATACTTGCAAAAATAATACAAGTATCAAAAACGTTTGTTTCTTACTAACTGTGTTGCTACATGCAAGATACAAAATCGATAGTGACGCCCTCATTTATTGTCTACTCTTTTATGTCGCACTGTACAATTAATGTTACCGGTTAATGGTAATATAATATAATATTGTGGGACACTTTTCACACATCGCCATCTAGCCCATAGTAAGCTAATATTAGCTTGTGTTATGGGATCTAGATAACTGATAAACATACTTATATATTTCTAAAAACATACATATTATAGATAAATAACACCCAGACACAGAATTAACCATCGTGCTCATCACACAAAGTTTTATCCTGGGTGGGAATCGAACCCACGACCTCTTCCCTTCCCAGGCAGTCAAAGTAACTTAGAAGTAACGTAGAAGCGAGATTTTTTATGTTATTTTCGATCATAAATCGATAACTCGAGCTAAATTTGAAACAAAAAACCACTTCGCACATTCCTTATTCACTTATGCATATTTTTTATATAAAATAGGTGTAATAAAAACTGTTATTTACCTTTGAAATCGTGTGAATTCCCAAAAAAAACTAACTGTAACTTTGAAATGAAATTGTATGCTTTAGAGAGCTACTAAACATAATAAGAGTGCTATAATTACAAATTACAAGCAACTTTTTTTTTTATATGCAGTCAAAATGTAAGACACTTTTTGATTTCAAAAAGTGGCAATATCTACGGCCTTACCC
The DNA here is from genome assembly GCA_948477245.1 of Thumatha senex. Classification (NCBI taxonomy): domain Eukaryota; kingdom Metazoa; phylum Arthropoda; class Insecta; order Lepidoptera; family Erebidae; genus Thumatha; species Thumatha senex. The sequence goes on along the minus strand of OX419741.1, from coordinate 23,001,600 downwards.
CAATACGAATTAAAACCAAACAAACAAATCTCTTTAACTCAATTTTACTCACTGAGCTAAATAATTAATTAATAAATAATAATTATAATTAATCACTGTATAATTTACTCGCGCATTAGTGAGCTAGGCCTACTGTTGGTGAACAAAGTAAACCCGCGTCGCGAAGCTTAGTTCATTTATGTACCATCAGATGGCGCTAGTGATTATGCACCAGCTCACAGAATAACGTATCCACGTCAATAATATTACAATACACACAATTAATAACAATCAAGCTTTATGGTTGCAAATCTTTCGATGCGCTTTGCACCCTTGATTTCCTCTCTTCAATTGATTTAATAATATAAGGCAGATCTCGTATTTGCATGCACCGAGAATGCCGTGGGTCGACCAATTCTGGAAGCATGCAATCGTAATAAAATTTGACTAATTTGGCTTCCATTTTTGTCTTCCAAAATTCGTCATCGCGCTGAATCAAATACACTTTCATAGGTACAGCTTCACCAAACCAAATGCCAAGCATGCAGACGTCTTTTTAGGTAATATGTAATTGGCCTTGAATTTGGTAATGCCAGTGATGCTGTTTGTTGACTAAATATGAATCTAACTTCCAAAAAGGATGCTTTTTCATAGCATTTTCTAATGAGAGTTTTGCTAAAGAAACTGGGCATTTTATTTCTACTAAGCCGTCTGCATATTTGCCATCAGGTGTGGTTCCCAAAAACTCATATTCATGATCAACGAACAACCCGCAACTTTCGATCTGAATGTTCTCCTGTTTTTCAAGCTGTCTTATTGCGGTTTCTTCGTTGTCAATGCCATACCGTATTGCAGGAACGGTGGAGAGATTACCACCATAGACAATTTTTTTTACGAGAGCAGCACAACTTGTACTTTCTCGTTTTTTGCAAACTTCGCCAAATACTGAAGAGGTAAGTAATTTTCTCCTCCTGCTTATCCACTCTGCGCTATGTCTCTGTAAAACTGTCGACCTTTCAAGCTCCTTTCGCTCATCAGAAGACAACCTCAATTCATTCAAAAAGGAAGTCTTCCGATCCTCATACTCGTCTGGGCTCATATCGGGCTGTTGGCAGTTTTTACCGTAGTGAGCGTCCTTCGATACTGGAACCTCTCGTTTCTTAAAAGTGGGTGGGTTTTGTTTAGATTTTTCTACTTTACGTTTACTATTTTTTTCTAATTTTGCAATCAAATGGTTGGGCTCAGTCCCAAAAACAACTTTATGAGTTGTTGTGTGAAGTGTTCCTGTATTGAAGGACACAACAGCTGCAGCGCAACGGCCTGTATAAGAACGCCGAAGTCAATAATTTACTCGCTTGCCCCCTACGTATATGGCAACCTGAGCATTATAACTTTCAACTGAATTACTTGTACTATCATGAATTAAGCTGCGCGATTGGTAAGAAAGTTTTTTACTTATATTTTCGATTGCCTTCATTAGCCCGCTAGCATCAAGTTGTGCCATTAGACCAATAGGCTCAGCTCTGCGTTTTCCGGGGACACAAAAGTATTCTTCACAATTTTCGTGGTTGCCAAATACGTGTTGTGGACCATTCATCTGTGCTCAGATTACTAATTTTCCGCTCTATCGGTAAATTTTGAGAACCCCAGTATTTAATGGCATAATTTACTCCGGTCCGCAAACGCAAATACCTATCCTTTAGAATTTTGCGCAGTTTTGGTGGAAATTTGGTGTACTGAGACAACTTTACCATTGCGTTGCAGAAATTTCTTAAAAGATGATTTTTGCTTTCAATCTTTTCAACAATCAAGTCACCGTATGGTCGAGAATCTAATTTTTTTTGTATGTGCTGGAATCGCCGTCAGCAACAAATTGATTATAAATTACCCCATGATCCGGCAATGAACGTTTAAACCCCTCAACTAAAATGATCGATTGCATCCCGGTAGATGGGCCTGAATAATTCTTAAAGCATTGATGCTCTGGGGGCTCGGTTTTCTTTGCAGCTCGTGCACAGACTATGCAATATTTGTTTTTAATGCCCAAATATAAAACTTTTCCAAATTGTAGCCCAATAATTGCATTTGCTCCAGATAATGCAGAATAGCCTTTTCCGTATGAGCGTTTGCTCCAACAGCCATTAATAGCCACTGGAATTAATGGGACTGCATCTTTATTTACGTTACCTACAGATATTGCATATTCCGCTTCTGCCTTGACGGCCTCAGACATGCAATGTGCTGCTGCTGTTTCCCACCAAACACAAACTTGATCATGAACCGAGGAATAGAACTCGGGTGAAATGCTGGGTAAAGCTACGGAAGCAGTAATGGTCTGCAAATGAGAATGACCACTACCAGACGACATAACGCCTGAAACTATTTGGTGATTCACATTCATTTCAGTCTTCTTTTCTTCAACCAGACTTACATCAAATTTCGTTGCACACATACTGCATTTAAATGTAAGGTTTGAGTCCAGACCCTTTCTAAACTCAGATGCAATCTTCAAACACTTGAGATTACATCCAAGAGGACCGTGATCACTTATATCATGCAGCTGTTTAAAAAAAAGTCACATCGACCAATCTGCGGCCGACAACCAGTTCATTTTCATCAGGCTGCAGCTCCGGTTCGATGACTAGTGCCGGAGATTCTCAATTCTGCAATAAATATAAGCTAGTGAAATAAAATGAACACACACACACACACACACACACACACACACACACACACACACACACGGTATACTTACTTCTTGACCACAACTGACATTTTCAATTGCGCCAAGAACCACCCTGAAACAAAAAAAATATGCATGATTTTCGTATGATCATAATAATATTTATTCGCGACTTTTGCCCGCGACTTCGTACGCATGGAATTTAGAATCAAGTACCTACCTATTTTTTTATTTTAACCTCACCAACCTGACCAACAACACTCATGTCAGGCTATAATTATAATATTCGTCGGATTTGGATTATGAAGTTTACTTACCGTTTGCGTTTTTTTCTCCAATGTACGCTTTTTTTAGACACGAATTTACCTCCGTGCTTGTTACTCGTAGTACTCATTTTGGCTCGACCTGCGGAGATAAATAAGTAGTTACGGTGCCCATTACACCCTGTATAGTCAGTTTAGCCTATCACAATAAGGTGTATTATTATTTTGTGGGAATTTTGTTACAACCTGTATAGTCAGTTGAGTCTATAACCATAATAATGCATTGTTATTATTTTATTTTGTAAAATCCTGTATAGTAAAGTCGCTTACGTCTTTAGTAATGTTTCATTTATCGTGAAATACCTGGTACGATAAATAAAATCATTTATCTCGGAAATGGTGAGTCTATAGATACATATAATAAACTATGGATACAAATAACTAAGGATACACTAAGATGAAGAGTTAGCTTCTTCATCTGAGTGTATCCTTAATTGCTTTTAAGCTCTATCTGGATTTAAGGCTCGTGGTTCACTTTTATTTGGTTGCTAGGAGTAGCTATCGTGTGGCGTTTGATATTTGGCATTGCTGGGAGCGACCGCCGTTGGACCTACTTACCCCGGAAGGCGCTTACGTCATTGTCTCATCCGTTAATCAGCAGGCGCACCGCTAGCAAGTGAGGCGGCTGGGGCTTCAATGACCTAGGACCTAGGCCATTGAAGCCCCATATATAGGCCCCTTACACTCTGTACATACAATTCATACAATGTGATTGGTCGTCAAGACCTCATGGCAGAGCTGGTACCCCTTAATCAAATTTTTCGCGGTATTAGTCCCTGCTCCGTTAGCAATAGGGCCCTCGCTTCCAGGTCCCTGGAGGTGACGATTAGGTGAGATATTATATCTACGAAACAATTTTATCCTGCTAAAGTAAGTAATAAGGTTTCTTATTTGAATCTCTACTAAGTATAGTATAGTACCTAGCACATTTCTTTAGTGCAAAATGTAAGTCTGCAGAATTATGTAAGTAGGTCTATATTAAATTATTTAAAACTGTATCTTCATCCTACGTTCTATGGCGTTCTTTGTACCTACGTCATCAAGGGCACGCAGGCGCGCTGCGGTCGATTCAGCCAGCTACAGGTGCTAGCCCGGCAGTCGCACAATTGCCGTCGACCAAGTGACGACCCTACATTCTCGACTAACCAATAAAGAAAACAAGGGCGACACAAATTATGACAGACTGATACAGTAATCTTAATTCTAAAAACTGCCAAAACTCATAAGTTATCGTAAAGCGCCTGTAAAAAAAGTGATAGCAAAAAATTAGGACAAAAAAATTATTGCGTTTACAAATTCAACAGGCGTTAAAAATAAAATCTAGCTCCAGTGTACATAATCTTCCAAGTTAATTTTACATCGTTGTCTCTTTCTATGTACTTTTCAAAGTGTTGTCTGTTTTCCTATTAGCTTATGAGACTGTAGAGCGTATTTTAATCATTAAATAAATTATTCCAATTGTTGTTGAACTTGAAATGGACGCTAAATGCGATCTCGTTGTGAATATACGACGTAATTATTTTAAAGCCAGAGGATGAAGACCGCCAACTAAATGGTGAGTAGCAATCCATCACATTGTTTAAATATTACAAGTGCTTTAAGACAAATAATTTAGGACCTTAAAGGTACCTCACTGCTATTGGATGACCTTGACGCTATTAGGCAGTTGCTCTTGAACCGGGTGAGATAGGTGTATGACGCAGATTCCTTTGAGCTTAGGTACATGGCTCATTAACCGTCGTAGGTGGAGCTACCACGGTCTACACACTGACTGTTTTACATGGGATAACAGATGAGTGGGCACGACTTTCTTACCCAATGGCTCAGATGCGTTTTGGGCCTCGTATGCTTCTATATCTATGGTACTTATATTATTATATATAGGTTTGCATCTGTATCTACTCGTACCAAACTGTCAAGATTTATGTTAAATATTTATTATGTTTTGTATATGAAATACATACATTTGATCTCGACAAGGAGAGGCAGAGGCATATATACCCACATTTCACCAGCCGTATTTTAGTCCCACGTAAAAGAGTAGGCGATGTGAAAATAGGTATAAGATAAGTGTATCATAAATATGTTTTTAATTAAAATCATAATATGTTTTTTTTATTTAGACGATAATTAAGATGGATTTAATAGCTTAAGCTTACTACTTGTGACTTTTAATTTGTGAGTGCGGTGTTTGCCTCTAAGTGATTGGAACATTGAGAATGTAATTCTAAATGTACTTAGTGTAAGTTTTGATGTTAACAATCGTTGGTAGACCTTAATTAAATAAATAAATAAATAAATAAATTGGGTCGTAGATTTTTATTTTTGGCACTGCAGTTTGGCGCCGCTAGCCTAATGTAAGGCAGAGATGACAACTCGTGATTGACGACCGCTATTATAGCCACGGGGCTCTGATAGCGGCCTTTTGGTTGAAGGCCCAGATAAATGTTATTTTTTCGCTTCTCATAAAGTACCCAGTTTTGTAAGCGGCAGAGTTCTAAATATTTATGGTGAGATTTATGAAAGACCTTTGAAATCATTCAGTTCTGAGCACGATTGTGTCCACACTGTGAGGATGACATCCGTGAAATTTATCGAGAGTATATAAGTAATAGTTTATGCCTCTTCCAGAAGTCTGTCGGCATGCTGAGTCCGAAGATCCAGCGGGCGGTCCGCGTCAACGATGGACAACTGCTGGCTCTCTCGGAACGGGCTCAATTCGATCACATCCAGGTGATGTATTCATTTATTTACGGGCTGTTTGGGGTCGAGACTCTAAGATCATGGGGTCCAAGCGCTTATAACCTATTTCAGGACATTGTAAAGCGTCTAATTGTCACTACTCGTGACCAGAAAGCTGGTTAATTTTTCGCACAAGGACTAAGCATTGCCACACAACGTGGCAATGCTGCCAGTCTTTGGGGAACGCTACCAGTCTTCGGGGAACGCTACCAGTCTTCGGGAAACGCTACCACGTGAGGACTGCCATGCGGAGAAATTTTATGACACATGTTAGGTTTTTGGTTTTTAGTTAGTTTAGTTTAGAATTAATGTATTATATAAATAATTAATTATTTGTTTATTTATGGAAAACTTACAGCTTTGCTAACCTATATGAAACTTATAAATTACAGAACGCCAATAACAAGTTCTCACTTTTAGTTTTCTTGTTAAGTGCAGACAGAAACAGCGCACATCTTATAGTAGATAATAAATATAAAAGAATACAAAGAAAATACCGAATTATTATAATATTAAACTGTAGCTTTATATTTTTAAATATTTCTTCATTTACCTTGTTTGAAGCGATAATCAGACATATGCACATATGTTCCCCGAAGGTGTATAGGAGTAGATAAAGTCTGCCATACAACACGCCCACCATTTTAGCTTGTATTTAGTCTTATGATTCATACCTTAATCCCCGAAGAGGTGGCAGAAGTATATTATGCGCCCACATATCACTGTAAGTAACTATTTCTCTCCCACGTAACAGGTGGTGAGCGTGTGATTACCGTGTGGAAATGGACAGGTGCAAATTGTGGCGACTTGCAGTTGAAATTTTTCATACCGCACGTGGCTTCACGACAACCTTGTTAATAACCATCCAATGATATTTTACAGAACACTGAGCTAGCGGGATCACGTATTTAGTCTTTCGCTCGGGTTCTAATAATCATATCATTATATCCTATCCATCTTCACGCTGTATCCCTGACGGGGTAGTCAGAGAGGACAGATCGCCAGGCTTCGCGATCCATGCTTACTTCATATCATTATATTCTTTTAAGAAGTCTACAGTGTAGAACAAATCCATCCTGCAGTCTCTACAGCAAATTTGTGGCCAACCATTCGATCGCTGTCATTCGTCCAATCTATCGTGAAAAAAAATACTAATAAATTATTGAACCGCTATTTGATGCCGCCATAGGATTCCGTTCTATAAAGCATACTCGTACATAGATATATTGATATAAGTTGGGTTAAATGACGTTCTGTAAAAATGTTAATCATATTTTTATTGCAATGTTTGTACTTCGGATGGTCACCTATCCTGTTTACATTAGTCACAGTAATTCACACGGTGGGGCATGATCCCTTAAACATGAGTATCTACTGTCATATTGACGCAATATATTTTTTACAGAGCGGCTACCTTCACAAGAGGAGCTCAGACAATACGAAATGGCAGTTACGCTGGTTTATCCTGTACCAGGTACGTACGCGACCGTTTTACAGTTTGGTTATATTTTTTATTACAAACTGTTGGGACATGCGAGTGTGTTATTTATTTGTACATATATGTAGTCTGTGAATAGTGACAGGTCGGTACGCACTGGTACCGCCAGTAAAGTTAGGTAAATTTTGGACTACGTTTTGAATGAAGAAGTAATTAATAAATATATGTTTCCGTTTAGTTATTTTTATTAGCAAACATGTGGAAAAACTAGGTCATCAAAAAATCTGGACTTTGTAGTGGTTATGTATTTGTCTTAGATACCCTATCGTTTGCCTTAAGACCGGTCTTCGACTAATGTGTATTGACAGTGATGAATTAAGAGACTGAGAAGAGAACTCGATTAAGAGACTCCTTCATTCACAAATTTACGGTTACGCAAATGGCAATAAGAAGCAACAGAGCGGGCTATGTTTGGGTGTAAGGAAACCCAGCAAAATCTCTGGGTCTCCTATATTGCTCGAAAATCTAGGGCTGATGGGGTCATACAATTGGAAATACAGAATTGAAAAAATGGGTAATTATGGTTCACCTAAAGATGGCCATATTTTTCAATTCTTGCAGTGGGTGTCCTCTTGAGTATATTGATGATTGATTAGGTATCGAATATTAAAGTAAAGTACACATTCCTGAGGCATCCTTTCAAGGTATTACTAGATAGAAATAGAAAAATGGTTTTGATCAGTTCAAACCCGGGATAACATATGTGGACACACTCGAAAAAAGATTTATATTCTCTTTATTCTCTTTCGAAGAAATACGATACAAAATATCTGATCGCCCATAAAGGTAGGTCATACCACTGAGGAACGTCAAATATAATCGCATTCACAATAAAAGATGAGTACACACTAACTGGCATATACAAAGTAGTAGATACATTGCGGTCGGAGTATCCTTGGCTCAACACTCCAACAACTTTGTCCTCGAAAAGCAAAGGACCACCGGAATCACCAAACAAACCGTGCTGACGAGTTGTATATTTCTCTTCGACACATAAACACTTGTAGTTCTTGGGCATTTCGATATTACACTTTGACACTACACCTTCGCCCATTAGCAAGGGTTGATCGATATACGAGAAAGCGTCATCGCTTCTTCTAGCCATACCGAACCCAATACATGTCAGAGTTTCCCCCAAAAGCATCCTAGGATCTACTATCGACAGTTCACCGAATAATTTTAACCGAATCGGTTCAGTACGTAGCACTGCTATGTCGTGGCTCCCAAAAAGTCTTCCTTTAGCCCGTTCTTCTTTCGTAATCGGACTATGTTTTGGATGTTTAACTACTTCAAAGACTTTGCTCTTTGTGTCTGACGCTCTGGGTTTTAATCTCATGTTACCATATTGTATGAAGAGCAAACTATCTTTTGCACAATGCGCAGCTGTTAAAACAAATTGGGACTTTATTGCTGTTCCAGTGCAGCGTCGAAGAAGTACTTTTGATTTAATATATACCAAAGCAACAACATAAGGATATTGATCAGGTGGGGCGGCTATGCCATTTTGTATCCGAAGCGATGGTCGACTTGTATATACCAAGGGGGATAAATTTATCAGCAGGAAGAGTGTCCAAGAACTAAATATCATAAATGACACCTTATAACGCATTACTTAGTCAAATAAATAAACGTCAAAATCACTAGAATAGTCACAAAACCTTATATAACCACGCTCGATCATTTTAAAACGTATATAGAAATGAATACACAATACACTGAATGATTTTTAAAATAATAATGTAACCACTTGATAACGATTTTTAACTACTAATTATTCGGGTCGTAAATTTATTATTGCTTGTTTACTTTGTACCTAGTTTTCAATTCAATCAATTTAGTAAGTATTAATATATGTATTTAATTTCATGGTTAGATTGATGGCTTTGTAAAAGAATTGAATAATAGTTTTAAACATTTTTGCCGCCATTGTTGCCACAGCTTACGCCTGTGTCCATATTAACACGACAATGAGCTCACCACCTGTTGCGTGGGACAAACACTTATGGGCGTATAGTACGCCTCTAGCTACCCCTTCGGAGATAAAGGTCCTTAAGCGATAGAAAATATTATTATGTTCTTGCAAACATTAGAATGATTGAGCAAAAACTGAAATAATATTGAATTACACAAACGCTTCACACAAGGCCTGACATTTTTTTTAGGATTTCGTTCCCAAGGGGTAAAACGGGACTTTATTAATAACCTAAATGAAATGTATGTTTTAGTTTAGAATTAAAAGACTGAAAGGTCGGAAAAGTATGTAAAGTGGTATGTTAGAAAAGATATAGAATAAAAGAAGACTATTAGGAACATACTTTAAGAAACCCTTTTCTTTTCCGTGCTTCGGAAGGCACGTTAAGCCGTTGGTCCCGGTTGCCAGTAAAATGGCAGTCGTTAAGCCTGGTTGAAGGCCTTATGGGCGGCTTGAAAATTTCAACAGCATGGTAGTCACAACCTGCATCTGTCTATTTCAACACGGCAATGGGCTCACCATCTATTACGTGGGAGAGGAATCAACACGGTGAAAAGTGGGCATATAATATGCCTCTGCCACCCCTTCGGGGATAAGGCGTGATGGCTATTTATTTATTTTTATTTATTACCACAAATCCGATGTAAGTAGATATAGCTCAGAGCCTGGTAGACATGTGAGAATAAAAAACAAACGCTTCAGACAAGTCCTGACAGTTTTTAAAGGTTCCGTGCCCAAATGGTAAAACGAGGCTCCGCTGTTCATATACTAAAAATAAAAAAATATTTATAGTGGGCTCCCATACAATGAACATGATTTTTTGACTTGTTTTTTGAATTCACTGAATGTTCAGTTACATTATACACTTTAAAATAATATTAATAAATTAAAGCGAAGCGCTCGTGGCCCCGCGGTCTCAGTGTTCTGTAAACGATCACTGAGTTACGCAACTTTCACTATGGCTAGTCCTCGGATGGTTGACCACTTTGTGGCATTTACATTTGCGAGCATTTCCGTGCTTCGGAAGGCACGTTAAACCGTTGGTCCCGGTTGCCAGTAACATGGCAGTCGTTAAGTCAAGTTGAAGGCGGCTTGAAAATTACAAACAGCAGGTAGCGACAACCTGCGTCTGTCTAGTTCAACACAGCAATGGGCTCACCACCTATTACGTGGGACAGGAATACACATGGTGAAAAGTGGGCACACAATATGTGTGCCTGTGCCACCCCTTCGGGGATAAGGCGTGATTGGTAAATAAATACATTAAAATTTGAAGAGACTTTTCACACAGCGCTATCTAGCCTAAGTAGTAAGTCTAAGCTTTTTAAGCTATGGGATCTAGACAACAGACAAATATACCTTAAATAAAATATACATATTTATAAATACATACATATTATATATAGGAAAAACCCAAACTCCGAAAAAAGTAGGTAATTGAATTAAAATAAAAAAAATGCACGTGCACAAAGTATATAAGTGCGCAAAGGTTCCGCTTTGCGCACTTATATATAAGCATTATGTGTACCAAATTGAGCAGGGGAGAAAATGGTGATAATATTTTCATGCGTGACAAACTAAATGTGTGTAGAAGGGTAGGTCGACGCTGTAATGAGACCAGTAATTAATATCAGCGGCAAAACTAGTTAATGAACATACGGCTCACTTCACTAGCCGTTTATTGCTCACTAACTGACTCCCGTGGCTTCACTCGTGACATACTTTGATCCATTTAGTCCCGTCGCTTATTACTTTTATAAAAGTGTATGAGAATTTACCCGATTTGTTGGTTAATGATTACTGCTCCGCTTGCCTCGGTAGTACCGTGATATTATATAACCTATAGCTCTCCTCGATAATTGGACTATCCAACTCAAAAAGATATTCTTTAATTCGAAATAGTAGTCCCTGAGATTAGCGCGTTCAACCAAACAAACAAACTCTTCAGCTTTCTATATTAGTACCTAAATATAGAACGCAGTGTTTAGGTTTGACGTCGATGTCGGTGAGTGTGTGTCTTTGTGTCATCGTAGCTCGCAATTGGATGACCCGAATTTGATGCGGTTTTCTTAATTTGAAAGCCAGTTTCTTAATGATGGTTTCCTAGCTATGTTTGTTTATTATCAATCCAGCAGTATAAGAGTATCGGCTCTTTTCCAAAATGATGAAAGGCATTTTGGCGCTTGATTACCCGATTAAGTGCTTAACGTGTTAGAGTGGTCTCTAGAGAACCCGACTCTTCGAAAACTCACAGCAGACATATCGTATTTGGGTTCAGTACTTTTTAACGGTTGTTCTTTAAAATATTAGTAATTTTGGTGTAGGGGTTTTTTAACATGTTTTATTTAATTTATTAAGATGCTTCTCATGGATAAGTCTTTCAGTTCGCTTAGGACTGTTACATGGTGGGTATCTCAGATTAGTTCTAAAATCACTTATATCAGAGCGCGAGGGTATGCTATAGAGATGATGTCCCTGAGGCTTTCAGGTTAGACTTTGCTTGCCTGCTTTGATTGGCGACCGTTTTGTGGATTTATTTATGTTGTGGAATAGTACAAGTGGTGTTAATTAAAATGTGTAGGAAGTTCCACGAAGTGCCATCAATCAACAGTATAAATTTTCTAAAATCCAAATAATAGCTGCTTCAAGTAGTTAACGAAAAGTAGACACCAACTTTAAATCCAGATAGAGTTTCAAAGATACTGAAAATACTCTAAGATAAAAAAGGGAGTTAGTCAATACCTCTCTTATAGCAGCCAGAGTTTAAAAAATTATTTAATGGTAAATTTCTCAGGTCACAGAGAAGCTTGTTGTAAAAGCGTATACAGTTACCCTAGGGGCCAAGTCTACTAACTCAAACGCGCCAGAAGAGAACAGAAATCGTCTCTCAATGGAAAGCCGACAGACCGCTGTCAATTTTCGTAGTCTACTATTAAAATTGCGCTCCAATAGAATTCTTTCGGCCGGCCGATAGAAGTGTAGCGTGTAGCGCCTGTAAGTTGCTCTTAATTTGTTTTTTTGGTAGTCTATATTAATATTTTGATAGCTTAAACCATTCTCTTCTGATTGTAAAATATATAATAGTTTTAGCAGACTACCTAGTTTTAGACTAATCGTTATAGAACCGCTGTAGAATAGACCTAGAACGGCTTCTGTTGGAAAATAGTAGACTCGGCCCCTGGAAAGAATCGCCAATCTAATTTATTCGACTGTGGTGGACTTAAAAATTGTTTTATATCTAGTATTTATAATATGTTTATCACAGAGTTTAGAAAACGGTGACTGGTTTTTCCGGACATACTTACATAAGATTGGCAAAAATGTACTGTAAGTAGGAAAAAAATGCACACGGTGCAATGAAGGCGTAGATATAGTATGCCTCTGCAATCCTTTCGGAGATTAAGGCTAGATTATAAGACAAGTTTATCAATAATATCTTTGGAAGTCGATTAAAAATAAATCACTAGAAACACCATAATAAAGTACCTGCTTGTCGAAGTTCATCCGTTATTTAGCAATAAATACGAGTATTTGGATTTAACGTAGGTAAATTCTGCTGGCGGTATCATCCGGGGAAGATTATGAGCCGCGCCGTCTGATTGGTGCACTGAAGCGAGCCGAGATGTACCCTCCAGATTGTAATTAATCTATCCATTAGAATACCTATGCGTCATTCGCTGGCAATATTTATGTTATGTTATGTTATGACTCTAAACTTTTAGAAAATTTAATATAGCCTATGTTACTCGCGAATAATGTAGATTTCTAATGGTAAAAGAATTTTTAAACACGGGCTAGTAATTTCTGAGCCTATATATTACAAACAAACTTAAAAGTCCTTTATAATATTAGTATAGATTTAAACTTTGTGCACAAAGATAGTACATTGGTGCACCTAGACATGGTGTTACCTAAGGCATTCTCTACAAGTCAACCATTTGGTAATTTTGGCAATACGGTCAGACGGAAACTGTAATTTGTCTCCAGTGGATACCCAAGCTTCGCTTTTATAAAACTTAATCATACTTTTCGTCATCTTATTTTACTTGCATTTGCTTTCAAGCCCCACCTGGATTTGGAGCTAGTTGGCTGGAGCAGCTATATCTAGAGTTAGATTTTTTGCATTATTGGGAGTGTCTGCTTTCTGACCTCCCAACACCTGCTTCATTGCCTTGTCCGTCGCATTTTATGTAAAACTTGATTATCACACAGGAAATTTTAAGCGGGATAAATAGTATAGAAGCTCTCGTGGCCCCGCTAACTTCACTAAGTTTCCAACCAAATCGTGAAACGTGTTCGTTAACAGAACACTTTCTGTAAACGATCACTGCGTTAAGCAACTTTTGCTATGGCTGATTACGGTGGTATTTCCAGTTACGAGCTTTTGTCCTCGAAGAGCTGGCAGAATATCTATGCCCATATTTCACCGTGTACATTCCTGCCTCAGGTGTATGTTCTTCACCACAATAGGTGGTGAGCCCATTGCATGAAATAAACAGACGCACGTTGTGGCATCCTGCTGGTGAAACTATTTAAGTTACCCACCCATAAGGCCTTCAACTTGGCTTAACGACTGCCAAGTTACTGGCAACCGGGACAGTTTAACGTACCTTCTGAAGCACGAAAATTTACATGAAAATAATATGTTGATTTTTGTCCAGAACATGCTGTTCTATTACGAGTCGGAGAACAACAACCGCCCTACCGGTGTACTCATGCTGGAAGGCTCGTACTGTGAGCGAGTCAGCAAGGCACCTATGGAGAGAAACGCTTCAGTGAGTATCATGATGAACGACATCATCGAACGACAATTAGACGATTATGCTTAGCACTAATCTAAATGTCAAATTGTCGTTCGATTAGATTATAGGTTCTATGTATTTTATTATATTGTTCTGAGAAAATAAATGTGCTTTACGAGATTTCCGAGTCAGTCCATGGTTAGAAAAGCACCTAAATTAAACAACTTTAGTTTCGTATAACCAAACAGATCAGAAGCACAGAGTAAGAAAATATATATGGCGTCTCTAGTAGAGAGCGCGCGAGTTAAATTTCGCGCGCTGTCTACTAGAGACGCCTTACACTATATATTTCATACAACCAAACGTGTTAGAGGGTGTTACCACTTTTTCATTCGGTCACACTGATTACTACAGATCAGAAGCCATGATGGCAGTTTTGTGAGAGGTGAAGAATGTGTGTTAAAAAGACGGAAGCAATATTTTGAAAGCTTATTTGAATAAGAGCATATACAAGTACAGACTTGTTTCTGGGAAATTAGCAACGAAAGAGTCATAAAAATGGAAGAAATTATGAAAGCATTGAACAGTCCGAAATTGGGTAAGGCTGCTGGATTTGATAGGATTTCTGTCGAGATACTGAAAGCTGGACAAGGCGTGGTAGCTTGCCAGCTGTACCGCCAATCTAACCTTTGTTTAAGGAATGACAGCGTACCAAGTGATTGGTGTAAGGCTGTACGTGACGCTTTTTAAGGAAAAAGGGTCACACCAAGAGTGCGAAAACTACCACGGCATAAGTTTTCTCAGCATCTTCCGCAACTTGTAAGCAAAAATTTTAATAAAAAGAGTGATGAATTAAACTGAAGGAAAAATGTTGTATGGTTACAAGCAGGATTTATGAAAGGAAGGGGAATGCACGGATCAGGTCTTTTCCTTACGATGCATAGCCGAAAAACTTTTGGCGAAAAGTCAAGAAGTCTATTGCATATTTGTAAACTTGGAAAAGGCCTATGACAGAGTGGTAAGCAATGAACTGTGGTCAATATTGGCTAAGTATGTAGTAAACAGCCACATGATACGAGCACTGAAATCTCTCTGTGAGGGCTCCAGTGCTTGCGTCAGGATCAACGGAGCTTGCACAGACTTTATTCACATTGGAAAAGGTGTGAGACAGGGTTGTGTAGCGTTGCCGTTGCTGCTTAACTTATACATGCGTATGGTTTAAAAATGGATGACCTGACCGTGACAAATGCCTCCTATACGCTGATGATCAGGTTATACTAACCGCAACAGCGGAGGAGTTGCAGTTGATGGTTAACATTTCGCATGCGTTAAAAACATAGGAATGAAAGTGAATGTAAACAAAAGTAATGGTTTTTGAAAGAGAGGCAAGTATGACGGATTGCTCAATTCTTGTGGAAGGAGAAGGAGTGGAACAAGTGAAAGAGTTTGTATATAGGAAGGTAGGTACCGTGTAACATTGAGCGAAGAGTTTTGACTGGAAATAAAGTGAATGGAGCCATGTACAACTTTATTAGCAGTCAGAACGTGTCTAAGAAGGCAAGACTGACTGTGCATAGAGGAGTGCTGGTCCGTACACTTATGTATGGCAGTTAAAGTTGTGTGTGGCAGAAGATTAAACTAGACAAAAGTAAAATTAATGCAGTTGACATGAAAAGTCTGCGAAGTATAGCTGGAGTGAAGTTGATGAATAAAGAAAGGAACAGCACGATAAGGGAACACTGCGGTATGACTATTGATGTAGTGACTAAGATAGATAATTTCATGCTCAGATGGTTCAGACACGTGGAGAAGATAGTTAAAAATAGATTGACTAAGCAGATTTATGTGGTGAGAGTGAATGGGCAAACTGGCAGGGGTCGACCTCGGTGTACGTATTTCAATCAAATCGAAGACCTGTTGGAAAAAGATCAGGTCAAGAGTACCCTTAACCGACAAGCGTGTATGAAAACACTCATGAAAGTAGAAGAAGCGAAAGTGGTATATCAGGTTCGTTTCAAGTGGAAAGCCATAGTCTCTGCCTACTCCGATGAGAAACATGCGTGATAATATAGATGTATGTACTACAGATGAATGTTAGGCAACTGATAGATAGCGTATGCGATTTCACATACAGTCCGACGTAAACCTATTAATACCTTCGTCTCTATTTAGCGCGAACGAGAGGAACCGAGCAATATATTTTACTCTGTGGTATAACCCTTTACAAATAGTGGTGGCTTTAATATTTGGGTGCGACCCCATCACCTCATTTTACAACTTCAATAAAATATTTGTGTCAACAGTTCTGCTTCACAATATCGTACCGGCGGGAGAGCCAGCGCCAGTATGAGCTCCGAGCTGCTTCCGAAGTGGATTGCATTCACTGGGTCGACGCCATACGGGAGGCAAGGTATTGAAAATAAGATAAAATATATGTTTATGACTTATATCTTTTAGAATCCATTTTGAAAAGCAATCAGTATGCAATCTTTTCAAATTTAAATTTTAAATAATTCTAATGTTTAGGCAGGTGTTATCACAAATCAAATGATTATACATGTAGATGCAATTCTATACATTCGTATCGTGCAACTTTGCTAAGTGCTGGTCGATGGCGCCTTAAATCGCCTAACATAAAAAGGTGGATTATTTCGTCAGTTTCGAGCAGGTCACGGTGGTGTAGTTGGTAAACGCGTCTGGTGCGTTGTACCAAAAGACGCTGGTCCAGCTCGTGACTGAAAATTTTTTCCACTTTAAAATTCAAATTTATATCTTTTAGGTTTATTCTTGAATTTTATGTAGGGAAGTATTCGTAGTGTCATATCGTACGTGACCTTACGCTATTTGAATTTTAATTTATAAGAGCACTAATGACAGTTAACCTGTCACACGCTCGCAGCCTTGGCAACTGAGTGAAAATAATTGATTTTAGTTATATTTGGTTTAAAGAGATGCGTGTCACAACGTGTGTAGACTGGTAAATTAAAAAAAAAACACATATCTTATCTACAGTTATATTGCATACGTTGACAGGTATTAAGCGTATTTTAAGATTTTCGAAGAACAGTCTTTAATGCAAGAAACTCCAAAACAAAGAATACAAGTTTTTTACTGCCTCGGTGGCACAGTGGCACGGTGGCACAAAAAAAATGTGTGTTTCGGAGTATATAAAAACATATAGTTTTTATCAGTTATATATCTCTCATGCCACAAGCTTATATTAGCTTACTTTGGGCTAGATGGATATAAAGATATCCCACAATATATTTCTCAAATCGTTATTTGTAGCACTTGATATGATACGGACGCCGGACGCCTTAAATTTGTTACCGGATGCTTTTCGCTACCAATTCCTCTTACGACTCCCGTAGGAAAACGCGGGATGACCCAAACAGAAGACTGTCCTATAACGATCAATCTTTTCTTATAGGTACCTATAATTTTTATAAGCTTCAGTTTATTAGAGGATTTATTTTTTAAGTTAATTCGCCATTGACTTCGAAAACCTGACATAAATTCGCAGTTAATCGCAAGTTAACTTGAGAAATTAAAGGGTTATAAAATTTTAGGCCTCCTTATGTACTATATACAGAGAATTAAAATGGACGTAAACATAAATAAAACGAAAAACAGTGTCACTTTTAAATGGTCACATTTCCTGGACATTATGTAAATGAAAATATATTTATTCATGTAGATCACAAAGTAACACTTGTAAACGTCAAGATTATTGCTTCTACATTTACTGTCAGATTCGCACGATTCATTAATCTATTTTGTATTAAACGAATATTGAATCTGTAGGGAGCGATAGAAGTATGTGATGGTTCGCGATCTGTCCTTTCTGACTACATCATCAGGAGTACCTACAGCGTGAAGATAGTTAACATTCAAAGTTGGTTTTGGATTTCACGTGATACTAATCGGTACATTGCATAGGGTTTAGTCAGCAAATTAAATATAAGTTTCAGATAAATCAATACATATAAATAAAAATCTTGAGTCTAAATAAGTTGGCACTACTGCTCAATTCATTAATCTTTCAGATCTGCTCAATATTTTCAGTTATTTACTTTCACAAAATATGTGTTTTCCAATTTCAATTGGTCATCATCTTGCAATTTCAACTAGAAATAGATAAAAAGATTTTGCAAAATAACAACGTTAAAAAAATTCCAATACATAAGGCATACAAATCATTACGTCAATAATCCTGTCACCTATCGGGGTAGGCAGCGATTATGACTTTCCACTTGCTACAACCCAGGCACACAACTTTCGCTTCTTCTACTTTTATAAGTGTTTACATACACTCTCATCGGTTACAGGTACCTGGCCTTTTCTCAAGAGGTTTTCGATTTTATTGACATACGTACGCCGAGGTCGACCCATACCAGTTTGCCTAAACACTCTTCACATACATCTGCTTCGTCAGTTTATTTTCATCCATCCTCTCCAAGTGTCCGTACCATCTAGGCATCCCTTTTGCTATCTTAGTCACTAAATCGTCTGTCATATCGCAATGTTCCCTTAGCACGCTGTTCCTTTCTTTTTCCATCAATTTCACTCCACTTATACTTCACAAACTTCTAATTTCCACTGCAATAAAAATGACATCGTATTAATCATCAGAAAATGTGCCAACTTCGTTTGATACAAAATCAAATAATCTTATTTACATCTGATTTTGTTATTTTATATTTACAAACGGCAACTTTTCCAATACATTCTGTTAAATCCTCTTATTTTAAAAGCAAATCTCAATTGAGACTCTAAATAGACTTCAAACATCGGCCCCCGTTCCCATAGCTACCAGCGAGATTAGGGTCACCGCGACCCTGACACGATTGCGGGAGCCGTGCGAAGGGTTAACATATTATTTTTAAATTATCTGTTACATATTTATGATTCAGCTTTTAAAAGTTCTTAATGCATTTTAGGGTTATCGGCTATTCAGAGGTAATTTATATTTGTATTTAAAATAAATTATCTATTAATTTTTGATTTAAGGATTCGTTTGCCAAAATATATATATTTTAAGTTGTAAATCCTACTTGATTTACAACTAAACGATATTATCATTCATAAAAGAAATTCAGGAAAAAGATTTTTATTTAAGTAAAAAATTATTTCATTGTGTTCAGGTTTAGAACTAAAAAAACGAAATAAAAATCAAAATAAATATCTTTGTAGATGTAGGTCAGAAAGTAACATTTATGAACGTCAAGATTATTGCTTCTGCTTTTACATTATACCTACTGTACGAGTATGTAAATGTAGATTTTATGGATTGGAACCCAACATATGTCTGGTTGTTCCATACGATATGTTTCGGTATTTTTAGAATCAAACATATCTTTTCAGTCAACATGTTTCTTTTTTTGTATTGTAGCCTTTATGAACTTAAGTTTATTACGTAACTTATTAGTAGCAAGCTAATTATTTAACATGTAGGATTCAATTTGTCATGATACCTACAATTTTAAACATTGAGGGTCATTTTTTTCACAGCGCCGTTTAGTTCAAACTTAATTAATATAAGCTTGTGTTATAGAATCTAGACAACTGATACACATATGTTTCTAAATACATACATATTATACAAAGAAAATACCGAAACATCGAAACAAACATTTGTGGATCACACAAATATTTTTTTCAAAACTATCAGGCGACTCAGCGGTAGTACTCGTATCTTCGCTATACACTAATATTGTAAACGCGAAAGTTTGTAGGAATGGATGTTTCTTACTCTTTCACGCAAAATCTACTGAATGGATTTTGATGAAAGTTTACAATAATTTAGCTTACACATCGGAATAACACATAGGCTACTTTTTATCCCGGGATATAAAAGAAAGTCGTGTTTGTTACACTATTTATAACTCAACAACGGCTGTACCGATTAGGCTGAAAATTGGTTGGCGAGGTAGCTTAGAGCCGGGAGACGGACATAGGCTACTTTTTATCCCGGGAACAAGTTCCTGTGGGAAACGGGAACGGAAAAACTTCTTTACACGGGCGATGCCGTGTGAAATTAATAAACGACGGGATCAAATGGGTGCCACGGGGTTCGAATAATGTCACGGGTGAAGCCGGGCGGGAAAGCTAGTAATATTATAAATGCGAAAGTTTGTGTGGATGTTTGTTACTCTTTCACGTAATAACTACTGATAAGATTTTAATGAAACTATGAAATAATATAGCTAATACATCAGAATAACACATAGGCTACTTTTTATCCCGGGAACAAGTTCCTGTGGAAAACAAGAACAGGAAAACTTCACCACGCGTGCGGAGCCGCGCCTGTTAACTAGTTTGTGATAAATGAGAACATATTTGCAAATTTTCATTGTTTTGGATTGTGTTATCTATTTCTGAGGCGGACTTTATCCGCCCCGACCAACAAGTCAATAGAAGGTATATGTTGCTGCTGTTCGCTACCTCTTTCAAAAAGATGTCATCACAAACAAAAAGCAATGGAATTACATATAACCTAAGAGCCCACGACGGCCATACCTCCGTTGTTTTATAAGAACTTAGAGTTTCTTATCCCCGGAGGAGTAGCAGAGGCATACTATACACCCACTTTTCACAATGTGTATGCCTGTCCCACGTAATAGGTGTTGAGCCCATTGCCGTTTTGAAATAGACAGACGAAGGTTGTGGCTACCTGCTGTTGAAAATTTTCAAGCCGCCCATAAGGCTTTCAACTTGGCTTAACGACGGCCATTTTATTGATAAACCGGAACCAACGGCTTAACGTGCCTTCCGAAGCACGGAAACGCTCCCAAATGTTAATGCCATAAAGTGATTATCCATCCATGACCAGCAGTAGCAAAAGTTGCTTAACACAGCGATCGTTTACAAAACACTAAGGTCCGTATTCCAGAACGTTTCTCAATACTCAATCGACGCTTGAGACTAGATTTTCCTTTATAAAATCTACTCTCAAGCGTCGAATGAGTATTGAGAAACGTTCTGGAATACGGCCCTAAGTCCGCGGGGCCACGAGCGCACAAGATTGATTTGCTAAAATGATTTTTGATTATATTAATATTTTTCTCCAACATAAATAAGAAGAATCAGCAACTATAAAGTTAGGATCATGAAACTTATCATTGATCACAGAGTGTATAAATAAGTTTACTCTGTTTCGACACAGCTAATTCTAAAATTATGACCATAAAGGTCTGTTCTTTCATATAATCTTCAGAATTTTAGAAAAAAAAACATGAAAGCAATTAGTTTGCTAACTTTTTCTAAATATAATATAAAAGTGGAATAATTTTTCAGTCATGAGCTGAAGTCGTACGTCGCCTTAAGACGTAAAGAGGTGCATTAATTCGTCAGTTTCGAGCAGGTCACGCGGTGGTGATGTAGTTGGTAAACGCGTCTGGTGCGTCGAACCTGAAGACGCTGGTTCGAGTCCAGCTCGTGACTGAAAAATTGTTCCACTTTAAAATTTAAATCTTCTGAATACTATTAGTAATCATCTTCTCCATTGCGTGCGGTAGTAAACCCTTGCCTGACAGCTGTAAATACTATATTTAAACTTAAAGAAATTTAAATTAGCACTCGTAACCGCACTAACTCAGTGGTCTATAAACATTCACTGCATTAAGTAATTTTCGCTATGGCTGGTCACGGATGAGTGACCGTTTTGTGACATTTCCATTGACGATTCCACGCTTTGAAAAACAAATTAACCGGGCCCATTCGTTTGCCAATAACATGGCAGTCGTTAAGTCAAGTTAAAGTCGGCTTGAACTTCTACACAGCAATGGGCTTACCACCTGGGAGCCTAATCTACTAATTGTGTCTCAATAGAGAGCCGACAGACAAGATTGACAGTTTTCGTAGTCTACTATTACAATTGCGCTTCAATAGAATTCTATCGACCGGCCGATAGAATGCTTAACACGTGTAGCGCCTGTAAGTAGCTCTTAATTTGCATTTTTGGTAGTCTATATTAATATTTTGATAGCTTAAAACAGCTATTTTGTCTCTATTTTGCAGCTTGAGAAGTATGATTATGAAATATATATTAGTTTTTTTTTTCTATTCAAAGGGGGAACGCTGCCAGTATCTTCGGAACCTTGCCTAAAGGGACCTTTTTTAATAATTTATTTTAGTTATGTATCATATTTTTAAGGTTATATTTAATGTTAACATTACGTTAATTTATTAGTTTTAGTAGACTACCTAGTTTGGTACTAATCGCAATAGAACCGCTATAGAATTGAACTAGAAGGGTTTTAAATAAATAATAAATATCCATCACGCCTTATCCCCGAAGGGGTGGCAGAGGCATGTTATATGCCCACTTTTCACCGTGTGGATTCCTGTCCCACGTAATAGGTGGTGAGCCCATTGCCGTGTTGAAATAGACAGACGCAGGTTGTGGCTACCTGCTGTTGAAATTTTTTAAGCCGCCTATAAGGCCTTCAACCAGGCTTAACGACCGCCATTTTACTGGCAACCGGGACCAACGGCTTAACGTGCCTTCCGAAGCACGGAAACGCTCGCAAATGTAAATGCCACAAAGTGGTCACCCATCCGACGACCAGCCATAGTGAAAGTTGCGTACCTCAGTGATCGTTTACCGAACACTGAGACCGCGGGGCCACGAGCGCTTCAGAAGGGTTTTCTATTAAAAATAATCGTAAACTCGGCCCCCTGTAACTTCGGACAAAAATGTTAACAGTGAAATGTGGACTTATAAGTGTGCCTATCCCCTTCGGGCGTTCAGGCGCGAATGTGAAATAAGTATCTAAGATATTTATTTAATCAAAAAGCCTCCGTTGGTATTATAACACAGAATTGAACGCCACTTGGAATTATGTCCCTCATATCCAGCGTAATAACAAAATCACTCATTATTATGAAAAGAGGTGCGTGCTTCAACAATGAGGAGTTATATCTCGTCTTGTTCATTGCGTGCTTATTTCACTTAGTTCCCCCTACCAAACTCTTCAATCCTTTTTCCTATGGTTTGAAAAAATAAAGTATAATAATAAAATGTAAATTAATTATTGAAGGCATACATACATTTCAAAAGAGCATCCATGAAGGTAGGCTGCCCTTGGAACTGGCAACTAGAATCATTCTCATTGATCTACATCAAAAAAAAATATTTTTGATTTTGAAAGTAAAACCTAACCGTACAACAGAACTACCAGTCGGCAGTTTTTGGTTTTAGAGTACCTAAGTAATACATAAGAATTATATTATATTATCTGTGGTAATACTCTTCGATTTCCATTGGAGATTCACAAATTCTCGGGTGTAATAAATATAATTAAAAACATATTTAATTAATATAAAAAAGGATAATTTAATGACATTAAAAAGGTTAATAAAAGACTATATTAAAAAAAATGATAAATTTAAAAGGAAATCTATCACATATAAAATAGTCTTTACAATTATTCCACCGATAATCATAAAAGTAAAAATATAGGAGACGTTTTTTACACGAGCTTCAAAACCCTGCTTTACGGTGTTTACGCATTAGGAATACGTACGTGGGATTGGGATTATTGACAAGAGTTTCGCGACAACAACAGGCGCAATCTTAATAATCCGGCCTTGACCCGTCGAGACTGCGTGGCGCCTTTGCGTCTGCTATTACCGGGTGTCCCAGAAACCTCGTAGTACCCCCGGGAATGGCAAATAAGGTTGATTGACAATCGTTTTATCCAAATATCTTGCAGTTATTGAGCTGCGTTTTAATCTATACCTAGGTAGGTACTTATTATAAAGAGATTAATTTTTTATAAGGCCGCCCTCTGTACATTTATAAAATTGTTATCTTTGTATGATTTATTATTATAATGGTGGGCAATGAAGTTTATTCTATTCTATTCTAAATAGCCCATTAATCGATGAAGGCTCCAGGATATCTATCATAACTGTACGACCCAAGAGAGTGGGACGGGAGAGTGGAGTAATCATAAATGTAAAAAAATCGTTTCAATTTTCATACACTATTGTAAAAGCAATAAACGAGGCGACGGGATAAATGTGTGTTACAGGGTTTAAAGTATATTACTGGCGAAGCCCTCGGCGCCAGGCTAGACGGTGTTGTGTGAGAATGTGTCAAAATATTTTTTATTTAGTGTTATTAGAATTGATTCAACTTACGGGCCATAATAGGTAGTGTGTAAATACACAATTCAGACCCCCTGAAGCTTCGTTGAGAAAAACGTCTTACCGGCTATCGATTGCAAGACTCAGGTAATTTCATTGGAGGCTCGATGCCAATGCGTATCTCCCACACGATGAGACTGGATTCAGTAGTCGTATATTATATTAAAAGGCATGAACTAAAATTATAATAAAATCCTTTAGTAATTTCTAGAATATATCTACTAAAATTATACATTCTCGAAAGATAACAGACTATTTCATTACTAAAACAAGAAAATATTACCTCCATCAAATCAATTATGCATCAGAATCTTCGTCCAAAAACATTAGGAGACGACTATTCCCGAGCAACCCCGAAAATTGCCGAACATACCCGAGATTGGGCGAGCAAGCCAGACAACGGACCACGTTACATAAGTCCTTTGCAGAATTCAGTGCCTTTATTGTTAAAGTTTCAATGAATTATTTTGCCGCAAGCCTTTGCGACTGAATGATAATATTAAAATTCTATGTAACTCCCGCACTGGTGGGTAGCTTATACAAAGTTCAACATTTCCAAGGATTCGTTACAAAGTTTGTAGACATACAATTTTGTAGTCCATGTTCGTAAATTTATTAAGTAGGTACCTACCAAATATAAGAACAGAAAATAATTTAAATCTGAAGCTGAGATTTATCTATTGAGACTTTAAAATGAGGAGACAGTTGCATGCTATTTCTTATAGATGTTACCTCATTTAGCTTCAATTGTATATACGAACGGAAATTTCGAACGTGAATGTCACTAATTTTCAAAATATTTCACTGAATTGTCACTCTCTTTTAAGTGCAGTTAGAAAAAAATCAATACTATATTAGTGTCATCGAATATTACAAAGACAACCCATAACGGGGACACATCAATCTATTGACAGTGTGTCATGGACATTCTACCATTTTAAGGTCAGGTAGGTACCCTGAGCGAGTACCTGTGTAATCTTATTAAAAACGTCCATGACATGTATTTGTCATATAAATTACTATATTTCTTGAAAGGCATAAGTAAAAAAAAATTGTTAGAATATAAAAAGCTTAGCACTAATAAAAGTATTTTTCTCTGACTTCCAAAACAGAAATAGTTTAACAAACTCGATATTAGTTATTTTTAAAAGATTCTGAAGACAATGCGGCTAACTGTTTTTAAGGTTATTTCCAAAACGTTTAGAGGCCGAATTATAATTGAAACTTTGACGATTATTTCATTATATTAAGTCCTTACAAATCAAGTTAATATTTTAGTAAAACTGGTCACTTTGATCTCAAATATTTGGCGTCGGATAGAATTCCAAATTCAATGTGTATTTGTGTTTCTAATGTAGCCATTCATTTGTTTTGCGCCATTTGGTTTTTCTTTTCATGACACCAGCGCGAAGAAACAGCTCGTACGATTAACGGTGAAAGCCTGGTACGCTTTTAGTCGCAACGTTTTCGTTCGGAAAATTATGACCTACAGAACAAACCCCTTAGATTTTTGGTTGATAATTAAGTATTAAAAGTGATGTTAATGATCGAAGTTGATGATGAATAATTTAAAGGGATCTTGGCTTCGATGGATCTTGGCTTAAACTGGAAAATTAAAAAAAAAATGAATTTAGTGAAGCGAACCAACAAACATCTTATCATCCAGTGCTGTGTTACATTACTCAACCATCACAATAACGAGCTGATTTTAAATCGTATTTTTATTTGTCAAAATGGATCCTGTACGATGAACGGAAACGCCCAATTTGACTCAGAAACTACTGATGAATGCTGTATCACGGTCAAATATGTGAAACCAATTATGATATTATAAACCCCTATGTACCATTGTTGAAGCAATGAATGATCACGATTATTAAGTCACAGTCACACTAATTATTAATTAAAATGGCCGCTTGGCCTGCTGTTTTGGCGGGTACTGTACATTAATACGTACAACGTGACAGGAAATTTCCTAATGAATATAAATGCTTTCAGTTTTGTCCACATACTGGGTTGGAATAACTGCAGAGGAAATTAGTTTTACGAGTTGAGAATTTAGACAGTCGTATATACTAAGCATCAACTATTAATATAAAATTGGTTATTGATGTACCGCACTATCATCACCTCAGCTAATAGACGCTTCCAGGTCAACAGTCCTTTTTTAACGTGTGGAAATCCCCATAGATCAATCCCTACCTAGCCGGGTGCCCTAGGTAACTCTCCTTAAGAATATCTCAGTGTTCCTACCAGACTTTGGGTGAAAAAAAAAAAAAAGAATGAAAAAAAAAATTGCTAAAACCAAGATTATTAAACAAATAACTTTTAACGACAATTTGATATGTAAGGACCTATGAATGTAATGATTGGACATGTATAATAATTTCACATGTTACCTAAAATATTAGTTCCTAATATTTGATGGCCTTCGTGACGTGAGATGAGCGTAAGAATGATTCTGTATATTATAATGAATGTGTATAATGTGTAATAATTACATTATACATTCTAACGGGTTGTCATTAACGTAGTAGTAGTTTTTAATAACCATTTTATCTAACTTAACTAATTGACTACCGTGACTACCGTGTTGAGGTCTCGAGTTGGATTTATCTGCAAATGTTACTTACGGGGTTTTGCTGATGTATAATATGGATCCAATAGGACACGGGTTAGATAGCATTGTGTATATAGTCCCACAGTATTGTATAATATATTTATTATATGATATAACATTTATTTATTTCGTACGAATATCTAACAAGGAGATCTTCGCTGTATCTGTGTCCTCTCACTTTCGTGCACAAAATCCATTGAACTGGCAACGTTTCAAACCAATTAACTTGTAACCTAATTATCTGTGCGAGAGCCGAAGGGGAGTTTGTAATTCAATACGCATATACCCAGGTGTGGAGTAATTGGTGCTGGGAGTATCAATATTAGTTTAAACACAATTATTTGTTCGATAATGTATTTGTACTGTAAGTCCCACGTTTGAGCGCCATTGTAGCAAGGAGCGAGTGTGTAATCTTACTACGTATTAGATACTCATTAGAATTTAGTTACGTGTTCAACGCAGGTGGATGTTTGTAACAGTGTTATGTTACCCTACAAAAATCATCTATCGTTCCTTTTGAAACACACGTCACTTTTCTGATGAAAGATTTTGAGTATTGAGGTAATGAGTATTTCTTAAGGATTGCAGAACTACTAAGCTGACGCCTGAAACAGATTTAGTAGCTACTCGTAGCATTCTCGATGTCCTTCGTAGTATGGCGTAGCTATTGTTGTATATTCGTAGCTATTAGGCTCATAACTAGGGCCACATAAATATAAATTACCCGGGGCGCCTGTCGACCGGTAGAGACCGTGTGGTTTTCATCAGTTCGAGTTCGACATGATATCCGATAGGATTCTTGCACGTTAAAAACAAGATTTTTAACTGTTCGTTGATTGTCATCAGAACTATTTCCAGTAGCTTGATAATATACCTACTTATTAATAACGAATTTAAATAAGGGTCAAAATGAGACCTATCAAGATACAAAATATTCATCTATCTATCTATCTTCACGCTGTATTCCTAACGGGGTAGTCGAAAGGACAGATCGCCGATCTTCGCGATCCATGCATACTTTTTCGCTTCCTGCAGATTCATTTATCGCTTCATACATGCACGTCTAGGTATCCGAGTACTTTTGACTATTGCGTTTTTGAGCAATCTGCTCGCGTGGTTCTCTACCCTTCTACTTTCGCACAATATATTTTCTTTTATCATTACGTTTGTTGCAGTTTCAACAAGCTCCTCCTGCAGAAGGAGGAGCTAGAACAGAAACAGCTTCACCTACTGCAGGTGGTGGAGAGTGAGAGGACGTCCCGCTGGCAGTACGCCCAGCAGTGCGACGAACTCTCTAACGAGGTGAAAAAATTGAGGACCGAGGTGAGCGGACATTTTTTAAAACAGTATTTTAATTATCAACCTATGACTACCTGCCCTGACCTGAAATAAAAATTGGCTCTAGTTATCTTCACTCATCAAATCTATCAATCATATAAAAAAAAAGAAGCGCTTGTGGCCCCGCGGACTCACTGTCACTGTAAGGCATTTGAAAGCTTTCTCATTATATTCTTTTATTGTGTAGCCATATATTTTACAGTTTTATAATAATCTCAGTATTGTAGTCATGTTTCATCTTTGTATTATTTTTAAATTGTAACACTTATGCACACATCATAAATTCATTCATGCTGAGTATACATGTTATGGAACTTTATCTGGAACCAAACCTTGTATTTCTTTTTTATTTAAATTGAATGTGATTGCTTTCTGTTTTGTCTACTAAATAAATAACTAGAAATGATTTATAAACTTACGATTTGGCCCATTGTCCCGCACGGACTGCTCCAGAACCATGAATCAAGATAACTAAAACATCCTTTTTATCATAGTCTTTGGATGCAAAGATAAATGTATGGTTTTTACAGTTTTTAGGTACAGGAAGCCTGCTTAGATTTAATGCAGTTTCTAGTAAATAATATACATATTCTGTCACAGCATCACCAAGTTTCTCATAGTACACCTGGCACTCTTGATGGTCATCGCTGACATTGAATAGGATAGGTTCATCCGTTGGCTGGCCATCAGCATCTAGTTTTCGGAGCTGGCCATCTATGAGAGCAAATATAATCAATATTTAATACACTATAAAAGCACTGAGTTACGCAACTTTTAATATGGCTGGTCGTCGGATGGGTGAACACATAGTGCCATTAAAAAAAAATTTCAACTGCAGGTAGCCACAACCTGCGTCTGTCCATTTCAACAGGGCAATGGGCTCATCATATTACGTGGGATAGGAATACACATGGTGAAAAGTGGGCATATGCCTCTGCCACCCCTTCGGGAATAAGGCGTGAAAGTGTATTTTTTTAATTTTCTAATAAATTTTGTTTGATAAATCAACTCTGTTACACGTCCTAGCTCTTTTAAATAGCTTTAACTCCCATCTAGATTAGATTGGTTCTCTTTTCACCTGTGTGTAATTGCAATTGTTTCCAAACCCTGGGTTTTGAGTCTGGGGTTTACTTATATTTGGCAACTATCGCCTGATATTCCAACCCAGTAAAGAGCTTGAGTCATTGCCTCGTTCATTAGTCTGCAGCAGGTGGTCGATAGGGCCCGGAGAACTTGGTGTGGCCTTTTACACCCGTGAATAAATTAGTTGTGTCAAAAGTGCTGTCACGTAAATAATAATTTTTATTATAGTTATGCACTTATAAGAAAGAGCACGAGACCCCAACTCGGGCCGCATCTGTCTCCAGTTCCTCACCCAGCCACTCGCCGGATATAGATCCTACTGAACTGAGAAAGATCAAGAAAGTACAGGTAAAATATCAGACTGCAAGCTATTGATATATTATGCCTCTCTAAATATACTTTTGTTTATTCAGGGGAGAAGATTTCAGATATGTTAAGATTTATTATTACTGTTCGCTCCCTTGGGTAGTAACATAATAACATTGTTGTTACCTACTTCTAAATTATTTGGCTTTCAAATGGTGAAAAAAATATTAAAATTGGTTCAGTAGTTCTAGAGTTCATCGACAACAAACAATAAAAGAATAACAGTGACTGAGATACAAATCTTAAAAAGATTGAAATTCCGAAGCAAGATTCACTTTATCTTGGCAAGAAGACTATTGATTTTAAAATCTCCCTTAAAGAACCTCAGCTAACTTTTTGCTCATCCCAAAACTTACTTTCGAGCGGTACAAACAATAAAGGAACTCCGACAGCCTCGTCTTTTATGACATTAATTTTGAAGTAGGTACGTGCCAGTTTAAAAAGTTACTTTGTTTTTTCAATTTAGTATTTATAAATTACGGTTAATGAAAATTTTCAAATATGGTTTGGATTTGTATTGTTTTCTAATTTTGTATAAGCCTTTCGAAGCGTTTTCCAGAAACGCGCCGTTTGTGTAAAGTTTAAGCCTTTTAAAAACTGTAAAACAGTCAACTGTAGACTGCTTATTAGAGCAAGTCTTCACAATACCACCTTCATTTTTTTCGTCCCCAATGTCCTGTAAGTTGATTGGTCCTACAAAGGTCAGGTTGTTCATAAGCATTCTTTGATTTGTAGCATTGTAGCGAACCAATCTTTCACAATCACACACAACTTTGAATATAATTTAAATTTTAAGTTAGCTGTAATATGTTGGCTGTTGGCTTTAGTGGCTGGCTCATATGATTTCCTCCTTTTTAGACAAAGGTCTATGTAGGCCGGGCGTGCTCATGCTGTGACCTTGCGGCTTCTTCATCTTAAATTTATTTTCATTTGTTTCCAAATCCTACCTGGTATTGAAGTCCAGAGTTCAATTTTATGTGATTGCTTGGATCAGCTATCGTTTGGATTTTGATTTACGGCATTGTTAGGAGTGACTGCCTTCTGACCTTCCGACTTGAGGGTCACCTTATGAAAAAGAGGTTTTAAACTCTAGAGGTCGCCACAGCTTTCTATTAGGTAAATGACCTCTTTGGACGAGCTAACCACCGCGATCAAAGTAATAATTTTATGTTTATAGAGTTTCTTCCGAGGCTGGTTGTGCCGTCGCCGCTGGAAGCAGATCGTGGACGAATACATCAAGAGTCCTCACGCCGAGAGTATGCGCAAGAGGAACAGCCTCGTTTTCAGGATGGTGGAGGCTGAAGAGGAGTATCTTGAGCAAATGGAGATATTGGTAAGTACACGTCATAAATTGCATATTAGGTAGCTGGAGCAAGGAGGAATTATCATCACAAGTATGCACTTGTGATGATAATTCTTTAATTAATATAATAGCTCTTGAGCTATTTTGGGATGTATGTTTGGGTCTGGAGGTGTTTTTATCAAAAGGAGGCCCAGGGGGACCTTGAAATTTATATCAGCTAACTCTTCCCTACGGGAGAAAGCGAAAGCCTCCAAAGTGTCTCAGAGACTTTTACTTTCCCTGACGTCATTACAACCATGACCGAGTACCGTATGCTACCATGAGGTTGGCTTGAGTTTTGGAAATCCTGGAACTGATAATAACAGATTAAAATTCATTCGACTAGGTGACCTGCTTCCTACGACCATTCAAGATGGCGGCAAGTTCCAAGAAGCCTCCGTGTACCCACGAAGATGTCAACTCCATCTTCCTAAACAGTGAGACCGTGCTGTTCCTTCACCAGATCTTCTTCAAGGGTCTCACCTCGCGTATGGAATCCTGGCCCACACTTGTTTTAGGTGAGTTTCTAACTGGATCTTAGAAGCAATGTCGAGAGTATTCAAGTAATACAATTATAGCTCTTCATCGGAGAATAATTAACCTACAAGCTAAGAGTAAATAATGCTGCATACATAATCTTTTTTAGATTTCATAGTAAGCAACAGTTTCGCCGTATCCGTACTTCACTAACTAAAGGTTGTGTTTGAGAATAACTAAGTTTTATCATTCAAACATTTAGACGAAAGTTATTTAAACCGGAAGTGAATAAGTATAATTTGAGTCATCTACGGGCCGCACTCGTCTACTTCATCTTAATGATTTAACGTCTTTAAGGCAAGTTATGTCTTTAAGGTTTACAGAAGAAAAATGGGTGTACTTTAATTTTTTAAACTGGTAACCATTGTAAATTAAATTTCTTCCACATAAGCACAAGCTCATATTAGTTCATTATAGAATAGATGACACTGAGTGAAAAAGTACCACAATGTTTAGACAAGTCTCCCAACCTTTCTAGTAAAGAAACGTATCTCTTGATTAAATAATTTAAATTACATCCCAACTCATTTAATAATTATTACAGACCTATGAGATCAAATGTCAATCCAGTTTCTTAACTGTGGAGACAATAATACTCATAAATACGGAGAGCTGCACTTATTTTTATCAACGGAGACATGAGTACTATCAAAATCCTGTTGGACTCATTCCCACATTAGTGGAGACAAAACGATTTAAAAATCATGTTTGACCTATCAATGGAACTCTCCAATGGAATCAAAAATCCCGAACCACAAAATAATAGGGAAACATTTGATATACAAGTAGGCCTTGCAACTTAATAAGTTACATTAGACTTCTGACAAAATGTACCTTTCATAATATTAATATCTTTGAAGTTAAACATTTCTTACACATTAGCAACATGAAACCCTGTATATCTATCTAGTAGATTAGTGTGGATTTTAATGATGCCATCTGCCTTATGGAAATTCGTGGCGTCACTCGTCCAGTCCAGAGATTGAGGGCCACTTTCACCCAGAAAAAGGGTCCCTCATGTTGCCGCCGCTTATAAGTATATATATTTTCCACGTTCCGTGTAAAGCACTCGGGGTTATAAGAGCAAATTTGCCTTTACAGTGACTTAGAACATCTAGCTGTACCTACCCTACAATAGTAATCTCAAAAATATCAAAGCAACTGACGCTTATGTACTATGATTCTCTCTTATTAACTTCAAACTGTCATAGTACAAACAAATGACACTTAGTATTAGTAGTGCACTTACATACAGGAGACCTATTCGACATGCTGCTGCCAATGCTGACGATCTACCAGGAGTACGTGCGGAACCACCACTACTCGCTGCAAGTGCTCACAGAGTGCAAGCAGACGCAGCCGTTCGCGCAACTCCTGGCGCGCCTGGAGAGCAAGCCAGCCTGCCAGGGCAGGAGTCTCGAGACGTTCCTCACTTATCCTATGCATCAGGTGAGTATTGAAACGCACGTTGCCTACGTAAGTATAACAATGGCACGCTTTTTTTTTTGAGATCATTATGTCTTGGTTGCCAAGTATAGTAGTCAAATCTTATTTTTGAAAAAACATTTCTTCCAAATCAAAGTTCTCTAAGTCAAAGTCTTGTCTTCTAAGTTTTACTACGTTTTACGTCTTGCCCCAGTAAAGCGATGAAAGCATTACCGAAGAATTCAGTAGAGTTTTAAAGTACCAAGGAAAACCGCGATTCATTGTTTGTTATATGTAAAACGGCAGACGTCCTTATTTCCATTCTTCTAGTTCCCGCACAAAGTCTCTGACAAGTAATCTTATATAGTTTACTGTTTATCGAACACTATCTGACCCGGAAAACGTTGTACTGGCGTATAAATTAAAATTGTTGATACAAAACACTGACTACTATAAAAGAGGATGGGAGAAGAGGTTCCAAAGCTTTTTTGATCTATTATCACATCTACCAGAACCGAGATATGTCAGCAATGTTTATGTGTGTGTCAGATCCCGCGCTACATCATCACGCTGCACGAGCTGCTGGCGCACACGCCGCACGACCACGTGGAGCGCCGCTCGCTGCAGCACGCGCGCGCGCAGCTCGAGGAGCTCTCGCGCCAGATGCACGACGAGGTATATAACTAAAAAACATTGCCCTGGTTAGGCAAAGGTCACGGGTTCAATCCCCGTAACGAACCAAGTTGCCTGTTTTCACTTTAATAAAAAATTAAGTGTAAGATAGCATACTAATTGCTTTCAAAATTTATCCAGAGATATATACCATCGTGTTTCACTCAACTCTCATCTGTCACCTCTCACCACATACACCGCTATACGCGCCATTAAAATATTTTCACACATCGTTATCAAGTCTAAATTATTTTAATTAATAAGTAAACAAGAATAATCACGTTTTTTGATCTAGTATAGATCGACCGGCTTCAGCAGTGTTTAGAGAGCCTTTTTCAGAAGTGCTCTCAATTCTAGGTGCACGAAATATCGCCCAAATTAACCAAATTTTAGCTTGTGCGATAGGATGTAGAGAACTGCATACTATTTTACCCTGATACTGTGCAAGATTTTTGTACCGGTTTTTGTAAAGGTCTTTTAAGAAAAGCTCGGGTTCCAAAACGGACTCAACAACATGCTAGCAACTGGTATATTAAGCAAAAATGAGAAACCTTTAAAACACAGACATTCTGAATTCTAGCATTTCATAACAAAAAGTTTACTTGCAGGTTAGTGAGACGGAGAACTTGAGGAAGAATCTGGCTGTGGAGAGGATGATCATCGAGGGTTGTGACATTCTACTCGATGTTAACCAAGTCTTTATACGTCAAGGTAAGTACTTAAATTAAGTTTAGGTTTGTTCACTGTTTTGTTCTCGATGTTCCTAGCTGGACATAAATAGTAATTTTAATACTACTTACCAACTATTCGAGGGCCAAAAGAAATCAAACGTAAATGAAAAAACACACCCTTCTGTAAACACAAATAAGGAGTTAACAAGCAAAAGTTCTTAAAAAAATAGAAAGTAAAAGAAATAATTTTAAACTCTAGGAACCTTATCACAAGTGGTAGGAAAAGGTCGTCGAGCATCGCTGCAGACTCGTCAAGCATTTCTCTTCAGCAATCATCTTCTACTGGCTACCAGAGCCACTGGTGGAAGACTGCATCTGCCTCCATCCGCCAGGTTGCCCCTGCATGATGCCTTACTAATCGAAGATCCGGCCAATGAAAATGATGATGGTAACCATATTTAATTGTATTTGATATTGTTGATTGAACTTTCTATCTAAAGAGACTATCAAACTCTCTGCAGGAACCAAAGTCGTCTTGACCTTTTGAATAATGGATAAGATATGGTGCATGCACTTACAGAGAGGTTGATTTATCAGACAGCATTCTTTAGCTATAACGGCACAAGTCAAATCACAGGGTTCTTTTTTTGTGTTTTTTCGTCATAATTTAGACAATGCCTGTATATACTCGTACTTGATGGGAAGCTATGGTGACATCCAAAGATTAGGGTCAGTTTTAACTATACTTGAAGATCCTGGTCGTTTACATACTGCCATATCTTTATTGTGAAGTCATATCATATCATGATGATTTCCACAAGACTTCTGTTAAATATAGAGCTACATAATCAAAAATTTACAAAAGAATAATTAATTGAGTAATAGATGAAACAGCGAAGAGTTGGTTCAGTAGCATCTAATCATTTTAGATTCTACTTCAGTGTGCTCGTCACCGGGAGGCGACATCTACCAGGGCAAGGACTTCAAGATACTTGTGGAAGTTAAAGGAGAGCAGATCTGTGCACACTTGGGTAAGTTCAACTCAATATTTTTACTGTAATTAAGTGATTATATGAATAACCGTGGACCCAGTTTCACTCCTTGTAGGACTCTTAGTATATGAATCAGGAAGGGTATTTGTTAATTACCATAGGTGGTAATTATGTACCCGGTGAACCCTTTTTTGCCCGGGGTGTAAATAGTAGGGATTTCTTAAAAACCTCAAGATCTAATAGTTATAAATTTATCAATTTATTAAAATATCAATAAAAGTTACAATAGACTAGGTAACGAAGCATGCCTGAGAGCCTTGGTCCAAAAGACCTCAAATTATTTGACTACCTCCAACCCTAAACTCAGCCTTCATTAGAGCTGTTGCTAATAAAACCCGTCCGGGTTTGGAAACTCTGCCTGTGGACAAACAAGGCACAATCTGACCCGTAAAAGTCGAAGGACTATTGGGGCTGATTGCTGTAGATGTTGCGGGAGTAACATCAACCTTATGCGGTCGCTCGCCACTAGGTTTTTGTTGCAGGCGTATACTGTGTGGTGGATGCCTAAACAATTAAAGCAAATTTTAATTTTTTTTCTACAAAATCACGTCTCAAGCGACAGATTTGTAAATGTTTTACAAAAACAAAGCTACGTCATAACGTTTAGAACAATACTCGCACTGAGCAGGATTCGACGAGCTTGTGGCTATCATTGCTTTTGCGTGCGGAACATGTGAACCTTTACCTACCAGATGATGAACTCTTGTTGGCTTAATGCACTCTAAGGCGCGAAAACAATTTTCAATAAAAGTTTTAAATTGATCTAAAGTAGTCAGTTTGTCATTACCTTTGTGGTTTTATTTAATTCCTATTATTTTTGGGTTTCCGTATCTAACTTAAACGTAATGATGTGGATGATAATGATGTCCCAAGTGGATACATCTATATTTAAATTTGACAATGCGTTTAGACAGTCAGTCGTGGTGTCCAACATCCCTTTTAGTGCCTCAGCCGACTCACTATGCATTTGCGCAAATAGACGGTTTAAAATGCAATTAGCCAATATTTTTTATTGTTATACCATTTAACTAATAACTCCCAATACTGGTTATAATTTGCATCAGTTATGGGCATATGTCTAGAATAGAATTGAATAAACTTTATTGCACACCATTATAAATATAAATCATACACAGAGAGAACAATTTTATAAATGTACAGAGGGCGACCTTATCGCTAAAAAGCAATCTCTTACAGGCAACCTTTGGATGGAGAAAATTGTTAAAAACCACGTAAAAAAATGGGTAGTAAATTACTAGACCTCTCTCTAGAGTCTAGTGAGCTGGTGACCAATTAAATGGCTTTAAAATAATGCAACCTCTAAACGTTGTCTACAGCGATATTTTTGTGGACAAGTGAAACAAATAAGTCATAAAATCCACTCATTATACTTTCCGGAAAAGTTGAAATCGAAATTTGACCTGACTTGGTGCCTTTACTTGTTGCTTTGGTTGCGAAGTTTCCTGAACTACTTGGGCATTCCTTAGCAAACCCTTTATTAGAGTCTTATATGACACATAGGTATATTAAGTAGTATCATATATTTCTATTATATTTGACTCCTGACTTTCTAAAGTAAATTGTTCATATTTATATGCACAGCAAGATATTTGACCATACCATTGAAGGCGACATATCCGCAATGATACGGATATGTTTGTCATCCCGAATCAGAGAGTTCCTCATGCGTTCCATCCGCGTGACTTGACACATCTTCTCCGTCACACGCACAATGGGGAATTGTTTTCTCAAGATGTAATCTTTATTAAACATTTATGAGAAATTTAGCAAAATAATTGCTTTAAAAAAATTATCTATAGACTGAGTGGAGTCCATAGCATTCATGTTTAAAAATGGTTGTAACACTTCATTGGTATCGAGTTGTTCATTAGCTCGAAAGATGGCTCTGGTCATACTCTTAAAATGACGATTAAAATATGGTGGAGAATTTCAACTTGAGTTGATACGGTTCGGGTAGTTCAGGTGGCTAGAACGTCACGTCACGGTTAGGCAAAGGTCACGGGTTCAATCCCCGTCTCAAATCGAACTGCCTTTTTCTACTTTTAAAAAAATTAAGATGTGTTCAGTTTAGTGTGTGATGTGAGCGATGTATGTGTGTGTACTCGTGGCAGTGGCGGGCAGCGTGGAGGAGAAGGCGGGCTGGACCAGCGAGCTGGCGCAGTGCATGGAGAGCGCGGCGCTGACGGAGCTGCTGCGCGCGTGCGGCGCGTGCGGCGCGGCGTCGGCCAGCCTGCCCGCGTGCCGCTCGGACCGCGCGCTCTTCACCGACGACGTGGACATCCGCTTCAGCCGCACGCTCAACTCCTGCAAGGTGCCGCAGATCCGCTCCGCCACGCCCGAGCGCCTGCTGCAGCGGCTCACCGGTACGTACACCGACCTCCTATCCACCAACCTTATTTCGCGTCAAGTCTCGAATGGCCCAGTCACAGCCACAGAAAAATGCAAAAGGGATTTATTGTAGATAATTTCACGACAAACAATTTTGCAATGATCTGTATTGACCTCCAAGGAATAGTTCGCGAGATTTTTGCATAAAACTGATTTTCGCGACCTTTTGACCTTAATAACTTTTAATGTCGATTTTTCACATCTTCATTACAACGCCGTAAAAAAGGTACACACCTTGATTACGGCGTAGAACCAAACACTCTACTTCAGCTCACTAGGAATTTTTCCGCAGATAAAACTAAAATGAATGGACTAGAATCTGTACTATAATATTATAAGTTTGAAGAGTTTGTTTGATTGAACGCGCTAATCTCAGGAACCACTGGTCGGATTTGAAAAAATATTTTTGTGTTTGATAGCCCTAGATAGGCCCAGATGGAATAAAAGCGGACTGCATTTAAAACGTAATATAATGTTAAATAGGTTAAATAACAAATACAAAATGAAATGCGCGTGATCGCGTTCGTGTTTGTCGTCGTAATGCCGCTGCCGGGCGACCGATCTACTCGCTCGGAGCCACGCCGCCCGGCTCCAGTCGCTCAGCCGCGTCGATGTGTGTGTTAACAAGCCCATTTATCATCACGCTGCTATCCTGGAGAGCGAAGCAGTAGTCATATATAATGACAAATCGGGCAAATTTTTATGCATTAATGTAGAATTTATAATCGACGGGATTTCGAAATAGGCGCGACGGGAGTTCGAAGTATGTCACGGGCGAAGCCGGGAGGGTCACCTAATTGTACATATAATTGTTAGAAAACACCGCGTACTTACTTTACTTTGAAGATTATTCTAATTAATATTGCACCTGTCGAATAACACTAACTACTATTTGCAGATTTACGTTTCCTGTCGGTGGACTTCTTGAACACCTTCCTGCTCACGTATCGGGTCTTCACGGACGGAGTTACGATTCTGGAAGCTCTCAAGCAAGTGTTCTATGAGCAGTCGCAGCAGGAGATGGAATTGGCTCCACCGCCGGACACTTCTGCTATCAGAAAAGCGAGCGGTGCTAGTACGGTTTCAGGTAAGACATATCATAATATTAACAAAATGTAATGTTTTCATTCCTTTCAAGATATTAATTTTCTTAAAAAAATACTTAACATTAAAGTACCTATAAATACTTTTACCCTCCAATTAATTATAACGGTTACGAATTTCACATTCTCTAAAACAACTTTGAGAATAATATAATTTTAGTTGAGTCAATTTAATAGGCCACATTTGATACTTTATCAAAAATCACCAACACACAATCTTTCGAAGTTAGAACTACACAATTGCTGAACTTTTCTCACTTAAATAAAATAAAAATAAATATCCATCACGCCTTATCTCCGAAGGGGTGGCAGAGGCATATTATATGCCCACTTTTCACCGTGTTATTCTCTAAATGCCCAACGAAGGCAATTTTACTATTTACTTTCACTAATAAACCATTGTAAAGAAAATAAACTATTTCTGTTCTAAAGAAATGAACGTAGTTACAATGTTGGGGCAGAGAATCAAATACAAAGAAAATCTCCGCCCTCGGAGGTCCTTTTTCAAATTGAAATTGGACAGATTTATTTCTTGAAATCATGTTTCGGCGAGGGCACGCCTTGCAACTCTAACCTTTGTCAATATTATGTTAGATTTTTTTAATAATGTCATCTCACTATGAAGTTAAAACTGACTCTTGCCAAATGTGGCCTCTTATAATGACTACACTTATAGGTACCTACTCTACTTCTAGTACTACTTTACTAGACAGGTAAACAAATAAATTAATAGCAAAAAAGAAAACATAATTTCAGGATACGGATCAGAATACAGCGATCGAGACTGGCAGTCTCGATTTTGGAAAAATTCACGGAAAAGTAAGTTTTGAATTGTTTTAGGTCAAATTGTCATCCCTTAAATTTTAATAATCTAAGTAAATGTCTTCTTTTAGGTGAGGAGGATGACAAGCTATCACCTTTTTTGTTACCACCTTCACGGAAGTCTTCAACTGTGAGCAAGGTAATTTTTTTTAACTTATTCCTACATATCCAAAGACATTTGGAAATTAAATAAAATAAAAACGATAAAGACAGTAATGTGATATGTGATACTAGAAGATGTTACTTTTAATGAAATTTCCGATTAAAAAAATATTATGAAAAGACTTATTATACTTATATAATAGACTTATTATTTGACACATTTGAACCTTTTAAACAGTTCAAATGAACAATAATTTTTCACAACAATCATTTCAAACAGTTCCTTTTATACTTAGTTAGAATAAAATAATTTGTATTGTTATTTTCTTATTTGAACATGCTTACCTAAGGCTTCCGAGGAGGATAACAGTCATTTGACCATACCTAAAATCATGGCTACATCTTCCAGTAACGAAACATTGAAAGGTAACATATGTATAGCTATAATAGTATTCAATTAGTTGTAGATAATATAGTGATCTTAATAATATTAAACATATATTGGAAAAAGAAAAAAAATACCTTGTGACTTTATGGGCCCCTCGAATATCTACGGGAATAAGCTAGCAGGTGACGCTTAAGAAAGCGTCACCTGCTAGCGGTGAACCTGGTGACTAACAGACGAGACTGGCGCCCTTACGGGGCCTCGGAGGACAGAAGGCAGCCCCCTTCACAATTCCAAAATTTAAGGTCTTGCATTAGCTGCTCCTAGCAACCAAATAAAAGCGGAGCCCAGGCTTCAAATTCTGTAATATGTATTTCTAGAAATTTAAACATGAATAGGTTTAAAATTATTTACAGAAGAGATCTTTTATTTAGGCACATCACCGTCATCCCCAGGAGCGATTAGCTCAGTCACTTTGGTCGGAAGTCCAAAAAAGAATAGTCCAAGCCATGAGCAGTCTTCATCTCAAATTAAGTCTCCTACCAAAGACAATGATGCAGCAGCAGCGCTCATGAAAGATGAGAGCATTGAGATGGTGGACCAAAGCGACGAAGACATCAAATACAAAGAAGAAGAGCCAGAAAAGAACAAAAAGAAAACTGACGAGAAATTTAAAATATCGCATAGATTTTCAGAGGTAATTTGTCAGTTTTAATTAATAACAATAAAAATTTACACAGAAAGTTACAGTTTACACTAACCAATAATTTCGTAGTTCTATAGTTACGATGATTTTTCAACTAAAAAAGAACCATAGAAAATGTTATTAAATTTTACGGGACCTAGATTGTACATTGTAGTATACCTTCATGTAATTATTGACTTCAAAATTAAATGAATTTTTAAAACAGAATATATTACATTCTATTTACAATTTAAAACTTAAATAACAAATAATTTGATTTGACGTTCTCCATGAAGCTGATGTCGCAGGTATATAAATATATCATTATTTACCTACTTTTTAAACCCCTTGCATATGCCTCTGAAATATTTGTATGGCTTAACTATTTGTCTTGTGGGTAGCAAGATACATTAAATTTATTTGCTTTTTGAGTCCCATTGAATTTAATCGTAATATTTATGAGACATGCATGAAGCATTCAAGAGACCCGACAACGCTTGAAACGCCTCGCTCCATCACAGTAACAATAATATGTTTTGCACTATAACTACCATATTGATCAAATTAGCACCGACTAGATATTATTTTTTCCTAGACTAGTTTCTGTTTTCTTCATGATACACGGTCTCATACACAAAACTGTCCACGATTATGTTCTTAGTTTTTCTAATATGATTAATGTAATCTGCAAATTGACCTATACATTTACAAGCATACTATACCTATATTAAAAAAAGCAATTTATTTTTGCGGCGTATCGATCAATTTTAGAATTAACATTCTTTATAACATTATTTACCCAATTAGTCCAAGCGCTCATACTTTTAATAGTCCCAATATGAAGTGAACTCAAACAGTATATACATCAGCGCGTGCGCACCATGTCGGAGAGCCCGCGGCGACTGCAGCCTTCCTCGGCGTCAGCAGCCTCTGAGGCACGGCGCCGCTCTGAAAGCGCAAGAGACACCAACAGCGCCAATGCTCCTGACGAACCAAGACGAGCATCTGATTCTGGAACGCGATTTGCAGCTAGGAGATCCGTTAGGTATTTATACACCGCCACAAAATCGTACAATATTAGTTTGAGAGAATAAATAGTACAAAATTTACCATTTTTAAGGAGCCAGTGCTTTCTGCTCCTGCATGGAATAATTACCAAAAAAAAACCAATGTATTATGTATTAAGCGAAAGTTGTGTGCCAGGATCTTAGCAAGTGCAAAGTCATAGTCTCTGCCTACCCCGATGGGAGACAGGCGTGATGATATGTATGTATGTATTATGCTGCGTTCCGATCAAGCATGCATAGTCAGCTCCAGAGAAATCTCACCCCCAGAAGTTTACATTTACATTCTTAGAGGTTGAAATTTCTTTACAGCTGACCGTACCAAAGTTTACAAGCCAAGTGACAATCAAATACCT
Source organism: Thumatha senex (assembly GCA_948477245.1). NCBI lineage: Eukaryota > Metazoa > Arthropoda > Insecta > Lepidoptera > Erebidae > Thumatha > Thumatha senex. Next base: position 22,959,477 of record OX419741.1, on the reverse strand, counting down.
TAAAATTTCCAAAATAACATAACTTCATGTTCCAAGCATTCCTATTTTATGTCATTATCTGCTTCCAGCGAGCGAAGATACACCAACGCATCAATTAACAGTGAGCGTCGTCGTTATTGGAATGGTTCAGAGCCACGATCATCTATGACGTCACAAGTATCTCAAGTTGCACAGGTAAGAAACAAAGACAATTAGTAATATTATTATTTTCACTATCATAGAGAATATTTAAGTATGCTTATATTTAATTGCTTTTAGAATTACCGCCGTGAAACAAGTCAGCCTAAAGCGGGTGTTGTCATAACCTCCTTTAGACAGTCACATCGGAGGTAACATAATTATGTTCCTAATTTATTTAAACATCTCATCTATTTATGTATTAATAAGTAAAACCGTAAACGAAATACTTTCGGTATTGATCATCCAGCACACATGGGAGCTCATCATTCTCAATGTTGTGGCATGTCAATCACTTTTTCTATATAACTGATATTCTTTGGTAATTTTTATTAAAATTATCAAGCTTCTGCACGATATTTTATTAAGAATCTTTCTAGCTTTACTTTTTTCACACTTGTTGATAATATGATTATATTGATTGACAGCTTTGGAAAAGACCTGTTGTGGTGAGTGATTGGTAAAGGTAAAGGATGTAGATAACAAACCTAGTAGAAGTGAAGTAGAGGAGTATAATTTTTTATTCCCTTGAAATTTTGTAATTAAATCCTTTTTTGAAATGTAGACGCCCAATCACACTACATCACAACAAAACAAACACTTTTGTAATAAATATTATTCTATCTACTATCTCGCAAATAAAAAAAGTTTGGAATACAAACCCTACTACTTGATTCCTGAATGAAGTCCTATTTTATATTACGCTCTGGTGCAGAAAATTATAAAGTCAATTTGTGATCGTCATTGGGCATATAATATGCCTCTGCCACCCCTTCGGGGATAAGGCGTGATGGATTTTAAGTTGTGTAAGTAAAAAAACAGTAAAACAAGTTAAGGTAATTGCAAATAAGGGGAATTTCGACATTCGTACAACGAACGTTTCACATTCACATAATTTCTTCTCATCATCATTACTTTCTTACTTTTCCGTCTTAACATAAATATACTGAACATAACAATTGGTATAATGTATTTAAAATTTTAGTCATATATCTAGCTTATTAAAATTTAGAAATAGATCGTAATTTAATAGAAACATTTGTATTATATCAGTGCTGAAATTAGAAATATACTCGTAATTTCAATTGCGTTTATTTTGATATAATTTTAAAGCAGTAATGTCACAAATATTAGTTTTATCAAGTACCAAGTTAGTAAAGTAAATAGTTTTTGAAATATTCGCATGTATTTATTATTATAGTTTATAATTAACATATTAACAGCAAACTTTTAATACTTATATACTTATTTGTGCTTGTATTTATTTCTATGCAGTGCATGCACATGTTTTCCATGTCTTGATCTTATTTTATTCTAGCTTAAATACTATAAGCAACTTTATTTAACAATTTACATTAAATTTCATATCTTCATTCCAGATCCATTATTTTAAATAGTTTTTAAAGTATAACAAGTAAAATATTAGTTTAGTATTCTAATCTATTACGCCGGTCTAGGAGCAGTACATCTACAGCTGCAGTGGCATTTGCTGTAGCTACTTCTGCGTCATCAAATCCAAGATCGCCACCACCAACTTCGCCGCCTACTACACGAAGGGATTCTGTTATATCTACTGCTGCTACCATGAGGGTGCTCAATGTGTTAAGGTAAACGGCCATATTAATAAAACACAAACAATATATGATACTTTTTCAATTCTTGCTGCAACGCAATGATTATTATAAACCATCTTAACTCAATCTTTTATAGACATTGGATATCCAAACACTCACATGACTTTTGGTCTGATGAACGCTTGCGAGGACTAACAATGGACTTCCTTAAGGAGATAGAGAGTAGTCCAGGGCTACTGCCAGCAGAACATAAGGCTGCAGCACAATTGCTACGACTATTGGAGAGAGCACCGGATAGAACTGTGGATTTGAAGATATTGTTTGCTACACCTCCTGTAAGATCACATGTTTTTTTTTATCTTTATTTTGACATACTCGTATACAATTATTAGTACGCAGTAGACGTTCGTATATCTGTGACTATTAAAGTTAAACCAATTGTTAACTTATACAATACGTTTTAAAGGTAATTATTACCTGAACCAGTAGAGAAATAACTTCAATAAAAATAAAAATAACTATTTTCAGGTGCCTACAAAAGAGAGCGTAGAAACATTGTCAGCTCTTGAAATTGCAGAGCAAATGACCTACTTGGATTATCAAATATTTAGATCAATTAATAGCGAGTAAGTTTAAGATCACTGTAATGTAGCTTATTGACTAACTTCATTAACTGCCAACCAAGACGAATAATAAATAATAAGGATTTGATTAATCTACAAAAATTACTAGTGTGTGACAATTTGATGAAAGTATCAAATAGCGATACAGCGTGAAGATATTTTGTTAAAATATTGGACATCTAATATGTTGTGCCATACCTGACATGTTTTGTTTTTCAGGGAATTCTTAGGTCAGGCGTGGACAAAAGCCGATAAAGCAGATAGAGCTCCGCATATTCTGATGATGACTGCACACTTTAATCATATTTCTAATCTTGTGATATCCGAAATTTTGAAGAAGGTCACGCTAGCAGGCCAGTATTTTTTAATTTTTTTTCTTATATTATTCTCATTGTCACATCTGCTCACCCAGTTTCATCACGACACATGGTTAGTTAGGTTTTTATCACTAAGAATTATAATATTTTCATGCATTTACTACTAATTATTATGATACTGATGACCTCAAAAATTTAAAATGAGTGTTTAACTGAGGAACTAAAAATATAGGAGAGTTAGAGCATTTTTCGAAAACATAGACTGATTACCGACCGACATCGGTCCCAGGTGTGAACCCTAAAGAATGCCTAAACGACTTTAGTATTTTCATTTTGTTTTTTAACCGATTTCGAAAAGGAGGATCTCAATTCGATTGGTATATTTTTTTATACTGCTAAGATGGCAGATAAGTAAATGGTCCTGATTGAAAGTGCATGGTCATCATAGTCATGGACGTTCGCAACATTAGGAGTGCTAAACTTGCACTGCTGAGTGTTTCTTAAACATTATGAAAATTTGTTTTGGTAAAATGTATTTGCTACACAGGCCGTGTAGCAGCAATAGAAAAATGGGCGGCAGTAGCCGACATAGCTCGCTGTCTGCACAATTTTAATGGCGTATTGCAAGTGTGTGCTGCGCTCTCGAACACTTCAATATATCGCCTGAAGAAGACTTGGGAGAAAGTATCTAAAACTGTAAGTACCATAAAACGAGACAGTCTGTGAGTCAACATGTATTTCGTCTTGATTACTCTTTTTGACATCAACCAATTTAAAGTTATACTTTTTTGACGATTGGAAAAAAGTATAAGATTTTATAAAACTTACTTTCCGATAATGATTTTAAACTCACACGACTTACTATGCATTTTATATTATTCGGGTCTATTTCGCGTAATATTTTTCACTTTTTCTCACCTCTCGAAGTTTCGGCTATATTGCAATAGCGGAGAGTCTACGTGACCACGGCTATTGCAATATAGCCGAAACGTCGAGAGGTGAGAAAAAGTTAAAAATATTACTTCCCGATGACCTAGATAGGTATTTGAAAACTTGACCATGTAGCTACAAAGTGAACGATGATGATGCGCATGAAAATGTAAAAAATAATACTTACTTTTTTGTAGTTATAAATACATAGTAACCCCCAGTACGTTTATATTACTTTTAGATTCTAAGGGGTGAGATTTTTTTGGAGCTGTTCGTCCATTAAAAATTTTGTTGCTTGTCTAAACAAGACTAAAGAAGTATAACGTCTTACATGCAAATATAAGTATACACACACGTATTTTTTTACAGAGTAAACAAACTTTAGAGAGAATGCAGACGGTTATAACTTCAGAATGCCGCTTTAGGATCCTTAGGGATGCTTTACACAGGTAAGCTGTGACAGTTACATTACATATAAGACGCGAAGTTAAAATGTCATTGATAAATAATTGACATTATTGTTTCAGGTGCGATCCTCCATGCATTCCGTACTTAGGAATGTACTTATCAGACCTTTCTTTCATTGAGGAAGGAACTCCCAATCACACACCAGATGGACTTCTAAACTTTTCAAAGATGAGAATGGTATTTATTTGTCTATTTGTATTATTTGTATTGCTTAAAACATTTACACAAACAAATTTTATTAAAAGGTTGAAATGAATATTTTAGATACTTTTAAATCACATTTTCTTACAGATCGCACACGTTATTCGGGAAATTAGAAACTGCCAACAAACACCTTACAAAATCGATCATATACCAAAGGTTAGTAAACTATATAATTTTCTGAATGCTTTCAAATTGGGAGTTCATCACACAAAATCTGAAGCAAACCTTTTTTTGCACAATAATAATTACATTATCAATTAATCTAGAAATCAATTTTATGTACATAATATTTTATATACTACTCGGGACTTCACGCGAAACAATTTTGTACTTACATTCACCGACGTTTCGAGCACGTTGCAGCGCCCGTGGTCGCGGCTGGACTGATGATGAGGGTCGAAAGTATGCATGGAGTTACTTTTGTTTGTAGCTACCCTCCATTATTATTATAATGCAGGATAAGGCCGGCGACACACTGCACTCACTACGTCAGTTTTGTTTGGCACAGGTTTTCTACGGTCAAGTTTTTTCATCACTGAATTCCATATCCCGGATAGCTTGAATCCATCTTCCCTATTGAAATTATTGTATCTTCTAATTTCAATAGCTTCACGCACAACACGAGGATAATAGTGGCGATCAGTGGAGAGGACTTTGGGTTGATGGAGTTCGATCCAGTGATTACTACCCGACTCGAGGTGTTCCGCTATCGCCGATTTGTTGAACTGACGGTTTTTCACAGCTGCGATGTGTTCTTTGACCCTTTCTGCGATGGTTCGTTTTGTTTGGCCTTTATATGAACGACCGCAGCTGCAATCCACTTTGTAGACACCTGGTGTTTGCAGAGGGATGACGTCCTTTGGTGTTCGCACATACTTCGCTACTTTGGCAATCGGTTTGTATATTGTACGAATGGAGAACTGCCGTAAACACGATCCAATCTTGTCCGTTATACCTTTCACATACGGCATATAAGCCGGTTGACGGTCAACACCCGGTTTCATCTTCCTCGGTGCACGTCGTGTCTTCCTGCTACTCGTATCATATCCATTCATCCTAAGTATCTCCTGAACATGCTCCAACTCCTGCTGTAGATGCTCAGGGTCGCAGAGGTCATTGGCTCTCTTGATGAGCGTGGTGCTTACTGATTTTAGGTGAAGTGGGTGATGATGCGATGAGGCGTGCAAGTATCTGTTAGTGTGTTTAGGTGAAGTGGGTGATGATGCGATGAGGCGTGAAAGTTTATGTACATAAGTTCCTTAACGTTGAATCGATCTATGATGGTAGTGTAGCGACTGCCGCGACAGGTATCGATTCCCGGGTCGGATCTTTCGGTCGGAAATTTCGTATGATCCACAAATGTTGGTTCAGGAATTTGGATGTATCCTATGTATAATATGTATATATTTAGAAATATATTATTGACTGAGGAGGCGAGCGAAGCGAGCCTACAGACTTTCGTCGGCTCGCTTTGCTTCCGTTTTGATTCCACTGGTACGGCAAAAATGCTATTGATGTCCGACCGTCCGTCCGTCCATTCAGTCTACGGGTCGCATTTTTCATCGGGTTTGCATGCAACTTGGCATGGACCATCCTTGATGTAGACAACAACTTTTAGCAAGGGCGTTTTTCGATCGGGGGGGAAATGGAGGCAGGGGAGGGAAAATGGTCCCGTAGTTGTTGGCAAGAGCGCTCAAAACGAAAAAAAGCAATATTGATTTTTTTTAATCCATCAACAAAAAAAAAACACCAAAAAAAACATTAAGAAAAAATTACTCTGAAGTCTACGGTTCACAGAACCACTAGTGTAGTATGTAAATCAGTCGTCTAGATCCCATAACACAAGCTTATATAAGCTTACTTTGGGCTAGACGGCGCTGTGTAAAAAATGTCCCACAATATTTATTTATAGTGGGACGTATAATAAGTAATAAGATCTAATTACGTCAGAAAAATCTTCCTGTTTGACATTAGTATATAAAGTTTTTTTACTGCTGGAATATGTTCTAGTATAACATGATATGATGTACTTTTAGGTGTGCGACTTCCTACTTGACAAGTCGCTGGTAATCTCGGAAGAAAAGCAATACCTGATGTCCCTGGAGCTCGAACCTCGTGTTGCGCGAGGTTCGGGAGCTGGGTTAGAAGGCGCTCGTCCCGCGGGAGGGGGCGCGTCGCCGGGCTCATAGCGGCGGCGTCGCGCCTCCCTCGCCGCACTCGCACCGCTGCGTGCTGAGCGCTAAGCTGAGGGAGACGCGTCACTATCCGCTTTTACTCTCTCGATATCAGTGAATTGACACTATTGTATTATATCTTTGCGACAGATGGTGACTATTCTTAAGTTTATACGCTCTTCTGGTCAAACGCTTGTTTTATCTTCATTTTTATTTACAATACAAGTAGGGGCAAGTGCGGTACATGTGAACACTTAAACAGAACTTAGAATAAAACATTTAAATATTTGAATCAGTATATTTTTATTAATTTTATTGAAACCTGTCAACCATACACAAAGCTTTACGGTCGCGTTTAAATTATAATTTTAGAGTTGCTAGTTTCGTCGGGATCGATTGTGTCCACAGGTACAAACGTCCATAGGAACAGCACTTGCCTATACTTTATTTTTTCAAGTGTTCCACAAGGACGTGTACTGGGTCCCATTTATTTCTGTTGATACGATGACCGACAGCATTAGCTAATTTTAATTGTGTACAATTTTAATAATTGTGAATTTGAATAATGTTGTCTTAATATAATTACATTTTAAGTTTTTTTTGTAAATAGATTTATCAATTCTACGGGTTGATACCACCATGCTCTGTATAGCTATTCCTCTCCGCACACCGTGCAGATTTACCTATATGGAGAACTATTTAAATTAACGTGTAGTTTTACTTCTGTATTTAGCAGATAGTGCAGTTATGTGATCTGTTCATCACAATTACATAAACTCTTTTATATCTAGATTTTCATTTACTATTTATCCATACGCAATCATTACATCAGTTCTATCAGTATTTTTCAAACTGAATGTAGCCCGTTGTCTTAAATATACATTCTGAAGGTAGGTAGTTTTTGTTTTTAATATAATATAGTACCATAGCAGTAGTAAACAATAAAAACTTGTAAATGTTCTTATAACTAGGAACTTTTGTAAAAATTGAAAATAAGCAAAAGTATAAAGAACTTATAAAATGTATAAAGAGATGCATAATGAATAAGCGGAAGCCTTTTTGATTCAAAACTTTATGTTAAGCACTAATAGGATAAAAATGTATAAGTTTTAATTTCAAGACTATCAATATAAAGCCGTATTCGCTTTCTGGGTAGCTAAGTACAGAATGATGAATTGTTATCAAAATCTTTAAAATTCCATTTCATAAAGCAAATTAGAACCGACAGAATTAGTGATTCATTATGAAGTGGGTGGAATGATGGAATTACGTATAATAACGGGTTTAATAGATTATATGGTGTCTATATTGATGATGTTCTGTGAAGCGAGGTCTACATCATCGTCTGTCTTATTTAGACAATTCGGTAACTATATTTTCTGTACAATAATAAAATGAATGTACTCAAATGCAAAAGATTAAAAATAATCATCATATTTAAATAACAATCAACGCTTATCTTTTTTTCAATTAATGTTATTTTAAAGGGTTAATCCATCTAGTTTTACTGTTAGTTTTACGATAGAACAAAATGGACAAAAAAAATCCAGATTGTTCTACTGCTCACCACGATAGAACTAAATGGACAAAACAGATAAGGTTGAAAAATAGCACATTTTTGCAAATTATAATTGCAACGTTATGCTCTTTGGAATGCATCCAGTTGACATTAACGCTATAATATGATAAATATGGACAGTGTGTGGGGATTTGAAATGTTAATACGGAAGAGAGACAGTAATCATTTCAGCATAATTATTGCTACTGTCGGAGATAATATAGAAGACGAGTCGCAGTAAGTCGCAATAATCGCAATAAATAATAATTCAATAAGAAAATGAGATTATACGTTGATTGTTAGCTAAACATATCACAACAATATTAATAAGTTTTCTCGATATAATAAAATTTTTAGGTATAGGTTTGTTACAAAACGATTTAAATATCGATAGTCAAGTCAGTAATTACGGTTAAAATTGCTAAATGGTTTTCAAAAACATTAAAATAAAGTAGTAATAAATGTGAAATTATCAAACTTGAACAAAAACCAAATAATATCTAAAAATACGGCATGCCTTTTTAAACTAGAAAAATAATCTCAAACTCATCATATTCGCATTATTACAATCGCAAAAACAAAATGTCTTTCCAAATAGATTGTTTAAATCTTAACTGATAATTATTCACGGAATATATTTTTATCGTGTATGAAGAAAAAACAAATTAAAAAGCGCCCTTAAAATTAATGAAAATGTAAAGCATGTAGTTTTTTTATGAAAATATAATGGTTCAATAGTAACTGAGATTAACCAATGACCACAAAAAGGAACCTTGTAAATACTGTCCCGATATGATTACAATACTTATTAGACTTATATGATAAAAAAAAACTGTGAAAATAGTTCTAGATGCGTTCAGATATGAAGAGGTAATAAAAAAATAAAATAACATAACTTCACCGTCATCTGTATATTTAGGCCTAAAGTGAAATATAGATGTTACTTTATAGGCATGTAAATACGAGTACTTAAAGTTGATGTTTTGTACTTAAAGACGCATATCCCTAACTTTAATTCCTTTCTTGGATTTCTCAAACAATATTAATATCAGTAAGGTTATATTAAAACGATATTCTAATAGGTGTGTTACTATCAATATAAACTTGACAAATGTATGAAAGTGGTTGTTAAATGTTACTAATGGTTGTTACAGTCATTTCGACTACGTTTATACAATCTTTAATATTGTATTTCCCCTGTTATTCTACCTTGCTTGTTAGTTATAATGTACTTTATTATAGGTGTGCCACAAGGCTATGAACTGGGTCCCGTTTAGTTCAGTGACTCTATATAGGAATATTTAGAATATGATTCAACAGACTTTAAAACTCTTATACATCTGTTGAACAAATAAATATTTAAAGAAACGTTTGTTACATTGATGATGAGCTTTTACTAAAATAACGAGATTCTAAAGAGTATGCTAATAGAAATATATGCTACGATTAATCCGCTTAAAATAAGTGGAGTTCAACAGTATTACATATTATACACGTAGCAGATACAAATTCAATATGAACAAAATGTTATACGAGTAAATGACCCTCATATCTACTAAAACGGAAAGTGATTTCAAGTGAGAATACTGCCTGTATATCTTTTTCTATGTCCTTTTCTATGTCATTTAATGTTAGTGTTGTAATAGTACGTTTGAAATAAGCTATGAATAATATTATGTAATGCCAGCTCTAGTACATTCTGGGCTGTAAAAGTGTCTCATAATTAGATATACATGTATCTTCGTAAGTATGAAATATTTAGCAGTGAGAGTTTGTTGTAAATTAATGACTGACATGATATTACTTCTATTAGTATTATTATACTTATTGACTATGACTGTTTTTGTCCTTAGTTAATGAATAAGAACTTATATTGATCATTTCCACATTCCTTTATAAAAATACACAAAATTTAATATTACCATCACTAAATTTCAGTCACATATCTTGAATAGGGTAAAGTTTAAAATCTGTTAATTATGTAAGTCGATTAGGATCTAACAATATGCGTTATTAAATAATGTCTTCCCCTATTGCACAACTTTTAATTATACTTATTCTTCATATAACTTGATCAATTAAACTAAGAAGGTAAATTCTTGTCGATTGTTGAATTTTGATAACAATTATTAACAATAATAGTGAAATCAAGTTATTAAATCAATAATGAAACATGACAAATGAAACTACGCTTCGATTTTAACTCTCTTATGAAATATCCAGTAAGGATTTTAATAAATACGTAAGTAAATATTAATGAAAAATATCAAAAAAATATGTCTTCAGAATCTCTTCAGTAAAAGTTAAAATAATATAGATAATTATTATGTCAAGATTAGACAATTATATATTTATTGATAAATGTTGTATTTTCTACCTATCAGATTCTTGTTCTTCTTACTTTACCTTATAAAATGAAAAAAGAGTATAAATTATTATTATTATTTTATAATATTTTACGTAATACGGAGAACTTGTTATAATACAAATCTTTAAAATAGGTACTTACACAGTAGTTTGAGGGAAATAATCAACATTGTATATTATTATTATTATTAATTTAAATAATTAATATCAGTGTAACTGTCCAAGTTATGATTAGTTAGGTTTTAACAGAAATTATTATTCATTTGGGACTTTTACTGTCATTCTTTTAGTAAACTTTATTTATACTTATATTTACTTTGGATATTTCAACTTTAGTTTTAATTTACCGCACAGACCCAAATTTGTCAATAGTACGGAGGTTTACAGTAGCAACTGTAACTAAATGTTATATAGCATAAATAGGTCAATAAAGTTATTTAATATTGATTGAGCAATGTTAGATTTATATTATTGCATTGTAGGTGCTTCGTAGTATTGTGTATTGTATCAATAATTGAAGAGATCTGTATTTTTTGTAGATTGTAATGTAACGTTAAGATAATATTTTTTAATGTTCTTATTTTCTTGTGACCTTTAAATAATGGATGCGCCGTGAGTTCTAAACTAAACTCGATATTTTATATTCTTAGATTAGTTTAAATGAAAATGAAAAAAATAGCACATACTTCAATATGCTATATTTTATACTACTTAAAAATTTCATATTGAAATGTCAAAGCGATGCGAGATTTCATTAGATAGACTCCACGGTAGCCTAATAGTCTAAAATTTTATCTAGAATGGTTAAATTAAGTATTTGATTCATAAAAAACTTAATTCAAAGTTGCGATCCATTGACCAGAACTTTGGGGAACTTTGAGGATGGGAGCTTTTTCATAAAACCATTGTTGATTAGCGGTTTTCGCTGCTGCATATCTGTCTAAATAGTAAAAAAAAAAACAATTCTGCTAACCTTAAACACTGCTAATCTTTGACGCATCATATCAATAATTCCATATTATTTCAGATCTGCATCCGTTTAGCATCGGTAAGCTGGTATTATTGTTAATGGCAACACAAGACACCACACAACCATTGCTACATTATTGTTTTAATTTTCCATTAAGAGTTTAGCTCGCGGTGCATCTTGAATTAATTATGACAATATGTTGCTAATTTAAGACATTGTTTGATATTCTTTTACTCTAATGGGTACCTAGATGAATCTCATGTTAATTCGGCGTTTTTAATTAAAACGTAAATTATTGTACGACAAGCACAGACTTAAGTACTCAGGGACTAAAAATCTATAATAGTTCTTGATGTCTGTATCAAAAGATAATGTTTTTTTTTTCAATAAATTATATCGATTGTAGAATCCAAAAAATATAAAAAGAGTTCATCAGACCTTTTTATATTTTTCATGAATAAAAGCAATTAATTTTATTTGCAGAAATCTGCCTAATTCTTTTCAATTGTTACTATACATGATCCGTTATATATTTGATGCCTCTGTTAGTTTCCTTCAAGTAATGTTATTATTTTAACAAGACTTATTTATAAAATAATAAGAGTTAGAGCGCAAAGAAACAAATGATTGATTTCTATTATTATTATTTTTTAATAGATGGCGCCGCGGTTAGGTTCTTCACTATGTAGAGTAAAGGCAAAAATGCTGTGACGTGTGTCTCGCTGAATTGTGTGCTGGATACTAAAAATGTGACATCTATCCAGCGTCTTTGTGCGATGTCATTTATTTATATAAGGAGCCGGTGATCTTTGTGTTTCCTTTTCATTTAATATTGACAGTGTCTGCTTTAATTTCATGACCGTCGCGTTGCTCACTAAGTCATCGGGTTTGTAATTAATTTTATTTCAGTTTAGTGTGAGACTGTCTTTATCAGTATTTCCTTAGATTAATAATTTCTCGTGTACTTGACTACAACTTTAAGATAATATATGATATTCCAATAATTTAATGATAAAATGTAAATCTATTAAAATCTAAACCTGCATTAACTTAGGCTGTGATTAAATTGTTATCTACTTAATATACTTAATATTCATTTCCATTCTTAATTAAAACTTTTCTATCTAAGCCCCGATGACTGTTAATAAGAACACTGAATTGATTTTGACGGTGTTTAATTATAGAGTAAGAAATACTGGTAGTTACACTGGACGGACTCCATTTACGGTCTATTTCATGACTTGTTTGTAAAATATTACTCATACCTTTATATGCTACAGATTGATTGAATTTAATCATAGCTTTACTATTTTTTGTAACTTATAGTGTTTTCTTTCTTCTTTTCCTTGTACAATCTTCAGACGTGATAGGAATTTTTTTCCATTATTGTTTCATTAAATAATGGCCTTTAATATTTGGACATCACGACAGCTAACTATCAGGCAATCGATTGAGCATTGACAGTTTATAAAAATACAGTACAGTACGTATAAAAAAGCCCTAAAAGATATATTTATGGATTATAAATAATTTTAAAACAATAATATTGACAATATCAACAGTAAAAAGCTTCCTCAAAATTAAATCGACAATGCATGTCTGCGTCCCACGATATATGCAATTGGTCATCAATCTGAAATTCATCAGTAGCTACCACCGATTCTGCTGCGTCTGGGTTTGTTTTATGGACATCGTGAAACAGGCCCTAATAAATATTATTATACATATCCTGAATATACATGTACAAAATATAATATATGTTTAGATGTACAACCAAACGGTGAATAGATTATGTTTGTCTATCATGTACTATAGTAGATATATCTATGTGTTACTACGCGTCTTGGATAAGTCGGTACTTAAATATACCTACCAAGTTCTCTGAAAACACCCAATACTCAACACACATACATACACGACTCATATAAAACCTCTGAAACAAAAAAGCAATGTAAGAATTTATTCATACGTAGGTAGTTATGCAGCATACCTATATTAGGGTTTAAAATTTTACCCACACATTACAAAGTTTGAAAGTAAAGTAATTATCGTACCGCAGATTAGATTAGATTCCTATCACAGCTAAAACAGAGCTTATGGTCTTGAAAGGGCTGAGCAATCTTGATAAATACTAAGTTTATGAATCAACACTTTAAAACCAGTTTAAGGACTACGGCGCCACGTACACGGTAACATTTTATTTTACTTTCTCTACTTCAGTGTAATCAATCTTCCAGCACTTGGTCATTTTCAATAAAAAAAAAAAAAATATTTCCCTTTTGAATCTGATTCATCAGAAAATCTGAAATTATGGCAATGCTCGCTGTTTGTAAAAACCGCGAGCATTTTCAAGACTAAAATGAATGAATATCGTAATCGGAAACGTACAAGAATAGGTTAGCACCAGAATATATTAATCCAGTCTTGAGTTAAGTTATCTCCATATTTAGATAGTGACAGTTTGTGAAAAGTAGAAATCCGTACAATATATACATGTTAGGTACCGACTTGTTTTTTTTTATAATGTTTATGGCATGGCTGCTTCGGCCTTTGTGCCATGGTACCGACTTGTCCGGAGACCACACGGTGTTGCTGTTGACAATCTGACCTCATCCAGTTGTTGTACTTTTCGCAATAAAGTTGTTACTGTAAAGTTTCAATAATAAAGTGTTTTATTATTCCCCGAATTTACTTCTTGTACAATATGGGGGTTAAACCACATCAAGGCGGTCTAAGATGGAGCACGCTCACGATAATTTGTTTTCAACCAAATACGATCGTAATATTATCTGATACTAGTTTCTTGTTGATGTTTCCCATAGGAATTTGTTTCCCAGATAAAAGATTTTGAACGCAATCGTGCCCAGAACCGAAAGATTCCGTAGGTCTTTCTTATGTCGCACCATAAAAGCATGGAACTCTTGGTTTCTCTCCTCTTACAATCCTGGGTCTTTTAAGAAAAGCGTGAAAATGCATATTTCTGGGCTGTGCAAAATGTAGATCGCTATCGAAGCCCTGTATTACTGTAGAGTTTCAAACACGGCAATGGGCTGGGAGCCCTTTCGATGGCATAATCTCTTTCAGCATAATGTAGTTTGGCATAACAGTTTCAGCATAAAGTTTTCTCGCATAAATCATGAGAAGCAGATTGTTATAAACGCAAAATGGTCTTATTGGCATAACTTTAACTTACTCTAATATTCTTAATCATAATTTTAATCCGCATAAATGTAAAGGGTATAATTGTAATACGCCTAAAGATAATTTATCATAAAATACAAAACGCATAATGGTGTCTTGGGCAAAGTCGTAAATAGGTACGACGATGAGCGAAGCGAGGAGAAGTGTTAGGTTACTTATGACCACAACGCGCGAGCCGAGCGAGCGAAGCGAGCGTTGCGCGGCAGCGGCCGGCGATGCTCTAGTACTTAATCGGTCGTTTTAATTTTTGTTACCTACTTCTTAATGTATTTTATTTATATTCTGTATATAGTATATAATAGTCTTCATTCTATATAGTATTAGTATTGACATTTTGAACTTCAGTATAGTGAATATCGCGTAATTTTTAATCAGCCGACATTTCAATCTCAGACAGTTCAAGCTTAGATATAAAAATAAAAATATGTACTCGTTAACATTATAATACCGTAATGTTATCGGGTACATATTTTATTTTATATGTATGACTTGTAGTCTTTATACCATAGAGTGATTATGCCAATAAATGCTATGATTAGTAATCGTTATTGTAAAAAAAAATATGCGTGAACATTTTATGCTGGTATATCATTATTATAAAAGAAGTTATGGGAAAATAAAGTATGCCTAATGTTTTATTCTGTTTGAACGTTATGCGAAACGACCAGTATGGCAAAAACGTTATGCTGTTTAAAATTATGCCTTTAAAATTTATGCAACCCAATACGGACAATGGGCTCACCACCTACGTCGGACAAAAATGCATACGGACATACGGTGAAATGTAGGCATGTAGTATGCCTCCGCCTACCCCTTCGGGGATAAAGGCGTGACAATATGTATGTATGTATTCATTACAATACGATGATGTAGTCTTGCCTTCATGTAAGACTTACCCTTGTTTCTTAATAGTGTTACTATGATCTAGGTATACAGTTTTACGGGTTCTATCTGCAGATGAGAGAAATAAATGGTCCTTGCAGTGTACACAGTATTTTGCCCCACATAATAGTGGTGGTGAGTCTAATGCTGTGTCGAAAGGGACACAGAGGCAGGTCGTGGTTACATACTGTTGAAATGTTTCAAGTCGACCATAAAACGTTCGATTTGGTAGAACGATTAATATCAACTTCTTTTTCGGCTGTTTTCTCGTGGTCCCAGGATTTCGTCCCATTAATCCAGTTCCTTCCAAACACACCAACTGGATTTGGAGACTGGAGCCGAGTCAGCTGTCTGACCTGCCTTAACCCTAAGTTATTAGTATTTATTAGATAGTAAGGGCACCTGCATCGTTGCCTTGTCAGTTAGTCAGCTGGTGCACCGCTAGCAGGTGAGGTCAATTGTCCCCCGGGAATCTTGGTGGGGCCCTTTACACTGCCCCGCAACCCCACCCAGGAGTTCAGGCACACAGACCTGATGAACTACAGAACATTGGCTCGATCAAATCCTCGAGGCGTCCGCAGCATATTTAAGTCAACACAGCATTTCAAAATTTTATACAATACACTTAATAAAAACCAGACTCCCCGCAGGTATAAATATTTTCCGATTACTAATTCAACTATTAATTAATACCATATATTAATTTATTCTTATATCCAATCTGCTTTATCATATTTTTGTTGCTTTACAAATTTTCTAATTATCTCGTTAAGATGACTAACCCCAACTTTTATATTTTTATTAGGATTTTGCCAATTATTAAAAACAATAACAGTAGCGACCTTCCAGATGACAGACATACAACATGACTATTATTGTTAAACGCTAGATGGCGCAAATTTTATTTTAAGACGAGCTGAACAATAATTGTTAAAACATCCTTGTACCTTGTAACTGGCAGGAATGACCAACAGTTTAGCTTGCTTAGATTATATTATACGCGGTATCTGGGTGTTTATATAATTATATCGACGCTTGAAAGGCAAAGTTGACTAAGCGACATGGAGTTAATTGTTCAGGAGGACGATTTAAAGATTAATTTTACAGAAAAAAAATAATAAAACTTCTTGTAATCATCTTAGAGGCGT
Source organism: Thumatha senex (assembly GCA_948477245.1). NCBI lineage: Eukaryota > Metazoa > Arthropoda > Insecta > Lepidoptera > Erebidae > Thumatha > Thumatha senex. Next base: position 22,942,884 of record OX419741.1, on the reverse strand, counting down.
AATTCTTCAAGTTAAAAAATTTCATGTTGTCAGGTTTATCGTGATATATGCAACTATTAAAAATAATTAATAGTTTAGGTGTTAGTGGCGCTTAGTAAAATATAACCTGAAATTAGAAACAGGAAAAAAATACTAACCGACGTGCGTTCGTCAAAAAAGCGTTCGGTAAAAATGTAATATAGAAAGAATTATCACATTGACATCAGAGTAAAAATGACCTAACGTAAGGTAAAATAGTTAGAAAATGGAGGCAAAACTGCTTATGTTTTATTTTTAGATTATAATGTTTCACAAAATGTAACTGATGTGCCGTTTGTTTTAGAAAGTTGGATAATTTTTGTCAATAGTATTTGTAATAAAATTCACTTTAAAATGTATTGATCTTTATTCAGCAGTTGCAAAATCACATTAATAATTAAATCTGAACAAAATCAACACTTAGACATACAGTCTGTACTATAAATCTTACTTATATTAATTATCTGTGGTAGTAACTATATAGTATTTGGAGTAATTAGATCATAAGTAAAATTAATAAGTCTTATTAATCACAACCATTTTAAAAATGTGGAGACACAATCACAACAGTAATATTTTCAGCCATAACTGATACTATAAAATAAGAAGTAACTAAAATTGAACCTCTTAGACTAACCTAATTTAGTTTGTATTTCGTTTTAATTTAGATTTTATTTATAATTATATTTTTTTAAATATTGTATTATTATGCGTATATTTAGTTATGAAGCGCTCGTGGCCTAGCGGTCTCAGTGTTCTGTAAACGATCACTGAGTTACGCAACTTTCACTATGGCTGGTCCTCGGATGGGTGACCACTTTGTGGCATTTACATTTGCGAGCGTTTCCGTGCTTCAGAAGGCACGTTGGTCCCGGTTGCCAGTAAAATGGCAGTCGTTAAGCCTGGTTGAAGGCCTTATGGGCGGCTTGAAAACTTCAACAGCAGGTAGCCACAACTTGCGTCTGTCTATTTCAACACGGCAATGGGCTCACCACCTATTACGTGGGACAGGAATCCACACGGTGAAAAGTGGGAATATAATATGCCTCTGCCACCCCTTCGGGGATAAGGCGTGATGGATTTTTATTTTTTATTTATTTTATAGTATTATTGTAACATTAAATTCTATCTGCAAATAACATAAACAACTGTAATGTTAAAAATATATGTATAAACAACCTCTTAGAAAATTTAATTTAAAAAACTATGCCGTATTTAGCTAATAGAATTAATTCTTATTTTAGTTAACACATCAAACTTCGTCTTCAATATCTGACTCAGGTAAGCAATCTTTTGTACTAGCAGCCCTCGGGAAAACGGAGTACTCGTGATGAAATGGAGTGGCTATACTTTATCTTTGCAAAGTCTTATTAGATCGTCATATTTAGCCTTTGCTATTGGCAGCTGATATCGGTAGCAAGGCATCAATGGACCCTTGGTTTTAGATTGTATATCAACATCATGAGATTTTGCAGAAACGTTCATTGAATGTTTGATAGAAATTGTCAATGGTCTTAAATGTCGCAACACGAACTTTACTGATTTTCCCAGTCAGATTTTTTTTAAAGTATTTGTCACCGATATTATCCCATTTATAAAAGTTTTGGAAAGTTATTGCTTCAACTTCATACGGAAATGGTTCTTTTCTTGCCGTGGTAAAAACAGTGTACCATTGCAAAGATGCATAAATTATTGTCTTTTTTAGGTTATTCTCTATAACTGCATGTACACTATCGACAGGCATATATGTGTGGGGACACACATATATGCCTGTCGATAGTTAATTTGTATTGTCTGAAGTTGTCGTAGATAGTTAATTTGTATTGTCTGAAGGTTTTTACACTCCTGTAAAGAACAATGAATCATTGCTAAGATAGTGCGATTTCTATTTTGTCCAGGACAACAGTCACAGTATAGAAGTAGGTGTTTTATATTTCCCATTTCATCGATAGATTTTATGTAATGGTGTAGGATACTAGCGATTTCATTTGCACCTCTTTTTTCGTTTTTTCATCCCAATAATAACAAAACACTTTACGAGTTCCATTCTCGTAGAAGCACAAATTATACACTGCTAGTTTTCTTGAGTAATAGAGTAGCATTGACTCGCCATGCGGAGTATTCAGTACCTTCTCCAAGTCAAAGCTTGAACATAATGTAGTAGGGTCATTTTTGTGTATAGATTTATGAGTAGAAAATCTATTAAAACTTTCTTCTTTTTCAGTTTCATGATCTTCTTTTTCTTTTATTTTTATGGGATCGTTAGGGTCAGCCTCTTGTAGCTGTGTACACTTTAAGCACTTGTCTTCTTAGGAATATGAAACGTAATATTAAATTGTTCAGTAAATATTTTGCGAAAAATCCTTTTGCTAACTACGTCTACGCCAGCATCCATGTAGCGTTTTTTTATAAACGATGTATAAATTAGCAATATTTTTGTATTCTTGTGGCAAGTAAACGCGGGTAGAATCTTGACGGCAGTAATGTGAGGGTACTGCTGGTAGGCTCTTGATGAAATTAATGACAATGTCTTTAGTAGCAGGTTTAGTTTTGTTAGATGGTTCACATTTTCCCCACAAATCTTCTTTAGCACTTCCCAATGACGAATTTCTGACAGTGTAATATATACACTTTTGTGAAATATCTAATATTGCTGCCAAAAACTGTAAGCATACAAATCTTTTTCCTTCTCCTTCAGTAATGCAATACTTAAATGTATTACAGCGAGTTTCTGAAGTAGCACGTCTACGTTTGACGTTTTCTATTTCAGTCATGCCAACCAACCAGTCTTTACGGCGTTCAGACGTAAGCGACCAAAAGTGATTGAATACCTGCTGTCTCTTTTCAACGGTTACATTTTCACAATTATTCCCACATTTTTTCCCCTTGCATGGATTAGGTTGAACTGATTTTTCTTGCACAATCTTACCATCTTTTCTATTGTACTATTTTTCAGATGGTTTCAGGCCAGACCTTTCTTTTCTCGTATATTTCTTCTTTCTTTTTAAACCTCTTTGTCCCACATTCTCGTCTTCCGTATTCACATTTTATTGGTTATTAATGTTCCCTGTCTCTCTGCTTTTCTTTATACTTTGTTTTCGCTTCTTTTTCTTACTTTTTTGTGGTCTTTTCTTATTTGACTGGTCGTGTTCTTCGTCACTATCTGAGGTTTCAGAACCTACCCATTCGTCAGAATCAACTTCAGCAGAGCAAAATATTGTAGAAAAATCTTCATCAGACATGTAGTCAACATATCGGATATTTGTTTTGCTTATTCTTTTACGTCCACTAACACCTGGAGCGGCAGCATCAATCGAAGGTAAGTCTATGTTGCGAGAGACGATCTCGTCACTCTGCAAGGTATCGAAATTAATCTGCGAGGGACCTGGAGCGGCATCATCAATCGAAGATAAGTCCATGTTGCGAGAGACGGTTTCGTCACTCTGCAAGATATCGAAATTAATCTGCGAAACTGCGAAAAATCTCACAAAGAAAAAAGAGCTACGTTAATACATAACGTAGTGTTTTTTTATGTAGAGGAATACTATGCATACCAGTAAAATTGAAATGTGTGTGTGTAATTTCAAATTTGCAGCTTTTCACTAAATGCATATAAAATAATATATTTTATTAGAAACTTTTCATTTCCACAAAAGTTCCTTAAAAAAATAATTTTACCCTAGAATAGGGAAAAAGCCCCTAATCTGAACACCCTGTCTGGTCGTCTTGTCGTCCGGTGCGGTCTGATCCGGTCGTCTGTTGCGACAACAGATTTGGTCGGCAGACTCGGCGGATCAAATCTGTCGAGGTCCGGCAGACCAAATCCGGTCGTTTGTTAGCTCTATAGACCTAACGCCGCGCGCCGCGGCAGCGCCCCGGCGGGCGGCGGGTCGCAGCCGCGCAGGTATCGCGTACATACGATGCACAACACAATTTAACCTTGATCGAGTGACGAGCCGAGCGGAGACTAGCATGATAGGTAATTAGGTATCCTTTACTTAGAAAATATGCGTACATCAGTTAATTCGTCTTCATTGGTCGCAATTCCCGATTTTAAGAGTGCCTTTTCCAAAATATTGCGACTACGTTTTCTTGGATCCATTGTTCTCATGTCATTTGTCAGTTCTCTCATCATGCTTTAATACTTTCAATATTGCAAAAAATAAAATCAATAAACAATTAAATTGATCCAACTTACAGTTTTTAATTTCATTTGTATACGGTATGGTCTTAGGGTATGGTATACGGGACCGGTAGTACTATGCTTGACTAGGCGCGCGCGTGCACTCTAAGCGACGACGGCGACGTCCAGTTGCACACTGGTAGTTCCTATGTTACTGTGAATCTAATTTCACTGTATGCGCATACGACAGTGCTCTGGTAATTTGTAGGTGTAACCAACATTTTATAGATGTATTACTTTAGGTAAAAGCCGCTTAAACCCAGCGCCCCGGCGGGCGGCGGGTCGCAGCCGCGCAGGTATCGCGTACATACGATGCACAACACAATTTAACCTTGATCGAGTGACGAGCCGAGCGGAGACTAGCATGATAGGTAATTAGGTATCCTTTACTTAGAAAATATGCGTACATCAGTTAATTCGTCTTCATTGGTCGCAATTCCCGATTTTAAGAGTGCCTTTTCCAAAATATTGCGACTACGTTTTCTTGGATCCATTGTTCTCATGTCATTTGTCAGTTCTCTCATCATGCTTTAATACTTTCAATATTGCAAAAAATAAAATCAATAAACAATTAAATTGATCCAACTTACAGTTTTTAATTTCATTTGTATACGGTATGGTCTTAGGGTATGGTATACGGGACCGGTAGTACTATGCTTGACTAGGCGCGCGCGTGCACTCTAAGCGACGACGGCGACGTCCAGTTGCACACTGGTAGTTCCTATGTTACTGTGAATCTAATTTCACTGTATGCGCATACGACAGTGCTCTGGTAATTTGTAGGTGTAACCAACATTTTATAGATGTATTACTTTAGGTAAAAGCCGCTTAAACCCCAGTATGTGTGGTGCCAATGTGGTACAAGCAACATTTGTTAATCGCATAAGTTCAGGTAAAAGTTACATAAATAGTAACTTTGTACTTCGGAGCGGCAGGTAAAATAAAATTAAAGTAAATTAAGGTAAAGTAAAATTTACTAACCGACAAAAAGTTGTATTTTTAAAAAAGGCGAATTTAACTAATCGCCATAGTGGAAAAATAACGATTGAGCTAAAATGACTGTAATCAAAACAATGATAAATCTTTACGTGGAAAAAACATACCAAATTCACAATAATGTATTTTTAGATACAAGTAAAATAAACTAAAGGGAGAAATTATTCTACTAACATATACGTAAAAAATTACCAAGGGCAAAATCATCTACGCACGATTATCTCAACGACCAATTTTTTGAAAGAGGTCGGAAATTCTGTCGGTTAGTAACAAAAAAAAGTGATAACTAGTAAAGTCCAAAATTTCGAAGCGACATTAAAAGTCGTCGTAGGAAGGCGTCAGTTAGTCCAAACGACGCAGAAAAATTAATCGATTCGAACTGTATATATAACTCAATTTGGTCAAAAACGGCGCTTAGTCAACTTTGCCTTTCAAGTGTCGATATAAACACCCAGATACCGCGTCCAGTACAACGCGTATCGTCAAAGTTGCTGCCACTTTTTTAGCCATGTGTGAGTAAGCCACGCCCGGCGCGAGTATATTACGTAATTTCATTTGCGAGCGTTTTTGTGCTTCGGAAGGCACGTTAAGCTGTTGGTCCCGGTTGCCAGTAAAATGGCAGTCGATAAGCCTAGTTAAGGCCTATAGGCCGGCTTGAAAAATTCAGTACTTACCCGTGGTACTACCGGTGGTACTACTGGTAGTACCACGGGAAATATTTTTTGCCCGTGGTACTACTATGACGTATAGTAGTACCACGGGAGATTTTATATTACCCCTGGGTCTACTTAATAAATAATATAAAATACTTTATGTTTTATGTATCTACATAAATCGCAATCGAGAGCGGATACCCAGCGCATAAATCGCAACCTAAATAAGAGAAAAAAATAGGAGACTAAAACTAAAAAAAAATATTTTAATTTTTTAATATACGAGTAAGATGGCAGGAGGTTTTTCTTGTACGTATGAAATGTAGAGTGAGGGTATTGAGCTTATAAACTCTTTGAGCTCGCAACCCATCAATATGAATTGACTGGTAAGAAGACTATTTTGTGCAGCTGAGCGCGTCAGTTTGTGGCTAGGTTAATCCAAATTTGTGAAGAATACACACAACGGCGAAATGTGTATTCTTCACAAATTAAATTATTATTTATTAAGTAGTACCAGGGGTAATATAAAATAGATATATAAACTATGACGATATAATAGATACTATGACGTATAGTAGTACCACGGGCAAAAAATATTTCCCCTGGTACTACCAGTAGTAAGACCTTTGTAATTTAACAATTAGACCTATGTCCTTTGACCTACGGCCTGTCCTTTGAACTTTGTTCGTTGTTTTATGTCTTTTGACATTTGTCCTCGACCTACGCTCTTTGACCTTTAACATTTGTCCTGTGTCCTTTGGCCTATGCCCGTTGACCTATGTACTTTGACCTATGTCCTTTGAACTATGTCCTTTGACCTATGTCCTTTGACCTATGTCCTTTGACCCATGTCCTTTGCCCTATGTAATTTGACCTTCGGCCCATGTCCTTTGACCTATGGCCTTTGACCTATATCCTTTGACCTTTGTCCTTTGACCTATTTACTTTGACCTATGTCCTTTGACCTATATCCTTTGACCTTTGTCCTTTGACCTATGTACTTTGACCCATATCCTTTGCCCTATGTAATTTGACCTTTGGCCCATGTCCTTTGACCTATGGCCTTTGACCCATGTCCTTTGACCTATAATAAATAAAAAAAAATAAAAAAATCTTTATTTTGCATAGACCATTTTAACGGCGCTTACAAAATGTCATACACTATTTAAAATATTTAAAGCGACCACCGGTTCGGAACGCGGCCCACCTGAGAAGAACCGGCAAGAAACTTAGGAAGGCTTTTTTTTTGATGGCCTATTTACAATTTAATATTATTTCATTTTGCCAGCAGATCATTTCCAGGCGTCCCTGTCCTGCAAATAGTCTGTAACGGAGTAAAAACCTTTTTCACAAAGCTTGTTTTTAATAAACTTTTTAAATTTATTTAAAGGTAAATTTCTCAGGTCACAGGGAAGCTTGTTGTAAAAGCGTATACAGTTACCCTGGAAAGAATCGCCAATCTTATGTAGTCGACTGTGGTGGACTGAAAGATTATTTTTATTTCTAGTGTTTATATTATGTTTATCACAGAGTTTAGAAAACTGTGATAGATTTTTCTGGACATACATAAGATTGGCAAAAATGTATTGTGATGGTACGGTTAGAATATTCACTTCTTTGAATTTTTCTCGGAGAGAAACTCTGGGGCCCAAATTATAAATAGCGCGTACAGCCCGCTTTTGTAGAACAAAAATAATATTTAAATCTGCAGCACTCCCCCAAAGGAGAATACCGTAAGACATAATACTATGAAAATAGCTGAAGTAAACCATTCTAGCCGTATCCACATCTGTTAGAGTCCTGATCTTTTTTACAGCGTATGCAGCCGAACTTAATCTAGAGGCTGTCTTTTCTATGTGTGGGCCCCACTGCAAATTGGCATCAATAGTTATACCTAGGAACACAGTTGATTCTACAAACTCTAACACTTGTCCATTCAGTTGAACATTGGCCGCAACTTGTTTTACATTTGGTAGAGTAAATTTTATACATTTAGTTTTATTTTCATTAAGGCAAAGATTATTTGAGCTGAACCAATGAACTACTCTTGCAATTGCATTGTTTACATCGTCATAGTTATCTAATTGTCTTTTAATTTTAAAAATTAATGAGGTGTCATCTGCAAACAAAACAATCCTATTCCTGTCCCCTACATAAAATGGTAAATCATTAATATAAATGAGGAACAAGAATGGCCCAAGTATCGAGCCTTGCGGCACACCCTTTGTAACCATGGATCCTACAGAACGTGTACCATTAATATCGACCCTCTGTATTCTATTGTTCAAATATGAAGACAGAAGGTCGAGAGCTTTGCCTCTTATTCCATAGTGGTGTAGTTTCCTGCACAGCGTTTCATGTTGAACGCAATCAAAAGCCTTTGATAGATCGCAAAATATACCTAATGCATCGTGCTTGTCTTCCCATGCTTCATGAATACATTTTAATAACTCAACACCAGCATCGGAAGTTGAGCGCCCTTTCGTAAACCCAAATTGATTCGCATGGAGTATTTTATGACTATTAAAATGGGATAGCATTTGATTCAAGATTATTTTTTCAAATACTTTGCTCAAAGTTGGCAGCACTGACACTGGTCGGAAATTAGACGGCTCTGTAGCGCTGCCAGCCTTGAACAAGGGAACGACTTTGCTGTGTTTCATTAAATCAGGAAATGTACCACTAGAAACACAGTCATTAAACACAGTTGCTAGATGGAGCGCAATTACCTCAATTATACATGATGCAGTTTTGACCGATAACCCCCAAATGTCCTTTAACCTATGTCCTTTAACCTATGTCCTTTGACGATATCCTTTGACCTTTGTCCTTTGACCTATGTACTTTGACCTATGTCCTTTGACCTATGTCCTTTGACCTATGTCCTTTGACCTATGTCCTTTGACCTTTGACTCATGTCCTTTGACCTATGTCCTTTGACCCATGTCCTTTGCCCTATGTAATTTGACCTTTGGCCCATGTCCTTTGACCTATGTCCTTTAACCTATGTCCTTTTACCTATATCCTTTGACCTTTGTCGTTTGACCTATGTCCTTTGACCTATGTCCTTTGACTCATGTCCTTTGCCCTATGTAATTTGACCTTTGGCCTATGTACTTTGACCCATGTCCTTTGCCCTATGTAATTTGACCTTTGGCCCATGTCCTTTGACCTATGGCCTTTGACCCATGTCCTTTGACCTATAATAAATAAAAAAATCTTTATTTTGCATAGACCATTTTAACGGCGCTTACAAAATGTCATACACTATTTAAAATATTAGACCTATGTCAAATAATTATTAGACCTATGTCCTTTGACATTTGTCCTTGACATATGTCCTTTGTTCTTTGCCCTTTGACCGATGCCCTATCAAATTTATTCAAATTTGATTAACCCATAAATAAAACCCAAGATCTGTATAGAAGACTTAGATACGCACAGGGCAAAGAGCATATGCCAAAGTACATTATCAAATCCAATCAAAGGGCCATATCAAATCAAGTGATTTGATATTGCCCTATTCTGTAATTTGCCCTATTCCCTCTGTCCTATTACAAAATAGGACAAAGGGAATAGGGCATCGGTCAAAGGGTCAAACAACAAAAGTTAGTTCAAAGGTCAAAGAACATGAGCCAAAGGTCAAAGGACATAGGGCAAAGAACAAAGGTCATATGTCAAGGACAAACGTCAAAGGACATAGGTCAAAGTACATAGGTCAAAGGACAAAGGTCGAAGGAAGTAGGTTTAAGGGCAAAGGACATAGGGCAAAGGACATAGGTCAAAGGACCAAGGTCAAAGGACATAGGTCGAAGAACATAGGACAAAGGTCAAAGGACATAGGTTTAAGGTCATAGGGCAAAGGACATAGGTCAAAGGTCAAAGGACATAGGTCAAAGGACATAGGTCAAATATATGGGTCAAATATATAAATAAAATAAAATAAAAATTTCTTTATTTTGCATAGACCATTTTAACGGCGCTTACAAAATGTCATACACTATTTAAAATATTTAAAGCGACCACCGGTTCGGAACGCGGCCCACCTGAGAAGAACCGGCAAGAAACTTAGGAAGGCTTTTTTTTGATGGCCTATTTACAATTTAATATTATTTCACTTTGCATTATTTACAAAACAATATTTACTTCTTTGAATTTTTCTCGGAGAGAAACTCTGGGGCCCAAATTATAAATAGCGCGTACAGCCCGCTTTTGTAGAACAAAAATAATATTTAAATCTGCAGCACTCCCCCAAAGGAGAATACCGTAAGACATAATACTATGAAAATAGCTGAAGTAAACGATTCTAGCCGTATCCACATCTGTTAGAGTCCTGATCTTTTTTACAGCGTATGCAGCCGAACTTAATCTAGAGGCTGTCTTTTCTATGTGTGGGCCCCACTGCAAATTGGCATCAATAGTTATACCGAGGAACACAGTTGATTCAACAAACTCTAACACTTGTCCATTCAGTTGAACATTGGCCGCAACTTGTTTTACATTTGGTAGAGTAAATTTTATACATTTAGTTTTATTTTCATTAAGGCAAAGATTATTTGAGCTGAACCAATGAACTACTCTTGCAATTGCATTGTTTACATCGTCATAGTTATCTAATTGTCTTTTAATTTTAAAAATTAATGAGATGTCATCTGCAAACAAAACAATCCTATTCCTGTCCCCTACATAAAATGGTAAATCGTAAAATGGAACAAGAATGGCCCAAGTATCGAACCTTGCGGCACACCCATTGTAACCATGGATCCTACAGAACGTGTACCATTAATATCGACCCTCTGTATTCTATTGTTCAAATATGAAGACAGAAAGTCGAGAGCTTTGCCTCTTATTCCATAGTGGTGTAATTTTTTGCACAGCGTTTCATGTTGAACGCAATCAAAAGCCTTTGATAGATCGCAAAATATACCTAATGCATCGTGCTTGTCTTCCCAAGCTTCATGAATACATTTTAATAACTCAACACCAGCATCGGAAGTTGAGCGCCCTTTCGTAAACCCAAATTGATTCGCATGAAGTATTTTATGACTATTAAAATGGGATAGCATTTGATTCAAGATTATTTTTTCAAATACTTTGCTCAAAGTTGACAGCACTGACACTGGTCGGAAATTAGACGGCTCTGTAGCGCTGCCAGCCTTGAACAAGGGAACGACTTTGCTTTGTTTCATTAAATCAGGAAATCTACCACTAGAAACACAGTCATTAAACACAGTTGCTAGATGGGGCGCAATTACCTCAATTATACATGATGCAGTTCCCTGCAACAAAGAACAGATTCTTCTAATAAAAGTTCAGCGGAACTGGAAGATGCTTGGAGAGATTTTGTTGTCAATATAGGTACATTTTTGAAAAAATGTTCAAACTCCGTCGCCACTTCCAGGTCCCCTGTAACATGGCAACCATTTACTTTTAAGTGGAAATCCCTTTCAGTCACTAAAGATCTACCGCATTCAGAGTTAATGATGTTCCAAGTCATTTTTATTTTATTTACAGAATTAGAAATTTTATTTTTAATGAAGTTTGACTTAGCAAGATGACACGTTTGTTTAAATATCTTTGAATAATTTTTAACATATTCCTGAAAGGTTTGCCTAAAATTATATGATTTTTCTGAATATAATTCAAATAATTTATTTCTACTTTTAAAGATACCTGGTGTTGCCCAGTCACTGAAAACAGGACGACCACCAATCTGTAGAGTTTTTGAGGTAAAAACTTTGCCAAACTCATCATTAATCAAATTAAATAATTGTTTATATGACTGGTCTACACAAGTGAAGTTAGGTAGATATGGTAATCTCTTTAATACATTTTCTTTAAAATTATTCAAACGACTTTGGTTAATTGGTACATATTTAATTTGTTTTTTGCTGACTTTGTTACTACTTTTAGGAAATTTTATCCATTGGCCACGATGATCTGACTCCACAGGATCCACAATACCTTTATCTATAGGTTTAATATCAGTAAAAATATTATCAATACATTTTGCACTGGTGGCTGTAATACGAGTGGGTTCTAAGAATGTACTATGCAGATTAAAGGATTTAAATAAATTTTTCATTTTATTTCTCTCTGATGGAGTTAATGATGTATCTAGTATATCAACATTAAAATCTCCACAAACTATTATAGATTTCTTAGAACATTGGCATTTGAACAGTGCTTCTTCAAGCTTTTCTTCAAATTTAATGTACGGAGCTTTAGGGGGACTGTATACGCTTAACAAGATGAAATGCTCAAACTCAATACTGGCAATCTCAATAACTCGCTCAATGGAGAGGGCTACTAAATCCTTACGTTCTTTAAATTTTAAGTTTTTATTAATTAATATTAAAGAGCCTCCACGTTTAGAATGTTTTCTATTGAACGAGCTGGCAACCTGGTGATTTACGAAGTTCAACAATGTGATTTGATGATCTTTTAACCAGTGCTCTGTAGCACAAAAAATATTAATAGAATTTGCATTAATGTATAGCTCTAACTCTAAATCTTTACCATTTATTAAACCTCTAACATTATGGTGCACCAGGTTTATAAAAACAATATTTTTACTAAGATTATTCTCAGGGGCCAAAATCAACTGGCCAGATTTATTATCTGTTGTCCTATAAACTAGTTTTTTGGAATTTCATTTTCCAAATGTGAAGTATCAAAACTATCCTGCTCAATAAAAGCAGTTGTATTTGCCAATAATTTGGCATGAAAAATTAAAAAATTAGATAGCTACAGAGCTACCTTTCGTTGTAAAAATTTTAATAGAAGATATCTATCTAATGTCAACAAACTATTACTATTGAAAAATATGTTCCAATCGAACAATTCATTTTTTTTGGAATATGATACCATGGTATGTAGTTTCATATTTAATTTGTATCTTAGGTGATTTTCCTTGTGGCTCATAGCAGTGCTGTATGGCAAGGTGGACAAAATTACTTGTTTTATTTGCAGACTTGATAACTTATCAAAAATTTTAAAAAGTTTGTCACCATTAATATTGCCTCTTCTGCCAACCAGCACCACTATAGTAGACTGCATGCAGTGTGTACCAGTCAATATAAAATCTATAATTTGAGAGTATGAAGCTCCTGGATATGTATGATTTATTACAGAATGACTTAACTGTGATAAATTATGTCCAAAATTTTTACCTATTTCATCGCAATAGACTATATATATATAGGCAATAGTCTTTGCATCACTTTTTATTTGCAACTTTTCTATTATAGATGCCTCGCAATTACTACTTGAACTTAATATACTATTATCCACACTGCACACAGTTTATATAGGTCAAATATATAGGTCAAAGGACATAGGTCAAAGGACATAGGTCAAAGGACATAGGTCAAAGGACATAGGTCAAAGGACATAGGTCAAAGGTTATAGGTCAAAGGACATAGGTCAAAGGACATAGGTCAAAGGACATAGGTCAAAGGACATGGGTCAAACGACATAGGGCAAAGGACATGTGCCAAAGGTCAAAGTACATAGGGCAAAGGACAAATGCATATGTCAAGGACAAATGTCAAAGGACATAGTTCAGATGACAGAGGTCAAAGTACATAGGTCAAAGGACATGACTGAGTGTCAAAGGACATAGGTCAAAGTAAATAAGTCAAAGGTCAAAGGACATAGGTCAAAGGACATAGGTCAAAGGACATAGGTCAAAGGACATAGGTCAACGGACACAGGTCAAAGGACACAGGACAAATGTCAAATGTCAAAGAGTGTAGGTCGAGGACAAATGTCAAAGGACATAAAACAACGAACAAAGTTCAAAGGACAGGTCAAAGGCCGTAGGTCAAAGGACATAGGTCTAATTGTCAAATTACAAAGGTCTTACTACATGTGTCATGACGTATAGTAGTACCACGGGAGATTTTATATTACCCCTGGTACTACTTAATAAATAATAATTTAATTTGTGAAGAATACACATTTCGCCGTTGTGTGTATTCTTCACAAATTTGGATTAACCTAGCCACAAACTGACGCGCTCAGCTGCACAAAATAGTCTTCTTACCAGTCAATTCATATTGATGGGTTGCGAGCTCAAAGAGTTTATAAGCTCAATACCCTCACTCTACATTTCATACGTACAAGAAAAACCTCCTGCTATCTTATATTATAATCCATTAAAATATTTTTTTTTAGTTTTAAAAACCTATTTTTTTCTCCTGTTTAGGTTGCGATTTATGCGCTGGGTATCCGCTCTCGATTGCGATTTATGTAGATACATAAAACATAAAGTATTTTATAATATTTATTAAGTAGTACCAGGGGTAATATAAAATCTCCCGTGGTACTACCAGTAGTACCACCGGTAGTACCACGGGTAAGTACTGGAAAAATTTCAACAGCAGGTACAGCCTGCACCCGTACATTTCAACACAGCAACCTGTTACGTGGGACAAAAATGCATACGGCTAAAAGTGGGCGTATAGTATGCCTCTGCCTATCCCTTCGGGGATAAAGGCGTGACAATATGTATGTATTTATAGTACCGCGTGCCAAGTTAACGTCCGGCTGTGAGCGAAAATGTTGCATGCCATTCGTCTGTAGCAAATAGCGTAAAGGGTAAACGCCCCTAGTTGACGTCTGCGGCTCCACCTGCGTGGTGAAGATGTACCGTTTCCATTTCCCACAGAAACTTGTTCCCGAAGTAAAAAGTAGTAGTGGTAGTATGTTATTCTGATGTGTAAGCTGCATTATTGTAAAGTTTCATCAGTGTTGTCAGTACTCTTTACGGGAAAGAGTAACAAACATGCATCTATATATTGACTGAATCTATATATTGATTGAACTTTCGAGTTTATAATGTTAACCCTTGGGGGTGACCTGAGCTGAACGGTGATTCTTATACTGAGGTGTTCAGTGGACTTTTCACAGCAAGAGAGATAATAGCATGTCACTGCATATAATCATTGTCTTTCACTATAGCACGATAACACAACTTTTATGTCCAAGAGTCCACCACTCCCGCACATAAAACAAGATAAATGCACTGATTTTAGAAAATAATATAAAGCAAGCATCCGCACTTGTCACTCTTCCCGCCAAAAGTCCTATCTCTATTAGAGTGTAAGTATGACTAGAGAGGTCGGTGGATAAATCAAAAACATTTTAAACAAATGGAAACACTCATTATTCTTAATATATAAGTTACAGATTTACACGTCAACTGTCTCCTCGTTATTTGTTTTCTCGTCGTCCTTTAGTAGAGGTGATGTGCCACACATACGCAAATCTCTAGTGTACGCGATCACACCCACACACAGGCCAGACACAACTACCCAGGCGCCTCCCATGTAGAATGTCAGGTCCCATGATTTTGTTACGTCATATAACATGCCTGGAATGGAGAACAAAAGCGTCAAAATATGTTAAATACAGTTAAAATTGGAGCGTAGCTCATGTACATTACATTCGTGTTAATTTCACTTCAATACATGCAGGATTTCCGAAGTTATAGTCCTTTTTAGAATTTCCGCTTTATAGACGCGTCCATTATGACGCCACAGTCGCAGAGACTACGAAAAGGCGCGGCGTTCGGGTGCGAACAAGGTTGACGTATGCGGTCACCCGCGTTATACGTACGCACTTAGATCATAAATATTTGAGGCATTTTTTGAAATATTAAAAAAGTGACACAGTTTTTCTCTTATTTTTTGTATTTTATTTGGCATTTAAAGTAAAAAACGTCTGTCAGACCCATTGTCAAAATTAGAACTAAGTAAGTCATTAGGTATATGTATAGAAATAGTATATTATATGCGACTGTCGTTGCTGTGGACTCGAGGTCGAATTGTTAGTTCCTAGTTTAGTGTCCTACTCGAACTTACTTCTACAAGAACATCAAAAACCACGAATTTGACGAATAATAGCAACCAAACTAATCGTATGGACTAAACATCTCTGCAGGCTCGCCTAAAGAAAGGGTCGCTATACGTATAAGTGTAGTCATTATTCGTTCTGTAGTCCCCCGGTGTGGTTAGTTGCGAAATATTTAGCCATAAACATCACATATTTTCCCGCCTTTATCCCCGAAAGGCTAGGCAGAGACATTCCGGATATATGCCTACACTTCACCGTAAGCATTTTTGACCCATTGCGTGTTGAAATTCCTTCCGAAGCACGGAAATGCTCGTTAATGTAAATGTCACAAAGTACCTAGTTACCCATGCGAGAACCAACTATAGCGAAAGTTGCGATCGTTTACAGAGTTCGCGGAGCTACAAGCGCTTTCCAGCTACACTTAATTGGATTCTATAGATACGGTCACATCGGTTATAAAGGGCCTCAACACGACCTTTGAACTTCTAATCAACATTACCTGTAAGCTATAACAGTATACTGACTGATTAACAGTTCAGAGTTTAGGCTATAAGTTTATAGAACTGCTTCATAGTGGCACTCAGCGTAACTATCTATGTATTTTAATTTAAGTACAAAAAGATTTACTCAACATGCTAACTTTCTCGACGTTTCAGGGTTATTTCAATTGTCTTGCCAAGTCGCGTCTCTGCGAGGAATAGGCGTTGTCAGTCGACTGTGCTTTGCTCTTATGCTGTTTGACAACCATAGTGTTAGTTTGGGCACTACTGGGGCTGAAACGCGTTCAAGCTCCTATTCCACTACTCTTATGACATACTAGTTGACGCCCGCAGTTGCGCACGCGTGGTGAAGATTCACCGCACCCGTTTCCCACAGGAACTTGTTCCCGGGATAAAAATTAGCTTATGTGTTATTCTGATGTGTAAGCTATATTGTATATTATTGTGAAGTTTCATCAAAATCCATTCAGTAGATTTTGCGTGAGTAACAAACATCCATACTTACAAACTTTCAATATTAGTTACTACTATAAGATGGCATCCTTTTGGGACTGCACGCAACTGCTAGGCAATAAGTTATGTTACAGAGTATTATGTACCGCCTGTGTATCTCAATAGATGTGTTTTCTTCCTCTCTTTCTCACACAGACTACAAAGGAGATTTGCTACTCGTCATTCTTTTTTTAGCTTATATTTCAGGTCCTTGAGCAGGCACTCACATCGCGGATGAAAGCAATCAATTTCAACAATAACTACTTAAAAACCAAGACTCAGAGCTACCATCGCTCGCCAATTTAAAGCTGATCCTTGACTCAAAATTAGAAATAGATTCAACCAGATTTTAAGATCGAAGCGCTCGTGGCCTCGCTGACTCAGTGTTCTGTAAACGATCACTGCGTTAAGCAACATTCGCTAGAGGTGATCCTTGGATGGGGACCACTTTGTGGAATTTACATTTGCGAGCGCTTCCGTGCTTCGGAAGGCACGTTAAGCCGTTGGTCCCGGTTAACATTTAAATGGCAGTCGTTAAGTCTGGATGAAATCCTTATGGGCGGTTTGAAAAATTTTAACGGCAGGTCGCCACAGCCTGCGCCTGTCCATTTCAACACGGCAATGGACTTACCACCTGTTACGTGGGACAAAACTGCATACGGTGATATGTGGGCGTATAGTATGCCTCTGCCTACCCCTTCGGGGATAAAGGCTTGACAATATGTATGTATGTAGATTTTAAGACTAAATATGAAATAGATATACAATACTCTTACCTCCAATAGGTGGACCGACTAAATGGCCGATTCCCTGGCTAAGCAAAATCAATCCATACGCTACAGTGAAATGGTCCATCGGCATAAGCTCCATAAGTATAGCTGGAGTGTAAGAGTACGAACTAGCAAATGACAATCCAAATATGGCAGAAATGACTGTTAAGGCCCAGTAGTTCGTGATGAAGAAGGGGTAGGCAGCGACAGACAGACCGCAGATGATGAGACAAATTGCGTATGTTTTTGTAACATTCATCCAGGGCTGGTCGCCAGCCCAGCCGAGACTCACCTGAAATTTCATAAATAAAAGTCAGTGTTTGAAAGAATAATAAATTAATTAAGTAATAAAAATATTTAATTTATATTCAAAGCTTTTATTTAAATGCGTTAAAAGGAATAATTATAAAAGTCCTTTTATTGGATGTAGTCCGCCATTTTGGATTTACGAGTAGAGTAATGCGATTTTATTTTTTTGAAATTTTCTCAGCGAACCCTTATATTCGATACCCATATTGAGTCAGGGTAGGTCTAGACTTACATATGAACACCACGCAAGCAGATTGCTCAAAAATGGAAAAGACAAAAGTACTCGGTTACCCAGACGTGCATGTATGAAGTGATTATTGAATCTGCAGGTACCGAAAGAAGATTGCATGGATCGCGAAGCCTAGCCATCTGTCCTCTGTGACTACCCTGTCAAGAATACGGCGTGAAAATAGTTAGTTAAACACCCAGATAGTGGATGTTTCACTATGTTGGATTTAGAATGACGTCATACAGTTAAACACGCGTTGTTATCCAAACAAACGTGTTTACAAAATTTCATCTCCATTGGTCTTTTTTTATTCTTCGACAATAACGTAAAGAGAAACCAGTCAGGTTAAAAAGTTATTTTTTGTGGAATAGTATAAGTATTTTAATTTAAAATGTGTAGCAAGTTCCACCAAGTGCCATCAATCAACAGTATACACAGTACAATTGGTCTATGATATCTGCTACGAAATTCAGCTGCAAGATACTATACGAAATTCAGTTGTGATGCGTGCACGTGTTAAGCCAATAGTATAAAAAATAGAATTACCTACAAGTACTTACAATGCCAATACTGCTTGCCACTCCAATGATGCAGATCATGAGTTCTCCCCCTTCCATATTGGTATCGGTCATGTACGACTTGAGAAAGAAGTAAGGGACAATGAACCACACGGAGAGGATAAGAGAAGATAGATTGAACATCAAGAAATGGAACTCAGTAAACATATTGAAGTCAAAGGTAGTCTTTAAGGTCTGCAAGATGCGATTGTACCAGCGCTGTAAAATAAAAATAAAAATAATAAAGTTAATCTATACATATAAAAATGAATCCCTATTTGCCTTGTTTACGCCATAACGCGTGATCGGCTGGACCGATTTGAAAAAATATTTTTGTATTGGATAGCCCATTTATTGAGGAAGGTTCTTAGCTATATATCACCACGCCACTACACAGGAGAGTGGAGCGGAATAAATGTCAACAAATCGGGGAAACTTTCATACATTTTTGGAAAATTAATAAGCGACGGGATTAAATGGGTGCCAGGGGTTTGGAAATATGTCACGGACAAAGCCGGGCAAGTCAGCTAGTTTATTATAAACAAGTCTCATTATATTATACTTATTAAACACCATGTTCTGTTAACGATCACTGCCTTAAGCATTTTCTTCTAAGACTTTTATAATATATCTATTATTAATATAAATTATATATCTGTTATTAATGTACTACTTATGTATCACAAATAAATATTTGATTCTGATTCCCTGATTCTGATGTTAGTTCTCATATGGGCGACCGATTTCATTTCTATCAAAGAGAGTTTCCGTGCTGTTGTGCACGTTAAGCTGTTGATCTCGGTGGTCAGTCGCAAAAAGTCGTTAGCCAATAGCAGGTCACAATAATCTGCGCCTCCTGTCGTTTCCTGTATGCATTTTTGTTCCTCGTTCAGAGAATTTCACAAAGTAGGACTGCATACGGTTAAACATGGGCATATAGTATGCCTCTGATTACCCCTTCGCGGATAAACAAACTGATAAGAGTAAGTATAATAAAGTAATTTACTTTTTGTTTTTCAAAATTGGATACAATTAATTCAAATTTTTGGTCTAGTACCTTTGACCGGCACTTGGAGAATTTTGGAATATTTCTTAATGGTTAAAATTACTCACCATGTCATTCTCAGATTCTGACCCCAGTGACCAAGATGAATTCTTGTATATATCTGGTAAAGAAGAAGCTTTTATAGCTGTCTATTTTAACACGGCAATGGGCTCACCACCTATTACGTGGGACAGGAATACACATGGTGAAAAGAGGGCATATAATATATATGCCTCTGCCACCCCTTCGGGGATAAGGCGTGATAGATAAATAATAATAAGAAGCTTTTAGCCTGTATCTAATGGGTATCGACAACATAGCACCTCGATGCATCATTGTGTTCCTGTACAAAGGCATACTCTTTAAATAGTGGTGATCAGAAGATATCTGTCTCAACCAACTAGTATTTTGTAGTAAACTTAGCTTAGGATTCTTTGAAACCATTTTTTCTTTCGGGTTTGTTGGATCCATGTTAAGATACGACTTACTAGATTCCATTTTGTGATGGTTATTGGATTTATTTGTATCAACTTTTTGTAGTTCTGTATGATCCTGTTTTGTACTTTCAGTGTTCTTTTCGTCTTTTGGTTTTTTAGCTTTTACTTCCACAGGTAACTTTGCTGGTTCTTCTACAACTTTACTATTATCTATATTTAAATTAACTTCAGAATGTCGTCGCGTCAATACATCTGGATAATTTTGTAATATAATATTGTAGAGTCGCTTATTTGTCATCAGTTTTTCGATAACTTCGCTCGGGACCTGTTAACAACAAGCATTTAAATTAATATCTATATAGTTACCTTAGGGACTCCTTTAAATAATATATTTTAGTTATATATAATATTTTATAATATGAAGCGCTCGTGGCCCCGCGGTCTCAGTGTTCTGTAAACGATCACTGAGTTACGCAACTTTCACTATGGCTGGTCCTCGGATGGGTGACCACTTTGTGGTATTTACATTTGCGAGCGTTTCCGTGCTTCGGAAGGCACGTTAAGCCGTTGGTCCCGGTTGCCAGTAAAATGGCAGTCGTTAAGCCTGGTTGAAGGCCTTATGGGCGGCTTGAAAATTTCAACAGCAGGTAGCCACAACCTGCGTCTGTCTATTTCAACACGGCAATGGGCTCACCACCTATTACGTGGGACAGGAATCCACACGGTGAAAAGTGGGCATATAATATGCCTCTGCCACCCCTTCGGGGATAAGGCGTGATGGATATTTATTTATTTTATTTTATAATATTTTAAGGTTATTTAATAATTTGTATTTAATCAATTGTGAGTATATTTTACTTATATTAGATCTATAGTAATGACTTTCTTCGTTAGCAAAATACACAGACATACCTTTTCATTCTGTTGTATAAATGTAGGCAAATGAATGGTTGAATGTATTCTCTTAGAAGTTTTGTCTGCATTGAATTGTGTAGTTGCTTCCAATTCTTCCGCTTCAGCTATACTTGTCGCTAATGTAGCTAAAATATACTCAGGACTCTTGCCACTTTTTAGTAATGACTTCAGTTCATCTGCATCTAAATAAGCAGATTCTGCTCCAATAGATTTCAATGAAACAGATCCTGCACTAGAAGATGTTCTAGATCTGGACTTTTTTAATCTACTTTGTTTTATCTCTAACCACTCTGGATCCTTCATCAAGGCTCCACATACGCACATATTCAGTAAAGTGCCAGCCAATAAAACGATTGTATTCCTCCAATCATATATTTCCAAGAAATAATGTGTCATTGGTGAATATACTAAAGTACCAAATCCAATTCCACATGAAGCTAATGACACAGCCAGGTTTCTTCTTTTATCAAACCAAAATGCGACAGAAACGACGGCAGTTACATATAAGATTCCCATTGCTAACCCACTAATAAAACCGAAAGTTAAACACAACATTCCTATAGAATTACTAAAAGCTGCTAATAAAAATCCAATAGTTGAGACTAGACCAGCTATCATCGTCATGATCCTACACCCGTATCTGTCCACTAAAGCACTCATTATAGGTCCTGCCAGTAATGGTGTTGCAATAAAAAGACTGCCAATCAAAGATGTCTTTGACTGTGTAGTTTCGAAGTATGAAGTGAACTCTTCATGCATTAGACCAAATGAAAATGCTAAACCATCAGCACAGGCTGATACTATAAATGCTGCAATTACTACAACCCATCCCCAACCACCATCTGGTATAGGGGGTAATTTATCATTTACTACAGTTTCATCAGAATATATACTGTCATCACTACCTAAACCTACGAACTTGACTCTTTCTACCGGTGATTCTGATCCATCTTGATTGTATTGAGCAGTTATTGATGTTTGGTTTTCTGATTTTATTGAATTGATTGTGTTTATGTCTGTTTTGTTGTGCGCATTTAGATTCTTTTCATTTAGTTCATTCTTGGGCTGTTCACGGCTCTTTGTTTCCGCCATTGTTTTGATTACAGCATACCGTAGATTTTATTGTTAACTGGAAATAAAATTAAAATACTGATTAGTTGGAAAGATACAAGATATCTTTTCGTCCAAAAAGCCCAAAATTACCAAATATCGTAAGTCTTTGACCGTGTATTACCATTGCTGACTAATGGCACTGAGACGTGGTTTTTTCAGTGGTCCTCACTAAAAAGTCTATTGTAACCCAGATGACAATTTAGAGGGCTGTGCTCAGTATGTCACTTTGTGATCGAATCCACAACGAGGAACTCAGTAAGAGGACTCGTTTCACCGATATACTATCTGAAAGAATCGCCCGACTTAAGTAGCATAGGGTTATAAGTAGGTATTGCTTATAAAAATGGCAGTCGATGACTACGAAAAGTTCTCTTGTGGCAGCCCGAAAACGTAGAATGGCGTAGGCCTACAGCAAGTTGAACAGATGATCTAATAATTGTCGCGAGAACCTGCTGATAATTATAAACACCATTTACCCACTTAATTAAAAACATAAACGGCATTTTCAAAATCCCGTTTATGTTTTTAATTATTTACAATGTGCGTGAGTTTTAATTATATTTACCCACTTAGTTACTTTCAATTCTTCTTCGTACCCCCCAACCCATTACAGGAGCCAATGCCACGTCCTCATCCGCATGTCAGCAGGTGAGAATAGCTATAATATCATTTCCCAGATCTTCTACTTCATCTTAATGTATTCTAAATTGCTTCCAAACCCTATAGATTTGCAGTTCGGGGCTGACTTTTACCTGGCTGCTAGGAGCAACTATCGTTTAATTTTTAATTAGTTAAGTATCTTATTTAAATCATTTTGTAATTTAAATTGATGTAATTATTGGCGGTGAGAA
This sequence comes from Thumatha senex, assembly GCA_948477245.1. Lineage (NCBI taxonomy): Eukaryota > Metazoa > Arthropoda > Insecta > Lepidoptera > Erebidae > Thumatha > Thumatha senex. The sequence goes on along the minus strand of OX419741.1, from coordinate 22,919,958 downwards.
AAGAGTGGCCATGAGTTTTGTTGCCAGGTTCTTCTTCAGGGTCTACCTATTTGTTAGCGAATCTGGCAGTAAATATTAATGTAGAAACAATAATTTTGACGTTGATAAGTGTTACTTTGTGACCTATATGAACTAGGTGCACTGTAAGTCTAAACGGAGCGAAGCGTTTTGTCGTTTTTCAAGTTCCTTTGTCGATGTCTATTTTCCTTTCGTCGATTATTCCTCCATGGTATGTCCGATTTACGATTTTAATTTTTCTAAACCACCTATGGCTAGATGGCTTTATGAATTTGATCAAAAAGTATTGAATGGTTTGGGAGGAGTTCGAGGACAAAACGAAAAGTGAGCTCTGCTCCAAAAAAGATATTTTCAATTTTATTTTCGGAATTTTTGGGAGTGACTAACGTCTGACCTCTCATCCCGGTAAGGGCGTAAACGTCGTTGCCTCGTCCGCTAGTCAACCAACTGGAGAGGTCGCTTGGGCCTCGGAGGTCTAGGTGGGATACACCCAATGAATTATCATTTCCCGATACAAAAAAAATGATGACTTCTTTTCTCTCGATTTATTGACATTTATAAGTAATGCTCCGCTCTCTTAGGTAGTAGCGTGATGTACTCGTATATGGCCTATAGCCTTCCTCGATAAATGCGCTTTCTAACACAAAAATATTTTTTCAATTTAGACCAGTAGTGCCTGAGATTAGCGTGTTCAGCCAAACAAACAAACAAACAAACTCTTCAGCTTTATAATATTAGTATAGATATCAGTGTAGGTAGGTTATGTTTATGAAATAATGCACCTTCTGAAATCTTGTACTTGGCACGTTAATCAATTGGAAGGTCAGTTTTGAAGTTTGTTAAATTTTTAAAGGTTTTATAACACGTTGAAAGAAAGACAGTTTTGGTATGATGATGATATCACTACTTCAGATTATGTTTAAACTCAACGTAATTATTACATTAGTCATGTTTTCTTTCAAGGCAACTTATTTCGGAGCGGGACTTGAACCGGGGTTCCTGATGTCTATTTTTCCGTCTTTTTCGTCTTTGCGTAATTTCCGGTTATTTTTAAGCTCTATCTGGACTACGACTACTATCTGGACACTTGCAATATTAAGGTTAACACTGCAAGTGCCTGGGCTCTGCCTTTCTTTACTTCTAAGAACAAAGTTTGATTTTCGGAATGTTCGGGCCCCAGAGATGTAGATGGAGTTTTATCCCAAGAAATCATTACTACTAAAATTTTCTTATGCGATATACATAAATATATAAAATACGAGTACCTAATCGATTTAAAGAAAGAACAACAATAGAAAGAGCATGTACTTTTGCGAGTGGCTGTTACCTAGATTTTCATGACTGAAAATGAATTCCAAAATACAAAATGTATATGACACTGACTTTTTTTTACACAGCGCCATCTAGCCCAAACTAAACTATAAGCTTATACTAAAGAATCTAGACAACTGATATAGATGCTTATATTTTTATATATACATAGGAAATTAAAAATTAAATTGTAAATAATATTTTTAATTTATGTAAATATCAAAAACATGTCAATCCCATTATTATTACTAGATATAAACAAATTAATAAAACCGCTTCTCATCGTATCCGGTGCAAAGGTACCCATCACACTGGCTGCATTGCTCCGCTGAATAGCAATGGTCAATCCTTGCACCAGATAGGACCCAGAACGGGACTCACCTGTTTTGTCCCTGAGCCGGCGCCCCAATTCGCCAACCAAGTTTTTAGCGTCAGTACCCTAACTGCCCATCGTCTCAACAGCGAAGGGAGTAAATATGTATTGCTCCGTAGGTCCGCTTTACAAAACATATTATACACAGAAAAAACCCAAACTACGAAACATTACACAAGTACTTAATTAGGGAAACGAGATAATTAATAACATTGAGCTACTAATGAAAGAGTGCGGAGTCCCAAAGAGATAAGGCAGATGATACACGCCGCTGTTACGTTACTTGCTTTTTATAAATCATCCTAATCTATACAGATAAATACATTTGAAGTGTCGGTTTGTAATTTTAAGTTAACAGCATTTCATGAAATGCACAATGAAAATATGCGGCATTTTAACGAAAAAAAAATTCAAAAATGTTTTTTGTTTGACCCAGCTCACCTCTGAAACTTCTTGACCGATTTTAACGGGACTTTCACCGGCAGGTAGCTGATGTTATAAGGAGTAACTTAGGCTAAATTTTATCTCCGTATTCTAAAGAAAATAAGAACCACGCGGGTGAAACCGCGGTGCGTGCGCTAGTAGGTATTTTAAAAAATGTCAGAAGACTAACTGGCTGACTGATAAGACCTCATTTTTTGAAAAGAAAGGCCAAATGTGACAATAATAGGGCTTAAAATTCGTACGAAAATCCAAAATGTATAGTAATATACCATATAAAATTGTATAAGACCGTGCAGCTAGGAATAAAGATAATATACTATACGTGTTTCAAGATTATTAGATATCCAGGATGTAAAATAGGGGAATTCACCTGGGTGTGTAAAATATGGAGGATTATTTTCATGGAAATCCGTCATTCTTCTTACATGGATACAATATCTATAATATAAAAGAAAGTCGTGTTAGTTACACTATTTATAACTCAACAACGGCTGTACCGATTTGGCTGAAAATTGGTGGGGAGGTAGCTTAGAGTCAGGAGACGGACATATGTTACTTTTTTACCCGGGAACAAGTTCCTGTGGGAAATGGGAACGGGAACACTTCTCTACGCGGGCGATACCGTGTGAAATTAATGAACGACGGGATTAAATGGGTGCCACGGGGTTCGAATAATGTCACGGGCGAAGCCGGGCGGGACAGCTAGTAGTACATAAAAATTACAAATGGCATTTCGGTTAGAAATTAAGAAACAAATATCTTTCCGAATTTCTCGAAACTCTACCCTTCCATATTAATGAAATTACGGGGTGACTCACCCACGCATCAACAAATTGGTAGGTACCTAGACATTTTAGTAAAATTGTTAGTTTAGTACATTTCCATGCACTCTTTAGAAAATTCGGTTCAGTCTGAACTAAACCGAATTTCCGAAAAACTGAATCGATGCAATGACTGATCATTACATAGATTCTTAGCATGGAATCTTTATAATAGCATGCGTTTAAAAATACAACCATCGTTTAATAATCAACTTTCCGTCAGGTAGCTCGTATGCTTGTCTACCACCTCAGAGGCATAAAAAATAATCCATCCTGATTTCCAGCAAGCAGCAGGGCTTACTTTCAGTTAAGGTTTAATGGTCTCTACACATCGAGGGGCTAGTTATCACGCGACCACATTAGGTACCTAATTACTGACGCAGGGACTATCAGCTGTTCTTAGACTGTTTGAAATATGACTAACAAAAGTAAAAAATTACTCTTAAATGAGGATTGAAATATAGTAAAGATATTCAAGTTGTTTCGGTACGGTTCGGGTAGTTTAGTGGCTAGAACATTGCCCTGGTTAGGCAAAGGTCACGGGTTTAACCCCGTCTCGAACTGGGTTACCTTCACTTTAATAAAATATTTAAAAGAGAATAGATACTTATTTTATATTACATAAAGTGACTTTAATTTAACTATAATTACACTAAAAATATTACTAAATAAAAAAATAATAATTAATGGTTATTATTTTTTAAACTCACATTGAGCGGGTATGCAGTTTATTATTCAATATTACAAACTACATCACATAAGCAGGTTCACAGATCATTTTTTATTTTTTTCTTTCGGAGCACTGAACTTTACGCCATAAAATCACCCCCTAGACATATCAACGTCTGACTCACGCTACAGTGAGCTGCGTTACTGCTGCAAAAGTGCAAACAAACCGTGCGTGTGAGGTATAATATTTTTAAACACAGCACCGATGGTGAATGAAAATGAGTGTTCCCATTACAGAAATTACCCTATCTTTGGGGTAATTTATGGAAACAAGTAATAGTGCCACAGTTACTGTTAATGCTCTATAGCATACTTAGTTTTTACCCTACTCTCCAACACCAAACTTTTTTATACCACTGAAGTGGCAGACAAGCATACGAACCTTTAAAAACCTTTTAAGAAGGCTTTCGAATAACCCCAGACTTTAGAGATTCGGGAAAACACAGGCAGGGAAATCGGACAAATCGCACCTTGACTTATTACCGACCTCTAAATATTCTCGTAGCTTTCTTAACTGTACATTTAAGTACTTAGTAGGTAAGTATATGAATTAGTAAAATGATAATTCTTAAACATGGTCATAGAAATATATATTTGTAAAGAAATTGATCACTTGGCTTTATGGACAAAAGCTTAAATCTAGAAATAATAAGCAGAGTCCCAGTATTTTCGGCAGCCTTCAGCCTGCCAAGTATGGCATTACAGATAATCTTCAGTTCCTACAGGAGAGTCACATTCGTTGGTTCGGTCACGATTAGCGGTGGTCATCCGAAATCAAATCAAAAGTTTGGCGTCATCGCAGAGGATGGCATGCTTAATGCGTATGATCCGTGACACCTGATGTAGACCGACAGAAGTCGAAAACGGTTTTTGTGTTCCAAAGGGTTAAAAAATAATTTGAATACTAGATGGCAGTTTTTAATTTTGGGATGGTAACTCTTACTGATAGTATTGAGCGATTATTGCGATTAAAATAGCAGCCAGTGAATTATGAACACAGCATACTTTGACTTTGAAGGTAAACAAACACGTATGTTTACATTCTAATGTAAGTATTTGATTTGTGATAAAATCGTAATCACACAGCAACACATTACACAAAATAATATAACCTAAATAGATATATTATCTTATTTATACATATATACGTACTATGGTCACGCCTTTATTCTCAAAGGGGTAGGCAGAGGCATACTATACGCACATATTTCACCATTTGTACCTATACTTTGACCAACGCCATAACAGGTGGTGATCCTATTGTCTTGTGAAATTCTTAAATAGGCGCAGTTTATGACGAAAATTCCTTAAAGTGATCACCCATCTGAGGACTAGTCATAAGGAAAAACAGGTACCTACTTAATGCAGTTATCGTTTATAGAACACTGAGTTAGTGGGGCTACGAGCGTATGAAAGGTGACTTGTACTTAACTATAAAAAAAAAATGTGTGTGTACCAGAGTACACAGGTAAGAAAAGAAACTACTTTACGACATTTTTTTTACTGCCATATAATTTCTCTCATAAGTCGATAAAGATGTATCACTTATGATAAAGAAGTATCACATGGCGCGTAACCGAAAAACGAAACGTTTTTTTTTTACTGCTATAAAATTTCTCTCAACTTCGATAAGTTTCACTTCAATAAATAAAATCAACACCTAAACCCAACCGCATTGTAAATATAGAGAGTGCATTTACATATTTCAGACACGTTTAATGACGTCATAGCGTAAAATAATTGTCGCGACGAGGCGCCAGTTTGTCCAGACTCCTGACGTCGCGTCTGACTTAGCCACATAGAATATAGGAAAGCTATAGATTCATCTATGTATGCACCCAGAATATAGAGGAACAGTTTCTATACAAGCCTGAATCTCGTTTAACTGCGAGAGCTTGTTTGCCACACGTATTAATAAAATAAAACCAATTTTGCAGATTAGATCACTTTTACTAATAAAACATAATAACCATGCCTACATTATGGAGAATCTTGATAGCGACATTTAGTGTGACGTCACTAACACGCCATCTATCGGTAAACATACGACAATTACTTATACATACCGCCACCCATGGACAAGTATAAGCTTGTCCATTACAAATTTTATATTACATATACATATACATTTTATATTAAATTCCATCACAGCGAAATTTAATACTAGTTAATAACATCTATTTAAACCTAACTCAAAACTCTCAAATTGCAACAAAAGCTGTAAATCTAAACGCTAAGCAATAAAATGATGCATAATACAGCACTCAAGAGTCACTCAGAGACTGGTAGAACACACTATTTGTAGGTCGTTTAATAGTGCCATTTTTTACCTTAAACGTAACAACTCTCACGATACCATCTTGGCCAGGATGAGTAGCAATTACTCTACCATATAACCATCTACTAACGGGTAGATTGTCCTCTCGCACTGTAACTACGTCACCGACTTGAATCTGAGGAACCTGTACCGCATCGTGATATCTTTTATAATACCTACTTAAATATTGACGCGACCATAAACGCCATATAGTTTGAGTGATTTTTTGTTTGTATTGCCACCGAAAACTTAAAGAACTAGTTGCAGAGTTTTCGAAAATTTTATCGGGTGAAGTTACCAGAGCCTCACCGTTTAAGAAATGCCCTGGCGTCAATACCACAAAATATTCCTCATCTCTCCCCGTTACGGTCGATAGAGGTCTGGAATATAAACATGCTTCTATCTGAACGAGCACTGTACTCATTTCTTCGAACGTCAATGTAGAGGTTGGTACCTGTACGTTTTAAATGGTCTTTACCGATCTTACTCCGGATTCCCATATTCCTCCAAATTTTGGAGATTGAGGGGGAATAAAATGCCACATACATCCATTTGTTGCTAATGACTCCGCTACTTCCCGAACCATGGATCCTTGTTCATTTTTAAATAGTTTGTGGAGCTCATTCGATGCACCCGTGAAGTTTGTAGCATTATCACTCCAAATTTCTGAACAACGTCCGCGCCGAGACACGAACCTTTTAAAAGCTTGAAGAAAGCCTTCGGTGGTGAGGTCAGATACCACTTCCAAGTGTATTGCCCGTGTTACTAGGCAAACAAATAAACAAATATAACCTTTGTATGCCCTATGTCCACGACCTTTGGCAGTCCTTATTTGGATTGGACCTGCGTAATCAACACCACTTGATCTAAAGGGTCTGGAGGGCGTTGTGTCCTACCAATTTGTTTTGACACAAGTGACACATCGTCGAAAACAAGCCTTTACAAGACGCCCTGCACCCAAAATCCAATACTTTGCCTGTAAATAACCAAGCATCATTTGAGGACCACCGTTGAAGGTTTGTGAATGTGCATCCCGGACTAAAAGGGTTGCTAAATAAGATGCCTTGACTATCACAATGGGGTGTTTTATTCCCTCAGTCAATGGAGAATGCTCCAGTCTACCGCCGACGCGTATTATCCCTTCCTTGTCAATAAACGGGTTAAGGGATCGCAAGTTACTTCGCTTTGGTAAGTTTATTTCTTTCTTTATCATTTCTATTTCTTCAATCGGTTTGGCACTGTCTTATACAAATTTTGGTGCTTGTCCACGTGATGCCACATCTGCTGGATTACACTTCGAAGGTACGTATGACCAATGATGAGAGTCCAAGTTTTGGATGACTTCTGATACCCAACTCGCAACAAATACCTTCCAGCGGCGTGGGTGGTTATTTAACCAAGCCAAAACTACATTGGAATCTGTCCATGCATGCCAACACATTTTATCTATAGTCATCACAGACGATATTTCGATCATCAATCGCGTAAGTAAAACGGCACCACATAATTCGAGACGAGGGATTGAAATTTGTTTTACTGGTGCCACATTTGTCTTTGCTGATATCAGTGACACGTGAACATAACCCTGCGAGTCAACGAAGCGAGCAACTACAGCACCGTAAGCATCCTTAGACGCATCACAAAACCCATGCAATTCCACCATATCCCCAGCTCGAGTTCCTAACCAACGCGGTATAGAAACACTACCTAACATTTTTAACTCCTTCTTGTAGAGCCTCCATTCATTCAAAATACTAACCGGTACAATTTCATCCCAGCCTATTCCCGCTAGCCATAATTTTTGAATCAATATCTTTGATATAACAATGCTAGGTGCTACCCATCGCAAAGGATCATAAAAACGACAAATTTCCGAAATCATGTTTCTTTTGGTTGCAGGGTTTTCAGTATCAGGCACATCTACTTTTTAGTGAAAAGAGTCGTCGCTGCGGTTCCAGGTAAGTCCCACTATTTTTATTATTTCATCCGTTTTAATTTTCAATCCTTCCTCTATTTGTTCTTCTATTATAACGTCCTCCTTTCCCTTCCTTTCACAATCCATCATTTTCTGTACTAGCTGATCGGAATTGCTTGTCCACTTTTGAAGACTAAACCGTCCCTTAGCCAGCAAATCATTTAATTCTTCGTAAAGTTTAATTCCTTCATTTACATCTTCACAACCCGCCAACAAATCATCCATGTAAAATTGACTTAATACGGCTTTACTGGCTAAAGGAAATTTCTCTCCTTCATCGTTGCAAAGCTGCTGTAAAGCTCTGACTGCCAAATAGGGAGCAGATGCTACCCCAAACGCGTAGCATCCGATAGTGCTTAATTCCTTCATCAGCTGTATCTCTCCATAATACTCTTTGCAGGGCAATGTCAATTTTAACGATTTTAACCTGCCGATACATTTTGACAATGTCAGCAGTAACACGAATATGAGAGACTCTCCAGCGCATAAATAAATGCCTTAACTCGGGTTGCAGAGTAGGACCAACGAGTAAGTTATCGTTTAAGGATAATTGGTTAGTCCCTTTGCATGAAGCGTCAAACACTGCTCTTACCTTTGTCGTCTGCTTATCATTACGAACCACCGCGTGATGTGGTAAGTAAATAGCCTTCGGATTGTCTATTTCCTTGTCTGGAACCTATATACCTGCCTGCTTCATCTCGTTTAGTAGTTTAGTATTAAAAAATGTTTCACAACGTTTTTCATCTTCAGTCAGTAGTTTTTCTTTAGATAACGGTATATCATCTTCAAGTTCCAAGAATTATTTTAATAAATTGTTATTATCTAATACACGCATCACTTTGTAAGTTCCAACATCAGCCGCATCGAATGATCCCGATACTACCCACCCTAATGATGTGTTTTGTGCAACCAATAAGTTACTTGAATTTTTTTTGACTCCATTTTTTAGTATCTGAGCATAAACTTCAGCACCCAACAGCATGTCAACACGGTTAGGTGTATGATAATTTGGGTCGGCTAATGTTATTTCTTGCAGCTCGTTCCAGTCTATATCCTTTAATTGCGTATAAGGTAAAAGAGAAGTAATTGATTTAATAACACATGCTTTAACTTTGATTATTACAGCTGGATCTGTGCGAGATTTAATTTCGATGAAAACAATGGTCTTGGAAGTCAATGTTTTACCTCCACCGACTCCAGTGACTACAATATTTGATCGACATTTTCTAGTGCCCAGTTGTTGAACCGTTGCTTTTGTGACAAATGACATTTGTGTACCCCTGGTCTAAAAATGCACGCAATGTATGAACGCTCCCATCTTTAGCATTCGTGTTGACTAATGCAGTGCTAGCAGAATAGGATTATATTTTTTAGCAAAACAGGTAAGCACAGGACTGGATCTACCCTAGCTATTCTCCGTATCTACGCTCGTGCCAGGTTCAGTAGTCTCAGTGCGAGTGACCATGCTCCTAGACATGTCCTCACTCGATGGGTGCAAAAGAATATGATGTTTACCTTTACAGATATTGCACCTGAAATTAGATTTGCAATTTTTGGCTAAATGGTTGCTCTTCAAACAACAAAAACAAATGTTATTCGTTTGTACGAATTCACGTCGATCTTCAATTGATTTCCCACGAAACTCACTACAGGAATAAATGTTGTGTTCCTCCTTACAACACGGACACTGAACGCTATTAATATGCATTACCTTTGTCTTATTATTAAAATTATTTTTTACACTTGTACTCTGAGTTTTATTATTAGTACACACAGACTTTGGGTCCAGAATCTCGATCGCCCGGAATCTTTGAGTCAAGAACATTTGTTGTTATTTAGGATTATGGGTGGATACAAATATGAATTGGAGACCAAATGTAGATGCCGTATGTTCGAAGCTGAGGTCACTGCTTAGTAAATTATATTGCCTTAAAACGCCATTGAGTAGGAAAACCCTACGAGTGCTGTACTTTGCCTCGCCGAGTCACTGCTGAGCTACGGGTTGAGTGCGTATGGGCGCACAATTAAAACATATTTGGATAGTATTAAACGGTTGCAAGTGCGTTTCATGAAATATCTTGTAAGCTCAAAGGTAAAAGATGAATGTAAGCATGACTACGAGGGACTGTTTGTATGTTGTAAGATTCTCCCTATACACGAAAAGTTTAAGTACTTGTTGATGTTGGCCCAACACTATAGTGATCAATACAAGGTACTTATTCAGAATAAATATAACACTAGAATTGTTGCGGAATGTAAACTAGTCCTACCAACTGTAAAAAATTATTATGGTTAAAGAACCAATAAGTACTTAACACCAACGTTATTCAATAAGTGTGACTGGCTTAGGAAGGAAAGTAACTTATGTGAATATACACTAAAAAAGAAGCTTAAAAATATGTTACTAGTGGAACTAAGTGAAAGTCAATGTGAATAAAAGTGACCCCTAACTGTAGTAGTGTAGCCTAGTTTATTTTATAGGCATATATTGCTTTTATACTCAGCGGCGGCCTTACCCATTGCGAGGCGGCGGCAGGCCCTTTGCGAGGCCCTTTGCTCTTCGTGAAATGTATGTGATGCGAAAGTAGGTCTGGTTGTTTGGTTTAGGTATTTGTCATGTTTGACGAGAAATGCTAAAGTTATACAAATGAATAAAATTTGAGTTTTAAAATATTTATATATTTATACATAGAAAGATTTACCAAATTAACAAATACAGAGATGATAAATTTTAAAATTGATGTTTGCGGCTTTTCCTAAGACTAAAATCTTTAATTAAAGCACAATAATCCAACGAATGAGCTACGTCATTTTCGATTGAAAGAATAGCAAGGGCTGAAAGCCGATCTTGTGTCATCGAATTCCTCAAATATGTTTTAATAATTTTAAGCCTCGAAAAACTCCTTTCAGCAGACGCAACTGTCACAGGTGTGGTGGCAATAATTCTCAGGACTATTTCGATAGTGGGGTAAACTTCAGTTAATTTGTTTTCTATTATGTATTTAAGCACCGAGATAATATCGTCGTTTCCTTCATACACACGCATGAACATACTCAGTTCTCCGTACAATTCATGTCCATCAATATCACATGATTCTCCTACTGTCATAGATATTTGCAAGTCGCTGCATTGCTTCAAAAGTTCACTATCACTAATTTCCTTTAATCTTTTTATATTATACATGAAACCAAATATGCTCTCATGATGTTTAAGTGCCTCAAACCTAGGATGGCAGCTTGCGCGCACATTGTCGACAATGACATAAAAATAGTTTATTTTGAAAATCTCTTCCGCATTCAATTCATGACCTTCATCTTCTCCTTCATAATCAAAATGCCTTTTTTTACGTCGTCTTCTGACTTCTTTGAACTGCCTGTCAATGTCATTTTCCTCGGCTATTTCTCTCGCTGTTACAAGGGATGCCTGGAAACCATTTTCTCGATAATTATCGAGCCAATTTGTGAATGCGTCTAGGTGTTGTATAGCCACATCTAAGTGCATGTTTTCACTTTGCCACATTTTGCTTATAACATTTATCTTTGTAAGAATGTCATACCATATGACAAGTGAAACTACAAATTCGTAGGTAGTTATTTCCTTTTCTATAGAATGGCATTCACTGACCAATTGACAATCTGTTGTATTTTCTGCTAAATCCTTTAAAGCATCACATATATCGCTTAGTTGGTATTTAACGGCCTTCACCGATGCTACCCTGCACTCCCATCTAGTTTCAGAAAGTGGTTTCAGCGATAATGATTTTACATGAGCATTTAAAATAGCCCACCTCTGACTTGAGCCGGCAAACAGAGTGTACAACCTTTGTAGCAAACCAAAAAAAGATTTTGCTTGGACACAAGACGATGCTGCATCTCCTAGGATGAGATTCTAGCTATGACTCCCACATGGTAAAAAATAAGCAAGTGGATTAATTTCAAGAATACGTTTTTGGACACCACTTTTTTCACCACGCATATTCGCACCATTATCATATCCTTGGCCTCTGCAGTTTTGCAATGATATACCTAACTGTTCTAATTCTGTGATTATATAATTAGTCAAACTCTCAGCTGTGGTTTTTTCGACGGCTAAGAAACCAATAAAATGTTCTTCAATTTCAGCTGTATTTGTATTAAAAAATCTTATAATAATTGAAAGTTGCTCAACACGAGAAACGTCGCGAGTACAATCAAGAATAATCGAGTAATATTTATTTTTTATTATTTTTTCAACAATTTGAGTCTTTACGTGACTTGCCATTAATTGTATGAGCTCATTTTGAATATTTTTTCCGATGTAGTGGTCATTAATCGTCTTATCCTTTACTTGTTTTAGGTGAAGTCTCAGCACAGGATCAAATCGGGCTATTAACTTTACTAAATCTATAAAGTTGCCGCTTGTCTCATTCGAATCTGAGTCAGATGTTAACTTCTCTCTATGACCTCTGAAGGCCAAATTGTGAGATGCTAAAAAATTTACAATTGCTAGCAATCGTTCTAAAATATCTCTCCAACGTTGCCTTTCTTGTTCAATTTGTGACTGGGCCAAGGAGTCAATAGTGGAACAGCTTTTTAAACCATTTTCTAAATTAATCCATTTCAACATACAATCTTTGTGCTGTCGAGTAGATTCGTGAGATTTTAGGTAATCACCCAAATGTTTCCAATCACACACTCCTTCACTAGATCCAATCTTTGTATTTTCTAGCCCGAATATTCGACACGGAAAGCAGTAAACGGCATCCTTTGTTTGTGAATAAATCATCCAGCGCCTGTCAAGCTTTTCACCGTTAACTAATATCTTATTATAATGATATTCGCTGAATCGTCGTCCATTATCATTCACGGGAAATAAATCAACTTTAACCCGGATTGGACCTTTTAATACAATCTCAGTTCGGTCTACATCAGTAATTGTTATAGGCCACAAACCGGGGTCATTTTGAGGATTCAGATTTTCCATTCCAGCAATCATGAATGTAGACATAGACTCGGGCTCAGATTCGTGTTCTTGACTGGATAGCGTTGACGGCGGCACCGGTGACCTAAGAGACAATGATGTAGTTAATTCATCATCATCCTGGCTGTTTTTACTTGATGACGGCGGCGGCTCCCATGATGTGGAAGGAATGTTTTCACTTGCATCAGGATTAGAGTCACTTTCAGTCAATAAATGTTTTGTAGAGGTTTCTTGATCATCACTTTTTATATATTTATATAAAGATCCCCGTAGATTTTCTTGTACCTGCTTTCTTTTGATAGCTCGTTTCCTTTTTGAACTACCTGATTCAAATTTTCTACCGGCATCACGATCACGCGAACTCATTTCGTAAATCTTGTTTTGTTTCGCTAAAATATTTCCAAGATGACAAAAGTTGACGAACGAAATAAAACAAGGGGATTCCCCGAGCGATAGAAGAGGCTACATCTAGCGGACTTCTCATGTAGCGTCTGGTCACAGGGTACCTAAATCATACAGAGTCCAAGCTTCCATACAACGGTGCGCGCGCGACCCCCCGGCCCCGACTCCCCGGCGACGACGCCCGGCGGGGACAAAATTTCCCCCGCCACGCTCCGCGCCGCGTACGTGACAAGCGGTGGTGGACAAGCACACATGTGCCCGCGCTCTTGTTGTAGTGCAACCGTTTCGCGCGGGCTCTATGAATCTTGACCTCTGTATAATATTTACTTTGTTTTCTGGTAAACTACAGTTGAAGGCGCTATTCTAATACTTACTACTACTGTTAGATGGCGCTGGGAGCTCGGGAAGTTTCGGCGTGCCTAGACGCGAGCAACCGATATGCTACAACGCTGCGCGAACATTCTAGATTCGTGCGAGCGCATTATATAAGGCCTAGCGCGCACTTCCTTGCGGTGAACGTGTCTGCGTTTATATTGCCACTTCATACTTCATGACACTTTTATGACACTTCATACTTCACAGATTAAGTACCTATACGTTAAACGCAAGGCAGTGCGCGCTAGGCCTAAGCTCTCTTACTATAGTGGTTAAATTTTTATTGAATCGAACCTCCTAGCTCGTAACAATAATTAAGGATCAAAATCAAAAGTTTTAAATTTAAAAAATCTATATTTTTTAAAATTTGCGTCTGTGGGTTGTTGCGCGAGGCCCCTGCAAGAGCGAGGCCCCGGGCGATTGCCCTGTTCGCCACCCCCTAAGGCCGCCGCTGTTTATACTTCTGCTACATGTTGAGAGCAGTGACTGTCCGGATGAAATGTTTTTGTAAGTTGCATTATAGATAATCTGTGTAAGTACAATTTAAGAAATAGCGAGCGCAGTCCCATTGACAAACTGTTGCGCAGTTTGGTGGGTCTAAAAGTAAATGTACTACTTTAAAGTCAATAAATAATTTCATTATTATTATTATTAAAAAGAACTCTTTAAATTGACTGTAAGTAGGTAGATCCTCCGCGGCGAGTGTTGAATTGACATAGAACTCCCATTGACGCCGAGTCTTTGAATCCAACTTTGTACTTAAAAGATATATTACAAGTATATCCCAGCTAGTCACATTTATATTTAAGTTAGCTAAAGTAGCCAAACAATCATCGGTTAAATCAACCAGTTCCTTTAAACCACTGGCAGATTCCACATTCAACTTACGTAAATTTAACAACTTATGCAAAGATTGGTGACAAATGTAATTCCTATTGTTATATCTGTCTTCAAGCAATTGCCATGACCGATCGTAATTTTCATCAGCTATTGAAATCTGGCTTATCAGTTGCTCAGCATCTCCCGTTAAATAGCCCTTAAGGTACATCAATTTTTGAACATTAGCTAAGTTATCATTGTTGTGGACTAATGACCTAAACAAATCTCGGAAAGTATTCCACTCGGAATATTTACCAGAAAATGGTTGAATACTAAGTTTGGGCAACCTAACCCGAGCACAAACTTTACTTGTTTGTTGTACATCACCCTGCACACTACGAAAGCTTGATAATTTTAATTTTAACTCGCCTTTGTACTCAACATATACTTCCTCACATTTTTCATACATCTCCTCTTATACATGAGCCAATTTATTCAATTCAGCAAGTTCATAGTTACGCAATAATTATTTATGCCCAGCCAAGAATTCAACCCGCAACTGATCAAGAGACTCTAAACTACCTTCCACATATTCTTTAGTTACTCTATCTTTAGGTGATTTTTTAAAATTCACTCTTACCTTTATTATTCAGCTATATCATTTTGGTAATTAATCAATTTATCCATTGTGGTATTATAAACATACAAAATAGCTTATTTTGAAATGAATTAAAATATTCTAAGTTTTTGAAGAAACAAACAATCCTGGGTGAAATCCGGCATGGATTCCCCGTTCCCTCGTTTTTTATAAAGTGTTAGAAAGACTAAAATTTTACAAGTTTAATGGACTTACTTTAAAATAGTATTAAAACTTACAAAGTGAACTAATATCATAAAATACTAACAAATTTGATATCAAATTAAATGGACTGTAACTAAATTTAATCTATAATTTTCAAGTTCTTGAACCTTCAATGTTGAATGTAAACAAAAGTACCTACTCACAGTTTTTCGCACACAATCACAATCACCAGTTGCGCTGTAGGGTTGCGTTATACTTCGAAGTCTAATTTGAGGTATATCCGCTTGTTGATGTCTTTATGCCAGACTAACACCCGGCACCGTCTGCATTCTACCACGATCTAACCTGGAACTTGTCAACTTGACAGCGACACTCCTGCGCCGTCCTTGCCTTCGTTTCCTGACCAGCTTCAACCAGAGCCAGTCTCAGATGCGTCACTTGCTCACTTGTGCAGCCTTGCCTTGGCACCAGAGAGGTCAGACGACCTCAAACACTTATAGTTGCGACAGCGATCCCCTGCCCCACAAGTCCGGAGATTCAAAAATCGCTGATTCCGTCAACTTTGACAGATCGGCTTCGAAGGACCAAAATGTACAAGCCTGAATCTCGTTTAACTGCGAGAGCTTGTTTGCCACACGTATCAATAAAATAAAACCAAATTTGCAGATTAGATCACTTTTACTAATAAAACATAATAACCATGTCTACATTATAGAGAATCTTGATAGCGACATTTAGTGTGACGTCACTAACACGCCATCTTTCGGTAAACATACGACAATTACTTATACAGTGTATAAGACTATCTATTTTACATGCAGAAATGTATTTTGCCCTTTACTACCCAGCTGCGTGGATAGAGCAGGGTGACTTTATGTTGGACTACCGGTGAGAGCTCAGATTATTTACCAAACCACTACTTGAGCCTAAGGATATAACGAGGTTAAGAGAGAGAGAGAGAGATAGAGGTCAGCTCACTAGTTTACATTGCGTCGTCCTTCTGTGATTTAGCTTATTGGTGGCAATCAAATCCATTTTAAAGCCCGCTATAATCAATTCACAGCTGCTTGTATTAAGTAGCTGTGGTTTGTTTTCGCATTCTTGGAAGTGACTGTCGCCTTAGCTCCCAACCACCGAGGCACCTATACCAGGGTCTACATGATTACTTTAAAAAACCAAACGAGAACTTCTATTATCTGATTCTACAGAGACATAGAATAATTGAAGTAATTAAAATTAAATAAATAATTAATTCTTACAGTCTTGTATCTGTGACTTGAATGTGATGGTTTGGTATTTTAATCATGCAACTTTATTTTATGATTTAAACTAAGGTTTGTGAAAACGTACTTGAAGGATGACTGCTTGTATCACCTGCATTACTTGCTACCTATATTTACTTATTGTGTTTTTATGACTAAAAATTGTACATTCTTCTACATAAAAAAAATTAAGGAATAAATGAAGCAAAATAGGTAGTATTATGGATGCCTAAAGCCTTATCCAGTAAAATTCAGTTTTTAATGTTACTTGTACTTCTGTAAACAATCACAGCGTAAAGCAACAGTCGCTATAGGTGGTCCTTGTATGGGTGACTACTTTGTGGCATTTACATTACTACGAGCGTTTCCGTGCTTCGGAAGGCACGTTAAGCCGTCGGTCCCAGTTACCATTAAGATGGCAGTCGTTAAGCCAGGTTGAAGTCCTTTTGGGCGGCTTGAAAAATTTCAACAGCAGGTCGCCACAGCCTGCGCCTGTCCATTTCAACACGGCAATGGGCTCACCACCTGTTATGTGGGACAAAAATGCATACGGTGAAATGTGGGCGTATAGTATGTCTCTGCCCGTCCCTTTGGGGATAAAGGCGTGACAATATGTATCGTATGTTGCATAACTTCATAAAAAGCTTTAAAATCTACAACTTTACTACTTTAGAAAAACTAACGACATCTATACGATTTTGATTAAAGATCTTTATAACCAGGCAGGTAAAATAAACAACAAAAAAAGTATTTTAATAACTAGCAACATTTTTTAATACAAACGTCAATTTCATTCTTAAGTAAATTTTAATCTGTGCATTTCATTGTCATTTTGTCAAACAAAGACCCAAGCTGATCGGATATAAATTAAAATAAACTTTATTTTATAAATAAAATGGCAGAGAAGCCACCGGAGGAAAGTTACATATCTGTAGTCGATGAAGAGCCAGAGATTTTTCAGCTACTCAAATGGGACTCGTCTCATTCGCAAAAGCAACATGAACCTCTTCCACAGCACGAACACAGTAGTCATCATTTAGAGAAAGCAAGAAGCCCAGAAAAAAGGGTTTCCAGGCCCGGGGATTCAGATCCTTTTGATTTATCTGAGCAGTCGTTTATAGAAACATATAGACTGTCTAAAGATTTGGCGCGAAATCTTTGTGAGGAACTGAAACCTGTGATGCCTGAATCAACTAAGTCTATCGAGTTTTCTGTTGAAAGTAAAGTAAGTTTAAATAAATGTTACGTGGTTACAATTTCATCGGTCAATTGATAATATGTATTGTCAAATGGCCTCTGTGTGTTGAACACCATATCTTCATGTAAGACAATCAAAAGACCGGGTAATTATTTAATATAACATTAACAGCTTATTGTCAATGCGCCCAATGCGTGTTTATCACTGCAAGAAAAAAGATACAAGTCTTGTTTAAATTTAATTTTAATCTGTGAGGTGAAAAAAGTAAGTGATACAGACATCGTCTTCAAAGGAGAATGGACTAACTTAGGTCAATGAAAATAATGACTGACAATCTATGAATTATCTTGAATTAATTGGATTATATTGCACCAATCTTGCCCTGCTTTCAAAATACTGCTGACATATATATTGCGTTTGAAATCTATATGTGATGCTTTTATTGGCTAGTATACTTGTGCTTATCTGCTCTTGAATCACAAAGTTGTAGAGATGATGCACATAAACCATTTAAAATCACTGATACATCATCACACCTTATCCCCGAAGGGGTAGCAGAGGCATATTATATGCCCACTTTTCACTGTGAGGATTCCTGTCCCACATAATAGGTGGTGAGCCCATTGCCGTGTTGAAATTGACAGACGCAGGTTGTGGCTACCTGCTGTTGAATTTTTTTAAGCCGACCAGGCCTTCAACCAGGCTTAACGACTGCCATTTTACTGGCAACTGGAACCAATGGCTTAACGTGCCTTTCGAAGCACGGAAGCGCTCGCAAATGTAAATGCCACAAAGTGGTCACCCATCCGAGGACCAGCCATAGTAAAAGTTGCGTAACTAAGTGATCGTTCACTGAGACCGCGGGCCACGAGCGCTGATACATCAAATTTATATTTGCAGTACGTTTGTAAATTATATGATGAATTTATAAGTCCTCTAACTGTTACACATCTGGTCTTAGACCCTATTATAATGTCCTTTAAAATATGTCTATTTCTCCATAGGTTATGGCAGCTCTCTCATTCTATGCCACTGGTAAATACCAGAAGTCTATAGGCGGCAGGTCAGATCCCCATATAACACAGTACTTTGTATCTACGGCTGTGCTGCAGGTCACAGAAGCCATGTCTCATCCCACCATTGTCAAGAAATACATACACTTTCCACATTTAAGAGAAGAAAGAGATAATATAAAAACTAGGTGAGTGAGTTGTGGAGTTGTTTACACTGTTGATTGATGGGACTTGGTGGAACTTGCTACACATGTTCAACATAAACGCTTGTACTGTTCCACATTGATGGCAGTCATTTTCCGCCATTTTTTACGTTTTTGTGATTAATTCTTTTGTTTATATTAAATTAATTGTTATTTAGAATAATTATAAGCTATTAGTGTCGTATATCATTGCAATCATTATAATTCCAGGATTATGAATATGAAAAAACAAAAATAGTGTTTTATATTGGTTTTTCATGTAAGTAGCAAATTTCTGAAAAATAACATATATTGAATTTACAACCTTATTTGATTTTATTAAAATATATTACTTAATTTTGATTAAAATTTCAAAATTATTATAGCTATAAGTAGTATCTGTATAATTTTACAATTTTTTAGTAGTTAATTTTTTTTTTGTAGCTGTTACAGTTTCCGAGATATCTCAAATTTAGTTAATTAGATCATATGTTAATTACGAAAAACTAGTTAAAAAA
Organism: Thumatha senex; assembly: GCA_948477245.1. NCBI lineage: Eukaryota > Metazoa > Arthropoda > Insecta > Lepidoptera > Erebidae > Thumatha > Thumatha senex. The sequence continues at coordinate 22,900,439 of OX419741.1, read as the reverse complement.
TTGGATTGTTGAAGTGAATAAGGAATCTCAATCTGGGTGGAAATCCATCAGCCCAAACTTGTTTTATTATCATTATACAAAAATGAGACAATTAATATCATTGCTTACCCGCAAATGTTTACTAGTTTGACATCTGTCATCTAAGAATTTATTTTCGAGACAGTGTTAACAGCATTAACAGGTGTTCTTTCAAAAAAACGATAAACTAAACCCCATCTCTAAATCATGATTATTTTAATATTACAGAAACATGTAACTAGGCTAGTGGTTTAGTCCTTTGTTTCTGTAATTTACTTACCATAATACTCACATGTTCTACCTGTTGCTTTGTGAATCTGATAGTAAATGTAGAATAGTGTTACTATGCGACATTTTGCTTGCTCTGAAGTTGAGTATTTTTTTTGTTTAACGTGTGGAAATCCTCTTGGATGCTATGTCGGACTCTTATATAGACTAACACCACACGGTGCCCTTCCATTTGTCTATGGCCAGGAGGCCCGGGTAAGCCCTTGGGGAGGATAGCCCCAGGGCTCCCAGCAGACTACCAACATGGTGTGATAAAACATATGGATAACAATTGCAATATAAATAAAATAAACCCCACTAGCCAGTAGTAGGTTCTGTAATGAAAATATGAAAGACTTTGCAGGTTCTACATGAAATATGCCATTCCGAATGTTGTGGGATGTGTGGATTGTGTGCACGTTCCGATGGCGAGGCCAGACGAGGATGCAAAGAGCCACTTTAACAAGTCTTATCATTCAAAGAAAGTACAAGTTGTGAGTATATTTTTAAACGTTTTTGTTAGTTTTGCGTGCTAATGGTCTTCGCAACATAGGGGTTCCTCTCGGCAAGTGAGAAGTCATGGTTTTGAGTCTCGCTCACAGCTGAAAAGTATTCATTTAATTACTTTTTTAAATTATTTCAAATCGAAATTATAGTAAGTGCCGGTAGATGGCACCTATATACTCGTAGTTCAGAGTTGGTAGCTTTTGAATAAGCAGCTCACCCATCAAGAGAGAATTCGAGGGTTCAAGTTCCACTACGTAAGTTCCACTAAGTACACACTACCACTGCACCACCGAGGCAGTCAAATGAGTAACAATAACGATGGGATATATTTTCTAAATGCACCATTAAAGCCAATATCTAATTTATCTTAAAAATCTTCTTTGTATATCTGTAGATATGTGACAGCGAACTAACAATTATCAGCGTAGACGCAACCCCCGGCGGCTCCCTCGCTCATGACGCGATACTGAACAGGCATCCTGTCAGGAACGACCTCCAGAGTCTGAACCACTCTGGCGAACATTGCTGGCTTATTGGTTAGTATGTCACTTCAACCTTGAACCTCTCGCTTGAAAACCCATTAACTCAGTGTTCTGTAAATGATCGCTGCATTAAGTAACTTTTACTATGGCTGGTCTCTGCATGTTAAGTCATTGGTCCTCTTTGCCAGTAACATTGCAGTCGACAAGCCAAGTTGAAGGCCCTATGGGCGACTTGAAAACTTTCAATAGCAGGTCGCCCCAAACCTGCGTCTGTCTATTTCAGTACGGCAATGGGCTTACCAACTGTTATGAGTAACGAATATGCATATGATGAAACGTGGGTGTATAGTATGACTCTGCAGATAAAGGTGTACCGGGGATAAAGGCGTGACAATATGTATATATGATTATTACCGCAGATTGGGACAAATTAGCAGCAGTTAGCATTAATAGCAATCACTACCATACCACCTATGGAAGACCTAGTTTGGAATCCAGTGTCTGTCTTTCTTGACATACTCGTAATCCATATTGACATCCGTTTGTATATTTTATTATGCCATTGTTTTGTAAAATATGCATGTGTATGTCTACTTTTGAGGTTTATATATTAATAGAATAATTTGTTCTTCACTACAGGTGGCCCATACTACACACAAAAGCCGTATCTCATGGCTCCAATCCCAAAAATAACAAAGAAATCACCGGTTTCCCCAGAAAAGTACTACACTAACATACATACAGAAACATATGGGGCGGTCACAGATACTATCAAACAGTTGAAAAGTCGGTGGAAATGTCTTCAAGCCACTTGTAATAAGCAGTTTGATCCCCCAACTATAACTATGATGATCGTTGCTTGCTGTATATTAAACAACATATGTAATAGACACGGTTTACCAGTTGTTCCGATGACACAGACCGAAGAACGTTTAGAAGCGATGAAACAAAAAGTTGCCAACGGACCAGTCCCTAGAAAACAAATAGAAGATGTTAACGGAATCCAAGCAAGAGCTCAGTTAGTAGAACAGTTGTGGAGTGAACGTAGAGTCACACCGGACTGTGGGAACGCTCCGAGGAAACGGATGTCAAAGAAAGATAGGATACTGGAATCTCATCACGCTCAGGTTAGTCCGCCGACTCATCATCCACAGCCTCAGCATATTCACCAGCCGATGATCAATCATCACGAGGACCTTAGTAAAAGACCACGGATTCTTTCTATAACTACCCCCACATATGGATTAAGTATGCCGCCAGGGTGGGGACATTATCCGCAACATTAGTTGGTGGATTTGAGGGTAGTAATAAGTAAGTAAGCCGAAATTATTGTAATAGGTTATATGAAACATTTTCGGATACATATACATCACCAATTTATAGGAATGGGCATCTAAATCATACACTTTTTGTTCAAACCGGTATTTGGTTCGTATTTGATTGGTATTGTACGTAAAATAATACTCAAAAATTCGAGTTAGACAGTATCATTAATTCTAGAAATTACAAGGCTGCATATTCTCTAAGAAATTATAGTTTCTTTTGTGAAGAATGTAAGCGCTCTGAAACCGGCTTTACGTCTCTGTACCTTACACGCGAAGACATAATAAATTGTAGATAAGGGCTTCTAACGGGATTTCGATAGCATAATTTTTTTCAGCATAATGTAGTTTGGCATAACAGTTTCAGCATAAAATTTTCTCGCATAAATTATGATAAGCAGAGTGTTATAAACGCATAATGGTTTTATTGGCATAACATTAACTTACTCTAATTTTTTTATCATAATTTTAATCAGCATAAATGTAAAGGGAATTATTATAAATAATATAATTATAATAAATTGTTATACGCCTAAAGATAATTTATAATAAAATACAAAACGCATAATGGAGGTATGGATAACCGTTTAAATCATAAATGAATTATAATTTGACTAAGAATATTTAAGAAATAATAAGACACCATTGTAAATAATCATCTCACTCATAGCCAAGTTTTTAAGCTGTAACATATAAAACGATAGTTTCGAGTGTTGAAATTTTGAACTTCAGTATAGTGACTATCGACATTTTTAATCAGTGGGCATTTCAATCTTAGACAGTTCAAGCTTAGTTATAAAAATAAAAATATGTACTCGTTAACATTATGGTATTCTATATGTATGGCTTGTAATCTTTATGCGAGAGTGAGTGATATGCCAATAAATGTTATGATTAGTAATCGTTATTGTATAAAAAAAAATGCGTAAACATTTTATGCGGGTATATCATTATTATAAAAAAGGTATAGGATAATAAAGTATGCCTAATGATTTATTCTGTTTGAACGTTATGCGAAACGAAGAGTATGCCAAAAAACGTTATGCAGTTTTAAGTTATGCCTCTAAAATTTATGCAACCCAATACGGACCCTTCTAAACACCGCGGTGGCCCTAACCCGATATGTTGTGCGACCCTGTGGTTATTTTGTCTGAAGGCTATAAGACTTGGGACTTGTAATTCCAAGTCTATTCCTAATATGAAGGACAGCTAGTAAGATGAGTTTCGCCATTTCAGTGTCGATGAAGGAATTTGAACATTACATTGTAATATTAGGTTATCGAATCAACAGTATTTAAATTTAGTTTTAAGAAATCGACTAACTGTTTATAGTATTTTTTTTTAAAGACACGTATAGTATTCGGCGACAAATATAGTACATCGAACTTCTCTATCGCATGAAACAGTAATAATAAATGTGCAACAGAGATGGCGCTATAGCCAACCGAAACCAGTGGATGTCTCTTTTCAATGTTAGTTGTGCATTATTTATCGTCCGTAAAAACGACGTTATAGAAAATACATCGTTTTTGACAAGTTTAGTATGTATAAAAAAATTACACTTATATCGATGGTAAAAGATATATCTATATTGCCCATTGCCCTGACGTCGAATTTTTTGAGATATGTGCATGGAACCCCAAGGTTGCAATGTGGGTGTATATAATAAATGCCTCTGGAATAAATGTGTGACTGAAATACATTGTTTGTGATTGGCTCAAAGGCCGAAATTGCTGAAGTTCTTATGTTAAAGCTCATTGTAAAATAACGAAAAACTAAATGCACTTTATTGACGGCAAAATTTTTAATTTTATGAACTGAGTTTCTGTTTTAAAATTGAACATTCTAGAAGTTTTCAGAGCTATACATTCCAGTTTCGATATAATTTTGCCGTAAGTCGTCGCCAGTGACCTTTTCCATGCCAGCTCCTTGCACTTCTAAGGTGCTATTTTAATATTTCTTTAATTAATCGCCAGGCTTCACGATCCATGCATACTTCTTTCGCTTCCTGCAGATTCATTAATCGCTTCATACATGTACGTCTGGATATCTGAGTACTTTTGACTTTTCCGTTTATGAGCAATCTGCTCACGTGGTCTGAATTATTCGTTCTCACGATTGACGAAGAATGTATATTGTGCGAAAGTAAAGAGTAGAAGGAGTCAGCGTAGGCCGAGACTTAATAATTGTAGTGTTCATAACACTAACTTCGGGCCACTGCAGACTAGCAACTTTTAGTATCCGCATTCGGCGATTTTGACGCTTTATAAAAGCTAAATACCACGTAGCAAAGAATGTTGCTCGCTCTCTCTCGCTAGCGCATAATAGAGACGAAATGAATAATAATATCGCGTGGCAAGTTTAAATCAAACTGTATGCGAAAATCGCATACGGGACCTGTCAGTTGCCTACCATTCGTCTGTAGTAAACAGTGTGTTATCGTTTTAGAAATGGGCGACACGCTTGATTGTATAAAACTTAGAGTAAGGCAAGAAGAGCTCGCGAGTGACATTGATTCCTTGATGTGTGCTGCATACGTTGATTTAGTCTCAAAATTGCCAAAAAAACTGGACAACTCAGACTTTTATATGAATTTAAACTGTCATGGTCATAAACATTACTAAAATATTGATCGTCGGGATATTTATCCGATATTTCGGCACTGTTGCAAGCGCCATGATCACGTGACTCCTCATACGTGACTCGTCATGACTCCGTGATCATTGCGCTTGCAACAGTGCCGAAATATCGGACACTCGCGAATGTCAGTAGCCATGCGGCCATGTTAAATAACCCGAAAAACAATATTTTAGTAGTCACTTCACAGCCTTACAATTTAAACATGAAACATTTATGCGTTCGCAAGGTTAAGGGTCTTGAAAGACAGACTGACGGTTATCCAGTATTCCTATAAGATCCAACTTGTTTCATTTTGAAGTACGAATCCCTAAAAAGTAGCTAGTCTGCGGTGACCCTTAATGGAGGTTTGTAATCTCAGAATGATGTATTGTTCGACAAGTTAAAGTAACTATGGAATACATACTGTGTAAATAATGCTTTTTATTTTATGATTCGTATAAAAATAAAATGAAAAATAAAAATATCTTTATTTTGCATAGACCATTTTAACGGCACTTACAAAATGTCATACACTATTTAAAATATTTAAAGCGACTACCGGTTCGGAACGCGGCCCACCTGAGAAGAACCGGCAAGAAACTTAGGAAGGCTTTTTTTTGATGGCCTATTTACAATTTAATAATATTTCACTTTGCTAGCAGATCATTTCCAGGCGTCCCTGTCCTGCAAATAGTCTTTAACGGAGTAAAAAAAAAAATTGAAAATTGTATTCAATTAACTTTTTAAATTTATTTAATGGTAAATTTCTCAGGTCACAGGGAAGCTTGTTGTAAAAGCGTATACAATTACCCTGGAAAGAATCTTATGTAGTCGACTGTGGTGGACTGAAATATCATGTCTCCCCTCGGTTGGTGAATGTTTATTGTGGCGTAATTTTGGAAAAGGGACGGAAATGTGTTACAGGAAACTGGGGAAGTTCGCGCTATTTCGGGTTCGATTCCCGGGAATCGAACCCGAAATATGAATCGAAATAGTGCGAAATAGGAAACATCCAAACTCCGAAACAAACATTTGCGGATCACAAATATTTTGTCCTACCCGGGTTTAGAAATATGTTAATACTAGTTGACGTCCCCGGCTCTGCACGCGTGGTAAGGTTTTTCCGTTCCCGTTTCCCACAGGAACTTGTTTTCAGTAAAAGTAGCCTATGTGTTATCCTGATGTGTAAGCTATATTATTGCAAAGTTTCATCAAAATCCATTCAGTTGATTTTGCGTGAAAGATTACAAACATCCATACTTATAAACTTTTCTAAACTAATATTATAAAGAGGAAAGATTTGTAAGCTTGTTTGTAATGAATAGGCTCAAAAACTACTGGGCCGATTGTAAAAGTTCTTTCACTATTAGTAAGCTACATTCTTCGTGAGTAACATAGGCTTATATTGGTTTTTAAAGTTTTTTAAAAGGATTCCGTACGAAATCTCGAATAGGAAAACTTCACTATGCGGGCGAAACTGGGGGTATCAGCTAGTTTATAATAAAAGAACATCAGTGAGAATTGCTCATAATTGCTTTATTATAATATACATTTATGTAACATAATCAGACCATATTTTAAGTCGGTGATATCAGTACTATATTTAATATAAGTGACCACAGAGTAGGAATGTAGCTCGCGCCCTAATACCGCGTGCCAAGTTTACGTCAAACTGTAGGCGAAAATCGCAAACACGACCTTTCAGTTGGCTACAATACCTCTGTAGTAATTAGTGTAATCGTTGAGTAAAGAATGACTTCCCCTGATACGTTTGGTTGTATAAAATATAAAGAGTAAAAGGCGTCTCTACACTAGCGGCGCACTATTATGGCTGTTCATTTGACATTTTCGTCTCAGGAAAATAATATATATCTGATTGATTTAATAAAAAATACCCTAAATATAGTATGCTTACGAGGCCGTTCAAATTCAATTCGCGGAGAACGCCGCTGTTCCTCGCACATATAGCTATCTCTGTCGCTCGCCCCGCGCCACCGTCCTGTGCGAGTAGAACAGCGAGATGGCTGTTTGAAATTAGTAGAAATGTGTGTGCATTATTTGCGAATATCAAAAATGATGAATGAAACTTGATTATATTTTGATTTTCTTTATGACATTGTGTAACTATTGTAGTACGGTTGAGTCATTATAATAGGCCACATTTGACAAGTGTCCGTTTTTGCTTCATAGTGAGATGACATGATTAAAAATATCGATTAATGTGAACGAACCGATACGGACTTCAAACATATCTGAATCGAATCAGTTATTTTGAAAAAGTAAATTTAGGAACAATATCTGAAAACTAAACGAATAAATATATATATATATATATCAAATATATAATTATCATTTCAATATTAAAAGTTTATAATTGTTTTTTTTTCTTCGAATACTTTATATCGTGAAGGCTGGCAATGTGGGTATTTATTTATAAACATCCATCACGCCTTATCCCCGAAGGGGTGGCAGAGGCATATTATATGCCCGCTTTTCACCGTGTGGATTCCTGTCCCACGTTATAGGTGGTGAGCCTATTGCCGTGTTGAAATAGACAGACGCAGGTTGTGGCTACCTGCTGTTGAATTATTTTAAGCCGCCCATAAGGCCTTCAACCAGGCTTAACGACTGCCATTTTACTGGCAACCGGGACCAACGGCTTAACGTGCCTTCCGAAGCACGGAAACGCTCGCAAATGTAAATGCCACAAAGCGGTCACCCATCCGACGACCAGCCATAGTGAAAGTTGCGTACCTCAGTGATCGTTTACCGAACACTGAGACCGCGGGGCCACGAGCGCTTCTTCTTTTTTCTTTATTTATTTATAGTGCTGCTCAAAAACAGAAAAAGAATAAATGCCACGTAATTTATTTTTGTAGAAATGAAATAAATAAATAAGAAGCCAGATTACCAATATTACGTTTAGTTGCACAGAAATAATAAAAATAAAACAAGAAGAAGCCTGAAGTTGGTTAATTAGGTATATATTTAGAGAAAAAAAATGATTGTTTTGTACGCCGGACCTTCATACGTCGGAGCTCTAGAGCACTAGATCTAGGACAACTGGATGTGAATAGCCAGCTGAGTTTCTAGACGTCTAAAATAGCACTAATATAGAAATAAAAACAGCAAACATACATACATATTGTCATGCCTTTATCCCCAGAGGGGTAGGCAGAGGCATACTATACGCCCACATTTCACCGTATGCATTTTTGTCCGTACGTAACAGGTGGTGAGCTCATTGCCGTATTGAAATGGACAGGCGCAGTTACTCTTTTACGTAAAAACTACTGAATGGATTTTAATGAAGCTTTACAATTATATAAGCTAACTAACTAACTAACTATCTTCACGCTGTATCCCTGACGGGGTAGTCAGAGAGGACAGATCGCCAGGCTTGCATCCAAGTATGCATGCGATCCATGCATACTTCTTTCGCTTCTTCGAGATTCATCAATCGCTTCATACACGCACGTCTGTGTATCCGAGTACTTTTGACCTTTCCGTTTTTGAGCAATCTGCTCACGTGGTCTTCATATGTAAGTCTCGGCCTTCTCTGACTCCTTCTACCCTCTACTTCCCTCTCTTCATCCCTCAAGCATATAAGCTTACACATCATAATAACACATAGGCTATTTTTTATCCCAGAAACAAATTCCTGTGGGAAACGGGCGTCAACTAGTACTACATAAGAATGACGAAAATGTGTAGGTATGTTTAAAACAAACCTTTAAAAGTGGTGCAGTACTTCGAATAAGTCTCATTACATTCGATTGTGCTAATAAACTTTCGATTTTCTTGGTAACCTCCCTAGTGTTTAAAATGGAAAAGGGTCCGCTGCCGGAACGTTGTAACGACGTTCAAGTTAATTGTTTATTTTCTTTACAATGGTTATTTGTGAAAGTAGGTAGCAAAATAGCCTTCTTTGGGCATTTAGACAATAAAATATGTATGTGTGTAACTGAGAAAAGTTCAGCAATTGTGTAGATCTAACTTGGAAAAATTAAATAAAATTTTATACCCGCCGTTACAAGGATACGTTGGGGATTTTTGATGAAGTGTCAAAAGTGGCTTCTTAAATTGACTCAACTATAGACAATATAAGCTGTGTTTCTGTTAACATTACGAAATGATTAATTGCGTTTTTAATATAAAATGTACAAAATATAATCGCATATATGTTTAAGTATGCAAATATTTAAAAAAAAAAATTGAACTGAAACATAGATTTAAAATACTTTCTTAATCCGAATAACAGCGATGATATGTCGAGATATTCCCAAATTGAAAATGATTTTGGTATTACGTTTATATGAGAAACAGTTGCTCGCCGGCTTCCTAAAAAAAATTAAAAGTAACTACGTAAGGTTATTTTATTTTTATTTCATAAAAATCGTTTTATTTTTGCTTTATTGAATATGTCTAACGGCCATCATAGCGTACCGCTAGATAGTAGAGCGCGCGCAAAATTTATTCCTTACTCTGTGCGAGTGACGAATCATGTTGATTTTTAATTCGTCTAAAACAAGCTGTCCAGCTTATGGAATGTATAGATGTCCTTAAATTTAGAGCCACAGTGGCCCTAAGCTGGCGACCCAAAGGTATTTTTCACGTCTCTTTTTAAAGGGTTATTTATGTTCAAGTTCTGTTGAAGGCTTGTGCTATTTCGTTAGCTAGGAGTGATGCTATTGCCATGTTAGAGCAATTGACGGTAACGCGGGAACTTTCTCCGTCCGTCTTTACCGAGAGAAGAACCAGGTCTTGGGTGGACACCATGCGGCCTGCGAACCTGAGAAGATAATCAAAGGTTTAGTAAGTCTTGAAGTATTAATGCTGTCGCATATTAAAAATAAAAATAAATAAAAATGTCTTTATCTTGCATAGACCATTTCAACGGCGCTTACAAAATGTCATACACTAAATATTTAAAGTGACCACCGGTTTGAAACGCGGCCCACCTGAGAAGAACCGGCAAGAAACTTAGGAAGGCTTTTTTTTTGATGGCCTATTTACAATTTAATATATTATGACTATAATATTTTATTTGCCAGCAGATCATTTCCAGGCATCCCTGTCCTGTAAATAGTCTTGAATAGAGTAATAACCTTTTTCACAAAGCTTTCTTTTAATAAACTTTTTAAATTTATTTAATGGTAAATTTCTCAGGTCACAGGGAAGCTTGTTGTAAAAGCGTATACAGTTACCCTGGAAAGAATCGCCAATCTTATGCAGCCGACTGTGGTGAACTAAAAGATTGTTTTTATGTCTAGTGTTTATATTATGTATATCACAGAGTTTAGTAAACTGTGATAGATTTTTCTGGACATACATAAGATTGGCAAAATTGTATTGTGATGCTACGGTTAGAATATTTACTTCTTTAAATTTTTCTCGGAGGGAGACTCTGGGGCCCAAATTATATATAGCGCGTACAGCCCGCTTTTGAAGAACAAAAATGTTATTTACATCTGCAGCACTCCCCCAATACAGAATACCGTAAGACATAATACTATGAAAATAGCTGAAGTAAACCATTCTAAAATGGTAAATCATTAATATAAATGAGGAACAAGAATGGCCCAAGTATCGAGCCTTGTGGCACACCCATTGTAACCATGGATCCTACAGAACGTGTACCATTAATATCGACCCTTTGTATTCTATTGTTCAAATATGAAGACAGAAGGTCGAGAGATTTGCCTCTTATTCCATAGTGATGTAATTTTTTGCACTATGTTTCATGTTGAACGCAATCAAAAGCCTTGGATAGATCGCAGAATATACCTAATGCATCTTGCTTGTCTTCCCAGGCTTCATGAATACATTTTAATAACTCAACACCAGCATCGGAAGTTGAGCGCCCTTTCGTAAAAACCAAACTGTTTTGTATGAAATATTTTATGAATATCAAAATGGGATAGTATTTGAGTAAGCGCTCGTGGCCCCGCGGTCTCAGTGTTCTGTAAACGATCACTGAGTTACGTAACTTTCACTATGGCTGGTCCTCGGATGGGTGACCACTTTGTGGATTTTACATTTGCGAGCGTTTCCGTGCTTCGGAAGGCACGTTAAGCCGTTGGTCCCGGTTGCCAGTAAAATGGCAGTCGTTAAGCCTGGTTGAATGCCTTATGGGCTGCTTGAAAAATTTTGCAGGTATCCACAACCTGCGTCTGTCTATTTCAACACGGCAATGGGCTCACCACCTATTACGTGGGACAGGAATCCACACGGTGAAAAGCGGGCATATAATATGCCTCTGCCACCCCTTCGGGGATAAGGCGTGATGGATATTTATTATTTATTTTATAACTATTTTTTCAAATACTTTGCTCAAAGTTAGCAGCACTGACACTGGTCGGAAATTAGACGGGTCTGTAGCGCTGCCAGCCTTGAACAAGGGTATGACTTTGCTGTGTTTCATTAAATCAGGAAATATACCACTGGAAACACAGTCATTAAACACATTTGCTAGATGCGGCGCAATGACCTCAATGATACATGATGCAGTTTTGACTGATAATCCCCAAAGGTCCGCGGTTTTCTTAATTTTAATACATTTAAAAGTTTTTATAATATCCTGAGCGCAATTATCTGTGAATACAAATGCATCCCTGCAATAAGGAACAGATTCTTCTAATAAATGTTCAGAGGAACTGGAAGACGCTTGCAGAGATTTAGTCGTCAAAATAGGTACATTTTCGATAAAATGTTCAAATTCCGTCGCCACTTCCAGGTCCCCTGTAACATGACAATCATTTACTTTTAAGTGGAAATACCTTTCTGTCACCATAGTTCTACCGCATTCAGAGTTAATGATATTCCAAGTCATTTTTATTTTATTCACAGAATTAGAAATTTTATTTTTAATAAAGTTTGACTTTGCAAGATAACATGTTTGTTTAAATATCTTAGAATAATTTTTAACATATTCCTGAAAGGTTTGGTTAAAATTATATGATTTTTCTGAATATAATTCAAATAATTTGTTTCTACTTTTAAAAATACCTGGTGTAGCCCAATCACTGAAAACAGGACGACCACCAATCTGTAGAGTTTTTGAGGTAAAAACTTTGCCAAACTCATCATTAATCAAATTAAATAAGTTTGTATATGACTGGTCTACACTAGTAAAGTCAGGTAGATATGACAATCTCTTTACTATATTTTCTTTAAAAATATTCATACGACTTTGGTTAATTGGAAAAATATGTACATATTTAATTTGTTTTTTGCAGACTTTATTACTAATTTTAGGAAACTTTATCCATTGGCCACGATGATCTGACTCTACAGGATCCACAATACCTTTATTTATTGGTTTAATATTAGTAAAAATATTATCAATACATTTTGCACTGGTGGCTGTAATACAAGTAGGTTCTAAGAAAGTACTATGCAGATTAAAGGATTTAAATACATTTTTCCTTTTATTTCTCTCTGTTGGATAGATTTCTTAGAACATTGGCATTTGAACAGTGCTTCTTCAAGCTTTTCTTCAAATTTAATGTACGGAGCTTTAGGGGGACTGTATACGCTTAACAAGATGAAATGCTCAAACTCAATACTGGCAATCTCAATAACTCGCTCAATGGAGAGGGCTACTAAATCCTTACGTTCTTTAAATTTTTAGTTTTTATTAAAACTAAGCTAACTAACTATCTTCACGCTGTATCCCTGACGGGGTAGTCAGAGAGGACAGATCGCCAGGCTTCGCGATCCATGCATACTTCTTTCGCTTCTTCGAGATTCATCAATCGCTTCATACACGCACGTCTATGGGTATCCTACACGGGTATCCGAGTACTTTTTTTTTTTAGTTTTTATTAATTAATATTAAAGAGCCTCCACGTTTAGAATGTTTTCTATTGAACGAGCTAGCAACCTGGTGATTTATGAAGTTCAACAATGTGATTTCATGATCTTTTAACCAGTGCTCTGTAGCACAAAAAATATTAATAGAATTTGCATTAATGTATAGCTCCAACTCTAAATCTTTACCATTTATTAAACCTCTAACTTTATGGTGCACAGGTTTATAAATACAATATTTTTATTATGATTATTCTCAGGGGCCAAAGTCTGACAAAACTGGCCAGATTTATTATCTGTTGTCCTACAAACTAGTTTCTTCAAACACTTCACGTGTCAAAATTATCCTGCTCAATAAAAGCAGTTGTAATTGCCAATAATTTGGCTTGAAAAATTAAAAAATTAGATAGCAACAGAGCTACCTTTCGTTGTAAAGTTTTTAATAGAAAATATCTATCTAATGTCAACAGACTATTATTATTGAAAATAATATTCCAATCTAACAATTCAATTTTTTTTAAATATGATACCATGGTATGTAGTTTTATATTTAATTTGTATCTTAAGTTGTTTACCTTGTGGCTCATAGCAGTGCTGTATGGCAAGGTGGACAAAATGACTTGTTTTACATTTAGACTTGATAACTTATCAAAATTTTTTATAAGTTTGTCACTATTAATATTGCCTCTTCTACCAACCAGCACCACTATAGTGGACTGCATGCAGTGAGTACCAGTCAAAATAAAATCTAAATTTTAGAGTAAGAAGCACCTGTATATGTATGATTTATTACAGAATGACCTAACTGTGATAAATGATGTCCAAAATTTTTAGCTATTTCATCGCAATACTCTAAGATTTTTTCATTATTTTTTATTTGCAACTTTTCTATTACAGATACCTCGCAGGTACTGCTAGAACTTAATATACTAGTATCCACACAGCACACAGTTTTAACTGGTGATGAAGTAAGTTTATGTTAGAACATAAACAAATGTCAATGTCATCCATCAGATGTGTCAGCGGTCAAAGGCTAGCTCCTCTAGCTCAGCTCTATGCGTTCCCTCTCTCCTGATCGGTCTGCCCCTATAAACTGTATCGTGTGCTATCTAAATATAAATCTGATTAATTCTAAACCATCTTTTCTTTTCCACCCATAACCCATCAGGTTATGGGCCCAGCACGCTCCGTGCGACTTTGTAAAGTAATATTTCAATATTCTTCGAGATTGTCAGAAAGTAAAACGCGATTGCATCATCTTGTCGATCAAAATGGCATCGAATGTACCTACTACTACAATATCCATCGATAAACTTCGAGGCATCGACAATTACAGCAATTGGAAATTTCAAATTAAGATGCTCCTGATTCACGAAGACTTGTGGGATGTGGTTTCTGAAGAACCCGATAAATCTGACGCAACGTACGTGAAACGTTCGCAAAAGGCGTTAGCCAGAATCTGCTTGTCGGTGCTACCAACAATTTTTATGCACGTGAGGAATGCGAATACTGCACGTGAAGCTTGGGTCAATTTAGAAAAAGCATATGAAGATAAGGGGCTATCTAGGCGTCTCAGCTTGTTAAGACTGCTGTTCGCTACAAAATTATGCGAATGTGAAACAATGGAAAGATATGTGACAAGAATCTGTGACCTTAGCCAGCAACTTCAAGACATAGGATCCCCCCTGGAAGATGATTTTGTTGCCGTTCTACTTCTTAGTGGCTTGCCAGAGGATTATGACCCACTCATAATGGCACTAGAAAACTCAAATATTAAGTTGTCAAGTGACTTAGTGAAATCCAAATTGATACAAGAGACACTGCGAAGAGAAGACAAAACTGATCCTTCATCAGTGGCGCTGGTGACTAGAAAGAAACCTATCAAATGTTTCAAATGTAAGAAGCTTGGTCACATTTCAAGAGATTGCAAGAAATCAGATAATGAAGAGCACAGTACTTCTGACAAGGCATTGTTGACTGCACTGTCTGCGTGTGTGCAGAGTGATGCCATCCTTATCGACTCTGGAGCGAGCAGTCATATGTTTCGCAGTAAAATGTCGATGAATAATTTTGAACCCGGTTATATGACTGAAGTGAAGGTGGCAAACGGTGAAAAACTTTATACCTGCGGTCGTGGAAATGTGACAATACTTTTAAAAACAGGTGTAAAGACAATAAGTGAGGTTTATCATGTGCCAAATCTAGCCACAAATTTGTTATCAGTGAGTGCATTAACAAGGAAAGGTTTTAAAGTTATATTTAATAAAAATTACTGTAAAATATTTGATGGTAACATATTAGCAGCTTCGGCAAAGCATTTTAATGGTTTATATAAACTTGAAACTGCAGAATCTGTGAGGGAGTCTGATTCAACTGTGCTAGGGTGTGGTAATTGTTCTGTTTTCACAGAGGTTAGTGATGGTATGATGTCAACGACCCAGTCCAGTGTAAGTCACATGAAGCAAGAAGCTCAAGTTACAGTGCAGGAGTTGATTCCAGGCAGCTATGGTGTGGAACCAATTGTGAATTGCCATGCAGCAAGCAACGGTGTCTCTCAAGAGACATGGCATAGGAGGCTTGGTCATCTTAATTCAAGGAGTATGAATCTATTAAAAACAGGTATGGTTAATGGCGTTCATTATGATAATATACAGTATAAACCTTGTGTAGCATGTGTGGAGGGAATTCATTTATTTTCTTAAGAATAAAAGTGAAGGTTTTGATAAATTTAAACACTACAAGGCATTAGCAGAAAACCAGACCAACAAGAAAATAAAGATATTAAGGTCTGATAATGGAGGTGAATATGTAAATTCTCATTTCCAGAGTTACCTGAAAGACAACGGCATCATCCACCAAACAACGATCCCACATACTCCACAGCAGAATGGTGTTGCTGAGCGTGGAAACAGAACGATTGTCGAGACGGCTCGTAGCATGCTACGTGATGCTGGCTTGGATGGCAGATACTGGGCGGAGGCGGTCAATACAGCGGTCTATTTGAAGAACAGATCTCCTACAAAAGCTGTCATGGGGATGACACCGGAAGAAAAATGGACTAATAGCAAGGTGAATCTCAACCATTTACGTATTTTTGGTTGCTTGGCTTATGCCTTAACAAAGAATCGTACAAAATTTGATTCAAAATGTAAAAAGTACATATTTGTGGGTTATTGTGAAGACAGCAAAGGATACAGGTTAATAGATCCAGATTACCCAGGTAAATGTGTTAAATGTAGAGATATTGCATTTATGGAGGATAGATTTTACAGTCAAAATAGCAATGTAGATGAGATTTTCATGATGAATACAAGCTTACAGATTGAGGGCGTAAGTTCTCCTGTTGAAGTAGCACAATCTGATGTCACTTTATTGCCAGGAAACAGGGCCAGGATCCCATCGGATAGACGTAACACTATCTTTAGTTTAAATGACTCTGACAGTAGTAACAGTAGCTCTGAGCCATCAGTTGTTTGCTCCGATGAAACTTATCTTCCAGGGACAGCAACCTTGGAAGACATGTCTTCAGACTATGAGGATACAGATATCAGTGAGGCAGCGTGTCTAGCGAGCAGAAGCTGTAGCAGAGATGAACCAGTAACAGTACAGGAGGCTTTAGGCGGCTCTGAGGCTATTCACTGGAAAAATGCAATGAAAGATGAGTATAATTCATTCATTAAAAATAAGTGCTGGACATTAATTGATCCACCTAAAAATCAAAAGGCAATTAAAACCAAATGGGTTTTTAAGAAGAAAAAAGGTTTGAATGGAGAGCTTTTAAAATATAAAGCTCGTCTTGTGGCTAAGGGCTATACACAACGTTATGGTATTGATTATGAGGAAACATTTTCTCCAGATATCAGGTATTCCACAACACGCATTCTGTTAGCTATAGCTGCTGAAAGACAAATGGAAATTGAACACATGGATGTAAAAACTGCTTTTTTAAATGGAGATTTACAGGAGACTGTTTTTCTAGAACAACCAGAAGGTTTTGAAATTCAAGGCAGTGAACATATGGTTTACAAATTAAATAAAGCAATTTATAGGCTCAAACAAGCCTCTAAGTCTTGGTATGATAAGATAAACACTGTCTTACAGGAAAAATTAAAGTTTAAAAGATTGTCCTCAGAGCCCTGTGTGTATTACAAATCACATAATGAAGAATTAATCATCATTGGGCTCTATGTCGATGATATTTTATTGTTTTCAACAGTAAATTCACAGATGAAAAATTATGTTAAGGAAAAACTAATAGAAGAGTTTGAAATGAGTGATTTAGGAGCCGCAAGACACTTACTGGGTATGCGAATCTCAAAACATGATGACAAATTGTTTCTTGATCAGTCCAACTACATAAAAGAAATTTTAGATCGCTTCATCATGACTGACTGCAAGCCAGCTCAGACACCGATGGAAACAGGGGTGAAACTTGCAAAAGCTGATAAAAAGGAGGAAAATGTAGAGTATAGAAACTTAATTGGTTGTTTGATGTATGTTGCAGTATGTACCCGGCCCGACATCGCCCATGCGGTAAGCAAGCTGAGCCAATTCAACGATTGTTATGACCAACAACATTGGAAAGCAGCTAAACGAGTACTTAGATACTTAAAAGGTACTGTAAATTATGGTCTTGTTTTTCAAAGGAGTGGCCTAGACGTCAGTGGGTATATTGATGCTGACTGGGGAGCTTGTAAAGTGGACCGTAGGTCTTTCACAGGTTTTGTATTTAAAGTAGGGAAATGTACAGTTTCTTGGGAAAGTAGAAAACAACGAACAGTTGCTCTCTCTAGCACAGAGGCAGAATACATGGCTCTCTCAGATTCCTGCAAAGAAGCTTTATTTATACATACATTGATATCTGAATTACTTTGTATACAGTCTTGTGTAATTATCTTTAATGATAATCAGTCTGCTCAAAAACTATGTAAGAATCCTATGTACCATGCTCGCACTAAACATATAGATGTAAGGCATCATTTCATTCGCCAAACTGTAAAGGATAATTTAATTAACTTAGAATATTTGTCAACTTCTGAAATGACTGCAGATATTTTAACAAAGCCTCTCACTAAGGAAAAACATGATAAGTTTGTAAACTATTTAAGCTTATCTAATATTAGTAATTAATAAATAACGTAGGTAACTGTTTATCGTTAAGTGTCTGATGTTATTATGCTAAGTAAGAATAAGGTTTCTAACTTGTCTAATGTTGTAGTGTTAAGTTTTATACCTATAGCATTTGTTTAAGGGCCAGTGTTAGAACATAAACAAATGTCAATGTCATCCATCAGATGTGTCAGCGGTCAAAGGCTAGCTCCTCTAGCTCAGCTCTATGCGTTCCCTCTCTCCTGATCGGTCTGCCCCTATAAACTGTATCGTGTGCTATCTAAATATAAATCTGATTAATTCTAAACCATCTTTTCTTTTCCACCCATAACCCATCAGTTTATCACCAGATGTTATTGAATGTGGCTGCAGTGATATATTACTATGCAATGTACCACCGCACATATTTTCACTTAGGATTGAAGAAGTTGTTTGCTCACCAATTCCATCACTGCATATAATTTTTTTACAATTCAAGGGTGAGGAGGGAACATGGCCGCATATCAATTGGTCATTTTGACAATGACATGAGTTTACTAATTTACCTAGAGCTAACACCTGTTCCCTACTCTGTTTCTCTGCCGTTTCATATTTATATGTAATTGATTTTAAAGAGTCTTGGAGCCGGTCAATCTGATATTGAAGGGCCCGTGTATCAGTTTTGTACTGTAGTGCGACAGTGTCTAGTTCTAACATATACATATTCACCTGGTCAATCAGTTGCAATCTCTGTTTATTAAGTGACATACTATTTATAAAAATCTTATATTTATGTATCATTTTTTTTGATTTAGTGATAATCTTTTTAATTTTTAAATATTTCTTTAACTTATTTTTACTACATTTAATAATTTTCAATGACTTAGAACAGCCCCCGGATTCATCATCAGAGGTGAGGTCTATGATACTGGAAGGGTGATCTTTAGCAGTATCTATGCTTGTAGCCATCAGTTCATCGAACAAACTCTGATTAGATTAAACCACGGTGCTCTGTTTCTCAGTTTCAAGTTGTGATATTTTGATCTCTGATCGTTGTAGCTCCTCCTTAAGTACTAAAATTTGGTTCAAAGTTTGTTCATAATGATCCGTACAAGAGTCAAAACTGTCAACTATAAGTTGTAGCCTATCCCGATCCTGTAAGGTATCAGTATACAGTGAATGCAACTGTGCCAGTTCTTTCTTGAGCTGTCCGTTCTTACTTAAAATACCAAGCAGTTCTAACTCATTTTCGTCCCTTTCCTTGTTTAGTTTATCGCATTTCTCCCTCATAATTTGTAACTCTTTCAACGTTAATTGGAGCCTTGTCTCTTGTTGATTAGCTAAGGCTTTACGCGTCATTATCATATTAACAGTATTCGACATTTTTGATTATAATTACCTACTACAGAATCAGTGATAATTAGCAAAAAAGAGTAAGAAAGGCGAAACAAAAACAAGGTTATGTTCCAAAATCAGTTTTCTATAATCAGTCAGTAAAATCAATCTATTACTGGACATGTGAGGATGTAAAAGTAAATTCTAAAAAAAAACCGTAAATTCTTTCATATGTATTTAGTGAAAATCTGTTAATTTGGAATTACAAATAGACTCTTTAATTGTCTTTATTGAAGTGAAACTTCTTTATCGACGTATGACGCGCCATATTGTTTGAAGAGAAACTTCTTTATCGACGTATGCTTAAGCCTTATCTACTTAATTTTGTGTGTTGTTGAAGTTGTAAATAGTAGAAAAATGATATCTCGTAAAGAAATTTCACTTCTTACTTGTGTACTCTGGTACACACACACTATCTGTATATATAGAATGTGCAGGTATTTTTGCAATGGCTATATATACCTCCCCATCTTAGTTTATTCCAATTTGCTTCCAAACAGTACCTAGTTTTAGAGCTCTGGGACCGTTATTTAGAGTCGCTAGGAATGGCTATCATTTGGATTTTGTTTTTTGGCATCGTTGTAATGCCACGCCAGACAACATGTTTAATAAATAGTAGAGACAAGTTGTGACGTAATTTCCTACTCCGTGATATGTGGCGGCAATGCTTACCACTAGTTAGTGGTAAATAGCGCGTGCACATGTTTCTATGTTCATTCTGTTGTAAGTCAAGCAATAAACATGTAAAACGTACGCCGATATACCTGCCGTTTCATCATTTCTCTATACGTCCTATAACCCCGGTGTAATATTATGAATTTAGTGAAATGCTATTGGATTCATACACCAGAGTCCTGGGCACAACGCTGATCCCCAAACTGAAGCGCATGAGGCAGTAACCGGAACTCTAGTAGTATTTATTTTAACATCTTTCCTAATTTAATACACTCTATTGGTTATCCATTCCTCGACAGATTTGGCCATCAATGTCCAGTATATTTACCTGAGAAATTCTCCCGTTGAAGTGATGGCGGCGACGTTAGCGGTTTCATAAACGCGTTTGCATATTACTTGTTCATCGTCCAATTTTGCGGCTTTTTTGTCACACTGGAAATGTAAAAAAATTTATGTTTATTATTCACGTCTTTATCTCTTTAAAGGTGGCAGAGGCATACTATTCGTTCACATTTTACCGAAAGCTTTTAACCCACGTAACAGGTGGTGAGCCTATTGCCGTGTTGAAATCGACAGGCGCACTTGTGGTGAACTACTTATAGGCATTGTTATTAACTAAAAAATGTAATATAACTATTTGGATTTATGTACCCAAATTTCTTTAAAATTCAGTAGTTTAAAAGATTGCTGATGGTTTTCCACTTGCTACGATCCTGACATACACCTTTCGCTTCTTCTACTTTCATCATGAGTGTTTTCATACACGCTCGCATACACATTCTTTTTATTCCACGGTAAGCTAAAACAGATTTTACTCTAAAATAAATAATAGTATTAAAAAACTAAATAAACACGCAATGTTTGCGCGCACATGACTGGTCTGACATGACATATTTGGTATGACATAGTCTGGGACTGCACTCGTGCGTAGTTCGCGCACTAGCTCTATCTCTCTTACTCTCATTCAAATTACACAGAAAGAAATTGATGAATCCTGGCGAATTTAATCAGGATAATCGGATTTTTTAATCGAATTATTGCATGTCATCGGTGTTTGATAAGTGTGCAAAATTTAAATTAAATCTGATCGTTCAAAGTACGGCTAAATCGAGCCCAAAAAAGTCGGTTACAGACAAACATACAGGTGAGACTAATAAAGGCGTGTTAATAGGAATATTTAGGATGGTTCACCTCGGTCATGCCGCGCAGTCTCCGGTGCTCGTGCTCCCAGCGTGACTGCGACATGCTGACCGCTCGCATCAGTTCTCCCACGGGCGGCGTTATCGACACCGACACCTCACCTATACACATAAATACATACATATCATCACTATTTTTTGGGGTAAGTAGGTATACTATATGCCCTACATTGGTTTGTATGTTGGGTTGAACACGCCAATCTCAAAAATAACTAAGCCGAATGAAAAAAATATTCTTATTCTCTCATTCTGCTCATTAATCGAATCAGTAATCATAAATGTCAAAAAACTTTCATAAATTTTTTATTTTAGTTATAATTATAAACGATATTAAACTTGGTGCGACGGGAGTTCGAAGTATGTCACAAGCGAAGCAGTGGGGGTCACCTAGTCATACTAATATTATAAACGCGAAAATTTGTATGTATGGATGGTTGTTTGTTACTCTTTCGCGCAAAATCTACTGAATGGATTTTGATGAAACTTTAATATAGCTTACACATCAGAATAACACATAGGCTACTTTTTATCCCGGGAACAAGTTCCTGTGGGAAACGGGAACGGGAAAACTTCACCATGCGGAGCCGCGGGCGTCAACTAGTTAGATATAATTTTCTTATCCACCACGGGGACAAATAGCTGTTTTTAGCTATCAAAATATTAATATTTTTTAGTATTTGAAATTATTTCTAGAAACGCTCGTGGCCCCGCGGTCTCAGTGTTCGGTAAACGATCACTGAGGTACAAAACTTTCACTGTGGCTGGTCGTCGGATGGGTGACCACTTTGTGGCATTTACATTGCGAGCGTTTCCGTGCTTCGGAAGGCACGTTAAGCCGTTGGTCCCGGTTGCCAGTAAAAAGGCAGTCGTTAAACCTGGTTGAAGGCGATTGGTATCGAGTTGTTCATTAGCTCGATAGATGGCTCTGGTCATAATGGCGGTTAAAATACGTTTGAGACTAGTTTTTGCCTTATAAATACTACTCTCAAGTGTTTCTTGAGTATTGAGAAACGTTCTGGACAACGACCCTAAGAAACGTTTTGGAATACGGACCTATGAGTTTTAAGATTTGGCGTACATTTCAAGTTAAAATGCAACCAGATCTTCATGCTAAGATGACGGTTATATTTTACCTAGCGAACTGATGATGGTGAACTCTATAGGCTGTATAGTGTCTGCAAAGTCCACGCCCAGGGTCACCGTGACCGTCCCGGACGGGGCTATCGTCGGGATAGGACTGAACTCGTGGATGCTTCTCGAACCTGTCAGTGTCTGATGACAAATTCAAATAATATATTTAACACGGCAATGGGCTCACCATCGTGGGACAGAAATATACATGGTGAAAAGTGGGCATACAATATGTATGCCTCTGTCACCGTTTCGGGGATACTGCGTGATAGATAAATATTAAATAAAAAAACATTATATTTATTGATAAATGTTTAAAGTAGATCTTTCAAATATTTTTTTTATTAAAGTGAATTATACTCCTAAAAGTCAAAAGTACTCAGATACCCAGACGTGCATGTATGAAGTGATTGATGAATCTGCAAGAAGCGAAAGAAGTATGCATGGATCGCGAAGCCTGGCGATCTGTCCTCTTTGAGAACCCCAAAAGATATCAAATATTACTAATCATAGAAACAATTTTGAAAAGCTATTAGTATGCTAACTGTACCCTTAGCTTAAAGTGGACTTTTTTCAGTCTTGAGCTGCCAGCCTTCTAGTTTAACGCACTAGACGCGATACCAACTACACCATCGAAACTGACGAATTAATGCACCTCTTTTCGAAATTAATGCACCTCTTTTTTGACGCACTATGCTTAGTATGTCGCTTTAAGAAGTGCCGGTAGATGGCGTCGTATGTAGCCTTAAGGTGGAGAGAGCTGGATTAGTTCTTCAGTCTCAAGTGGGTCTCGATGGTGTAGGTGGTAAAGCGTCTGGTGCGTTACGCTCGCTAGAGTCAAGCTGGAGACTGAAAAAACTTTCCTCATTAAATTTCAAAATGACGAACCTTTTTGTTAACCCTAACATTGTTGACCGGGTTCGCGCCGTGGTTGGTGAAGGCCAGGTCCAGCGCGCACATGCCGGGCGAGTACAGGTGCGGCGCCCTGCTCCAGCGGGCCGTGGCCTGCAGGCCCCCCCACATAACGCGCGACACCACTTCCGTGGGGGGGCCGCCGGAGTATAGCGGACCGACCGGGACTATGCTGTCCGCTGAGGGAAATGCACGTGATTCTATGTTATACTCATTTTGACACGTCAGGGAAAATGATCAGAGTGAATATTCACAATGCCAGCACACCGACACGAAACTTCGACACCCTGAAGTTAGCTGATAATTGTTACACGATGAAGTTAGCTATAACTGTTACACCACGAAGTTAACTATAACTGTAACACAATGAAGTTAGCTATAATCGTTACACGATGAAGTTAGCTATAATTGTTACACGATGAAGTTAGCTATAACTGTTACACCACGTAGTTAACTATAACTGTTACACAATGAAGTTAGCTATAATCGTTACACGATGAAGTTAGCTATAATTGTTACACGATGAAGTTAGCTATAATTGTTGCACGATGAAGTTAGTTATAATTGTTACACGATGAAGTTAGCTATAATTGTTACACCACGAAGTTAACTATAACTGTTACACGATGAAGTTAGCTATAATCGTTACACGATGAAGTTAGCTATAATTTTTGCACGATGAAGTTAGCTATAATTGTTGCACGATGAAGTCAGTTATAACTGTTTCCATGACAACTTCTACATTCAGTTTTTATTCTACTTACCAATGTTTTTTATTCATATATAATTTTTTGCGCTCGTGGCCCGCTGACTTTGTGTTCTTTAAACGATCACTGCGTTAAGCAAATTTGCGATATAGCTAGTCCTTGGATGGGTAATCACTTTGTGGCATTTACATTTGCAAGCGTTTCCGTGCTTCGGAAGGCACGTTAAGCCGTTGGTCTCGGTTGCCAGTAAAATGGCAGTCGTTAAACACGATTGAAAGCCAAGGCTTGAAAATTTTTAACAGTAGTTCGCCGCTCGCTGCTGCCTGCGCCTGTCCATTTCAACACGGCAATGGGCTCACCACCACGTGGAAAAAAATGCATACGGTGAAATGTGGGCGTATAGGGTGCCTCGGCCTGACCCTTCGGCGATAGAAGCGTGACAATGTGTGTGTGTGTGTGTGTGTGTCTGTGTGTGTAACTTCAATAACTTACTGTCGGCCATGCCAGGGGGCCCCGCGGCATGCGGAGACAGCAATCCACCACAAGTGGGTGTCATGGTGGGCAGCGAGCTGGCTACCTCGTCCAGTTCCAGCAGCAGCTCCAGGTTCGATTTCTCGTTCCGAGCCTGAGCCTCTCTGTTCGCCTCGGGTTTTTGAGCCTGAACAAGAAACAATCACCGAATTTATTTAACACTAGCTGATGCCCGCAGCTTCTCCCGCGTTGTGAAGTTTTCCTTTTCGAGATATCGTACGGAACCCTAAACTTTTAGAATATCGAATATAGATTATGTTACTCACGAAGAATGTAGCTACCTAATGGTGGAAGAATTTTTTAAAGTAGTGTCTGAGCCTATTAATTACAAACCAACTTACAACACTTTCCTATAAATAGTAGGAAGGTTTCCTCAAACCTGAAATTTTACCAACAAATGAGTTAATTTAGTATTTGAGGTAATTACTAAGTACCTTATTAGTATAGACTAGTAGACCCCCCCAGCTTCACCCGTAGCGTTCTGGCAACAGCGTGTGGCACCCATTTAACACCTTCGTTTAAAAAATTTACAATACCTACTGTATGAAATTTTTCCCAATTTGTTTCACATTTATGATTACTGTTCCGCTCTCTTTGATATTAGCGAGATGATATATAGCCCAAAGCCTTGTTCGATAAATGAACTATAAAATCAAATCTGCAGGCCTTTTTTTAAAATTTAATCTGTTAGAGGAATGAATATAGGTAATGTAGGTTTGTAACTCTTACACGCAAAAGTTACAAAATAATAACAACTGTCACTTCTCAAAGATTAACCTTTCTAGTTTAAAAATATTTATCTTTTTGTCTCACTATAGATACCAAAAAGGCTAATGATGTCCTTATCGCTGCTCAAGAAGGTAAAAAAAAGTTTAGTCTAGTTTAATTGTATAAAACAGTACTGAGTTACCTTTTTATCATTGACAACAGTATCATTCTTCTTGTCAGACTCGTCACTGGAGTCGGCCGACTCGTCAGATTCGCTGACGGACTCGTCGGAAGACCCGCTGTCTGACTCGCTGTCCGATGTGCCCGAATTAGACGACCTGACACCCAATCGCACATGAAGTAGGGTGAGACATACACGTATATAGTTTTGAACCGTCCTTATATTTTTTGTATGCTAATAGATTATTTAACTATCTTCACGCTGTATCCTTAACGTGGTAGTCAGAGAAGACAGATCGCCAGGCTTCGCGATCCATGCATATTTCTTTCGCTTCTTGCAGATTCATTAATCGCTTCATACTCGTACATGCACGTCTGGGTATCCGAGAGCTTATGAGCTTTCCTTTTTTTTATTTAATTTTAGAATTAATATTATTTTATTTAAGTACCCTGTGTAATATTTCCAAAATAAGGTAGGCTCGAACAAAGTACAAAATCCTACTACGTATCAGGTTCGCCATAAGACTTAGGACAGGGTTAAACTTTAAGTAATTTATTTTTGTATAAATTTTATGTTCTGGTTACTAAAACCTTATAGAAAAATCTTATTTATTTCATATTTCTTCATTATTATGTTTTAATTTAGTCCTGTCCAGTCCCTTGTCGATTTCAAGTCCAGTCCCAGGTTCTGTGTCCTTGCTCCATTAACGTGGCAGAGCGTTATTGAAACTCTCAGTCAAATTTGCGCGACAAGATGCAAAATAACATTTCACTGCAATATATCACTATAGCACGTTTACACAAGTTTGATGTCTAAGGAACTATAATTTTTACACATAAAACAAGGTCAATGCCCTAGTTTTGGAAAATAATATACAGCAAGCGCCATTGACAAGATCCCGCGCAAAGACCAACTTTGAGTGAAAATGTTAATGGGTGTAAGTGGCCCATCAAAATCTCCGGGGATCAAGCGACCTCACCGGCTATTAGTGCACTTGCTGACGAACAGACGAGGCAATGACGCAGGCGTTGTTACGGGGTCAGGAGGTCATGCAGCAGTCGCTCAACCAAACGATAGCTTTTCTAGCAGCCCAATAAAAGTGGAACCCAGGCACTAAATGCAGGTACATTTGGAAGCAACTGGGAAAACCCTTAAGATGAACATACTCACGCCCGTTTCCCATCGGGGTAGGCAGAGACTATGGTTTTCCACTTGCTACGATCCTGACATACAACTTTCGCTTCTTCTACTTTCATGAGTGTTTTCATACACGCTCTTAAGATGAAGAACAAAGAATATGTCACCTGTAGTTGTTGGTTTCTGGGATGGTCTTATTTTCCTTTTTTTTTTCATTTGGGCTCCCTTCCCTATAAAAAAATGTTACAATATGTACCTATTTATGATATTTCGGGTCTTATTCGCGACGTTGTTTAACGAACGTTTTTTTATTTTATTTTTTTAACATTATAAGCAAACACTATTTTTCAGGGCCCTAATTTAATAATGTTGCGACCAGTTTTCCATTATTAGATATCTACAGAATTACATTAAATAAAAACATTATAATACAATTCACCCCGAAAATATGTTGCATTTAACTAAAACACATCTTCATTAATACACAATTCTTATTAAATATGTATACGTATATAAACGAGTGGGGGTAGTGGGGATATAGTGTTATAAAAAGGCGGAGCGGAACGCGCTGAGCACACTTGCTGTCAAGCAGTCTTGAGGATGCCTCGTGTGTCGACGAAACACGTGTCGACTTGTCGACTAAATGCCACCTTGTAAAGCGGAGTATTGCAAAAGTTTTGACAACCTGGAGGGTAAGGTTTCCTTTTACCTATCCTACATACCTTTCCTTGAGGAGTTCGGTTCGTCATTCCTCCGTTAAAATTAGTAGAGGTTATCCTTGGCCATTGTGCGTTAAGATTGACGAATCGAGGGTGTGTGGAAGGATCCTACTCCCATCGTTTATAATCGTTCTACAATATATTTTTTTAAGCGGGGCTTCCATACAACAAACATGGTATTTTTGCAGGATGTGCAAATTTCTACTCGACATACCCTTTTGATATTTATAATATAAATTTTCGTTCCACCCGGGATTCGAGGCCTTAAAATTACTTGTTGCAAAGTCACACACAATATGCTCAAGTGGCAGTACCTATCGGGGTTAAAGGCGTGACCGATAAGTAAGTACTTACTCATGCGAAGATTCTTCTGAGCTGCTCGCATCTGCGTCAGACGAGGACTCCGAGCCAGAGTCAGTGCTGCCCGGTTCCGAGTAGAAGCTCTTGTTTTTCTGTATAATTATAATATTATCATCATTCTTCTGCCTTCATCTTAGTTAACGGGTCTGACAAACGTTATTTACTTTAAAAGCCAAATAATTCTACAAAAGCCACGAAATAAACGGATCAGTTTTTACTTTTTTATATTTCAAAAAAAGCTGCTGCTGTAGCTTGCTGAAGTATAAGTACAAAGTGCCTATAACGCGAGTGATCGCATACGTCACAACCCTGCTCATTCGACAGTCGCGCTCTCGCTCACACCCGAACGCCGCGCCGCGCCTTGTCGCAGTCTCTATAATCTCGGAAATTCATAGGTGTACAACTTCTCGTCCAATCCCATCCTCGTCGCCAGTGCTAAATAAGTACGCGGGTGTTCGGGAAACCATTTATTACGAGACTGCCTTAGGTATATAATACAATGATGTGGGTACACACACAACACTTATAACTTCGGAAATATTGCATGTATTGAAGTGAAATAAAAACGAATGTAATGTACATGAGCTGCGCTCCAATTTTAGCTGTATTTGACAGTAATATTTTGACCATTTTGTGTTTTCCATTGCCAGTTGCTTTTAAATCCTACCTGGAATTAGGGTCTGAGGTTCAGTGTTATTTAACTACTAGGAACAGATGATGTTTGGTTTTTGACTGTCGACACTGTTTGGAATGATTGCCATCTGATCTCTCCACTCCTCAACCTTGCATAGGCAGCTGTATCGTAGCCTCGTCCATAGATAAGCAGGTGCATCGCTAGCAGGAGAGGTCGTTTCGATCACGGAATTCTGGTCTAAAAAGAGGGACGTTCATCTGGAAGGTTACCTGCGTGTCGTGAGCAGCAGAGACTGCAGGAGGCGGTTCATCAGCAGCTGAACGAAGGTTGGCGGCCAGCGCCGTGCGCGGGGCAGTGGGCAAAGCGCGATATCCGCCCGCCGCACTGCCGATGTACTGCGACAGTGTGCCCACCGTGAACTGTACGCGGTCTGTACGGGTTTGGGTATCACATTGAACAATCTATCCTTCACTGCCCTTCACTGGTGCTAATTCTGTTGTTGAGACCACTAAACTAAAATTTCTCTAAAATTTTCTTATTTTTATTAAGAGATTGCCAAATGCTATTCTGTTATTAAGTCGAACTGAACTTAGTGATATTATAAACAGCATTAAATTTTTATCTGATATCGCTAAAATTCATTTTATGTGATAAAATTCAACAAAACGTCTCTCGGCATGTAAATACATGCTGACTAACTTAGTGATTGAACTGTATATGTACATTTTTCACTTTTGGATGAATTTTATCACATAAAATGAATTTTAGTGATGTCAGATACAAATTTAACGTCACACTAAAATAAGACGTTTTCACTAAAATTAGAAGTCACATAAATAGGTCACGTCTAATTTTAGTGAGATTTCAAAAAAAAATTTTTTTATTTTTTCAAATTTTAGTCACCGTTTGAAACGTGAAAACGTGTATAACGTTGTAACGTGAAAAAAGTACATAAACAGTTCAATCACTAAGTTAGTCAGCATGCAAATACATGTTTTATTGAATTTTATCACATAAAATTAATATTTAGTGATGTCAGATGCAAATTTAGTGCTGTTTATGATATCACTAAGTTTAGTTCGACTTAATAACAGAATAGCATTTGGCAATCTCTTAAAAAAATAAGAAAATTTTAGAGAATTTTAGTTTAGTGGTCTCAACAACAGAATTAGCACCACTATCGTAGCGAAGTAATTAGACGACTTCTAAACCGATTATGCAACAATACCAAAACAGCTAGTGGTGGAAACTTCAAAATCGCCAATGCACGTATTTATGGTGTCTTGAATCGAATGCGCTAAATCGTTTGTCTCAATTTCTTATAGTTCCTGAGAAATAGACGCGTATAGACGGACGGACGGTGGCGGAATATGGTAGAACATTTTTTTTACACACGACCGTCTAGCCCAAAGTAAGCTTGTATAAACTTGTGTTATGGGATCTAGACGTCTGAGAAACATACTTATTATTTC
Source organism: Thumatha senex (assembly GCA_948477245.1). Lineage (NCBI taxonomy): Eukaryota > Metazoa > Arthropoda > Insecta > Lepidoptera > Erebidae > Thumatha > Thumatha senex. The sequence continues at coordinate 22,870,563 of OX419741.1, read as the reverse complement.
TAAATATTTACATATTATACATAGTAAACACCCAAACTCCGAAACAAACATTTGTGAATCACACAAATATTTTTTACCCGCGAATCGAACCTGGACCTCAGTCGCGGCAGACGCATACACTACCACTGCGCCACCGAGACAGTCGCTACTATCGTAGCGAAGGAATCAATTATTGTTTATTAATTACGCCTTATCCCAAAGGGATGGCAGCGACATATTATATGCCCACTTTTCACCGTGTGTATTTCTGTCTCACGTAATAGGTGGTGAACCCGTTGCCGTGTTGAAATAAACAGACGAAGGTTGTGGCTACCTGCTGTTGTTTTTTTTCAAGCCACTCATAAGGCCTTCAACTTGGCTTAACGACTGTCATGTTACTGGCAACCGGGACCAATGGATTAACGTGCCTTTCGAAGCACGGAAACGCTCGCAAATGTAAATGCCACAAAGTGGTCACCCATCCTTGACCAGCAATAGCGAAAGTTGCTTAACGCTGTGATCGTTTACAGAACATTGAGTCAGCGGGACAATTCTTATCTGTATTTAGAAATATATTAGTACGTTTATCAGTTGTCTAGATACCAACCATAACACAGGCTTATATTGGCTTCGTTGTCTATACACCATAACACAAGCTCATATTGGGCTAGATAGCGCTGTGTAAAAAAATATCCCATAATCAGACGATTTCTATATTGATTATGTCCATAACACCAGCTCATATTGGGCTAGATAGCGCTGTGTAAAAAAATATTCCATAATCAGACGATTTCTATACCGATTATGTCCTTAACACAAGCTCATATTGGGCTAGATAGCGCTGTGTAAAAAAATATCCCATAATCAGACGATTTCTATACCGATTATGTCCATAACACAAGCTCATATTGGGCTAGATAGCGCTGTGTAAAAAAATATCCCATAATCAGACGATTTCTATACCGATTATGTCCATAACACAAGCTCATATTGGGCTAGATAGCGCTGTGTAAAAAAATATCCCATAATCAGACGATTTCTATACCGATTATGTCCATAACACAAGCTCATATTGGGCTAGATAGCGCTGTGTAAAAAAATATCCCATAATCAGACGATTTCTATACCGATTATGTCCATAACACAAGCTCATATTGGGCTAGATAGCGCTGTGTAAAAAAATATCCCATTTTCAGACGATTTCTATACCGATTATGTCCATAACACAAGCTCATATTGGGCTAGATAGCGCTGTGTAAAAAAATATCCCATAATCAGACGATTTCTATACCGATTATGTCCATAACACAAGCTCATATTGGGCTAGATAGCGCTGTGTAAAAAAATATCCCATAATCAGACGATTTCTATACCAATTATGTAACAATACCAAAACCGCGAGTGGCAGAACCTTCAAAATCGCCTATGTACGTAGTCATGGTGACCTGAATCGAATGCCGCAAACCGTTTGTCTCTATTTCTTGTTGATCCTGAGAAATAGATGCGCATAGACGGACGGACGACATTGAAATTAAATTTGTGACATTTAAGTGTTCCTTCGAGCCGGAAAGCCCTATAACCGGCACCATATTCTAATACTTTAGACTTAAATCATTAGAATATGGTTAACATAATTTACATGAAATATATTATAATGTTAAAACTTGTTTAAAAGATAAGTTTGAATTGAAAAAAATTAAAATTAATTTAAAAACGCAGGTACTAATAAAATTAGAACTGCAATTGATGTCATCACTACTTAATCCTCCTACCTACCTTTGAAACTACTTTGTATAGTAGGCTTAGGTTTTTCAGGCAAGAAGATATCCGCCGCGTAGCTCTGTAGCAACTTCCCTTCCTGAGGTTCCATGAACCTTCGTAGCATTCTCGCGCGGTCCCGTACGTCGTAGCTGACGTCGTAGCGCGCTAGTGCTACGATGTAGCGGCATAGCGGTAAGGTGTCCGGTTGGGTGACAGAAAGCTTCACTGCTAATGATAGCAGTTGAAGTTTTACTAGTTCATCCTGAGAAAACATTGTATTTTAGCGTGCATATTATCTGCCTGCCTGTATTTATATCTGTATGTTAAGCTACTGAATGGATTATCATGCGAGTTTCACCAATAGATAGAGTGAATCATGAAGAAGGTTTAGGTATATAATTTGTCATGGTTTTGTGTAAATTGGTTGAAATATTGTTCAAAGTATCGAAAAATCAAGCCAACTGACTATCTGAGGGCTTTTATCGAGAATGCTGCCTTTATCCTGAGAGATATCACAAAACCATACACACATACATACATATTGACTGCCTCTGAGTGCATCCGATTGCTACGCAAGAGGTCGTGGGTTCGATTCCCACCCAGGATAAAACTTTGTGTGATGAGCACGATGGTTTATTCTGTGTCTGGGTGTTATTTATCTATAATATATATGTATTTAGAAATATATAAGTATGTTTATCAGTTATCTAGATCCCATAACATAAGCTAATATTAGCTTACTTTGGGCTAGATGGCGCTGTGTGAAAAGTGTCGCACAATATTTATTTATTATTTATTTATATTGTCACGCCTTTGCCCCGAATGAGTGGGCAGAGGCAAACTATACACCTCCATTTTACGCATTTTTTCACTCGTAACAGGTGGTAAGACGACATCATTCATTTTTTATAGATTTATAGAAAAGTAGCTGACCCGCCCGGCTTCGCCCGTGACATACTACGAACCCCGTGGCACCCATTTTCTCGTCGTTTATTAATTTCACAATAATGTATGAACATTTTCCGCTCTCCAGAACCTACGCCCGCACGACCCGGTCGAATTATGGTTACACGAAATTAATTTCATTGCGCATTATTTTGATTTCGCTATATCTCCTAAGTTATTAATTTAATTTGCGAGGTGCAAAAGGACAAAATAACCTTCATGAAATGCTGAAGTCAACTAACGTATTAAAAATGATAACGTATTTGTATAAATAGCCTTCAAATTACCGCTCTATAATTGCTGGTTTTCTAAAGTTTTAAAATAGATATAGTATGTTATCCTTAAGAGATCAACATATACCGTAGCGGACTTTTTTGTAGATCTTTTTATAGACGATTCCACAACCATACATTATTTTGTTATATCTAAAAGGGGTTTAAGCAGCGTTTTCTTTGAAAGCTCCCAGAAGGCTTATTTTTTTCCGACACCCCCAATAAATATCGTTGTAACTTAGTCAATGTATACAAAAACTTAACAAATTATACATTAAAACCTTCCTTATAAATCATCATCATCATCCGAGCGTATGTCCCAGTTGCGTCTCGCGACGCCCGGGGTCCGCTTTCCTACATTTTCTCCTCCACTTCGCACGGTCTTCGGCATCCCCTGTAGTGAGACCATTGGCACGCATGTCATCCCTTACGACGTCAAGCCGCACTTCTTGGGTCTTCCCTCCTACCGGGACCCGGCGGGGCTGACATGGCCACACATTTGTTACCTACGTAGCCCGGCGGTTGCCGCAAGACGTGACCATACCAACGAAGGCGACACTCTTGCAACTTGTCTGCAATGTCACGGACGTGAAGGCTGCCACGGATGCGAGAGTTCCTCACGCGGTCCATCCGCGTGACTCCACACATCCACCGCAGCATCTTCATTTCCGTGACACGCAGCTCCTGCTTGTGTCGCTCCAATATAGGCCACGTCTCACTGCCATGTAAAAGGACAGGTCTAATAATGGTTTTGTAGACCTGTCCCTTCAACCGCATCGGCATTTTAGGGTCACAAATGACACCGGTCATCTCCCGCCATTTGGCCCACGCGGCAGTAATGCGTGACTTGACATCGCAATCGATGTCACTGGACGTGTGAAAAACAGATCTCAGGTATTTAACCTGATCCGTGCGCTCGATCAAATCACCGCCTATGCGGACGGATGTGGGATCTGTCGAGTTTAGTGCCAAGTACTCGGTCTTCGCCACATTTAGTTTCAGACCGCCGTTCTCAAGCGTCTCCTTCCACGCCTTTACACGTCGCACCAATCTGCCCCTGTCCGCGTCTGCCAGCGCAATTTCGTCAGCATACATGAGCAACCATGGAGGCTGCTCATGCGGGTTTCTGATGATGTCCGACAATTCGTCTAATATTACACTGAACAGAAGCGGACTAATGACCGAACCCTGGTGTACCCCGACGGTGGTGGGGAAGGGTTTCGTGTCGCCAACAGCAGTCCGAACCATTGAATCGGAGTCACAGTACATGTCCCGGATAGTGTCAATATAGTCCTCTGGAACCCCTTTGGACCACAGTGCCCACCAGATCATCGCACGAGGAACACAGTCGAAGGCCTTCTGCATGTCTAGAAACAAACAGTGCAGAGGCGTGTTCTTCGACCTGTATTTCTCTGCGACAACCCTGAGGGTAAAAGGATTCCTTATAAAGCACTCTATCTATTAAAAAAAATCTGCACTAAAAAAACTGCACTGAAATTCATTGCGTAGTTTAAAAGATCTAAGCATACATAGGGACAGACAGCGGAAAACGACTTTGTTTTATAATTTGTAGTGGTACGCGGTGGAATATGTGTATCTTTCTGTTAAAGAACGGGAAGCTTCAATACACGGGTGGAGCAGCGGATAAAAATATTCGAACCCCCCAATTCACAACTTCAGTCCGGACCCACTCGCTCGAAACTAACAAAATATTCCACCTTATTCATTAATTTCGAGTGTGGCACGTGGCTTAGCCAACTTGGAGAGAGTTGTAGTCAAAGGCTGTCTGGAGTACGTACCTGGTCAGCGAATGTGGAAGCCATATGTGCCAAGATGGCGGCGGCCCGAGGGTGTCGAGCTCCATGCTCAGCCACCAGCCATACTGCTGCCGCTCTCGCGTTTCCCGCCAGTCTGCCACACACCAATATTCGCTATCACTTGGACCATAACCATATTAGTAGGGGAGGTAGCGTTGTTTACACTGTTGATTGATGGCACTTGGTGCAACTTGCTACACATCTTGAACAAAAACCACTTGTACTGTTCCACTTATTTATTATTTAAACTTGACCAGTTTCGCCTTAGGGCATATACATATTGTACTCAATGACATCCGAAATACATAAAATATGTGCTAACCTTTGAAAATGCCGTAAGGCGAAACCGGTCAGGTTTAAACAATAAATAAGTGGAACAGTACAAGTGTTTTAGTTTAGCGTTCATTTTCACTAGGAATTTCATACCGACTGATATTCATAACACTAATAGTTATTTACCAATTCATAACAGATTTGACCGTCAGCCAGTCTGGTAGCGGTGAAAACAAAAGTTATTTCATGTAAAATTTGTTAAAGAAAATTATACTACGAGTAATTTTATACCATGTCAAAATTCATTCATAATACTGAGAGGTCTATGTAAATTGGTATAAACTATTTATGAATGGGGACATCTTTTCAATTTTTTTAAATTTTTCTGAATTTTTTTTTATACCACTGAGGTGGCAGAAGCAACCTGATGGAAAGTGGTCACCGTAGCCTATGGACATTTGCAACACCAGAGGTGCAGCACACGCGCTGCTGACCCTTTATAAACCTTCTAAGACCCCTTTTGAAGAACTAAAGAAAATCAAGGTATGGTTAATCAATAAAGATCAATGATTTTTAGTCAAGACTAGGGTAAGCTGATGAGCTACCTGCAGTTGATATTAGATAGGTACAAATATAAGTATAATACGGCTTATACACAAATTTTACACGAAAATAAAAAGAAGCACAAACCTATCGGAGCGCAGCAGCTTGGCAGCGCGCGCAACGGCCGCGCGCGCAGAGGTGGCGCCCCCACCCACCACGCGCTTCACCACCACCACCGCCTCGCACACCACCCACTCTGACAACCAAACGGAACCATCTCACTCCCAACATCTATCCATTTATATATATCAATGCCACTTTTCGTTGTAATTTTATAACTCAAGAACGGGCTCACCCAACCAAACCAAATATTTAGGCTTTGTTCGGACTATTTAGTAGGTGGATTATGTGAAGTTTGTACGAAATCGGTCGAATGGTTCTTCACTTATCACATTTTGTTGCGCGGTTCAGCTAGTCTAATATAATTGACTAGCTGACTCCCACAGCTTCGCCCTTGACATACTTTGAATCCCCGTTGCATCCATTTTATTCCCGTCGCTTATTACTTTTACAATAATGTATGTAAATTTGTTCAATTTGTTGACATTTTTGATTACTACTCCGCTCTCCTGGGTAGTGGCGTGATGTTATACATCCTATAGCATTCCTCGATAAATGAACTAACTAACTAACTATCTTCACGCTGTATCCCTGACGGGGTAGTCAGAGAGGACAGATCGCCAGGCTTCGCGATCCATACATACTTCTTTCGCTTCTTCGAGATTCATCAATCGCTTCATACACGCACGTCTGGGTATCCGAGTATAATAAATGAACTATATAACACAAAAATATTTTTTCGATTCGGACCTGTAGTTCCTGAGATTAGCGCGTACAACCAAACAAAAAACAAATAAAATTGGACCTATATCAGCGCCTTGCGGTACTCCTGAATTTTATTTTCAAGTATTCTGATTGTAACCTAACTAACCAATTTACAGAACTTGTATATACCATTTTAAAGGCACCCTGTGATTCAAAATAAAGGGGGGAATAATAACATAAAAATATGTTGGCGAATATTGTTGATGATACAATCAAACGCTTAAGCAAAATATAAGGGACTCACAATGTGTGATCATAATTTAAGTTTTATTTTAATAATAAGCAGTGATACGTCTACAAACAACAAAACACGTTATTGATTGGCACTATAATTTCTATTTCTACACAAATTTGAAAGCAATCTCACCATCTTTACTCGATAGTAAATGTAATAAACCATTCAGACAAGTCTCAGTTTCAGACTGTATAGCAACAGCCAATCTTCCAATGGCTTGTATGGTGGCCCCGGCGAAGGCCTTATCGCTGGAAGTGACGTACGTCTGGAACTCTCGAAGCACAACAGGGGCACTCGCTTCCGTGGCGAGGTTGGTCAAAATCTCCAGTTTTAATAATTTGATATGAGTTGGGTCTGAGTTTCGTACAAAAAACGATTTGAGGAATGGTTCGAAGAGGGCCTGTAAAAGAAATTATAACTTAAATAACTATCTTCACGCTGTATCCCTGACAGGGTAGTCAGAGACGACAGATCGCCAGGCATCGCGATCCATGCATGCTTCTATAATAATAATATAATATTCTGACTATAATTTCTTTTACTTGTAAAAGAAATGACATTTTAAAAGAATTTACTTGTAAAAGAAATTATAGTCAGTCAAAATGGCGTCGACTAACTGATCTTAGAAACAATTTTAAAAAGCAATTAGTAAAAATTGGAATTTTTTTTCAGTTTCATGCTGGAATCTAACCAGCGTCTTCTGGTTCAACGCACCAGACGCGTTTACCAACTACACCACCGAGACTTACTCGAAACTGAATTAATCCACCTCTTTACGTCTTAAGACGACGTAAAAATTTAAATTTAAATATGATCTGATTCTAATGTATAAAATCTTACTTAAAAAAGCATTATCTTAATAATATTATAAATGCGAAAGATAGATTTTAATGAAACTTTACAATAATATAGCTTATACATCAGAATAACACATAGGCTACTTTTTATCCCGGAAACAAGTTCCTGTGGGAAACGGGAAAGGGAAAACTTATCTACGCGGTCGTCAACTAGTATAGAATAAAAAAGCTTCAAACGTCGTATCGGTATTTTTACGACATAATTTCATTTATGCAATTAATAACTTCATTATCCCTTTGGCGTCCACTGCGGGAGATGGGCCTACCCCAAATCATTTTCATCAGGGTGAGGGAGTAGCCACTGAACTTTAATTGTTTGGAATCGGATTTTATATTTCGTTGAGGCATTTATGAAACGGCTGGACTATTTTGGTTCAACTTTTACAAGTTAACGATAATAAAGGAAGACCTATTCCTCGTAGGTCCGCCATGTAACGCCCGATTCAAGTAGTTATTTTACAAGTTATATAATAAACTATGCACTTACAGGTTTTGTGACGGTAAGCGATGCAATAGAGTTGAGGACCACGCTCTGTACTTCTAACGGAGCTCGCAGTAGCCGGACCATCGCCTTGGCCACCGGGGGCAACTCTTGAACTATAAAATATAATAAATATGCAATATAAATATGTAAAATTTGCAAAATAATTTATCTACTTCAATATAATGAAGTGAATACTATACATCAATTTAAATTTCTTAAATTGATGTATAGTATTTTTAAAGTGAAAGCGCGTTTTAGCACGGTACGCATATTTTTAGATGAGAAAAATCTCTGGACTCGCGACACCCTTACGAGACACAGCTAAAGTGTGTGCATATAATAGACCGCGATCGCGTCTAGATAAATAACAAAAATTTTAACGATTATTCATAAAAGAATATTAAATGTATTTCAAAGTTTCTAATAATTAATAAAATACAATTCATAAATAAAATGCAATTAATAACCCTATAACCCTCGTACCCATCTAAAAAATGTCTAACTCGCCAAATTATTATATTTTGATATCCTTCACATAAAACGATTTAGGTGATAATTGGGAAGGTAATAGGGGAGCGAACATTCGGGGAGTGGAGAAGTTTAACCAGGAGTCCCTCTTCTCTTCATCTTAATGTATTCCTAGTACCTGCTAGACCATACCGCGATTTGGAACAGGGGGTTTACTTTTATTTGACTGCTAGGAGGAGCTGACTTTTGATTTTCGGCTTTGTTGGGAGCTACTGACTTTTCAACCCCACAAGGACGCCTGTGTCATTGCCTCGTCAGTCAGTCAGCGGGTGCACCACTAGCAAGTGAGATTGCTCAGACCCCAGGTTACACCTGACCCGGGTTTACTTGCATCGGGCATTAAAGCTAACCTAGAAACAAACTCACCAGGTCCACAGTGGTAGAACAATTGTGCCACAGACATCACCACGCCGGAGTTCCGGCTCTGCAACAGAGGCTTAGCGGCGCGCAGCAGTAGTCTGTGGTCGGCGTCCAAGCTTGGCGAGTGAGAGGACTTCTTGCGGGGAGTCTCCTCGCTCTCAGACTCGTAGAACGGCTTGTCTGATTCACTGTCGGTTGAGTATTCCTAGAAAGGCGTTACAAGACATTTATACGAGTGTAGAATCGAATGCCTTGTCGGATAACGTAAATACATATTGTCACGCCTTTATCCCCGAAGGGGTAGGCAAAGGCATACTATGCGCCCACATTTCACCGTATGCATTTTTGTCCCACGTAACAGGTGGTGAGCCCATTGCCGTGTTGAAATGGACAGGCGCAGGCTGCGGCCACCTGCTGTTAAAATTTTACAAGCCGCCGATAAGGCCTTCAACTGGGCTTAACGACTGACATGTTACTGGCAACCGGGACCAACGGCTTAACGTGTCTTCCGAAGCACGGAAACACTCGCAAATGTAAATGCCACGTGGTCACCCATCCGAGGACTAGACATTGTGAAAGTTGCGTAACTCAGTGATCGCTTACAGAACACTGCGTCCGCGGGGCCACGAGCGCTTCTCCGATAAACAGGTTACTTAAAGGTGTTTTCAGTAAAATTACCATTGTAAACAGTGTCATCGTTTGGGGTGCGATGGAGCCCTACCTACATCCTCGGGACCCAAGCCAGCTTCCCTGCGAATGATGCGCTTGCTGATTAACGGACGAGGTCATGGCGAAGACCTGTCTGGCCAGCGTGATACAGTAAGGTAAAATAAACCTCTTAAATCATGAACACACATATAGACGCAGGACCGTGTGTGGTGTACAGTTTATCGGCCAAGGGTAATTCGGCATTCGATTCTACATTGATAGGGAGTAGGGCGCGAATGGCAGGAAACTGACAGACCGGCTGTCTGCTCGGTGGCGCAGTGGTAGTGATCGGGTCGAAAGCAATATTTATGTGATCCACAAATGTTTCTTTCGGAGTTACGGTGATTCCTATGTATAATATATGTATGTATTTAGAAATATATAAGTATGTTTATCAGTCGTCTAGATCCCATAAAACAAGCTTATATTAGCTTACTTTGGGGTAGACGGCGCTGTGTAAAAAAAATAAACATATTATATGTCACAGAAAACTGTTTCCTTACCTCAGTATTGGGGTCAGGGAAACAGCTCTTCGCGTACACAGTTAGCACGTTGAGTAGGGCTAATTGTCCCCATTCGTCCACATCCGCAAGTAGAGAGCACAGTTTTCTACAAAATATAGAAAATTGTCATTTAAGGATATGAATCGTTACAATTACATGGCAATATTCTCTTCACACTTGGTGAATCGTAGGTTTATAGTATACTTCAACCTATGTGTGTGCGAGCGTGTTTGTGTATGTGTTGTGTTTGTTTGTGTGTGTTTGATGTTTGCGTGTGTGTGTGTGTGTATGTGTGTGTCTGTGTGTGTGTGTGTTTTTGTAATAAGTAAAATTTTGTTATATAAATCGATTAAGTAATTTTAATACTATTACACATTGTGCATGTTTAAAATTATGCATGATGCAAAGTTTACATTACTTACCTGACTGCCAAGGTGGCGTAAGTGGTAGTGCATGCCGATGTTTTTAATGCCTAAACTTAATATCTAATCTGGTAGAATACTTAGTCTGACCATAAATACTGTTGCCATAAAAACCCGATCAAGAGGGTTCCGTAAAAGATTTGTACCTTATTTGAGTAGAAAGCCAATTAAGCTAGACCTCCGAATTGTATGAGTGCCCATACAACTCAGAGGTCTACGTCAATTGGAGAGTCTATGTATGTACTACAAGACTAGGTATGGCTAAATCAATACTTACTGTAATACCAATCCTATAGTGGAGTATCACACAGGCTCGTACACGCACTTAATGGCAGACTCCCAACACGTCTACTCTCGCCTATAGCTCTCGTATTATATCTTTGACGTGGTGCGAACGAGATAGTGACAGTGCTTGTCTGTGCGAGTGATTGAAGGCAAGCTTGTAAGTCGCATACACTACACTTACCGATAACTCCTATGAATCAAAGTCATCCGGTCCCCGCACACTTCTGAGAACGCCATCGCTGCCGACCCCACCACTAGCGGCGCCTTGTCCGACAGTAGCTTATCTATGATTGATACCAGCTCCTCTTTTTGTTCGGGGTCTAAGCTAGAGTATGTTAGAAAGAATAATCAGAACTGATGATGCACTGATGTTTGAATTACGAAACATTTTTTATTTATTTAAATATCTATCGCTATATTATTATTTTTTAATATTAGATAGACGATACAAAAACAATAAAAACAATACAGTTACTCTGGTGTTGCTAATCTGATGTTATAATAGTAATAGGTCCCCATAACACAAGATAAAATTAAAAAATAACAATTTAGTTTCATTATTTAGCTGGGACTATGGTGTCATGGGGACTTATTTTAATGGAACCAATAGATGACACACGAAAATCTTTACAGAAATCACAATTAACATAATGGGATTAATTATAAGTTGTGGACTTACCTGTATAATTTGGGAATAGCATGAGCAGCTGTCTTCCTGACGTATGGGCTCATATCACTGGCTGAGTCCCTGATGGCAAGCATCACAATCGGTACTATCATTGGTACTCTTATAGATGAGAGAACTCGGAGGGCGCTCGCACGAATCAGCTGGTTGGGGTCCTGTAAGAATGATAAAACTTACTATTACAGCTCCAGATCATCCAGATATTTATAGTAAAATATACTCTATTTACTACATTAGCTTTAGTTTAATGCTGCATTAGCTGAGGCATTGCCTTTGACATATTTCGAACGTCGTCCCATCCATTCAATTTGTGGTTTATTACTTTTACAATTTGCTCAATTTGTTGTCATTTCTATGATTACTACTGCCCATCCTGGGTAGTAGTGTGATGAATGAATGAATGAACTGTTTATGTGATGATATATGGTCTATAGCATTCCTCGGTAAATCTGCCATCCAACAAAATAATTATTTCATTTAAACCGGTAGTTCGTGAGATTAGAGCATTCAAACAAACTTTCAGTTTTCTATTTGAGTATAGATGAAAAGATCAGCTTTTATTTTTAAATATTAATATTTGAAGTGTAAACCTTCAGAGCCCTCTGAAATGTACTGATGGACAGTAAAGCGAGATCTTGCTGTTCTTCCGCATATCGGACCAGGTACACATACACTAGCTTCTTCACTTCAATATTTTTTGATACAACATTCTTTACCACTGCTGGGAACCTGTGAACGTAAAATACAGCTTATAAAATAGAATGTAAGAAAAGAAAGAGGTCATATTCTTCAACTTATCGTTAGATTGCAGTTGTCTGACAATCAATCAAGGCAGACCCACAGCTGGACGATCTCTACCAATAAATTTTAGCTTTAGATTTGTCTTACGATGGAGTGACTATAATCTAACCTCCCTCGATGCCATTACACCTATGCCAAATTCTAATTTTTCACATAAATTTTTAATAAAGTGGAAAAAGACAATTCGATTCGACACGGGGATTAAACCCGTGACCTTTGCCTAACCAGGGCAATGTTCTAGCCACCTGAACTACCCGAACCGTATCAATTTAAGTTGAAATTCTCCACCATATTTTAACTGTCATTTTAGGAGTATGACCAGAGCCATCTATCGAGCTAATGAACAACTCGATACCAATCAACAGTGTTACAACCATTTTTAAACATTGATGCAAAGGACTCCACTCAGTCTATGGATAAATTTTAATAAAGTGGAAAAAGACAGTTCGTTTCGAGACGGTTTTGATTACCCATCTCGAATCGAATTGTCTTTTTCCACTTTATTAAAGATTAATGAGAAATTTAGCTAAATAATTGCTTTAAAAATTTTCTAATTCTTCAGTCAGCAGACAACTTACCCTCCCCTAATTATTATTGCTTGCCCCTTCAATGTTATACATTCTCTAGACATAATATACTAATACTAGCAGAAAATATAACCTATCACCTACAAATAAAAAACTGTAAAACAAGCAGATTAATATATCAATGGATTGACTTACAAATCTGATGCATCCCTTCCTTTGGCAATCATTCCTATGATCCTTTTCATAGCTTCTAGTTTTAAGGAATCTTTGGAGCCATCTAACATCAGTTTCAAGTCTTCATTCCTATAAATCATAAATCATTTATTTGCTCACAAAGAATATGGCTTAAAATAAACATTTGGTGGTAATCAGTTGTTTGCATCCTCATATTCACCATATCTGGTATGTGAGACTATAGTACACATGCCAAAAAAATTCCTTAGACTCACTGCAAATCTTACATCAATAAATTATACTTAAATAATACTTATTTTAACAATAAAAATGTCGCAATTTACTATTCTACAATCATACAATAGACCAACAGAAATCATTACAGAAATTATTTAAATTAATGTCAATTAATAAAATAAACAATAATATAAATGCAAATGCAACTATCACAATAAATATTCTCTGGCAAAATTTAATTCAAATCACTATTCTAAATATTCTTGGATACTATAGAAACACTTTTCCTTTAACCAATTATAAAGGGTTTTGCGGAAAGCGTTTGCGGCAGGTCCTTTATATATTTTGGTAATTTATTAAATATTTTAATTGTCATGGGGTAGCAACTTCTCTTATATTGTTCTGTTCTCATCGATGGTAATAATAATCTATCTGGGTAACATGTATTGAAATTATAATGATCTTCAAACTTTTAAACAATATATATAACAATAAAGAATAGTATTTGCTAAACAGTCTCTATATTAATGCAAAAATATTTTTTCAAATCTGATGAATAGTTCCTGAGCTTAGCGCGTTCAACCAAACAAAACAAACAACCTCTTCAGCTTTATATTATATAGAAGTATAGATTTGAAAGATTGTATGAATGCTTGTGACTCTTTCATGCAAAAACCATGTGGATTTTAATGAAACTTTACCTAATATAGCTTATTTAACAGAATACAAGATAGGCTACTTTTTATCCTGAGAACAAGTGCCTGTGGAAAATGGGAATAAGAAATTTTCACCAGGTGCATAGAGCCATGATCATCAACTTTATGTACATAATGAAATTGATGAAAATATTGAATATAGCATTATTTTTGACACAATAATTATGTTCTGTTTAATTTTTAGTTTTTATTAATAAAAAATGTAATGCTTAAGAATAAGAATAGTTATAAATGGTCAACCAAGGCCTTGTTAATCCGTGGTTAATATTGTGTAATAAATTGAGTTCGAAGCTGATAATCATTATAATATAGTTGATAGGTACAACTCACTAATAAATTAATGAAAGTATTGACAATATATGCCTTTCAAATGAGCACAAATTCTAAACAGGGCCCTTATCCCAAAAGGAAGGGGCAAGAACCTTGAGTAGCAGATTAAGTTTAATGAAATGAATAAATCAGAAGCTATTATGAATGCAATCATAGCATAGTTCTACTGTAAGTTCGGGCAGTATTAATATCTTGCCCCCCAAATCATCATCTGGAAGCTGAGGCATGTAAGAAGTGTGATTAATTGTATTGGGCAACACTACAGGTTGCCTATACTTTATATGAGGTATAGCTCAGTAGCCTTGTTTTATTGTGTAAATTCTGTAACCTTATAAGTTTTGCTAAATAAAAATTTGATAGAAAATAGACAGAAATACTCTGATTGAAATGTAATTTATAGTTTTTTTTTGTAAATAAATTCGTATAGAAAGTGAGAAATAGATAGTATACATTGAATTAAGTAAAAATTGTAGACTTACTTCTTATAATCTGGTTGAAAAAAAGCACCCGAAGCTGGATCGTTGGCCGGGTATTCCACTTCTCCCATCACCACTTTATCATTGTTGTAGGACGATGTACTCGTCATATTGAACGGAATAGCACTAAAACACTTTTATAATAACTATTCTTATTTATAACTTATGTTTTAAATCTATTTTAACTGCGATAAAGTGAAATCGCATTATTTTGTTGACGTTTTGACGTAGGACAAGCAATCTAACGTCAAACGTCAACCAACCACTGACGTTAATACAATGACAGTTGCGTTTAGTAAACGTGCTGGTTTTATTGGCGGAGCAATAGTATCGCCACAAGAACAAAAACAAACAAACGTGCTGGTTTGTTGAAGGACTTAAACGTTTGCTCCATGGAGGACAGAAAGAACTTTTATTCTCTCCGTGGCTCAGAGAAAACTCAGTACCTATTATCACGTTCGCTATGAAAAGGTTAAAACCGTTTAACCACCACACACATCGCACTCTATGTAGGCCAGAAACAGTGATTTTCCTGTGTTGCAAAAACCGTATTAATTATGTATGAACATTTTGCACGGAAGAAAGACGCATATAAGTTTTAGTTTTGGATTTTATGGGTCATTCGAGAATGCATTAGGGTTTTCGGTCCGATATCGCACTTATTAATATTTTTGACTGATTGATTGGCTGCTAATAGCATCTACCTATCGTTTAAGGGGCTCCACCAAGATCTCAGGGACACAAGCAACTTCACTTGCTACTCATATCAGCCAAATAAAAAAGTGAATATCAGGCTCCAGATCGAGTTAGGGATTGGACCCAACTGGGAAAACACATGAGATGAAGAAGAAAATCAGCAAGTGATTCTCTTTAAATTTACGGCATTGTTGGGAGTGTCTCTAATCTGTCCTTCGAATCCTGTAAAGGCGCCTCCTTTGTTTCCACATGTGTTGATCAGCAGGTGCACCATTAGCAGTTGAGGTCAAGCGACCTTCACTTGTTACCGGTGCTCTAGATGGGCACCTAATACCCTACAGAAAATTTTACAGATATTGTCCCGCTCTGTTCGTGTATATTTAGCTGGGTAAACGCTATAATAACGACATTCAGGATTAAGTAATTTCCTCCGAATATTTCCAAGTATTTTTCACTTTGTAATAAATAAAAGTAAATGTTTATAAAAATATGTATTAGACCACTTAGGTTTAAATTCTTTAAAGTATCGATGTACGTACATAACTAGAAAACTAGTGAATAGATTCGGTAGGTAATCCAAGCCTTAGTGCAAGTTATTTAATCTTCAGCCCTATCGTAGTTTCAACCTTTGGGTAATTCTATTTGAAGTCATATAAATTACGTCTACGAAATGATACCGTTTTGTACGTAACGATGCTAATAATTGCCTTTTAGATAAACTCTCACCAAAGGTTATTCATCTAACCTAAAGTGCGGTCGATATTTTTCATGGAATAGTGCCTATACAATTTGTATTTTTATCAACGTAATTTATTCCCAATCGCTTCCAAACCTTTAGGAATTTAAAGCCTAGGGTCCATGTTAGTCAATAGGTGCTAGTAATAAATAATACTAGTAAGTAAGGTTTAAGCCCCAGAGATCCTGGTGAGGACCCCTCAAAAAGAACCAAAACCTGTCCCTTTCCATTTCAAAACGGCAAAAGGCAACACCCTATTTAGGGACCGAATCCAACTGGAGCAACGTGGCCCTTAAGACATCTGCTTACGCATTGGCATAATTTCACCTGCAAACTCAATTTGTATTCAATTTGGACAGCCTCGGTGGCGCAGTGGTAGTGCATGCGACTGCCGCGACCGAGGTCCCGGGTTCGATTCCCGGGCCGGGTAAAAATATTTGTGTAATCTACAAATGTTTGTTTCGGAGTTTGGGTGTTTCCTATGTATAATAGGTATGTATTTAGAAATTTATAAGTATGTATATCAGTGGTCTAGATCCCGTAACACAAGCTTATATTAGCTTATTTTAGGCTAGACGGCGCTGTGTAAAAAAAATGATTCACAATATTATTATATTATTTGTAACGATTACTATGCCAGGTGACCTTCTATAATGCACCTACTAATAATCAATAGACAATACCTACTTCCCTAAAGTCAATAGCTCCAATTTGCAAACGGAACTCCATAGTATTTAGGTATCATATATAGCACAATTCAAATTACGATTGCTCATTAATCATGCTGTCTTATGGACACTCGTGCGAATAGCACCATGTCCTGTAGACTGTCGTCATTAGACATAATGTTAATTGCATGATAAACTTTGAATTATTATTACTATAAACATAGACATATTGTCACGCCTATATCCCCGAAGGGGTAGGCAGAGGCATACTATACGCCCACATTTCACCGTATGCACTTGTCTCCCACGTAACAGGTGGTGAGCCCATTAACGTGTTGAATGGACAGGCGCAGACTGTGGCATCCTGCTGTTAAAAATTTTCGCTCGCAAATGTAAATGCCACAAAGTGGTCACCCATCCGAGGACCAGCCACAGTGAAAGTTGCTTAACGTAGTGATGGTTTACAGCACACAGAGTCTGCGGGGCCACGAGCGCTTCAATAATTTTCGCTTTTTAATTATTATTGTAAATGACTAAAATCTTTCTACAATTACACTTTAGTTAAAATTAGTTGAATAGGGCCTGCCAATTCTCGAAGAGTTTCATCGTTTTTTTAAACCTATTTTATAGTTTCTAACTTAGCAAGAAAAAACAAAGAATCACCAGATAGATATTCAGTTGTTTAAGGTCTACAACTCAAGTCTGTTGCCTTACGTCGGCTTACGACAGAAAGAGTTTCGAGTAGGTCTTAGTGGTGTCGTTGGTAACGCGTCTGGTGTATTAAACCAGAAGACTCTGGTTCGAGTCCAGCTCGAAACTGAAAATATTGTCCACTTTAAATTTAGAATATTAGAACACTTTTCAAAATTGTTTCTAATTTAATTAACTATCTTCACGCTGTATCCCTGACACGGTAGTCAGATAGGATAGATCGCCAGGCTTCGCGATCTATGCATACTTCTTTGGCTTCTTGAAGATTTTTCAATCGCTTCATTCACACACGTCTGGGTATCCGAGTACTTGACATTTTTTACTTTTAACTTAAGTTTATTTTTCGTTTTTACTGCATTACCTGAAGATGAAAGTCCACTAGAGAGATCTATTAGTTATGGGTTATGGTAACGTAACGTGGACGCTCATAGCAGGGCCAGTTCGTGAGAGTGGACGCATAGCATAGCGAGTTATGGAGGCAGCTATGATTGAAGTCACCTTGAGTGATAAATTTCGAAACTAGTTTATTCGTAAAAGAACTTAATTCGTTAAAGACGAAGCGGATCATATCTCTTGCTTGAAGAATCGATTGCCGATAAAGTAGGTATACGAGTTCTGGAGTAAAGTAAAAAACTCTATATTGTACACCAAGAAATATACATTCGAACATATTAACATTAAACTTGTTGGTATAATGGTGACCTTATCGCGCAAGGCAATCTCTTACAGGCCACCTTTAGACTGTAGAACGGGGAATATTTTTGGGGCAGTTTATATGTACATATACCAAGTTTATATACCATAAGCGAACCGCCTGGACAGTAAACGAATTGAAGATTGCGACTGGGTTATGGTAGGGTAGGACCCCCACTGTGTTTTTTATTTCAATTGCTTCCCGAACCATCCTTGGGTAGTAATGTCGGTCAGTCGACAGGACTTTTGGCGTATGTAGAAATATATAAGTAAGTGCTCGGCAATCGCGGATTTATTTGTTCGCAGGTTTTTAACTGCAGCTATGTGCTCCCTGACCATTTCGGCAATGGTTCTTTTTGTTTGGCCGATGTATGAGCTTCCACAGCTACAGTCAATTTTATAAACCCCTGGTGTCTGAAATGGAACTACATCCTTAGGAGTCCGTATCACGTCTGCTACTTTGGTGGCTGGTACATATACCGACTTAATGGAGAATCTATTTAATACGGCTCCAATTTTATCCGTAGCCCCTCTTATGTACGGTAGAAACGCTGGCTGTCAATCTACTCCCTTCGGCCTTACCTTTGGTCTATGCTGCCGCTTGTTCGGCTTATTGACCCTATAGCCATTCCTTTCCAGAACCCTTGTTATGTGTGTAAGTTCCGCTCCAAGGTGCTCTGGATGACACAGATCAGAGCTCTGTTGACAAGCGACGTCATGACGGATACCAAATGTTTAGGATGATGGTGAGAGGAGGCATTAAGATACCGGTCTGTGTGTGTGGGCTTTCTATAAACAGAGTGCGAGAGCGTACATGAGAATTTCACGAATTTACCGTCAGGAAGTGTTTCGACGAGGACATCGAGAAACGCGAAATCCCGTTCAATACAAAATTATGTGTTCAACGCGTGTTAATTTAAAACAAATGGGGGTATTTATCTATAATTTATTTTGAAATATATAAGTATGTTTATCAGTTATCTGGTTACTATAGTACAAGCTCTGCTTAGTTTGGAATCAGATGGCGTTGTGTGAGTTGTCCCATCGATATTTATTTATTTATAATTGCCATTTTTAATAATGTCAGCGCATTTTTTGTGGAAATTCTCATGTGTGCTATGCCGCACTACTTACGTTGCCCTTCATCTGCCAATGATGGGAGTCTCAAGTGAACCCTCGGAAGTCCAAATGAAACTCATCATCAGGCTAGTTCTCCTACCGGCTGAGACTAGCTGGCAAGGTTCTAGTACATGTATTAATTTTCTAAATCGGGTCTGGTACATGGATTTTACAACGAAGTTTATACTAATTAAGTTTATTTATAGACGATTCGCGGCTCAGCGAAATAACTAAATTGAATATCTATATTATAATATTATAAAGCTGAAGAGTTTGTTTGTTTGGTTGAACGCGATAATCTCCGGAACTATTGGTCAGATTTGAAAAATTATTTGTGTGTTAGATAGCCTATTTATCGAGGAAGGCTATAGGCTATATATCATTACGCTACTAAACTGGCGGCCATATTGCCTTATAAATACTACTCTCAAGTGTTTCTTGAGTATTGAGTAACGTTCTAAAATACGGCCCTGGGGAGCAGAGCAAAAGTCATAAATGACGACAAATCGGGCAAATTTTTATGCATCATTGTAGAATTTATAAACGACAGGATTAAATAGGTGCGACGGGAGGTCGAAATATTCCACGGGCGAAGCTGTGGGGGTCATCTAGTTTTCAATACCTTTGCTCAATAGGTCAAGGTGAAGAAAATTTGTTTTTGTAACGTTAATCTCGAGTTATTCTCTCACAGCCTCACTGCCCTGGTATTTTCAATTTATGTAGTATGCCTGTGGCTTTTGCAGATGTTTTTTTTTCAAGTGAATGCCACCTTGAGATAGTACCGGGCAGGGAATATTGGTCACTCTCTTGCTCGCGTATCAATAGAGATGAATAAAGATGAAAACTCTATACTGATATAGAAATCCGAAGAGTTTGTTTGTTTTGTTGAATGCAATAATCTCAGAAACTACTGGTATTAGAAAAAATATTTTTGTGTTAGATAACTCATTTATCGAGGAAGGCTATAGGCTTTATATCATAACGCTACTTGCCTGAGGAGAGGAGCAGTAATCAAAAATTTCGACTTATCGGCTAAATTTTTAAACATTATTGTAGAATTTATATACGACGGAAATAAATAGGTGCGACGGGAGGAATTAGAATTAAATTAGTAGATAATAATTTTGGTTTGTCTTTTTCTTTTTCTTTAGTTGGCTAGTATACCCCCAGATACGTTTAGTTCGTAAGAAATGTATAGAGTAAGAGTTATGTTCTATGGTCCCGGTTTCGATTCCCAGATCATCAAAATCGGACCCATCACAATATTTGTGTGTTCCGCCAATGCTAGATGGCGCTGTGTAAAAAGTGTCCCACAATATTTATTGATTTATTATTTTAATTCGTAGCGGTACAATAATATTCTATAATCCACCCTGATTTAAGACAAGAATCATCTCAAATCCCTATTCTGTCTTGGTCAGTAAAACTTATTCGATACCGCAATTCCTTTAATTCGTTCTAGAATGTCATTTCATTCGGCATGTACTTTCGAAGACTACGCCAATCAATTAATTCAGCCTTTTCAGTTCAGTGAACTGAAATGAACGTTGGCCTCACCTATTTTAAATTGGCAACGTGATTGGCCATTGCCCTTAGTCACAGTACGTACTTTAATATTTAAACACGAAAGTTTGTAAGCATAGATTGTTACTCTTTCATGCTGTATGGATGTATGGATTTTGATGAAACTTTACAATAATATAGATTACACATCAGAATAACACATAGGCTACTTTTTATCCCAGGAACAAATTCCTGTGAGATACGAAAACGGGATAATCTCACCACGCGTGCGGAATCGCGGGCGTCAACTAGTTGTTTAATAAAATCCACATAAGGGTCAGCACATATATACAACTTGTAGTTGAACAACTATTTAGTTGTGTATCATATGTCTTTATGACTATATTGAAGCGCGCATACTGTCATCTCCATAGATGTTCGACAAAAAAGTCAAAAAGCTGTATCGATCTTTGAATAAAAAGTTGGACAACTATCATAAAACGGTTAATTTGTATTGCATTGTATTGATGTACACATACCATCGACTAAACAGTCGATCCGCGACAAAACAGTTTAGTCGATGGAAAAGTTGTATATATGCGCTAGCCCTACCCAAATGTTAATTGACTGAGGAGACGAGCGAAGCGAGACGACGAAGGTCTATGTTTTAAGTCCACTGGTACGGGAAAAATGCTATCGATGTCCGACCGTTCGTTCGTCTATTCAGTCTACAGGTAGCATTTTTCATCGGATTTGCATGCAACTTGGCATGGACAATCCTTGATAATAGCCAAAAACTTATAGCAAGGGGGTTTTTCGATCGGGGGGGAAATGGATACAGGGCAGAGGAAATGGTCCCGTAGTGGTTGGCAAGAGCGCTCAAAACGATTGAATTTACTCCGAAGTCTACGGTTCACAGAACCACAGTGTTATGAGTACGACTTAAAACTACGTTAAATATCTCCTTATCATTCATTTCATCATTCATTAAACCACTCAAAAAGCCTTTGTACAAACTCAATATTAGTTTCTTTGTGTCAGTTTGGGATTAAATAACAAAAGGATGCGCTTAACAATAATGGGTGAATAGATGGACAAAGGATTGTGTGTGGGCAAACATGTACGTAACTGATCCAATTAAATGGGGAAGGATTAGTCTCTGGCTGTGGCTACGTTGGATTCATTTACCAAAATGTAGCTAGTGGATTTATTTTAAATAAATAAGTATCGTATAATAGGGTCGGTACTTCAAAATGAAATTAATAAATATATTAAAATTACTAACTATCTTCACGCGTATCCCTGACAAGGTAGTCAGAGTGGACAGATTGCCAGGTTCCCCGATGCATACTTCTTACGCTTCCTACAGATTCATCAATCGCTTCATACATGCACGTCTAGGTATCTGAGCATAAAACAATATTTTAATATTTTTGGGACAACCCACACAACGCCATCTGATTCCAAACTAAGCAGAGCTTTTACTATGGTAACCAGATAACTGATAAACATACTTATATATTTCTAAATACATACATATTATAGATAAATAACACCCAGACACAGAATAAACCATCGTGCTCATCACACAAAGTGTTATCCTGGGTGGGAATCGAACCCACGACCTCTTGCGTAGCAGTCGGATGCACTCCCACCGCGCCACAGAGTCAGTCGAATATGTTATTATATGGCAGTCGAATATGTTATTATATGAAATATGTTATTATGTTTTTTGTGTGGAGATAACTGACATGCTGTACTAACATATAAATAAACTAATTGTTATTTTAATTAGTATCAGGATCCTGTGGATAACAAGAATAGGAAAACTTAAATGTTTATTTAATTATTTTCAATTATGGCGAAGCTGCGAGCATTCCCAAGTCGTGATATAACAAAAGTCAACCATTGCTTTTGTTAACTTATTTAAGCTAACAGATTCTCGGCATGTGTTTTGAAGTAGTATCTTGTTCTACAGAGTCAATACTCCTACACTGATACTAAGTTATTAAAATAATAACATTATAAAAGTTCAATATTTACTTTGAAATATCTACATCATATACTGACTCAGCAAACTTTGTTCTCTTAAACATATATCATATTCCTCTTAAATAGGTATTATCAAAAAACAAATACTTTACGATCTATTCTTACCTACCTATATTCACACCGTTATCCCCGAAGGAGTTGGCAGTGGCATACTATACGCCTACATACATGGTGCCAGTTATTTATATACTCACAATTTTTTTGGGAAATTTGTCCAAGAATTATATCGCGATTGAGCGATACTATAAAGATTAATGATTAAATAAATATTGTGGGACACTTTTCACACAGCGCCATCTAGCCCAAACTAAGCTTTAAGCTTGTGCTGTAGGATCTAGGCAACCACACGGAAAAAAAGGAATTGTCAAATTAAAGCAAATTGCTTTAATTCAACGCAAATCGTGTTTTCCATACGAGGAAGACTATATTTACTTAAACATACAATATGATATTGATAAGAAAATTGTATTCACTCAATAAAACCATAATGCTAGATTAAAAAAAAATGTTTTGTTGTTGTAACAATAATAGTTTGCTTGTGCCATGCATTCTTATTGATTTGAAGTGATACTTTAGTTTATTTAGTTAAACAAATCTAAAATTTTATTTCAACACACTATATTCTGTTGTTTTAAAAATATGTATATTGTCTTTAAAATAATATACATTAGATTGTTTGGACAATATAGATTTTTGTACACCAACAAAATATTGTTTCAACTTGATACCAGTGGTTTACTTATTGGAACAATATCGATATTGTTTTTCTAACAACACGAATTACATTAGCTTGAAAATTATGCTTTAGTTAGTTTGAGTGTAATCATATTATTCGTATAACAGTAGATGTTTACTTGCTTCAACAATATACATATTTTGTTGCGGCAGTTAGTTTGAGAATACCTGATTATTGTTTCAAGACTTAAGATTTACTTGGTTCTAAAAAAGATTTTTGTTATCATACGCATGGTTTACTAGTTTCAAGAATATTTATTCTTTTTAGGAGAATACACTTAGCTTGTTTTAAAATTATGATTTATTTGAACCAAAAACAGATATTTCCGTTCAAACCTTTTGTTTTACTTGTTTCAGTAATTTTTATTGTCTGTATAAGAATACACGACATGTTGTTTGAACAATATAGTTCAATTAGACCTACAATAATAATATATTTCGTTTTGAAACTAAAGTTGTGTTAATCTAACAATATATTTACTTCAATTAAAACTCCGGTTGTTGCATTTAAAAATATATATTTGTTCCTTTAAAAATTACATTATTACTTCAAAACAGTATTATTGTCCTGTTAATGAAACATAGCTTGAAATAACAAAATTGAATTGCCAGTAATTTAAGAATAATTTATTTGAACCGACAATATATTAGACTTAGCAAAAAAATGCTAATTGCGCCATAAATGCCAACATAGAGCTTGCTGTGGGCATATTTTCGTTTCGTCCCTAAAGGAAAAGCGCACACAAGAGGCGGGAAATCCTTTCAAATAGATTTTTTGTCATTGTAGCCAAGCCGGGTAATTATTGTAATAGTTTGATATAATAGCGGAGGTCAATCAATGATTATAATTCAAAAAAGAAAATAGAATAATATTTAATATTAATTATTAAACATTAAATATTTTTCTTTTTTTCTTTTTCATAATATTAATATTAAATACTAAATCAATTGTCAAACAATTTTATTCATTAAAATAAAATGTCTACTTCATAATGTGAAGAATTAAATAATGATCATACACCCCCACCATTATTGAGATCTTTTGATCATCATTATTGAGAGTTATAGCGTAGCTATAACGACAAAGAACTGTTTGAACTGAAATTTGAATTTCCAGCCATTCGTAAGCGCTTCCCGTAAGATAACTAAGATTGATAAAGCTGTAGGTTTAAATAAATTCTTAATTTCTTACAATTCAATACTTATTTATATGTCTAGCTATATTTCATTTACTGGATTATATATATATATATATCTCTTAAAAATAACCATTCTTAAGACGAGTGGACCGACCCTTGGCATTATTGGGAAATAGATTCACCTGATAATGGAATAATGAGACTCAAATAGTCAAAAACAATGCTTGCAAGAATTTGGCGCAATGAGTCAGACCATCGGCTTTAACAAAAACATTACTACAAAACTTACTACTTTAACAACAACATGGGCAACTGCAGCTTTGTTTGAATTTGTATCAGAAAATTCAGTACTAATACTTACTAGGTAATACAAGTAAATGTACTTTTAGGTTTTTGTTCCCCTAAAGGATGCTGTAAGATAAAATTTTAAGAAATGAGCAGTATGATAAATTGAACACATGAATAGAGATATTATGAAGAACTTCAATATGGAATACATATTAATTGAATTCAGAAAAAAAAATACCACATTCAGTACAATTAAGTTCCATCGTTTCAATTTTATATTAACTATAGTTATAGATTTAGGTAAGATTCGTCACATCAACAATGTATGGAATCACTTTATCGTGATGTGTTGTGTTTCCATAAACTGAATGTTGAATTAACTAATACAAGTATTCATAAGACACTGGGTACCTACGTGTGATACAATTTGAACAAAGCGTCAAAAGTTTTGCCTGTAGATGTGAAAGAATATCTAAGTTTATCCACAACTATGAAAGTGCT
Organism: Thumatha senex; assembly: GCA_948477245.1. NCBI lineage: Eukaryota > Metazoa > Arthropoda > Insecta > Lepidoptera > Erebidae > Thumatha > Thumatha senex. Next base: position 22,844,919 of record OX419741.1, on the reverse strand, counting down.
TAATTTATTTATATATTGTCTAATGTTGAACCCTGTACGAGAACATAATGTTAAACTGTTTGTATTTTCTTGAGTGCCTTTTTTTGCTGAGAGGTAATAGCGTCTTCTATTTCGCTCGGCTTCTGTGAACAAATAATAATGGAAATTTGAAAGAAACTTAGAGTTTTATTAAGAGTATGTGTCTTTAATAACTTGATAATGTGTTACCTTAACAGGTATCAGCAAGCCATCAATGGCTTCAGCTGTTGAAAGCTTTCATTTATTTCCAATACATCCTGTCCTTTTGGCGGGATTAAGTGCCCCAAGTCTGTCCTTAGTATGGACCACTTGCAGTCTGAAAAAAATTAAAGGATAAAAAATATGTTGACTGATACCAAAATCTTACAATATAAATAAGGTTCTGTCCCGGTTACCACTACAATTTTCACCACCATCAACCAGTAACAATAGGAGACTAATCTTTTCAGCACTAGCCACATATAAGTGGATAAAGTGAAGGACAACAATCATAATTTTTTATGATTCTATGGTAGACAGAAATAATCAAGAGAAACTTACCAATGCACTCCTTAAGTCATTTAGTACTGGCCATTTAGCTAGAAACTCTCAGGTTCTCTTGCGCGCAAAATATTCTTTCATCATTAGTGTTCATCCATTTCTGCATTACAACATCCCATGGTTCATGATTATTTTTCAGCCAAACAATATCTTCATGAATACCTGGAATTTACATAATTATTAATATATTTATTTATATATGAATAAATAATAAGCTACATTTCAAAATTCTTACTTAGTTGATTGATTTTTACTTTATAAAGTTATTGTCTGGGCGCGTGAGTCATCAAACGGCATTTGCCATTTAGAATGCAATTCCAGAATGGCTTTCTGAACAACATATTCTTCTGCATCAAGATGTCGATCGCCGGCGCCGGCGTCCACATTTATATTTTAGATTAGCCCAGCCTTCATGAGAATAAAAGAAGAACTTATTGAAAATAAAGTTACCTAGCTAACATATATCTAGATCTAGTTTAATAAAACCTATAACTCACCAATATTATGCTTGCAAACACACAACATAAACTCGTTTTATCCCATCCGCACCGCGCACCGCACCACACGTGCACTGCTAATAGGCTAGTCGTCGTGTGTCAGTGTTGCCGGCTGTCAAACAGTTAAAGTCCAAAATCGAATCACAAGAAATTACCCGTTTAATAAAAGTACTTTTTCTTTATATTTATTAATATGAAGAGGTTAGAATAGTGCTTGAATTGAAGTCATTATCTTTCGTAAGTGCCTGTTTGGGGTTCATGTAAAAAACATTTTTTTAATTAATATACCTATAGGTAAATTAAATATTTCTTTTTAATTTGACTATTTCCGTTTATGGGTGATATTCACCATGACTGTGATTCAAGCCCAAAAAAAAAGCCTTCTAGCTGCATGTTTCCCCAACAGGGGTTTAATTCAAAACTATACTAAAAAAACTAACTATCTTCACGCTGTATCACTGACGGGTAGTCAGTGAGGACAGATCGCCAGGCTTCTCGATCCATGCGTACTTCTTTCGCTTCTTGCAGATTCATCAATCGCTTCATACATGCACGTCTGGGTACCCGAGTACTTTTGACTTTTCAATCTGCTCACGTGGTCTTCATATGTAAGTCTCGGCCTACCTTGACCCCTTCTACCCTCTACTTTTTTCGCAAAAAATATATTCTTCGTCAATCGTTCCTCACACATTCGTTGGACGTGTCCAAATCAACGGAGCAAGCCCTTTTCTAGCTTCACGCTGACTTATCTTTAATTATAACAAAGATAAATATATAAAAAATATTGTAGGAAAATAAACACATTATACATAGAAAACACCCAATCTCCGTAAACCCAAATACTTTTCAAGTTACAATACCAACTATTTACCTACTTTTTGTCGATTAATACTTTTGTTTTGTACAAATAACTATTAGTTTGATTTCATTTTCTACATTAGCCGACTCACCTTGCCATTTCACGAGCTTAATTATTTTACGCTTAGGAAATGATATATTTTCGTATCTAATCGTGTATAAAAATGAAGGTAAAGGGATCACGAAGTTATTTCCATACTTTGGTGCCATACGCACTTGAGCGTTTGGAAAAAGGGATCTAAATGTCATTCAAGGTTATGAGCTAATATCCACCTGTTTTACATTAAAATCTATTTTTTATTGCTTGCTTTGACCTCCCCAACTCATCTTGAGCGCGGAGACATGCAACGACATTTTTGTATCGTTGTTGCTGTTCTTGAGCCGATGTTGTTGAAACAAAGCCTATATTAATAATAGTGAAGTGTTAAATCCGCTAAAGTTTATCGGACTACTTGCAGAAACACCAAAGAAGCATGATAAGTAGTGATGTATTGCCTCAAAATAACGCTAATGCGCTTATATTCGATGTACAGACGCGGCCTCGTTACTGTTTAATTATAGGTATAAAAATTTAATTGATACTTAAAAATGTTCCCAGAATTATGGGAAAATACCCGAAAATGCAAACACTGAAGGGTCTTGGGGTATTTCTGTGAATCTATGGACGTGTCGGTGAAATCAACAATATTATTTATTGAATCAACAAAAATCATGTTTTCTTGTGAATCAACTATCTTTTCGTTGAAAATAAAATATTGTTGATAGAATATTCAAAATTTTAACGGAAGAACTTACAGTATTGTTGGGAATAATATTAATAGATACTTAGGTACCTGCGCTAACCTTACTTTACATGTCTCAACTTGTCGAGTTCAGGCACAAAATCCTACCAATATTATAAACGCGAAAGTTTGTAAGAATGGATGTTTGTTACTCTTTCACGCAAAAACTACTGAATGGATTTTAATGAAATTTTACAATAATATATATCAGCTTATACATCAGAATAACACATAGGCTACTTTTAATCCCGGGAACAAGTTCCAGTGGGAAACGGGAACGGGAAAAGATTTTCCCTTTTTTTTTCGCGCAGGACTTTTTAATATAAAACGGATAGTTTAGATCCTGAATTAGCTACTTATATGATACCTACTCCTGGATCCTTTCCTCCTTTACTGTTTACTTTATACATTTTATCCCAGATAATCCTGGAATATTGGATCCACGCGGGTGAAACCGCGGGGCACAGCTATTTATATAACAATAATATATATAATAGGAATGTGTGAAAAACCTATTACAAAGTATAAACATTTTGGCTGAAATATTGAAATTGTTATACTAAGAAATAATCGATCTTCTATCAAAACCACTTGTTGTTCCTAATAACCATTTGACACATTCTCGCATTGAAAATATTTAATCTTCATCTAATAATTTGTCGCGCTGTTTATATAATATTCTTGTTTTGAAACAAGTATATGTAAAAACCTACTACAAAATATATAACATTTTGGCTGAACAATTGATATTGTTGTTCTAAGAAATGATCGATCTTCTATCAAAACCACTTGTTGTTCCTAATAACCATTTGACACATTTTCGCATTAAAAATATTTAATCTTCATCTAATAATTTGTCGCGCTGTTTATATAATATTCTTGTTTTGAAACAAGTATATGTAAAAAACCTACTACAAAATATTTAACATTTAGGCTGAACAATTGATATTGTTGTTCTAAGAAATAATCGATCTTCTATCAAAACCACTTGTTGTTCCTAATAACCATTTGACACATTCTCGCATTAAAAATATTTAATCTTCATCTTATAATTTGTCGCGCTGTTTATATAATATTCTTGTTTTGAAACAAGTATATGTAAAAACCTACTACAAAATATTTAACATTTTGGCTGAACAATTGATATTGTTGTTCTAAGAAATAATCGATCTTCTACCAAACCAACTTGTTGTTCCTAATAACCATTTGACACATTCTCGCATTAAAAATATTTAATCTTCATCTAATAATTTGTCGCGCTGTTTATATAATATTATTGTTTTGAAACAAGTATATGTAAAAACCTACTACAAAATATTTAACATTTAGGCTGAACAATTGATATTATTGTTCTAAGAAATAATCGATCTTCTATCAAAACCACTTGTTGTTCCTAATAACCATTTGACACATTCTCGCATTAAAAATATTTAATCTTCATCTAATAATTTGTCGCGCTGTTTATATAATATTCTTGTTTCGAAACAAGTATATGTAATAATCTATTACAAAATAAAAAACATTGTAGCTGAACAATTGATATTGTTGTTCTAAGAAATAATCGATCTTGTATTAAAATCACTTGTTGTTCCTAATAACCATTTAACACATTCTCATATTGAAAATTTTTAATCTTCATCTAATAATTTGTCGCGCTGTTATCTAATATACCTGTTTTAAAACAAGTATATGTAAAAATCTATTACAAAATATAAAACATTTTGACTGAACAATTGATATTGTTGTTCTAAGAAATAATCGATCTTCTATCAAAAGCACTTGTTATTCCTAATAACCATTTTACAGATTCTCGCATTGAAAATGTTGTATTTTCATCAAATAATTTGTCGCAATATTTTATAATATTCTTGTTTTAAAACAAGTATATGTAAAAACTTATTTGAAAATTAGATAAATTTTGACTGAACAATTGATATTGTTGTTCTTAGAAATAATCGATCTTCAATCAAAACCACTTGTTATTCCTAATAACAATAGAACATATTCTCGCATTGAAAATGTTTAATCTTCGTCTGAGAAGTTGTCAGATATCTTATGAAAAAGTCCATGTTTTAATATGAGCAATTGTGAAATATTGATCGAATCATTTGTAGTGTTTCGGAAGAACAACGACATTGTTACTTTGACAATTAATTTATCTTAATGTTACAAAGTTCACTATATTCTCGATAGGACAATGTAAATCGTCAATTTAACAATATAATAGCGTCCGGATAACAAATCTAGCATTATTAATACTAGATTAATCGTTATCTTATACTAAAAGTTTCAAAATGTTTACCTGACAATATTTACTTGATTTGAGACAGCAAATCAACAATATTTTTTTGTATTTTGAAGGAAATGGAAATTGTCAAAGTAACTATATATTGGTAAATTAAGTAAATATTATCTTGGTATTGCTAACAATATTTTTTTTGTTGATGGGACAATTCCTTTTTTACCGTGCAATAAACACTTATATATTTCTAAATCCTACTAATATTATAAATGCGAGAGTATGTATGTAATTGATGTAAGTTTGTTTCTCTTTCACTTAAAAACTACTGAATGGATTTTGATTCAACTTTACAATAATATAGCTTACACATTTAAATAACACAAAGGTTACTTTTTATCCTGATGGGACCAAGTTCCTATGGGAAATGGGAACGGGATACTTCTCTACGCAGTACATACATATTATACATTGGAAACACCCAAACTCCGAAGTATCACACAAATATGTATTCCCACCCGGGAATCGAATCCCAAATACACGGCGCGGCAGTCGCACCCTCTACCAGTTATGGCAGGCAGCATACCTAGGCAGTCTTTCTACCGAATGATTTGTGGTAGTTTTTCATGGCAGTCTTCACGGGTCTTTTTACGTGTTAACCCCCTCTTGCACCCCACCAGGGGGCCAAGTCTACTATTGACAAGCCGTAGAATAGAACCAGAATCGCTGTTTTAACCTGTCAAAATGTTAGTGGACCATCAAAAATGCAACTGACTAGCCGCCTCCGGCGCGGTACGTGTTAGTAGAACTCTATCGGCCTCTTATTGGAGTATGATTGTAATAGTAGACTACGATAATTTGTCAAAATTGTACCGGTGACTTTTTATTGAGCGACGATTTCAACACGATTGAAATAGCAGACTCGGCCCCCAGAGCTAGGACAGGGCATCCGAATCAAACTGACTAAAAACACAGTGTTCCTTTATGGCTGTGCGTGTTCAGCGAATTGAATAATATATACTCGAAACGGAATTCCTTAATAAAGAAAATATTGGATCAATTTTTCATTTGTACATTTACAAAACATAGGGATTCTTTTTTTGTATTATAAACCATTTTTAAATATAAAACTTTATAAAAAAAAAATATAAATCTTAAATAATAAAAAAAATAAAAAATTCAAAAGCCCATTGTAGCGGAGTGGAGACATGGAAATTATACGAAAACACGACACAAAACATAAAGAAATATTTTATAAAAATTTTCAAAGCTTTTAATATGTTCCATTATTCAAAATCTCTATCTCTAGCAGTGCAAAAACTAGTCACAGTATGCGCAGTTTGTATTCTATTTAAATCTTAATTTACGTTGTGTATGATAATAGGTATATATTTTACGACGTACCCATCACATTGATTGTTATTAGTCAGGGGATTTTCTTGTGGATAATCAAAGCCATATTTTTTTTATGGAATAAACCCCTACCAAGTTTTCCAGGAACGCTCGTGGACCCGCGGACTCAGAGTTCTGTAAACGATCACTGCGTTAAGCAACTTTCACTGTGGCTGGTCCTTGGATGGGTGACCATTTTGTGGCATTACATTTGGGAGCGGTTCCGAGGTGGGACAATATGTCTATGTCAAGATTTCCTGGGTCCAAGTGACTTCACCTGCTTGTGGTGCACCTTCTGAGTAAGAGACAAGGCAACGACCCAGGCACCTTTACGAGTGGCTAATTTTTTTTTAAATATTGCATGTTATAATGGCACCGCCTGCCAGAATGAAAAGCAGAGAAGACTATAGTTTGACCTCGACCGCTGTACCGCACACTGCTGACAATTTTAAACGCATTGAGCGGTACAGCGGTCGTGGTCCAACTACCCATAATTGAGGGCCGTTATCTTAACCTTATCCTCTATCTGACCTCACCACCCAAAGGTTAACCTGGAAGAGAATCTCTTGGGCATTAATTCCGCCAAAGAATTTTCTTTGAAAGTAAATAAAGGAGAATGCCCATCTCCCATACATCGTTGAGCCCAATAAATGATGAACAAGTACAGGATCCAAACTAGTGTCATTAGTTAAGGTAAAATATAAAATTCAAATTGTCAGAGTTTCAGTTTAATTGACAATGGCATTCTCAAGAAATATGACTCCGAATATTTTTATATATACTCAAGAATAAAACACCGGCCGGCAAATACGTGTCGAGCACGTGCAATATATTCTTTCCGTAGCTGCTAAATCGTAAAAATATTACTTCAAGAAGCTTTCTACTTCGAAATGTAACGTATATTTTCTTCAGTTGGTCGACTCGGAAACGTGTGTATGTGCCTTCATGTGTGACAATTTTTGTTATAAGTCGTACAATGGGGTCAAGCCCTCCTTGCCAAGAATGGAATTTGATCTACCACTTCAATTGCGCAGCTGATAGCCACCTACCTACATATATACCTGAGCACTAGCTTCGTTTTATTTTGAATGCCTGTGAGGTTTCGCGTTTAGGTGTACGTCACCTCGATCCCGGGTCGGTACAAATATTTGTGTGATCCAAAAATGTGTGTTTAGGAGTTTGGGTGTTTCCTATGTATAATATGTATGTATTTGGAAATATGTAAGTATGTATATCAACTGTCCAGATCCCATACCACAAGCTTATATTAGCTTACTTTGGGCTAGATGACGATGTGTAAAAAGTGTCCCACTATATAATTATTATAGTCGCTCGTGGTCCCGGTGACTCAGTGTTCTGTTAACGATCACTAAGTTAAGCAACATTCATTACTGCTAGTCACGGATGGGTGACCACCTTTTGATATTTTATTTACAAGCGATTCTGTGCTTCGGAATGCACGCTAAGCTGTTAGCCCCGGTTGCCAGTAACATGGCAGACATTAAGAAAAGTTGAAAGCCTTATGGGCTACTTGAAAAATTTCAACAGCAAGTAGCCACAACCTGCGTCTGTCTATTTCAACACGGCAATGCTCTTACTGCCTATTACGTGGGGCAAGAATGCTCACTTCATGTTGTATAAATGTTACTGGCCACCGGGACCAGTAAATGTCTTCCGAAGCACGGAAACGCTCACAAATGTAAATACCACAAAGTGATACCCATCGGTGTTCAGCCATAGCAAAAATTGCTTAATGTAGTGATTGTTTACAGGACTCTGAGTAAGCAGGGCCACAAGCACTTCAGGATTTCATTTATTATTCTTTTATTTATTATTGTTAGCCTAGTGGATGCTCCGTGGCCTTAATTTGTTCCTGTGATAATACTGGACTAATATGCAGCTTAAATTATCTGCCAGTGAAAGCCCTATTATAATATGTCCAGTTATTTCTGAGATTAGCCGAAAGAAACTGACAGATATACAAAAATACAAACAGCGAGCCAAAATAAAAGTTTTTTACTGTACCATTAACATACATACATGCATATCATCACGCCTGTTTCCCATTGGGGTTGGCAGAAACTATGGATTTAAACTTACTACGATCCTGGCATACGACTTTCGCTTCGCCTACTTTCATAAGTGTTTTCATACACGCCCGCCGGTTAAAGGCACTCTTGACCTGGCCTTTAAGTACCATTACACATTCATAATATTATGCATTTAGTGTAAAGCTGTTAATTTGGAATAACAAACAGTTCGATTTATTATATCCGTTTATAGATTTAAAAAGAAAAATTACTACTCTAATTCTATATACACAATGTATACTAGGTGCACTTGCCGTCCCCGGTAAGTCAAAATGTAGTTAAGCGTTTTGCCGTCACCTTTTCCGAACAACAAATACACTCGCTTTGACGATCTCTTTTTTCAAACAATTTTCGATTTTATTTTTCTAAACCATCTATGGCTAGATGTCGCAATATGGGTCAAATTTGGAAAAAAAAGAGTTGACTGGTTTGGGAGGAGTTCGAGGACAAAGCGAAAATCCAAATCGGGGAAGAATGGAGCTACGCTCACTCCGTTGGCTTCGCTCCAATAAAGGCAATTGACCTATTCACACACATCTAATAAATTGAACGAATTTGGCTCAATTTTTAACAAGCATTTATTACTTTGAAGTGTATGTCTGTAAGGGAATCTTTCAGTATGGTTGAGCGGGCGAGATAAATAAATTCGAAGTGGACTGTATTTGCGGGGTGAAATTTATACGCGGTTGTCGACAAAAAGAAATGGAAACAGGAATGGGTGCGCTACCTTGCTGCTGCTGCAAGATACTGAGGTGGAGGCTGCCGGGGGCGTTCCTGGACTTGAATTCCTGGTTTCCTTGCACGAATACACTATTTATCCATGGAAAACACAACTATTGCGAAAAGTTAGTGCGAGCGCGCGCGCGGCCATTGCAGTACTATTCAGAGCGTCTCCAGTCCCTTCTCGCTGCCTGTGAGTGGCGTTTTAGATGGCGCGTAATACAGCTGTCTCGCTCTTCTTTTATGCGAGACAAGGTAGGTGCGAAAGAGAAATGGAATAAAGGGAAGCGGGGTGGGAGTGTCGACAACTAATTAATTAAAAACAAATGGAGATCGGCATTGCAACATAGAAATAAAAACGCGGCAACTTTTGAATCGTATACCGGCGCAACCATTTCCCTCCGGCTTGAAGGGTTACCTTCGAAAAAGGAACAACTGACTATACAGTTGCCACTAAGCTTTAGCTGCTAAATAAACAAATCCTATGGAACTAAACTAAACTAAACTAAACCTAATCAAACAAGCTAAATTTGTTATTGAAGTTACTGTTGATTAGGCAAAGGACTAAGACGAATAACTGGTCGCAAGTACGAACCAGTTGCGGTTTTAACGCGAACTATACGGGTGATCCCATTTGACCCAGGGAAAACTTCTTCTACTACCCCAAGAGGCCAATGTAATGGAGGGATATTTTCAGTTAAAATAACTACGACAGTACCGACAGTAATAGGGTTCGATGGAGTATTCCATTTCTGACGTGACTGTAGTGTATGCAAATAGTCTGTCCTCCAACGCTTCCAAAATGATTGAACGAGTTTATCCAATAAGGCATGACGCGAGAGAAGATGAAGTCGATCTTACTCTATTTCAAAGGCGGGTAAGTATTTTAACGGTGTAACATTCAAAAAGTGCGCTGGAGTCAATGCAAGCGGCTCCGAGGGATCACTAGATAAGGTTCTACAAAGAGGACGCGTATTCATTACGGCCTTGACTTGAGTGAGCACGGTGCTCAGCTCTTCAAACGTAACGTGTTTGTTCACCTATAACGCGAAACAGGTGCGACTTTAAGCTTTTTATATTAGCCTCCCAGTTGCCACCAAAGTGGCTTGCGGCAGGCGTATTGAACGACCACTCAATGCGGTTTTCAACTAAGACATTGGCAAATTCCGTGTTAAAGTGTTTGGAACGCAAAAAATTATGTAGTTCGGAAAGGTTACGACGAGCTCTGACGTAATTCGTACCGTTGTCTGAATACATTCGAGATACGGAACCCCGACGCGACAAAAATCTTTTAAATGCAACCATGAAGCATGGCGTGCTCAAGTCACCAGCTAACTCTATATGAACGGCGCGAGTCGTCATACAAACAAAAAGACAAACATAAGCTTTCGTGGAGCGTATACCACGACCACGAGAAACTGTTATCCTGAAAGGGCCAGCGTAATCTGTACCCGTGCTGCTATACCCCGAACGGTTTAGCAGCCTGAACAACACGACAAGGACGATGGTCGGCCATTTCGGGCGCGATTGACTTCGGACGAAGTTTGAAACACGGAATACATCTATGAACTATCGAACTGTTATATATACACCCTGTATACCATAGCCCTTACGTCCCCAGATCCTTTCCTCCAGTCAGCACTTTTGATTGCTTGTTGCATTCGAGTTCAGTTGAACGCTCAGTTCGAATCTATCATCCGCGCGTGACACTTGCCCTCAAACTCGGGTTCTAAATTGTGAAATAAAAGTTCTCTAAGTATTAATTTCTTTTTTTAAAAAGGCCTGTGGCCGAATCCTTCTAACAATTTGGTGGCAGCGGTGGGATGCTGATGGTGAAGGCATCCCTGGTACGTCTCCGTCTGGGCCCCGAAAATAAAGTGTCAGTGCGAAAAAATTAACAAATAAAATTAAATAAGTCGAACTCAACCATTTTATCCAAAAGTATCCTATGGTGAATCTCCAAGTGTGAAAATCACGCGACTGTGCTGTGAAATAATGGGAATCCCGAAAAATCTGGGATCCTGGGAAGAGTTGCATCGAAAAAAAAAAATTCAACTGGGTTAACAAAATACTTACCTCGTCCAAAGACAGCAGCCTTGTTCCTGTGCCGTGTCTCGCTCTGCTCCTGTAACAAGGACTCCGGCAACTACGTGTGACTACTGAAAGGATCATGATCCTGTACATTTTCTTCGTGCTCCTGTAAGTTCAGTTTCAAAATACTTTTTATGTGAAAGTGCAGTAAAGTTAAATCCTTCCATATCCTAAAGGTGTGTGTAATTTCTCTAGCAAAACAAATTTATCCTAAGCATAAGAACATTCATTTAAATCATAACTCTCGCCAACTTTATTGTTATCCGTTAAGATAGTTCTAAGAATTTTAGCTCAGTGGCTTATCGCATCCATCGAGGCTTCGAGACTAGACGATAAGGTGTCTGTTACTCACGGCCGCCTATTACACCGAAGCTTAATTATAATCAACTGATTATTAACTTTCCGTTGTGTTTTATATTATTGTTTTTGCTACTTTGTGTGTGCATTTAATAGATTTATAGAAATGGCTACCGGATCACAAACTGCACAGGTAAAACAAGAGAATGGGAACAGTATCAAGATTGGCACTCTATGCAAATTCATAAAACCTTTCGATGGAACTCGAGAATTATTAAATTCGTTTCTGACAAACTGCACTAACGCAATCCAACTGGCTTCCGATACCCAAAAGTCCATCCTATTCAAATATATTTTGTCGCAATTAAAGGGAAAGGCCGAAATAGCGTGTTCTATTAAAGAATTTGATTCTTGGGATCAATTGAGTACATTCTTGGAAAATCAATTTGGCGAGAAAAAAACACTACGCCCACCTACTGACGGACTTGCAAGAATGCCGCCAGTTAGGTAACGAGCAAGTAAACCAATATGCTTTACGCGTTGAAACTTGTCTCTCGAAACTATTGACCGAAGTAACATTGTCAAATAAAAAGAAATCTGAATTAAGTGGCCGCACAGCCGCAATGGAATATCTAGCACTCAACACTTTCTTACTTGGCCTTAAGCCCAAAATCTCTAACCTAGCCAGAAGCAAAAATCCTTCCACGCTCAACGAAGCGATTAATGTAGCAGTATCTGAAGAAAAAATCTTAAACCTATTTAATAAACGCAATAACACTAATCGTCAGATCCCGAAACCCAATTTTTCTTTAAGGCCATCTACTCTGAATATGAGCTCAAAGCCCTACCAACAAAAACAATTTGACCATAATATCCAGAATTTATTTTGTAGGTACTGTAAAACTCAAGGTCATACAATTGACAAGTGCCGCAAACGCGAATTTAATAATAATAGATTCAAAGCCCCTCAATCGTCCCAGTTACAACGTCCTAACCAAAACTTTTATAGGCCTCAACCCGCTCGCGTCAACTGTATTGACTATGAGAATGGAGACCTCGAGCCAGAAATGTCTACAAACGTAGAAGAAGAATTTCAAATTAAACAAGACGGAAATAATTTAAACGCTTAGTGGGTCCGCGTAGGTGTCTCGTGGGACCCAAACCGCGATTATTTACCATACTCATATGTAAAAATGACACCTTTTCTACACCCAAGGACCATACGGGTAACCAGCCCCAAGCAAGAGTCCCTACTTCCATATCCAAGGACCACACGGGTAACCAGCCCCAAGCAAGAGTCCCTATTTTCATACCCAAGGACCACACGGGTAACCAGCCCCAAACAAGTGTCCCTACTTCCATATCCAAGGACCACACGGGTAACCAGCCCCAAGCAAGAGTCCCTATTTCCATACCCAAGGACCACTCGGGTAACGAGCCCCAAACAAGTGTCCCTACTACGATATCCAAAGACCACACGGGTAACCAGCCCCAAGCAAGAGTCCCTAATACTATACGTAAAAAGCTTATCGGTGACCAGATCTAAACAAATGATTTTCCATGCTTTAAATCAAAAATTAAAACTCCTACCCAAGATAATATGGTATACGAAGTGTCCTGTGTACCAAATAAAACATCCTTACCCAATGTTCTCGTTCAAACATCCGTTTCCAGTAAACCTCTTAAATTTCTCGTTGATACGGGTTCTTCAATATGCCTAATCCAGAATTCCTCTATCCAGTCATACTCCAACCTGAAACTTAAAGGTAATATAATTAAATTAAAAGGCATTAACAGCCGTGAAGAAACCATGTCCACTCTTGGTGATTTCGACATGGACATCATACTTGGTAGAGAATCAATATCTTTTCCATTTCACATAATAGAACAAGGACACTTACCCTACGACGGGATAATAGGAAACGATTTACTCACTCAATTTCAGTGCTCCATTGATTACAACAGACAAATCCTTAATTTAGATAAAAATAAAATTCGCCTGACTGACCCAATCTACCAAGTTCCTCCTCGCTCCGAGATCTTAATAGAATGCTCAGTTACCAACCCTGAACTAAAAGAAAGTCTCATTCTTGATCAAAATTTAAATAACTCCCTATTTATAGCCAACTGTTTAGTTAGTGTAAAAGACAATAAACAAGTTAATCTCACAGTCCTAAATACTTCCGAAGATCCGGTAACCTTAAGCTCCAACCTTCAACTTTCTCTCTAACCTGTCGAATACGAATCCTTTATATCCTGTTTTACGAACAAAACGTGTTTAGATAGAACCAATGAAGTCCTTAAGCTCCTTCGTGTCTCACACCTGAACTCTGAAGAATGCGAAGCTATCTATTTTCCAAGTACTCAGATATATTTCACCTACCTAATGATTCTCTTACCTCAACTGATGCTATCCAACATGAGATTAGAACATCATCTGATCAGCCCGTCAATGTTAAATCATATCGATTTCCCGAGGTACACAAACAAGAAGTCAACTCTCAAATTCAAAAAATGCTTGATCAGAAGATAATTCAGCCCTCTTTGTCACCATGGTCTTCTCCGATATGGATTGTTCCAAAAAAATTGATGCCTCTGGCCAACAAAAATGGCGCGTGGTCATAGACTATCGCAAATTGAATGATATTACCATCGGTGAAACCTATCCAATCCCAAACATCGTTGAAATTCTTGACCAATTAGGCAATTCCAAATATATCTCAACTCTTGAACTTGCTTCAGGGTTCCATCAAATTCAAATGGCACCCCAGGATGCTTGTAAGACCGCATTTAGCGTCCCTCAAGGTCATTTTCAATTATCTAGAATGCCATTTAGTTTGAAAAACGCTCCGTCAACATTTCAGCGCCTTATGAATAACGTCCTTACTGGTCTGCAAGGGGAGCGCTGTTTTATGTACTTAGACGACATTGTTTCGTATTCCCATGACCTTTTTAGCCATATACAAAATCTGACCTCTACTTTCCAACGACTCCGTTCATTCAATCTTAAATTACAACCCGACAAATGTGAGTTCCTAAGAAAGGAAGTTGGATATTTAGGGCACGTCATCACTGAAAGTGGTTTGAAACCCGATCCTAATAAAATTAAATCAGTTGAAGAATTTCCAATCCCCAAATGTCCCAAAGACATAAAATCCTTTTTGGGTCTCATCTCCTACTATAGACGTTTTATTCCAGTACTTTCAAAATTATCCAAACCCCTTACAAACCGTCTGAAAAAGGATGTTCCCTTTGTTTGGGCAAATGAACAGCAACTTGCGTTTGAATCGCTTAAAGCAAAATTAGTCACTGCCCCAGTCCTGATCTATCCTGATTTTACAAAACCTTTTAACCTTACCTGTGACGCATCCAATTATACAATATCTGCTATCTTATCGCAAGGTCCTGTCGGAAAAGATCATCCAGTTGCTTATGCATCCAGAACTTTAATAAATGCGAGACAAATTATAGTGTAACAGAAAAAGAGCTATTAGCGATAGTCTGGGGTTGCAAAACCTTCAGACCATACTTGTTTGGCCGTAAATTCGTTATCATTACTGACCATCGCCCTTTGAAATAGCTTTTTAACCACACTGACCCCAGTAGCAAATTGCAACGCTGGCGTCTTCAACTCCAAGAATTCGAATACGAGATTGTATATCGCAAAGGCAAATTGAATTCAGCTGCTGACGCTCTTTTTGCTATCCTGTAAACCCAGTATACCCTACAAACCCTACGAATGTACCAAATGATGAACTTACCGACCTCGGTCCATTAGATATTAGTCCCATTGGTGGTGGATCAAATGACTTCAGTCCTCTAAATCTTCCAAGTCCTGAAAATTTACCTGATTCTCTTCTTCCTCCTATCTCTATGCCAGATAACCCAAATCCCCGTTCCACACCTTTGTCTGACATTCTTGACCCTATCGTGGAAATGGAAAATGAAGCACAGCCTTTTATTAGTAACCAAGACTTTTGATGATCCGCAACCCTCTACCAGTACCCAAGAACCAATGACTTACTACCCTAATCCTGAAGTAGATCTTAATACTCCTAACTTACCTGATCCCGATGATACTTACTCGAAGTTCTTGAAAACATCTTCGACTGTAAAATATAATACGCCAATAATTGAACATAATGATCGCCTAATCAAAAGTCAAAACAAAATATTAATAATACCCACATCTCTTGATCTGGATGAGTCAAACCCATATGTTCAGGAGATTTTATCATACTCACCCGAATCCGATTCTTTCAATAACTCAGATAGAACTCTACTATCCTTTAACATAATGATAAAAAATACTACTTCCTTTTTACAAAAGTGCATCACTTCGACACTTGCTCATATAACGAAATTTTCCAATCACTAAGAAACATCCGAAATCACCTGATTTCTAAAAACGAGTCTATTGACAAAATTAGCATAACCAATTTTAAGAATCCTTTTGACAAGCACACATACATAAGGATTTACAATATGCTGGCACACTTATTTTATAATACACGTATTCAACTGCATATATATCGCGATAAAATATATTATCCTAGTCCCTCTGAAGTACAGAAGATCTTGCATGAAAATCTTGATATTCCAATTGCCGGCCATCTCGGCTCCAACAGAATGTTTAATAAAATCCGCGAACAATACTATTGGAAAAATATGCGTACAAAAATAGAGAATTACGTTAAAAACTGCACGTCTTGTCAAACAAATAAAGCTCTTACAAGAATAAACAGAGCACCAATGCAAATAACAACCACTTCCATAGCCCCCTTCGAAAGATTGTCTCTTGACATAGTTGGTCCTCTACCTGAATCTGGTCCTGCCAAAATTAAATACATCCTTACTCTTCAAGTCGATCTAACCAAATTTTCTGCAGGATATCCCATCCGCAGTATTACTGCTGAAGAAACCAGTGATTGTCTCATTCATTTTATTTCCTTATTTGGTATACCGAAAACTATCCTTACCGATCAAGGAACCAATTTTACTGCCCAGATGTTTAAAGACACGTGTAAATTCCTAAAAATAAAACAGTTGTGGTCTTCTCCTTACCACCCCCAAACACAGGGTGATTTAGAAAGAAGCCATTCAACACTAAAAGAATACTTGAAATCGTACATATCTCAAAACCAAGATGACTGGCCCAAATATATCTACACAGCTATGTTAGCATATAATACGGCCATCCACTCTACAACCAACTATACTCCTTATGAATTGGTTTTTGGTCATAAACCTATCCTTCCTAACTCAATTTACGAATCTGCTCCGAGTGCTACTTACCCTGATTACATAAGGATGTTACAACATCGTCTAAAATTCACACGTGAAAAGGCCATTGAACACATAAACTAGTCCAAAGAAGCTTCCAAAACCTACTATGACAACCATAGTAGTGTAGTAAGCTATAATATCGGTGACTACGTCTTTATAAAAAATCATCTTCGATTACGAAAAGCCTTACCTCCTATTTGGAAAGGCCCTTATAAAGTCATCAAAATAAATGGTAGAAATAGCCTAACATTATTAATAAATAGGAGACATGTAGTACATCACTTTGATGAAATAAAACTAGCTCCTAGAGCTGACACTTAATTACTTACATAAACCTTAACTTTAACTTAATAATTTCTTAAAATATATAGTTATTACTGTAAATTACAAAATATCGTAATCTTAACTATAAGTATAAAATATAAATATAATACATCAGTATAAATATAAGCTACTTAATCATATTAATCGAATAAACGTATATAGTAATAATATAAATATTACTAATCATAAATATATATTCTAATTTACATTACTAAACCCTAGTATAATATCTACTAATATAATTATAACTTCAACGTAACATTACAAATAAATTAAATAAATATCCACTAATATTTGTATAACTTACACTAATATCATTCAAACTTATTATAATAGTAACTAATATCTATATAACTTACTTTAAAAGTTAATTATAATGGTATAACGTCAATTAACGATATTAAATCATAGTTTAACACACACTAATCTAAGTACAACTTTCATTAAATAATTAAATGCCAAAATACTATCTATTAAAATAAATTAATGTTACTTAGTATGATAAAATTCTAAGTTATAAAAGCAACTTTATTGCAAATTATCATTAAAATTAGATTAACTTACTTTAATTATATTATAATAACCGGATAAAACCAACTTATAAATTACTCCTTGCAGTTCCCTGTCCTCTGCACAGGAGACCTTCATCGAAACAGCAATGAACACTTCCGGAATATACTTCGATCCAGTTGGATCACTTAAAACCTACCGACCACTTAAAACCGAACGACATTTAAGTATTTTAATCCCAATCGATGTTTCCTACTTATTGCCACACATTAAAAACTTAAACGGTGTGATAGGCAGGTCAAAGTTCTTTTGTAAACAAAGTGAAGTGTATTCGAATGTCGAATGTGCTAACTTACACCAGCCGTTATCAATTAGATATAAGGACATAATTCGAGACTTTGATTCAATATCACATTTAATTGAATCCAGGTCGAAAAGGTCAGCCTGGTTTGGTGGAATTGGTACTGTGTTTAAGCATGTTTTCGGCACCATGGACGAAGACGACGCTATTCAGTACAGTAACGCTATTGAACTCATTGAAAAAGATCAAATTACATTATCTAAGTTAGTAAAGCAAAATATTTTTATCATAAACTCAACGATTTCAGCATTTAGAGATACTTTGAATAAAATCAACACCAACGAACAGCAGTTAAATAGCGCTATTGATACTCTGGCACAATCTCAAAGGAATCTTTCTGTCATTTCTGATAAATTAGTGTTAAGATCAAATATATACGAAATTATTAGTATTTTAGAGAGCAGCCTCCTAACATTGTCATTCAAAATAGAAGACATTATTAATGGAATTATGTTCAGTAAGTCAAATATTTTACATCCTTCTATAATAACCCCAAAACAATTGTTTACAGAACTTGTTGCAAACTACAGATTTTTAGCTGATTATCATCAACTTCCTTTAAGTCTATCGCTCGAGAATATTTATACCTTAATGAATATTTCTGAAATTGCTAGCTATTATAATAATAACAAAATTGTATTCCTTTTAAAGGTTCCTCTTGTAAATTCGAAACTGTATTACCTTTATAGAAACATTCCTTACCCTGTTGCTTTAATTAATAATACATATTCCACCATAATTCCATCAACTAAATTTATAGCTGTAACTAGAGATAGGTATTATTATTGTAAGTTTGATAATTTACTAGATTGTAAAACTGTTTATAATTCTAACTTTATTTGTAATAACCCCTATTTATATTCTAGTTCTACCACTCCGATCTGCGAATCGGAAATAATTTCAAAAACTTTGAAATCCGTACCCAACATTTGTGATACTAGATTCCTCAGAGGCAATTTAAATATTTGGCAACCACTTTCTAATAATAAGTGGATATATGTAATCACAGAACCTTCTAAATTGTCGATAGATTGTAGCTCCACAAATACCGAAATAACACTGTCACATATAGGCATATTAAACTTACCTTTGAATTGTATAGCTTATTATAAAGATTCAAGGTTAATACCAAGATATTCGAAAATAATTAAAATAAACACAATCCAACCTGATTTCAAATTAATTAACGATTCCTGTTGTAACTCAGAAACTCTTTTGAGAACTAACTCATCCATCCCTTTTCTAAATCTAACCAGTCTTAACCTTGATTCTATCTTCACTCATCAATACATTAAAGATTCAGCCCACATCATAAATGACCATGATAAAATTATTGAAAAGCCTCATATTGTTTTATATGGAAACTACTATTCTTATACCACGATTGTCATTTCTGTTATTGTTCTAATATCATTATTAATTGTTTTTAATAAATTTGTAAAATCCGGCACCTGTCACCGCCTCGTAAATAAACATAGACTCCAAACCAAGATTGAAACCCCAGAAGAACTTTCAGAATTCGCTGAAACCCCCTCTTCATCAGCTGAACCCAGGATCCGTTCCTTTACATAAACCTAACCCTTTAGGGGTAAGTTTACTCTTATCCCCAGGGCTGTTATATATACACCCTGTATACCATAGCCCTTACGTCCCCAGATCCTTTCCTCCAGTCAGCAATTTTGATTGCTCGTTGCATTCGAGTTCAGTTGAACGCTCAGTTCGAATCTATCATCCGCGCGTGACACTTGCCCTCAAACTCGGGTCCTAAATTGTGAAATAAAAGTTCTCTAAGTATTAATTTCTTCTTTTAAAAAGGCCTGTGGCCGAATCCTTCTAACAGAACGAATCAAATTGCGTGCGGAGAGAATCCAGTATTTCTGGCGCAAAATCGACATTAATAAATCTAGACCAGCGTGACAATTCACCCTATGGTGATATTCAACTAAAAGATCAACGATATAATCCTTGCGCGGGAGAACTAAAGAGGTTTTCTTTACCTCTGGCGGCGTGGACACATTAGCGGGGTTGAAAGGACTAACAGGCCATTCATCAGGCGGGGTTTGGCACCAGGTGGTGCCATGGAACCACAACGGATGATCCAAAATCTGTGCAGGTGTTAACCCACGAGACAAACAATCGGCAGGGTTGTCTGTACCTGAGACGTAATAAAAGTTTAGCGGCGCCAATTCCGACTGAATTTTTGCCACCCTATTTGCGACAAATGTATCCCAACGATGGGGCGAAGAATGCGACGGTCGAGTCCGAGAATGCGAAAATTCTATCTATATTGACGCGTTGAAATCGGCGATCTGATTCGCGAACACCAATACAAAGAAGCATTTGTCTAATGTCGGCTCAAAGCGCGACAGCGAATAAGCGAAAGTTAACTATAATTTCGAACTAATTAAAAAATAAATAAATATCCATCACGCCTTATCCCCGAAGGGGTGGCAGAGGCATATTATATGCCAACTTTTCACCATGTGGATTCCTTACAAATTACCTTGAAGCTTTTGACCACTGTGCAAAATATCGTTTACCGAAACATTCGAACTAGTTTTGGCGCTGCCATCTAAAACAACGCGCAACTTGGTGGTTAGTTTATCCTCGCGGAAAACTACATGGTGCGGTATGGTATACGAAGGAGCGTGCTTCGTCTCTTCGGTTTCGGGAGGCGCGGGTGAAATGAAAAATTTATCCAAATATTCTACTATTACGCTATCGTAAGCCTCCTTCAACTTTGGAGATGTCTGCATTTTCCGTTCTAAACAAAAGAAGCGTTTTTCGGCTGACTGAAACGAATCTCCAAGCGAATTAACATCACCCTTAAAGGGGAGTGCGACAACATAACGACCATCACTATCCCGAGTAGTCGTGCGACTATAAAACTCTTCACAAAGTTTATCATCCGGGCTGACAATAGGAGGGACGTTCACCTCTTCTATCTCCCAGAATTTACGGACAGCGGAGTCCAGCGGCTCGACGGTGCAACAATACGACACTGTCGAGTTACAATCAAAACAAGCGGGTGCGGAACCAACAATAACAAAACCAAGAATCGTCTCTAAGGCGAGCGGCGCGGGGTGCGATGCGTAACTTTGAACCTAATGCTGCAACAAGAGGTGCGGGAAAATCGAACTAACAAATCAATATCTCCTGGAACGGCGTAAGTATCATCGGCCAAAGGCAAATTTCTAAAATTAGTCAATAATGAGGTATTGACTGCGACAGTCGGTAAAAGTTCGGTAACCTTATCGACGACTTTTTTTTTGGAACTAATCCCACCCACATTCCCATTACTGTGACTCCTGTAAACCAGGATCTACGACAATGACCAAAATACCAGAAAAGTTACACCGAGCTCGATCTCGGTGATGGCCCAGGAGAAGTTAGCATGTCTTGGAACCCGCAACGAAATTAATCAGAAGATAATGTGAGGAAGTAAGAAAAGAACGTAATGCCTCTTCCCTCCTTTGCAAAGCGGGAGACCTGGAAAGCAACTAGGTGTAAATCCTATAGAAATAGGGACGACTAGCGAATCCATCGAAAAACTAACATCAAAATCAAAACGCAAGTGGAATTTAATCCCTACAGAACCTTGAACGGCTTTAGTGGAACCCCCAATACCTTTCACAACATTTTCACACAGTTATTTATATGCAAACCAAGACGACTACAACAATTTTTACTAATAAAAATTACTTTGAGAAGCACTATCGAAAAGTGCGCGAACACTATGTCCGCTACCATGCGAATCGTAAACAACAACTCGAGCGGTTGCCAGAAGTACCGTAGTAGAGCTTGTATGCAAACTTGATAGCGAGCACAAAGCGACATCGTTCGGCTGGAGGCGCGCGGCTAGGCGCGGACGGGGACGAAAACACGCGAGAACGCTCCCAGTCGCGACTCAACGGCGCGGGTGGCTGTGACGTCACAGCGGACGGACGGTTAGGCACGAAGTTCGCGCAGCTGGAATCCACGGACGAACTACCGGACGCGGCATTATTGTTTTCGAAGTGTAATAATGAATGGTGTTTACCATTACACTTGCGACAAAAATTATTCGAATTACAGAATGAAACACGATGTTTCTTACTGAGACAATTGATACATAAATTACTAGAAAGAACAAATTTATAGCGATCGCTAGGAGTGAGTTTATTGAACTCCGAACATTTATAAAGTTGGTCATGGTGACCTTGACACAAAGAACAATTTTTCGAATGCAACACTTGTGGTAGCGAAGTTGTGGCTTCAAAATTAACAAAAGAGTGCGTGGACTTCGTGGGCTTACTACGATTAGTCGGACTATTTTTCGCTACTCCGTGGTTTAACGAAGTTCGTTGCAAAATTCGAATATGTTGACGAACGAAAGTTTCTAAATCGTCGAACTTAGATATTATATCGCCACGTGTATCCATTTCAAATAAGCGAACCGTTTCGGAATTTAATTTCTTTAAACCGATATACAATAACAAAAAGTCACAAAGGTCATTGACATTGAGATTCTTTAGGGCGCGAACAGCTGATGCAAAAATATCTAAGAATTTTTCTAAGTCGTGTTCATTACACGATGAGCTATTTTTCAAATTAAATATTTGATCCAAATAAGCGGTTATTACTAGCGTTTGTTTTCGTATTTGACATTCAAAGTATTCAAAATCAAACTATAATTTACGGCGCAAAGCGTTATTCCGGCGTAAACGGTTTTTTCTTTTTACTGGTTAGTTTACTAACTAAGTAATGTAATGTTTCGTGATCCGATAACGAATTATTATTATGCATCGTATTTTCGAAACTAGCGAAAAACAAAGGCCAATTTTTAATATCGCCATCAAATTCGGGTATTTGTATGGGCGGTAATTTAGGTCGGTCCCGTTTCAGCAAATCAAAACCGGTTGGCCCGGGTTTCGAATCGATGACTTCTACGGGCACGGGCGCTTGCAATGAGTTAGCGACACGTTTTATGCGACAAATTAAATCTTCGAAAGATGACATGGCGTCATAACTTAATAAGAAATCGGGATTTAATTTTAATTCAAGCAAGTTAATTTTATCGAGAACATTTTCGAAATCTAAGCGCAAAGTATCTACGGTTTCGATCGAGGATAAAAACAATTATTTTATTGATTCATCTGCGATCCTCGATGAATAATAGCGACTTACACGCTATTACCCAGTGGGCTAAGTCGTTTGGGATTCAGATAAATCCAAGCAAATCTCAGGCCTTGAGTATTGGTAGCCGGCAAATGCTTAGTGGTCTAGATACGGCTTCTCTTCCGCCTATTCTGCTTGATGGTTTTCCCATAGCTTACAGCAGTACCGCTAAAAATCTTGGCATCATATTAGATCAAAACTTATCCTGGAAAGCTCAAATTGAATCTGTAAGTAAAAAGGTGCATTTTACTTTTCACACTTTAAGATGCTTTCAGAGTCTCCTACCTTTCAAAACCAAAATTTCACTGGCTCAAACCCTTATTCAACCCATTTTAGACTATGCGGACTCCTGCTACCAGGCTACCAGGCTCCTGCTACCAGGATGCTACTGACGAGCTTTTAAATAAACTTGAGCGATTGTAAAACTTGTGCATTCGTTTTGTTTTTAATCTACGTAAGTATGATCATGTCTCGCAGTTTCGCGAAAATCTCAAGTGGCTCCCAATCCGACTTCGTAGGAATACTCGGATATTGTTACTTCTATATAATATCCTACACAATCCCTCTTATCCTTCTTATCTACGGAAGCGTTTCTCTATCATGATTAAGTCTGATGTTCCATGTAGGTCACACCTCACTTTTCGCTTAAATTGTCTCACATAACGGACTTTTATTCTAAATCCTTTACTGTTCACGCGGCCAGGCTGTGGAACTCACTTCCTGCTAATATTCATAAGTGTCGTACCATTTCGACTTTCAAGAAAAGAGTGCGAGAACACTACTTATGGTCTATACTATAGAAAGTCGTACATGTGTATGTTCATTTTACAATAATATGCATTTATTTGGGTATATATATATAGTTAGGTATTATGTATATATGTAGCTATAGCTTATGTAAGTTTATTAACCTGAACACATCATTTTTATTCTTCGTTTACTTCTCTTATCTCAGGCCTACTGGAAGAGATTTCTTTAGAAATAAGTAGTGCCTTTGTACGTAATTTTAGTTGTTTATCTGTCATGTTCTTTGTGTGTATGTACATAAATAAATAAATAAATAAAATAAATAATCACAAATTAATTGCATACGATTAAAAAGGCTATCCTTCTTAGCGTGTACTAGTTTTAACTGTAGATCCGGAATCTCATTCGGAGGCATTATTAAAACAAACAACTATAGCTACCTACAGTGCAAAACTAACGAACGATCAAAATGGAAGCGGTGGTGAACAGCGAGACGCGGCGCGAACGAGCCTAGGTACTTGCGCGCGCGGGTCTAGGTACCTGCCCGCGTGGTCTACCAATTACTATGCGGTGCAGTCGAAATAACCAACTATTTAGTACCTACCTATGCGAAAAACAGTAGGTAAGTATGCGTTTATTCCCTAATGGAATAAAACTATTATCTATGCGTTTATTCCCTATAGAATATAAACTATTACCTAATCTATGCGTTTATTCCGAATGGAGTAAAAACTATAACCTATACCTATGCGTTTATTCCCTATGGAATAAAAACTATTGCGTTTCTATTGGCAGACTACTAAATCGAATGGATCAAAATCCGGATCGTTGGGACCAGAAAATGGTTGAGCGGGCGAGATAAATAAATTCGAAGTGGACTGTATTTGCGGGGAAAGACAAATGAAATTTACACGCGGTTGTCGACGAAAAAGAAATGGAAACAGGAATGGGTACGCTACCTTGCTGCTGCTGCCAGATGCTGTGGTGGAGGCTGCCGGGGGTGTCCCTGGACTTGAATTCCTGGTTTGCTTGCACGAATACACTATTTATATATTATTATATTAGCACCCAGACACATAATAAACCATCGTAATCATCACACAAAGTTTTATCCTGGGTGGGAATCGAACCCACGACCTCTTGCGTAGCAGACGGATACACTCCCATCGCGCCACAGAGCAGTAAAACAAAATTGCTTTGTAAATGTTGGTTTTCAAAAGCCTATAACAATAACATCAAAGAAAGTGTAAGTTAGATTGCAAAATGCGGTCGTAAGAAAAATCTCGTTAATTAAACGGTTGAGGGGCTTTACATTTATGGGATTTCCTAAATTATAATAAACATTGTCACAACCATTAATTTAAAGACCCAAAGTTATGGTGCAATGATAAAAAAGGTACAGGTAATTATCAATGACCACTCAGGTATGTCACAAAGTAAACAGAAATAAATCAAACTAAGATATATTAAAAAAAAAACATGATATACAATGACGATGGGTTAATTAATTATTTATACATTGATTAATAATAATAATAATAAATTTTTATTCATTTAGGTCACAAAGTAACACTTATGAACGTCAAGAATATTGCTTCTACATTTACATTTATTGCCAGATTCGCAAAGCAATAGGTAGAGCCTGAGGAAGAACCTGGCAATAAAACTCATGGCCACTCTTTTCTAAACGCCAGTAATTATATTAACTAACTAACTATCTTCACGCTGTATCCCTGACGGGGTAGTCAGAGAGGACAGATCGCCAGGCTTCGCGATCCATGCATACTTCTTCCGCTTCTTCGAGATTCATCAATCGCTTCATACACGCACGTCTGGGTATCCGAGTACTTTTGACCTTTCCGTTTTTGAGCAATCTGCTCACGTGGTCTTCATATGTAAGTCTCGGCCTTCCCTGACTCCTTCTACCCTCTACTTTTGAACAATATATATTCTTCGTCAATCGTTCCTCACTCATTCGTTGGACGTGTCCAAACCAATGGAGCACGCCCTTTTCCAGCTTAACGCTGACACTTTCATTCAAACCTGCCATATTGCGTATCACTTCGTTACGTGTTCGGTCGGCCAAGGTAACGCCGCACAATTTTCGAAGTGATCGCATCTCCACAGCATTCAATTTACTTTCATGCATCTGCTGACATACCCAGGTTTCACTACCGTAAAGCAAAGTTGGCACTAGCACTGCGTTATGAATCGCCAGTCGTGCTTCTTTAACGATGCTTTGTCGCTTTACTAACTGGGACAAAGCACCGTTAACTTTGTTTCCGGCAGCTACTCGCCGTTCTACATCCGAATCACATCTTCCATCCGCGCTAAACATACTCCCTAAATACACAATTTCATTCACTTGCTCTAGACGTTCCTGGTTTACCCTAATCTCGCATTTAGTTCTTACGTCACCTCTTTCAAATACTAGAACCTTAGTTTTACTTGCATTCAAGCGGAGACCCTTACTTTCACACCCCTCTTTCATATTAGTGACTAATGTCTGTAGGTCGGCTTCTGATGAGGCCATGAGCACCGCATCATCAGCGTACAGCAGACAGTTTACTGTAAAGTCACCCAAATTCACACCCATATTAAAATCTTTCAACTTCTGCAGGCAACTGTCCAGATATACTATGAACAGCCAGGCGGACATGACACAACCCTGTTTGACGCCTGTACAGACATCAAAAAGAGGTGACACATCCCCCCCTACTCGCACGCAAGCCTTACAGTCCCTATAAAGCGACTGTATTGCCCGCAGTAGCGAGTCGTCCACACCATATCCTGGCAGCAAGTCCCACAGCGTTTCTCTCACAACATTATCAAATGCTTTCTCTAGATCCACAAAAGCGCAGAAAACCTTCTGGCTAAGAGCCAGAAACTTTTCCGCGATCATGCGGAGAGAAAACACTTGATCCATGCAACCTCTTCCACGACGGAATCCGCATTGAGCCTCCCATAAATACCTTTCAGACTTTTCTTGCATTCGTGCCGTTATAACCTTTGCATACACCTTACTAGCTACACCTTACTAGCTAAGCTGACCAAGCTGATCGCCCTGTAGCTGGAGCAGTTTAGGCGCGAGCCTTTCCCTTTGTAAATAGGTACTACAACTGCTACTCGCCAGTCATCTGGGACCTCACCCGTCCGCCAGCACAAGTTGCATAACAGACATAGTGTGTCCCAGACACGCGACCCACCGTACTTGATCATCTCAGCATCTTCATACTTCTTATCGCTTGTTCTATTTCTTTCATACTAATGACTTCAATGACATCGGGATCCGGAGCATCGAAGTGAGCTCCACTTCCCGATGTGGCATCTCTGTCTTTTTTTGCATATATCTTTCCATAATATTCACTCCACCTCTGCAGGACGTCACTTTGTTCTGTTAGGACGTCATTGTTAACACTAAGCACTTTATTCATACTGCAGATTGCCGAACAACTCCGGGTCTTGCCTACCTCTTTCCCGAAGAGCTTGGCATTATCCCGGAAATTGGACGACAACCTTTCATCCGCTTTCATTCTGCACCTTTCACGAGCTTCTTCTATCAGTGCCTTCGTGTTAACTTTCTGCAGCTTGTATCTCTCTTTCATATTAAAATCATTCCGCGAGGCTAAGTAGTCTAGCCATGCTTTCTTCTTCATTCGAACTGCTTCTTTCACTTCTTCATTCCACCATGCATCACGCTTATTACTACTGCCTCTTTTCGTTTCTCCACACACTTCCACAGCGGCATTTATCATACTGTCCCTAAGGTTCTGCCATACACTTTCCACATTCTCACTGCTTACATTGACGTCGCCAAGCTTTTCGGCTACCCTTTCATTATATTTATCCCTTTTAATTTTATTTATATTAGTTTGATTAACATGATATTTGACCAATTATATAGTAATGAATTTATACAAAGAAAAAAACAAAATCAATGTTGTGTTTAAATCATATCAAAATTAGAGCGATTATAGTTGCCGGTTCTAAGGGCAGCCTACCCTTGAAGAAGAAGAATCTGGCAAGAAAGTCAATGGATGCCATTTTAAAATGTAGGAATGGCTTACAACATTAAAATTACACTTACATTGTTCCTTTGGATTTATGTGAGAACTTAGGTAATAATTATGTAATTAATTAGGATCCGCATCGAATAAAAATATAAAAAAATTACAGTAATACAGTTTCTCCAGATTTCTCTCCAAACAAAGTCGTAGCCTGTTCTGAGTTCTCAGAAAGTTCGGAGTCCTAGCCGCACACAATGGCAACAAGTATTTGCAAAATATACTAACGGTAAAGTTAGTGGTAAGCGGTAAAGTTAGTGGTAAGCGGTAAAGTTGCGGGGAGTAATCTGCAACAATCATTACAAATAAACTGTCAGCCTATATCCCCACAACGGGAGTGGAAGGCCTACCCTGCAGTTCAGACACACAGACCCGATGAATTACTAAACAAAGGCTCAGTCAAATCCTTAAGGTGTTCGTAGCACATTTAAGTTAACACAGCATTATAAAAATTGTATACAATACACTTAATAAATTTTATAGTAATTGCAAACTCCCCGCAGATATATATAATTCCAAGAGATATATATTTTAATTCAGATTATTCAAACATAGTCAATACCTTTTCAAGTTTTCAAATAAAATCGTTACGATGACTAAACCCAGCTTTTATATCGACCGAGACAACTGCGTCTGTGGCACGGTGGGTGTGTATCCGACTGCTACGCGTCATGGGTTCGATTCCCACCCGGGATAAAACTTTTTGTGATGAGCACGATAGTTTATTCTGTGTCTGGGTGTTATTTATCTATAATATGTATGTATTTAGAAACATATAAGTATGTTTATCAGTTATCTGGTTACCATAGTACAAGCTCTGCTTAGTTTGGAATCAGATGGCGTTGTGTGAGTTACCCGACGATATTTATTATATTTATTTATTTAATTAAGGTTTAACGATAATCTATTATGTGATCTGTAGCACAGGTTACTTTATTTTAACCTAAATCAGACACCAGCTTCTCACAAAGAGGAAAAAAAAATGTACATATAGATAATGAGCATTTCTCATGGGTCTTGTTGTTTTTTTCTTGAAACCCGTATTGTTTGATCTTGTATTCTGTTTTTCTTTTTGTGAGGAGAAATAAATAAATATATTATAAATATATTATTATATATGATAATCTCATATTATAATATCAATATAAATCAATATAGCTGTTATTAGAATAATAACTATAAGTTAAGCACGCCTTTGTACATGCTATTTACTTGTTTGTTGCTGTAGTTATTTAATGTGTACAAAAAGTATTAATAAAATAAATAAATAACTTTCGCGAGTGTTGTTCATTGAAGCTGCGTCAGTACCACTGACAGATATTTGCGGATTACACAAATATGCAGTTTCGCAGCTTTCGACGTGGCTTGACGTTTCTCTTGAAAAAGGACCTACGTTAAGTCCGAAACTTGTCGGGCAATCCCGAAATTTACACGTGAGTACAACCTTATACTTAGTAATAGCTATAATATTATATTTATTATCTATCAACACTAATATTATAAAATTGAAGTTTTTGTATGCTTAGTTGAACGCGCTAATCTCAGGAACTACTGGTTGGATTTAATAAAACCTTTTTATGTTGGATAGCCCATTTATCGAAGAAGGTTATAGGGTATATATCATTTTGCTACTACCCTAGAGAGCGGAACAGTAATCATAAATGTCGACAAATCGGACAAAATTTTTATGCATTATTGTAGATTTTTTAAGCGACGGGATTAAATAGGTACGACGGGAGTATAAAAACCTTTTATTAATTACACAGACAATCCTTACACCTCAGTGGAAAACAGCTACACAATTCTAAATTAAGAAATAGTTTCCTTACTTCGTTAGCTCATTCATGTACTGTGCCCACGGGTTATGCAGCTTCATCCGGCCATAATACCGCCCAGAACCAACTCAAGACTGACCTCAATGTGTACGAACTAATACTGCTGAGAGAGTTTCTAAATTAAAAGCAAATATTAAATCCGTAATATGTAGCAGGTGTATGAATTAATTAAAGGTCTACAACCGAAGCCCACTTCTCAAAGCCTTGAACCTCTCTTAGTTTATAATAACTTATTGATAACGAACTTTTGCAATATTCCTCATAAATTTGAAGGATGTTTTACTTATCATGCACGCCTTAAACTCCAAAGGGGTGGCAGAGGCATATTATGCGTCCACATTTCAATAAAAGCATTTAGTCCCAGGATGTTTTCAAGGATATTTTCGGGCACAGTAAATGTACTAGACGATAAATTCAGCTTCTGAATATCAATCCTATCACGGCTTATCCTCGAAGGGGTGGCAAAGGCATATTATATGCCCAAAGACGAAGGATGTGGCTACCGGCTGTTGAAATTTTCAAGCCGCCTATAAGGCCTTCGACTTGACTTAACGACTGCCGTGTTACTGGCAAGTTCCGAAGCACGGAAACGCTTGCAAATGTAAATGCCACAAAGAGGTCACCCATCTATGACCAGCCATAGCGTTAGTTGCTTAACGCAGTGTTCGTTTGCAGAACACTGAGACAGCGGGACCACGAGCGTTTCTAAAAAATAAATAAAACATTTATACTAATTCAATAAATCCGAATATTTTTATGGATGTTTGTTACTCTTTCACCAAATACTTCTCTATGTACGCTTTGACTGCCTCTGTGGCGTAAGTGATATGTGTATGTAACTGCCACGCCGAGGTCCCGATCTCCCGGTTCTCGGGTCGGAACAAATATTTGTGTGATCCGCAAATGTTTATT
Organism: Thumatha senex; assembly: GCA_948477245.1. Lineage (NCBI taxonomy): Eukaryota > Metazoa > Arthropoda > Insecta > Lepidoptera > Erebidae > Thumatha > Thumatha senex. Next base: position 22,814,199 of record OX419741.1, on the reverse strand, counting down.
TCGGAGTTTGGGTGTTTCCTAATTTATAATATTTTTCTATACATATATAAGTATGTTTATCAGCTGTCTAGATTCCATACCACAAGCTTATATTAGCTTACTATGGACTATATAAACGGCATTGTGTAAAATAATATCCCACAATAATAAAGAAATGTACCACAATGGATTTCATTGAAACTTTACAGGAATATAGTTTGTACGTCAAAAAAAAATGCCTCTGCCATCGCTTCGGGTATTAGGCGTGATGGATAAATAAATGAAATAACAATAATAAATACTCGTATTGTAGGAGCAAGTCTCAAGAACCCCTCTTGAGTCTCACTCGGCATACAAAGTTGCTGTGAGGCGTAGGAATTTTTAATGAAAACACTAAATGTGTTTTCATTTGTATTTATTTTACTTGTAGGGTCATTATTTAAAAGACATTTGACAAGTGTCAGTTTAGCTTCGTAGTGCGATGAACCTATTAAAACATCGATTAATGTGAATGAACCGAAACAGACTTTAAACATAACCTTGACTGCCTCGGTGGCGCAGTGGTAGAGTATGCGACTGCCGCGACTGAGGTCCCGTGTTCGATTCTCGAGTCGGATAAAATATTTGTGTGGTCCACAAATGTTTGTTTCGGAGTTTGGGTGCTTCTTATGTATAATATGTATGTTATTAGTAATATATAACTATGTTTATCAGTCATCTAGATCCCATAACCAAGCTTTACTTCGGGCTAGAGGGCGGTGTGAAAAAAAATTGTCTCTCAATATTTATTATTTATTATTATCTAATACAGTTTGATTTAGTTATTATGAAAAAGTATTCATAGTAGAAGCGCTCGTGGCCCCGCGGTCTCAGTGTTCTGTAAACGATCACTGAGTTACGCAACTTTCACTATGGCTGGTACTCGGATGGGTGACCACTTTGTGGCATTTACATTTGCGAGCGTTTCCGTGCTTCAGAAGGCACGTTAAGCCGTTGGTCCCGGTTGCCAGTAAAATGGCAGTCGTTAAGCCTGGTTGAAGGCCTTATGGGCGGCTTGAAAAATTTCAACAGCAGGTAGCCACAACCTGCATCTGTCTATTTCAACACGGCAATGGGCTCACCACCTATTATGTGGGACAGGAATCCACACGGTGAAAAGTGGGCATATAATGTGCCTCTGCCACCCCTTCGGGGATAAGGCGTGATGGATATTTATTTAGTATTTATAAGTACTGTAATTTTATTTTAAAATTCATCGGTCGAATCCTAATCCTGATCCAGGTAGTGCTTGGAAACAACTGGGAATACACTAAGATCAAGAGAGTCTGTGCTATCGGATCTAGATAATTATTTAACATACTCAAAACATAATTTACTATACATTTGTTTTAAACTAACACGCGTTGAACACGTAATTATGTATTGAACGGGATTTCGCGCGGCACTATATAACAACTAAAAGGTTAGTATACCTTTTTATTTCTCGACGTTTCGACAGGGTTGCACCTGTGGTGGTCCCGAGGCAACTACGCGCGAAATCTCGTTCAATACAAAATTATAATTTACTATAGATGAAATTACACTTAGGTCCAAAAAATATACTGGGTCATATAAATCGAACCCATGACCTCCTAGTTCGCAGCCAGTAACACTAATCACTATACCAAGAGACCAGTCGCACATGTATTATTCTCTACTATGCGAAATTTTGATGTTTATCTAAACATGTAACTGAACCCAACGGCGGAAGCTTGTAAAGATTTACCTTTAAATTTGTAAGGATTTGTTCTGATTAGGATTAAACCTAACTATCTTCACGCTGGCTTCACGATCCACGCATATTTCTTTCGCTTTTGCAGATTCATCAATCGCTTGTTCGAGTACTTTTGACTTTTCCGTTTTTGAGCAATCTGCTCACGTGGTCTTCATATGTAAGTCTCGGCCTACCCTGACTCCTTCTACCCTCTACTTTCGCACAATATATATTCTTCGTCAATCGTTCCTCACTCATTCCTTGGACGTGTCCAAACCAATCGAGCACGCCCTTTTCCAGCTTAACGCTGACACTTTCTTTTAAACCTGCCATATTGCGTATCATTTCGTTACATATTCGATCGGCTAAAGTTACGCCGCAATATTTTCAAAGTGATCAGTGATAAGTGATTTTTTATTTAGTTAGGTTTAAACCTAAAACCTCCAGGTTTACTAAATTAACTACCTAATCAATATACTATTATAATAATAATGGTAATCTCTTGACTTCGAATCAACATTCCGAAACTCCCAAGCGAATCATTTCGGAAAGTATATCGCGTAGACCATCTGTAGATCCAGTCGCCGCCGTGTAGCCGCGTAGCAGAGACGCGCTCTACGCCGTAGACACACGTATAAAATTACGAAAGTATGTGAAATAACTTTGTAACTAGGGCTTAGGGTCTTTTTATATTTTATATTTATAAAAATAGAAATGATCTCATAGGTGTATAAAAAGCTTTAAGAACTCTTTTAACAAAGTTTCTATTGTGTTACTAAATAGCTTTCTTTAAAACTTTACAGTGCTTTTAATGAAACATGTGTATAAAAGTGAATATAAAAGTATAAATATATTGTATTAGTTAAATTGTGATACACGTTTCTATAAAAAAATGTACTATAATTAAATTTAAAAAAGTTTCCTTATTAAAATACTGTAAATATGTAATAATAGAAAAATGAATTTACAGACTATTTAATAGTAATTTAAGATAATAAAAATAATAGATTTGTGACAAAAATGACATAAAAGTTTTACAAAATGCTAGTAATTGAAGACGCATTCCCAGAGCTGACAACAACAGCCATCGACAGACAGTTCTGGGACTATTTTGACGTAAGCGTAACAACAACAACCAATACAACCGAGGCCCCATCGGTCCTACGAGACCAAAGTCCTGTGCTGATCACGTACTGTATACTGTTGGCAGTTGGCGGTATTAGCAATGTGGCGGTGTTGATAGGCCTGGCCAAGTCCAGGCGTAGAAAGTCCAGAGTGGATTTGTTGATGACGCATCTAGCTTTGGCGGATGTGTGTGTGACCTGCGGAGTTATACCGTTGGAGGTAAGTTTTTACTTATTTACTTATATTCTAAAGTTTATACCTTTTGCATAAATGGGATGCAAATTTTATTTACATAACACTTAATCCCCTAATCGCTCGTGGTCCCGTGGACTCAGTGTTCTATAAACGATCATTGCGTTAAGAAACTTTCGATTTGGCTGGTGGACGGATAGGTGACCACTTTGTGGCATTTATATTTGCGAGCGTTTTTGTGCTTTGGAAAGCACGTTACGCCGCGGCGCCGTTGGTCCCGGTTGCCAGTAACATGGCAGTCGTTAAGTCAATTTGAAGACCATGTGGGCAGCTTGAAAAATTTCAACTGCAGGTAGTCGTAAAAGTGTGTGTGTGTTTGTTTGTGTCCGCGCGTATTTATGTGTGCGTGTGTATGAGTGTGTGTGTGCGCACCTCTATACCGTGTTAGAGGGTAAATATGGAGCGATTCGTTTAATTTGTTGTACAAATTGCAACTAATATGTCGATATTGATAAATAGCAGCCTCAGTAGAACGATGCGGAATGTAACAAACTGTCGAACCGACGTTTATTGGAAATAGTGAGCATAGTTATACAGGAGCAGCTCATATTTACGAGCAACGGCACGTAGTATGTACTGGGATGCGATTTACTAACGCAAAACATCCTTACAACCAAACACAACGTTGATACATCTGTGAAGTAGCTCAACGTCATTCTTTAGTGTTGTATGACGTAAGCTACGCGATCCCAGCGCTTCACCGATGTAAACGGCGCTAGCGATAACTAATCTTAAGTTTCAAAATGTATGAAGTTAACATCTTTCCCGTCGATGACACGCCATAACCTTCAATTTGATCTGTCAAAACACAAAGCCGTGATGTCTAGGAAGAAACATCCGTGAGCCCATCGTTGTCAACATCTTTAACGTAATGCTTAGTGAATCGACACACAGTTGTCGTAGCGAGAGTACTTTGCAAAAAGAATATAGGGAGATTGTCGGAAACCAGATAGACATTTTTGCCAAAAATACAGCCCCTTGGGCTCGTTCTAAGCACAGAATTGAGGTTTTATGAGCCAAGCCGTTATGCAATATCCTAGGACCGATTGACCTAAAGTATGATAGGCAGATATCATCCGCTCCAAGTCAGCAACTAGTCTCATTTTTTTAAAATAATTATATATAATATCTTTGGGACAACTCACAAAACGCCATCTGATTCCAAACTAAGCAGAGCATGTACTATTATAACCAGATAACTGATAAACATACTTATATATTTCTAAATACATACATATTTAGGTATTATACCCTGTTATAATAGGTTATTAATGTATATTAATACCCTGCCACAGAATAAACCATCGTGCTCATCACACAAAGTTATATCATAGGAGGGAATCAAACCCACGACATCTTGTGTAGCAGTTGGATATACCACTGCGCCACAGAGGCAATGAAAAATGTTAATCAATTTTGATTGCTGCCTAGCCCTACAGCTGAGTCAATGTGAGCTTTGCAATTTAGATGACTGTCGAGTATTACTCCCAGATAATTGACATCAATTGACAAAAGTGTATACGGTGAAATGTGGGCGTTTAATATGCCTCTGCCTACCCCTTCGGGGATAAAGGCGTGACAATATGTGTGTATGTATTTGACATCAATAGTACGATTGATAATTGTGCAATCACAATGAAGAGATCGTCGGGGGCGTTGACAGACATGGGTTCTGACACTAAAGGACGTTGGAGATAATTAATCTATACTATCTATACTAATATTATAAAGCTGAAGAGTTTGTTTGTTTGTTTGTTTGGTTGAACGTGCTAATCTCAGGAACTATTAGTCAGATTTAAAAAAATATTTTTGCTTTAGATAGCCCATTTATTGAGGAAGGCTATAGGCCATATATCATTACGCTACTACACTGAGAAGCAGAGCAGTAGTCATAAATGTCGACAAATCGGGCAAATTTTTATGCATCATTGAAGAATTTATAAGGGATTAAATAGGTGCGATGGGAGGTCGAAATATTCCATGGGCGAAGCTGTGGGAGGTGATCTAGTAATATTATAAAGCTGAAGAGTTTGATTGTTTGTTTGTTTTGTTAAACGCGCTATTCTCAGGAACTACTGGTCGGATTGAAAAATTATTTTTGCGTTGGATAGCCCCTTAATCGAGGAAAGCTATAGGCTATATATCATCACGCTGCTACCCAGCAGAGCGGAGCAGTAATCATAAATGTAGACAAATCGGGTATATTTTTATACATTATTGTAGTACTTATAGTATAAGTTAGGATTAAATACATGCGACGGGAGTTCGAAGTTCGAATGTCACGAGCAAAGCAAAACCTGGAGGATCACCTAGTAAAATATAAAAATAAACAACCGATTATCGATTGCACTGTACTACATTCCTACTTATTTACGGTTGTCGCTGTGTAGCTACCGTAAAAGGTTATGTCGCTACTGACCCGACAAAACTTGTTCTGCCACGTAGTAGTTACGTTATCGAATCACGTACTTTGTTGTGATAAATATATAACAAAGAAGAGCAAAATGTAATATCAAAGTGACGCTATATTTCATGTATGTCACTTTGTAATAATATTATTTGGGTATGCACCGCATGAACCGAAAAATAATAAAATTAAAAAAAATAAAAATATCTTTATTTTGCATAGACCATTTTAACGGCGCTTACAAAATGTCATACACTATTTAAAATATTTAAAGCGACCACCGGTTCGGAACGCGGCCCACCTGAGAAGAACCGGCAAGAAACTTAGGAAGGCTTTTTTTTTGATGGCCTATGTACAATTTAATATTATTTCACTTTGCCGATCAGATCATTTCCAGGCGTCCCTGTCCTGCAAATAGTCTGTAACGGAGTAAAAACCTTTTTCACAAAGCTTGTTTTTAATAAACTTTTTAAATTTATTTAAAGGTAAATTTCTCAGGTCACAGGGAAGCTTGTTGTAAAAGCGTATACAGTTACCCTGGAAAGAATCGCCAATCTTATGTAGTCGACTGTGGTGGACTGAAAGATTATTTTTATTTCTAGTGTAGTAGAACTCATAATAGTAGTAGAACTCATATTTGTGAGATGGGAATTTAAGAATGGTAGGACTAGCAAGGAGAACGTATAAATGAGAACCGCTCCCTCAGGTAGGACAGAGATTTTGGGTTAAACAGTATATTGAAAAGAAGACAGTGTATCCGAGTGTTTCTAAGATGGCGGATCTGGAGCCACTTGAGTTTTGGAGAACATGTAAAACATGATCACACTTTCTTAGGTTATAAATAAAACGAATGCACAAATTTTGCAACTTCTCAAGTTTATCTAACAGATCCTCTATGACATCTAAGTAGCAGGCATCAGTATAGTCCATAATGGGCTGAATAAGTGTTTGGGAAAGAGAGATCTTGAATCAGATCTCAGAAGGGATAGGAAACCCTGGAGGCCCTTTAAAGAGTGAAAGGTGCTGTGTACCTTTTTGCTGAACTTATAGACTTGAGCATTCCATGATAGATTGCTATCCATTAATGCACCCAGATATTCTCCTTTATCGAAGTATATTACGACCGCGTATATACGAGTATACGCGTTCGATCTAAGACAACAGGCGGCAATTCCGTCATATCTAGGTGACTTTCTGGATGCAATACTTAATTTCACCACCATTTAATGGTAGTAAATATTTTGCGGATTAAACAAATATGTGTTTGGTTCTACTATTGCAAAAATGAGAAAGACAAAATATGTTAAAGAATACTAGTTAGCCGCAGTCGCAAAGGTGTAACCTATGCTAGCAGCATAAATTTGAGCGAAGCGTTAAATCAAACTAAGCATTTTCCCATAGACAACATGATTTTTGCGGATAATTTTTTTATTAGATCGAATTTTGAAATTCGGGCTTCGTCACGACCTGCATAATTTGAATAGATTTCCGTAGCAGAAAAAAAATCCGAAAACGGATAAGAAATGGCAAAGTTCTGCCCGGTGTTACAAACGCCATTGAAGTCGCTCCATGAGAACTTCGCTTCGCTCAATAATGTTACTAAAAATTTAATTATTAGAATACTGGCTACAGACACACACACACACCTAGTTGCCTTTAGGTCTCCCGCTTTGCAAACGAGGGAAGAGGCGTTAATTTCAGACTCCTTCAAATTACTTTTGATTAAATTCGATGCGGGTTCCAAGAAATTCTAACTTCTCCTGGGACTACACCGAGATCGAGCTCGGTGTAACTTTTGTGGTCTTGGTCATTGCTGTAGATCCTGGTTTACAGGAGTCACACTAATGGAAATGCGGATGGGATTAGTCCCAAAAAATAAAAGAATTCTGGCTGATGATCGTGTGGTGAAGTTTTCGCGTGCCAGTTTTCACATGCCACAGTGAAATGTTCACTGTAGCCCTTTAAAAAGAATATTATCGTAATACATTGTTTTATTATGTCTCTAAGGGAATAGGCGGCGATTCCAACTATAGCTTTTAGTAAGTTTTTCCTGACATTGTGAAAATTATCGTCATACGAGTATGTCAATAATTGATATAAAACCTTAGCAAATTATTCTTATTCACAAATCACTCTACCAATTGGTAAAAATACCACTATGTTGCATTTATATTTGCGAGCGTTTTTTGGAAGTCACGTTAAGCCGTTGGTCCCGGTTGCCAGTAACATTAACATGGCAGTCGTTAAGCCTTATCGGCGACTAGAATAATTTCAACAGCAGGTCCATTTCAACACGGCAATGGGCTCACCACCTCTTTCGTGGGACAAAAATGCATTTGATGAAATATGTGTGTGTGTGTATAGTATGCCTCGTCCTCGCCTTTATCCCCGAAGGGTTCGCCTTCGGGGATAAATGTGTGACCTTTCCAAATTATACTTATTCACGTATCACTCTATCAATTGGTTAAAATACGTGTGATATAATCCATTTAAATGTATCAAACGAACAGACAGACAGGCGGAGACATTTTGTTTTATATGTAAGGATAAATACAACACGCCCTAAAGGAATACGCATGACTCCAACGGAATTGAAATACTTATAGCTGTTTATTCCCAGTATGTGGGCAGACGTGAGCATTCAGCATTCAAGTAAGAAATCTCATCCAACCCACATGTCACATTTTTTATGAATGATAACGATAAGAATATTATTGGATTTCTACAACTGGTAGCCACAGTATGCCCCTATCTGTTTTATTATGGTAATAGGGTCAGCAACGTGTGTATAATGTCCAAAAACCAAAGACCTCTGATGTTGCAAATGTCCATAAGTTACAATGACCATTTTCGTTTAAGAGGACTTATTATTATTATTTTTTTTCTAAAAATTTATCAGCTTAGTAGCAGGAAACCAAAAGAATAATGGCCGGTTTTATTTTATGTGTGAAAAAAAATCGTTGCAGTTCACATCTTACTATATATTTATTATTTATTTATCTATCACGCCTTATCCCCGAAGCGGTGGCAGAGGCATATATATTATATGCCCACTGTTCACCATGTGTATTCCTGTCCCACGTAATAGGTGGTGAGCCCATTGCCGTGTTGAAATTGTTGCTACCTGCTGTTGAAATTATTAAACAGCACTATAAAAAAATATATATTGTTGGGACAACTAACAAAACGCCATCTGATTCCACAAAAAGCAGAGCTAGTTCTATGGTAACCAGATAACTGATAAACATAATTATATGTTTCCAAATACATACATATTAGATATTAAATAATTAATTAATTATTATAGGTGCAGGTTATGGCGAACTGCTGTTGAAAATTTTTCAAGCCGCCTATAGGGCCTTCAACTTGGCTTATCGACTACCATTTTACTGGCAACCAGGATCAACCGCTTAACGTGCCTTCCGAAGCACGGAAACGCTCGCAAATGTAAATGCCACTAAGCGGTCATTCATTCGTAACCTAGCTATAGCAATTGCTTAACGCATTGACCGTTTACAGAACACTGAGTCAGCAGGGCCAGGAGCGCTTACAATTACAAATAATCTATAATTTTCATAAAATGAACAATAAATCCTCAAACAGAGTCTTGCTAAGAGTACTTCAAAAAGTTATCAATGCTGCTAGTACCCTTTGCAGTCTACCTGTTGAAATACTTTGCAAAAAATATTCATTTCAATAAAAAAGATTTCAATTAGGAAATATGAAATCTTTTGAATTTAAAATTTCAAAGAGAGATATAAAGTTGTAATATTCTTTAATCTACTACCAGACCACTTAAGGGATCAGATTTATATACAACAATTTTATATTTAAGAGAACTCTTAACGTATATTTATTGGTCAAAACTTTGTTTTCTGTACTTTTAGGGCCGTATTCCAGAACGTTTCTCACTACTCAATTAGAGAGTAGATTTTATAAGGCAAAATCTAGCCTCAAGCGTTGATTGAGTATTGAGAAACGTTCTGGAATACGGACCTTAGACTTCGAAACCCTATTTAGAAATGCGAGTGCTCTGGAGGCTAGTGTGAGCTTGAACACCCTGTCTATGGCGAGCGAAGTTGGCGGCAAGACATGCGGTCGGATCGTTCGCTCGGCGGTGCCGGCGTTCCCAACAACAAAATAATAATAATAAAATGGCGAGCGGTGTGATGCTAGAAAGGATGTGTAGGTTTGTTACTCTTTTGTGAATTAACTCTACAATTTATAACTTACACATCAGAATAACACAAATCCTAGTTGCAAGTTCCTCTGAGAAACAGGAACGAAAAAACTTCAACACGTGTGTTGAGCTGCAAGCAACAACTAGTAAATGCTTATATTTTATTAACTACTCGGGACATCACGCGAAACAATTTTGTACTTACATTCACCGACGTTTCGAGCGCGTTGCAGCGCCCGTGGTCGCGGCTGGACTTTGCGGTGAATGTAAGTACAAAATTGTTTCGCGTGAAGTCCCGAGTAGTTTATAAAATATGAGTATAAACCGCGAAAGTTTAAAAATAACATTAGTAAATGCTTTTCGAACAAATAAAAATCATTTCAGTCACACAGACTGACACAATAACTAATTAATGCGCAATTCACTATCGTTATGAAACGACTAAAATCAGACGACTTCTAAACCGAAACTATTTTCTAAACCACAAGCGTTAGAAACTTCAAAATCGCCTGTGCACGTATTAATGGTGTGTTTGTCGCTGTCTCTCATTATATACTCTATACTAACATATAAAACTAAAGAGTTTGTTTGTGTCGTTGAACGCGCTAATCTCAGGAACTAGTTGTTGAATGTGAAAAAATCCTTTTGTGTTTGATAGCCCATTTATCGAGGACGGCTATAGACTATATTTATCATCACGACAGTACTCTGGAGTAGTAATCATAAATGTCGACAAATCGGGCAATTTTTTATGCGTTATTGTAGAATTTATAAGCAACGGGATTAATAGGTACGATGGGGAGTTGGAAATATGTCTCGGGCGAAGCCGTGGGGGTCATATAGTTTATAATATTAGCAGGGACTAGTTGATGCTAGCGGGGGTCTCACGCCTTCTGTCTAAGTCTAAGCCCTGTCACCTTGACAAAACGTTTCGCCTCTATATCCCTACAACAGCTAACATTTTATATATATATAAGTATAGATTAAAAGTCGGCTTTTGTTTTTAATAGAAAAACGCACCGCGCGCCACAGACAGGATGTTCACCCACACACTTTGCGTCTGGAGCGCTCGCATACGGTTAGGTCCGATAGAGGCATTATTCGGCGTACGTCGGCAGCGCGAGTGCGCACCTCTGTTGTTGCAAACGTCCATAGGCTATGGTGACCGATTTCCATCATATGCTTGTTTGCCACCTCAGTGGTATAAAAAAAAAACGTTTTATAAACCACATAGAGATAAAAATAAGTGTAAAATTCAGGTATTAACGCGATTATGCTTATTCACCTCCAACTGCTTGTGACCACGGCTGACGCAACCCAGTCGAAACGTCAAGCCGCCAAACGTCACGTAAAAGGTGAATAAGCATGATCGCGTTAATACCTGTATTTTACACTTATTTTAATCATGCAACGCGAAAGTTTAAAAGTTAGTACCACATAGAGATGTGTCATTTACCACCCACTCTTTTTCGGTCCCAAACAACTACGGCCCTCTGTGATGCCACTCTCCTACAGTGGAACGAAATTTCTTCAGAACTGAGCAATTCAAAAGTTGGTACCTTGAACAATATAACCTTGGAATGCTCTACCAGCGCACATGTTTTCCTCCTCTACAAATCTTGGTTCTTAAAGCGGAGTTTGAAGGAGCACATCATTGGGCCACCAACTTGAGGACCACTGTTAATAGACTGGACTGTGAAAGTGATAGTTTCGCTAGATATCGCCGTGATTTTCCATCAGGCGGACGGAGAACTAAACACAAAAAAAATTTGGCTATTAAAAGTTTGAGTATTGAATAAACAAGAAGAAAGAGTCAAAGGCGAAAAGCTTTTTCCCAAAAGTATGGATGTTGTTTAAAAAAATACCAACAAGTGTACATTTCTTGAATATTTTATTAGTTTAAACCAATACGAATATCGTATTCATAGTTAGTTAGCATACCGTCAGTTTATAAATATTTGCTTAGCTTTTGCGCTTCCCGATTTAATCTTTCCATTTTCTTTTTTTTTAAATTTCATTTAATCTTTAAATGTACAAAAGTATAAACGTATATATGTAAAAAATACTATTTCTTTATTTTTTTCTCGATCTGTCTATTTGTTTGTTATGGTTAATCTCTGAAACGGCTGAACGGATTTTAACGGGATATTCACTGACAGATAGCTGCTGTTATACGAAGTAAGTTGGCCAGATTTTGTTTCGGTATTCTCATTGTAAAGGGAACTACGCAGGTGAAACACCGATGCGTCCATGAAATAAATTATAATGTCTTCTCTTCGAAATGTCAAGAGCATTATTCTTTCATACTTCCTCGTAGCAATAAGGGACAGCCTGGAGCGTATAGATTACTCATCAAACAATCCAAAATTATATTTGCCAAGCCCATGTCACATGAGATCACCGCCGATTGAGATGAATATTTGCAATTCAACAGATGGTTATATAGCTATAAACTGGCTATGGAATGGTAACTTGAAATTATAAAGGTTAAAAAGTTAATAATGTGGATTTTTATGTTTAGAGAGGGTAGCAGAAGCATATTATAAAATCACTTTTCACCAAATATATTCCTAACTAACTAAATATCTTCACGCTGTATCCCTGACGGGGTAGTCAGAGAGGACAGATCGCCGGGCTTCACGATCCATGCATACTTCATTCAGATTCATCAATCGCTTCATACATGCACGTCTGGGTATCCGAGTACTTTTGACTTTTCCGTTTTTGAGCAATCTGCTCACGTGGTCTTCATATGTAAGTCTCGGCCTACGCTGACTCCTTCTGCCCTCTACTTTGGCACAATATATATTCTTCGTCAATCGTTCCTCACTCATTCGTTGGACGTGTCCAAACCAACGGAGCACGCCCTTTTCCAGCTTAACGCTGACACTTTCATTCAAACCTGCAATTTGGCGTATCACTTCGTTACGTATTCGGTCGGCCAAAGTTACGCAGCACAATTTAAGTATATTCCTGCCCCACTTAATAGGTGGAGATCCCATTGCCGTATTGTAATAGACAGACGCAAATTATGGCGACCTGCTGTAAAATTTCTCAAGTCGCCCATAAGGTCTTTAACTTGGCTTGACGACTACCATGTTACTAGCAATCGGGACCAACGGCTTAACGTGACTTCCGAAGCACGGAAACGCTCGCAAATGTAAATCCCACAAAGTGGTCACCCATCCGAGGACCAGCCATAGTGAAAGTTGTGTAACTCAGTGATCGTTTACAGAACACTGAGACCGCGGGGCCACGAGCGCTTCTATAAAGAACATAAAAATCCACGTTACTTAGATAGAGTCAGTAATAACATACTTTGTATTTTTTTGCCCTTAAAAGCGTGACGTCCTTGTCCACGTTTATATCAGAAGAACCCTAAATCATTATGTAAATTAAATGCCTTTTTTACAACCCTTGACCGCATGTTCAACAATAGGGCCATAGAAATGGCCCTTAATCAACCAATTAAGACGCTTTTCGTACACAGCTGACGACGTCATGCCTTGTAATTCGGAAAAATTAAGTCAGATGTTTTGAATATTCCTACGAGCCTTACCTTATCTTAAACTGAATGGCTTGATGTATTATCTGTCTGTGTGTAGTATATATGTAGGTCTGAACAATGTTAATACCAGGTATGTGTTTACTTTTAGCAGTTTTCTTTATTATACAAACATAATTCAAGGGCAAATTGATGTGGCCAGCCCATTGCCATTTTAATCTGCTTACCCTGCGAGCTATGTCGACCACTTTGTTCCTCGACAAAACACTTCATTTCGGACTCCACTCATCCCTTAACGCTCCGCTCCATAGCTCGCTGTGCAACTTTGAGAGCATGGTAAGTGCACACCGTAAGTGTCCACGCCTGGGCACCGTAGGTTATAACCGGTAGAACGCATTGGTTGTACACATTATGTATCAATCATGCCTTTATCCCGGAAGGAGTGGCGAAGGCATATTATACGTCCACATTTCAACATGTACATTTTTGTTGAACATAACAGGTGGTAAGTCAAAAATGTCATACATGAACCAGTCATAGCGAAAGTTTCTTAACGCATCGATCGTTTACAGAAAATTAAGTCAGCGGGCCCACTAGTGCTTCAACCTGAGGTCTGTTGATGTTTAAAAAGCTGCCCATAAGAGCTTTGAACTTGGCTTAACAATTACCATGGTACTGTTACCCAGGAACAGGTTTAATATTGCTAGTCACCCATTTCAACATTGACCATAGCGTAAAATGCCTACCCGTCAGGGATACAGCGTGAAGATATAATCGTTTACAAAAGCTAGCGGGGCTACGAGTGCTTCATTATGTATGGTTTTTATTATATTTTATGTGTGTAAATATGTATCTATATAAATAAAAAGTCTTTATTCCGCATAGACCGTTTTAACGGCGCTTACTGAATGTCATACTAATTAAAGATAAAGTATTATAATTGTAGTAATGTGACCAACGGTTTGGATCGCGACCCACCTTAGAAAAACCGGCAGGAAGAACAGAGGGCTTTTTTGCCCATTTTATAAATTACGCAGCCAGCTGATCATTTCCAGGCGTCCTTGTCCAGTAAATAGCCCATTTCGCAAACCTTTTTTTAATAAAATCTCTTTACTCTATTTTCTGGTAAATCTTTAAAGTCACTGGCAAGCTTATTGTAAAAGCGTATACCTTGAAATTGCTGAACTCATGCAGTCGACTACGTCATTCAAGCATTTTTTCGATTAATTCGGTTTCTATACTGAATTTGTATTAATCAGTTACGCCATTAATCTGGGAAGCGGTAGGCTGAGGTATAGTTAAGTCAATAAATCAATCAAATCACCCTATGACAGTTCACTGCTAAACGTAGCTTCTCCGCGCCACAACACACACAGATAACTCGTTGCGCAACTTTGAGCGTATGGACTCATAAGCCCCGTCTTAAGTCATAATATTATAAACTAGTTTATAACCGCGGCTCTACCTGTCTAATGAAACTTTTCCGTGCAATTTTTCAAATTTCTCCATAAAAAATGGTCTTAGATTGGTCATTAATTTTTATTTATATAGAAGATACGGCCACATTTCACCGTATGCATTTTTGTTTACATTCCGCGTTAATAATGTAGAAGCTATCCTATTCAAAACGATAATCCGGCCCGTAATGTTGAATTTGCAGAATGTTGAATTTCCAAAATGTTGAATCCCAAAATGTTGAACTTAAATACGAGTATTACACTGAATTTTTTTCCTAAACAGACTACCTCGGTGGTGCCTGGATCGGAACAATATTTCTGTGCAAATGCCTGCAACTGTTTTTTTCAGAGTTTAGGTGCTTTCTATATATAATATCCCCTGAATACTGTCCCAGTTATCTTGGACTGTTTGCCTTCAGTGTCAACGCATTTGTCACTGACAGCTGAGGTGAACTTCTGACTATATAAATTAGTACTAATATTATAGTGGCGAAAGTTTATGAGTGTGTGTGTTTGTTACTTATACACGCTCAAACGGTTGGACCAATTTGGTTGACTTGTGGTGTGGAGGTTAGACACCCTGGATCAATACGTAGCTGCTTCTAGCAGGCAAATGAAAGTGGACAGAAATCCCGTTAAGGTTTAAAATAATGTAGACGTGGAAAAATTATCAGTGGGATAATTTGTGACACACAACATGGGTGGGGACACATTTAGAGAGAATTTAGGTAGAAGGTCACCGCAATCAATGTCACGTTATTTATGATTTTTTGTAACAGAATATTGTCGGCTATTTCACGGCGATTCATTACAGCTAAAGTATGTTATTTGTGTAGGGATTTACGTAATGCGAGATTAACAAAAATATTGGGATGGAAATATAAATTGGCCAGGGATACAGCATAAAAATAAATAAACAAATAAATATTGTGGGACCTTCTAGTCTAAATTAAGTTAATAAATACTTGTGCTACGAAATCTAGACAACTGATAAAGATACTAAAGTATATATTTCGTTCTAAGAAGCGCTCGTGGCTCCGCGGTCTCAGTGTTCTGTAAACGATCACTGAGTTACGCAACTTTCACTATGGCTGGTACTCGGATGGGTGACCACTTTGTGGCATTTACATTTGCGAGCGTTTCCGTGCTTCGGAAGGCACGTTAAGCCGTTGGTCCCGGTTGCCAAAATGGCAGTCGTTAAGCCTGGTTGAAGCCCTTTAGGCGGCTTAAAAAATTCAACAGCAGGTAGCCACAACCTGCGTCTGTCTATTTCAACACGGCAATGGGCTCACTACCTATTACGTGGGACAGGAATTCACACGGAGAAAAGTGGGCATATAATATGCCTCTGCCACCCCTTCGGGGATAAGGCGTGATGGATATTTATTTATATTTCGTTCTAAATTCATACAAATTATACATTAAAACACCTAAATTCTGAAACAAATATTTTTTGGATAGCAGAATACTTAAAATATCTTGTTTTATCCAGGATTCGAACCCGACTTATGACAGTCTCAAATACATTTGTTAACTAGCTAATGCTCACAACTTCGCCTGCGTGGTGAAGTTTCTCCTAGTGTTCTAATAAACTATTTAGTATGTTATCCTTAAGATATGGACATGTGCCAGTGCGGGCTTTTCTGTAGACCTATATAAGATACACAGTTCCACCATTTTGTAATATCTCAAAAAGGCTTAGGCAGCGTTCGTTGAAAGCTCCCAGGCGGTATATATTTTCCGAAACTTTCAACAAATATCGTTATATTGTAAACAATTATATACAAAAACTTTACCATTATACAGTTAAACATTCCTTGAGAACCACTCTATTCGGTGTCTAAAACAGAAAAAAATCCGAGGTTTGTTTTTTAGATTTTATCGCGAACAAACAGACAGATAAATGCGGGGGAGGACTTTGTTTTATAATATGTAGCTTACCATTTTTGGCTTGTGGAAATCCCCTCGGATGTTGTGTGTGTGTGTGAATGTGATAATATTCTTTTCCCAGAAAGGGTAGGCAGAAGCATACTATTTGCTCATATTTCATAAACTGTATTTTACGCATGTTAATTATAGGCATGATCTCGTTGGTGAATCTATCACTGACATAAAACGAACAGATAAATTGTAGCTATTTGCAACTTGATTTACGACTATCATATTACTGGTAACCGAGATCAGCGGCTTAACATATCTTTCGAAAATACTCGTAAATGGAATATATTAACCACTTATGCCCATTCGTACCAATCACAATATAAGTCAATCCTAACTATGAAATCCTTTGGTCTAATCATCGCCTATTTTGTCATTTCATTTGCATCGACTTAGCGTATTTTAAATACAACTAGGGTTGGTGCGATGTATTTTTTCATTAAGAGTGTCATAAGAACTATAAGTGTGAATTTTGTATTGAACGGGATTTCGCGCGGCACTATATTACAACTAAAAGGTTAGTATACCTTTTTATTCCTCGACGTTTCGACAGGGTTGGCTATAGGGTCAATAAGCCGAAGAAGCCGCAGCATAGATCAAAGGTAAGGCCGAAGGGAGTAGATTGACAGCCAGCGTTTCTACCGTACATAAGAGGGGCTACGGATAAAATTGGAGCCGTATTAAATAGATTCTCCATTAAGTCGGTATATGTTCCAGCCACCAAAGTAGCAAACGTGATACGGACTCCTAAGCAAGTAGTTCCATTTCAGACACCAGGGGTTTATAAAATTGACTGTAGCTGTGGAAGCTCATACATCGGCCAAACAAAAAGAACCATTGCCGAAATGGTCAGGGAGCACATACTACGTACAAATGAATCTGCGATTGCCGAGCACTTACTGAATGAGGGACCCAATCATTGGATTGAGCTACATACGCCAAAAGTCCTGTCAACTGACCGACATTACTACCCAAGGATGGTTCGGGAAGCAATTGAAATAAAAAAGCACAAAACTTTCAACCGGGAAGACGGATATAAGCTTTCAACATCTTGGAATCCGATAATTAATACCTTAAAGTCCCGCAATAGATCAGTGAACGCGTCCGCGGATACGGTCAGTGTTGTGTGTCGTGTGTTTCCAAAAAATAACAATTCCGAGGGTACATTAAAAACTCTCGGTGCATAGCGGTCGCTCCTGCCTACGTGCATCAGTTGCCTCGGGACCACGACAGGTGCAACCCTGTCGAAACGTCGAGGAATAAAAAGGTATACTAACCTTTTAGTTGTAATATAGTGCCGCGCGAAATCCCGTTCAATACAAAATTATGTGTTCAACGCGTGTTAGTTTAAAACAAATATAAGTGTGAACTAATAATATGCCTAATCTTAGTGCAAATGGGCTCTACCCATTTAAGAATTGTGTATCTGGCTCTTTGCTCTCTCTATCGTCTCTTCATATTAAGCGTTTTCCTAGTGGCATCCAAACCTTCTAGCTATGTTCGGCATTGTTGGGAGAGACTATAATCTGACCTTCTAACCAGGCAATGTCGTGGTGGGCTGATTCCCCCGGATGCAAGTCTGCAAATGGGGCTACCGGTGGCCTTCCCGTCTCTCCGTGACCGGAGCACTGCGCCCCGTCATTTCTTGACGTAGTTAAGAACAGCCCTGCAGGGCTATGTCTCATTATTCTATTAGACTTGATTAAATGTCAATTAGGCTCTGTATCTAGGTCGCCTCACCTCGCCAACCAACAGGTATTAGACTTGATTAAATGTCAATTAGGCTCTGTATCTAGGTCGCCTCACCTCGCCAACCAATAGCACCACTAGCAGGTGAGGTCACTTGGGCCCGCTTTTTGTAAAATCATAGAAACTGGGAATGCTGTGCCTGCGCATCTTTTAAAACCCGGGTTCTTCAAGCAAAACGTGAAGAGGTCCGTCATTGAACCGCCAACAATGGGGCAGAGCCGCTGTCAAGCTGGCCTTCAATTTGCTAGACGTCACCATGACATAAAAAAAATACTTTTTGGAACGAAGTTCCTTATGGCAGGCTTGGAGGAGATAGGGATTTTGCTGCGCGACCGAACTGAAAATATGTGATAGTAAGAACTGTAAGAAAAATTGGGTGGAATAAAATCGTTAAATGAGACGTGCGCAGGCGCGAAAGTCGTATACACAAGCGAGTAGTGTATAATACCTTTCTCTTTCGCCCTCTTTCAGTGAGGGTGAGGGTGAGGGTGAGGGTGAGGGCGAGGGCGAGGGCGAGGGCGAGGGCGAGGGTGAGGGTGAGGGTGAGGGTCTATTTTTTTCTACATTAGTTTTTTCGAAAGTTCGAACTTCGTTCCTACCTGGTGTCCTACGACACCGTCGCAATTTTATATAAAAAAATGTCATTTTCATTAAGCGAATAGGGTTATTTTTGCAACCAGGATGGTCTCCAGAAAACCCCACTCATCGGAAACTTACGCTTCTTAGGAGCTGTACTTTAACCTATAGTATAAGTATTATAAGTATTATTGCATTTGTAAATTTATAATATTATTTTAAGCGCTCGTAGTCCCGCGGACTCAGTGTTCTGTAAACGATCATATCCACAGACTAAACAGAAAAAACTGTTTTTTCTGTTCTGTGATCATATCGCTATGGCTGGTCACGGATGTGAGACCACGGCATTTACATTTCTGAGCGTGTCCTTCCGTTTGGAAGGCACGTTAAGCCGTTGGTCGCGGTTGCAAGTGACATGGCAGTCGTTTAGTCAAGTTGAAGAACTTGGGCCGCTTGAAAAATTTCAACAGCAGGTAACCGCAACCTTCGTCTGTCTATTTCAACACGGCGATGGGCTCACTAACTATTACGTGGGACAGGAATACACATGGTAAAAAGTGGGCATATAATATGCCCACTTATTCGTTCGCTATCTGGATAATTTATTGAATAGGTATGTTGTTCAACCCTGTTATCAGGGTTCATTACTCGTCACTGACATCGTTCGACACGCTACGTGATTTGAATACATAATGAGTTATTAATGTATTCCAATTGTGAATGTTTACATCGTGATGGATTAAGACCTTCAGATTAACTGTGGTTACGGAATTGTCAATGACAGACAAAGTTTAGGTAATATTGTATCATAGAATAAGGCCTACAATCTCAACTAGTTGATGCTCGTGTCTTCACCGCCGTGGTAAAGTTTTACGCATCCCCTTTTCCAACAAAAATGGTTGTGTACCAGAGTGCACCGGTAAGAAGTGAAACTTCTTTACGACATATCATTTCAAACAAGTTTCATTTTAAAACAACATGGCGCCTAACCAAAAAACGCGACGATTTTTTTAACAGCTATAAAATTTCTCTCATACGTCGATAAATAAGTTTTACTTCATAATGTTCCAAGGGTAAATAAGCTGGGTGGGAACTCGAAGCTATCAGCTATCTATGTGCTAAGTTTCAGTTTCTTTGGTCCAGGAGTTAGATCTAGACAAACATGACAAACGTTTATATCTTTCTAATATTATATATGTGAAAGTTTAAATAATATATTTAAATAAGACATCTAGTTTTTATCAGCTTACTTTTATATTTTTAGTATTCACTACTACCTGGGTTTGCCACAAGATGCATGAAAGTAAATAGAATGCTGTGTAGACGCGATCACTTCGAAAATTGTGTGGCGTAACGCTGGCCGACCGAATACATACGGAGTGATACGCAATATGGCAGGTTTAAATGAATGTGTTAACGTTAAACTGAAAAAGGGCGTGCTTCGTTGGTTTGGACACGTCCAACGAATGAGTGAGAAACGATTGACGAAGAATTTATATGATAAGCAAACAAGTAGGTATATTTTAATAAACTCAAATAACAATTTTCGAGTCATTTTGTATTATTTTTATCTTTGTGTTGGTAATATTTAGGCATAATAATTATCTGAAGGGTCTATTTATTTTTATGGTCACTTTACTTTTTTTACAAGGTTTTAAGCTTACCCGGAAAAATTGACTAAAGAACGGGTAGGCAGAGGCATACTATGCGCCCACTTTTCATCGTATGCATTTTGGTCCGACGAAACAGGTGGTGAGCCCATTGACGTGTTGAAAATGGATAGGCGTAGGTTGTGGCGACCTGCTGTTGAAACTTTTCAAGCTGCCCATAAGGCCTTCAACTGGCAATCAGAACCAACAGCTTAACGTGCCTTCCGAAGCACGGAAACGCTCGAAAATGTAAATGCCACAAAGTGGTCACTTATCGGAGCCATAGTGAAAGTTGCGTAACTCAGTAATCGTTTACAGAAAACTGAGTCTGCGCGGTAACGAACATATTTTTAATTTAATGCTCTTAGTAAAGTTAAGCGCCATCTTAATTTAAAGGAATTCGGGCATCTAAATTAAAAGTTAAACGATCTTAATTTAAACTGGATGATCTTTAAATTACGGATACTGAGTTTTCCAAACTTTATGACCGAACTAAAGTTGTAATGTAGACCGTTATTCTTTCGTCCGTAATCGTTGTTTTTAGTCCTCGGGGATCTAACTATCTTCAAGCTGTATCCCTGACGGGGTAGTCAGAGAGGACAGATCGCCAGGCTTCGCGATCCATGCATACTCCTTTCGCTTCCTGTAGATTCGTTAATTTTGATCTTTTGACCCTTTCCTTTTTAAGCAGTCTGCTCACATCATCTTCATAATATGTAAGTCGAAACAAACCTGATTACTTATATTTTCTACTTTCGCACGATATATATAAGTATATATATTTATATATCAATATATAAGTATATATTTATATATGAATATAAAGAGGCTAACGTAACCTTGGGTCTACTTTAGCTTCTTCAATTAGAGCCCTAAGATTCAATATCTTATTCACTGATATCAGAGTTGCTAATTAGCTTGATAGATGGCTTTGGTCATAACTCTTAAACGATGATTACAATACAGTTAAGATTTCGAGATTGCAGCTGGTACCTACAGTTCTCGAAGCTCAGTGGTTAGAGCATTGCCTGATTTAGCAAGTCACTGGTTTAAGATCCATCCCGAAGTATCACGTCGTTTTTCACTTTAATGAAAAACAATAATTGCTGTAAACGTTTACTTAGGGAAAGACGAAGAAGCAGACATTAGGACCGTGAGAGATAAGCATATTCCGTTACTCCGTTCGACGAGCAGCCCACCTGGTGCAATACCCTGGTGACCACTTTCAATCAGGTGTCTGCCACCTCAGTGTTATAAAAAAAAAGAAGACCGTAGTATAGTAGAACCAAAGAAAATTCATCATTACGGACAGCAATGCAATATTCTTGAGGTCGTCTCACAGTTCATAATAGTCATCCCAATGTGACGGGAGACAAAAATATTGATTGACCAAATCGTGATTCTGCTTTTGTTTAATAGCTAAATAAATAAGTAACTCATTAACTCACGAAATAATCATTTTCCATGGGATCAACACCGGAGAAACGTGTCCCGAGGAAAGTCTCATATTGGGGCATTCCCTTAGCCGGGTCGCGGTGAATAGCCCTCAGATCTATTCTGCGACCCGGTTGGGAAGGAGGCAGAGCACCACGAGGTTTAGTGGGTAGGACGACACCCAAAAGTCCGGGAGTCCCACACACCGTCCTACTACCCCTATAGCAAAAATTATAACGCGTAAATGCATTCCTAGCCTCAACAAAAAATGCACAGGGACAGGAATACATATTGTGATAAGTAGACATATAATTGCCTCTGCCACCCCTTCGGGGATAAAGTGTGATAGATAAAAAAATAAAACACTGGAGAAACGTGGGTGTATAATTATGTCAGAAAGGAAAAATATAAAGTGCTTATACTTTCGCTAAGTGTTCTGTAAATGGTCACTGCGTTTAGCATCTTACGCTATGATGGGTCTTGAAAGGTTTCATTTTCGTTTGACGCCCAAACAGAAGTCAAAAAGAGGCGCCAGGTGAACATCCCCCTTGGTCGCACGCAAGCTTTACAGTCCGTATAAAGATACTGTATCGCCCGCAGCAGCTGGCCGTCCACACCATATCCTGCCCGGATATGAAGTGAACGGCCAGCCAGGTCACACGGACGAGTACCACAGAGTTTCTCTCACAACGTTATCAAATGCTTTCTCCAGATCCACTAAAGCGCAAAAAACCTTCGCGTTAAAATGTTGGGATTATTAATTATTAGTTACATAAAATGTTATACATTGTTTAAGGCTACTAACATAAAGTAAAAACATAAATAAAAAGCGCTCGTAGCCCTACTAACTCCATTTCTGTAAAAGATCACTGATTTAAGAAACTCTCTCGGATTTTGGATGAATGACCGCTTTGTAGCATTTTCATTTACCAGCGTTTTCGTGCTTCGAAGGACACATTAAGCTGTTTGTCCCAGTTGATAGTAACGTTGCAATCGACACTCGTTAAGTCAAGTGAATAAATACCCTTTGAGCGACTTAATAATTACAACAGCGAGTCGCTACAATCTGAGCCTGTCCATTTGAACACAGGCATTGGGCTCGGCACAATATGCCTCTGCCACACCTTCAGGGATAAAGTCGTGGCTAATAAATTTATAAATATACTTAAATAATTAATACTGAAAGCATAAAACAAAGGTCTTGGATATAATTTTAATAATTTATGCGAAGCAAAGCGAAGCTTCAATATAACAACTGCACTGATTACTTCAGCTAGTGGCAATCGGTATGTTTTTAGAATCTATTGATCAAATTTGTTTAGAACCCAATTGAAAGTATACGCTACAAAATATTTTTTTTTGAAATTCGTCAGCATTTAGCGGAACAATAGGTAAACATGCATTGAACGGCCCATTGGCTCAGTTGCTTATATAACTGCCTTCTAATCTGTGGGTACCGGGTTCGATTTTATACTACTTACAGGGATAAGTGAAGTGTAGGTGCTTTATTTAATATTAAGACTCTCATATATTTTATTTATCTATTACGCCTTATCCCCGAAAGGGTGGCAGAGGCATATTAGTATATGCCCACTTTTCACTATGTGTATTTCTGTCCCACGTAATGGGTGATGACTCCATTGCCGTATATAACTCTCATATATATATATACACTATATAAAGCTAACTTCGGGCGTCGCGAGATGCAACTGGGACAGACGCTCGGATGATGATGGAATGCTTACTGCTCTCATAAATATACTGTGCCATTGCGAAAAAATAGCAAGGGGAGCGCAACGAAAAAACCTAACACAGGTCCTACCTCAGTAAGCGCCAGCGCGCGACTGATCAGGCCTCAGCGTCGCGAATCTGATATTATTTAAACATTTGTTCTATAAAAATCACTGCCGTATACTAACACTGCAGTATAGTCAAAGTAAGCCATTATGTCTATAAATATTTAGTAGCTATAGTTGTGTATAAAAATTTCATGATAATTATCTGTAGTTTAGATTTGGCATTGTAAAAACATTTCGAAAGGGATTTTTTTTTGATGTTTTTCTATGAAGTGAAATTTATTAGATTTTGTAACATAAAGCCATTTTGACAAGCTTAAATCCTAAACTATCATATATATCTTTTTCAGAATCAAAAATCCTTTCATCTACGATTCGCATTGTTTTAAAAAACTCAAAAGCGTGGCCTCGGCAGGAATACCAAGCAACAGATACGATCGGAACGGTGTTACGAAAGTATTCAATTCAAACTGTGTACACGCCGGGGGCTAAAGTAAACAAAATGGTGGGCACACCGAAGGATGTACTGCCTTTCCAAACGCCGGGTGTTTATAAAATAAATTGTAGCTGCGGTAGTTCCTACATAGGCCAAACAAAGCGGACCATAGCTGAAAGGATAAAGGAACATATCGCCGCTGTAAAGAACCGACAGACCAACAAATCAGCGATTGCAGAACATATATTACAATCAGGCACTAATCACTGGATTGAGTTTCACCGTACCCAAGTCTTCGCCACTGACCGCCATTATTATTCGAGAATGGTGCGTGAAGCAATTGAAATCAAAAAACACACAAATTTCAATAGAGGGGAGGGCTTCAAATTATCTACGACGTGGAATCCAGTCATTGATATCACACTACCTCGTTGTTTTGCATAGTCGGGTAACGCTCGGAATACGGACGGCCTACAAAATAGGGACATTGTCAGTGTTGTGTGTACTGGTGCGTGGATAGACAATATGAGGGTAGATTTAGACGATTCTACCTGACAATCGGAGTGACACCGCCTCTTCAGTCTGCTTGTGACCACGGGTGGTGCAACCCAGTCGAAACGTCAAGCTATTTAGGGTAAATAAGCATGATCGCGTTAATACCTGTATTTTACACTTATTTTAATCATGCAACGCGAAAGTTTAAAACTTAGTAGGAATACCAAGCCTTAATTATTAAAACATACCAACAACTTAATCGGCCTAAATTAAATTACGTTCATTCTGTATCTATGCCGAATAATATTGTGTCAAATTCGTATTGCATGTCTAAATTTTTCTATGTGATGTATTTGCAGTTGTATTTTCATTAATTGTTAGACAGTGACAACACTTCATGCAAGAAAAACAAAACAAAAAGTGTGTAGTTTCCCT
Organism: Thumatha senex; assembly: GCA_948477245.1. NCBI lineage: Eukaryota > Metazoa > Arthropoda > Insecta > Lepidoptera > Erebidae > Thumatha > Thumatha senex. Next base: position 22,789,033 of record OX419741.1, on the reverse strand, counting down.
CCGCACAAAAATGGTTGAACGTGATTTCATACTTTATTGAGTACATTACGCGTCCAGTGGTTAAATCGGCCCTTGCATTCCCGTCGGGTAATAAAGCATGACTATATATATTTATGTACGTATTTATATGTAGTCCGAGACTACCAGGAATTTAATTGGTCGTGCTAATTAGTGTCTAGCACATAAGATCTTTTAGCGTTTTTGCTACCACCTCACTAAAAAGGCAATGGGTTCCAAAGTTCTTCCAAATTTAACATGTAAAATTGACACATTTTTATTAAATTTAAATTTATGTGCTTCGGAAGGCACTTTAACAACGCTAACTGCTTGAAAAGTTTCAAAAGCAGGTCTCCACAGCCTGCACCTGTTCATTTCAACACGGCAATGGGCTCACCACCCGTCACGTGGGACTAAAATGCTAACGGTAAGATGTGGGCGTATAGTATGCCTCTGCCTACCCCTTCGGGTATGTATGTATGTTTGTATGTACATCTTATAAGATAGAAGCTTTTTTAATTTCCAGCACAAACAGTATGTATCTGTTGTAGAACAAAATTTACAATCAGTATTAAGTAGGTACAAAGTAATTGTAGTGGTTAGTAAACAGTCACAAACACCGCATAGTTCTGTTCAGAGTGTTTGTTTAGTTCAGAGCTATCTCTTAAAGCAATTAAGTCAACATTACTTTAACTTTCGCAGTGTGAATGGAATTGCGTTGTCGTCTGTTAGGATATTCTGAAAACAGAACACTTTCAGCTGTCCTATTCACATTATGAAAGATTAAAGGGAACTTGCGGAGTGCTCAGGAACTGCAAAATCTTGAAAACCTAAAGACACAAATTTGATTTATAGCGCACACAATCCTAACTAATATTATAAACGCGAAAGTTTGTAAGTATGGATGGATGTTAGTTACTCTTCCACGCAAAATTTACTGATTTTGATGAATCTTAACAATAATATACCTTACACATCAGAATAACACATAGACTACTTTTTATCCCGGGAACAAGTTCCTGTGGGAAACGGGAACGGAAAAACTTCACCCCGCGTGCGCGGGCGTCAACTAGTATCACATATATAAGCTTCCTGCCTACGTGTAATATTCTCTCTGACCATTTCTTTACAATTTTCATACTGGAAAAGCGCGAGCGCGTTGCAGCGACCACGGGCGTTGCAACGCGCTCGAAACGTCGGTGAATGTAAGTACAAAATTGTTTCGCGTGAAGTCCCGAGTAGTATATAAAATATGAGTATAAACCGCGAAAGTTTAAAAATAACATTAGAAATATTATTTTCATTTTTTTTCTCAATACGTCAAAACGCACATATTCTTAATACGGCACGCATTTACAGCAAATCAGTCGCTAATTTTACGATCCACTCAAATCACTCTACGAGGCACTATCCTGCTAGTGTAACGCACACGATTTCGACGCTTTATAGAAACTTAAAACATCGATATTAACAGTGACAATATCATTATAAATAAGTAAACGGTATTACTCACGTTCTACGACCAGATATAGTCCACCAGACCAGGTATAGTTACAATCGTACTCCAATAGACTTCTATCAGTCGGCCGCTAGTCAGTTGCATTTTTCATAGTCTACTAACTTTATGACAACTAAAACAGCGATTCTGGTTCTATTCTACGGCTTGTCAATAGTAGAATCGGCCCCCAGGTATAGACGGTTTCAGCTTTTTTTGCGCACTGAACACTTTTATTAATCCCGTTTACTAATTTATAATGTGTGAAAATGGGATTAGTTTTCTAGTCACAAAATCGCCGGCTGCGGTTGCCAAAAATAACTAGTCTATGGTCTATAATGTCTGACTCCTTTGAGCTGTCCGCCTTAGTAGGTATGTTGCTTCATTAGTGCGGAACCGTAGTCCAGTTAAGCAGTGGAACAGTTTGCTTAGTACATATTTACTCGTCTGGCTTTAATCAGTCTTAATGAAAGCCTTCACAACACAAATAAACGTGTTCATACAAAGGAGAGATAAGGCTAATCTCATGTTATCCTTATTAAATATTATATACGGTCCCCGGGATTTGAGTGTTTATCTTGAACTATTATTATTTATCTATCGCGCCTTATCCCCGAAGGGGTGGCAGAAGCATATTATATGCCCACTTTTCACCATGTGTATTCCTGTCCCACGTAATAGGTGTGATCCATTGCCGTGTTAAAATAGACAAACTACCTGCTATTGAAATTTTTCAAGCCGCCCATAAGGCCTTCAACTTAGCTTAAAGCAACCGGGACCAACGGCTTAACGTGCCTTCCGAAGCACGGAAACGCTCGCAAATGTAAATGCCATAAAGTGGTCACCCATCTAAGGACCAGCCATAGGGTAAGTTGCGTAACTCAGTGATCGCTTACAGAACACTGAGTCCGCGGGGCCACGAGCGATTCTACATACAGTTTTGTTCGGATGTAGTGTTTCCCAATAAAAAAATGTGTGTGTGTGTGTGTGTGTGTGAATGTGTGTGTATGTGTGAGTGTGTGTGTGTGTGTGAGTGTGTGTGTGAGAGTGTGTGTGTGTGAGTGTGTGTGAGTGTGTGTGTGTGTGTACTTCTGTACACGCGTTAGAAGTTATACTCATTTGGTATCAACTCATTGTAACGGGAATGATAAATTAATAAGAAAAAAAAACATTAAAATAATAAAAATTACTTTGAATGTAGTTATAAGTTGCAATACTGCGAGAGGGGGAAGCACTCTAATAATAAGAAAGACCATCCACCATTACCTAGAACATAAATATGAAAAAGAATTCATACAAACAGTAGCAGTTAGGGACAGAACTAAACTTCATCACATTACTGTAGCTGTTATATACAGTCCACCAAAGGATGCTCTTAAAATAGAGCAGTACAGAAACCTATTAAAACTTCTTGGCAACACATTTATATTAGGAGGAGACTTGAATGCAAAAAATACATACTGGGGATCCAGACTGACCAACACTAAAGGAAAGGAATTGCTTGGTGCTATCAGAGAAACCAAATGCAATGCAATTTCAACAGGAAAACCCACTTACTGGCCTACTGACCCAAAAAAAAACCCCAGATCTGATCGACTTTTTCATTTATAAGAATCTGTCAGCAACATATCTTAACATACAAGAAGGATTTGATATGAATTCCGATCATTCTGCTATTATATTAACCTTAAGTGATACTATAATCCAGAAAGAAAGCAATCCTATTTTAGTAAATAAAAACACTGATTGGGATAGCTTCAAGTTCCAATTAGACAACATTATTTACCTGAGAGTATCTTTCAAAAACAAAGAGCAATTAGATAAAGAAGTATCAAAATTTGTGACAGACATCCAAAGGTGCGCTTGGAGAAATACACCTATTTTGAAAAGAAAATACGCGAGCCACAGATACCTGTTAGAAATTAGAAATCTCATTGCCATAAAAAGAGCTCAGAGACAAAAAATGGCAAAGAACTAGATATCCACCTGATAAAACAATATTAAACAGACTCACAAAAAGACTAAGTAAAGCAATACAGAAAGTTCATGATGATGCTACAAAAGATTACCTAAGGCATTTAACAAGTTGTGGAAAAACAGAATATTCCCTATGGAAAGTCACTAAAAGTTTAAAAAAGCCTATTGTTCATGCTTCACTCATTAGACAAACAGATGGCAAATGGGCCATGAGCAATGAACAAAAAGCGACTATATTTGCAGAACATTTGGAACAAATTTTTCAAACAAGTGGTGATGAAAGCCATGAAAATATAGCAACTGATATAATTTACCACGACAACTTTGAAATCCAATTAGTTACTCCAAAGGAGTTAAAAATATGATCTTTAACTTGGCTAAAAAGAAATCGCCTGGATACGACCTCATCACTGATGAACTCCTACAAAATCTACCACGTAAAGCCACTATGAAACTTACAACACTTATCAATGCCGCATTCCGATTGAAATACGTGCTCATTATTTAGAAAGTTGCTGAAGTAATAATGATCCCCAAACTCGGAAAATTCCCTCAAGAAGTAACATCATACAGACCAATATCACTTCTACCAATCATTTCAAAATAATTAAAAAATCTACTTATAAGACGGTTAAAACCTATAATAGAAGGCAGAAAATTGATTCCCAATTATCAATTCGGTTTCAGAGAAAACACTCCACGATAGACCAAATACATAGAATTACCACTGTTATAGAAAACGTCCTAGAAGAAAAGAAACTGTGTTCTACACTATTCCTGGATGTAGCACAGGCATTTGATAAGGTGTGGCATAAAGGTCTTATATATAAGTTAAAGAAAATTGTCCCAAAACAATTTGCAGATATTCTAGAATCCTACATAAAACTGAGCGAACATTTAGAGTCAGACATGAAGATGCTTATTCTGATCTCAAGCAAATAAAAGCTGGAGTACCACAGGGAAGTGTCCTTGGCCCTGTATTGTACCTATTGTACGCCTGTGATATCCCAGAAATAAAAAACAACGTTATTCCAACTTTCGCAGATGACACAGCCATAATGGCTACAGCTAACAATGACGCCGTAGAGAAAGTACAAATTGCCATCAATTCCATCACCGATTGGACAAAAAAATGGCAAACTAAGCTGAATGAGTCTAAATCGATTCGTATAGACTTCACAAATCGAAGACCTAACTATACACCGGTATACATTAACGGTAGCATAATACCATATGAAAATGGGTCCGTATTTCCGTCCGTATCCTTAACTTAAAACTGCATAACGTTTTTTGGCATACTCTTCGTTTCGCATAACGTTCAAACAGAATAAATCATTAGGCATACTTTATTTTCCCATAACTTTTTTATAATAATGATCTACCCGCATAAAATGTTTACGCATATTTTTTTTACAATAACGATTACTAATCATAACATTTATTGGCATTGTTTATACAAACAAATTAAGGAGCTCACGTAACCAACGGTGCAGTCAACGCCGGCTGCATTCCCTCTTCTATGCATTTACCCATTGGTCGGGTTATACTTACTCGCACTGATCTGTCGCGCTGTACGCACGTTAAAATTACCTACATATATATTGTAATATCCAAAGTTTAATAAACTGTAATATTTATTCAAGAAGCCTTTATACTTCAATCTGATCACCTTAACAATTTGGCGACCGTGATTATTATTGTACGGAGGTGCAGTATATGAATTTGCAATCTAATGATGGAATATTGGCAACGCTAAAAAGGGCTTGGCTGGATGATAGTCGGCTTCTGAAAGGGAGGTTTGCCCATTCCTTATTTTATTTCCTATTCCCGTTTAGCTTGCTCGAGTTCCGATTTATACTAGCTAAGTTTGTTTGTTTTTAAAAAGTCTTTATTAACATCAAATAATACAGCGTTACTTACATGTAAATAACAAACATGAACACTTTAAACAGTTTTACCAGGCTTCGGCGCCTCCAAAAACTTTATTGCCTATATAATTTAATTATTCGTTACGACAGAATTTAAAAAAACAATTAGGTATCACAGGTAAAAAACAATTATGCAAAGTTTTGTATGAACATTTGCTTTTTGCATTAAACAGATGACGGTAAAAGCAAAAAAATACTAACAAGTACTAATAAATATACCATGCAATGGATTCGTGATGTCCAGCGTAAGAAGCAGCCCCGCCCTTGGTCGGCCTACAGAGTAGGGCCAGCGCGGGGGCAATGCGTCTACAAACCGGGGTCAAGACGCTGGTCATGCAATAACGTTATGCCACTAGTTTCTAAAGGTGGGAACAACATGTAATGATGGGGCAGTCGATAAGTTTTATATTTGTCGATGTATTGCAAATCGGATGCTGTTGTTTTAAATATATTAGAAATTAATTTATTTGTATATTTATTCACGGTATAAAATTTGTATGTTAATTTATATATAAAATCCTTAATTGTAGGGAATTTTAAATAAGAATGAAGATGTTTTAAATTCGTTTTAAAAGGTGTATTGTTAGCTATTTTTAATGCTTTGTTTTGTATAGTCTGTAAAAGTTCGTAGTACGTTAAACAAGTGCTGCTCCAAATGGGACAGGCGTAGGTTAAGCATGGTCTCACTAAAGTAGTGTACACAAGCATTTTTGTGCACGGGCTTAGTTTGCATTTGCGATTTAAAATCGAACCAAGTGAACCCATTGCCTGAGCACCTTTTATGCGAGTATTAACTATGTGTTTGGTCCAATTTAATTTAGTGTCGAGAGTAACTCCGAAGTAACGAACTGAGCCACTCCAGGGTATTGCATGTTCATTAATTTTTAATTTTCTTGCGGGAGGTTTGCGATGACGAGTAAATAAAATAGCCTCTGTTTTAGAACTATTAAGCTTCAATTTCCAATTGGTAAAATGAGTATGCAGAGAGACCAAGGAGAGTTTTAGACGATCGACTATAAGGTCGATATCCTTTAAAGAGGTGAAAGAAGCAGTATCATCGGCGAAACAGGCAAGTTTAGTTCTCAGTTGAATGGGCATATCGTTCACGTAAAGTAGAAACAGACAAGGCCCCAGAATAGAACCCTGGGGTATTCCAGCAGGTATCGGAAATAACGTCGAGGTGCTTTGTCCCATGTGCACTTTAAAATGTCGATTAGTTAAATATGATTTTAAGAGTTTAATAAGAGTTATAGGGATGTCTAAATTTACAAGCTTGTGCAAAAGTCCATTATGCCAAACAGTATCGAAGGCCTTTTCAATATCTAATAGGAACATTCCAGTAGATTCGCATAAATTTAAACGATCAGCTATGTGCTCCGATACGCGAGCCAACTGGTGAGAAGTCGAATGTAGACTCCGGAATCCAAATTGCTCACTCAAAATAAGTGATTCAGTATAAATTAAAAGCCTTTTATAAATAATCCTCTCGAAAAGTTTACCAGTCGAGGGAAGTAAGCTGATTGGCCTATAGTTACTTGGTATGGTGTCATCCTTACCAGGTTTCCTCAAAGCTATTACCTTGGCAATTTTCCAGCAATCTGGAAAATAACCAAGGGATAAACAGCTATTAAATATTTTCGTAAGTTGAACCAGTGCCTTCTGCGAAAGATTCTTCAACATAAGATTATGAATACCGTCATCACCCGGAGACTTGCGTTTTTAAGACGTTTAATAATAATACGCAACTCCTTTGGTGTGACCAGGTGGGGTCGTAAGTGATTAATTATACTATCAATTTTATGCATTGATTTCTGTACCTCACTCTCAATAAAATTGTCACTTCGCCAGTTCAAAGTGAGACACATATTAGAATAAAATGCACGAGCAAGTTCTTCAGCTTGGTCCGCTAGAGAGACCGCATGCTCACCCTCGCTACATTTCAAGTGTGGCAGTACAGTTGATCTAGGCTTTAGAGATCTAATGAATCGCCAAAGATCAGTGTGGGAATTTTTTATTTTTGTTAACTTATTGTTCCAAATTTTATCTTGGTACTCAACTATGGAGCAGCGTATATTGGCCTCTCCTGGAGGTAGTTTTTGCATAATGCGACGCAGTGAATTCTTATAACGAATAAGTTTTTTAATGGAGTAGGGAAGCCTTGTAGGGTTATCGTTATGTATACATGTGGGTACTTGCGTATCTTTGGCAATAATAATACTATTAAAAAATTGTTCTAACGCATCATCAACTTCGGTTTTAGATGTGAAAGTTTTAACAACAAGGTTAATTTTTTGTCCAAAATAGTGCGGAAACTCTTCCAATCAGTTTTGTCGTAACGAAAGAGCTTAGTCTTATGGTTTCTGAAAATTAAACCTTTTATACTGCAAAATATCGGTAAGTGATTTGATGATAAGGCTGTTATAGTATGAAGACTATGTATTAAATTTGCTTTAGATGTTAATACGAGATCGGGCGTTGTAGGATTTAAATTTGTACGATAATTTAATTGGGTAGGTGTGAGAGGTGCATTTATAAAGTAGTCACTAGCAAGCATGTCTCTAAAAAGCCGTCTACCTTTCGTGTTACAGTAACTGCTATGCCAATACTCATGATTGGCATTAAAGTTACCACACACTTTAGTGCCTAAATTGAAAAGTTTCTCAATATCAGAACATAAAAGTGGTAGATTTGGTGATGGATAAATAGAAACAATTATTGTGTCATTACCGGACACGTTAACCTTTATAGCCACTGCTTCCATATTAACCGTCATCGGAATCCGAACAAAAGTATGATTAACGTCATTTCTAATCATTCTGTTGTCTGACCACGACCATTTTGTTTTTTATCGTTACGGTAGCAAGTATATCCCGGAGTGTTAAGAATAGTATTTTTTGTTAGTTTAGTCTCACAAAGTGCAATCACATCGACAAATAGACTTACCGCTAGGTCTAGCAGCTCATAATTTTTATTTTGAAGGCCATCAGCATTCCATGAAATTAAGTTAAGCTGCTTTAAGCTAGACATATTGACCGAGGTGTTTAAGAATTAACATGATTTTGTCAAACACGGAAGTACAAGATTGGAATTGTGTTCTGATCTTCATTATTATTTGCATAATTTCGAGGATTTCCTTTGTTGCGACATCCATGGATGGTTTCACATTAGTGTCACTTTCGTTGCTCAGTGTGACAACTGGATATTGCACAAATGAATCCTCTTTCGGTGTCGTTTTGAGTAAAGAAGACCACATTATGCGATCTGTGGATTGGTCCGGAAATGGTTGGAAGCCTAGATAAATACGGAGTTATGGGCTCTTTCAAGGATGATGTATCTTGGCGCTTGTGTAGCTTTTTACGTAGACTATTGATATACGCCATTCTGGAAGTACATTCCCGAAAATTAGACGGATGGTCTTGTCCACAATTGCAGCAACGAGCTGGCTCCTTACGGTCTTTTGAGGACATTCGGAAGAGGAGTGTTTTTCAGTACACTTGACACAACGAGGAGGCATGTTACAAATTTTTGAAGAATATCCAAAATTTTGACGTCTATAGCATTGAGTACCTGATGAACGATTTGGTTTAATTTTTTCCATTTTAATGACACAATTAAATAAGTATTTAATCTTAATCTTCATAAATTTCACAATATCAGTCCCAGGTGCTAATTGGATCAGGAATTGTGGAAATACACTTTTCTCTGATTGACGGGATTTTAACATGGTTACAGAATTTACCTTAAAACCAAGGTCTACAAGATTGCTCTCAATGCTGTCGCCCAAATCAGCTGGCAGTCCTCGTATAACAACTTTAAGGACCTTTTAGTCCTTTCTGTCATGTGTAAGAAAGGGAAGATTTTCAGCACGGAGTCCTTTATTTAATAGATTTATGGGCTTCAGAAGCATGACAAATAACGGCAACTTTGTTACTGCCTCGATACTGTAAATTAAATCGTTTGTCGAACTTTTCTATCAGCTGAAGGAGTCCTTTGTGAGTTGAATCTTCATTCAATTGCATTACGATTGGAGGAATACGCCCAACATTTACTCCAGATGAAACAGTGTTGCGTATAGAGGTAGCTTGTCCGTCGTCGTTGTCTTCTAAAGTGAGGCTTTCATATTTATTGTAAGTTGGTACCTCACGCGTCTTATCATATTGAACCTTCTTGACAGTCGCAGCGCGCTTGGCAGTACGCCAATCCTGTTCATCATTGGATCTTTTCGAGTTAATACTAGTACCCGATATTGATCTTGAGATATATTTCTCCATGATGTACGATAATGTAATTATCGACAGAAAATATCGACTGCGATTACATCACTACGTGGGTTGATGCAAAACAAAAGTAGGTAATCGCACAAAATCCCAATATAAACACGGCGCGTACGTGTACGACACACCGATAGAATACCGATCGACGAAACATTAGGCATACTTTATTTTCCCATAACTTTTTTATAATAATGATCTACCCGCATAAAATGTTTACGCATAATTTTTTTTACAATAACGATTACTAATCATAACATTTATTGACATTATTTATACAAACAAATTAAGGAGCTCACGTTATACTTACTCGCACTGATCTGTCGCGCTGTTAAAATAACCTACATATATATTGTAATATCCAAAGTTTAATAAACTGTAATATTTTTTCAAGAAGCCTTTATACTTCAATCTGATCACCTTAACAGGCATCTTACTCACTCTCGCATAAAGATTACAATTCATACATATAGAACACCATAATATTAACGAGTGCATATTTTTATTTTTATATCTAAGCTTGAACTGTCTAAGATTGAAAGACCCACTGATTAAAAATGTCGATAGTCACTATACTGAAGTTCAAAATTTCAACACTTATATTTATAAGATAAAATAAATAAAATAAATAAAATAAATAAGTAAGTGACCTCAATATTGTAAGGTTGTAGCCGAAGCATGATTCTTTGTAAACGTGGAGGAATACTATGGATCGGCTTTTTCATTATTGATACTATGGGTTTGTGATCTGTTTCGACTAATGTTCTACGCCCATAGATGTATTGATGAAATTTTGTACAGCCAAATAAGATTGCTAGAAGTTCTTTTTCTATTTGTGAATATGCTTGCTGACTTGAGGACAGTGAGGAGGATGCATAAGCTATTGGCTGTTTGCCATGAGAGATCACAGCCCCCATAGCATCCCTGGACGAATCAACTGACAATGTTATGTCTCTGTCCGGGTTGTAATAAGTAAGGACTGGGGCATTAGAAATACAATTTTTTAGGTTATTGAACTCCCTATCATGTTGATCAGTCCACTGCCATGAAGTGTCTTTGGATAAGAGCATTCTTAGATTTGAGGTTTTCTGTGACAGATTTTCTATATATGAACCTAAGTAATTAACCATCCCTAGAAATCTCTGTAACTGTGTGATGGTAGTGGGCTTTGGCATATTTTGAATAGCTTCAACCTTGGACTTATCAACTTTAACACCAGCTTTGCTGAAAATGTGTCCTAGATACTTGACTTCATTTTGGCAGATGACAGACTTGTCCCTATTAAATCTGAGATTAATTTTCTTAGCTTTTTGTAAGACTGTCTTAAGGCGAATATCATGTTGTTCTTTGGTCTTTGCGTACACCAGTAGATCATCCATCATGATCTTAACACCATCAATGTCAGAGAATTGTTTTACCATCTCTGCATGGAAGATTTCTCGTGCTGCATTTATACCGAATGGCAATCGGGTAAACCTATAGCGTCCTTGCGGTGTGATAAATGTGCAGAGTTTTGAGGAAAATTCATCAAGTCGCAGCATCCAAAACCCTTTGTGTGCATCAAGTGTTGAAAAGTATTCTGCACCATTTAAACTCGATTTAATTTCATCCAGGGTCGGAAATTGATAATGAGGTCTCATTATAGCTTGGTTTAATTTACGAGGATCCATACACACCCTAAGTTTACCATTTCTCTTTGAAGTAATAACTAGAGAACTAACCCAGTCAGATGGCTCGTCCATTCGTGTTATAATCCCGTCCTTTTTCATAGTATCCAGTTCTTTCTTAAGGTCACTTACCAACCGGAACGGAATTCGGCGACATGTGTCAACTGATGGCACAGCATCAGACTTAAGGGTTAGATGTGCTTTGAAATTTTTTATGCAACCGATTCCAGTGAAGAGGTCCTGATGTTCTGCAATAATATCATGAGTTATAGAGCTATTGTGGATATTAACATTATGAACTCTTTTTACCAGATTAAGTTGACCACTGGTCACACGACCAATGATGTTTTGACAAGTCAAATCTAAGATATGGAAGTTTATAACATGTGTGCATCCATTATAATGCACTTTCAATTTGCATTGACCTACGGTGGGAAGTACTTCTCCACTGAAGGTAGAGAGTTTATGCATACTTTTTATAATGGTATCAGGTGACAAATTCAATTTCATAAAAGTATACAAGGAGAGTACATTGGTGTCAGCACCTGTATCAAGCAGAAAATTTATGGGTGTGTCATTGATATGTAGTTTGATCTTATAATTATTGTTTTCAGAACTACTGTTATTATTTACTGTGTGCAAGTGTAGATTACCCAAAAAATATGGTTCTGGTGACAGCTGCCTACTTTTACTTACATGTTCCACTTCTGTTTCTTCGATGCTGTTTATTTTGGTAACTGACTGACACATGGATGCAAAGTGATTCTGTTTCTTGCATTTATTGCATGTAAGACCTCTTGCTGGGCACCGGACACGATGTATCAATCCACACCTTGTACATGTGGATGATCTAATACCATTGCTAAAAGTATTTGGCGTTGATTTATTCCTATTGTTGGAATTAATTTTGGCTATGACTGTTTCTGGCTGTGTGTCTTCGCTCAGTTGTCTGGCTTGGATTTTGCTAGTTTCCAAACGTTTAGCATATATTACTGCCTCTGCGAATGTCTTTGGCTTTTGAGTGAGCATCTTTTCTTTAATGAAAGTATTTTTGCTGTGTAGGTTCCATGAAAATACGTCAATGAGTATACTGTCGTGCAACTTGTCAAAATCACTTTGCAAGCCTATATTTTTCAAATCAGTAGCATACGCCGTTATATCTTCGTCTTCTTTCTGGCGGCGATTGAATAATTTGTGTCGCTCAATGGTCGTGTTCACCTGTGGTAGGAAGTATTCCTCGAATTTCTTTAGCAAGTCACTAAAAGGAATTGTGTCCATGTCTACATTGAAAGAATAGAAAATGTGGAGCGCTTCAGCACCTATGCTATTAAGTAAAATAGCGACTTTTCTGGTGTCTGGCTCTCCATCCATATTGCTGGCTCGCAGATAGATCTTTAGTTGCGTTGTGAAGTTCCTCCACATTCGCGGCATGTCTGGGGCTGATAAGTCTAATGGCGGCATCGCGTGTATATTTAAAGGAAAATTACTTATGTTCGCGCTGACGCTAGCGGCCTTCTCTTCTTTAGTCATTTTGTCATCCGGCATCTTGTTCGCTCGTGGAACTCAATATATCTTTGCTGTTTTATTCGGCGGCGTAATATTTAACACAATAAATTATAAAATGGCGACGGCAATTGGTTGGCGTGCGGCACTATTTCGGCGACCTTTTTCTTTTCAAAAACACATCCCACTTCTGACACCAAGGTTTGATAATAAGACACAAGGCTGAATTACGGGTTAATATTTTAATAAAATGTACTGATATAACATTACTTAAATAAACTCACATTGTCGCATTCCGATCACGGTTGTGTCCAAAAAGGAGGAGAGAGGCAAGTGTCATATAGGTGTTGCTAGCCTTGCGTATCCGCTTTAGGCACATCATGTAACATCCATCACGCCTTATCCCCGAAGGGGTGGCAGAGGCATATTATATGCCCACTTTTCAACGTGTGTATTTCAGTCCCACGTAATAGGTGGTGAGCCCATTGCCGTGTTGAAATAGACAGACGCAGGTTGTGGCTACCTGCTGTTGAACTTTTTCAAGCCGCCCATAAGGCCTTCAATTAGGCTTAACGACTGCTATTTTACTGGCAACCGGGACCAACGACTTAACGTGCCTTCCGAAGCACGGAAACGCTCGCAAATGTAAATGCCACAAAGTGGTCACACATCCGAGGACCGGCCATAGTGAATTTGCGTAACTCAGTGATCGTTTACAGAACACTGAGACCGCGGGGCCACGGCCAAAATACAAAAAGAAAGTAGGTAGACTAAAACGAGCGATTCTATTCTGTCACAAGTGACCTAACACTCCTCCTTGCTTCGCTTGTCGTCGTACCTATTTACGACTTTGCTCAAGAGTAGTCTAAAAAAAATAACACTTAAAACATCGTTTTATATGTTACAGCTTAAAAACTTTGGAGTGAGATGATTATTTACAATGATGTCTTATCATTTCTTAAATATTCTTAGTCAAATTATTATTCATTTATGATTTATACGGTTATCCATACCTCCATTATGCGTTTTGTATTTTATGATAAATTATCTTTAGGCGTATAACAATTATACCCTTTACGTTTATGCTGATTAAAATTATGATAAAAAAAATTAGAGTAAGTTAATGTTATGCCAATAAAACCATTATGCGTTTATAACACTCTGCTTATCATAATTTTTGCGAGAAAACTTTATGCTGTTATGCCAAACAACATTATGTTGAAAAAAATTATGCGAGCGAAAGGGCACCCTATGAAAATACGGCAAAATACCTGGGTATGACGCTTGACGCAAAGCTTCGCTGGAAGGCTCATGTCAAAAAGAAACGCCAGGAGTTAGATCTACGCTACAAGAGTATGTACTGGCTACTTGGCAGACATTCATCAATGTCAGTGCACAACAAAGTTGTTTTATACAAACAAGTACTTATCAGGCACAAGTACTTATAGACATACGGTATTCAGCTTTGGGGTTGTACAAAACACACTTATGTTAAAATTATACAAAGGTTCAAAAGTAAAGTACTTCGGAGTATAGTAAACGCTCCCTGGTACACTAGAAATGAGGACATCCACCGGGACTTAGGATTGGACCTTGTAATTAAGGTTATGAGAAAATACGCCGAAGCTCACGAAAAAAGACTTCTTCAACATGTGAATGTCGAGGCTATCCAGCTCCTTGACACCACGGACACTGTAAGAAGACTAAAATGGACTAAACCTTTTGAGTTAGTTTAGTAAAAATAGTGTTACGGAGTGCAGTGAAGTGCTACCCCTGAAGAACACATGTCATGAACAAATGTGTACATTATAATAGAGACCATAAGAAAAGTGCCAATGGACACATTCTTTACTCAGTAAGTTTTTTAGCAAGTTAAGTTAAATTTTAATTACTTATTAGCCTCAAGGCTAGATTGTAATTGTTATGAGGTAACCAAACACTTTCATCATATTATTTGACTAACGCGCCAAAAGGAGTATAACTTCAAAAAACGGAACCCTTATAGGATCACATTGTTGTCTATCTATCTCGGGATTGCATGAAGGTATCGAGTTGAAATTGAAACTGAGAAAATTCAAAGTTATAAGTCAAAGTAAAAAAAAGTGTTATCCGATGGATGACGCAAAAAAATATTTTTACGGATTTTCAGACTTGTACAGCTTTTTTTTGTAAACCTTACATAAATCAAAGTACTTAGTGTTAATTACACCATTTATAACTCAAGAACAGTTGGGTCGATTTTTATGGATTTCTCTTTTCCCCGTAAATTCTATGTTTAAGTCTATGTTTCCACAATAAAAAAATAAATTGAAATTGAAAGCAGTTTTAGTAAAAACAACAGACAAAAAAAAAACAAAACTTTATTTTTGTCATCTATTTTAGATGGAACCTATTTCTAAGGTGATGCCGAGACCTTAAATGGTTTACGTACACACTTATCAGTTGCTATTGACTTTCGAGTTGCAGCAACGTCGATAGATATTCAACTATATTGGTTCCACTCTGCAGATGCAAAGAAAATTGAATTTATATGTGTAAGTGGAAATTGTAGTATTTCTCGACACTCGTCGAAGAGCTCTTTTTTATCTGTAATTGCATGTATAGTATGTGAAGAAAGTGATATACCAGTTTTGACAACAAGTTTCTGTGAGATCTTACTTATCGTCACACCTTTATCCCCCAAGGAACATACTGACGACGCCATTATAGGTGGTGTGCCCATTGCCGTGGCAAGATTGTGGTGACCGACCTGCTATTTAATTTGTCAAGCCATCCATAAGGCATTCTACTTGGCTTAACGACTGCCATACGTTTTAGGGTTGAACTACATCTGACCACACTGAATCACACATTTATTTATTTACTAGATGACCCCCACAGCTTCGCCCGTGGAATATTTTAACCTCCCATCGCACCTATTTAATCACGTCGCTTATAAATTCTACAATGATGCATAAAGAATTTGCCCGATTTGTCGACATTTATGACTACTGCTCTGCTCCGCAGTGTAGTAGCGTGATGATATATAGCCTATAGCCTTCCTCGATAAGTGGACTATCTAACACAAAAAGATTTTTTCAAATCCGACCAGTAGTTCCTGAGATTAGCGCGTTTAACCGAACAAACAAACTCTTCATTTTTATAATATTAGTATAGATGACACAAAATAGAAAACAGTCACATACAATTTACAAAACAAAAAATACAAGGTTCGGTTTTAGATCGTGTTCAAAAACATGTATACTCATCATGACTTATTTATGATGCGTGCATAAGTTGTACAATTTGCAAGTAAAACAAAGATGAAACATGCATAATTCAGTTACTATTATTAGAATAAAGTTAAATATCAACATGTACTCGTATCTTCCCATAACCCGCTTAACAATATTTTTGTACTTCGAGAAACTTTGGTTGATATTTCAAACATTGCTATGCTTCTAACCTTTTCTGTTACTTAAAATCGTCATTTAGTAGAGTATGAAAGGGTGTGGGAGTGCCGGAATCGAGGAAGCGCTAGCACTACTAGCTAGATCAAGCCTTAAGGTACCTTATGAAGCACGGACACGTTCGTTAATAGGAATACCACAAAGCGATCTGAGGACCAGTCACATCGAAAGAAGGTCAACAAAGTGATCGTTTGCAGAATACTAATTAATGGGGTTACGAGCGCTTCAAGTGTGATCTGAATTTCGCTATGATTGACTTGTGCTGTTGACTATTGGTAACTCAAACTTGGCACAAGGCATGACGAAAATTTAGAGAGAGGAAATGTCACAGTCACATTTCCACTGCAAGGGAAATATGATCATGGGTAGAAAATAATCACATTTTGGACCAACTGTAGGTCCATGGGATGGGATGCCTGCCGCAATATTGCACTTGAAGCAGTTATTTCCAAACGTTTTTATCTTTTTCATCGAAGCCATATAGACTATCTCGTTGGTACAGTACGGAGAACCTATGCGTATTCTAGTCAAATCTGTACTAATATTAAAAATGCGAAAGTTTGTAAGAAAGAATGTATGGATGTATGTTTGTTACTCGTTCACGTAAAAACTTCGGAAGCTCACTAGTAAATTTGTAATCCTCAAAAACAAGGATACCTTCTGATTTTAAAGCTAAGAAGAAAGCTAAGAATTTTTTTGAAAACTTAAAAATCTCTTTTAAGTTATTATGGAAGCCTATTAAGACCCTATTAAGATTGCTAAAATAAAACGAATTGAATGAAACGATGTATACTGTCTTCTGTAAACATCATTTCATTGTACTCAATTTATTTGAAAGAGCAACTGAAGATTTCAAAAGAATTCCTTACTTTTGATGCAAGAATCGTTAAAAAAACGTTTACCTTCATAATTTTATACTCGCATTTTTCTTATAAAGTTTTACGACCTTCTGCGAAGTGTCCGAAAATAGAATATAATTGTAGACATCATAAAAGACGGTGTTATAAAAATATGTGATGATTTAAAATCATAATAAATCTATAATAAAACTATAGTGGAAGAAGAGTAGCTACTTATTGCCTAAAAATAAATAGGAAATAGATTGACATTAAATAACGAATCTTATGATCCTTCAAACTTAACATTAAATATGAATTGCGCACAAAATCTTTACTTTATAGCTCAGTCTGTTTTGATTCTCTGGTAGAGAATGTTGTAATTTCAGGATTTTGGATTTCTTAAAACTTTTTTGAAGTGAAAATGTCTTTTATCGCGGTACGCATAATTTTTGATGAAAAAAAATAAAAATAAATAAATTATAAATAAATAAATGATATAATGTCTCTGTGGCGCGGTGGGAGTGCATCCGACTGCTACGCTAGAGATCGTGGGTTCGATTCCCACTCAGGATAAAAAATTGTGTGATGAGCACGATGGTTTATTCTGTGTCTGGGTGTTATTTATCTATAATATGTATGTATATTTAGATATATACATATAAATATATATATATATATATATATATATATATATATATATATATATATATATATATATATATATATATATATATATATATATATATATGCACACATGCATAGTACAAGCTCTGCTTAGTGTGGAATCAAATTGCGTTATGTGAGTTGTCCCAACAATATTTATTTATTAATTTAAAATATCTGGACTTACGACACCGTAACGGTGAAGGACAAGACTCAGCTATAGTGTGTGCATTTACAAAGTTAAAGTTTTGAAATATTAGATTGATAATTTCAAACTCAGTTATCAAACTTCGATAGCTCAGTTGGTAGAGCTGTGGACTGTAGATGGTTATAAATTGGAATCCATAGCTCGCTGGTTCAAATCCGGCTCGAAGGAACTCTCTTTTTTTAAACACAGTCAAATTATAAATAACGAATTCTTAAAGTAATTGGGGTTTACCCTAGTACCCATCTAAATAATCTCTTAAGAGTCAAAATAAGTTTTGCACTTTTGTCGGCACTCCTGGAGTGCAACACTTTTTTTTTCTACCCATATTTTTGCATATAAGATTTCCGCCCATAAGATCCAACCTAAGGAGCTTACCGAAGCCTAAGGACGTTTGTAACACTAGAGGTGCTAAACCTTTTTCTAACTTGGACTTAATCTTTGCAACTTTATTCAAACCCCCAAGAAATTATATGTATAAATAACGTAGTATAGAACCTTAAACCTTTTTCTAACTTGGACTTAATCTTTGCAACTTTATTCAAACCCCCAAGAAATTATATGTATAAATAATATAGTAGTATATTAAACACCCACATTTCACAGCATGCATTTTTATCCCGCGTAAAAGGTGGTGGGTGAGCCCATGGCCGTATTGAAATAGACAATGGTTTTTTTACGTGTGGAAATCCTCATGGATGCTGTGCGACAAACACGAAGCCCTTTTATCGGCCTATGGCCACGTGTCCCTTGTATGATGAACCCTTGGAAGGATAACACCAGGGCGGCAACAGAGGCAGATTTAGTCTAAGAGGTCTCGGCTCAAGAGTTTGGCTTTCATCCCGTTTCTTTGGTGGGAAAAGTAAAGGGGATGTTATTATGCTTTGGGTTCATTGCCATTTTTTTATCCACATTAAAATTTAAATTTAAGTTGGCATACTAATTGCTTTTCAAAATTGTTTCTAATGCTTAGGCAGGTGTCATCACAAATCGAATGATTATAGATGCAATTCTTTACATTCGTACCGTGCAACTTTGCTAAGTGCCGGTCGATGGCGCCTTATGTCGCCTTAATACGTATAGAGGTGGATTATTTCGTCAGTTTCGAGCAGGTCACGGTGGTGTTGTTGGTAAACTCGTCTGGTGCGTTGAACTAGAAGAAGCTTTCTCGAGTCCGGCTCGTGACAAAAAAAATTCCCACTTTAAAAAAAAATGATTAGAAAAGGTTAGCATACTAATTACTTTTCAAAATTGTTTCATTGCCCTTGTAGCATGAAACCTATCAAATTACATAATCTTGGAACACACCCTTGTCATAAACCTTGTTTACCACGATACCTTGTTAACGGTGTCTTGTTAACTAATGAAGCACATACTTTAACACATATTAAGCTAATTATTGTGTACCGAGCAAAACAATGCGTGCCAGTTTTGGTGGAAATTATAGTGTGGAATTTTAGTTTTGTAATAATTATAGAGGGGTATTATTTTACTGATATGATTATGATAAAACGATGTATTTTTATGGTATTACTTTTATGTATTAGTTTTAGCCTTTATCCCTGAAGGCGTAGGCAGAGGCATATTTAACTCCCACATTTCACTATATGCATTATTGTCCCACGCAACAGGTGGTGAGCCCATTGCCGTATTGAAGTAGACAGGCGCAGGCTGTGGCAACCTGCTGTTGAAATTTTTTAAGCCGCCCATAATGCCTTTTACTTGGCTTAACGACTGCAATTTTATTGGCAACCGAGACCAACGGCTTAACGTGCCTTCCGAAGCACGGTAATTACTCGCAAATGTAAATGTCACAAAGTGGTCACCACCCATCCAAGGACCAGTTATAGCGAAAGTTGCCTAACACAGTAATCGTTTACAGAATACTAAGTTCGCGGGGTCACGTGTGCTTTAAAATATTTTCATATACCTATCATTTATGTCATAAAGTAACAAGATATTGGTACGTTCGTAGAGTGTGTTGCAACGTTAATTCGTTGGTGTTGTGCCAAGTTGAAGGCCTGAAAAATTTCAACAGCATGCTAGACAACCAGTATCTGTCTACTTCAACACGACAATGGGGATGTGGCGGACACACATACTCACACCATCTAACTATACGTATTTCTATGTACTATATATTATTTCTTTTATTCATTACACACACACGATGAAAATCGGGCGTCTAACATGCCTCTGCCACCCCTCATACAGTCTCAACATTTTATCTATGTAATATGTATTATATTATATCTAGCTACACATAGCTACCGCGCGCCAGCTGTTTCAATGAATAACGGTACATCGATAGCTGCGCGAGCGCAGGCAGGACAGCGATGAAGCCTCTCGCTCTCACCAGTCACGACCTAAGCCTCGCGCCGAGTGCACGTACTACTGTCGCGAATACTTTTATACACGCCACGTCTATTCTCTCGCAAAACTATCAGCTGTGCTTTCTGCTCATTGTAAATTTTCGCCTTCTATTTTTGTGTGGAGTAATATCGCTGTATTCTAAGAAGTACATTATATCGCTTCTCAATACTTCGCTTTTTCTTATACCACTCCCTCAGGCTCACCACCTATTACGTGGGAGAGGAATGCACACGGTGACATTTGGGCGTATAATATACCTCTGCCACCCGGCCTTTTTTCCTTTGGGAATAATGCTTAATTGATAAACAACATAATAGAGAATAAACTGAAGGGAATGGCACACAAATGTGAATTAAATAAAGACATAGTAAAATAGTACCATTCCCATTTCCCACCCGCGGAGTGTTGTTGTAACTTCTGTAATTACACCAGAATCGATAGCAATAAGAAACCAGAAAAAATACTTTAGCGCAAACTCGGCAAAGAGCCAGGATAAGTTATAATATCTCGGGACCCGCATCAAAATTAATCTGAAGTTATAAAGACAGTATTTTGCTGTACAACAATATATGCTTAAAAGTTTTGCATATTAATTTATTTATTCCTTTTTCCAAACTGAATAAATAAATAAATATTGTGAGCCTTTTTTACAACAGCACCATCAAGCCCAAAGTAAGCTAAAATAAGCTTGTGGTATGGGATCTAGACCACTGATAAACAAACTTAAATTTTTAAGACCTCAGTGCGCCAGTCGCATACATTACCACTTTTTCAACCGAGATAGTCAAATAAAATTGCTTACTGACTATGTGAAGGTCAGCAAGATAATAGTTGGAATCAGTGTTGAACGCTGACATAACAGTGAGTTGATTAGCTTAAATGAATGTGTTTACTCTAAAAGTTACTAAGGCCCACTTGCGCGATCCTGGGTTACCGTGTATAACTCGGAGGTATGGACTAACCCCGAGTTAAATCATTAATTTGTCTCGCATGACCTCGAGTTAAGGGTATACCTAGGGTTAAATCGCTAAAATTTTAACTCACCGGTTTCTGAGGGTTAATTCGTCAAACGTTGGGTTAGCAGCTGACAGACAATGTAGTGGCACGTGACACATGCGTGACGCGGACACCTTAAAATGACACGCCGCGCACACATAATACGATAAAAATAAAATGCACTCGGCTGTCATGTTACATTCATTCGTGTAAGAAAAAGTCTTATGTGGCAAACTGTAGTGTAAAAGAGATAGAGATACCTGTTTCATTCTTTGTTCAATCATTAATGTTTGTTTGGATGACATAGAGAGACCTAAAACACTGGGTTAGTTAACCAGATGATATTTTTCTATGGTGCAAGACATGATTAGGGTTAAAAAGTTATTTACTTAATTCCGAGTTATCTAACTCTATAATTATTTATTTAACCCCAGCATCCACGCAAGTGGGCCTAAGAGATTTGGCCGCTACCTTCAACACAATTGATCCACCTGACATGCTCTTTCTCAGTCGCTCAAGGACGGTTGAGTAAAACAGAAAGAGATTAATTTACATATAATGAAACAAAGTTGCTTTCCTTTCTCCCTATATACTTACTTACCTAAAAAATCTTTGGACCTAAAAATAACACGGACTTTAACTTATCATGGATGAAGCATGCAAATGGCTGCTCATTTATGTGTGCGGGCAAATGCGTGATTGTCAAAGATATTGGAAGAGATTTTCCGATTTCTATGGTGATTTTTTTTACTTAATGTCACTAAAAGGTGCCGTCAGAAAACCAGCGCTGTATGCCATCTGGTGTGCAGCATTTATGCTGAGATGGCATCCTTTTGGGATTGCACAGTTGATATCTAATGTAAGTTTTTAAAGTTAAGTTAATTATCTAATATGTATTGTATACCTACCCACGCTGTGCATCTCAATAAATGTTTTCTTTATTTTGGAACGTGTCATACTTATCTATCTGACTATGCAACTGTAAATTTACTAGTATATCACAGTACTCATTGTACTGTACTTATGTTGACAGTTTAGTATGAATTTTTGGTCTTCAAAAACAAATGAAAGAACGACGGGGGCATTAAAACAAGACAAGACAAAACAAATGAAAAATTGTCATAGTTGCAGTTTCATGACATTAATGTATGACACTGCGTTCGGAATCATTTCAAACTTTTAAATAAGGACACTTTTGTTTTAAAATAACAAGCATTCTGTTTGTCGAACGTGATTTCACGCAGTGAATTAGGTCGTCTCTCGTCATTTTCCTTAAGGCTTGGTATTCCTGCCGATGCTACGCTTTTGAGATTTTTAAAACAATGCGAATCGTAGAAGAAAGGGTTTTTGATTCTAAAAAAGAGATATATGTTAGTTAAGGATTTAAGCTAGTCAAAATGGCTTTCTGTTACAAAATCTAATAAACTACCTACTAAACCCTTGTGAAATGTTTTTTCAATGCCAAATCTAAACTACAGCTAATTTTAATGAAATTTTTATACTTAACTATAGCTACTAAATATTTATAGATATAATAACTTACTTTGACTATATACAGTGATTTTTATAGAACAAATGTTTAAATGTTGCATCTCGTGACGCCCGGAGTTAGCTTTATATAGTGTATATATATGAGAGTTATATACGGCAATGGACTCACCACCCATTACGTGGGACAGGAATACACATGGTGAAAAGTGGGCATATACAATAATATGCCTCTGCCACCCTTTCGGGGATAAGACGTGATAGATAAACAAAATATATGAGAATTTTAATATTAAATAAAGTACCTACACTTCACAGAAGCGTTAGAATTATCCCTGTAAGTAGTATAAAATCGAACCCGGTACCCACAGGAAGAAGAAGACAGTTATATAACCAACTGAGCCAATGGGCCGGTCAATGTATGTTTACCTATAAACAAATTTGATCAATAGATTCTGAAGCTTAAACATACCGACTGCCACTGGCTGAAGTAATCAGTGCAGTTGTTATATTGAAGCTTCGCTTCGCATAAATTATTAAAATTGTATCCAACACCTTTGTTTTATGCTTTTAGTATTAATTATTTAAGTATATTTATAAATTTATTAGCCACGACTTTATCCCCGAAGGTGTGGCAGAGGCATATTGTAGTGAGCCCAATGCCTGTGTTCAAATGGACAGGCTCGTTCATTAGGCTGTTCATTGTAGCGACTCGCTGTTGTAATTTTTAAGTCGCTCAAAAGTTATTCACTTGACTTAACGAGTGTCGATTGCAACGTTAACGTGTCCTTCGAAGCACGAAAACGCTGGTAAATGAAAATGCTACAAAGCAGTCATCCATCCAATATCCGAGAGAGTTTCTTAAATCAGTGATCTTTTACAGAAACCGAGTTAGTAGGGCTACGAGCGCTTTTTATATATGTTTTTACTTTATGTTAGTAGCCTTAAACAATGTATGACATTTCATGTAACTAATAATTAATTAATTAATAATAATATAGCAATTATTACAAATAATATAATTTAAATTTAAGGCAAACTAAGTTTAGTCGACTGTTCTCACATAAATCCAAAGGAACAATGTAAGTGTAATTTTAATGTTGTAAGCCATACCTACATTTTAAAAGAGCATCCATTTACTTTCTTGCTAGATTCTTCTTCTTAAAGTGTAAGCTGCCCTTAGAACTGGCAACTAGAATAGCTCTAATTTTGATATGATTTTAAACACAACATTGATTTAGTTTTTTAGTTTTCGGCTGGTGCAACCCAGTCGAAACGTCAAGTTATTTAAGGTAAATAATCATGATCGCGTTAATACCTGTATTTTACACTTATTTTAATCATGCAACGCGAAAGTTTAAAAGTTAGTAAAGATTTTTTATTAATTCATTCTATTAATAATCCCAACATTTTAACGCGAAGGTTTATTGCGCTTTAGTGGATCTGGAGAAAGCATTTGATAAAGTTGTGAGAGAAAATCTGTGATACTCGTCCGTACTGGCGATACAGTCTCTTTATACGGACTGTAAAGATTGCGTGCGATTAAGGGGTGCCTGGCGCCTCTTTTTGACTTCTGTTCGGGCGTCAAACGGGTTGTCGACGGTACGCCGGGCTTTTCATAGTGTATCTGGATAGTTGTGCAAAAGTGTGGCTGCAAAAGTTAAAAGATTATGATGTGTTGTAAAATTGGAAATTTTACAGTACATTGTCTGTTGTACGCTGATGATGCGGTAGTGATGGTCTCATCAGAACCGACCTTCAGGCATTAGTCACTAATATAAGGGTAAAGGTCTTCGCTGCATGTTAAACTAAAAATCGGGTATTTGAAAAAGAAATAGTAAGAACTAAAAGCAAGATTTGGGTAAACCGGCAACGTTTAGAGCAATTGAATGAAATTGTGTACTTAAGGAGAATGTTTAGCGCAGACGGAAGATATGTTCTGAAGAACAACGGTGACTAGCCGCCGAAGACAGGAAACAGGAACGAAGCATTAGGATTTTTTGATATTAATATTATTTAAAAAAATGAGTATAATGAGTACGGGACATTTTATTTGGTACTTTTACATAAAGCCTTTTACATAAAATTGTTATTAAATATATCATCATAAACTCCTACTAATATTATAAACGCTAAAGTTTGTAAGTATGGATGTTTGTTAAGTACTTGCACGTAAAACTACTTAATGGAATTTAAATAAACTTTACCTTTTTTTTTCTGTGTTCTGTTATCTGCAATCAGTTCTACTATAAGCAGATTGTGTGAGGGTAATTAGGCGAGTGAGTGTGCTCTCCAGTGGGCACATCTCCTCGTTTATTTCCAATGGGCTCAGTCGTCACTGATTATGTCTTTCCTTTTTAATCTTTTGCTATAACCTCGATGCGTTAGTTGTGAGGCCAGGGGATTGGGGTGATGTCGCAGTCGCCGGTGATAGCCTAGCAAACTGATTTTAATTTCGTCCTTTACGATAACTATATATTATATATAATAGCTTATCTATCTGAATAACACATAGGCTACTTTTTATCCCGGGAACAAGTTCCTTTTGAAAACGGGAACGGAAAATCTTCATCAGGCTGAGGAAGCGTTGTAGTGCCTACGCGACTTGGCCTCGCGGCCCTTAATTGGTCAGTTTACCTGATTCGTCAGTTTCAGTATTTTTCAGTTTTCAAAATTTCGTTAAATTGTCAGTTTCGCAAACTCCTCAAGTGTCTCTAATTCTTTAGTTTTCATAACAAGTAAGTTTACAGAATTAGGCACTCGAAAAGTCTTAGTGCATAGCTGCTTTTTAGTAAACATGCATCAATCACCTGGTCAAAATCACGACAGGTGCAACCCTGTTAAAAAGACGAGTGAAAATGGTGCATCAAAAAAATATGTTTTTGTCATAAAATATTTGAAATAATTCTATAATATTTGGATTATAGGTCTTACCAACCATAACCTCCAAAAAATATTTTTACATAAGATTAATAATAACAATATATTATTACTGAGTTCTGGTCTAGTCCAACGAACCTATCATTTTTCATACCGCCCGGGTAATTTATATAAATGCCTTCATTAATCACTTGGCCTTTTATATAATACAATTAATGTGTTTGTTTATTTATTTAAGATATAGTAAAAGCTTTATTATGTTTCTGTCCAGTGCGTTTCGTATAGGTATTTGTCTATTTATTTTATATACTACTGAGGTGGCAGGACGCATACGGCCCTACTGATGGAAAATGATCACTGTAGCCTATGGACGTTTGCAACACCATATGTGCAGCACTCGCGATGCTGACCCTGTAAAAACCTTTCATGACCTCTTTTACTGTAGACGTTTCGGAAAACCCTACCTCAGTTTTCCCAAATGTCAAAGGTATAGTTATCTATGTACCATTTAATGATGAAGCGCTCGTGGCCCCGCGGTCTCAGTGTTCTGTAAACGATCACTGAGTTACGCAACTTTCACTATGGCTGGTCCTCAGATGGGTGACCACTTTGTGGCATTTATATTTGCGAGCGTTTCCGTGCTTCGGAAGGCACGTTAAGCCTTTGGTCCAGTAACATGGCAGTCGTTAAGCCTGGTTGAAAGCCTTATGGGCGGCTTGAAAAAATTCAGCAGCAGGTCGACACAGCCTGCGCCTGTCCATTTCAACACGGCAATAGGCTCACCACCTGTTACGTGGGACAAAAATGCATACGGTGAAATGTGGGCGTATAGTACATATAGCCTACCCCTTCTGGGATAAAGGCGTGGTAATATGTAAATATGTATGTAATTTTATCAGTCGCCTAGATCTCATAACACAAGCTTATATTAGCTTACTTTGGGCTAGACGGCGATTTGTAAAAAAATGTACAACAATATTAAAAAAAAATTGGCCACTAGAAGCAGCTATCTTTTAATTTATTCTGCATTGTTGGGGGCGACGGTCTTCTGATCATCTAACCCCTGTGGCGTAGCCTCGTCCTCTAGTCATCTGGTGCACCACTGGTGAGGTCGCTTGGCTTACTCCCATTGGCCTAGAGTGGAATTACACCAACCTACTATAATTTACAATAGCAGAATAAACATTTTTAATAAAGTGAAAAAAGACAATTCGATTCGAGACGGGGATTGAACTCGTGACCTTTGCCTAACCAGGGCAATGTTCTAGCCACTGAACTACCGAATCGACTTTTTTCACTTTAAAAAAAAAAAGTTGACCCCGCATACTTTGTTGGCGCCACAAACGAGAAACAGACATAAAAGATACATTAGTTAAAGAGGGTGGCGCGTAGGCTGTTCTTTTACAAAACTTCTGAAGAATTCGCTTTGTAACAACAAAAAACTGAATGAAATCGGAATACTTGTTGATGAGTTACTTATCCTGTGCGAGACATTTCCTGAATTAATACATGGGCTACCTACTTTATATCCCGAGAAAACATCTTTTTCCTGCGAGAAAACCTTTTTGTGTACTAACGAATAATTGCTTTAAAAATTTAATCAGCAGAATTGACTCCGAGGTCTGCATTCCTATAATTCCGTTGCTACTATTAACGAATTTCAGCATTACTAATAGTAAGAGTTTTGCCAAGAATGTTATCTTTTATGACGTCAAACCTTCTTTTATTTTATATTTAGATGACGTCACACTCACAATATACGACGACTCTATGCTGTTGGCGCCGTTATGGCGGGATATTGCATTAACATATTCTTATGAGTTTCTTAGTTTAAGACCCTTTTTATGTCATTTGTGAAAAAGGGGCCTAGGGGCTTGTCCAGTTTTGACTAACAGACTTAAAACAGCAGACAGTTGTTTTGTAAAACGGTCTTTATGATACCTCACTTACACTCTCGCGAGATGAGACGAGCTGCGAGCCGCGAGTGTAAACACAGTATTATGATATAGTATATTCAAAAATATTTAAATACTTAAAGTTACATGGACGCAATGATTTGAGGAATAACATTCAGCTATTGAAGAATGATGTAAGGAAGGTATTTGATCCGGAAGAAGAAATTTTGATGTGAATACGATTATGTTTACACTTGTTTGACGTGGTCTCTAGAATTCTATAATAGTTTTTTTATTTTTATAACTAATGTAAACCATCCCTAGGTACAACTTTACGGTACAATCGTCTGTTGAACCTGTGAATAAATATGGTGTTTTTTTTAAAAAAGTTAATTATATTCATAAGTATAAGTGATATTGACACCAAACTTTTAGTTTAAGCAAAATTGATTTAACCATAAGACATGTGATATTTTAAAAATTAATAGAAATAATTATGATTCAAATATATAAATGTTTTATTCTAAATTCTGGAAATGTCCACATGTTCCGCCCTACATTTTTTCGAGCTCGTGGCTCGTCTCGTGGCTCGTCTCGTGGCTCGTGCGAGAGCGTAATAGAATGGGGTATAATAGAAACAATCATAGCAGTTTGCGCTGCAGTGGGACCCGAGTGTATAATGTTGCATGTTGCTGCAGTTGACATGACATGAGTGACCATTTGTGGTATTTCTATTTACGAGCCGTTAATCCCGTTTGCCAATAATATAGTAGTTATTAAGTCAACTTGAATAGGGTTTGAAAAAAATTAACATCAGATACTCAAAACCTGTACCCATTAATTTCAACACGATAATACAAGTATTATCGTATATATAAAAAAGTCAAACACCTCCAGTGTTGCAAACATCCCTAACAACTAATATTTACCACTTTCGATCAGCCGTATGCTTGTGTGCCACCTCAGTAGTATAAAAAGCTTTTAAATCTAAAATTGTAATAATGCATGCAATTTACGCTTTTGAAGAAAAAAAAAAGGATACTGCGTACTACATATAAATACCAGCAAAGAAACGCAAAAACTCTAAATTAGATTCAGGAGAGAATAATTATTCATTTCTATACACCCCAATATTTGAAATGAGCCCATTTGTTACTTTTTATAAAGGTTTAAAGAGGAATGTTCAACCCTCCCTTATTGGTCTTATACTTAGAAAAATAAACGACGTGGGGTGGGCAGATGAGACGTCAATAATCAGAAAATATAACCTACTAAAGCTTCGCATGAAAAATTATCCCAAAACCGGTTTTCCCTAGGGAGTTAAATTCTTTTTTCAGGATAAAAGCTAAACTATGTCAATATTGAGATTCACAACCTATTACTCCTCTTTTGAAAATCCAATCCTGTATCTAAAAAAAAGGAAAAGTAAACACAATTTCACTTTAAATTACATTTACTTTTTCAGTCAGCTACTAGTTGAGGCAATAACGTATATTTAATGACTGGCAATTTGTTATTCTATGTTTTCCGCTTTTAATGATGGTGGTATTGGCAATGATCACTCGTTACGTGAAAAAACTCATTTGAGATGAAACCTTTCCATTTTTTAAATTCTGGCCACAGATATAAAAATACGAGAGTTATGTCACACAACTATATTACGACGTTCAACTTTGAACATCGATTGCGATGTCAATTCACGCATTACTGTCGCGTGGTCCAAGTGGCGAGAGATGACTATTGTCATTTGCGACCCAAAAATGGTCTCACTACAAGGGATGCCGACAACCGTGCGAAGTGGAAGAGTAATAGTAGGAAAGAAAGCGGACCCCGGGCGTCGCGAGACGCAGCTAGGATAGGCGCTTGGATGATGGTGATGATTTTTTTTCATTAGTTGTACAAAACATAAACCTCACCAACAATTGTCTCAAGAGATCAGATTTTCAATTGCCCGAAAACACAAAATATTTATGGGTGGCGATTTTCGTGGATCATATAAATATAAGACCATTTTTTTTCTTCATATTGAAACGAAGCGTAATAGTTTTGTCGACAATAAATCATTTTAGTTAAACCAAACAAATTACTCGTATTATTACAAAGTAAATTATGTTTAAAATTCTTTAGGAATGTATTTTTTTTTAAAAAACGCGCACTTTTTTATAGAATGGGAAATCCCGTAAACATAATGTTTTTGGTATTTTAGTTTAATTTGTGACATTCGGGCTTCCTCACGATCTTGTTCTCGTTTTGTTGATTCAAATCAATACATATAAAAATCAACGCCATCAACTCATCAACTCTCGTTGTAATTTTATAACTCAAGAACGAGCTCACCTATCCAAACCAAATGTATAGGCTTTGTTTGGACTATTTAGTAGATGGTTTATGTGAAGTTTGCACAAAATCGGTTGAGCGGTTCTTCATTTATCACATTTTTGGTTGCGCTAACGAAGTTGCGCGGGTCAGCTAGTTAACCTAAAAAATATTGAACCCCGTCCAGAACTCATTATTCTTTTAGATCCCTGTCTGTTGAAAATATAAAGTGTTTAATATAACCAATATAATAGCGTGTTCATCATTATGTCAGTGTGAAGCTTTCGGTTGCTTTAGTGTGTATGATTATGGATGTGACTTCTGTTTCGATATAATCACTTGAAAATTTAGCGTAGTCTATTTTATTTTCTAAATTTAAATTTTAAATTTAGAAAAAAAATGTGTACTTATTGCTTTTCAAAATTGTTTCTATAATAAATAAATAAATAAATATCCATCACGCCTTATCCCCGAAGGGGTGGCAGAGGCATATTATATGCCCACTTTTCACCGTGTGGATTCCTGTACCACGTAATAGGTGGTGAGCCCATTGCCTGTTTCTAATACTTAATTTCCTTTTATTTGATTAACTATTTTTGAATTAACATTCTATAGCTTTATGTATTTTTTCCGTGCTTCGGAGGGCTTAGTAACATAGCAATCGTTATGAAATTGCCGTTTTTTACTGAAAATCTAAATTGTTTATTTTTTAGTTCATAACAAATTTATTTAATCAAAATAGTTACCATTATTATCTATTCGTATACATTGCTGCCATCTAATAGGAAGGTCATTTATGCCTTTGCGATAGAAATCTGAGGATCTAGACGGCACAAACTGTGTGAAAGCATTTTGTACTTCCTCCTGGGAAGAAAACTTCTTGTCACGTAGATAACTAACAAAAAAATGGTAGTCCGTTGGAGCAAGATCTGGCGAATACGGAGGATGACGAATGGTTTCTAACTGCAGTTCTCGGTTTCTCGTGCCGTATGAGGTCTCGCGTTGTCATGGAGCAATATAACTGAAGATCGATTCATGAGTCGGGGCTGTTTTACTGCTAGTTTTGCTAATATTGTTCGGAGTTCGGCACAATAGACATCTGCCTTTATTGCTTGACCAGATCGGAGAAAACTATAGTGAATAACACCATGCTGAGACCACCAAACAGTTACCATTACCTTTTTATTGGTAAGTTTTGCTTTAGGACACTGTTGTGGCGTTTGACCTGGGGTCAGCCATTGCATTTTTCTTTTACGGTTATCATAAAGAATCCACTTTTAATCACATGTCACAATTCGATCCAATATTCCTTCATTTCTGTACCGATTCAACAAGGCAACACAAGTTTCAACACGCGTTTCTTTCTCCAGATCAGTCAAATCATGAGGCACCCATTTATCGTATTTATTTATTTTATTGATTTGACGCAAATGAGTCAGTATTGTGGGTATGAAAACGTTAAACCATGCCGATAATTCCTGGGTAGTTTGACTAGGATCGGCTTCCACCATCTCTCTTAATTCATCGTTATTCACCTGTGTGGGCGGTCCTCCTCGTGGCTCGTTCTTCAAGTCGAAGTTTCCATCACGAAAGCGTTTAAACCAAAATCGCACGGTGCGTTCATTAGCAGACCCCTCACCAAACGCAACAATGATATTGCGGGCTGTTTCTGCCGCGTTACTTCCGCGTCGGAACTCGTATTCAAAAATCACTCGAATTTTCGCAGTATCCATCTTTCTTGTCTAAGTTGAATAACAAAAACAATTGAAAGTCGATATTCAAATGTTTCACATTTTTTAAAAAAAGAACATAATGAAACCATATGAAAAAAGATTAATTCAAAAACCTCAAACCATGAAGACTCTATGTCAATTCATAAAACCTATTACAATAAAACGGCAATTTGATACTTTAACCCCTATTATTAACTAGCTATCTTCACTTTGCATCGTTGAAGGATTAGTCAAGAAAGCTCTCGAAGAAAGCTCTCCTTCTCCAACAAATATCTAAAACATTCGTTTTTACTTCTTGTATACTCCATGATATGAATACCCAACTTTTGACAGTTCTTTTAAAGAAATGGAAGTTTATTGAACTGGTTTTCAATTAAAGGATATATTTGTAAAATATCTGGGCATGTGGAAAAAATCACAAAGCTGTAATCCTGTATAATTTTATTCGAAATAACATTAACGCTCGAGCGGGATTCAGGTCTTTGATCGTTTCGCACTACTGCACGGGTTATTCGACCCGTGCCGCGGTGCGAATTGTCCAAGTACTAAGTATGGGACTTTTCGCACCAGAATGGACGATCGGTGCGAATAGCCCTAGTTATCTTTTAATATGGGTCGATTCGGACAATAGAGTGAAATTACCCAATACTCATCCGATGTGCACCGAATTATTTATGCGGCTAAATAATTGGGATTCTCTGAAAACATTGTGAAAAAAAAGACTAAAATGTGAATTTACGTCTGTGCATATCATCGCCTGTTTGTAGCAATCTCGTTGTTACAATTTGTTGTATGGAATAAATAAAGTTAAGTAAAGAAAAAAATAAATCTATTAAAATGCGAGTGACATTCGTTCCTTTCCTTGATTTGTTACTGAAGATTCTACGCGGGAAAATTGACAAGTTCGTACGCTTGCTGTATATTATTTTCTAAAACTAGTGCATTGATCTTGTTTTATGTGCGGGAGTGGTGGTTTTTTGGACATAAAAGTTGTGTTAACGTGCTACAGTGAAAGAAAAGAAAGAAAAGTAGATTGAAGAAATATGAATTAGGATATGGCTAAAAGGTCTTAGTAACCAGGCCATAAAATAATTATAAAAAATCTATATTGATAATAATATTGTGATAGATATTATTGTTCCATTCACTACATTAAATATACGGCGAACTGCCATCCACAGTCACGTGACGCATGACATCACTATAATTAGTGACGCCAGAGGTAGAGGTTGGCAGTGCGTTATTTGAAATAGCGTAGGTACAGTCCACGTAATTATTATAGAGCTTAGGCAATCAAACTGTTCAGAATTATTCTATGACGTAGATAGTCACGAGTAGCTCCCTAATATTTAAGGTACTATAGAAGATGAATTAACCGCAATAGCTGGTGTTTAGGCAAGAAATGGAGTTTCTTTAGTAAAAACTAGATAATTGTGTAATTATGTTTAATCTCTTTAACGTATTGTACAGAAGTATTAAATCGATCTTGCTTGTCAAGTGGAAAAAAATGTACCCACATGATATTATATAAAACAAAAAATTATGAAATAAAATAGCCAATTAGACGAGCGGCTGTTGCTATGAAGTGCGACGTAGGTGCTTGTACATAAACTCCCCCCGTTGAAGGGCGTAGAGCTTCAACCTTACTAGTCTTCAGGTGCAGGAAGTCGACACAGTCGAACCAGTGAACGACGTACGCAGCCCTTAGTGGTGTCGACGTCGGCGACACGAACGATCCCATCAGATCCAGGGAAAAGTTTTCCTACACGTCCAAGACGCCAATTTAGTGGTTGGGGGTTATCTTCCTTCAGAAGTATAAGATCTCCTATATTCAACTTTGCACAGTTTGTTCGCCAATTGGTACGTTGTTGCAATTCTGATATGTATTCCCTTTGCCAGCGCATCCAGAAATGTCTCCTGATTTCTTCAAGTCGAGCATACCGCTGAAAATTATTTGGTTTGTCGTCTTCTAGATTTGGTGTTGGTAATGCATTGAGTGGTCTTCCAATTATAAAGTGCCCTGGGGTCAAGGAAAGGAAGTCATCGGGTGAGGATGATAAAGGACATATCGGACGACTATTTAGAACCGCCTCTACTTGTGCGAATAAAGTACCTATTTCCTCGAAAGTGAGATGGGTGTTGCCCATGATGCGTTTAATGTGGTATTTGGCAGATTTTACTACGGCCTCAAACTCAGACAGAGACTTATTATTATTGTTTAAAAATTCACCAATGTCTTTAGCCGCCGCGATAAAATTTCGGCCATTGTCGGAACATATATCCGCTGGTTTACCACGGCGCGCGATGATTCTACGCATAGTCATTATGAACGTTTCTTTAGTTAAATCGCTGACCCGTTCCAAATGAACACATTTGAAACGCATGCAAATAAATATACACAGGTAGCACTTCACTACTTTAGCACCACGCCCCTTTCGGTTCAAAATGTAAAAAGGTCCGGCGTAGTCGACACCTACTGATTTAAAGGGATAATCAACTGAAACTCGATTCATTGGTAAATTACCCATTTTTGGGTACAAAGTTTGACCACGAATTTGTGTACATATAACGCATTGTTTTACAATACGGCGTGCAAGTTTTCTGCCGTTAATAGGCCATACTGACTCTCTTATAGTTGAAATTAATAGTTGAGGGCCAGCATGTAAATTGCATAAGTGTTTGTATTTGAAATAATTTTTTCTAATGAGGCATCTAATAATATGGGATGACGTATTTCATAGTTGTAATTCGAATTTGCTAATCTCCCCCCGCTTCTTATTAATTTTGTTACTGGATCTAAAAATGGGGATAAGCTCAATAACTTCGACCTTGGATGTAAATTTTTGTTAGAAATAATTTGATAATAGTCACTTGTGAAAGACTGCTTTTGTGATATGCGACAAATAAAATAAAATGATTCAGTCAATTCGTTTAAAGTTAAAATACCACTAAGTTTATTGTTTTTATTTGACATCTTAGAATTATGTAAAAAGCGTAGAATATATGCAAATATTCCTTGTACTCTCATAAAGTTAGAAAATTTGCTAAAGTCGAAGGTAGATTCGGGTAAATTGGTATAACTTTTATTTCTGGTAAATCGATTTTCTTGAGGTTGGGAGGCATAATTGGCCATTGTGACTCATCACTATAAAGATAGGATGGACCATTCCACCATAAAGTGTGATCACAGAGTTGTTTTGCGATAACACCCCTGGAAATCAAGTCTGCTGGGTTAGCATCTGTAGGAACGTAACGCCATGAATTTTTATTACTCAAGTCCAAAATCTCTACTACTCTGTTTGCTACAAATGTCTTAAGCTTAGTAAGATCACCATTAATCCAACATAACACTACTTGTGAACCAGACCAAAAGGTAATGCTGTCGAAAGTTATCCTTAAAGACTCTGTAATAGACTTATACAGTTTTGCAGATAACAAAGCTGCGCAGAGCTCCAGGCGAGGTATGGTAGTAGGTTTAACAGGAGCAACTTTTGACTTTGCACACAACAAACTCAAGGTTACAATATTGTTGCTACTAAGACTTCTTACATAGGCACAAGCTCCATATGCAAGTTGCGATGCGTCGCTAAACATGTGCAACTGTATAGAGATTGGTGAGTCACATATAACTCTACGTGAAATATGAAGATCTGAAAGTAGAGGTAAATTGCTAGCAATCTCATACCAATCCTGTTTTAAATTGTCAGGTATAGACTGGTCCCAATCAATACCCTTGATCCACAATTTTTGGATTAAGAATTTTGGTAGTATTATAGAAGGACTTAATAATCCTAAAGCGTCAAAGATACGAAAAGTTTGTGACATTATGAATCGTTTTGTTATTATTTCACTAAATGAACAAGTTTTCACGGGAAAGTGAAACGTATCATCGTTTGGATCCCAACCTAGACCGAGAGTGTTGAAGGATTCGCTTATGGTGAGTTTTTCCTTTGTATTTACTACGTTAGTTTTGTATTTTCTTAGAGGAAATCAAGCTGAATTTAGTATTTTTGAAATCTTAGTTTGGATGTATTGTAATTGTATTTCGCTATCTGCACCTGTGATCAAATCATCGACTAGAAAATCATTCTGAATAATGGTTTTTATCGAGTCATCATCACATTCTTCCCCCACTTGCCAAAGACATCGTGTGTTGAGGTAACTGGCACTGGCAGAGCCGTAAGTAACTGTATTTAGCTGTAGAGTTTGGATAGGATGCGACTCCTCCTCTCTCCACGGTATCAATTGTAGGCTACAGTCTTCCGGATGGACAGTTACTTGCCTGTACATTTTTTCTATGTCTGCACTCAGGAGATATTTATGCTGTCGCGCTCGGATTAAAATAGAAAACAAAGAGTTCTGTATATTAGGACCTACCATTAACAAATCCGGAAGTAGTAGGGGCAGAACCATCGAATACGACACGAATTTTAGTATATTACACAAGTATATGACACAAGAAGTACGAGGGGTTTGGAATTGATATAAGTGATTTTGAAAGATGTCCTAGGTTTGAATATTCACGTATGAATTCACCATATTGTGCCTTTAGATCGGCATTTCTCCTAAATCTCCTCTCGAGATTTAAGAAACGTTTTTTTGCTTGATTAAAAGAATCACCAAGGCAGTCTGGTGAGTCTTTAAGGGGTAACCTCACACAAAACCTACCATTAGCTAAACGATTTGTATTTTGTAGAAAATGTTGTTCACAAGCTATATCGTTGGGACTCTGAATCTTCTTTAGAGGAAGATCCTCTAGCTCCCAGAATTTTGTAAGCATTTGATGCATATTTTCGTTAGAAAGGACTGCATGATTAGTGTGAATATTTTGAACTGAGCTATGTCAGCGTATAGGACCAGATATAATCCACCCTAATTTAGAATTTTGTAACTTAGGATTATTTGAACCTAAGGAATGTTGTTCAGATAGTAAAATATCCCAAAATACATCTGCTCCAATTAATATTTCAATTGGGGCAGGTTCATTGAACTTTGGGTCTGCTAATGTGATGCTCTTTGCAATTTTCAGGTTCTGTCAATGGGATACCTTGGAATATCGCCTGTAAGTTGATCCAGAACGGAACAAGATAATGTCACACGGTATGGACTATGTAAGGATTTAAGGTAAGTAACACAACTTTCTAATATTGTATTGCAATGATTATTACCTATACCTATATTTTTTTTTACTATATCTAATGAATTGCATTTTAGATTTAATCTCTGTTGCAGAGACTTTGTGATGAAAGAGGATTGGCTGCCGCAATCCAATAGGGCACGTACTTGTTCTGACTTATTATTGACCGGATTGTACACTTCTATGAGAGCTGTGGATAATAGTACATAACTATTATTTAAGTCTTGTTGTGAACATACTACTAGAAGTTCACCCTTGTTTATGTTACAGTGGGCTGAAACACTTGGATCGTGAAGAAGAGAATTGTGCTTCATGTTGCAGTGACGACACGGACCCAGGCGACACTCATTTGCAAGATGACCCTGTCGTAAACAATTGTTACATAATTTATGCTGTGAAACACATAACCCTTTTTCTTGTATAGAATTAGCCTTAAATACTTCGTAATCATAAATTCTATGATTACCATTGCATACTATACATATACTTAATGTTATTTTGGTATACAGATGCCAAAGAGGTAGTATTTTGTAAACGATGAGATCTATTAAATAAAATGTTGTTCGTTTGAGAGTGGTTATTTGATTGTGACGAAAGCGGATTAATTTGTTGTTTAAAATTATTATTGTTACTTATAGTTTTATTTCGATTTAGTGACTCTAAGACGTTAGCACGATCTATTAAGAACGTGTTGAATTGCTCCAAAGTTGGAACATCCTCTAAAGTACTGCGATACTCTTCCCATTTGAAAATAGTCCGACCCTCCAACTTAGAGGTTATCATATATATTATCAACAAGTCCCAGTGGTCAGTAGGTTGTCCTAAACTATTTAAGGCTCTAAGATTTTTGGTCACGTGATCAACTAAGTAACGCAGAGACTTATCAGATTCACATGTTAGTGATTGTATGTTGAATAAAGAGTCTAAGTGATGATTAATAAGAATTATCTTATTGTCATAACGCTCACAAATCAGCCTCCATGCTTGCATGTAATTGGCTGAGGACACTTCAAGGTTAGTTATGATACGCGCGGCGTCACCCTCAAGATATGAAACCAAATAGTGAAACTTGTCTGGCTTGCGATCATTTTTGTGAATCAAACTGACGTATGTGTCACGAAATTCCAACCAGCGGAAGTATGAACCGTCAAACTTAGATATTTGTATTAGTGGTAACTTGAATCCGAAGTTTTGGTGATTAAAATCTGACTAACTAACTAACTAACTAACTATCTTCACGCTGTATCCCTGACGGGGTAGTCAGAGAGGACAGATCGCCAGGCTTCGCGATCCATGCATACTTCTTTCGCTTCTTCGAGATTCATCAATCGCTTCATACACGCACGTCTGGGTATCCGAGTACTTTTGACCTTTCCGTTTTTGAGCAATCTGCTCACGTGGTCTTCATATGTAAGTCTCGGCCTTCCCTGACTCCTTCTACCCTCTACTTTTGAACAATATATATTCTTCGTCAATCGTTCCTCACTCATTCGTTGGACGTGTCCAAACCAACGGAGCACGCCCTTTTCCAGCTTAACGCTGACACTTTCATTCAAACCTGCCATATTGCGTATCACTTCGTTACGTATTCGGTCGGCCAAGGTAACGCCGCACAATTTTCGAAGTGATCGCATCTCCACAGCATTCAATTTACTTTCATGCATCTGCTGACATACCCAGGTTTCACTACCGTAAAGCAAAGTTGGCACTAGCACTGCGTTATGAATCGCCATTCGTGCTTCTTTTACGATGCTTTGTCGCTTTACTAACTGGGACAAACCACCGTTAACTTTGTTTCCGGCAGCTACTCGCCGTTCTACATCCGATTCACATCTTCCATCCGCGCTAAACATACTTCCTAAATACACAATTTCATTCACTTGCTCTAAACGTTCCTGGTTTACCCTAATCTCGCATATAGTTCTTACGTCACCTCTTTCAAATACTAGAACCTTAGTTTTACTTGCATTCAAGCGGAGACCCTTACTTTCACACCCCTCTTTCATATTAGTGACTAATGCCTGTAGGTCGGCTTCTGATGAGGCCATGAGCACCGCATCATCAGCGTACAGCAGACAGTTTACTGTAAAGTCACCCAAATTCACACCCATATTAAAATCTTTCAACTTCTGTAGGCAGCTGTCCAGATACACTATGAACAGCCAGGCGGACATGACACATCCCTGTTTGACGCCTGTACAGACATCAAAAAGAGGTGACACATCCCCCCCTACTCGCACGCAAGCCTTACAGTCCCTATAAAGCGACTGTATTGCCCGCAGTAGCGAGCCGTCCACACCATATCCTGGCAGCAAGTCCCACAGCGTTTCTCTCACAACGTTATCAAATGCTTTCTCTAGATCCACAAAAGCGCAGAAAACCTTCTGGCTAAGAGCCAGAAACTTATCCGCGATCATGCGGAGAGAAAACACATGATCCATGCAACCTCTTCCACGTCGGAATCCGCATTGAGCCTCCCATAAATACCTTTCAGACTTTTCTTGCATTCGTGCCGTTATAACCTTTGCATACACCTTACTAGCTAAGCTGACCAAGCTGATCGCCCTGTAGCTGGAGCAGTTTAGGCGCGAGCCTTTCCCTTTGTAAATAGGTACTACAACTGCTACTCGCCAGTCATCTGGGACCTCACCC
Organism: Thumatha senex; assembly: GCA_948477245.1. NCBI lineage: Eukaryota > Metazoa > Arthropoda > Insecta > Lepidoptera > Erebidae > Thumatha > Thumatha senex. The sequence continues at coordinate 22,749,569 of OX419741.1, read as the reverse complement.
GTCCGCCAGCACAAGTTGCATAACAGACATAGTGTGTCCCAGACACGCGACCCACCGTACTTGATCATCTCAGCAGTAACTCTGTCTTTTCCCGCAGCCTTACCACATTTCATACTTCTTATCGCTTGTTCTATTTCTTTCATACTAATGACTTCAATGACATCGGGATCCGGAGCATCGAAGTGAGCTCCACTTCCCGACGTGGCATCTCTGTCTTTTCTTGCATACATCTTTCCATAATATTCACTCCATCTCTGCAGGACGTCACTTTGGTCTGTTAGGACGTCATTGTTAACACTAAGCACTTTATTCATACTGCAGATTGCCGAACAACTCCGGGTCTTGCCTACCTCTTTCCAGAAGAGCTTGGCATTATCCCGGAAATTGGACGACAACCTTTCATCCGCTTTCATTCTGCACCTTTCACGAGCTTCTTCTATCAGTGCCTTCGTGTTAACTTTCTGCAGCTTGTATCTCTCTTTCATATTAAAATCATTCCGCGACGCTAAGTAGTCTAGCCATGCTTTCTTCTTCATTCGAACTGCTTCTTTCACTTCCTCATTCTACCATGCATCACGTGAAATTAAAAGGCATATAACGTCGTTTAAATGAGGCTGTACCTTCTTGAAATCCACTCACGCTATTCTTATCATTGAAAGGGTTTTTAAGCAAATTGGAATACACTAAGATAAATAAAAACGTTATTTCGTAGAAAAAATACACTATTGAATAATACAACGACTGTCTCTGGGGGTCTAAAACCAAAAGTTCGTGTGCAGCTGGGAAAACGCTACGATGAATTCACAAACGGAGAAAAAATATTTTGTAATAGGATGTATGTAGGTACTTAGAGACCTAATTTATACGCTAAGTACTGTGAAAATAGCACAAATAAAGGTTGTAATGTTTAATACAATAAAGAAATAGGATGAATCTGTATAAAAATACATAAATATAGGATTGGTAAATGAAATATTAGGTGCTGTATGTGGTTGTGGAACAAAGAATGGCACTTATCTTGAGATTTTGTAGAAGCTGGCCGTTTGTCCTGGTGCGATCTTTAGCGGTATCACTGTCCAAGATGCTAAAACTGCCTTACGCAATGGGAATCTGTACCTTTTCTTCTTTCGTATTTGTACTTCTAGGTATTTTTTGCAATTTCTATACCTCGAAATCCAACTATTGTATTTTGTTTGTCCTGTCTACGGTCGCCAATTTTTCTGGTTTAGGCAAGAAATGGAGTTTCTTTAGTAAAAACTAGATAATTGTGTAATTATGTTTAATCTTTTTAACGTATTGTACAGAAGTATTAAATCGATCTTGCTTGTCAAGTGGAAAAAAATGTACCCATATGATATTATATAAAACGAAAAATAATGAAATAAAATAGCCAATTAGACGAGCGGCTGTTGCTATGAAGTGCGACGTAGGCGCTTGTACAGTTGGTGCTAATTTACATTGAAGTATTAAAAAAAAGATTAATATATCAATATAAAACATTAGACAAAGTTAGAGACAAAGTTATATAATTTACAGAAGGTATTTGATAGCATGATGCGTGCTTGGTAGCCAGGTAGGTAGGTAGCAAGTAGAAACACTTAACTTAGACCGCAAGACGAAAAGGGGCCGGTGCTCCTTGGTACGGTACTGCAGAGTGCCGTGCTGGTGCAGCGTGAGGAGGGTGTGTCGACGCCGCCACGTTGTAGTTTTAGTCAATTCAGGTCAGGTAAAACATCTTTCGGAATTTTCAATGCATAATCAATTATGTTGTTTTACGTACCTATTCATGCAATAAATTCAATTTGTTAGTAGGATGAAAATTCATTAACTAAAACTCGAGAACCTGATCGTTTTCCAAACAGTACGAAAACAAACAAAGCAACGAGAAATACATCACTAACATATTATATTTTTGAAAAATTACATTTAAAAATAAAAATATATATACATATTTATATACAGAAATTTATGTGTTCTAGTAAGCAAATTGAATATAAAATAATATCATATTATGTGCTGGTTATATAAACAGCAAACAACTAAAGATAATTCCATTGATACCTCATTTGTCAAAATTGGCTAAGCAGTTTTGGCACTAAAGTGGAACATAAATACAAATATACGAAGACTACTTAATTATTACCTTTCCTCTAGCTTTGCCGTTGCTGCGTAAACAGGGGAAGATTTCGCTGAATCAGGACCACGCCTTAACTAAAGCAGGTTTTAAAAATCTACAGTATTTTTCAGAAATAAAGTGAATAATGATGCTCTTCTAAAAGGGTACGAAGATTTCAAAAGAAACTCTTTATACCCACTTTACGTCTTTTGTAGGAATAAAAGACTAAATAATAACAAATATTGGTGTTGAATTTAAGAACTATTTTGGTTTTGCCATGTTGGGAAACTTACAAATTTTTAAAAAATATTTTATTTTTCAAGCCTTTAAAATAACGAGAATCGATTCTAAATTATGTTGATAAAGGTGTTAGGATCATATTTTAAGTGGTCAGGAAAATTTGTGTAGAAGGGGCGATGTTGCAAGCAGATTAGACCTTAAAATGTTAAAAACCCAAATATTGAAATAAAATCAGTAAACCTGTCAAATAAGAGAAATATTAAAGCCAAAGAAAAAAATAATGAATATATACTACATAAGAATGATACATGAAAAAATTATGAAGATGAGAGTAAAAGTGGTGGAATATTCGAATTAAGTCTCATTCCATTCGATTCTGCTGCTTTCGATTTTCCTGGTAACCTGCCTAGTGTTTAAAAAGGAAATGGGTTCACTGCCGCAATGGTGTAACGATGTTCAGTTTTTTGAAACACTAATGGTTTATATTTTCTATAATGGGTATTTAGACAGTAAAATACATAACTGTAACTGACAAAAAATCCGCAATTGTTTAGTTCTAACTTCGAAAAATAAAATAATATTTTATACCCACCGTTACAAGGATACGTTGGTGATTTTTGAGGAAGTGTCAAATGTGGCCTATTAAAATAACTCAACTAAAAGGGTCTTTTTTCTGAGATTGTTAACATTTTTGGGAATTTCAAAAAGGATTAGCGCTATAATATTTAATCTATTTAAACACAAATATTTGGAGTTTTTTATATTTCACTATCTAGATGAAATAAAGGTATTATAAGCTTGTATTACGAGCTCTAGACAAGTGAAAAACACATGTCATAAAATATTTACACCGAAACACAAGACAAGACAACAAGAAATTTCCTGACAATTGAACCATCCAATTTTGTATTTAAGCTCTCGATTTTTCTAGATCAAGTCTTCAAATATATTTTTTTACAGATCGGCTGGAAGTACACCAACGCCTGGCTGGTGGGCAACTTTCTATGCAAGTTGCTGCTTGTGATGCGAGCATTTGGTCTCTACCTATCCTCTAACGTGCTAGTCTGCATTTCACTTGATAGGTGAGTTAGAAGCAGTTAATACTAGATATTTTTGTATACTTACCAACATGTTATGCTTAAATGGTAAGTATTAAGTACTTACCATTTGAGCGATACGACCTTATGAAAGAGCGCCACCAAAATCTCCGGGGCCCAAGTGCCCTCACCTGCTAGCTGTATTGTGGTTTTCACCTACTGAACAACGGATGAGGCAACAACACAGGTAACATGGCACGCCCTTACGTGGTTGGGAAGTCAGACGGCAGTCGCCTCGTAAGAATGCTAGCCAAATAATAGAGAACCCCAGATTCGAAATCCAGGCAGGGTTTCGAAGCAATTAGAAAAACACTTAAAGATATAATATAATGGTAAACTCTGAAAAATCTTTTCAAGGCCGCTTTTGAAAAACACCATACCCTAAACGTTCGGGAAAACTGACACAAGACTGAGACAAGACGCTCATTCTACAATACGTACCTACGTGTGAACGTACACGGAAAAAGTAATTATCGCATATTACCGTTTTGGTATTTATTACCATTTTTGTAATTCACATCAGAAGTTCATGTTCGTGTATTGTGTACAGAAGATATATATAAAAATATATTTTAATACTCTTATTTAATTTTCTCCTTGATATTACGATTCGATTCCATATTCAGAAATTTACAAAAGAGTGTAGTAGTAGTAGTGATTGCCTAAATCAAGTCCAATACTTTAGTATGCAGTACTTAGAATTTATGTAAGTACCAACGCACCAGTTGCAAATTAGCAAGCGATTCAATGACAGAAAATAGCCATGGATATCATAATATATATTATTGTTGAAATAATTTTAGAAGAGGAGATGGAAAGTTACCTGCAAAGAATATTTTTAACCAAAAAAGTTATAGGCTCAAAGATACCTTTGCGTGAAACTAAATCAAACAATCCTTCAGAGCACAAACAACAATGTCCAAGGTAGAACACGCATAAGGAGTTACCCGAGCTCCAATTTAATGCAATAGCTTTTCACATATCCCTTTTAGGGTCCCTTTTCAAGGTTGCGTAGTAAACGAGGAACGTTATAGTTTTGCTGTCCGCTTAAACTCTTATTACTACTTTACTGAAAATAGAAGCGCTCGTGGCCCCGCGGTCTCAGTGTTCTGTAAACGATCACTGAGTTACGCAACTTTCACTATGGCTGGTCCTCGGATGGGTGACCACTTTGTGGCATTTACATTTGCGAGCGTTTCCGTGCTTCGGAAGGCACGTTAAGCCGTTGGTCCCGGTTGCCAGTAAAATGGCAGTCGTTAAGCTTGGTTGGAAAATTTCAACAGCAGGTAGCCACAACCTGCGTCTGTCTATTTCAACACGGCAATGGGCTCACCACCTATTACGTGGGACAGGAATCCACACGGTGAAAAGTGGGCATATAATATGCCTCTGCCACCCCATCGGGGATAAGGCGTGATGGATATTTATTTATTTTATTTTTACTGAAAATCTATACTTCGGCGAAGGTAAAATTAATGAAGCGCCCATTTATGCGCGCACACGTCCACTCGCAAACTCAGTGTTCCTTATAAATATGACATCAGATGGTTCACTTGAAACGTTCACTCTAGTGATTTCTTCACTGTTCTTTCATTGTATGTTCACACAGCAGAATCGGGATGAAATTAAAATTGACTTTCACTTGTCCTATTTCAACATTATGCCGTCGAATTTTGTGCTATACAACATTGTGCTTCTTGGAATTAGTTTAATTTATTGAAACCATCGTTGCGTTTATCATCTTTCACTTTGGCTAGACGGCGTCAAACAAGTTAGACGAGACACGAACGCTTTATGTTGTACTAGTTGACGCCCGAGGCTTCGCCCGCGTAGAGAAGTTTTCCGGTTCCCGTTTTCCATAGGAACTTGTTCCCGGAATAAAAAGTAGCCTATGTGTTATTCTGATGTATAAGCTATATTATTGTAAAGTTTTATTAAAATCAATTCAGTAGTTTTTACGTGAAAGAGTAACAAACATTCATACAAACTTTCGCATTTATAATATTATTAAGATGTGCCTAAATAAAAAAACAAAAATATTTAGGTAACTATTTACTAGGATAATTGCATAGCGTGTTACTTATCATTATGCTGTTAAATATCCTTTGACAACTAAAACGCATTGTGACAGAAAATGTATTCATGAACGAACGTCAGAATAATATTAGCATTTTGTTTAGTGGAAAATTATATTCACAAGTCATACTGAACGTTAATAACACACTTTTGTATTTATACAAAGAGGATAATAAACTTTTGAACGCAGATGTCATTTATAGCAATACAAATGTTTATTGATGAATCTTGAAGAAGCGAAAGAAGTATGCATGGATCGCGAAGCCTGGCGACCTGTCCTCTCTGACTACCCCGTCAGGGATACAGCGTGAAGATAGTTTAGTTTAGTTTAGTTTTTTTACAAAGGTTTATGTAGTGTATATGCGATTATAAGTTTACAAAAAAAATAATTTGTGTGATTTTGACTTAGTGCCGTCTAGCCGAAAATAAACTAATATTAGCTTGTGCTGTGGGGTCTTTAACTAATAATAATAATAAATCTTTATTCATTTAGGTTCCAAAGTAACACTTATGAACGTCAAGAATATTGCTTCTACATTTACATTTACTGCCAGATTTGCAAAGCAATAGGTAGAGCCTGAGGAAGAACCTGGCAATAAAACTCATGGCTACTCTTTTCTAAACGCCAGTAATTACATCAGTTTGATTAACATGATATTTGATCAATTATATAGTAATGAATGTATACAAAGAAAAAAACAAAATCAATGTTGTGTTTAAATCATATCAAAATTAGAGCGATTATAGTTGCCGGTTCTAAGGGCAGCCTACCCTTGAATAAGAATCTGGCAAGAAAGTCAATGGATGCCTTTTTAAAATGTAGGAATGGCTTACAACATTAAAATTACATTTACATTGTTCCTTTGGATTTATGTGAGAACTGTCGACTAAACTTAAGTTTACCTTAAATATAAATAAGATTATTTGTAATAATTGCTATAACAGCTATGAGCTGTCCAGTCCCAACAGACGGCACCCGTTCACGGGTATGACGCATTATATCAGCCATCGCCCTACTCAACCGTATTATAGGGAATAAAGCGACCCGATATATACCACACCACTGCCAGGACACTTAGGCGAGCATGACATACTCAAAAACTGCACAGTAACTATCATGTCAATTTCAAAGAAATAAATAAGTCTACATGGTGCTCACACAATAACAAACTCAAATTACATTGTATACCGGGACTAAACGCAGCCAATTTAGAAACCTTTAGTTGTCAGACGTTTCAAATTAATAATAATGTAGAGATGTAAAAATACAACATATATATGCAGATTCAAGGTATATCACAAGATTCATTCGAATCCTAAATAGCTCAAGAGAAGAGCAAGCAACTCATTTCCATTTATTTTTATTGTTCAAATAATCATTAGTTGTGTAATAGGCCCTTTTCAAGAGGTGCGTCTTAATTTCCACCTTAAATTTATGTAACGGTAGGTTCATAATGTTTAAACGAATTTTATTATATTGGCGTACGCCAATTCCTACAAAAGAGTCGTGAACCTTCTGTAAACGATGATGCGTTCCTATTAATTTATGCTTATTTCTAGTATTTATAGAATGTATGTCTCTATGTCTATTGTATAAATGTATGTTCTGTTTAACTAACATAATATTTGCAAATATATTCTGTGATGCAACCGTTAAAATGCCAATTTCTTTAAATTTTTCTCTAAGAGACACTCTAGCACTCAATTTATATATTGCACGTATAGCTCTCTTCTGGAGTACAAAAATTACTTGTAGATCAGCTGCTTTGCCCCACAGCAAAATGCCGTAAGACATGACACTATGAAAATAACTAAAGTTGCCACATCAGTAAGCTGCCTGACTTTACTAACGGCAAAGGCTGTCGAGCTGAGTTTACCTGCAAGACACGTTATTTGGGCATTCCACTGCAGTTTGCTATCTAAAGTAATCCCCAAAAATACAGTTGATTCTACAAGATCAAGGGTATCATCGTTCAATGTTATATTTGTACCGCAATTCCTGACATTAGGCATGCTGAATCTGATACATTTTGTCTTCTTAGCGTTTAGTAGCAAATTATTGGTCGTAAACCAATCTACAACTTGTGCAAGAGAACTATTTACGCCGTTAAAATTACTAAGCGTGCGATCAACTTTAAAAATAAGTGACGTATCATCAGCAAATAAAACAATGTCGCACAAGTTCTGTATATAGAATGGCAGATCGTTAATATAAATTAAAAATAGAAACGGACCCAAATTGATCCCTGCGGTACGCCCATAGCAACAGATGCTCCAGGGGAGCGAATTCCATTGACATCAACATGTTGTATTCGATCATTTAGGTAGGAGGCAACAAGGTTCAGTACAGAGTCTTTGATACCACAATAAAAGAGTTTTCCCAATAGTGTTTTATGGTCAACGCAATCAAATTCTTTGGAGAGATCGCAGAATACACCAATAGTATCTTGTCTATTCTCCCAGGCGTCATATATATGATTCAGAAGTGTCACACCTGCATGAATGGTAGAACGACCCCTTGTGAACCCATACACTATAATACACTGGGCCTCACACAATATTCGACACCCAACCTGTGCTCCGTACAGCTGATAACCAAACATAGCAAAAGATTCATTCTAACAAGTGTATATATAGAACCCGACATTGACACAAACAACACACTAAACAGACTACAAGCATTACTTCATGACACAAGTGACGCCACACACATCATTGCTGGCGACTTCAATGGGTGGCACCGTATGTGGGGGTCAATCTCCAATAACCAAAGAGGTGAGGAAGTCGTCAACTTTTTCCAGTCGAATAATATTACCGTACTCAATACGGGTAAATCTTACACATACGAAAGCGTGGCCCTGGGTCAAATTAGGGGCTCAATTGTAGACCTAACCACCGTCAGTGACAATATTGCCTGTTACGTTGACGATTGGAAGATCGACCACTCCATCTGCCCCTCATCCGACCACCACGCCATAACTTTTACAGTAAATCGACCGGACAAGTTCAAACCTAACCCCAAAACAAGCACATTTAGATATAACACTAAATTCTATAAAAACTGGGACGATCTAAAGGAACACTTTAAAGGACAAATACTACATTCAGGCTTACATACTACCGACTTCAATACACTTAACACACAACAGGACATAGAAAGGTACACTAAAAAACTTACAAAAATAATACAAAACTCTTGCAACTTGCATTTACCACCTACGGGTCGCCGCTCGCCACGATCGCCTTGGTGGAGCGACGAACTAGATAATATGAAGCAACAGGTGATAGCAAACCACCACAAATTACAACAACTCAAGCGTCGTAACATTCCACTCACTGAATCTCTCGCCGAAAGGGATACCCTCAAAGCAGCATACGCCAAAGCAATTAAAACCGCATCAACTGAACACTTTCGGGATTTTTGTAATAGGCAGGGTAAAGAAAATGTGTGGTCAATCACCAACCGAATTATGAGGAAAGCGCCTCCCAGGAGGCCTCCGTCAACCATTGAACTGTCACCTGGCACGCATACCACATCTAGTCAAGAAACTGCCACAGCTTTTCTCAGTACATTTTACCCTGATGACACACCTGACACACCCACACAGAACTCTACACGTATTAAAACACACAACCCACCCGACACCGAAGATGATTGTTCATTCACACAGCATGAAATAATTACTCTCTTGAAAAACATGAACCCCTCCAAATCCCCCGGTGCAGACCACCTCACCTCCGATATCTGTTATCAGTTCGCTCTATGTTTTCCTGAAATCATCACTGGGCTTATGAACCGCTGCCTGAAACTTTCTGTTTTTCCTAAAACCTGGAAGCATGCCATAGTCAAAATCATTCCGAAACCTAATAAATCTGATTACTCTACTCTATCCTCATACCGTCCTATAGGACTTTTACCTATACTAGGTAAAACCCTTGAAAAATTAATCATACAACGCCTCACACATCACCTAAACACTACACATACATATAACACAAAACAATATGGATTCAAGCAACAAATCTCTACGGTACACGCTCTCACCAACATAGTGAACACCATCAAAACTCACAAAAAGAACGGATTACATGTCGCGATGATCTCCCTCGATATTAAAGCAGCATTCGATCACGCATGGTGGCCCGCCATACTTGCACGATTACACCACACTAAATGCCCAAAAAATATATACACCATCATTCAAAACTACCTATCAGACCGCACCGCCACCATATTATACTCGGACGCTACAGTAACTAAAGAACTAACTAGGGGATGCATCCAGGGATCTGTATGTGGGCCGACCTTCTGGAATCTGATTTTGGATGAACTACTGGACATGACTGATGGTGACTTACCCGGACGCAGACTTCCCGAGGGATGTCAGCTGCAGGCCTTTGCAGATGACATCACCCTAATAGCCGCACACAAAAAACTCATCAGTCTCCAAAACAATATCAACCAAAGTTTACACACGATTCTAGAATGGGGCAACAATAATAAACTTACCTTTGGACCTGAAAAAACCATTGCTCTAGCTTTTACCAATAAAACTAAACTCCTACACTTAACCATGAACAATACACACATCCCATTCAGTCGGACTGCCAGAGTGTTGGGGGTGATCATCGATGACTACTTACACTTCACACAACATGTAAATTATATCACTAACAAAGCACGTATACTAAATAACACAATTACCAGATTCATCAGACCCACCTGGGGAATACACTCTCAAAACATACTCACTCTCTACAGAGGAGTAATTGAACCAATAATATGCTACGCTTCTAGCGTATGGCACACTGCTCTCAATTTTAAAACCAACTGCAATAAACTATTATCGTTACAAAGAGGGTTCGCACTCAAAATAATTAGAGGCTTCCGCACTATTAACACCACTAACGCCATTGCAATATCCACACTTACACCTCTTGACCTCAAAGTCAAAGAAAGAGCACGAATCGAATCAACCAGAATTTCAGGGGTCACCGATTACCTTCCACTCGATCTTACACTTGATACACCTACACAACTATCCCATTTGCTTCACCCGGCAGACAGAAAACCACACTCCTTTGACATTATCGGTACACAGACTGAATTAGACGACACTTTAATCAATCAACAACATGCACACCACATATACACTGACGGTAGCAAACACGACGACTTAGTGGGTGCTGCCTTCGTGGCTTATACTTCACAAAATACCACTGTCACTAAAACATACAAATTACATTCCTCGTGCACCGTCTTTCAAGCTGAACTGGTGGCCATCGACCAAGCTTGTAAGTGGTTAAACAATCAACAGGTAGCTACAGCTTTCATCATGTCGGACTCTAGGTCAGCCTTGGAAGACATTAGCAACACTAACAGCACACATCAAATCACCACTAACATACAAAATTTCTTACACACTACACAAACACAAATTAACTTTGTATGGGTTAAAGCCCATACGGGTATACATGGTAATGAGGCTGCAGACATAGCCGCTAAGTCTGCGGCCTCTGAATCCTGCCAACCCATTTTTATGCAGTTTCCGTTAAGTTACGTCACCAGAAAGGCCAAAACTCATAGCTCCAACTTAGCTTCAGACAGATACAGTAATAATGTTAAAGGAACAGCAATTAAAACCTGGTGCCCATCACTCACACATCTGCACAAACTTATCGACATAACAGGACACACATTTGCACTCACACAATTACTCACCAACCACGGTTACCACAAACAATACTTACATAGATTCCATATTACCGAAGACGACACCTGCCCCTGCGACACCACCACGCAAACATTTACACACCTCATTACACAATGCCCACGATTTACTCGCACGAGACTTAACCACGAACAGCACTGTCACCATGATAATATAGACCCATACAATTTAACACTACTCGTCACAAACACCACCGCCATCAATACCTTCATGACCCACATCACCTACATAGTTAACACACTCAAAGAATTCAACAACACATAATTCACACTTTCTACAATAAACTAAATCCGACTTATTTACGCTTACCACCGCTTCTCTCGCATCATCCACTATTGAGTATAAATATAAGAATCTTATTAACCAAATATATTGTTAACTTATTACAATGTAAATGCAGACAATAACATATAACTACCATATTATATTTCTGTATCAAATTGCAGAATGAGCTATACGAGAATAAACTCCCCCTCAAGGTGGTTTAACCATGAGGGGAAACAAAAAAAACATACTTATTTGAAGCGCTCGTGGTCCCGCGGACTCATGTGTTCTGTAAACGATCACTGCGTTAAGCAACTTTTGCTATGGCTGGTCACGGATGTACTTAGTAACATTTACATTTGCGAGCGTTTCCGTATTTCGGAAGGCACGCTAAGCCGTTGGTCCTGGTTGCGTCAAGTTGAAGGCCTTATGGGCGGCTTGAAAAATTTCAACAGCAGGTAGCCACATCCTGCGTCTGTCTATTTCGACACGGCAATGGGCTCACCACCTATTACGTGGGACAGAAATACACATGTTGAAAAGTGGGCATATAATATGCGTGCTAGATAAATAAATTATTATTAGTTTTAATATAAATTAATAAAATTACCGGTGACTCACTCATCTATTGACGCCCAGCTTAGGGTAGCTAACTCTAAAATTTCAAGTTTCAGGTGTAACGGTTCCGTTACACCTGAAACTTGAAATTTTATAGTTAGCTACCCTACCATACCTATAGGCACCCACTAAGAAAGGGTTTTTCATAATCCCACCCTAAAGGGGGTAAAACGGTATAGCTAACTAAACCACGGGCGTAGAAATTGTCGTCTTTTTTTTTAACGTGTTGAAATCCCCTAGTATGCCATGCCGGACTCGAACCGGCTAAAACAACACAGTCCCCGCCTAACTGTCTATTGTCGGACGCCCCGGGTAACTCCTCGGAAAGACGTCCCAGAGTTCCCGGCAGACTTTGGCTACCACCGCGGCCTCACTTAGGGTTCGGGTGTTATCTCGCTTCTTTGGGGGTTGATTCGGGTACTATCCCGCTTCTTGGGGCATGAGGACTGCGGAACTCGGGCGGAAGAGTCCTCTCCCGTTCCGTCTCCGCAGCCTCTTTCGCGAGCATGACCTGCTAGCAGAAAGACGCCGTGGCGTCCCACTTGCTCCCACTGGAGAGCTGGCTTGCACCATGGTTCCCAACGAGAGAATGTCCACGTCCAAGTCGCTGTCGTCTGCAATTTTGATATCCATATACGGTGGACTTGCCGTCCCCGGTAACTCTAAATGGAGCGAAGCATTGTGCCGTTTTGAGTCCTTTTGTCAATGTCTATTTTACTTTCGATGATTATTCCTCCATGGTATGTTCGATATTCGATTTTATTTTTTCAAAACCATCTATGGCTAGATGTCGTATTATGGCTCAAATTTGATCAAAAGTGTTGAGTTGTTTGGGAGGAGTTTGAAAGCAAAATCCGAATCGGGGAAGAATGCTACACTCACTTCGTTCGCTTCGCTCTAATAAAATTGAAGTATCTGTTTGTAATTTTAAATTAACAACTTTTCACTAAATATAAGAAAGTATAAATAAAATATAACCTTTATTTGGTTTTCTGTTTATTCTAACTTATCTCTGAAACAGCTATACCGATTTTGAGGGGACTTTTACTGACAAATAATTGATGTTATAAGAAGTAAATTAGGCTACATTTTATCGCACTACGCTAATAATAATTATAAACAAATAAAAAGTAGGAACGAAATCGTATGAAAACGTAAAGGGTTGAAAACAAAACAAAAAGTATGACGACGAAACAATGGCAGTAGTTTGATAAAATTTTAGTCAAATTTTGTTTGTAAGCTTTGAAAACCCTTGGTAAAGTGTTCCGGAGTCGCCCATAAAGGCCTTTATAATTTTAATACTGTTAGTTTAAAACTTAAAAGTGAACCAACCGTTTAATCCAACGTTTCCCAAAGTGGGCGATAACGCCCCCTTGTTGCAGGCCTAAAGGGTAAGAGCCCCAGAAAAAATATGGGGGCGTTGTGTAGGCTTCGTGGGGCGATTTGTTATTGGAACGAAGTTCCTTAGGGCAGACTTGGAGGAGATAGGGATTTAGCTGCGCGATCTTTTTTTTTCTACATTAGTTTTTTCGAAAGTTCGAACTTCGTTCCTACCTGGTGTCCCAGGACACCACATCTTTTATTTCATCTAGCTAGGAGGACTCTTAGACACCGACAGAGCTCTCGACTCTCGGCTACAACTTGTGAACATCAACTAATACTAATTAAGAGATTGATCAAACTCGGTTCGATATTTCTCTCCGCGTAGTTCATGTATCTGTCCTGTGTTATTCAATAAATAGAAGAAAAATGATGTCAATCGGTCGCTCCGTTTCGAAATGAAAGTAGACACAAACAAACAAATAAAAAGGCAATAGACACACTTTCGCGTTTTAATAGTTATTAGTATTCCTAGATAGGTAATTTTCGTAGATAATGGACCGCGGGCAAACATGTTTTAACAAGTTTTTGTTAAATAACCCGATTTGCGCATTCCTCTATCAATCGACTGATTCATAGAATACTTGTTCTTACTTGTTGAGTACAATTGAGCGTCGAATGAGATAAACGAGTTAATGCATGTTTGTCTTATTCCTGTCGGTGCGTGCTGCTTATGCAATCCTATATAAACAAAGGAAAATTTATTTTATTATTCATTTGCGGTTTAGCGCGTAATAGATAAGCAGTACTTAAGTTCAAAACTTACTTACGTATTTCTTAAAACAAAACAATGTCGGAAGTAAAAAAGAAGAGACGGTAATACTCTGTGGAATATATGAAATTCGGATTCATTGTAAATCCCAGAAACCCATCGTCGCCTCAGTACCTTCTATGTCTAAAAACATTTTCGAATGAAGCAATGAAGCCTTCAAGACTGCAAGATCATTTGAATAAAATGCATCCAGATAAGAAAGACAAGAATGTAGCATATTTTCAAGACCTAGAGATGAAGCATAATACTCAGCCAAGTGTAGCAAGACTATTTTCGGCAGCTGCTAAGCAAGATGACGACGGACTTCGAGCTTCGTACAATATCTCTTTGTTAATTGCTCAAAAAGGCAAACCACACAACATCGGAGAAGATTGCCAGTAAAATGGCAGTCTTTAAGCCTAGTAGAAGGTAGCTACAGTCTGCGTCTGTCTATTTAAACACGGCAATGGGCTCACCACCTATTACGTGGGACAGGAATCCACACGGTGAAAAAGTGGGCATATACTATGCCTCTGCCACCCCTTCGGGGATAAGGCTAACTAACTAACTATCTTCACGCTGTATCCCTGACGGGGTAGTCAGAGAGGACAGATCGCCAGGCTTCGCGATCCATGCATACTTCTTTCGCTTCTTCAAGATTCATCAATCGCTTCATACACGCACGTCTGGGTATCCGAGTACTTTTGACCTTTCCGTTTTTGAGCAATCTGCTCACGTGGTCTTCATTTGTAAGTCTCGGCCTACCCTGACTCCTTCTACCCTCTACTTTTGAACAATATATATTCTTCGTCAATCGTTCCTCACTCATTCGTTGGACGTGTCCAAACCAACGGAGCACGCCCTTTTCCAGCTTAACGCTGACACTTTCATTCAAACCTGCCATATTGCGTATCACTTCGTTACGTATTCGGTCGGCCAAGGTAACGCCGCACAATTTTCGAAGTGATCGCATCTCCACAGCATTCAATTTACTTTCATGCATCTGCTGACATACCCAGGTTTCACTACCGTAAAGCAAAGTTGGCACTAGCACTGCGTTATGAATCGCCATGCGTGCTTCTTTTACAATGCTTTGTCGCTTTACTAACTGGGACTAAGCACCGTTAACTCTGTTTCCGGCAGCTACTCGCCGTTCTACATCCGAATCACATCTTCCGTCCACGCTAAACATACTCCCTAAATACACAATTTCTAGATGTTCTTCTTTCTCGAGACGTTCCTGGTTTACCCTTATCTCGCATTTAGTTCTTACGTCATCTCTTTCAAATACTAGAACCTTAGTCTTACTTGCATTCAAGCGAAGACCCTTACTTTCACACTCCTCTTTCATATTAGTGACTAATGCCTGAAGGTCGGCTTCTGATGAGGCCATGAGCACCGCATCATCAGCGTACAGCAGACAGTTTACTGAAAAGTCACCCAAATTCACACCCATATCACAACCTTTAAACTTCTGCAGGCAACTGTCCAGATACACTATGAACAGCCAGGCGGACGCTTTCATTCTGCATCTTTCACGAGCTTCTTCTATCAGTGCCTTCGTGTTAACTTTTTGCAGCTTGTATCTCTCTTTCATATTAAAATCATTCCACGAGGCTAAGTAGTCTAACCATGCTTTCTTCTTCATTCGAACTGCTTCTTTCACTTCCTCATTCCACCATGCGTCACGCTTATTACTACTGCCTCTTCTCGTTTCTTCACACACTTCCACAGCGGCATTTATCATACTATTCCTAAGGTTCTGCCATACACTTTCCACATTCTCACTACTTACATTGACGTCGCCAAGCTTTTCGGCTACCCTTTCTTTATATTTATCCCTAATGGATGCATCCTGCAGCTTCCAGCTTTTGATTCTATGAGTCGGCTCAGGTTCAGGACACTCGGTACGATGACGCCAACCCGCAAACAGACCCCTTATCCTAGTTATTACTAGGTAGTGGTCTGATCCTAGCTCAGCGCCTTGATAAACCCTTGTGTCCATCACCTGTTTACGGAGCCGACTATCCATTAGGAATAGATCTATCATGCTTCTCTTTGACTTACATCTCCTCGTATACATATGAATTTGTTTGTGGTTGAACATTGTGTTCGCCACAAACAAATCCTTTTCCTTACAAAATGCCAGTATAAGCTTGCGGTTTACGGTACCCACCCATCCATTCAAGCCTCCACATACTATAAGTTTTTCATTTCCTTCTATGACATTTAGAGCTTCTCTCATACTCTCCCAGAAGTCCTCTAGCTCACTCGCGTTCGACGAAGATACTGGCGCGTAAGCCGCTAACAGGAAAATCTTCGTCAAACCAGACGGATCCAGAGGATTCGAGGATCTACCAGTTTGTACTCATACATGCCGGAGGCCAATCGCGAGGACAACAAAATTCCAACCCCCCGACTGCCATGCTCGCTCTCTGGTACTCCAGACCATAGCGCGAGCAATCCACCCGGGAGCTCCACGACTTCGCTGCCCTTGCGCTTGGTCTCTGTCAAGCATACTACATCTAACTTTCTCTCATTCATAACATCCATCAACTCATTCATCTTATCTGCCATTCCTCCCCTTACATTCCACGCAGCTACCCTGCACTCCATCCTCCACTTCCCGCCGTGTTAGGCCGCGCGTGTAAGGTGGCGGTCCCCTACGCCGCTCTGGCTCACACTTTTCGCACCAGCGGGGACGAACTGGTGCGCGTCGCCTCGGGGGCACGCCCTAACATTGTTCGTCCTGGTGGCACTCGTGTTGGAGTAGAATTGCAGCCGTAGCTGGCAAGGATGGCGACGTGCACGCTTCTACTCTTCATCCCCAATGGGGATAAGGCGTGATGGATTAAGTATTATATGGGGATAAGGCGTGATGGATATTTATTTATTTATCGGAGAAGAGTTAATTTCGCCAGCAATAAAGGAAGTAATAAGTACTGTGCTTCAGCCGCAGATATTATCCGAAAAATTCCTTAGAGTAATAATTCTGTGCAAAGACGAATTGATGAAATGGCTGAAAACATTGAAGGATCATTGTGCAATCATCTGAAGACTAGTCAATTCTCAATTCAGCTCGATGAGTCCACTTTACCTATTAATGAAGCATTGTTGCTGTCTTACGTGAGGTTTATTAAATATGAGAAAATATGTGAAGAACTATTGTTTGCTAGAAATTTAGAGACCGATACAAAAGGCGAAACCATATTCAATACATTGGAAAAGTTTTGTGATGAGAAAGAGATTCCCTTGAAAAATATTATATCAGTTGCTATGGATGGCGCTCCGGCTATGACAGGGTGCCATAAAGGCTGGCTTCATAGCGTACTTAAAAAATAAAATTCCAGATGTACTTGCTGTACATTGCGTTATTCATAGACAACATTTGGTTGCTAGAAACTTAAGTGAACTACTATTTCAATCACTGCAATATGTCATCAAAGCAGTAAATAAAATCCGTACCAGCTCTTTAAATGATAGATTATTTCATCAGCTTTGTGTTACTAATGACGAAGATTCCAACCGTTTGTTGCTTCATACTGAGGTTCGTTGGCTATCAAGAGGCAATTGTCCGACTCGATTTTACAACCTGTTTTACTCTGTGATAGAGTCCTTGGAAACTAAAGATACAGAATTGCGCAACAAGCTCATTACATCAAAAAATGATATAGCTTACATGACAGACCTGTATAAATTGTTCAACGACATGAATCTCCAACTGCAAGGCGATGAACTAAATTTAATTAAAACATAAAATGTCGTTGCTGCTTTCGCAGCCAAACTGCTTCTACACAAAAAGAATATGGGCAGACGTGAGTTTCACAATTTTCCGAATTTATCAGTATCCTGCAGTAACGACGACTTGTTTGCCTACTGCCAACATTTGGAAAAGTCAATGTGGAGGACATTGACTTCACCGAACGATACCAGGACATTTTGAACTTGGAAATATCAGGCTGGGTGTTAGATCCGTTTTCAAATGTCAACACAGCAATCTCACCTCAGCTGGAAGAAGAACTTATAGAATTGACAACAAACGAAGAAATAAAAATCAAGTTCAAAAATGGCTATCAAGAATTTTGGCTACAAAAACCGATCCCGCAATTGTACCCTGGATTGGGGTCAATCGTTCAACGATACTTGATAGCATTCCCATCGTCATATTTGTGTGAACGTGGATTTAGTGCTGTGGCAACGCTGCTTACTAAAAAGAGAAATCGTTTGCATGTTACCAAACGTGGCGACTTGCGGCTGTTCTTGAGTAAATTGGAACCTGATATCAACAAACTTATTAAACAGCATCAGATTCATCCTTCACATTAGTTTTTATATAAGAATCGATTATGTTTGTTTTATTTTGAATAAAAGATACTCTGTCTGAATACTATAAAGTTAAATAAATAAATAAATAAATATCCATCACGCCTTATCCCCGAAGGGGTGGCAGAGGCATATTATATGCCCAATTTCACCGTGTGGATTTACCTGATTTACTATAAAGTTGCTTTTCAATAATCATTCTCATTGGTAGGTGTAGCCCGTAAGAGTTAACTTGAGACCTGAGCGTCGTTATGTAATACCTACTGTGCTCAGGTCTCAAGTTAACTCTTGCGGATTATAGTAAAAGTCTATTTTAGAATGAATGTTTAATCTCCGCTAATATAGCTACTATTAATTAATTTAATTTGAAGTTATTGTGGTTTTTAAGTAGGTCAAAAAATGAGGGCGCTAAAAATTTAATTAGTCTCAAAGTGGGCAGTAGAGAAAATAAGTTTGGGAACCTCTTTACTTTAATCCATTATATGGCTAAAGACAATTAGTATTATGTGGTTTAACCTTATATAACTACCTAGTATAAATTATAACAATACTAAACGAACGATATTATAGGTAGGTACTATAGAATGGAATAGAAATCATCACAATTTTTTTTTTGTGCTATCTGCCGTCTTATCGATGACAGCGATGCCATCCAGACAACTTTAGGATGGTAATGTTAGGAATAATATTATCTATACTAATATTATAAAGCTGAGGTTTGTTTGTTTGGTTGAACGCGCTAATCTCAGCACCAACTGGTCGGATTTTAAAAAAACTTTTTGTGTTAGTTAGCACATTTATCGAGGAAGGCTATAAGCTATATATCATTACGCTACTACACTGGGGAGCAGAGCAGTAGTCATAAATGTCGACTAATTGGGCACATTTTTATGCATCATTCTAGAATTTATAAGCGACGGGATTAAATAGGTGCGACGGGAGGTCGAAATATTCCACGGGCGAAACTGTGGGGGCCATCTAGTTACCTATAAAGTAGTTTAGGCAGATAATGATAAAACAATGCAAATATAATGTTGGCTAATGACCAACATAAATAGACATATCGTCACGCCTTTATCCCCGTAGGGGTAGGCAAAGCCATACTATACGCCCACATTTCACCGTATGCACTTTTGTCCCACGTTGCAGGTGGTGAGCTCATTGCCATGTTGAAATGAACAGGCGCAGGTTGTGGCGACCTGCTGTTGAAATTTTTCTATCCGCCCCTAAGGCTTTCAACTGGGCTTAACGACTGCCATGTTACTAGCAACAGGGACCAACGGCTTATCATGCCTTCCGAAGCACGGAAACGCTTGAAAATGTAAATGCCACAAAGTGGTCACCCATCCGAGGAATAGTGAAAGTTGCTTAACTCAGTGATCGTTTACAGAACACTGAGTCTGCGGGGTCACAAGCGGTTCTTTTTTGTTTCATTTTTCTAAAAGATAACAATGCAAATATAACTTTGGCTAATGAACAACATAAATAGACCGTTCAGATAATTAGGTATAATGTCTAAAGATTATCGAAATAAACAAAAATGACTCCAAAAATTACTATTATAATCTGAGTTAAGTAAATAATACAGGTGATTTAAGTACAAAAGTAAATAGGTTTTACAACAGGTTGACAGATATGAAATATCTGTCAGAAGGACAAATAGAAAAATGTTGTTGTACT
The DNA here is from genome assembly GCA_948477245.1 of Thumatha senex. Lineage (NCBI taxonomy): Eukaryota > Metazoa > Arthropoda > Insecta > Lepidoptera > Erebidae > Thumatha > Thumatha senex. The sequence goes on along the minus strand of OX419741.1, from coordinate 22,729,292 downwards.
TATTATAATGGAGCTGGCAAGACAGAAGAATCATTGTCGAAAAAGGACATTTGGCGGGAAGAGTGACAAGTGCGGACGCTTGCTATAAATTATTTTCTAAAACTAGTGCATTTATCTTGTTTTATGTGCGGGAGTGGTGGTTTCTTGGACATAAAAGTTGTGTTAACGTGCTATAGTGAAAGACAATGATATATATGCAGTGAAATGCTATTTTCTCTCTTGCCGCGAAACGTCCTTCGGAAGGCACGTTAAGCCGTTGGTCCCGGTTGCCAGTTAAATGGCAGTCGTTAAGCCTGGTTGAAGGCCTTATAGGCGGCTTAAAAAAATTCAACAGCAGGTAGCCACAGCCTGCGTCTGTCTATTCCAACACGGCAATGGGCTCACCACCTATTACGTGGGACAGGAATCCACACGGTGAAAAGTGGGCATATAATGCAAGTCCCTTCGGGGATAAGGCGTGATGGATATTTTTATTTTACCAGTTCAATTGAAGTAGGTACTTGAGATAGACATTACTGATGACGCATTATTCTTGCGATTTAAGGCATCTCTGACAGCAGAAACAGTTCTGTTCAGTTGTAGGCTGCAATCAAACAGAATGTCTTTTTTATTTAAACTAATTTAGTTCGGTCAAATTTAAACAAAAAACTTATTGTTAGGTTATGTTTGAATATACTAAAATGCATTTTTATGTGTTTGTTTATTTATAGAGGGTTTGATTATACAAATCATGCTACCCCCATAATGACAACATACGTAGAGTAAACATAAAATAAATGTGTATATTTATGCTTCATTGCAAATAAGTACGAGCTTGCACCGTATACTTGCAGATTCTGAAGTAGGAAAAGCAAAGACATTGTTGCATATTTCAGTCTTGCACAATTTATTATTGGACATCAGGTTTTACTTATTCTGTTTTACTGTAACATCCTCGTGGGGTGGAGATACCAAACAAATTTAACTTAACTTAACTAAGTTCAGACTGTGTCCCTGACGGGGTAGTCAGAGAGGACAGATCGCCAGGCTTCACGATTATGCATACTTCTTTCGGTTACTGTAGATTTATTAATCGTTTCATACATGCTCGTCTAGGTATCCAAGTACTTTTGACTTTTCTGTTTTTGAGCAATTTGCTCATGTGGTATTCATATGTAAGTCCCGGCCTACCCTGACTCCTTCTACCCTCTACTTTCGCACAATATATATTCTTTACAACAAATTTACCTATAATTTATTCGAGTTAACCTATTATGTGATGTAAAGTTTTGAAAGGCAATGTCATTATCAGTCCCTAGTGACGTCATGATATAATATGACGTTTCAAAGAGACCGCTGGGTCCTATCTGTCGTAAGTTAGACAGCTCTGGGCAAGATCTCCCAAAAAAGTTTTAACACTGAAATATCCCTTTTCACTACATAATGTAATATGAGAGGCCGCGACTTTACTTAAGCCAAAAGTAAACAATCTCTGTCTCAAAATTACACAACCAGTTTAATTTATATAAAGTAAATGATTTTATATCGTGGGCCCGCTGTCTCAGTGTTCGGTAAACGATCGCTGCGTTAAGCAACTTTCACTATGGCTGGTCACGGATGGGTGACCACTTTGTGGCATTTATATTTGCAAGCGTTTCCGTGATTTGGAAGGCACGTTAAGCCGTTGGTCCCGGTTGCCAGTAACATGGCAGTTGTTAAGTCAAGTTGGCGACTTAAAAACATACGGCAACCGTTTGTACGCAATGTTCAACATTCGCGCCTAAAATCTATTCTTAATGAGAAGTCGAAATTCCGTTTATATATTTCTCAATTCCACGATTAAACTATAAATTAACAATTTTGTACACTATAACATTATTGTGAAACATTCTCCCCTCGGGATATATGACAATATTGTGTCCACATTGTCCATTCAAGATGTATCCCATATTATATTAGAAATAGTTCGGGGCGACGCCGAGCCATGATAACCGAACTTATAGTATTAGCATTTATATGAAAATTGCGGTATTAGTTGTGAAATACGTCAAACAGCAACATGTAGAAATTACTTTTGTTGGATTATAACGTTTATTTAGCTTGACAGTTAAACATGGCGACTAAAGTTTTATTGATACGTGGGGTAAAAATTTGTTTGCCTTTATACCTTGTATATCTTTTTAAGAAAATTGCGTGTTCATATATACGTGATATTTGTCACAGTTAAATTATAGGGTTATGGAGAAGAATTAAATAAAGCTATTTTTAGTATATTTTAAATACTACTCGGAACTTTACGCGAAACAATTTTGTACTTAGGTACATTCACCGACGTTTCGAGTGCGTTGCAGCGCAGGTAGCCGTACTTACCTTAATATGCATTATAATAATAATGGAGGGTAGTTACACACTAAAGTAACCACATGCATACTCTCGGCCCTCACCACCAGTCTAGCGCTGCAACGCGTTCGAAACGTCGGTGAATGTAAGTACAAAATTGTTTCGTGTGAAGTCCCGAGTACTATTTTTAGTATATTTAGTATATATAGTCCTCCTCATCGATTTCGACGACGGCGACCCCTCTGCTATATGTTCTTCCGATTATGAGCCCTGATATGACTTGCCAGACCAAATTTTGTTTTGAACACCCTGTCACATGAGTGACAATACAGTTGACCCTGGATGTTATATGTATCAGCGTAGGAGGGCTTTGGTCTCTCTTTATGTTGCCGACGTTTGCGTCGAGCCTCTCGAGCCGATTCTCCTCAAACGCCTTAATCTGGTTGTAGATTGTAGATCGCCAAGAGGACCTTTTGGAGGCAAGCTCCTCCCAACGATTAGGATCAATATCACAGGCGTTCAGGTGTCTTTTTAATCGTAAATGCTGACCGCCGTGCTTCCGCCCACCCTCCGTCAGCTCTGAGTAAAAGATAGCTTTAGGCAAACGGCTGTCCTCCATACGAAAAACATGCCCGCACCACCTCAGTTGTCTCTGCATGAGTAGTGCCTCCATGCCGTACATCTCGGAACGACGCAGAACCTCTGAATTGGATATATGGTCCTGCCACTTGATCTTCAGAATAGATCGAAGACATCCTATGTGGTAGGAGTCAAGTTTTTTCATGTCCGGTTTGTAAAGACACCATGTCTCTGCACCATACAATAGAACCGGAATTATTAACGCTTTATAAACGCTAATTTTCGTCTTCAGCTTGAGGTCATGGGACTTCCAGACGCGATCCGTGAGTCGACCAAAGTTGGCAGCAGCCTTTGCAATGCGAGATGGTATCTCCGAGGCTAAGGTGTTGTCACGACGGGTGTTGCTCCCGAGATATTTGAAGGTCGAGACCTCTTTTAGCTGCTTTCCGTCTAAATTCAGCGTCGATGGATCAGCGTCACTGCCTCTTGGTGGTTGCTTGAGAATTTTAGTCTTGCAAGAGATGACATGATTCATGTAGTGCATCAACATAACTTTGGAGATGAGCCACAGTGTCAGACATAAGGCATACGTCGTCAGCATAAAGTATCTCCAAGATAGACATCCTTTTAATTTTGGATTTCGCTCTCAACCGTGTGATGTCAAATACCCCCCTATCAGTTCTAACATTGAGCCGGATCTGGTTATTGCAACGCCTCAGCGCGTCCCTCATGACGTGCGCAAAGTATATGGCAAAGAGTGTGGGTGCCAATACACAGCCCTGTTTTACTCCACTAGTGATTGAAATCTCCTCAGAAAGCTCGTTTTCATGCCGAACCTGCGCTTTCGTGCCAACATGGAATTGACGAATAAGGTTGACGAACTTCTTTGGGTATCCCGATTTATGGAGAATGATCCAAAGAGCCTCACGTGGAACCCTATCAAAAGCTTTCTCTAAGTCAACAAAGCACATGTAGAGAGGCCTTTGCTGTTCAAGACTTTTCTCCTGGAGTTGCCTTACGACGGCAATGGCGTCAATAGTACCCCGACCAGGACGGTAGCCACACTGATTCTCGGGGAGATGCTGCTCAGCTATTTCGCTCATGCGGGTATTGAGGATATGTGCGACTATAATACCGGCGCATGAGAGAAGTGATATTTCTCGATACGAACTGCAATCAGAGACATCCCCTTTTCCTTTGTACAGCTTGCAGATTACCGCATCCTTCCAGGCCCGTGGAACGTTTTCACTTTCCCACACCTTCAAAGCAATTTGGTACAACTTGTGTCGTATGTGTTCACCGCAGTATTTGTATACCTCAGCAGGAAGTTGGTCCATTCCTGGCGTCTTGAGTTTCTGAGACGCTTCACTGCTTTCATGAACTCTTCGAAGGTAGGTGGCAAATCAAGATGCTCGGAAACTGGCAATTCCCCAATAGAGCTTATTATATATGACAGATCAACGCTGAGCGCATCGGGGTTCAGTACATCATGAAAGTGTTCTGCCCATCGTTTTAGTACAGCACTTTTTTCGACAACTCGGTGCTGTCCGTCTTTAGAACACACTGGAGCTGTTTTTCTAACTCGTGGACCGAAAATATCTTTGATTCCCTCAAACAATTTTCCAGATTGGTGAGTATCTGCGTAAAGCTGAAGTTCAGCAGCTTTATCTTTCCACCACTTATCCTTCAGTTCACGAACCGTGGCTCTTAGTTGGTGTTGAGTTTCCTTTTTGCTGTTTTCGTTCGTGAATTTAGAGTTCAGTTCTTGCCTGTACTTTTCAACATGCATTCTGATGCTATTATTCGATGCATCAAAGCAATCCTGATTTCTTTTTTGAGGTCTTCCCACGATACTTAAAGTACAAGCACTCCGCAAAAGCCTGTCACTCGTCATCTATACCAGAAAACTCAGTTTGCGCGGGATAATCAGTATGGAATTTTTTATCGAGACTATTAGCTATTTCAAGTGAGTTAATGAGTTTTGAGAAGGCTACTAAGGGTGCTCTTCGTGGGGTTTTAAGCTGAAGATGCATCTCTGTTCTGATAAGACGGTGTCCGTCCAACCCAGTGCGCCGCGCATTGCTCTCGTTATTAGAACGTCGCGCAGGTCCCTACGGCGAACAATCACATAATCCAGCAAATGCCAGTGCTTAGATCTTGGGTGCATCCATGAGGTTTTATATTTATTTTTAGTACTACGTTACTCAATAGGAGAAGCGCTTGTGGCCCCGCTAATTTAGTGTTCTGTAAATGATCACTGCGTTAAGCAACTTTCATTATAGGTGCTTTCGGTATGAGTGATCACTTTGTAGCATTTTTATTTACGAGGGAATCCGTGCTTAGGAGGGCACGTGAAGCCGTTGGTCCCGGTTGCCAAGTATTCCTCCTTATTCAAAGGTTACTCACTGAGACAATAGCTGTCACCCTAGGTGTAATGGAGAGGTCTTTGCTTAGAATGTCATTAATTTTTAGGGTGTTTACCCTTACACTTTGCGTCTGGAGCGTATGCATACGGTTAGGTCCGATAGAGGCTTTATTCCGCGTACGCTTAAATTGTGGAATGAACTCCCTGCCTGGGTTTTCCTGAACGTCTACAGTATGCGGTTCTTCAAAAGGGGTCTTAGGTTTAAAAAGGGTCTGAAGCGCAAGTGCGGCACCTCTGGTGTTGCAAACGTCCATAGGCTAAGGTGACCTCTTTCCATCAGTTGGGCCTAAGCATGTCTGCCACCTCAGTGCTATAAAATAAAATCGAATTCGTAACAAGGAAATCTAAAGAGTCGATAGAATTATCCGATTCAATTGGCAGTGGGTGGGGATGGGCTCGAAAATTATCAAGAGGCATCCGTGTGCCGGAAAATACTAAACAAGAGTGCTCATTTAGACTTAAAACGTAATGCCGTCGAATTATAAAGTAATTTGCTCTTGTTTGTAACGCTTAGAGAATCAGGAATTTAAACATGAAATTTCAAGACATGTTTTTATTCAATTTTGTTATAATTAATTTTGTTGACAAAGAGGAGTTAGGCAGATTACCTTAATTTGGTCAATTTAAACTTACCTAATAGATAGGTACCATATTTAATAAATTAGAAATCTTTTTTCATAAAACAAATTTTTAATTGTTTTAAAAATATTATTTTACATCGAATCTTTTCATTTGAAATTCATATTATAAGAAAGCAAGCAAACTTTTACCGGCATTATATTGGGTTAATTGTAATGTTAATTTGATATTTGGGTTATTTTAGGAAGATCTTTCATTTGATACCCACATTGAAGCAGAACATTAAAAATAATTTGACCGCCATCATCAGTGTTCCTCCATGTTGGATTTATAATGACTTCGCTCAGCAAACCATGCATACTCATAAAAACTAAACGTAAGCCTAATAAAAAATAAAAAATAATCTATCTCCAACCGATTGAGTTGCAGCTTGAGTTGCAACAGTAATTTGTTCCGACAAGGGAATCGAACTCGGGACCACAGTGTGGCAGTCGCATACACTATATATACCACTGCGCCACCGAGGCAGTCAAAAAGTTGCAAGTGGTGCACCAACTGACTAACAGATGAGTTAATGGCTAAGAGAAAGGGAACTCAATACAGAACCATGTACCAACTCGTCTGGTCGGCGTGGTAAGGCCGGTCATCCTCCCAAAATGGAATTGGAAGAGGCCTACATCCAGCAGTATATTTGGGTGTAAGGGGCACCGCCAAGATTTACGGGGCCCAAGCGACCTCACCTGCTTGCAGTGCACCTGCTGACTAACGAGGCAACTGCAGGTCAGACGGCAGTCGCTTCCAACAATTCCGAAAATTATAAGCCAAACAACTACTGCTAGTAGCAGTCACTTAAAGCGAATCCCGGGCTCCTAAATCCAAGCAGTGTTTGGAAGAATCTGAGCTAACACTTAAGATGAAGAAGAAGATCCTCATAAATTCATTTCCTAACAGTCATTGCAATTGAATAATTAAGAAACCTATCACTATCAAGGTACTAGATGATTTTTCCATCTAAACTGCATTGGTAAAATTCGATATCTAATCAAAATACTTCAGAAACAAGGTACTGCGAATACAAAGTCAATACAATCATTGCCACCGCTAAAACCAAAGAGCCGCTTTACGGAATCGACTTTTTATAACTGTCTTTGAAATGTTGTGACCGAGGGTAGATTTATTCCAACTTTATATTGCAATCGAGTTTAAAATTCTGATTGGAGAATGTTTTTAACGTCGGTTCTTTTTCAGTACCACTGCATAGGATACATTTAAATGAAATGTTTGATTTGGTTAAATTGTCATTCAAATTACTTTTTTTTTAAAGAATGGAATATTAATATAAAAGTTACATAATAGTATTAAATACTAAAAAATATTTATACTACTTTCTATTTCAACACGGCAATGAGCTTACCACCACCGACAGAAATACACACGGTGAAAAGTGGGCATATAATATGCCTCTGCCACCTCTTCGGGGATAATGCGTGGTTGATTATAAATAGTAATGGATAAACTTTTAAACTTTCGCGTTGCATGATTAAAATAAGTGTAAAATACAGGTATCCGTGGTCACAAGCAGACTGGTAGTGACCACGGCTGGTGCTACCCAGTCGAAACGTCAAGCTATTTAAGGTAAATAAGCATGATCGCGTTAATACCTGTATTTTACACTTATAGTAATGGATAAAATCAACTTGGACATTTTTTTTAGATCTGGTGTGTTGGCAATTTTAAACTTGATAATCTTTAGATGGTCTAAGGATAATCTTAATCGTCTTGATAATCTTAATCGATAATCGTCTTAATTGTTATTTCTCTTTAATATTGAGTTAATCGCCATTTTTGTTTACATTTTATGTGCGAGGGCTCACCCGGGACTCCTGGCCATAGACAGATAGAAGGGTACCGTGTGGTTTTAGTCGGTAGGAGTCCGGCATAGCATCCATGAGTATTTCCACACGAAAAAAAAGGCTTCTATTTTTAATAATATAGTCTGTGTTTTTTACTACATTTAAAATTTAGTGTTCAGTATTGCAGAATTTTGAATAAAATATAGACAATTTTGAAAAAACTCGATACCTATTAGAAGAATTCGTCTTAGTTGGTGTGTTCCAGTTAATATTAAGTCAATTGCCAATTCTTTTTAAATTTAATGTTAAGGTTTTTAAACTCAATAATTATCAAATCCTTTGTACTATTCACTACACTTAAGATTTAGTTTTTAATAGGTACCTACTTAGTTTTGAAAGAAATATACTTATTATTTATGGAAAAAACTCGATATTTGCCTCAAATAAATAGTACAGTAAAACGTGGCAACTTGACCATATTTTTTTACAAATTATTGTGTTATTTTTTCACTATATGCTGCATGAATACAAACACAATTTGTATATACATATTACACTTTTGTGTACCATATTCTGTTTATGTCGCTATTTAAAACTCAATAATTAAACCTATAGAGAAGAATAAACAACCCAGGTAAAATTGACACAAAATTGCCAACTTTACCTACTTTTTTTCTTTTTATATATTTTTTAATAAAATATTGCATATTTAATACTAATTTAGGTAAATATACTTCTTTCAAAGATTATCTTTACTATCATAAAATAAAAAGGAAATAATTCAATCAAAGAGACCCAAAAATGACCGTAGGTATAGTTGCCACTGGGGTCTTTTTAATTTTCATACAAAAAGTTTTATTACGTAGGGTTGTCAAAATACAAATATTCTGTTGTTTAATTTTTTATTTAGAAAGTTTTACGAAACTTAGCTAACTAGGTAACCTTAAATTTACCAACCTTAAATTAAATTATGAAAATGGCATAACCTCTAAAACAAATCAGTCTTCAAAATTTTGTAATTAGTGAAGTATAAACCTAGGTATATTCATCTTAAATTAAAGCATAAAAATAGCATAACCTCAAAGAAATCAGTATTTTTCAGTTTGTTATTAATTAAGTATAACAATAGGTATAAAATAGTTGCTTTTCTTTTAAAAATTAAGCATTTTCAACAAGTTTGTCATTTGAACATCTATTAAATCACTGCGCACAGAATAACTATTAATTATTAATAATGTTAACTACTATCTTAAAATTAAAAGTAACAAAAACGATATAAAAATATTAGACACTTTGAGTAATCTCTTTGGTATTGTAATTAGTTGGATATTAATAATATAAAAGAGACAAACTACTTTTTAGCACTAAATTTAAAATACACAACATATATGCGCACGATACCCATTATTGAAATAAACATACACTCAAACAAAATAAACTTCATCGTTGTCGTTCATGAGAGTATACTCTTCAGGGTATTCCGATATTTGCAATAATTCTATAGATTTCACTATAGAATTTTCTGGCAAAGATGAATCTTGATCCAACCTCTTTGGTATAACAAATTTAATATTACCACGGGTTTTTATAGTCTTGTAATATGAAATTATATAAATGCTTTTATTTCTGTTGATATTTTTTATAACGCCGACATAATATTGCCATCTACTACGTATATAATATCTGCATAAAATTGTATCTCCTTCATCCCATTCAATTTTACGTTCCTCTACCCTTTCTTTTATAGTGTCAACCCGTCCTTTATCCAGTTCGTCTTCATCCTCTACTTTCTTTTGATTTCTTGTTTCAGTCTCTGTCTCTTTACTAAACATTCCTTTACTTTTTATTTCTTTTTGTTCTGGCTGAGATTTGTCAATGAATTTCTTCATTTCAGCCTTTTCCGATAGAATACTATAACCCTCGCATGAGTTTAATTTGTAATGTTCTAAACACTTATCTAAAAGTGGAAAATCATCAGTCAAATATATTATTTTTTGCCCAATATCTTCCTCTTTTTTTACATCTTTCATTTCATATTCTTTTGATTCAAGATCTCTTTTAATAATTTCTTTGAATATTTCGCTTTCTATCATTTCAACTTTTCTTTTAACATCAATAGCATCTTGGTCTGATGGTTCTTGTGGCAAAATGTAACAGTCATTATCTTCTAACTTGCATTCGCTGTGAGTACTCATCTCAATATCTTCAGTAGTAGTTGATGCGCTCGAAAATATTTTTGATATCTTAGCCTTTTTGTTACTTTTTTTATTGCAGTTTTTCAGAGACAATTTGCGCTGTTGGGCTGTTGTTAATTCTTCGGTATCCATAACAAAATTTTCAGTAAAATCTTCGTTGTCGCTTAAAGTACCGCAAACATGTATATTAATTTCAGAAATTATGCCAACGCGGTCGTCAATTATTACATCAGTCATTATTTCAGTCTGCTTCTCTACATGTGTCTTTAATATTTTCTGAGTATGTTGTGTTTTGATTTCTTTATTGGGCTTGAGATCTGATAGTATTTTGTTTTCAATTATACCAACTTTATTTTCAACATCTATATTATTTTCTGCAAATTTCTTTTCTAATTGTTCTTGTGTAATAATGTAACTGTCATCATCCTCTAACTCATCCCATCCTATATCAGAATCACTGTGTATACTCATCTCAATATCTTCGGTGGTAGTTGATGCGCTTGTTAATCTTTTAGATCTTTTAGCTTTGCTTTTACTTTTTTTATTATATTTTGTCCCAAGAGACTGTTTGCGCTGCCTAACTGTTTTAATTGCTTTGGTATCCACAGCACTGCAGTCGTTTTCTTTATTTTGGCTGAGATCAGATGGTGCGATGGATTTTCCAGGTTGGACATTAAGTCTTTTGTTTCTCCCTCTTATCATTTGATTTGGTTTTCTGTGTTCCTTCAAATAATCTAATAATGTCCTGTCTACAGTAAAATTAGGTTCATTAGGAAGACATTCAGGAATTCTTTTGTAAACCTGTTGAGGGTTGAATGGCATTATACCGGTGGCTTTGAATCCACTGATAACGTTTTCCTTTTTATTAATATTCACCTCCTTCATCACTTTTGTAAGAAGAGGTGGAAAATGCGCTTTATTGAGTCCCGCTTGCCGTGGATTGTCATATTTATATGAGGTTAAAATTTTGCGCCACACTTTTTTTAGTGGACCAAAAAATGCCACATCCAGTGGCTGAGTCAGATGGGTTGAGTTAGCTGGGAGCAGTACGAACCGAATATTATATTTATCGCACAACTCTATAACTTCCGGATTAATATGACTGGAAAGATTGTCGCCAATGATAACTTTTGAACCTTCGATTCTGCGTGCCCATGGCACAATTATTGTATAGAACCAGTCGAAAAAAGTTGTTGAATCAAACCAACCGCTTTTGGTTCTATTAAAGCGAGCATGTTCAGGACCTCCTTGAACCCACTGCGTCCACAAACCATCTGACTTGTAAACTACGTATGGAGGCAGTATATCTCCATTTGCTGTAGCCGAAAACATAACTGATATGCAACCTTTTGTACTATTTATAATGCGTTCGGGATGTTTGCAACCACGACGGAATATACACTTGACTGAGCCGGGGTCATCGCTAAAATTTGTCTCGTCGTAGTTTAGAATGTGAGTTGCAGGCACGTTTTCTAATACAGATTCAAGATTGTTGAAATACATTTCAAAATCGGATAATGATTTTTCTGCCCGTGCTCTTTTAATGTTTTGTACGGCTCTTAAACTAAGTTGATCCCGATGTCGCTCAATAAAGTTTTTTACCCACCATTCTCCAGGCAGTTTATCGCCAAATGTATCAGTCCTGTTATTTTTTTTTAAATACTCATGAACGAGTATTCTAAAATCTAGTTGTGTTAGAGGAGAACCGTAATCTGAGGTCACAATGAGCACTTTGATAAAGTTTAATTCTTCGTCAAATGTTAATTTAAATGGAGGTCCAGGCTTATTTGTATGGAGATTTTTTATTTTTTTTTCTATAGTCCTACGTGGTATTCCAAAATTTTTTTCGGCCTCGTAAGAAGACATTTTTTTTGTTTTAACCATTTCAATAGCCAGGGCCATCATTTCCTCACTATAATTTTTATATGGCCTTGCCCCGAGTTTTCTACGGTTTATTTTTTTAGGCATTCTTGTTCTGAAACAATAGACATGCATAAAGTAAAGCCAAAACGCACATTCAACGCGATTAAAAATAAAAATAGGTAGTATGGTAGTATGCGGACATGCCCCTACATTTAGTACAATTCATTACGAGACGAGCGATAGAACACAGAAAAGAGCATAAGTAAATTTTTGATTTTTGAGCCAACCCTAGCTACCGGTAAAGTTGCCAAGACCCAGCCAGTGGTAACTTTACCTAAGCTGATCAACAATACCCAAAATGATATTTCAATAAAGCAAAGAAATAATAATTAGCAGATGTTCTAACAGCAATGCCAACCATTTTTCACATGTAATATCAAAATTTCACTAACCTGTAACATATAGTTTAGCCTCTGCGACCACAATTTCACACCTATTAACAAAATACGTATTCACTGTCGCCGACTTGCATCAGCCACATTGAAGAAACTATCTTTGTTGTCAGTAACAAAAATACAAAAATGTTGCCGAAAAATTTCATAAAAACTACTACTATTAGAAAAAAGTATCTATCCACAGACAATTTAAAGTTATTTGTGTTTATGTCAAATACCTATTATATGGTAAAGTTACCACAGGTTTGGTCAAGTTGCCACGTTTTACGGTACATATTATTGTACACAATTTCAACAATATTGTTACATTCTGCTTCTGCTTCGTCCACTGAACCAGGCGAAGCCACCCAATCCTCAATTAATACATCCTCCGACATGTTCACAGTACGCAGGTCGGGCGGGTACTGACAGTATCACGATCCACTAGCGCTCACATAGTCAATAAATATTGACTATTATTGATGGATCACAAAAAATCCAGATTTTTAGTCAATATCGTCAATATAGTTTCAGATTCCGTTTACACATAAAAGAAAGAAAGAAAAGAAAGAAAAAATGTTTAATTCCACATAGAAAAAAAAATAAACATGGGTTTAGCTTCACTATAATGTAAAATATAAAAATAAATAAAAAAGAGAAAATAAAGTTTAAACAAAGATAGTTAAATAATATCATCAACAATATCTGTAGTCTAAGACAATATGAAACCCAAATGTCGATGTGCATCACATCATCTACTACGCGGAATAAGGCCCTCTTTCAGTGATAAGCTGCCCCAAAAACTGCTGGAACAATTAAGTTGCTCCCATGACAGCACTGGTTTTCAAAGAAGACCTATTTAACCGATAAGCGCTTCGAGATTTAAATATTTTACGTGTATTCGTGTGTGTCTGTGTGTGAGAGTGTGTGTGTGTATGTGTGTGTGTGTTTGTGTGTGTGTGTGTATGTGTGTATGTACGTGCGGGTTGCTCTAAATTGTGTATCTCCAAATTCCATCAGCTATGTCAAAAGCTATGATGGATAAAATACATCAAAAGCAATGAACTGGAACTATGCGTTAAATACCTTCGTCTATTCTATTGTAAGAATAAATAAACAAAACAAAAACAATTTTACTTTCGGACACTGGCCCAAAGGTTTTAGTTACCAGGCCATATAATCCAAAATAAAAAAATAATAAATAAAACAATACCATCGGCCATTTTTCTTGTTCCATTATAATAACAAATAACAAGCTGCCGCTTGCCAATCGCTTTATTTATAATTCCTTTGTGAGCTAAAAACTAAACACCTCATCAAAATAAAAAAGTATATATATATATTTATATTCTGCTGGGATTTGTGGAGGAAGTGATTATGAGAGTATATGTACGTTTAGCAAGACGAAATCGGCAGACAGTCGGTGTGACAGTCGGTCACATCAATTCAAATACAGTCGGACACATCAATAAATATCGCGAGATCGCAAGTATCGCGATATTTATTGACTGTGTAATCCTTGCCAATACATTTGTAGTACCTATGCAGCGCGAAAGTTAAAAAGTTAGTATATAAGGAATTGATTATATGAAATGTAAGAATAAATACCCCAATTTAAAATTGTAAAAACATAAAATTAATGATTGTCTAAAACAATATCTGTCCTCTCTGACTACCCCATCAGGGATACAGCGTGAAGATAGATAAACTAATACATTATTCTACTTCCAGGTTCTTCGCTGTGATTTATCCGCTCCGGTTGCCTGTTGCTCGTCGACGTAGCAAGCAAATGCTGTACTGTGCCTGGATAGTGGCCCTAGCCTGCAGTTTGCCGCAGGTTAGTGACTAATGTAGCTATAGTCTTGCTTAATCTGCAAGGGATAAGGGAAGATAAAAAATGTGTATCACTTTTTACTCAGCGCCATCTCGCCAAAACTAAGCTACAAGCTAGTACTATGGAAACTAGACAACTGATTTACATACTTATATATTTCTAAATACATAGGTACATATTATACATGGGAAACACCCAAACTCCGAAACCAACATTTATGGATCACACAAAAAATTGTTCCGACCTCGGAATCGAACCCGGGACCTCATGCGTAATAGTATTTTTTATGTATTTATTGCTATGTAATATAATAATAAGTTATTAGTGTTGTATATCATTGCAATTGTTATAATTTCAGGATTATGAATATATAAAAAACATCCAGTGTTTTAAATTTAATTAACATGTAAGTAGTAAATCACGTTTGGATAAATAACGTTTATTAAAATTCCAATAAATGGGCAGTCGTTAAGCCAGGTTGAAGGCCTTATGGGCGGCTTAAAAATTTCAACAGCAGGTAGCAACAACCTGCGTCTGTCTATTTTAACACGGCAATGGGCTCACCACCTATTACGTGGGACAGGAATACACATGGTGAAAAGTGGGCATATAATATATATGCCTCTGCCACCCCTTCGGGGATAAGGCGTGATAGATAAATAATAATATTAAAATTCCAATATACTATGACGAGTTTAACGATATTTTCTAGGAATTCAGGTTAAAATTGAAAATGTATTATAGATAGTACAGGTAAAATCTGTAGATTATTGGCAATTTTTAAGTAATGAAGTTTTTAGTGTAACTTTAGTAGTTGCCAAGATATCGGTCACAGGTTAATTAGGAAAATCATGTTACTTTTAAACTGGGACGTTAGAGTGGAAATTATAAAACAATTTGTCTGTCTACCTGTCTGTCTATTCGCGACCAAATAAAACGGTTCATGAGGATGGTTCAGGTATATAATATAAAGTTGTTAAGTGAATTTGGTAAAATTTAATGATTATTGTTTAAGCTTTCGTAAAATAATAAGCCGATTAGAGCTGCCATCGAAAACCGCCTAAACCTTGAGAGAAATAAAAAAACATATATATTAATACATGATGTTATTAATTTTATTCAACTTAACTATCTTTACGCTTAGTCACTATTGTCACAGACAGTCGTAGACGATAGATTACCGGGCTTCGCGATCCATGCATATTTGTTTCTATATACTATTGACAAGCAGTAAAATAGAACCAGAATCGCTGTTATCAGCTCTCAAAATGTTAGTAGACTATCAAAAATGCAACTGACTAGCGGCCACTGGCGCGATACGTGCTAGTAGACTATGAAAAACAAGTCAAAATTGTACCGGTGGCTTTCTATTAAGCGATGATTTCGATTCTATTTCTACACGATTGAAATAGCAGACTCGGCCCTCTAGATTCATTAATTGTTTCATAGTATAAAACAATTATACTCAGACTATACTACAGGATACTCAGACTAGACGTTCATATATTACATGAACGTCTAGTCTGAGTATCCAAGTACTATTGTCATTTCCGTTTCTAAGTAATTTGCTCACGTGGTCTTGTTTCATTTCTATACGATTATTCTTTGTATTTGTTTATCAATCACGCCATTATACCCGGAGGGGTGGCAGAGGCATTTTACGCCCATATTTCACCGTGTGCATTTTTGTCACACGTGTGTGTTCACAGGTGGTGAGCCCATTGCCGTATTGAAAGGGAAAAGCGCAGGTTATGCCGACCTGCTGTGGAACTTTTTCCAGATGTCCATAGGGCCCTTAACTTGGCACTTTACTGCCGACGGGACCAACGACAACGTGCCTTACGAATCACGGAAACGCTTGTAAATGTAAATGCCACAAAGTGGTCATCCATCCGTGACCAGCCATAGCGTAAGTTGCTTAACGCAGTGATCGTTTACAGAACACTGAGCCCGCGGGACCATGAGCGCTTCGCGAAGATAA
This sequence comes from Thumatha senex, assembly GCA_948477245.1. Classification (NCBI taxonomy): domain Eukaryota; kingdom Metazoa; phylum Arthropoda; class Insecta; order Lepidoptera; family Erebidae; genus Thumatha; species Thumatha senex. Next base: position 22,713,230 of record OX419741.1, on the reverse strand, counting down.
GGGTTGAAGTTTATATTGATAGTAATATTACTGACAGAGTTTAATTCGCGTCAAAGATAGTGGCGCTTTTACGGAGTCAAGAGTCAGCCGGCAGTCTCTTCCAAGAAAGAAAAAAGAAGACGCTAAGATAGAATAAACACAGCTGCTTCTAGTAACCAAATAAAGGTGGATCCCCTAAGCTCCAAATTCAGGTAGACTTTTTAATCAGCTGGGAAAACCCTAAGAAGTAGAAACGTCCGATTCACTATAGGTTTCTCCTGTTTATTTACTGAAATTCCTATGAAAATTATGTTAGAGGAAAATGTGCCGAATTTCATATTCCATTTCTGCCGCTATTTATTACCCCACTTATGTTATACCATTTATCGAACCCTTAAAATGGTACAGAGATAAGAATAAATCACGCGGTAAATTAACTTTTCGATAGTTGATATTGGAACCAGGGGTGGTAAAATAGGCTTAAATAGGCTTCGATAAAAATATTGTTATTACCAAAACGATCGACAAAAGTATATTAATAAAATGAGAATTTAAGTGTAATTCTATGGTACTGGTAACTACTATCCACGGCACTGACTATTGTAAAATTCATTTCAATCAATCAATCAATTGATTGAATTGTAGTATTAGACCAATGATGAATAAAAAAAACTTTAAACTATCTTCACGCTGTATCCCTGACGGGGTAGTCAGAGAGGACAGATCGCCAGGCTTCGCAATCCATGCATACATCTTTCGCTTCTTATCTCATACACGCAGGTCTGGGTATCCGAGTACTTTTGAATTTTCCGTTTTTGAGCAATCTGCTTACGTGGTCTTCATATGTAAGTCTCGGCTTACCCTGACTCCTTCTACCCTCTACTTTCGCACAATATAATATTCTTCGTCATCGTTCCTCACTCATTCCTTGGACGTGTCCAAACCAACGGAGCACACCATTTTCCAGCTTAACGCTGACACTTTCATTCAAACCTGCCATATTGCGTAGCACTTCGAAAGAAAAAAATATAAATTCTTTTTTTTTCGTATCAATGATAAATAAAAACTTAATAAACCTCTACGCCAAAAAAATACTGATAGGTTAAGGTACAACCCTTAAAAAGAGTTTTTGAAGAGTCGGATTTTTTGAAGACCATTGCAGCATCACGTCGCAGTTATAAATAAATTGTTATTTAACGATTATACTGGCACGCGTTAAGCACTTAATCGAGTAATCATAAGCCAAATCGATATTAACCAAACACCACTAAGAACCACCGACGGGCTATTGACTTTTTAAATAAAAAAACCGCACCTACATCGGTCCTTCCATTTGAGAACTACAATGGCACAAAAACACACACACACACACACACACACACACACACACACACACACACACACACCGACATTGACGTAACACCTAAATCGACGTCAAACTTAGAACATCCCTCTTTTTCGGGGGTTAAAAAAGGGAGAATTAATCAGCCCTTGGGAAGAATGAGATACGTTTGAACGCGGAACCAGATAATATTTATTACTGTTATTAATTTGAACTTTATGTACCTAATAAATGAAGTATTTTAAAAATTACAAACATTTTATAATTAAAGTAACCGATGCGCGTATAATTCTCCAGTAACCGTTCGTTTCTCAGTGTTTGACTGAAAATATAATTCAAAGATTCTTTTGCATATTTTCATGCTTTCTTAGATAGAAAACACCTGAAAGAAACAAACATTTGCGGATTTCATACTCGTATATGTGTTCTTACCCGGGAATTGAAATCAAGAACTCAGTGCTGGAGTCCCTGCATATACACTACCATTTACGCCACTTTCCATAGTGCCATACTTTCACCATGCCAAATCGACGTGTCAGTTACCCAATTTCATTATATTTCTCGAATGTTAAACCCTTTATCTTAATAAGGGCATTATAACATACCCACAAACATGCATACTATTCATGAATTCTCTTTGAAATGCACCAAAGTTAAACACACAACAAAGGCACTTTCTTATCTTGTTCACTTTATTATTTATACAGCACATTCAGCCCGAGCCGGTGAACTTTAATATGGGTTGAGAATTCCGCTTGTGGTATCCTGTGTCGCTTCGTCGTGTGGTTGGTATGCGAAAGTACATTATAATATAATATACGTTAAGAGGATAAAGCAAAAAACCGGACAAGTATGGTTTAGCGTCACCTACCAAGGGTTCCGTAGAAAATTAAAAAATAATAATTACCATTTCAATATTTTTTTATGATTTACTAGTACTGTTCTCCCCCTAAAACAAGCGGGATAACACCCGAACCCTAGGTGAGGCCGCGGTGGTAGCCAAAGTCTGCCGGGGGCTCTGGGAAAAACTTTCGCGTTTCTAATATTTGTAGGATTTACAAATGTAGTTATCAGACTTTTTCCTAGCATAGGCCAAAACTAAGTAAGTAATAAGTAGTTACCATAGCCTATGGACGTTTGCAACACCAGAGGTGCGGCACTCGCGCTGCCAACGCTGTAAAATCATTCTAAGACCTCTTTTAAAGAACCCCATACTGTAGACGTTTAGGAAACCAAAAAAGGGAGCTCCAAATCATACAATCCAAAAGAACGCTGAAGAAAGCTTCTATCAGACCATATGCGAGCGCTCCGGGTGCAAAAAGTGTGAGGGTGAACACCCTGTCTATGGCGAGCGGTGCGTTTATAGAAAGTAGCCGAGGGCATCATATCAAGCAATTCCACAGAGCACAGACCGTTGAACAGGCGATATAACATGCATAAGGAGGCGAAATCTCTCCTGCTGCGAAGTGGCTCGACATCGCCTGCTAGTAGATCCTAAAAAGAATTAGTTTTTTAAGAAGTAATTTTCCTTTTGAGTTACATAAACCTAAAATGCAAATTTTAGGGTTATGTAACTCAAAAGGAAAATTTTAAATATTCGTTTATAAAGAGCCGTCCATACAGCCCTGTGTTCTGCCACAGTACATATATAAGCAGTAAGGAAACTTCATACAATCGTGCGAGTAGCCACCGCAAGAGTCAGACATCGCAGTGCTGCGTGGTCGGTCATTCTTGACTGTCGCAGTATTCATGTAATATTTATTAACTAGTATTGTATTATTAGTGTTATATATTGAGAATGACGATCCTTATCTTAAGATATAGGTTTTGTGTTGCCTCTGCTATCTTTTGCAGGTAACGTCTAATTATTTATGATAAAATACTTTCTATTTTATATTTTTACACAGACAACCCTAATGCTTTGATGGAGGGCAGGTATATAATATAAATTTAGGCCTAGTTTCCTTACGGCTTTAATATAATTTACTGTGGTTCTGTCGTCGATTTCACGTTCTCGTTCCACGGTCAGTGACCCTGTGACCGTGCACGTGATTCCATTAGCCAACTATACGTCACGCTTACAATACACAGATCATTTCTCTTCAAAATCAATACTATTTTCTCTATCAAGCTATAATGGATAGAATAACAAAGGCGACAAAGATAAAGAAACACTACACTTTGTCGATCCGTCAATTTTAGGGCACAATAGTCTCAAAAGATTACACCAACTAATTGTAACAGAGGAATGATATATCGAAGTTTTCATGATAAGGAAATACGCGGGGCACACTGAAATACAATACTACTTTGTGTCATTTACATTTGCGAGCGTTTCCGTGCTTCGGAAGACACGTTAAACCGTAGGTCCTAGTTACCTGTAAGATGGTAGTCGTTAAGCCTGTTTGAAGGCCAAATGGGCGGTTTGAAAAATTTCAACAAAGAAAAATTTCAGCTTGCGCCTGTCCGTTTCAACACGGCACCCATTGCCTTCATTGCCACGGCACTCACTATCTGTTACGTGTGACAAAAATGCATACAGTGAAAAGAGGTCGTATAGTATGCCTCTGCCAACCCCTTCGGGGATAAAGACGTGGAGGTGTGGTGGTACGAATTAAAAACTGTAACGTCACAAATACAAACATCTATTTAACACAGGACTGCTAAACATTTTTTTTATTGCGGTAGTTAGTACCTTACCCTTACGCTATTTGACCATATTTTAGAAAATACCTACAGACCGAACGTTTATTTGAACGTTCATTTGACCATAGACTATGAGTGTGCACAAATCTGTGCCACCGCATACATAATGTGACCGCAGCTCGCTATGTATAGGCATTTCATTATGTCGATCTGACGTATATTGATATTGAATATACTCCAAATCGACTTCAAATAAGAATCAATCCAGCAATCAGAATCAACCCAGCTATGTAGCGAACATTTAATGCAGCCATAAGGGTCCTACTTAATAATTCGCACAGTATAATGTATCACATCTTTGAAGTCCTGAGCATAGTGTGAACATAACACCCATTTACTTAAATGAGTACTTCAATTGTATTTCCAGTAGGTTCAGGTGTTCGTGAACTCTGTGACCTTGCGTCTCACTGATATGCCGATATGATTTCATTTTTATTTTCATATTTTCTTTGTCAAAATTGAAATTTGAAACATAATTGTTTCGAAAGGTACTCTAGTTGTGATATGATTTATTTTTAATATATCACAATTTATATGAGAATTTAAAATATGTGTACAAAAATAAGATGTATTTTTTGAAAAGAAAGTGAAATTATACAATACGAAATGTAAATTAATAAATAACATTAGGTATTGTTAAAGCGCCAAATGTTGTTTAAAGGGTATAATATAAGGAAGCTTTGTGCTTGCAAAGGGCTTTTCAAGTTAAAAAGAAATACATTTTTGTTGCGTAACATTTAAAGTGGGGGCTGCGGGTGCAGAATGAAAGCGGATGAAAGGTTATCGTACAATTTTCGGGATAATGCCAAGTTCTTCTGGAAAGAGGTTCGAGAGCTCGGAGATGTTCGACAATCTGCAGTATGGTTAAAGTGCTTAGTGTTGAAAATATGTCCTAAAAGACCAAACTGACGTCCTGCAGAGATATAGTGAATATTATGGACTGATGTATACAAGAAAAGACACAGATGCCACATCGGGAAGTGGAGTTCACTTCGATGCTCCGGATCCCGATGTCATTGAAGTCATTAGCAATAAGACATTTAACAAGCGATAAGATGTAAGAAATGTGGTAACACTGCGGGAAAAGACAGAACTACTGCTTGAGCGTCTCAGCAGTAGTTCTGTCTTTTCCCGCGGTGTATGGTGGGTTGCGCGTCTGGGATACATTACGTATGTTATGCAACTTATGCTGGCGGACGGGTGAGGCCCAGATGACTGGTGAATAGCAGTTGTAGAACATATTACAAAGGGAAAGGCTACCGCCTAAACTGATCAAGCTACATGGCGATCAGCTTGGTCAGAGTAGCTAGTAAAGTGTAGACATAGGTTATAACGGAAAGAATGCAAGAAAAGTCTGAAAGCTATTTGTGGGAGGCTCAATTCGGATTCCGACGTGGAAGAGGTTGCATGAATCAAGTGTTTTCTCTCCGCATGATCGCGGAAAAAATTTCTAGCTGTTAGCCAGAAGGGTTTCCGCGCTTTTGTGGAGCTGGAGAAAGCATTTGATAACATCGTAAGAGAAACTCTGTAGGACTTGCTGCCCGGATATGGTGTGAGCGGCTCGCTACTGCGGGCAATACAGTCCCTTTATAAGGACTGTAAGGCTTGCGTGCACGTAGGGGGGAGGCGTTACAGGTGTCAAACGTGGTTATGTCATGTATGCCTGACTGTTCATAGTGTATCTGGACAGTTACCTGCAGAATTTGGAAGATTGTGATAGGGTGTGAATTTGGATGACTTAACAGTAAATTGCTGTATGTTGATGATGCGGTGCATATGGCCTCATTAGAAGCCGACCTTCAGGCATTAGTCACTAATATGAAAGAGGAAAGTGAAAGTCAGGATCTTCGCTTAAATGCAAATAAAACTAAGGTAGTATGCAAAAGTATTTAAAAGATATGACGTAAGAACTAAATGCGAGATTCGGGTAAACCAGGGACGTCTAGAGCAAGTGAATGAAATTGTGTACTTAGGGAGTATGTTTAGCGCAGACGGAAGATGTGATTCGGATGTAGAACGGCGAGTAGCTGCCGGAAACAAAGTTAACAGTTCTGTGACCTAATAAAGAGACAAAGCATCGTAAAAGAAGCACGACCCGTGATTCATAACATAGTGCTAGTGCCAACTTTGCTTTACGGTGAAACCTGGGTATATCAGCAGTTGCATGAAAGTAAATTGAAAGCTGTGGATATGCGATCACTTCGAAAATTTTGCAGCGTAACTTTGGCCGACCGAATACGTACGAAGTGATATGCAATATGGCAGATTTGAATGAAAGAATAGAATAGAATAGAAATATTCTTTATTGTACACCAATTATTAATATTAAGAAGTATATGGAATACAGGTTTTGAAATGTACAATGGGCGGCCTTATCGCTAAGTGCAATTTCTTATAGGCAACCTTTGGATGGAGATAAATGTTAAAGAATAAGTTTTAAATGGGTAGTTATAATATTGGTGTTATAAGAAGATAGTACAATTACTAACAAATGTTATAGTCTTAAATTAAAACAATAACAGTATGACCTACTATGCTAAAATATATACACAAATATACATACATACACTAATTTACATATATAGATTTATACATACATAAATAATATATATACATACAATAAACATATCTATAAAATGGTTGAATTATGATAACAAATAGTGCTCTTTCACCATTTTCTTAAAAATGTCCATTGATTTTGCTCATCTTATGGTTAAAGGCAATGCATTCCACAGAATTATAGCTTGCACTGTAGATGACTTGTCATAAAAAGTTGTCGAATGCCTAGGTACTGCTAATTCCAAAGATTCTGAAGACCTCAGAGTTCTTAAATGTGTGTCATTGAGGAACATAAAACGTTCTTTTAAATAAATGGGAGAAGCTGGAATGAAGAGGATGCTGTAAAGCAATGAGAGAATATGAGTATTCCGACGAAGACGAATCGGGAGCCACTTGAGTTTGTTGCGGTATTCAGATACGTGATCATATTTGCGTAATCCAAATATAAATCTAATGCAGAAATTTTAGAGGCGCTCAAGTTTATCGAGTTGCTCCTCAGTGACATCGAGATATGTAACATCAGCATAATCGAGTAGAGGTAGGAGGAGAGATTCTGCAAGTGCAGTTTTAGTGGCCGTCGGCAGAAAATTGCGCAATCTACGCAAGGCTCCTGAAATAGCAAACATTTTTCTACTAACTTCACACAATTGTGCACGCCAGGATAGCGTACTATCAATCAAAATGCCTAAATCCTTTACGTTTTCACATATTTGCAGTGGAACGCCATCAAACAAGATATTTGGAAGAGTTGTCCAGTCTACCTGCGCCAACATTCGGGAGCTACCAACCACTATAACCTGTGTCTTTGACGGATTGACGACCAAGCCATATTTCTCGCTCCATTGACAAATGTGGGCCAAATCCGCATTAATAATGGTAAAGGCTGTCGATAATTCTGCCACTGGAGCCTGTGTATAAATCTGAAGATCATCTGCAAAACGGTCGTAGGCAGAAAATAAATAATTTGCGATAGAATTTTTAAAAATTGTGAATAGTATGGGAGACAGCACGCCACCCTGTGGTATGCCGACAGTTGTACTACACCAAAGAGAATAGGAGTCTTCAACACGAGCCCCTGTCGGCGTGCAAAAGGGTAACTACGAAACCATTCAATTACTGGTGGAGATATGTTAACAGAGCGCAAAATGCCAAGCAGAAGATGAAAATCTACAGTGTTGAAGGCGTTGCTGAAATCAAGTAAGTAAGAACTGTGAGATTTCCATTCTCCATGCCTAAACGCACATCATCGGTAATTTTAACCAATGCGCTGGTCGTACTGTGGCCTGGACGAAAACCTGATTGTTGAGGATTTAGGAGTTGGTTTCTCATCAGTTATGAATTTAATTGGGTATGGACAAGCCGCTCCAAGATTTTTGATAGAAAAAGTAATATGGAGATGGGACGATACTCGGAAAAGGGTTTGATTTTTTAGGTATAGGAATGATTATTGCCGCTTTTCAGGCTTTTGGAAATTCGGAGCAGGAAAGGGAGTGGTTTAAAAGATGACACAATACAGGTAAGATTTCATCAATAATAGGTAGTAGAACCATATTACGACTAATCTTGTCACTGCCAACTGCATTGGAGCTGATCGACATTATACTCTTTTTAACATCACACGCAGATAATTGATTGAAAACGAACGGTGAGTAGTTAGGAATTGGAAGTGAAGAAAGATATTGCAAAGTATTTTCTTTGTTAGTGCGATCTAACGTAGAGGAAGATGAGAAATATTGATTTAGAAATTAAAATTAACAGTGTTAGAAATCGAATTTAGACGTGATTTTCCAACTCCCATTGTTTTGAGAAATTTCCAGATTTTAGCAGGGTCTCCGATCTGGACAGATTTATAAATATATTGGCGCTGTGCTTTTCTACACACCTTACTGCAGTGATTTCTTATTGTTATGTACTTCTCACAATTAAAAGGCGTAGGCCGCATTTTGTACCTACATTTGCCAGCTGCTTTTTTTGATAAAAGTGCTTTTATATCAGCTGTAAGCCAAGGTGGAGGTATGTGTTTTACGCTAACCATACGAACCGGCGCATGTATATCGTACAACTCAATCAGCTTATCATTGAATATATTTACTTTTGAATCTATTGTCTCTCTCACTAAGAGTGCATCCCAATCGATATTTCTAGCATCCTGACGCAATCGATCAAGATCCATGCCACTAAAATTGCGTTGCATTTAAATTTTTTGTTTTTGTTTAGAAGGACGAACTTTATACGAAAGATATATTAAATCGTAATAGGAGAAGGCATCAGCTGGATACTGACCATGCTTAGCCACCAGGTCAGTTGAGGAAACAAGTATTAAGTCGATAAGAGATGGTCTGCAATTAGGAAAGTGATGAGTGGAATTGGAAGGAAGAACTGACAGATTATAAGACTCGATAAGATTAAGAAAAATGGATGAGCGAAAATCATGCTTTAAAAGACAGGTATAAAAATCACCTATAATGATAGTGTGACTGTAAGAGGGCAAGTAACGTTCTAATAAGTTTTCAAAAGAAGAGAAGAGCTTAATGTGCATTGAAGGGCTGTAATAGACACCAAGTAATAATTTTGTATGGAATAGTTCAACCTCCAGGAAGAGCTGTTCACCAGCGTCTGCTTGCGGTTGCTGTGAAGATAAGTCAATAATATTATACTTAATATTATTTCGTAAGTATATAGCTACTCAACCACATTTAGAGCCGATGAAATCATTTCTAATTAAATTGAAATTTGGAAGAGAGTAACAGCTAGAAACTAGACATGGTTTTAGAAAAGATTCAGAAATAAGAATAGCATGAATGTTCTTACAGTCAAAGGTTGTTAGCATATCCGGGTAATGGGCGGGAATACTCTGTGCAGTTATATGGACTACATTAAAGTTCTTGAGGACATAATCGAACTGGGTTTGTATAACATCAGCCAATGTAGGCATGCATGCAAAAGTGTCATTTAAACTACTGGCTGTTTCAAAGCTATCATTGCTACTGCTGTCTAAGTTTAACATAAAAAAAAATATATAAATAGGTAATCCTAATAAATATATATAATATACTTGTCTCAATCACACAAATATCCACCCGCCAACTGCGTGTTCAATATAAGATGAATATTACATTACTCAACAAGATCAATTCACTAACTGGGTACTAAATTAACATTACTATTTATACAGTGCTTCCTCCAAAAAGTACTTATTGTATTTGATGCAAAGAGTATAATAAGTTATATTATTTGATGGCAGAAACACTTCATTCAACCCAATAATGGAATGGTAACATGTCAACCTCACTCAATACCTCCATTAAATCTAAAAATTAAAAACAAATTTAAAAAAAAGACCTCAGTGTCCATGCCATTGACATTATTGAAATAGAAAAATAAAAATATATAGCGCATGTTGACATGACACTGAAAACTTCAAAGAATTTGCATTAATTTGCAATTATATGCTATAGAAAAATGTATTTTAAATTATACAGAAAAATTAAAGCATTGGCATTATGGTTTTAATATCTTCGCCTGCTCATTGTAACATAACAACAATCATGACTGATGATGACAGCTTAATGTGATATCAGTCATAACAATTGGATCGTATAAAAGTGTGGACCGATTTACTAAACCCCTACCAAATCCACACTGAGTTATTGGCGGAGCAATAGTATCGCCGCAAAAAAAAAAAAAATCATACACAAACTGTTAAATTTGCCATAACAAGAATAGAATATACAAATATTGGAGGTATAATATAAAAACATATTATGGAGGTATAATATAAAAAGATATTGACAGTGTAAATAGCTAAGATGGTGAATAATAAAATACCTGTCCGTGACACCTACGTGTGTGGTAAACAAAACTACATTTTAGTAACCACTCGTCTGGGCTTGGCAGTTTTCGCTGGATTGTTATTTGGAACAGATCTTTGGGTGCTCCAATCAAGACCATTTAGCTCACTCAAGCTAGCCACACGATGACGTCCTCCATCAGGATCCAGAACATACACATGTCCCTCCCGTGTCCAATATTTATTGACGCCAAAACGCTCGCGTGCAGCCAAAAAGACTTGATGTCGGGTGCGCATGACGAATTCCGATAGCGTTAACCCCGACCCTAAGTTTTAATTTAGTGAACCAAATCTTATTTCTAACGTCCATTTGATGCAATTTAAATAAAATAGGCCGTGGCTTGTTCGCACCAGAAGGGCGCCCCATTCTACGACACCGCCGAATGTCAGCCTATGAAAACACTTCAGACTTAAGGTGGTCCTTGATAATGTTTACAACCAGGTGCAAAAAAATGAGGTACCATCACCTCATTTTTTTGCTCTGGGACGCTATGCAGTAACAGAATCTTCCGACGACTCCGCAGTTCAATGTTGTCAACTTGTTTAGATAGCATTTCGATTTGCTTGCGAAAAACTATGAAAATGTTGACTACACTGGCCCTGAAGGAAGTGAACTCTGCCAGACTCATAGTGTAACTAGAATTCTTGCCAGTTTTTTGAATTTCAGCTTCAAAATTTGACATACGTTCTTCGAAGTCAGCCATTATAGCATTGAAGGACTCCGTCATAGCCGCCATGTTACTGATGGGCTTATCCGTGTAACCAAATCAAGTGAAGTTTATCTGCTGAAAATTATTGTGTGGAAATTTCACGTAGCTGTAATTTTGTGATTGAAAAGTCAATTATTGTACAATTTTACTATTATTTAATATTAAATATCCCAAGAGCACAAATAAATACGTCTGTTCCTGAAAGTGTCAGCGTAAAGCTGGAAATGGGTATGCTCAATTGGTCCAATGAATGAGTGCGGAACGATTGACAAAGAATATATATTGTGCGAAAGTAGAGGGTAGAAGGAGTCAGGGTAGGCCGAGACTTACATATGAACCACGTGAGCAGATTGCTCAAAAACGGAAAAGTCAAAAGTACTCGGATACCCAGACGTGGATGCATGAAGCGATTAATGAATCTGCAGAAAGCGAAAAAAGTGCAGATCGTAGTGGCTGTCAGTCCTCTCTGACTATTCCGTCAGGGATACAGCGTGAATATTGTTAAGTTGTAGTAGTATATAAGTAATAGTAATAGGTATATATGTGTAGGAAATGAGTTCATCCTCTTTTTAGCCTATGGAAAACCACAACCCATCAGACTAAGGTAAACACTGAGTACCTACCACAATGCGAAGGTTAACCAATAATTACTGAAATGGACAAACAAAACGTACTATGAAAGACCGCACTTCAATTTAGCTATATTTGATCGAGGTGTGTACGTACATATAGGTACAGAGGTACGTTGTGGATGAAACTGACGCAAATGTTTCAGATATTTACCTACCTAATCCTACTAATATTATAAACGCGAAAGTTTGTAAGTATGGATAGATGTTTGTTACTCTTTCACGCAAAATATACTTAATGAATTTTGATGAAACTTTATAATAATATACCTTACACATCAGAATAACACAGGCTACATTCTATCCCCAAAAAAAAATTGCTGTGGGAAATGGGAACGGGAAAACTTCACCACGCGTGCGGTTTAAGTATATAAAATGGAATGGAAATGCGTAGAATAAATTAAAAACAAAAAGAAATTGTCGCTTGTATGTAGTTTGGTTATTTTGTAGTTCCTTTTTAAGTCGTATTTTTAGAATAATTGTAGTTAGTCATGTTCTAATTATGTGAAGTCTTTCATAGATATAATTATTATTAGGAATATGAAATAAATAAATAAATTAAATTCGTGGCCCCGTGGTCTCAGTGTTCTGTTAACGATCACTGAGTTACGCCACTTTCACTATGGCTGGTCCTTGGATGGGTGACCACTTTGTGGCATTTACATTTGCGAGCGTTTCCGTACTTCGGAAGGCACGTTAAGCCGTTGGTCCCGGTTGCCAGTAAAATGGCAGTCGTTAAGCCTGGTTGAATGCCTTATGGGCGGCATAAAAAATTTCAACAGCAGGTAGCCACAACCTGCGTCTGTCTATTTCAACACGGCAATGGGCTCACCACCTATTACGTGGGACAGGAATCCACACGGTGAAAAGTGGGCATATAATATGCCGGGGGCAGCCCCTTCGGGGATAAGGCGTGATGGATTTTTATTTTTTTATTTATATTAAATAAAATGAAAAAGGAAAGTGAATATCTTACTTTAATAATATGTAATATTTAAATATCAATTTAATATTTCAATTTAGGAGTCAGGGTAGGCTGAGACTTACTTTTGAGGACCACTTGAGCGGATTGCTCCAAAACGGAAAAGTCAAAAGTATTCAAATACCCAGACGTTTATGAAGCGATTGATGAACCTGCAGGTAGCGAAAGAAGTATGCATGGATCGCGAAGCCTGGCGATCTGTTCTCTCTGACTACCCCGTCAGGGATATAGCGTGAATATAGTAAATTACTGTCAGTCAATATCTTTATTGCCCCAGTAAGAAGGTAAAACCCGAGCGCTGTTAGACGCAACTGGACAGATCGGATGATGATGATAATGTTATTTTTTGCTCTTTCGTGCAGAGCTTGGTATGCATACGGTGAAATGTGGGCGTTTATTATGCCTCTGCCTACCCCTTCGGGGATAAAGGCGTGACAATATGTATGTGTACTTTTATGTGACTCTATTTTTATTTAAACCCATGCAGTTTTATCGTAGTCTAAATTTTAAATCATTGCATTGGCTACAGAATTTGCATGAACGTATAAAAAAGCACAGTATTCACATTACACTTTTACAAACAATGTTAAAAAACTCACACTGGATAATTAGATTTCAATTCTTTTTCTCGTATTTTTAACACTATTAAAACTTTTCTCACCTTGGGTATAAGGCTGCGTTTCCATATGTGTGACGCAGAGCTAGGTGGAGTGGAAAGAAGCGGACTGTAAATTTACCAACCACAGTTTTTTTATACCACTGAGGTTGCAGACAAGCAGACCTGATGAAAAGTGGTCACCGTAGCCTATGGACGTTTGCAATACCAGAGGTGCAGCACTCCCGCTGCTGACCCTAAAAACAGTGTTCGCAATCTGCACGACAGATGACTAACTTATTTCCACACCGCCCAGCTCCATGTCAGTGGAAACCCACCCTCGGCACCACCAAGAACTCCGAAGTTCAAGCGACCTTACCTGCTAGAGGTGGACCTTCTGATTAATGGACGGGGACGCTACGAACGTTGCCAAAAATAAAGAACCAAACAAAGCTACTCCTAGCAACCATTAAAAGCAGAACCCAGTTATTGAGCAGGCGGGCCCAGAGAATTAACGTGGAATACGCTCGGATGAAAAAAGGAATTTTGCTCACCTTTAAAAAAAGAAACGTGTGGCACTCGGGGACTGCCGCGGTAAAGCTATTGCATAGCATTTTTTATCAACTTATGCAATTATAATAATTTATTTATACTTGTACTAGCTGACCCGCACAACTTCGTTAGCGCTACTTAAGAGATTTGTTACAAATTAATATAGAACCGCTCGACCGATTTTGTGCAAACTTCACATAAACCATCTTCTAAATAGTCCGAACAAAGCCTAAACAGCCTGGATAGGTGAGACTGTTCTCGAGTTATAAAATTACAACGAAAAGTGACATTGAATTTTTTATTTATATATAAAATATATACTATTTCTATAGATCGTCTCCATACGTGCGATCATCGTACAGTCGTATTATATACATACACGTTAAGCAAACGCTCGACCATGCTCGGTGAGGTTCGTGTGAGCTCGGGTGTTAAGTTTTTTTCGTTACAGAATTTCTTGATTCGGTCGCCGCGCTCAAAGCCCGCGATAAAAGCTTTGCAATAGCTTAAAACATATACAAAAAAGACCATAAACCATAATAATTTACACTCTTACTAATATACAAAATGCGCAAAATACGACCTTTTTCGTTTTCAATTTAAAGAACTAATTTAAATAAAGCCTTGAACTTTGACTCCCCAAATTCGAAATCGAGGTTCTCGTATTTCAACTCATTAAGAATCTCATTTCATTAATCTAGTTGTATATCCAACACCAAGGATTCTATAGTTTCACTAGAAGACCCCCGCAGCTTAATGGTGGCTTAATTTGAACCCCCGTCGTATCCATTTAATCCCGTCGCATCTACTTCTACAAAAATGTATGAAAATTTGCACGATTTGTCGACATTTATGATTACTGCTCCGCTCTCCTGGATATTAGCGTGATGATAAATAGCCTATAGCCTTCCTCGATAAGTGGACTGTTCAACACAAAAATAATTTTTCAATTCTGACCAGTATTTCCTGAGATTAGCGCGTTCAACCAAACAAACAAACTCTTCAGCTTTATAATATTAGTATAGATTAATATTGCAATTATCTTATCAATAATGAAATCTTCAAGGCCTTTTTGATTTATGAATCTATTTGATGAAATAGATTCATAAATCAAAATGTCCTTGAAGATTCATCTTCACGCTAAGATTGATAGATAGGTACTCTCGTTTATTTTACTTCGGTGGTTTATCTTATACTGAGAGGCCTTTAAGATAAATCTTAGCAATTTTATTCACCGTTTATTTTACGTTTATTTTAAGTTTCCCATCGTCAATTGTAATACCTCTTACTGCTCTTATCAGCGTCACGTAAAAGATCTTTACTCTGTTGTATCATAAACAGGGTATATCGGGTTCCACTTATATCTCCGGGACCTGCTTCTTGCAGGCTACAACTCTAGTTGGGTTTTGGAAGCAACTGAGAAAACAATGAAGATAAAGAAGTTCTTGAGATTACCGCGTTCCATCAAACTAAAAACACACTCTTCAGCTTTTTTTTTTTATCACGCCTTATCCCCGAAGGGTTGGCAGAGGCATATTATATGCCCACTTTTCACCATGTGGATTCCTGTCCCACGTAATGGGTGGTGAGCCCATTGCCGTGTTGAAATATACAGCCGCAGGTTGTGGCTACCTGCTGTTGAAATTTTGCAAACCGCCCATAAGGCCTTCAACTTGACTTAACGTCTGCCATGTTACTGGCAACCGGGACCAACGGCTTAACGTGCCTTCCAAAGCACGCAAATTTAAATGCCACTAAGTGGTCACCCATCCGAGGGCCAGCCATAGTAAAAGTTGCGTAACTCAGTGATCGTTTACAGAACACTGAATCCGTGGGGCCAACTAACACTGAATCCGTGGGGCCAACTTCTTTATAATATTAGTACAGATTAGGGCTAAAGGGCGTTTGTGTAAAAAAAAAATGTCTGTCAACGATAGATAATAAACGGTCATTCTACAATGAATTACGGCAAAGTCTGAATCCATTAGTTAAATGCTGACATAAAAACTTGATCAGGCACAAAAAGGTCTAATCAGTAATCTGTCGAAACGTCTTGTGACAACAAACTGAGTTCAATCGGAGTGTGAAAAACTTCTTTGTCTTGATGAGCATTACTAACTCCGAACCATGTGAGCCTACAATCTTAAGCAGCTGTCTGCCTAAAAGGTCTAAGAAATCAGGCCAAAAAAATGATGTTCTATTTATAAATATTCATTTAGAGTGTACGAAAAATGGACTTTTGGAGCGAACATTAGCAATGACGCACGTTTGTCGTATATTATTTTTCAAAACTAGTGTTTTTATGTATTCAATAATGGTAGAATATTATACATAAAGATTTCGGAAAAGTGCATTGGTGAAGGAAAGTGATATATTGCAATGAATAACTGTTGTTTGTGGTAGTGCCAAATTTCCATAGAGAGCTTCAATGAGGGATCCACTGCCTTATTGAGGCAAGGGCCAGAACCTGGTACTGAGGACTTGACATCGACAAACGACTAGACATGACTAAAACTAAATAACAAGAAAATATAAATACTTAAGACTAGGCTGTATGGAATAAGATTTTTTTTGCCTGCCAAAGATGGGCGAAGACAACTAACAGGAAAATGTACGAAAACTTCTCAGTAGTTCATTCAATGGAAACAATGAGAATATTTTGTTCTAAAATAAATTCGGTTGATTGAACAAGTGAGGAAAAAATTCTCACTAGTTCCGTCAGTTGAACTATTGAACGGAACTAGTGAGAATAGATTCGGTCATAACGGGTTTGCGTCAATTTTATGACGGCATCCTTCGATGACGTTATCGTATCGTATTTGTGTTTGCGTGAATTCGTACGTGGGTAATTTCACTGAAATGGAATGTTCGAATCATAGCTTTATTGTCGAGGTCGTTTGAGATAGGCAATAGAACTATTTTACCTATATAAAACGGCATGATTCTGCTTTACCATAAGCCAAATTTTGATTGCTTAGGATCTACATATAAATATATAAATCATTTTGAGTCATTCTCACATAACGCCGCCTAGTTCAAATTAACTTAATATCAGTTTATGTTATGGGACAACTGATTAATATACTTATATATAGTAAACATCCAAACTCCAAAACAAATATTTGCGAACCACACAAATAATTGTTCCGCCTCAAATTCTAACACGAAACCTCAGCGCTGCACAGGCTGTCACTAGCACTTTGACCACCAAATCAATTATATATCACACTAGCTGATCCGCGCAACTTCATTAGTGCCACATAAGAGAATACATGCACACATACATACATATTCACACACACACACACACACACGCGCACACAAACACACACATACACACACACACACACACTAAGACTCATGCACCACACAAGCATACGTACACACTCACATACTCATACCAAGTGTAAACATAAAATAACATTTAATGTAACTTTTATCTTTGGCTGTGTCTGGAACAATGATCCTTTAATCTGGAGTGAGGCGTTGTCAGCTGCCCTACAGTTTATACTTTTGCAGCTGTCATCGTTCCTATTTGTATCTCTGTATGTATCTGATATTTTAATGTTCCTAATAAATTATTATTATTATATTGTCACGCCTTTATCCCCGAAGGGGTAGGCAGAGGCATATTAAACGCCCACATTTCACCGTATGCATTTTTGAAGTAACTTCTGAAGTATTCGCTTTTTAACAACAAAAAACTGAATGTTATAAATAAATAAATAAAGTAAATATTGTGGGACACTTTTCACACACCGCCATCTAGCCCAAAGTAAGCTAATATTAGCTTGTGTTATGGGATCTAGATAACTGATAAACATACTTATATATTTCTAAATAACACCCAGACACAGAATAAACCATCGTGCTCATCACACAAAGTTTTATCCTGGGTGGGAATCGAACCCACGACCTCTTGCGTAGCAGTCGGATGCACTCCCACCGCGCCACAGAGGCAGTCAATTTATAATGTTATCGTAATACTTCTTGATGAGTCACTTAAAAATGAATAATATACACGCAGTCGAAACTGATTGAAATGAATATCCTGTGCGAGACATTTCCTGAAAATAATACATAGGGTACCTACTTTATATCCAGTGAAAACATAATTTTCTCGCGAAAAAACCTTTTTGTGTACTAACGACTTCACGTGAGCGAAGCCAGGGGCATGAACTTTCGGAAATGCCGATTTTCATCAAAATGTGATTAAATAACAAACGTTTAAATAGTATAGGAATCTTTACAAACTTTCACTTTTATAATATTAGATTACATTCCCATGGTAATACCGGTTTTTTTTGGTGCTCATCTAACGAAGGTACGTAAAGAATACGTTCACCAAATTTTAGGTTGTGCATGGTTATACCCACGTAGTTTCCGTTCCCGTGGGAATACCGAGTATTCCTTTCTTAGTGCTGATCAAGGTAGTCACCCAATAAATACTTTCACCAAATTTCAGGTATGTACCTATTTTTGATAATTTAGACAGTGTGTGGCTTCATCCGCGTAGTTCCCGTTTCCATGGAAATATCGGGAATCCCATTTTCTATTTATTATCCAAAGACTTAAAGTATACATTCACCAAATTTCAGGTTTCCATGTTTAATGTTTAGGCCGTGCGTGGTTTACTGACATAGTTTCGGTTCCCGTGGGAACACCGAACTCGCTGGTGATGCAAGCCTTAGGAGATTCTACTAAAACAGGTGTAGGTACGTAAGTACATGCTACTAACTTTAAAAATGACAATCTTCCATACAACCGTTTATCCTTTATTTTCGGTCTTAGGGGTAAAAATTCGCAAACCTCCTTCATAGGGGGCACCTACGTGTTAAAAAAACCCCAATGTGAAGTTTGAACTTCATGGCTCCGTCAGTTCCATCGAATTCGTGATTAATGAGTCAGTTAATATAACCCCTATGTTTCGTATTCGCATCCGTTCCCTGATAATTTCCAAGCGATTTGTGAGTTGTTGGATTTCAGATAATTAGGTAAAGGTATTAGGGATCCATACGTCCTCCACATGGGAAATTGTGTTGATGATCGATAGTTTGTACTATCAAATCGATAAAGTACCGATACCGATTGTGCGCATACCGCACCTTACACATCACTATTCGACAACCATCTTGTGAGTAAGAAAACGTATCGCGTCTCGTGTGCAGCGTTGAATGTGCAACATTTTATTCCTTTAATTTTATTACAAAGTATTTCCAAAAATGTGCTGTCGTGTGTGTGAATCGTGAGAAGAACTGGTTGACCTCGCTTTGGGACTGAAGATAAGGCGGCTAATACTGTAGTTATTTTCTGAGTCTGATTGCTCCCAAACTCGCTTGAGAATCTGTGTAGATTTTCATCCCCAATGTAGCAAAGCACAGCCGGTTTCGCTACACCCGGTTTTACCTCCTTATAGGTAAACTTTTGCAAAACCGCGATACATGTGCCCATTTATTTGTAACCAGTAACAGGTTCATGTTGCTAACTTTAAAAATGACGAACTTCCATACAACCGTTAATCGCTTATTTACTTCCTTATAAGTAGAATTTCAAAACTATCATTTTTAGGGGAAATCTACGTGTAAAAAGGAACCCCCATGCGAAGTTTGGGCTTCGTAGCTTTGTTAGTTTTATAGGTTTCCTGTTCAATCAGTCAGTTATAGTATAGATTGGGAGCCGGTATATTTAAGAGATGATGTAAATGAAGCTGTGGATACATTCTATAAGTTATTAAATGAAGTAATTGATGAACACGTACCTTTCAAAAGGGCCAAAAACACATTAAATCAACGTTACCCGCACTGGCTTTCTTCTAACACCATTAACTTTAACAAACTTAAAAATAACTATTATAGGCTATATAAACAGACAAACGAACAAATATCTTACGCGTTTTTTACATATTTCAGGCGTTTAGTAAAAAAGGAAACCGAATCAGAATTTTTAAATTTCACTAACCGTATTCAAACAAATATTACGCGTGACCCCAAAACATTTTGGACCTATGTTAAGGGTAATAGAAATACAATGAACAGGCTACTTTTGGCAATATGCCATCGCTTCAGATAGCAGATGAATTCTGTAAATATTTTAAAAATGCATTTCTGCCCGATACCCCATCTTTGAGTATCGATAACGCAAGCATCTCGGCAAATATATGTGCAAATAATTTCAATGTTAATATTACCCGTTTCAACGAACTGGAAGTGCTTAGAGCTATGTCGCGACTTGCGTCAAAGGAAACTCAAGGGCCAGATGGTGTACCTCAATTCATTGTTAGAGATGGCAAGAGGATTTTAACAAACCCATGACTATATATTTTTAATCTCTCCATCCAGACGAATGTGTATCCAACAATATGGAAAACTTCCAAAGTGCTTCCAGTTCACAAAAATGGCTCTAAATCCGACTTCAAAAACTACCGACCTATTGCTGTCCTGTCCATATTCAGTAAAGTCTTTGAGTCCATATTATATAAAAGAATTTACAGTGATATAGCTGGCTGGTTTGCTGAAGAGCAACATGGATTCTTACCGAAGCGCTCTACTGCTTCGAAATTTCTCAATATTTCTACGTTCATAGCTATAAACCTAATTAATAAGACTCAAGTGGATTTAGCGTATTTTGATTTTCAAAAGGCTTTCGATAGAGTAGACAATGAAATACTACATATTAACAAAAATGGCTACTTCAGGTTTTTCTAGACCATTGTTTCAATTCTTTGCTAACTATTTAAAAGACCGTAAACAAAACGTTTTATACAAAAATAATCGTTCTGAGCTCTACCCAGTCACCTCGGGTATTGGACAAGGTAGTAGCCTACTGCTTTTCTTAATATTCATAAACGCCTTCCAACACACAAAATATTCCATGGTTCTTATGTATGCAGATGATGCACACTACCAATAAATGACACAAATGACACTGTTAAACTTCAGGCAGATATTTACAATATTTACACTTGGAGTATTCGTAACGGTTTTAATCTCAATATTAATAAATTGGCTATTATGTCTTATTCGAAAGCACTACGACCGATTATCAAATCCTATACGTTGAACTCTGTAACCCTGAATCGTGTTTCAACGATTCGTGATTTGGGGACACATTTTGACCCAAAACTTACCTTTAATCAAAATATTATAATATTATAATAGATCCCGAAAAAGTCTAGGATTTGTTATGCGACACACAAAGGTTCTTAACTGCCCCCGTGCTATAACTTTATTGTACAATTCATATGTCCGTAGCTTATTGGAGATTAACAGCACCATCTGGAATCCACACGAAAAATCTTATATACTTATGATCGAAAAAGTGCAAAAATCATTCGCTACTTCTACCTCCAACTGTATGGTTACTATCCCTACATGTACCCCACACCATTTGTGCTGGGAATGGTCGCCTATCAAAGTCTAGAAGTTAGAAGAAATCTCACACACACATCTCTCACATCAACAATATTCTTCTGCGGGATGAGACCGTAGATATATTCATGTTTACGGAACCGAGATTCCTGGCTGCTGCTAGTCACTATCTAGAGAGTATAACCACATCCAGTACCATTATTGAATAATAATGTAATATACATTTAAAAAAAAAAAAAAAAAATATCCATCACGCCTTATCCCCGAAGGGGTGGCAGAGGCATATTATATGCCCACTTTTCACCGTGTGGATTCCTGTCCCACGTAATAGGTGGTGAGACCATTGCCGTGTTGAAATAGACAGACGCAGGTTGTGGCTACCTGCTGTTGAAATTTTCAAGCCGCCCATAAGGCCTTCAACCAGGCTTAACGACTGCCATTTTACTGGCAACCGGGACCAACGGCTTAACGTGCCTTCCGAAGCACGGAAACGCTCGCAAATGTAAATGCCACAAAGTGGTCACCCATCCGAGGACCAGCCATAGTGAAAGTTGCGTAACTCAGTGATCGTTTACAGAACACTGAGACCGCTAGGCCACGAGCGCTTCTGTATATACATTTTATTAATCTATAATTATTTTTGTTTTTAAATGTTATTTTTGCAATATTCCGCTTTTTTAGAATGTCGTACGATGTCGACACGTGTTTCGCCTACACACGAGGCATTATCAAGACTGTTTGGCAGCAAAAGTACTTACGCGTTCACCTCAACCTTTTATAGTTCGAACGCAACCAAACGATAGCGCGATGTAGACTTCTAGTTGTTTTGTCTATTTTTAAATAAACTAAACAAAACCGAAGTGTGGAAGTCTGTTTGTTCGTTCAGCAAAGTACACCCGTCCCGTTTTATAATTTCTAACTGCTCTAATACGGACATTTTTAGACCCTTTTCACATAAATGTAATATTTCAAAATTGTTGTTATCATTCAAAATATGCCCGGTGTCCAGCAAATGCTTCGCGAAATGTGATTTATCTGTGTGACCGTTTCGGAATGCTCCTAGGTGTTCCTTATATCTGGTATCAAAGGAACGACCTGTTTGGCCTGTATAAACATTGCTACAACCATCACATTTCAACTTATAAATACCGGATTTTTTGCTATTGCTAATACTATCTTTACCATTACATAATGTTTTTAAGGTATATTGAGGTCTATAGGCCGAGAAAACATTATTTTCCTTAAGTACCCTCGCCACACGATGTGTGATACGCCCAAAGTATGGGAGACAAGAAGTATACTTCTTGGTTTCTTTAGTTGATGGGTACAAAAGGAGCTTAACCATTTTATTTTGCTTTTTTAATAAAAGTGAGTGTATTAATTTTGAGCTATAGCCGTTAGATTGAGCAATGCAACAAATTATATTCAATTCCTTGTCAAATGCCTCTCCGCTTAATGGAACATTTAATAGCCTATGAATCATACTATGGAAAGCCGCCATTTTGTGCAGCCACGGGTGGCAAGAATTAAAAGGGATTGTAGTATCTGTATACGTTGGTTTACGGAATATTTCAAAACTATGCTTTGTGCCATTTTTTGAAATTGATAGGTCTAGGAAGTTTAATAAATTATTTTGTTCTATCTCTAATTTAAATTTAATTTTAGGGTGAATGCCATTTAAATTACTGAGAAATATACTTAGTTGTCTATGGGTACCCGTCCAATTCATTATTATATCATCTACATATCTATAATAATATGAAATATGACTGTTATTGATTATATTTATATTTTCAAAATAGTCCATAAATATGTCTGCCATTAGGGGGCTTAAAGGCGAGCCCATTGCTAGACCTTCTTTTTGTACATAATATTCATAGTTAAATTGAAAGTAATTTTGCTTCATACAAAGCTCCGTCAAGCGTAAAATATCATTAATTTGTTCTGAATGTAATTTTTTAATTTGCAACATATTTTTTATGATTTTTAAGCATTCCATATAAGGAACGTTTGTAAACAAACTATCTACGTCCAACGATACCAATATTGAATTACGCGGCAACTCGATGTCTTTTATTTTTTGAATCAAATCATAAGTGTTACGTAAACAATATTTTGGATTGAAACCGGTCTTTTCCTTAATAAGTGAATTGAGGTACTTGGCTAATTTATAAGTAGGCGCGTTTATATACGAGACTACAGGTCGGACAGGTACATTGTCTTTATGAATTTTTGGTAACCCGTAAAGTAGTGGACATTGTGGATTCATAGGTATTAAGGTCCGAAGTAACGGCGAATCTTCTGGAAAAAGGTATTTTGCTGCTTTTATACAGAGTTTTAGCTCTGCGTGATACTTCAAAGTTGGATCGGAACCCAGGCGCTGAAACTCATCTGTCAGAATGATGTCATTCACTTTGCTGGTGTATTCAGCTCTGGGCATAATCACTATAGTGTTACCTTTATCAGCTTTATTAATGACTAAATTATTGGTGACAAGTTTTTGGTGTATTGATTTAATGTTTGTTATTTCCGAGCTATGAAAACCTGTGGACTTATATGATTTTATCTGGTGAGCCGCCAGACTTTTAACTATATTGTCCTTTTTATTCCTAACGATTGCTACCTCGGTATCCACTGCCAGTGTCTCTTTGGACCTTGTAGCAACCGGTTTTGGTATACTATATTTTAAACCCTTTTCCAGGAGTGACATTTCGTTCGTAGAAAACTGAATATTCGAAAGATTTTTAACTCTAGGGTAAAAGGAGTGACTGCAACGTTGTACCTCCTCATTATTTTGAAAACGCGAAGCACTATTTCTCAATGTTTGTAATTTATTACGTTGGTTTAGAAATTTTTTATGAGCTACTTGGGATGCCAGGTCGCGAGCTTTTTGATCTAACAAGTCAAATTCAATGTTATGTAATTTAAATGCTAACTCAGAATATAGTATTTTTAAATGGAGTTTTAAGGGTCTAAAAATGTCCGTATTAGAGCAGTTAGAAATTATAAAACGGGACGGGTGTACTTTGCTGAACGAACAAACAGACTTCCACACTTCGGTTTTGCTTAGTTTATTTAAAAATAGACAAAACAACTAGAAGTCTACATCGCGCTATCGTTTGGTTGCGTTCGAACTATAAAAGGTTGAGGTGAACGCGTAAGTACTTTTGCTGCCAAACAGTCTTGATAATGCCTCGTGTGTAGGCGAAACACGTGTCGACATCGTACGACATTCTAAAAAAGCGGAATATTGCAAAAATAACATTTAAAAACAAAAATAATTATAGATTTTTAAAATGGATTTCCGCCATGTAACGCCTGATTCAATTAGTTATACATTTTATTGTTACAAATTTGTTACAAATTTATTTTATTACATATTTTATTGAAAATATAATTTATGATGTACTATATAAAACCGTCCGTTGAATTTAAGTTAACTTAAACATAAGTTTAGATATAATTGTGTATGTAACCTATAACTTATATGTGTGGTGCTATACTGGTGCTAATTCTGTTGTTGAGACCACTAAACTAAATTTCTCTAAAATTTTCTTATTTTATTTAAGAGATTGCCAAATGCTATTCTGTTATTAAGTCGAACTAAAGATGGTGATATCATAAATAGCACTTAATTTGTATCTGATATTACTAAAATTCATTTTATGTGATAAAATTGAACAAGATGTGAAAATGTACATAGACAGTCGAATGTAAATACATGCCGACTAACTTGGTGATTGAACTGCCTTTGTACATTTTTCACGTTACAGTGTTTTACACGTTTTCACGTTTCAAACGGTTACTAAATTAATTAACGTCCCACTAAAATTAGACGTCACCTAAATAGGTGACCTCTAATTTTAGTGAAAACGTCTAAATTTTGTGTGACGTTAAATGTGTATCTGACATCACTAAAATTCATTTTATGTAAAAAAATTCAACAAAAAGGGAAAAATGTACATAGACAGTTTAATCACTAAGTTAGTCGGCATCTAAATACATGTTTTTTTTGAATTTTATCACCTAGAATTGTAAGTATTTTAGTGATGTCAGGTGCAAATTTAGTGCTGTTTATGATATCACTAAGTTTAGTTCGACATAATAACAGAATAGCTTTTGGCAATCTCTCAATAAAAATAAAATAATTTAGAGAAATTTAGTTTAGTGGTTTCAACAACAGAATTAGCACCACTGTTAGTATAAGTTGGTTAATAAATAAATAAATAAGTTATTACCACTTCTGTTTTACCCCCTCAAGGGTAGAATTTATCAAAATTCCTTAACGCGTGATTATTATTTTTTATACAGAAGCAGGTATAAGAAATTCGGTGTTGCTATGTTTGAAAATGAGGAATTTTCCATATAAACTTTCAACCCTTGTTTACCCCCTTATAGGTAAAATTTTGCAAAATCGCGATACACGTACCCATTAATTTGTAACTAAAAATGGGTGTACATAAATTCATGTTTCTAACTTTGAAAATGGCGAACTTCCATACAACCGCTTATCGCTTATTTACTTCCCTAGGGGTATAATTATGCAAAATCCCTTCTTAGCGGAAACCTACGTATTAAAAAGAATCTCCATACGAAGTTTGAGCTTCATAGTTTTGGTAGTATCAGAGATTTCGTGATCAATGAGTCAGTTCTCACATAAATCCAAAGGAACAATGTAAGTGTGATTTTAATGTTGTAAACCATACCTACATTTTTGAAAAGAGCATCCATTGAGTTTCTTGCTAGATTCTTCTTCTTAAAGTGTAGGCTGCCCTTAGAACTGGCAACTAGAATAGCTCTAATTTTGATATGATTTTAAACACAACATTGATTTTGTTTTTTTTCGTTTTGTATAAATTCATTTTACACACAACATTGATTTTGTTTTGTATACATTCATTACCATATAATTGGTCAAACATCATGTCACTCAAACTAATGTAATTACTGTCGGTTAGAAAAGAGTGGCCATGAGTTTTATTGCCAGGTTCTTCCTCTGGCTCTACCTATTGCTGTGCGAATCTGGCAGTAAATGTAAATTTAGAAGCAATAATCTTGACGTTCATAAGTGTTACTTTGTGACTTACATGAATAAAGATTTTTCATTTCATTTCATTTCAGTCAGTGATTTTGCCTTTTATATATATAAATTATTAAGTAGTGAGTCATCAAAGACAATAAATAAATAAAATAAATAAATATCCATCACGCCTTATCCCCGAAGGGGTGGCAGAGGCATATTATATGCCCACTTTTCACCGTGTGGATTCCCGGTTGCCAGTAAAATGGCAGTCGTTAAGCCTGGTTGAAGACCTTATGGGCGGCTTAAAAATTTCAACAGCAGGTAGCCACAACCTGCGTCTGTCTGTCTGTCAATAAATAAATATGTAAAAAAAAACAAACCTAACATGCGTCATAAAATTTCTAAACATCGCAATACTTGTGTGGTGAGAATACAGTCGGAATTCCATGTCATACGGCAATGCTAAACCTTTGTACGGAAAAGAAACCGGCCTTATGTTACTATTAATGTAAGTTATATGCTAACCCTAAATAAAGAACTAAATGCGAGATTAGGGTAAACCAGGAACGTCTAGAGCAAGTGAATGAAATTGTGTATTTAGGAAGTATGTTTAGCGCGGATGGAAGATGTGATTCGGATGTAGAACGGCGAGTAGCTGCCGGAAACAAAGATAACGGTGCTTTGTCCCAGTTAGTAAAGCGACAAAGCATCGTAAAAGAAGCACGCATGGCGATTCATAACGCAGTGCTAGTGCCAACTTTGCTTTACGGTAGTGAAACCTGGGTATGTCAGCAGATGCATGATAGTAAATTGAATGCTGTGGAGATGCGATCACTTCGAAAATTGTGCGGCGTTACCTTGGCCGACCGAATACGTAACGAAGTGATACGCAATATGGCAGGTTTGAATGAAAGTGTCAGCGTTAAGCTGGAAAAGGGCGTACTCCGTTGGTTTGGACACGTCCAACGAATGAGTGAGGAACGATTGACGAAGAATATATATTGTTCAAAAGTAGAGGGTAGAAGGAGTCAGGGTAGGCCGAGACTTACATATGAAGACCACGTGAGCAGATTGCTCAAAAACGGAAAGGTCAAAAGCACTGGGATACCCAGACGTGCGTGTATGAAGCGATTGATGAATCTCGAAGAAGCGAAAGAAGTATGTATGGATCGCGAAGCCTGGCGATCTGTCCTCTCTGACTACCCCGTCAGGGATACAGCGTGGAGGTAGTTAGTTAGTTAGTTATATGCTAACCAATCTTTTTAAAAATTACTGTCTAAAAATTACCCCAACAATAATATAATAGACAAACTCTACCGCACTTTCCGCCACCTACAACTACCCACAAATAATGAATGATCTAAAGTCATTTTAAACTCATAAAATTGCATGAAATACAACGATTGTAACGCGAAAGCATTTCCATTGTGAGTCATGATGAGTTTTTGTAAAATTAACATTCAATTGTCGACTTGTAGGCATAAATAAAATAAATCAGATAAAAACATATTGAGTTACTAGGTACTTAAATAGGCAGAAAGCTTACGAAATTCTGCGAATTTTGTATTATATGTAAGTTGGACGTCGTAATTCAAAATTCGAAGAACGTTGTTAGCGTTCTAATTTCAAAGAATGAATGAATGAAGAACTTACATTCTAAAATGTCAAAAGGAAGCCCATTTACCAAAAGGTACTTTTTATAAACTAATTTTAATTTTACTCACATATTAGTTTTAGTTAGTTAGTTATTCCTTATTGTAACACCAAAAATACATTTAACATATTTAAAAAGTGATACTAAAATGGTACATATTACCATCCAATTTAAACGTTGAAAATCCTTTTCTCCAAATTGTTTTCAAATTGTGTACAATTATTTACAGTTATTTACAATGGTTAGAATTTTGGAAAAATAAAGTATGGTTAAAAATTACGGAAAAACAATTTTAAGTATGGCAAATACGTCACTTACCTATCTAATAATTACAATTTATTGTACCAATTCAAACAAGCTCTCATCTTAGGGTATAGTCCTAGATTCAATGATCATGATAACTTTGATTGGCTGCCTTTGGTTTAGCATTTTTCAAATACTTTTGTTTTTAAGGTTCTCTCTCTCTTAGCGTAAGTTTAATTGGTCTTCAAAAATAAACTGATTGAAAAGCTCTAAATAAAAAATACTTTTATTAATTTCATAGCTTGAACTCTTCATCATCATCCGAGCGTCTGTCCCAGTTGCGTCTCGCGACGCCCGGGGTCCGCTTTCCTACATTTTCTCCTCCACTTCGCACGGTCTTCGGCATCCCCTGTAGTGAGACCATTGGCACGCATGTCATCCCTTACGACGTCAAGCCAGCACTTCTTGGGTCTTCCCTTCTTACCGGGACCCGGCGGGGCTGACATGGCCAGACATTTGTTACCTACGTAGCCCGGCGGTTGCCGCAAGACGTGACCATACCAACGAAGGCGACACTCTTGCAACTTGTCTGCAATGTCACGGACGTGAAGGCTGCCGCGGATGCGAGAGTTTCTACCGCGGTCCATCCGCGTGACCCCACACATCCACCGCAGCATCTTCATTTCCGTGACACGCAGCTCCTGCTTGTGTCGCTCCAATATCGGCCACGTCTCACTGCCATGTAAAAGGACAGGTCTAATAATGGTTTTGTAGACCTGTCCCTTCAACCGGATCGGCATTTTAGGGTCACAAATGACACCGGTCATCTCCCGCCATTTGGCCCACGCGGCAGCAATGCGTGACTTGACATCGCAATCGATGTCACTGGACGTGTGAAAAACAGATCCCAGGTATTTAACCTGGTCCGTGCGCTCGACCAAATCACCGCCTATGCGGACGGATGTGGGATCTGTCGAGTTTAGTGCCAAGTACTCGGTCTTCGCCACATTTAGTTTCAGACCGCCGTTCTCAAGCGTCTCCTTCCACGCCTTTACACGTCGCTCCAATCTGCCCCTGTCCGCGTCTGCCAGCGCAATATCGTCAGCATACATGAGCAACCATGGAGGCTGCTCATGTGGGTTTCTGATGCTGTCCGACATTTCGTCTAATATTACACTGAACAGAAGCGGACTAAGGACCGAACCCTGGTGTACCCCGACGGTGATGGGGAAGGGTTTCGTGTCGCCAACAGCAGTCCGAACCATTGAATCGGAGTCACAGTACATGTCCCGGATAGTGTCAATATAGACCTCTGGAACCCCTTTGGACCGCAGTGCCCACCAGATCATCACACGAGGAACACAGTCGAAGGCCTTCTGCATGTCTAGAAACAAACAGTGCAGAGGCGTATTCTTCGACCTGTATTTCTCCGCGACAACCCTCAGGGCAAAAACAGGGTCCGTGGTCCCATAACCAGGGCGAAACCCATATTGACACCCCGAGAGAGTGCACTCCTGCCGGATCCGAGAGTCTATAATCCTCTCGAAGATCTTCATGGTGTGGGACATCACCTTAATACCGCGGTAGCTCCCGCACTCCTGCACTGACCCCCTTTGAAGACTGGAGTAATAATACTCAGTCTCCATTGGTTTGGGATCTGCCCGCTGAGGAGTATGCGGTTAAAAAGGTTTACTAAGATGCCCACACAGCGAGGACCCATCGCCTTCCAGACTTCGATGGGGACTCCATCGGGTCCGACAGCTTTCCGATTCTTCATGCGGCGAAGCGCAGTCAGGACTTCTCCAGGCGTTACCGGTGGCACTAGTCCCTGATTCGGAGGGAGGTCCGGAGGCTGCACCTCTTTGTGCTGTTTATTAAGCAGCTCGTGGAAGTACGAGCGCCATTTCCCCTGTACCGCGAGGTCTTTGCTTAACAGGTTGCCCTCAAGGTCTTTTACACAGCGACACTTGGATATATCATGTGCCGCTTTGACCCTGGAGCGCGCCAGCTTATAGATGAGCTTCTGCCCCTCAGACGATTCCAGCTTATCATACAGAGGTTGTAAGTGGTCACGTCTGGCTCTGGCTACAGCTCTCTTTGTGGCGCGCTTGGCAGCCCTGTACGCGTCGCGGTCTTCAGGAGATCCGGTCGCTTGCCACTTGTAAAAGAGGGCTTTCTTCTCCCTAGTCTCCCTCTGGACTGCGTCGTTCCACCACCAAGTTTCCTTGTCACATTTGCGTCCACCCTTAGACTCACCGAGCACCACCTTCGCCGCTCAGGATGGCCGCCTGAACTTTGTCCCAGCAATCTTGAACTGGTTCGCATTCAGTGTCGGTGCACTTGTCACCGACAGCTGAGACGAACTCCTGGGACCTAGTTTCATCAAGCAGCCACCATCTGATGCGGCGCTGGCACCGCTCGATGCATTTGCATTTGGGCTTCACGCAGAGGTCCATGACAAGGAGACGGTGTTGTGCAGTAAGACTCTCACCGGGTATGACCTTGCAGTTGGCCACCTTGCTGATGCTGTGTTGCCTAGTGAGTAGGAAATCGATCTGAGTTGTACGCCTCCCGCTCTTGTAGGTGATGAGATGTTCGGATTTCTTTTTGAAATACGTGTTCACAATGGCCAGATCGGCAGCCGCACACGTTCTGAGGATAGTTTCTCCTTCAGCGTTGCGGGTGCCGTATCCAAAACCACCATGAACACGCTCAAACTCCTCACACCTCTCACCCACATGACCGTTTAGGTCGCCGCCCAAAACGATTCCATGTGACAACGGAATGCTCCGAAGCACTCCCTCGAGTTGACCCCAAAACGACATCTTATCGGCGTCGCTACAACCGGCCTGTGGCGCGTAGGCACTTATCAGGTGGGTAATAATCCCATCGATAAGCACCCTCACGATCATAAGCCGGTCGCTACAGCGTTTCACCTCCAAGATGCCACTCTGCAGCCCCTCGGAAAGCACAACGGCCACCCCGTTCTCCCCACCAGGTGCACCCGCATAATACAGCTTGTAGAAGTTCTGCAAGGGCCGGGCTCTGTTGCCCTTCCACCGAGTCTCCTGCAGGAACGCCACGTCCACCCTCCGCCTGGAGAGTACTTCGGCCAACTCTACCGCACGCCCAGTCAGCGTGCCAATGTTCCAAGATGCGAAGCGGATTCGGGTTGGGGCTTACTTCTTTAGGCGTGCTGGCCCGACACACGGCAGCCCTAGCCCACTTGCCACAGGAGTCGGGCCGTTTTGCGGCGGCGCCCTATCCCTAGCAGCATTCCTATAGTCCTTTTCCATTTTTGTTTCGGCGGGTGGCTTTTATGGGAGCGACGCCCTCAGACCTCCCAACCCCAGAGGGGAAAGCCAGCGCCAGAGCCTCGTCCGTTAATCAGCAGGTGCACGCACTAGCACGGGAGGTTGACTTGGGCCCCGAAGATCTTGGTGGGGCCCCTTACACCCTTCATAGCTTGAACTCTTGAAGTGCAATAAATACGTAGGTCACAGTATAAGTTTTTGCGTAACTTAAAAAAACAACTTGTTATAACCAAAATATTATGTTCATTGCTTTTCAAAATACACTCCTTTACATTTTAAACATTTTTTATGCAATCGAACCATTTTTTATAACTGGAGGACCACAGATCTGAAGGCATGTTTTCTACGTGCTGATTGAACGCTATCACTGCCACTTCAGAGTTGGTAAAAGTGAAACCTCTCATCAAATTTTGGGGAAAATACAGAAATCACAGGGTGCTAAGTCGGGGCTATGTGCAGGATGGGTGACGAGTTGTACTTTTTCGGAAGCTAAAAATGACTTTGTTTTGTTGGCCGTGTGTGAAGAAGCGTTGTCATGATGTTGGAGAACGCGGCCTTTTGGTTGTCATTATCGAACTTTTTCTATCACCTTGGGTAAACAAATGGTAGAATACCACTCGGCATTAACACTCTTTTGATTTTCAAATGGAATTGTACAGATGGGACCCGTAGCTGAGAAAAAAACGCGATATTTTTTTTACCAACGTTTCTCGCCTTTTGTTGGCTTGTTCTTATTTTCAAACACCCATTCACAAGATTGCTGTTATTTTTCGGGTTCAAAACAATAAATCCACGTTTCGTCTCCTATGACAATGTCATAAACAGCATTATAATATCCGTGGTCGTACTTCAGTAACATCTTTGAGCACCATTCGACTCGAGCCCGCTTCTTCTCCGCTGTCAGTTCATGAGGGGATCCAACGACAACAAAGTTTCCGAACTTTCAATTCTTCCTGTAATATTTTCTGAATTTGGCTCTTACCATTCCCAATAGTCCTCGAATTGTCTCACAGGTAATCCGTGGGTTTTCTTCAATTATCCGCTTAACAGTAGCCACATTATTTTCGTTGACGGCAGTTGATGGCCGCCCTTCACGAAATTCGTCATGTAAAGAAACTCGACCTCTCTCAAATTCAGTAAACCATCGCCTCACGGTACACAAACAAGGTGCTTCTCTCCGAAAAGCATTTAGAAGACGAGCGGCAGTCTTGCGGAGTGAGAGAACTTTTAAAATCATAAAAAATCATCGCTCTAAAATCTTTTCGACTTAATTCCATTTTCGTTGCGTACGTAGAACTTCTATGTGTGATAAAAACAATTGACAAATGATTTCCTGCCAATCACTTTTCTTTTTACTAAGAATGTTGCAACATTTCAAAAATATAACATTCGAATTTTAAATAGTTGCGATTAGCTAGAAGTGCAAAACTTTTAGTGTACCATGTATTAAGCTACAAGGAGTTATTATTTATCTATCACGCCTTATCTCCAAAGGGGTGGCAGAGGCTTACATATTGTATGCCCACTTTTCAGCGTGTGTGTTCCTGTCCAACAAGGAGTTATTGCTTGGTTTGTGCTAATATTCTGACATTGCATGGTTACTACGATATCAAAACGCTGTGAAAATGTTACGTATTTCAAATGAAACGGTCACTGCGTTAAGCAACAGCTGTGTGGTATTTCCATTTACGAGCGTTTCCGTGCTTCTTAAGGCACGTTAAGCCAAGTTGAGGTCCTTATAGGCGGCTTGAAAAAACAGCAGGTAGCCATAACCTGCGACTGTGTTTTCCAACACGGCTATTACGTGAAACAGAAACGTACACGGTAAAATGTGCGCGTATACATATGCCACTGCTACCTCTTCGTAGATAAGGCGTGATTGATTAACAAATATGACAATACATTTAAAACATTTTATATTATGATACTAACACCTGTGCCGTCCTATTTCAGAAAACAAAAGCGACAAACGTTCGAGAGACCCAGCAACTATTTCATTACTAACCCTCAAACTATTTAATCTACTTTCCACTTTGACACTGTTGAAAACGCGGGTAAAACGACGAGGCCATTAATATAAGAAAAGAAGAAGACATTTTACCGCGAAACGCAAAAAAACTTGACGATACTATTTAGCGGGTTGTCATATGAAAGAAAAGTTATTTTTTATTAAATTTAGATACAGCTGTCGAACTGCAATTTAGTTTAAAAAAGCAGCTAAGTGCGAGTCGGACACGCCCATGAAGGGTTCCGTGGCAGTAATTGAATGAAAGGTAAATTGCGGTTTACGATTTATGACGTATTAAAAAAAACAAATTACTACATCTCGTTCAAACCAAGTTTCGGTGAAAGTTTGAATGTTTGTTTCATATATTTTTTTACGGTGTGGGGGGTGGGATACACATTTTACCATTGTGGAAATGTCTCTCGCGCAAACTATTCATTATCGAAAAAAGGACGTGTGGCACTCGGAAACTGCCGCGGTAAAGCTATTGCATAGCATACCTATGTTTTTCTTTGATATTAATTCAAGTTACACTAAAAAAAACAAAAAACACCCTCACCCTCACCCTCACCCTCACCCTCACCCTCACCCTCACCCACACCCTCACCCTCACCCTCACCCTTTCCCTCACCCTCACCCTCACCCTCACCCTCACCCTCACCCTCACCCTCACCCTCACCCTCACCCTCACCCTCACCTTCACCCTCACCCTCACCCTCACCCTCACCCTCACCCTCACCCTCACCCTCACCCTCACCCTCACCCTCACCCTCACCCTCACCCTCACCCTCACCCTCACCCTCACCCTCACCCTCACCCTCACCCTCACCCTCACCCTCACCCTCACCCTCACCCTCACCCTCACCCTCACCCTCACCCTCACCCTCACCCTCACCCTCACCCTCACCCTCACCCTCACCCTCACGCTCACCCTCACCCTCACCCTCACCCTCACCCTCACCCTCACCCTCACCCTCACCCTCACCCTCACCCTCACCCTCACCCTCACCCTCACCCTCACCCTCACCCTCACCCTCACCCTCACCCTCACCCTCACCCTCACCCTCACCCTCACCCTCACCCTCACCCTCACCCTCACCCTCACCCTCACCCTCACCCTCACCCTCACCCTCACCCTCACCCTCACCCTCACCCTCACCCTCACCCTCACCCTCACCCTCACCCTCACCCTCACCCTCACCCTCACCCTCACCCTCACCCTCACCCTCACCCTCACCCTCACCCTCACCCTCACCCTCACCCTCACCCTCACCCTCACCCTAAATCTCACCCTCACCCTCACCCTAAATCTCACCCTCACCCTCAACCTCACCCTCACCCTCACCCTCACCCTCACCCTCACCCTCACCCTCACCCTCACCCTCACCCTCACTCCTCACCCTCACCCTCACTCCAACCTCACTCTCACAGTCACCCTCATTTAACCTTTTGGAATACAAAAAATAATAGACAAAGCTATTAGAATCCTGCATTGCGCTATCGAATTGCTTGAATTGCTCGTTTGAACTACAAAAAGTTGAGCTTTACAAGCAAGATCTTTTGCAGCCCTGGTAAGGCTTTGTGTCAAGATAAAACACGTGTCGACATCATATGAAATATAAAAAGCGGAATATTGCAAAATAAAATATTAAAGACAAAAATAATTATAGTTTCACAATGTACGCGAGACGCCTGATTGATCGCCTGATAGCTATCAGGCGATCAATCAATAAAATTACTAATTGTCATTACGTCTCCCTTGATTTCTTAATTTATTCTCGGTTCCAACATAATGGGGTGTCACTAGATAGATACGTTTCAGTTGTCGGAATGTCACTCCAAGAACTGAGAGGAATCAAGAGCTTATTGATTAGACATTGTCATCGGCATTCAATATGGATGACATGACATTAATACGGTTGTCAATCATCTTGCGATTTTTTTAATTAATAATATGTTCTGACTCACAGGTTGACTCATCAACGCCCAACGGCTCATCCCTTACCATCAAAACTTTACCTGAAATTTTGCATTTGCCATTAATGATATAGATTTTATTAAATTCTACCCCTAAAGGGGTAAAATAATACAACATTTAAATAAACAAAAACAATTTAATAAGCAATTAGTGTGCTATTTCATAAACTTTTTCACTTTAAATAATAATTTTAATATAATAGCAGACGCCCAACGGTTTCGCCCGCAAATGACTGTTTCCGTGGGAATACAGTGACAAAATGTAGCTTAATAATCTATTACTTATTAAATTAGTGTGAACAAACAGACAAACAAACATATTTATAATTATTTTTTATGTAAGTACCTTTATACTTTCATGCGTTTAGTGAAAAACTGTTAGTTTCAATAATTTCAAACAGATATTTCAATTTCATTTATCTGTAGAGATATAGATATTAAACATATATTAAAAACAGGTACTTATAAAATTGTCTATAGTCCTGACTGACCTTCAGGATTTCATTTCCGTCACCAGGTTTTGAATATCCCCTAGCATTTTAGTGGCTATCAAGATAATTCTAAAGCACAAACACAATCGGGTTATCTTGTAGCGTTCATTACTTCCAATGACCATCTTCCTTCGTCAATATTCACCAGTAGTGCATAACCACCTAAGTTATATATATATATACCAAATTTTGTATCCATTGAATTTTGTAAATTGGTCAAATTAGGCTTGTAAGTATTTTATTTCACATGCCTACTTTCAAGCATTAGATTAAAAAAAATCCAGTAGCAAAATAAATGTTTAACAGTTTGGCACAGAGATAAGAGTATTTTTAATCATCTTTTAAGAATTTATTTCCCTGCAACTTTTATCCTCTATTTATTTATTGTAAACATTCAACGTTTTGGGCTATTAAAAACGTTATTTTTATATTTCACTTAATTTCTTTTACGAAATTCTTGAGGAAATCAGAGCCAAATTCAAGCATCAAATATTCACGAAGACGTCGAAGACTTCTCATAATCACGTGTGTTTGGTTACGTCACTACGCATTGTGATTGCGCGCCATTGTAGTAGTCACCCCTCCCACGCGGTTTCTTAAACAAAGGCTAACATACTGGGGGCCGAGTCTACTATTGCTATTGACAAACCGTAGAATAGAAGAAACGCTGTTTTTAGCTGTCAAAATATTCGTAGACTATCAAAAATGCAACTGACAACGGCCACTGGAGCGGTAAGTGTTTTTAGAATTCAATCAGCCGACCGATCTATTGGAGTACGATTGTAATAGTAGACTACGAAAATCTGTCAAAATTGTGCCGGTGGCTTTCTGTTGAGCGACGATTTTGACACGATTGAAATAGCAGACTCGGCCCCCTGGTAGCTTGCCGACTTGGTCCGACTCTTTTAACGAACTCATTCCAGCTCCGCTAGTCTATGTAAAATGGCTTGGCCAGTTTGGAGCAAATGATCTACGCCAGTCTAAACGCTTGGTACCTTCGTCAGAACTTTGTCCATCGGCCTGCCGATACACCAGCTTTCAGGTGATGCTCATGCGTTTGGCCTCTAGAATGCCACTAAGATAAACGTGCATATGCTGAGATGACAACCTCTTTGCGTTCCGCAATCGTTGTTGTTGTTTGTTAGTTGTCTTCGCCATCTTGGGCAGGCAAGGGAAACTTGATTAAAACACCCTTGTCTCCATTACTTATAATTTCTTATTATTTAGTCGTGTCTATTCCTTTGTCAATGTCAAGTCCTAAGTCCTGGTCCTTGCCCTAGTAAAGCAGTGGACCCTTTACTAGGGCTCTCTATGGAGATGTGGAACTAACACGTAGAACACCGCTTTTCAATACAACATTTCCCTTTCCATAACTTATGCACATTTTTAAAAACTATGTATCATAATCCGCCATTATTAAACACAAAATCACGAATTATACACTAGTTTTAGACAATAAAATGCGACAAACGTGCCTCATGTTTCAGAATTGGCGCCAAACTTCCGCCCCGCAATCGGATAATATTCCAATTTTTAATTTTATGATATATTTACATAGCGCTTACCTCGAAATTGAGCTAATGTTAACATTGGCAGTGCAATCTGAACAACTGATAAACATATTATAATTTAAGTCTCAAAATTCATGAAAAGTGGAGCGAGTTGACTCAGTCGAAATATACATTCAGACAGTAATAATGATGATCTCACTCCCGCGTGGAAAATTTGTGACTAGTGCTTATCTATCTAGTCCAAAACCAGGTGTCTTTAAGTACATTACGATATAAATGCGTTATGGTGGTTGTAAAGCAAGAGGCGGCTTTTCAGCCCAAGCTGGGGCGTAATAAAGACAAGTAATTTTAACCAATATACGCACGTATATCGTATGATGTTTTTCAACATGCTTGGAAGGGAAACGATTTTTATTTTCTACTTAAATACCTACATAAATACATACATATTGTCACGCCTTTATCCCCGAAATACTATACGTTCACATTTCACCGTATGCACTTTTGTCCCACGTAACAGGTGGTGAGCTAATCCATTTCAACACGGCAATGCCGTTTTAAAATGGACAGGCGCAGGTTCTTGCGACCTGCTGTTGAAATTTTTCAAGCCGCCCATAAGGCCTTCAACTGGGCTTAACGACTGCCATGTTACTGGCAACCGGGACCAACGGCTTAACGTGCCTTCCGAAGCACGGAAACGCTCGCATATGTAAATGCCACAAAGTGGTCACCTATCCGAGGACCAGCCAGTGAAGGTGCTCAACGCATTGATCGTTAATAGAACACTAAATCCGCGGGGCCACGAGCGCTTATTCGCTTATAAGGTAGTTTGTGGGTGGGTCTAAAGGGCCGAATAAATTTAATAAAATGTGTCTATTTTAGATGTTAAATTTGAAAGAAATTTTGAACCTGTTGCCTTTTTAGTGAGGTGGCAACAAAAAGGCTAAAAAGCAGAAAATAATATACGTGCCTTTTTTATCAATTTTTTTTTGTATTTATTCATTATTTTGATGAACTAAAAATGTCACCTTTCAATAATTAAGAATTGTTTTTGTAGCATTATACCAGTGTTTTCGTTGTCTTGTGAATTTATTTTCCAATTTTTATCAAATTACTGCATTATAATTTCTGGTTTTTTAAGCAATAAAATGGATATACTCGTAGTATGTTATCCTTTAGAGATAGACATATACCGTCTCGAACTTTATTGTAGACCTATATTAGATACACAATTCTACCATACATTATTTTGTTATATCTCAAAGGGTATACGCAGCCTTTTCGTTGAAAGTTCCAAACGTATACAGTTAAGCGTATACAGTCCCCCTAAAGCACCGTACATTAAATTTGAAGAAAAGCTTGAAAAAGCACTGTTCAAATGCCAATGTTCTAAGAAATCTATAATAATTTGTGGAGATTTTAATGTTGATATATTAGATACATCATTAACTCCATCAGAGAGAAATAAAATGAAAAAATTATTTAAATCCTTTAATCTGCATAGTACATTCTTAGAACCCACTCGTATTACAGCCACCAGTGCAAAATGTATTGATAATATTTTTACTGATATTAAACCTATAGATAAAGGTATTGTGGATCCTGTGGAGTCAGATCATCGTGGCCAATGGATAAAATTTCCTAAAAGTAGTAACAAAGTCAGCAAAAAACAAATTAAATATGAACCATTAAATATTAACGCAAAACTAAAATAATGGCGGGAAAATGGCCGCCGGCAATGTTTATACCGCATTTACTTTGAATTTTGATATTGTGATATATAGATATTAAACCTCTAATACACGGGCTTTTTATTCATGATTCTAATGGTATAAAATTTATTCATTAAAACCACAGACAACATTGTTTAAAAAGGTTTTGAAATGAGGTCAGTTGTAAAAAAGAAAAGGCAAAAAAAGTCAGCTGCTTTAGCAGCTTGAACGTTTGAGTGGCTAAGTTTCTTGCCGGTTCTTCTCAGGTGGGCCGCGTTCCGAACCGGTGGCCGCTTTAAATATTTTAAATAGTGTATACATTTTGTAAGCGCCGTTAAAATGGTCCATGCAAAATAAAGATATTTTTATTTATTATTTTATTTATGACTTTCATCCGACACTGCCAAAAAAATTTCGTTATTATTTAGGCAATGTATACATAAACTCAATAAATTATACTTAAAAACCTGCCTTATGAATCACTTTATCTATTAAAAAACCGCATCGAAAGTCATTGCGTAGTATTAAAGATCTAAGCATAGATAGGGACAGACAGCGGGAAGCGGCTTTGTTTTATAATAATGTTACGCCGGCGGACTAGTGAACAACTTCAAACGTCATTTTCTAGGCCTTTGGAGCGTTTTCAGCAGGCTGAAAAGCGGTTTCAGGCCTTTTCCGAGTTGCCGTTGTTTTCATTCGCCTGAATCATGTTTTCAATTCGTTTCAGGCCACCCCCTATCATATGCTATCATAACCTGAAAATCCTTTTTCAGGCGTTTTCAGGACCCCTTATGAGCCTTTGAAGCCTACTTTAGTATATAGCGACATTTCAAGAAGGAGTGACAAGGATAGCAGTATTAGAAAGAGAGAGCTACACTCAATGTAATTTAGTGTAGCAAACTTATAATGCTATCATAGGACGACATGTACAATTTGTAAATACAAAGTCCTTAAAAAAAAAGAATAAAAAATCAAAGAGAGCTCTACTTAGAAAATATATAACAATATGTAGTGATGATAAGACATACCCAGGTACACTTGTAAATCAATCAAGATTAAATCTTGATAAGTTGCCCAAACTTTTTAAATTTCAGTCACAGGGACGTTGATTTACTTAATAAACCGTGACGTTTTAAAGTTGATTGTAATAAATATTCTAAATTTTAAACAAAAAAGAGACTAAATTTTATTTTATGTAAAATTAAATTGTTTCATTTGGGACACTCTGTATAGGGATTTCCAAATACACACATAAAAAATAAACTAACTCCGATACAAATATTTACAGATCGTCGGGTACCTTATTTATTCAATATTGACCGTACTTCTACATAAGTACGGTCAATAGATGGAATAGAGTACAAATATCATTATCCCAATTCATCATGTGGGTTGGGTAAAATGCGACCAAAGGATTATATTGCGCAAAAGTCTCTTATAACAATTTCAATTTTAAATTTAAAAAAAGAATATTAAAAAATCTATTTCGTAGAGAAGAAAATCTTGAAATAAAATTCTATACCAACCCTAACATGGTAAGGTTCGAATTAACTCCCAAAAATGGGTTATGTAATACCCGGGGGAGGGTGTTAGAGTCAAACGACTGAGGTGAGGCTACAATATTTGTTCCGACCCAAGACCTCAATATTGCGGATTGCAACGAGGCAGAAAAGTAGATAAAAGAATGAATGAATGAATGAATAAATATTGTGGGACACTTTTTACACAGCGCCATCTAGCTCAAACTAAGCTATAAGCTTTTACTATGGGATGTAGACAACTGATATACATACATACATATTATATAGGTACATAGGAAACACCCAAACTCCTAAATCAACGTTTTGTGGATCACACAAATATTTGTTCCGACCCCGGACATCAGCGCGCAGTGGTATACACTACCACTGTGCCACCGAGGCAGTCGACCTAATAACGTTGATTATTATGAAATACTTACCTTTGGCTATACCCATATTACAATCAATCATTATACATACACAAAAATAAATAAAAAAATTAACATAAATATAAGCTGTGATCTGCGCCTGTAAAAGAAATATAAAGAAAAAGACATTCAACGTTACGCGCGTATATAAATACGCCTTCAGAAGGCCTAAATACTTACGTGATGTATGAATGAATGAATGAATGAGTTGTTTATTTGACGCGCACAGATACAAAAAAGAGACAGGCTAATAAAACAAATTATAAAGCATAAAAAACTGTGCGCGCCCGAAAGGGTCGTCATCTCAGCTGAAGCTGCAACAAGTTAGACGGCGCAGATTTTCAGATGACTAAAGGATCATGGAGTCATCATGTGACGTACGTACACGGCACACAATAACTACTATAATAAAATAATAATAAATATAAATAAATATCGTTGGGACAACTCGAACAACGCCATTTGATTCCAAACTAAGCAGAGCTTGTACTATGGTAACCAGATAACTGATAAACATACTTGTATATTTCAAAATACATACAGTATTTAGAAATATATAAATAAATATTACAGATAAATTACACCCAGACACAGAATAAACCATCGTGGTCCTCACACAAAGTTTTATCCTGGGTGGAAATCGAACTCACTACCTCTTGCGTAGCAGTCGGATACACTCCCACCGCGCCTCAGAAGAAGTCAAATTAAAAATGAACCACATGTAAATCAAAAATATAAATAAAACTAGCTGACCCGCCCGGCTTCGCCCGTGACATACTTCGAACCCCGTTGCACCCATTTAATCCCGTCGTTTATTAATTTTACAATAATGTATGAACATTTTCCAAATGACTTGATTACTTCTCCGCTCTAAAGTACCTACTACGCCCGCGCCCGCACGGCCCGGTCGAATTTTTGTTACACGAAATTAATTAGTATGCGCATTTTTTGATATTGCCATATCGCCTAAGATATTCATTTAATTTGCAAAGTGTACAGGGACTAAATAATCTTCATAAAATGCTGAAACCAACTAACATATTAAAATGATAAGGATTAATAATGTATTTGTGTAAATAGCCTTTAAATTACCGCTTTATTATTGCTGTTTTTTTAAGTATTAAAATGGATATAGTACGTTATCCTTAAGAGATAGACATATACCGTAGCAAACTTTTTTGTAGACCTATATTAGATACACAATTTCACGATACATTATTTTGTTATATCTCAAAGGGTTTAGGCAGCGTTTTTGTTAAAAGCTCCCAGACGGCTCATTTTTTCCGACACCGCCAACATATATCGTTATAATTAAGTAAATATAAAAAAAATTAACAAAATATATATAAAACCTTCTATATGAATCACTCTATCTATTCCAAAAAACTGCATCGCAATTCGTTGCGTAGTTTTAAAGATCTAAGCATGCATAGGGACAGACATCGAAAAACGACTTTGTTTTATAATATGTAGTGATAATTATAATTTTTAAAATGGATTTCCGCCAAATAATGCCTGATTCAATTAGTTAATTAAAAATCAATATAGAGAGAAAAAATAAATGAAAATAAAGAAATATTTATGACAGAGAATAAAATGCAAAAAGCGATCGAAGCCCCGCTAACTCAGTATTCTGATGTTTGTAAACGATCACTGTGTTAAGATACTTTCGCTATTGTGGGTCATCGGATGGGTGACCACTTTATAGTATTCCTATTTACGAGCATTTCCGTGCTTCTGAAGGGACGTTAAGCCGTTGGTCCCTGTGGTCAGTAACCTGGTAGTCGTTAAACCAAGTTGAATTCCTTATGGGCGGATTGAAAAATTTCAACGGCAGGTCGCCACAATCTGAAACTGTCAAATTCAGCACGGCAATGGACTTACCACCTGTTACATAGGCCAAAGATACTTATAGTTAAGTGGTCATATAATATACTTCTGCCTCTGCCTTATCATTCACGCATTAATACTCCATCGAGGGTTATTGCGTGAATGATGAGTACCTAATTATTAGGTATTATTCGGGACACAGCATTGCGCGAGCCTTACCATTAAGACATACAGACACTCACTCAAGGAACGTTGTCAAGTTATACGCGCGGCGCCCTTCTCAACATACATTAGTTTAATCGTATTTACATTCATTGTAAAAGTTAAGCATTATAGAATTGTCCAAAAAAAAGCAGTATTATTTAAAACAAAGCAACCTTCAAGACCCAACAGGTATGCTAATGTTTAATGTTAATTAGATAATTATATTTACTAGTTAACTGTTGAAACATATTACTTCTCATTAAATTTAACCCACTGACTTATTGCAAACTGAATTTATACTTTATCAAATTTTAATATTATTATTCCTGAAGTGACTATAAATTGAAGTAACTTTTTAAATTATGTTGTAACTTTTACTCCCTTATATAATTACTGATATGAGTGAACAGCTGCTGTTGATTATTATGATTTACAGTAAGTAGAAATAATAGGAAGGTTTTCCCAGACCTGAAAATTTACAGACTAATTCTTACTTATCATTCACGCCATTTCCACAAATTCTTACTTTCCAT
Source organism: Thumatha senex (assembly GCA_948477245.1). Classification (NCBI taxonomy): domain Eukaryota; kingdom Metazoa; phylum Arthropoda; class Insecta; order Lepidoptera; family Erebidae; genus Thumatha; species Thumatha senex. The sequence continues at coordinate 22,669,514 of OX419741.1, read as the reverse complement.
TTTATGGTGATTTTTTATTAAAGTGAAAATGATCAGAGTATCAGAGTTGTTAAGTAGCCCGATAGATGGCTCTGATCATACTCTTAAGTGACGATTAAGATATAGTAAAGAAGTTCAACTTGTTTCCGTATGGTCCGGGTAGTTCAGTGGCTAAAACATTGCCCTGGTTAGGTAAAGGTCACGGGTGCAATCCCCGTCTCGACCAAGTTGTATTTTTTCACTTTAATAAAAAAAATGCAGAAAGCAGAAAGTTAGCATATTTATTGCTTTAAAAAAAAAAATGAAGAATTGTCTCGCGACGCCCGGGGTCCGCTTTCCTACATTTTCTCCTCCACTTCGCACGGTCGTCGGCATCCCCTGTGGTGAGACCATTGGCACGCATGTCATCCCTTACGACGTCAAGCCAGCACTTCTTGGGTCTTCCCCTCTTACCGGGACCCGGCGGGGCTGACATGGCCAGACATTTGTTACCTACGTAGCCCGGCGGTTGCCGCAAGACGTGACCATACCAACGAAGGCGACACTCTTGCAACTTGTCTGCAATGTCACGGACGTGAAGGCTGCCGCGGATGCGAGAGTTCCTCACGCGGTCCATCCGCGTGACTCCACACATCCACCGCAGCATCTTCATTTCCGTGACACGCAGCTCCTGCTTGTGTCGCTCCAATATCGGCCACGTCTCACTGCCATGTAAAAGGACAGGTCTAATAATGGTTTTGTAGACCTGTCCCTTCAACCGGATCGGCATTTTAGGGTCACAAATGACACCGGTCATCTCCCGCCATTTGGCCCACGCGGCAGCAATGCGTGACTTGACATCGCAATCGATGTCACTGGACGTGTGAAAAACAGATCCCAAGTATTTAACCTGGTCCGTGCGCTCGACCAAATCACCGCCTATGCGGACGGATGTGGGATCTGTCGAGTTTAGTGCCAAGTACATTTAGTTTCAGACCGCCGTTCTCAAGCGTCTCCTTCCACGCCTTTACACGTCGCACCAATCTGTTGTGTATCAGTACGTCCATAGTTTTTATAGGTATGTGAGTGATCCATAACGATTGGTTGAGGCCTGTGGTCCAGCCATACTTTATAAAAAATAAAATATTTACGAGAGGAAATCCCTATTACAACTTCCTTAACTCCCGGTTACTTCCATAGGTGGAGGTCTGCTTTTCAATATTAACGGAAAATGTTATAGTAAATATTATAAAAGAAAAATATAAAAAATAATTTACAATATTTTAGAAAAAATCCAAAAGTTGATACAAACATTTGCAGATCACACAAATATTTGTACCAATTTAGGCTTTAAATTCGACACCTCCAAAAATGTAGTCCCATACACTACCAAATACTTCGTCTCTATGAGGCATTTGAAATAATAAATAAATAAATAAATTTTGTAGGACACTTTTCACAAAGCGCTATCTAGCCCAAACTAGGCTTTAAGCTTGTGCTATGTAGATAAATGATAAATTTACTTATATATTTCTAAATACATACATATTATACATAACAAACATTTGTGGATTACACAAATATTTGTTCCGACCCGGGAATCAAACCCGGGACCTTAGCGCGGCAGTCGCATACACTAAATCCAATACATCAAAAATCTAGGAAAATGCTTATAGCAATGTCCTGGTTTCCTAAGTACCTACAAATGTGTGTGTGTATTAAAGTGGAGGTTTCTATGAGCTTACCCCTGAAACTACCTCTCGCTTCTGAAGCGAGGTATGAAAATTAAGTTAATAGGCCGTTAATTTGACGACCACAAATAATGAGATTTTCGCCAATATGACAATGGCCTTAGATTTTATATGGCCAAGACATCTGGCCGAAAGTGCCATTTCTCGAGCTAAATATAGAAAAGGTCGTATTTAGCTTTGCGTCGTTTCAGACCAATCAAATCGATGAATCGATAGTATTCAACTATGTTTTTACTGCCTCGACTGCCTCGGTGGCGCAGTGGTAGTGTACTCGTATGTGACTGCCCCGATTGTGTTCTCGGGTTGGATTCCTAGATCGGAAAAAAGATTCATCCAAAAATGTTTGTTTTGGAGTTTGGGTGTTTCCTATGTTTAATATGTATGTATTCAGAAATAAATAAATATGTTTATCAGTCGTCTAGATACCACAACACAAGCTTATATTAGCTTACATTGGACTAGACGGCGGTGTGTAAAAAAATATCCCACAATATTTTTTATCTATTTTAGTTAAAAAAGAATAAGTCATGAAGGAAAACCGACCAAGTGCGAGTCCGGCTCGCGCACTATGTGTTCCGTACCATTCTCTACATAACATTAGACACTATAATAATAACCCCTTTTTAATGAGCAACCTGTCCTCTACAACACGTCAACTTTTTCGATTTCTTTGCTCACAATCTGTTACGTGGGACAGAATGGTGAAATGAGGGCGTGTAGTATGTCTCTGTCTTTCTCTTCTGCCCCATAAATGCGTGAAGATAAACAAATAGACATTTGAAGTTTCTACCTGATGTCGTTATTAAGATTGAGAGAAAACGGCAAACACATCATGTTTGTTGCATGGGAGCCGACCTTCAATATTTATTTTATTTTGTTTATATTATTTGTTGTTACCTGTGTCTGTTTATTTCTACACGGCAAAAAGCTTACCATCTATTACGTGGGACAGGAATACACATGGTGAAAACTGAGCATGTAATATGCCTCTGCCACCTTTTCGGCAATAAGGCGTGATAGATAAATATTTGTTGTTATAGCGGCAACAGAAATACATCATCTGTGAAAATATTAACTGTCTAGCTATCACAGTTCATGAGATCCAGCCTGGTGACAGGACAAACAACGGACAATGGAGTTTTAGTAATACCGTCTTTACACCTTGGATATGGAACCCAAATAACGATGTCGTTGAACTTAGAAAGCTCCTGGAATCATTGCAGCGATGAAACGTCAGAATGTAACTTTACGATCAAGGCTTTGTTGTTGTTAGTTGCCTTCGCCCATCTTGGGCAGGCAAAGGAAACTTAGTCCATACAGTCTTGTCGTAGTGTTTATATTTTCTTATTATTAAATTTTCATGTCTAGTCACTTTCTCGATGTCGAGTCCTCAGTACTAGGTTCTGATCCTTTCCCCTTACTATAATGGTGATATAATGGTAGTTCTTATACTGAGGTTTTCAGTGGATTTTACGCGGCAAGATAGAAAATAACATTTCACTGCATATATATCATTGTCTTTCACTATAGCACGCTAACACAACTTTTATGTCCAAGAAACCACTACTCTAGCACATAAAACAAGATAAATGCACTAGTTTTGGAAAATAATATACAGTAAGCGTTCGCATTTGTTAATGCTCCCGCGTAAAGTCCTCAACGCTTTGATTATTTTCTCGCATGTTTACGAGTTTTTTTATATGCTGTGACAGCAATGAATTTTCCTCCATACCGTATCATAGGTTATTAAAAAAAGTGTCTGAGTGTGGTCTAGACGAGGGTTCCCTTGAACACATTTTCTTCTCCTGTCCCAGATTAGTGTTTCATCTTTACGATCTACTACCTGAAAAGATCTCCCGTCCGGTTAATTTGGTTTTCTTGTTAACCTTAGTTAACTATCTACTTATAAAAGTCCTTTTTCTTTTTTTTTTAACGTGTGGAAATCCTCATGGATGCTATGCCGGACTCTTACCGACTAAAACCACACGGCGCCCTTCCATTTGTCTATGGCCAGGAGTCCTGGGTAAGCCCTTCAGGAGGATAGCCTAGCTAGGTATATGTGTGTTTACTAACTAATAGGTAAATGTTTACTAATTGATACTAATACTAACACCTGAGCTGTCCTATTTCAGAAAACAATAACGATTGTCGTAGAGACCGAGCAACTGTCTCATAACTAAACCTCACACTATTAAATCTACACCTTGACATTGGCGGAATCGTCAGTAAACTTCGAGGCCATTAATATAAAAAAAGAAAAAAAATAGTGTCAATCTATCATTCAAATCAGCCTATGGCAGTCCACTGCTGGATGTAGGCCTCTCCCGTAGGCCACAACACACCAAATAAGTAAAACAAAAAGAATTTTTTAACGCATTCGAAACGTCGGTGTAAGAAAGTAAATATTGTTTCGTGTGAAGAGTGTAGCATAGTATAATATTACTAATAAGATTTATTGCGAGTTGAGATGTTGTTGTTATTTGTCTTTGCCCACCTTGTGCATATGAAACTCCCATACAGCCTCGTCAGCAATGTAGATTTTTTATTTTAGTATTTAAGATAACTTATGTTTTAATATAATATCTATAAAGCACGTTGTGCTATTGCAATAATTTTTTTCCTTTCTTTCTTTTCTTTTCTTTTATCCAACACAAATATATTTTTCAATTTGCAAGAGTAGTTCCTGAGATTAACGCGTTCAACTAAACAAGATCTTGTGGGAAAAATTCACAACATAAACTTAGTCGTGGGCGTCCTCTAGTATATTGCGTATATCAGTAGGAGTCAGTCCGGATTGATACGGATAAATCCGTATGTGAGCTATTTCAAGAAACTATTTCCGACCTAATCTTTGCGTGTTTACGTAAATAACGTTCCGTATTTCCGTATTCCAAACTCGGATGCACTAAAAGCTAGGACGATATATCCACAGTGGTTAAATCGTTCTAGACTAAAAGCTTTCATCTCCTTACTAAATACCAAAGCTCTATTCTGATATAGCCTCTTTTTCGTCATTTTAGTGTATTTCTAGTTGCTTACAAACCTTGGATTTGTATCCTTGGGTCCACTTTCTCTCACCTTATTGTATGTAAGAAAATTTTGTACATTTTTTTCTAATAATGGTGTGGAACTCCTCATAGATTTGGCAAAAGCTTTTGGACGAAATGGGCATGTTGAACTCTTTCCGACTAAAACCAAACGGCTCATATGCCCAAATTCAGAATGCCCATGTGTGCCGTGGAGAGGATGTCTACTTATTTAGGTAACCAGAGTAAAGTAAAATATTTTTAAATGGTTCTGTCTAAATACGTTTTTTTATCCGGATTTGGGCGGGAACTTCTCAGAGTGCAGAGCAGCTTGGTGTATATTATTTTCCAAAACTAGTGCATTAACCTTGTTTTATGTGTAAAAATTGTAGTTTCTTAGACATAAAAGTTGTGTAAACGTGCTATAGTGAAAGACATTGATATATCGCAGTGAAATGATATTTTACATCTTGCCGCGCAAATTCCACTGAAACCCACTTTAACGCTTCTACCACGTTAATTATTGCTATCTAATATTTGCTATGTACAATAATAATTTACTTCTTTTGAATGAAGAAGATTCATATAATCGACTTGTAAATGGTCACTTTTGAAGAGAAATGTATAACATAATGAAAGATCAATAAATTTTGTTGTTGGCAATCGCGTTACCGTGCGTAGCCAGAATTTATTATAAAATAAATATATCCATCACGCCTTATCCCCGAAGGGGTGGCATAAGCATATTATATGCCCACTTTTCACCGTGTGGATTCCTGTACCACGTAATAGGTGGTGATCCCATTGCCGTGTCGAAGTGTACAGACGCAGGTTGTGGGTACCCGCTGTTGAATTTTTTCAAGCCGCCCATAAGGCTTTCAACCAGGCTTAACGACTGCCATTTTACTGGCAACCGGGACCAACGGCTTAACGTGCCTTCCGAAGCACGGAAACGCTCGCAAATGTAAATGCCACAAAGTGGTCACCCATCCGAGGACCAGCCATAGTGAAAGTTGCGTAACTCAGTGATCGTTTACAGATGACTGAGACCGCGAGGCCACGAGCGCTTCAAGATGTAAATAAATGGTTTCTTTTATCGAAGTTTCATGAAAAATAGCAGTTAAATATGAAAATTTTCTAACTCCTTACTTTTGAACTGTTTTACATATCCATATCCATACAAAAAACAATAACATAAGCAATTCCATACTTACCTAATATTTGGTCAAACGACCTTAATTTTTGGAAATATTTTCCATCTAAGTTTGTATAGAAGAAGTGGTGACTTTTCCCCTTTATCCTGCGTCCGCTGGGGTAACGGACAGTCGTACCTTAGTTAACATGCGTACTGCGTTCTCTGAATTGGTTTGAATACTGGGGTGTACTCGTACTGCGGTTCCATAAACATCTGGATTTACGGCCAGAGTCTACTTTGAATCCTCATTGCACCGCTGTAATTATATACGTGCCCATAATTTATTCGTTAGACGAGAATTTATCGAAATATATCCATTTCTTGATATTTTATCATTAATTGTTTACTTCCTCGGGTAGTTGCGTGATAATTTGATATCTAAAAGATTTTTTTTAATATTGGATAAGACTTTAGTACGATCAAATAAACAAATGACCAAAGTACAAACAAAAGCTTAAACGGGGCTTGAGGCTACTCTTGGACCGCCGTTAGGTCTGAAACTAGCCGGGCTATGGATAATTTTTTATAACAATTAGTACCTATGCTAACTTTCATATATATTTCTTATTTAAGTGAAAAAAGACAACTTGATTTGGGACGTGGATTGAACCCGGGACATTTACTTAACCAGAGCAAAGTTCTGCGCCACTGAACTACCCGAACCGTATCATACGAATTTAAATTCTTCACCATATTGTAATCGTCATTTAAGGGTTTGACCAGAGCCATCTATAAATAAATATATAAAATAAATATCCCTGGGAAAACTCATACAACGCCATCTGATTCAAAACTAACCAGAGCTTGTACTATGGTAACCAGATAACTGATAAACATACTTATATATTTCAAAATACATACATATTGATAAATAATATCCAGACACGGAATAAACCATCGTGCTCATCACACAAAGTTTTATCCTGGCTCGGAATCGAACCCACGACCTCTTGCGTAGCAGTCGTATATACTTTCACCGCGTCTCAGAGGCTATTGAACTACTTAACAACTCTGGTATCAATGAAAAGTGTTAGTCGGACGAAATTTGACAGAACTTAAAACCGTTTAGTTAGTAAATGAACACTGCTCACAAAAGTTATTGTTCTAAAACAATTGTCCTCAAAATAATTAATAATTTATTTATTCATTATTTACCTATCACGCCTTATCCCCGAAGGGGCAACAGAGACTAATTATATGCCCACTTTTCACCATGTGTCTTCCAGTCCCACGTAATAGGTAGTGAGCTTATTGCCGTGTTAAAATAAAAGCAGGTTGTAGCTACCTGCTGTTGAAACTTTTTCAAGCCGCCCATAAGTCTTTTAACTTGACTTAACGACTGCCATGTTACTGGCAACCGGGACCAACGGCTTAACGTGCAAACGAAGCACGGAAACGCTCGCAAATGTAAATGGCACAAAGGGTCACGCATCCGTAACCAGCTAAAGCGATAGTTGCTTAATGCAGTGGTCATTTACAGAACACTGAGTTCGCGGGACCACCAGCGCTTCAATCTATATTTAATAATGAACGTACTATTATTTTTTGTGTGATATAAGTGCCTTGTTTTTGTCCACAGAGTATAGTCTTTCGAGTGAAGCGTCACCCCCACGTAGCTGGCTTCGAGCAATGCGTCTCCTTCGGTGCCTTCAGCTCTGACCAGCAAGAGGTGATCTACAACATCTTCTGCCTTTGCGCAATGTACTTCTTACCGCTGGTAGTGATCACCGTGTGCTATGTGTGTATCTTCTGCGAGATACACAAAAGCAGTAAGGAGTTAGGGGGTAAGTACGGTATTGTCTGTGATTGCATGTAGGTATTAGTATTATTCGGTGCTCTGTACTAGGAGTAAATCTTCTGATATAACATAAATGAAATATAACACAGGTTTTAACTAAATGCGTATGAAAGTACGGCGTAGATATAAAAGTACGGCGCTTACATAAATAAATCAAATTTAAAAATAATTGCCTGTCTGTTTACTTCGGCTAATCTCCGAAGCAGCAGAATCGATCTTAACAATGTTCATTTCATTTCTCTACTTTTTATCCCCGTATTCTCACGGGATTGGCCACTACGCGATACGTACGATAGGTACTTAGTTTTAATTTAAATGATAATACGAGGGTGGGTCAATAAGTCCGTGACTTTTTGAACTTCTGACCTCTTTACTGAAAAAGAAACACTGCTCCTGTCAACAGGCATCTGTCAGTCGACTCCTGTCAATATTTGAACTTACTGCGTCAGTTAGTTTGTGTTTGGCAGCTATTTTTATCAGACTACCCAGCAATCTGAGAAGAAAATGGAAAAAGTGAATTTCGTGTGCTTATTAAGCATTATTTTTTGCGAAAAAAAACCATTACCGAAACCAAGGCTAAGCTTGATAAATACTATGGGGACTCTGCACCATCGATTTCAATGGTGAAAAAGTGGTTTACTGAGTTTCGTTGTGGCCGTACAAGCACTAAAGATGCCGAACGTCCTGGACGACCAGTTGGGGTGTCTACACCCGAAACAATCGAAAAAATTCACGATTTGGTTTTGGCCGACCGAAGATTGAAAGTACGAGAGATTGTGGAAGCCATAGGGATCTGAGTGGTTCAGTGGTTTCAATTTTGAATGATCACTTGGGCATAAGAAAGCTTTCCGCAAGATGGCTGCCGCGTTTGCTCACAGTCGACCACAAACGCAATCGTGTAACAACTTCACAGGAGGGTTTGGCTTTGTTTAACCGCAATATGGAGGAGTTTTTTCGCCGTTTTGTAACCGTGGACGAAACGTAGATCCACCACAACACACCAGAGACCAAACAACAGTCAAAACAGTGGGTTTCTAAGGGTGAATCGGCGCCAAAGAAGGCCAAAGTGGGTTTGTCAGCCAATAAAGTCATGGCGACTGTTTTTTGGGATGCACGCGGGATAATCCACATTGACTATCTTCAAAAAGGAAGAACAATCAATGGAGAATATTATGCCAACTTATTGGGCCGATTCAATGACGATTTAAAAAAAAATCGCCCTCATTTGGCCAAGAAAAAAGTTCTTTTCCACCAAGATAATGCAAGGGTGCACACATCTGCAGTTGCCATGGCAAAAATCCATGAATTGGGCTATGAATTGCACCCTCATCCGCCCTATTCTCCAGATTTGGCTCCGAGTGACTACTTCTTGTTTCCAAACCTGAAGAAATGGCTTGGTGGAAAAAGATTTGACTCGAATGATGAAATCATCTCACAAACAAAGACCTATTTTGAGGACCTCGACAAATCTTACTTTTTGGAAGGGATAAAAAAAAATGGAGAAGCGGTGGACAAAGTGTATAGAGCTCAAGGGAGACTACGTTGAAAAATAAGATGATTTTTTAATCAAAAAAACTGTGTTTTATTCAAAAAGTCACGGACTTATTGACCCGCCTAGATTTGCAACTATTTACTAATTTTTGACTAAGTAAACCTTTATTTTTTAAAAGCACACTCTTATTTAAAATATACTAGCTGCCCCACCCGGCTTCGCCCGTGACATTATTCGAACCCCGTGGCACTCATTTAATCCCGTTGTTTATTAATTTCAAACGGCTTAAAACTGAGAAGTTTTCTCGTTCCCGTTTACCACAGGAATTTGTTCCTGGGATAAAGCCTGTGTCCGTCTCCTGGCTCTAAGCTACCTTCCCACCAATTTTCAGCCAAATCGGTACAGCCATTGTTGAGTTATAAATAGTGTAACTAACACGACTTTCTTTTATTTATATAGATTTTCTTTGAATTAATAACTTCATTTATATCACACACACACACTACACGGACGTATATACTCTCTCTCTCTCTCTCACACACACACACACACACACACACACACACACATATGATCCGTAATATTTGTTCCGGAATTTGGGTGGTTGCTACGTATAATATGGATGTATTTACAAATATATAAGTAAAAATCAGTTGTCTAGACACTACACCACAAGCATATATTAGCTTACTTTGGATTAGATGATGCTGTGTAAAAAAGAATAAAATTATGTCTTTATATCACTGAGATGGCAGACAAGCAAATGGCCCACCTGATGGAAAGTGGTCACCGTAGTCTTTGGACGTTGGCAACAACAGAGGTACGACACTCGTGCTGCAATTAATAATATGAATCTTGCGAATAAGGATACATAGCACAATTCTCCAAATCACCAACTAACAAGCGATGTGTAAAGAAGATTCAAAGAAAATTGTGCTGAAGGCTGTAAAACACACAAACAGAAAGGATAAATACGCTCAATAAATTGGAATAAGACCCTCATCTAAACCGTTAACGTGTGGAATTCGATGGAATCTGTCGAGTGAGAGGAATTCGCGTTCTAATTTGGTTATTTGGGCGATATGCTATTGCTATGATTCTATTGAGTTAGAAAGGTTCTATTTTTGAATCTACAGGAAGCGAAATAGGTATGGAAGGATGGCGAAGCCTGGCAATCTGTTCTTTCTGACTACTATGTATTGACTTACACGTTAAAAATAAAACACTTGTTAACAGTATAACCGTATATTGAATCGTGATTACAATAATGCTAACCATACATGTATATACTTTTTAAATGATGCCGACTGAATGTCGTGTCCTGCTCCAAAATGCCTCTTTTATAAATTTCTAAAACCACCCTCATTAAAATATAAAATGCACCAACAGTCATGTTTCGAGAAATGCTTTCAGGGCTCTATTTGCGGGTATAATATACTGTTAGTACATTCTTATATTAATAATAATTTACTCACAATAAACAACATTTTTTACTCACAATAATTCAAAATGTATTATGAAAAATTAGACTACCCTCATTAAGCTGTATGAAAATATTTATCTAATTGTTTAAATGCTAACATATGTTAGGGATACAGCATAAAGACAAATTAGATAGATGGCATAGAATTGTGTAATAATAGCAGGAAAGTTTCTGGAAGTTCAATAAGAGTTGTTATTTATTGCGGAATACTGTCAATTTTATTAGCACTAGGCTGTCAGACACACTTTTCTTTGCGATATTGTAGAAATAATCAATTGATTAGAGAGTTAGGCGGGCGTGGGGCTTGATATTACTCAACATTTGTTACGTATTCCTTGTGAATGACAAAGTTGCAATCTCGTTTTGTCTTTGTATTAGGTAAATTAATTAATAGTATGTCATCTAAATGTTTATGACATTAAGTTCTGTTACTTCATTAGTTCGACATGCTCGGTAGCAATATTAGGAACAACCTGTAACGTACAGAGTATTGTAGTAAATAAATTAATAAAATCAATATGCATGCATAACATAATTATGCTCAACATCTCCTAAGTACATATTAGATTATGTTACATAGTTGATCAATATACTTAAATAGATACTGAATGTGCAACTGACTTACTTTTGCCGCCAAATACAAATAATCAGGTGATTCGTTTAGAAACTTTTCGATTTCAGATGCTGTGAAAACCTTTGTTTTTTTTGGTTGACGACTAGTTGAAGCTCTTTTAAAAATGCTACAAATTTAGGATAGATGTTGATATATATGTGTTTTTCCCGTTCCCGTTTCCCACAGGAACTTGTTCCGCAGATAAAAAGTAGCCCATGTGGTATTCTGATGTATAAGCTATATTATTGTAAAGTTTCATCATTTTAGTATTGAATACGTACTCCATAGAGCGCTTGATTTCTTGGTTTCGGATAATTCAATAAAATACGCCAGCAAAACATTTTCTGAGAAAGTTTTGGCTCCATTAACTAGTTGTAGCGTGTTAAAAATATCGTGCTGTTTCAAATACATCTCGCGTGATGGTGTATGGGAGAAAACTCATTGCGCATTATTAACAGTTTCAGTCAATTCTACATATATACATTTCGTCCCGCCTGTCTCCCATCGGCTCCCATCGACTATGGTTTTCCATCGACTATGGTTTTCCACTTGCTAAGATCCTGGCATACAACTTTCGCTTCTTCCACTTTCATAAGTGATTGCATGCACACACGCCGGTTAAGAGTACTCTTGACCTGACCTTTTTCCAAAATGTCTTCTATTTGATTGATATATGTAAGTCGAGGTCGCCCCTTACCAGTTTTCCCATTCACTCTCTTCTGATAAATCTGTTTCGTTAGTCTACTTTCATCTATCCTCTCCACGTGTCCGAACCATCTAAACAGTCAATTCTGTTGGCGTCAAATAAACTTCTTCATCTCTAGAATCGGGTAAGTAATATATACCACCCATAATATGCATAAGATATAAGAACAGAATCTTTAATTTTATTTGATACTAGGTGACCCCGCCCGGCTTCGCCCGTGACATACTTCGAATCCCGTCGCACCTATTTATTGCCGTCGCTTATAAATTCAACAATAATGCATAACATTTTTTCCGATTTGTTGACATTTATGACTACTGCTCCGCTCTCCAGCCTAAAGCCTTCCTCGATAAATGGGCTATCTAACACAAATAGAAATTTTTCAAATCCGACCAATAGTTCCTCAGATTACCGCGTTCAACAAAACATACAAACAAACTCTTCAGCTTTATAATATTAGTATACATATCTTAATATAACAAACGAATGATATAATTTTAAAATATCTAATTCCTTAAAGCATAATTTACATTGAATACAAAAATCGTTTGATATACCACTCACAAGATATAAAATCTACTGGATAAAAACATGGGTATGTCAGCAGATGCATGAAAGTAAATTGAATGCTGTGGAGATGCGATCACTTCGAAAATTGTGCGGCGTTACTTTGGCCGACCGAATACGTAACGAAGTGATACGCAATATGGCAGGTTTGAATGAAAGTGTCAGCGTTAAGCTGGAAAAGGGCGTGCTCCGTTGGTTTGGACACGTCCAACGAATGAGTGAGGAACGATTGACGAAGAATATATATTGTGCGAAAGTAGAGGGTAGAAGAAGTCAGGTTAGGCCGAGACTTACATATGAAGACAACGTGTGCGGATACCCAGACGTGCATGTATGAAGCGATTGATGAATCTTGAAGAAGCGAAAGAAGTATGCATGGATCGCGAAGCCTGGCAATCTGTCCTCTCTGACTACCCCGTCAGGCATACAGCGTGAAGATAGTTAGTTAGTGATAAAAACATCTAGTTAGAAACACAAAGTAAAATCCTATTTCAGGCAGGTCACAAAAGAATGACAAATTAAAAATCAGCTTATTTAATTTAAAAATCCATATAACAACCAAGACTACTGATTGTACAGTAATACGTTACCCCTATCAAAAAGGGTAGGTATAAAATTGATAAGTTTAAATATATATATATATATATACTCGTATGTCTATAATGAATGTCTTTATTTTGCATGGACCATTTTAATGGCCCTACAAAATGTCATACACTAGAACTAAAGATAAACCACCACCCGTTCGGAACGTGGCCCATCTTAAAATAATCGGTAGGAAACTCAGAAGGCTTATTTTAATGGCCTATTTAAAAATTAATATAATCTCTAAGGTCACAGGGAAGCTTGTTGACTGTTACCCTAAAAGAATCGCCAATTTTTATGTAGTCGACTGCAGTAGATAGAACACGTATACAATATTAAGTACAAAGCCTATCTTATACTTCCTGACCTTTCGACCGGATTGCACCAGTCGTGGTCACGAGTGGACCACAAGTTCACGAGTTGAGTCCACCGGTGACCACGGTAATCCGGCACATAAATAAAATTAATAGTAATTAGTAGTACAGCAAGGATACCTCGTGTAAAGTCGAAATTCGTCTCTTCTTCTCGACTAAATGTCTTTATTTTTTAATATATTTATTTTTTTTAAATAATTGAAGCGCTCGTGGCCTCGCGGTCTCAGTGTTATGTAAACGATCACTGAGTTACGCAACTTTCACTATGGCTGGTCCTCGGATGGGTGACCACTTTGTGGCATTTACATTTGCGAGCGTTTCCGTGCTTCGGAAGGCACGTTAAGCCGTTGGTCCCGGTTGCCAGTAAAATGGCAGTCGTTAAGCCTGGTTGAAAGCCTTATGGGCGGCTTGAAAAAATTCAACAGCAGGTACCCACAACCTGCGTCTGTACATTTCAACACGGCAATGGGCTCACCACCTATTACGTGGTACAGGAATCCACACGGTGAAAAGTGGGCATATAATATGCCTCTGCCACCCCTTCGGGGATAAGGCGTGATGGATATTTATTTAAATAAATTTCATTTTTGTTTACTAAGAAAAACTACAAAATTGAAATTAATATCTTTTATATAAAGTTCAGTTCGGTAATTATGAATCCAGTTCGTTGGCAGGCGAGACGTTTCTTAATTTACTTAAATCAGAAGCTGAAATCTGATCTAAGCAATTAAGTACTTAAGATGCACAAATTATAGTTTTTTGCACAGTAAATTTATAATGCTTTAATTATATACTTTTGATTGCCTCGGAGGCGTAAGTGGTAGTATATATGCAACTGGCGCACTGAGATGCCGGGTTTGATTCTCGAGTTTGGGTGTTTCCTATGTATAATATGTATGTATTTAGAAATATACTAGCTGACCCCGCAAACTTCGTACCGCAAATACTTACAACTTGTCTTTATATGGTACGGTTTACCCGCAGAGTTTCCGTACCCGTGGGAATATGGGAATAAAAAAATAGATGTTGACCGATTCTCAGACCTACCCGATACACACACAAAATTTCATGAGAATTGGTCAAGCCGTTTTGGAGGAGTACGGTAACTAACAATGCAACATAACATGGAAATTTTATATATTAGATAAGTATGTATATCAGTTGTCTACTATTAGCAGTACAAGCTTATAGCTTAGTTTAGTCTAGATGGCGCTGGGTAAAAAAATTGTGTCCCTCAATATTTATATTTATTTATTTATGACGATACTGTGTGAAAATTATCACTCAAACAGGTTATAACTTATAAATATATCTAAATTCACCATGTTTTTGCCAAAAATCCTGCTAGTTATATAAACTTGCACAAAATTATCACCAAACTATGGTAGATAGAAAAAAGTGAGTTAGACCAAAAAAATTCATATTTTTTTCTGACAACGTTTTATAAAAAAATGCACTAAAGAGTATAACTCGACTTATATCACCTTTCGCGGAAGGCACAGACATAATATTTTCATATGCATTTAGTAAACAGCTGTTAATTTGGAATTATAAGCAGACATTTCAGTTTTATTTATCTGTAAATGCAATTTGTGGAACAGAACCAGTAAGCCAGCCTTCGTATCGGATTGGTAAGCGGTTTATTATGTAGGATTGTTTTATCCGACGAACCCAAATGCGAAAGTAAAGCTTATCTGTGTTACTATATCGGTACGAACCATACGGATTTGACGGTAGTGCATTACTACTTATTCTTCGCATCGCAGTGTATTCTCAATTGATTTCCTACCCTAACTAGATTTTGGGCATGTAGTTCCCTTTTATTTGCCTAATGTGTATGGCTTTTGATTTTCAGCATAGGTGTATCGACTATCGTCTTTCGTCCTAGCCCTATAGGTGCGCCTGCTTCGTTTCTTCATCAGTTGGTCAGCAGGTGCACCATTAGCAGGTTATCTACCCCGAAAATCTTGGTGTTCCCCCAAATATCGATAGAAAGTATGACGCTACAAAATATACTCCCAGAATGCGCGTAGCAACCATTTCTTATATCCATACTGTGCTAGCGTTAGTGCTGTCCTACCATCTTTCCCGCTGATTATTATTTTAAGTTTCCGTACCATCTATTCAGGCAAGTACAAATAGCTGGCACAAAATATTTCGAGCCAAATACGTGTTTCCTGAAAGTCTCACAGTCCAGTAATAAGTTTTGAAATTGGAACATGACATATTAGGTAAATTTGTTCTACGAATAAAGATTTCGTCGGACTTACCAATAATGTTCAGTGCCTTTAAAAAAAGTAAACCGAGAGAACTGCGTTGCACATTAAAATTGATTAAATTGATGAATTGATTATACCTACTTAGTTAACATAATACGGGAGCAATTATACAAAACCAATTACTGTTGTAACTTGTGTTGGTTAATAATTATTCAATTTTCTCACAGTAAGCGATGAAAATCGGATTGCTCGGAGGCATCACTAAATATTTTGAAGTTTATACTGTTAGAAAAAGAGAGCTTTTCTCACTCATTAGGCCCTTTTAAAGACTTTTCCAAGTGTGTGTGTTCAAAGTGCCGAGTTAATTTGTAGAATGTCTTACAAGGGAACGAAATAATATACTGATGGGCGACAAAACCCATTGTACTGCTAGTTTGTATAAAATTTCAAAATTGTACTCCCTCAGCGTACAAAAAAGTGTCTAAAATTATAATTGATGTGGCGTAAATTTGGTAGAGGCCTATGTCCAGCAGTGGACTGTTATAGGCTGATTTGATTGTGCAATAAAGTTTATAATAAATAAATATAAACCTTTTGAATCTTGAACCGAGCGAGAGATTGAAAGTACAAGGTACTTTAAATTCCTCGCTCCGGAAAAAAAAATAAACGAAGAAAAGAAAATTTTCCGTTATTTAATTTAGATAAAAATCTTATACTAAGAAATCATACTTTTTTGAGCCCAAGGACTCGCATAAAGTAATTTATTTCATTCAAATCTCTGTTTCCGAGAACGCCTCTTACCTACATTGAATCAAATACGGATAATGGATAAATTGATTCCAGAAGTATGACCATAGCCATCTATCAAGCTACACAACTCTGATGTCAAAGTACAGTTTTAGGTACCATCATTATACATTGATCCCCACCTTTAAAGCAATTTTTTTTTTATTGTTTTGGCGATGTCCGGCTTGGACTTAGCCACGACGTATATTATATTAACTTTTTCTTATAGTGATAATTTTCAAGTAGATAATGAATATTCTTTATTCAAAAGTAGTAAATTATTCTTATTGATAGCAGCGTATTCATGTATAGGTTTGTTCAAAGTTCTAATTTCTAGGTGACGCGATTGCCAACAACAAAATTTATTGATTTTCCATTACGTATTAAATTTTTCTTCTGTAGTGATAATTTTCAAGTAGATAATTAATCTTCTTCATTCAAAAGTAGTTAATTATTCTTATTGATAGCAGCGTATTCATGTATAAGTTTGTTTAAAGTTCTACTGCAGTAAAATGATGGTCAATTTTACTGCAGTTATATGTGGATTTTGGAAGGCAACAGAAAATACCGCGTTCCACTAAGTTATCCAATTTCACAACACTTGTGCACATTGTCGAAGCTTTTATGTTCAAAACATAGAGTCACAATCAGACAAATAAAATGTCCGCGCCGAAACTCGGCGCACGCTGCGAAGTGCGCAGAGTTTTTGTTTAGTTGTAAGGCGACCGCAATCCTCGTACAACGTCCGTGATGCCAAAGTGGTCGGTTGTTTCCTGCCCAAATAACAGCAGATACGTGACAAAAAGGATGGTGTCTCATATTTTAGGTAAGTATCAAAACGAATTTACGTATTTATGTATCCACAGTGCGTGTTTACATTTAAATTTCAAAAAAAAACATTTTCTTAGCAAAAATAAAATGCTGACCGCCCGACCGCGCATCGCGTCTAACGTGTATCTCTTTCACACTTTATATAAATATGCAAGAGTAAAAGAGAAACAAATAGTGTCGCGTCCGAGAGTGACTTGCAAATTGTGTTCTAACGGAAAGCTATGGAGCGGATTGACACTAAATATTTTTTGAGTTTATGAACTAAATATTTATACTTATGTATTACCATGTTGCTGAATGTTTTATTTTTTAGTTTTTCGTTCTAAAAATAGGTCGATTGCGTTTTACTATTTTAAAGTATTACTAAATTAATTTATAAAGGTGTTCTTAATAGTGTTCTTAACAAAAATGTTGTTTAGGTTTTTTACTATACAACAATACAATTTAGAAACGTTGTTGTATTTATCCTGCTATGTTCATGAAAAGTATTTTTCCTATCTAATGTAATTATTCCAGATTTTTTGGTTCATTAATTAAAGTTCTAACAC
Source organism: Thumatha senex (assembly GCA_948477245.1). Lineage (NCBI taxonomy): Eukaryota > Metazoa > Arthropoda > Insecta > Lepidoptera > Erebidae > Thumatha > Thumatha senex. Next base: position 22,651,582 of record OX419741.1, on the reverse strand, counting down.
ATAAAACCTTTATTCCTCATATTAATTTTGTTTTATTCTGCTCTCTGCTCCACGCATAACCACTACTTACTTAATTTACTAGTGCAATAATATGATAGGTAGATGAAATAAAAATACTGAAACCTTTTTTGAAATCAGATAGTAGTTTCAGAGTTCTTCTATGTATATTTTAACTCACTCTTTTATACAGTTTAATTTTGTTATATATTACTCTTTACATTTTACATTATACAGTCCTTCTAGGCAAAAAAATAATAATAATTTGAGTATCAATAACGTCTCCACTGCTGACTTGTTCCCTATTCGTACGCAAGCCCATAGTGAATGATGATGACATTGCATACGAGCGATTTTGAACATTATGCAATCGGCCTAACGCCTAAATTCGAGCAAATGTCATTTTGAACTTTAAGATTGAGAACTAAAACAACATCATTTTTACACATAAACACCCGAAAATACACTAGTTTGAAAAATTAATAACGGAGCGGCGATCGCGTCATTCACTGTTTCCCGCCAAAACCCAAAAGCAATTTCTTTACAAACTTTTTGAAATACTTAATTAAAGTGGGCATTGGCCTGGTTAGGCAAAGGTCACGGGTACAAGTCTCGTCCCAAACCAAATTGAGTTTATTCACTATACTAAAAAATTGAATTAAATCTTTAGCGTAATAATTGCTTTAGAAGCTTATACGAGAGTTGTTAGTTCCAGATATTAGGTATAAAAAAATATATTTGTTTATCTATGATTGTTGTTGCTATTTGGCAGACAAAGGAAACTATAAGCTATACAGCCTTGACTTTAGTATAGGTATATATTTTCTTAATATTTTTGATATTAAGTCCAGAGTCCTGTGTCCTTGCCCTAGTAAAACAGTGGACCCTTTACTGAGGCTTTCTATGGAGATTTGGCACTAACACAAAAGACACCGCTGTTCACTGCAACATTTCACTTTCCTTCACTCATACACATTTTCGAACAGTTTATTTAGGATTGGCGCCAAACTCCCTGTTTATCTATGGTATTTGATACCTATTTCTTTTTTTTAGAGAAGTGTTCTCAGCGCACCAGTGTCGGGCCAGTACGCCTGCGTCGATCAGACCGCAGCGTGTTAGAGCGCGCCCGCAGACGAACCCTTCGTATGACAGTCACTATAGTAGCTGTATTTGCGCTATGTTGGCTACCTTATGTAACTATAACTATGTGGTAAGTATCATTACAAGTAACTGTATACGCTTTTACAAGAAGCTTCCCTGTGACCTGAGAAATTTACCATTAAATAAATTTAAAAAGTTTATTAAAAGAAAGCTTACTCTATTCAAGACTATTTACAGGACAGGGATGCCTGGAAATGATCTGCTGGCAAATCAAATATTATAGTCATAATATATTAAATTGTAAATAGGCCATCAAAAAAAGCCTTCCTAAGTTTCTTGCCGGTTCTTCTCAGGTGGGCCGCGTTCCGAACCGGTGGTTACTTTAAATATACATTTTTTTTCTTTAGTTTTAATGTATGACATTTTGTAAGCGCCGTTGAAATGGTCTATGCAAAATAAAGACATTTTTATTTATTTATATTTTTATTTTTATTGTTAGACTCTTAAGTTGTAAGTTTTCTTTTATATCTTATGTGTTTTCTCAGTGGCTTCTAAACACTACCTGGAATTATACTATTTTGTAATCTTGAACCAAACAAACAAACAACCTCTTTAGCTTTATAATGTTAGTAAATATTATAGATACCAAGATAGCAAAATAAACTAGTTTAATTGTAAAGTTATTTACTAAAAGAAGATTAAGTGCTAGCCGCTAAAATCAGTTCAGCTATTTCAGAGTTTAGCCGATAGACTAAACAGACAGAGAATTTTTATTTAAGTATCGTACCATACGTTCATAAGGTTTACTGAAAAGTTGTTAATTTGGAATTTCAAACAGACACTTCTATTTTGTTTTTGTGTGTAAATAAATTAGATTTAATTAATGTGCTCTGCATTACGTTAGCTGTTATTTACGAAACTTAGGTTTAAATTAAGCACGCACTATAATTTACAATCATGATTACGATTAAACACGCACAATAATTTACAATCGTGATTACGATTAAACACACGATAATTTACGATAATGAACTTTCTTAAGGTATGTGGAGTTTGGGTTATCTTGACGCAAGTTTCGGCCAAACTGGCGCGCGCAACTGAAATAATCTCTCTACCTTTATAATAAATAATAGATGTCCTGTCCTATCTTATCCAATTCTATTATATTCTATTCTAATTACTACTGACGAATGGCAGGCAACTGACAGGCCTCGTATGTGAATTGCGATATTCGCCTACTGCTGGACGTAAACTTAGCACGCAGTTTTATTATTACTTTTGTCACTTTTGGGGGCAGCACATCTGGCCCCCGGAGGAGCGCTTTATCTTGAGGCATTCTCTTAGCCGGGTCGCCGCGAATAGCTCTCAGGGTTATCCTGCGACCCGGTTGAGACGAAAGTGGAACACCACGAGGTGTAGTGGGTGGGAAATTTATAACACGTGTTGATACAGAGTCCCACTAAATTCTAAGGAAAAAGCGACCTAATCGGCTAGCGGTGCATTTGTTGAGTAACAGACGAGGAAACGAAACAGGCAAAACAGGTAAAAACAAAAGCCAAACTTTTAAGCAGCTAAATAAAAGTTAAGCAATTGAGCAAAAACACTAAGTGAAGAAGAAGTCAATTTGAAAATGCATACATACATTCATACATATTATCACGCCTATCTCCCATCGGGGTAGAGACTATTGCTTTCCACGTACTACGATCTTGGCATACAACTTTCATAATGATAATGATAACTTTGATAATGCATCATAAGGATACTGAATGGGTTTTGCAGCAATTCAAGAAATATAACTACGCAAGGATGTTTTTTCGTAAATCGCCAGAATACCAACGAGATTTTGAATAGGTTGATTTAAGTGTATCCCAAATGTATTTTATGGAACATACATACATACAAACATATTGTCACGCTTTTATCTCCGAAGGGGTAGGCCGAGGCATATTAAACGCCCACATTTTACCCTATGCAATGCATGTTGAAATGGACAGGCGCAGGCTGTGGCGACCTGTGGTTGAATTTTTTTAAGCCGCCCGTAAGGCCTCCAACCTGGCTTAACGACTGCCATTTTATTGGCAACAGGGACCAAGGGCTTAATGTGCCTTCTGAAGCACGGAACTGGGGTGGGTCTAAAGGGCCGAATAAATTTAATAAAATAAAATGTGTCTATTTTAGATGTTATATTTGGAAGAAATTTTGAACCCGTGGCCTTTTTAGTGAAGTGGTAGCTAAAAGGCTAAAAGGACACTAATTAGCACGACCAATTAAAGTCCTGTGGTCGTTGACGTAGTTGTAGAGTAGTTGACGACTTCACCAATAAAGTTTTCCAGTTTCCGTTTCCCATAGGAACTTGTTCCCAGGATAAAAAGTAGCCTATGTGTTATTCTAATTTGTAAGCTATATTATTGTAAAGTTTCATCAAAATCCATTCCGTAGATTTTACATGACAGTAACAAACAAACATCCATCCATACTTACAAACTTTTGTCATTATGATATTAGTAGGATACGTTACATTACCAAAGAAATTTACAAAGTCGAAATACACAAGTCACAAACTCAAGAAGTTTGTTAAACTTTGGTATTCATTTACTTTCACCTACAACACAATGTTTTGAAATGTTTGTATAACGTGAGTCCAATTAATTCAAAAACTATTGTTACAACACAGAAGAAGCAATCAATTTCACTCGCTCTGTACTAGAGAAGCCTTACTCTACATCCTATTCTACTATATGGAAAAATGTGAAATGTTCGCGAAGCCTAGAAGACAGTTAGTTAGTTTTTTTTTTAAATGTGTTGTGTATACTTATGTAATGGTAGATAAAAATAATGAAGTTATAGAAGAATAAAAAAAATGAAGCGCTCGTGGCCCCGCGGACGTAGTGTTCTGTAAACGATCACTGCGTTAAGAAACTTTCACTATGGCTGGTCCTCTGATGGGTGACCACTTTGTGGCATTTATATTTGCGAGCGTTTCCGTGCTTCGGAAGGCACGTTAAGCCGTTGGTCCCGGTTGCCAGTAAAATGGCAGTCGTTAAGCCTGGTTGCAGGCCTTATGGGCGGCTTGAAAAATTTCAACAGCAGGTAGCCACAACCTGCGTCTGTCTATTTCAACACGGCAACGGGCTCGCCACCTATTTCGTGGGACAGGAATCCACACGTTGAAAAGTGGGCATATAATATGCCTCTGCCACCCCTTCGGGGATAGGCGTGATGGATATTTATTTATTAGATAAAAATACATAAAAAAGAAATAAGTAGATAAAAATACATAAAAAGAAAAAAAACTAACTAACTAACTATCTTCACGCTGTATGCCTGACGGGGTAGTCAGAGAGGACAGATCGCCAAGCTTCGCGATCCATGCATACTTCTTTCGCTTCTTCGAGATTCATCAATCGCTTCATACACGCACGTCTGGGTATCCGAGTACTTTTGACCTTTCCGTTTTTGAGCAATCTGCTCACGTGGTCTTCATATGTAAGTCTCGGCCTAACCTGACTCCTTCTACCCTCTACTTTTGAACAATATATATTCTTCGTCAATCGTTACTCATTCATTCGTTGGGCGTGTCCAAACCAACGGAGTACGCTTTCCAGCTTAACGCTGACACTTTCATTCAAACCTGCCATATTGCGTATCACTTCGTTACGTATTCGGTCGGTCAAAGTTACGCCGCACAATTTTCGAAGTGATCGCATCTCCACAGCATTCAATTTACTTTCATGCATCTGCTGACATACCCAGGTTTTTCTTTCTTTCTACCGTAAAGCAAAGTTGGCACTAGCACTGCGTTAAAAATCGCCATTCGTGCTTCTTTTACGATGCTTTGTCGCTTTACTAGCTGGGACAAAGCACCGTTAACTTTGTTTCCGGCAGCTACTCGCCGTTCTACATCCGAATCACATCTTTCATCCGCGCTAAACATACTCCATAAAAAGAAGTTCATAAAAATATGTAGTGACACATTTTTTTTTGAAGAATGTTTTTCAAGCAACCTATTAGGCCTTACTCGGGACCAACGGTTTAAGGTGCTTCCGTATCAAGAAAATTGCTCGAAAATACGAGTACTACAAGTTATCACCGAGTTCAAAAAGCGTAAAGTAACGCATGGGTTCTTAGAAACATAGTTTATTCCGCTTATACCTAATCTAAGTACATCTAAAGTGTTTGGGATTGAAGCCGTAGGGGTTTTCAATAATACTGATGACACCAAAAAGGTATTCCAAAAAAAAAATTGTAATGGAAATGTTAATAATACTATATTCCTTATTGTATACCAGTTATTAAACAAATTATAGATTCTACAATTCCAAATTAAGTACAATGGGCGGCCTTATCGCAAACAGCAATATCTTCCAGGCAAGATTTAGATTGATACTATTGTTTTGAAATAGGGTGTGGAAAGTTTAATGGTGACTCATTTCTATGTAAATAACTTAAATATTACTTACCTACAAACTACATATATATAATCAGGCATACATACACAATTGGGAGCCACTTCAGCTCGTTGCGGTATTCTGAGACATGATCATGCTAAAACATTAATAAATCTTATGCAAAAAATAATAAGGCACTCAAGTTATTTCAAAAGAAATGGAGAAGTTAATCCAATAAAAATGGAAAAGTTATTCAAAAAGAAAGTGTGTAAATGTTATGCTAAAAAGAAAATAGAAAAGATTATACAGGCAAATGGACTTAGGATATCCAGGCAAGGGATTCGCGTGCGACCGGAAATAACGCTCAGACGATTTTGATGTTGACGTTAAATATGTTTTTACAAATTTAACCAAACGTAGGTAATGTTAATTTAGCTCAAACAATTTACCAAAATAAGGAAGTCTTATCAAAGCTCAATGCCGACCTTACAATTGTGGCTATTTGAACAATCTCAATGCACAAAGCATAGAAAATGTTTTGTAACTTTTCTGTTTTCTCCTTTGATATTTAATAAAATCTTTGTTTTCCAAAATTCCCGCGAATCGTTGGAAACTAAGATAACAATACTTAAAGCTTTTTTCTAGACAATTTATTCTAAACTAGTTGACGCCCGTGGCTTCGCCCACGTAGAGAAGTTTTCCGTTCCCATTTCCCACAGGAACTTGTTCCCGGTATAAAAAGTAGCCTATGTGTTATTCTGATGTATAAGCTATATTACTGTAAACTTTCATTAAAATCCATTCAGTAGTTTTTACGTGAAAGAGTAACAAACATGCATACAAACTTTCGCATTTATAATATTATTAAGATTAAGATTATTAAATTCTAAGGGTTGATTGCACCATGTAACTATAACAATAACTAAAGTCAAACCAACCGTCACATCTTAGGTTAAACAATTTTTGAATTGCACTAGTTAAGGAACCCCAATACCCCAACATTTGCTTCACCAGCTAATATCGTTCTAGAACGTTCGATGCACATCAGCAGATTTTCTAGGACATGCGTCACTTCCGATGAAGCGCCGAGTTAGCAATAAGTTAGTATATAAGATCAATAATTTGTCAAAATTAATTAATTACTGTTTTGTATTACTACGTTGTAACTCTGTCGGTTAAATAAATATTGTTTTATTTAAAATCCGGGTTTTGAGATCTTAAATGGCGCAGCCGGTAGGATCTCTATAGTCAGTTGTCGCGTATACAAATCTACGAAAACAGCCGACGTCCGTATCTACGGTTAGACAGAGAAACTCGAACAAACAAATTCTTTGAGAACCTCACCCTCCGGACAAGCAGAGTTGCAGACGGCAGAACAGCAATTTAAGGGTTATGGAGATAGCTGCGGAATTGTGAGTAAATCTTTTCACCTTCCTTTCAGCTCTTCCTTTTGTACCCTAACCTTGTTTTAAATCTATGTTTTGTGTGTATTATTAGGGATTGGACAAAGCCTTGTGATACTTTCATAGATTTTGTGTTCAAATATTCATATTATTTTTGTGATATTCGTTTTGTTAATATTTTTAATTTAAAATGGAAGGAATAACCCGTGTCCCACAGGAAATGGTCAAAATCATACCTGTATTTAGTGGCGACGCGAGAACTTTGCCATTGTTTATTAAAAAATGCGAATACATATTGAATACGTTCGGTTCAGGTGGCGTAGAGCAAAATATGTATCTATTTCATGTTATTACTAGTAGGCTATCAGGTGATGCAGCCAGTCTAATAGGCGAAAGAGACTCCATAGACACATGGCATGACTTAAAAGAACTTTTAAGTCAGCACTTCGGTGATCCACGCACCGAGGATTGCTTAGCATTAGAACTAGAGTCCTGCAAAATAAATAAAGGCGAAAGTTATTTAGATTTTTGTCATAGGATTCAGCACATGAGAAGCGTTTTGTTTGCCAAATTAACGGAAACAATTCACGATGAAAATTTACGTAGAGCAAAACAAACCATTTACAATAATAGGTCAATGCATATCTTTTTATACAGTTTACCACAATATTTAGTTAGGCTAGTTCGTTTGCGCGACGTCTCTACTTTAGAAGACGCGTTAAAAATAGTTTTGGTAGAACAACATTTTCAAACTGTTTATGACTCCAACTCAAACGACCGCCGTGGTTTCAATAAACAGAATAAACCAGGTTTTCCTACTTCGGAAAATCAAAGGAATGGTTCGCATAACACACCTAGAACCAATCCACCCCCGAATAATAGTAGGAATAGCTCATTTACACCGAATTCTTCTAACCAATGGAGAAATTTTAGGCACAATAATAATTATCAAAATAATTTTAATTCTTATAACAATAATGCGCCACAACAATTTAGTAGGTCATCGCATCCGATTGCTCAACAGAACCATACGACACGTTCGTCACCTTTTGCAACGCAAGCACAAACGCCGGGTTCAAACACCGATGTCACCATGCGTACTGCAAGTTCGCGACGTGTTAAGTATATAAACAATAATGAGCCTAATACGAGTAGTTTAAATAACGATTTCCAGCAATTTACACTCGACGATTCTAGGGCGGAAACTAACGAGCATAGGGCGGAAACTAACGAACATAGGGCGGAAAATTTTTGTATAACGGCCTCCTCAATAGGGAGCGAATAAAATTAAATTTTAACAAAAGATTAAATTTACCCCATATAGTGATACCCGAATTAAAGGCGGTATTTATGATAGATACCGGTAGTGTTAGGTCATTTATTAGCCCGTATTTAGCAAATAAATATTTTAAAAATTATTTGATACATGAACCGTTCGAAGTTGTTAGTACTCACGCTTCGAGCACTCATAGTCAAACGGCTTCCATACCGTTACCGATTACTTTCAGAAGTAACGAATTCCATAAATTCTACGTTTATAGTGTAGACGATAGGTATGACGGATTAATAGGCAGTAATTTGTTAAAGCAATTACATGCTAAAATTAATATGGAAAGTCAGGTCTTACACTTAAGAAATACTGACATTCCTATTATCTATACACCACCCATGAGAGAGGTATACCATTTACCCTCTCGTAGTGAACTTAGGGTAAGATTACCAGTCAATTTATTAGATGGAGAGGCTATTCTAGATTTTAAACAGTTTACGGAAGGGATTAGAATGCCCACCGCGCTGGTTAGTTGTGTTAAGGGTTACGCGACGACGGTTATTCAGAATTATAGCAACGAAACTAGAAGTTTAGTAGTTACAGGACCTTTCAAAGTGGAACCTTTTTTACAGAACCCGTCTGTTAGCGTAAATTTTACTGAAAATAGTGTACAAATTGATATGTTGCTTAATGAAAATTTAAAAAATTACAACTAGACCACATGAACACGGAGGAACGTAGAGTTATTGAAGGCATCTGTAGGGAGTATAAAGATGTGTTCTATTGTGAAAATATTCCACTAACCTTCACAAACCAGGTTAAGCACAGAATTAGGACGAAAAACGAGGACCCTATAAACATTAAAGCGTATAGGCTACCCCCTGTTCAGTCTATTGAGATTAGGAAGCAGGTAGATAAGATGTTAAGGGATAACATTATCCAGGAATCACACTCTCCCTGGAGTGCTCCCGTACACTTAGTACCAAAAAAGATAGATTCTTCGGGTCAGCAAAATTGGAGAATGGTAGTTGATTATAGACGTCTTAATGAAATCACTATCGACGACAAATACCCATTGCCCAATATCAATGATTTGTTTGATATGCTAGGAAAAAGTACGTATTTTACAACTTTAGATCTAGCTAGTGGATATCATCAAATAGAGGTTGAGGAGGAAGATAGAGATAAAACAGCATTTAGTACTCCTTCAGGACACTATTCCTTTAATCGTATGCCATTTGGCTTAAAGACGGCTCCAGCCACCTTTCAAAGGGCTATGGATAATGTTTTGAGAGGTCTTCAAGGTATACGTTGCTTGGTATACCTAGATGATGTTATAATCTTCTCCAAAAGTTTACCAGAACACGTAGAGAAACTAAGAGCAGTCTTTGATAGGTTTCGCAAAACCAACTTAAAAGTTCAATTAGATAAATCCCATTTTCTCCGAAAGGAAGTCCTCTATCTTGGACATACCATTACGAATGAGGGTTTAAAACCAAATAGCGACAAAATCGACGCTGTGTTACGTTATCCCATTCCAGAAACAGTTACACAGATCAAAAGCTTTTTGGGACTTATTGGTTATTATAGGAAGTTCATTAAGGACTTCGCGAAAATAACTAGACCTCTAACAGCATGTTTAAAGAAAGGTCGTAAGATAATTATTAACGACGAATATAAAGAATGTTTTGAAATGTGCAAACAGCTACTTACTAATGCACCTTTACTACAGTTTCCCGATTTCAATAAAAGTTTCATACTGACTACTGATGCATCCAATTATGCGATCGGAGCTGTATTGTCACAAGGGCCTATTGGAGCTGATAAGCCAGTAGCATACGCAAGTAGGACGTTAAGTGATACTGAGTCCAAATATAGCACAATAGAGAAAGAACTTTTAGCTATTATTTGGGCAGTTAAACACTTTAGGCCATATCTGTACGGTAATAAATTTACTATCTTTACAGATCATAGGCCACTTGCATGGTTGTATTCCCTAAAAGAACCTAACAGTAAGCTCACTCGTTGGCGCTTAAGATTAGAAGAATACAATTATGAGGTAAAATATAAGAAAGGGCCACAAAATACAAACGCAGACGCCCTCTCTATAATTAAAATTAACGCAATCAATGACGATTTAGATTCTATATTTGTAAATGTAGGAAATAGACGAGATCGTGTACAAAAAATTGTTGAGGAACTAGAAAATGATCTTTCGACTAGTGAACCCCCTATAGAAACGATAGAACTTTCAGATTCTGATGACGAGGCTACAGCTAACTCAGTTTCAAATAGGGAACACGTAGAGATTCCAATTCTAAATGAGGCTATAGACACTAAAGCTAGACAGATCTTAGTTCACTCTTGGTTTAAGGACAAATTAATTGTCAAGGATATTTCTAATAATAAACAAAAAATCCTTGAAGTTCATTTACCAGCAAATAAAGATAATTTTGTAAAAGACTTTTTAAAGGAATATATAGACCCTAATCAAATATATTTCATTTATTTTGAACATCCATCTTTTAGACAATCCTTCTCAAATATGGTTATTAAACTATTTAAAAGGGACTCTGTAAGGTTAACAGAATGTACAGAAAGAGTAATAAACCTAACAGATTCGGAAACAGATCAAAAGGATATCGTCATTAAATACCACGAAGGAATGACTTGTCATAGGGGTATTAATGAAACTATAGCTAAGCTTAAACGACATTATTGGTGGGTAAATATGAATGAAACTGTTACAGCCATCATTAATAGTTGTGAAGCATGTAGAAAGATGAAGTATGATAGGAAACCTATCAAACCTCATTTACAATTAACTCAGACTCAGGATAGCCCTTTTCAGGAAGTTTTTATGGATTTGTTATATATTGAAGGAAAACATTATTTAACAATAGTAGATGCTTTTAGCAAATTAGCACAGGCAATTGAGGTATCCAATAGGAGTACTCCAACGATAGTTAAGGCTCTTATTAAATATTTTAGTATGTACGGGCTACCTAGAAAAATTAGTTGCGACTCAGGCACAGAGTTTAATAATACGTTAATTAAGGAAATGTTAGGGATGTATAAGATAGAACTTCACATAGGGACCCCAAACAATCCAAACTCGATGGCAATAGTAGAGAGATTCCACTCTACAATTATCGAGATGTACCGATTAGCCAAGTATGACAAAACTGATTTAGATTCAGCATCAGTAATGACGTACGCCGTTATGGGATACAATAACAGTATACATTCAGCAACAGGTTTTACGCCCTTCGAATTAGTATTCGGGCACACCGATATTGGAAACGTGTTTGACATCGATAGGGAAAAACAGTTAACTCAAAAGTTAATGTTAGACCATAGGAATCGCCTAAAGGTGCTTTATGAAATTGTTACTGAAAAATTAGTATCAGACAAAATTAAAGTTAGAGACAAGAAAAGTGGCGAGAAAATCCCGACACTTAAAACAGGCGATAAAATTTTTATGAAAACAACTAGAACTAGGAAAGCTAAGGAAAAACCACGGTACGAAAAGACAATCGTAACGGGAGAAGTCCGACGTAATATCGTACCGGTAGAGCTAAATAAACGTGCTACAAAAGTGGCAATAAAAAATGTTAAACGTCCTCCACAGATCGTGCCTAGTACTTCTAGCGATGACAGCGTTCGCGCTGGACCTTCAAAACCTCGGTTTGAACCCGGGGATAGCGTCATTGAAGATGGGAGTGGCAGTGAAGAAGATTAACTATTGGACTATATTTAAAACCTTAGACTTAGAATCCATTGGATTACAGGTAGATAATAATATCCGGGACTTTGAATATCTTAAAATTAGAATAAGGGAAATTAGTTTAGCGAATGAAACAGTAGGAATCGAAAACCAAATAGAGTATTTAATTACCGTAACTAAAGATAGATTATCTCAAATTTACTCATTTAACTTTAGAACTAAAAGAGCAGTGTTCAGTCCGTTAGGTACATTAATCAAAGCTATTTCAGGTAACCTAGACGAGAATGACGCGATTAAATATGATAGGGAAATACACTCCTTAGAAAACAAAGAACATGACGTTGAACTTAAAGTTTCATCAATGCGAAAAGCTTTCGATAAATTGGTAAACGACTCGGAAATAATTAATTCTAATATTAAAAACTTGGGGTTACAGACAAGTGAAATAGAGAAACTTGCCCAAAATGAAAATAGGTTTAATAACTTACTACACATGCTCAATGCTATGTACCAGGTTTTAAGTAACTTTCGTTCTTGCTACGAAGATATACACGAAATAGAAACAGCAATCGCCTTTAGCAAATTAAATATACTACATCAGTCTATCATAAATAATACAGAACTCTATAATACACTAATAATTATTAACAAACATTCTAAAACTATTTATCCCGTTAGTAAACATAATCTACTTAAACTAGAGCGTAATATTGTAATAAAATCATATATTAATAACGATAGGTTAGTTTTTATTTTAGAAATCCCCTTGATAGAAGACGAAACATATAATTATTACAAGGTTATACCTATCCCTATTTTCCAGTCTCCAAACACCTTTACAATTATTCCAAAATATCCCTACCTAATGGTGAATAGATTGAAATACATGCCCGTAGCAAACCCGTGTGCAGAAATTGAAAACAACAACTTCCTTTGCGCCGAAGATAACCTGGCCCAGGATCCAACAGAGACATGTATCGAACAAATCATGTTGATGAAGAACAATTTTTTTTTTTTGTTTTCGCGGGGAATGCATTTACGCACCGTCATCCCTGCTGCGGGGGCAGCAGGGACGGTGTGTGGGGCTCCCGGCCCGAGAGAGAGGGCCGTCCTACCCACTAAACCCCGCGGTGTTCCGCCTCACCTTAAAACCGACTCGCAGGGTAGGCCTGAGGTTAAATCACTGCGAGCCGGCAAGGGGCACCCCAGAACGGAGGGGTCCGTCTCGGGGCGGTCGATAAGCGACCACCCCGGAGCTCCCTAAGGAGCTGAAGAACTAGCCCGCACCTCCACCGCTCTCGAGCACTCCTCTGTAAGCAGAGGAGGTGAGAGCGGCCGGTACGGGCGTGCGCAAAGAGTGGGCACCCCCTGGAACACAGAAAGGGTGCCCGTCGCCGAGTGGCCAGTTGGGCGGGGTCCCCCGACCTTCCGCCCACGGCCAGACACTATTCGGGGGCGCGCATGTAATGAGCACGACGACGCCCCCGAACCGGACGGCGGGGCGGGAGCGTCTGTCCCGTACGCTCCCGCACCCGCAACTCCTCACGTTTCGCCGCCATCACCTCGCTAGCAAACGAGGCGACGGCGGCCCAACACTGTTGGCTGCCGACCATGGCTTGCACCACAGCCGGCAGCGACAAATCAAGTCCGACAAGGCCCGTAAGGGCGATACGCGGCCCGTCCCACGCCGGGCACACGGCGAGTGTGTGCTCCGCCGTGTCCACGACGCCACTTGAGCAGTGGCGACACACGGGGTCCGGCTCCACCCCAGCCACCTCCCACAGGTACTTGGCGAATACGCCATGCCCTGTGAGGAGCTGACTGAGGTGAAATGTCGGCGCTCCGTGTGCCCTCTCCACCCAAGCCCGCAGGACGGGCCGGACAGCCCCCACGAGCCGGGGGCTAACTGAGGGGCCTACCAACCTCTCGGCCCACTTCCGGAAGAGATCGTCGCGAGCCGACTGTCTCCAGCGGTCGATCTCGTCCGGAAGGGGCCGTCCACCATTTCTACGCACCAGGGCGCTTTCCTCATAAACACTTTTGAGGACTCCAGCCTCGAGATCCCAAGGGAGGCTTCCTGCAATTAGGCACGCCGCCTCGTAGGAGACGGTGCAGTACGCTCGTGCCGCCCTCTGCGCAATCGACCGCTGCGGACGCCGCAGCAGCGGAATTGTCTTGGCGCAGAGGGCGTGCGCCCAGATGGGCGCTCCATACAACGCCTTTGAGCGCACTACACCGTCGTAGAGGCGACGGCATGCACTATTTGGGCCTCCCCGATTGGGGAGCAGCCTCGCCAGCCTTCCGGCGTACGACAATAACTTTGGCGACAGACGCCGGAAGTGCTCGACGAAGCCCCATCGGCTGTCGAGTACCAAACCAAGATACTTAATACTCGACCCGACAGCGATGGGGGTGCCGCTCACCACAATCTGACAATCTCGAGGTGGCCCTCGCCGAGGCCCGTGAAAGAAAACGGCCTCGGACTTTTCGAGGGCCACCTGGAGTCCTAGCGCCCTGATGCGGCTGACCACCTGGGCAACGCCCGCGGTGGCCAGGACTTTCGCCTCGCGAAAATCTGGGCCCCGCGCGGTAACTAGGGTATCGTCGGCGTAACAGAGGACGCCGACTCCCCGAAGAGTAGCACCGCGCAGGACCCAATCATATCCGATGTTCCACAGGAGCGGACCCAGAACCGACCCCTGTGGAACACCGCACGACATATTTGTGCGGACTACTCCCGACCGGGCCGGATAGGAGATGGCCCGGTCGACAAAGTAGTCCGCAAGAATGCGCCTGAGGTACCACGGGACATTGTGGTACCTCAGCGCCTCGGCGATGGTCTGCCAGGGGATGGTGTTGAAGGCGTTCGCGATGTCGAGCGACACCGCCAGCAACACCTCCCCCCGACCGACCGCCTCCTCGACGCTGTCCCTGAGCCGGGAAATGGCGTCCAGGGTCGACCTCCCGCGACGAAAACCGTACTGGCCGTCATTGAGATTGGGCCCCGCCCCCTCCAGGTGCCCGACGAGACGCGCCGCGAGCAGCTTGCTCATCTCGTCGAGCAATACGATGGGGCGGTAGGCCGACGGCGACTCGGCCGGGCGCCCGTGCTTCTTCAACAGCACGAGACGCCCGGTTTTCCACTGTCGCGGGACCTTACCCGACGCCACACACTCCGACAACAAAGACAGCGTCTCCTCCTCGAACGCCGGCATAACCAGAGCGATGACGCGCCCAGGAATGCCATCCGGACCGGGGGCGCGGTTCCTCATTTTGAGTTTAAGGACCGCCGCCCCGAGCTCGGCATCCGACACGGGCGGAATCATCGCCTCTGTGTCTGCCGGCGTCTGGCTTGGTGCCATCCGCGGTGGGACCCACTCTTCCCGCTCAGGGAAGAGGGAACTGACAACGTGGCCGACGAATGAGGACTCGAGAGACTTTGTGAGGGGAGGCGCCCAGGGCCGGAGTTTGTCGCTCACGGCTTTGTACGGGCGCCCCCACGGATCTTCGTTTAGGGTCTCGAGCCACTCCTTCCAGGCCGCCTCCTTGGCGGCCTTGATCGCCGAGCTGAGGGCAGCTCGGGCAGCCCGGTATGCGGCGAGTAGTTCTACTTCTCGGGCAGGGTCACTGCTTCTTCGGGCGCGTTGGCGAGTGTACCTGCGCTGGGCTGCGTGACTTGAGGTTCGCAGCCCAGCCAGCTCTTCATTCCACCAGTACACTCGCCGCCGCGGCTTGACAGACCCTGCCCTCTTCATGGCCGCATCGCAGACGCGAGTCAGGGCGCCGGAAAACCGCCCAGCCCTCGCGTCCACGTCCGGGCTAACGTCGTCACCTGCGGCCCATCGCTCGACGATGGCCGCCTCCTTTGCCAGTTCCCGGTCCAGCGTCCGCAGACGCCACCGCGGACCTTCCTCAACCGAACGGCGGTCCCCGACCGCCGGGGTCTCCGAGCCGGCATTGACGATGTCGAACCATATGTAGCGATGATCCGACATCGTCTCCACCCCCTCGATCACCCTCCAACCACGTGTGCGGCTAGCCAGGCCAGAACTGGCAAAGGACAGGTCGATTATACTACGACCCGTCCCCGTTCGCCGCGATGAAGAACAATTACAGCAGATGCTTACAGAATCATATCAGGATCGAGAATACCAAGGTGCAGAAGATAACCGATAACCAGTGGTTGGTATATTCTGAAGATAATTTAGTAATCACCGAAAAACTGCAACACTGAAATCAGAAAATACAACATCCTTGGAACCTATATGGTGACGCCAAATCAACATTGCGAAACCCAAATTGGAAAAGTATTCGTTGCTCCTACTACGAATCAAGCAGTTTCCATTCCTCAGCTTCCATTAATCCAGATGCCAGAACTTCAACACGAAATTCACACGAGAACTCAAGAGGTGGACCTCAGGGACGTCGACTTTAGTGATGTTAAAGAAATTCTGAAATATGTGTGTGATTGTGGTACAACCCAAATTGTGACAATAGGAGTAAGTGTCTGGACTATATTTTTATATATGGTTGTAATAGTGATAACTTTTATAATATTCTGGAGATTAAAGTTTTTCTACATTTTTAGTCGAAATTCCCCGAAATCATCTACGATGCCTTCGGATAATTTCACTCTTAAGGAGGGAGGAGTTAAGGAACCCCAATCCCCCAACATTTGCTTCACCAGCTAATATCGTTCTAGAACGTTCGATGCACATCAGCAGTTTTTCTAGGACATGCGTCACTTCCGATGAAGTGCCGAGTTAGCAATAAGTTAGTATATAAGATCAATAATTTGTCAAAATTAATTAATTACTGTTTTGTATTACTACGTTGTAACTCTGTCAGTTAAATAAATATTTTTTTATTTAAAATCCGGGTTTTGAGATCTTAAATCACTATACTAGTAATAGTTAAAATGGCGTCACAACTGACGCTAACTTTAACAAGCCGATAATTGGTGGTTAAAGTTATAGTAACAGTAACGGGCGTAATGACGTAATAGTCAACTTGACACTACAATCTACAAACAATAATATATTCAAATATAAATAATGTAGCGTTGTGCAACGTATCATTGTTAAATTTTATTTTTAACGTGATTGTTACTGCTAAAGTTAATTTTAACGGAAAATATAACCAAAGTAGAACGATAATAAAGGAGGGGAGGTGGATCCCACCACACACCCTAGACTTGTTGTAAAGCATTTATTGCAAACATTTTAACAACCTGGAGGGTAACGTTTACTTTTACCTATCCTACATCCCTTTCCTTGAGGAGTTCGGTTCGTCATTCCTCCGTTACAATTAGTAGAGGTTATCTTTGACCGTTGCGCGTTAGGATTGACGATACGAGGGTGTGTGGTGGGATCCTCCTCCCCTTCTTTATTATTAATCTACGGTGGATTTCCGCCATGTAATGCCCGATTCAATTAGTTAACATAACCGAAGTTATGGTGCAGTTCACCTTAAGGTATACAAAATTTTGCCTGGCGTTCAGAACAGGTTGAAGTCAATTAAATACTCCAGGTAGTAATATAAGAAAAAAAAATCTTATTATCATGTATTTCTGACTTTAAACTACTACCTGTTCTTAGCAGCTCCATCTCCGTGCTCTGTCTCTATTAGTTGTAGTCTGAAGTTAATCCTATTAGCCTTCCTAGATGAATAGAGCCTTTTTAAGTGCAATAGTTATTACGGGAACTAAACCTGGTAATTTTTCGTACCTTTTGTTGCCTGGCGTTTCGACCAGGTTACACCAGCCGTGGTCACAGGCTGACTGGCTCATAGATGCGCGACCTCCGCCATCGAGTACGTGTGGTAACTAGTCGCGTTAATAACTGATACATTTAGCGCAATAGTTTAAAAGTTTGTAGAGTGTTTTAATCCGAAACAGTACTTTGTGAGATTAGTAGGTTTAATCGAACAAACAAAAATCTTATATTATTAGTGTGGAAACGGGTGAAGATGTTCTTTCGATACGAATGGAGAATTCTTCGACCATTTAATGTGATCACGTCTAGCGGGTCGTGGCCCTTTCGTATTTATCACTCAGCAGTGCGAGAACTTTCATAGCGCGATGCAGGAATCTTATTTTCCATGTAGTGCGATAGCTCTTGGCTATATGACACTGGTTGCTACATTTACTGTAGACAAGATGAAGTATAAATTAATGAATCATTATAAAGTGCTACTAAAAGTCACTGCACGCCACGTCACAAAATATTATAACATCGATTCCCACTTAAAATTATGTCACTTATTTATAACAAAGGTACTTACTGAAAGCCACGCTCAATTTTAAGAAACCCCAGTTTGTTCATTAAAATTTATTATCCTGTCTGTTATCAATTTCAATCAAAAATAATTAAATGATGTAGGTACTGTTTTACGGATTATCTTTTACCTGTCGAATTATACAAAACTAGCGGACGCCCCACGGTTTCTCCTGCGAAACTTCTGCGGAATTTGGCGAAACTTTACAATAATATAGCTTACGCATTAGAATACCACATAAGCTACTTTTTGAAGTGAACCTTCTTTCTTCAGCTGTAAAAAAAATATCGTCACGTTTTTCGGTTACGCGCCATGTTGTTTTGAAGTGAAGCTTCTTTATCGACGTAAGTCAAACTTCTTTATCGACGTGAAAAGAAATTTTATAGATGTAAAAAAAATCGTCAGGTTTTTCTCCTGCGAAGTGACCGTTTCCGTGGGAAAATGGCAATAAAATATAGCTAAGTAACTCCGTATTCCAACCTATATTAAATACACAATTCCACCATACATCATTTTGTTATTTCTCAGAGGGTTTAGGCAGCGTTTGCTTTGAAAGCTCCCATTCAGTTGATTTTTTTCGACACTTTTAACAAATATCGTTATATTTTAAAAGCTAATGTTTGCAAAACTTAACAAATTAAATACAAAAAACTTCCTCGAGAACCATTCATCAATCTCCATTGGTGAAAAGAAAATGAAGATCGGTGCAGAAGGTTTTGAATTTATCGTAAACAGACAGACAGACAGACGCGGCAGAGGTCTTTGTTATATAAGACTAGTTGACGCCCGCGGCTTCGCATGGGTGATGTGGTTTTCCCGCTCCCCACAGGAACTTGTTTCGGGGATAAAAAGTTGCCTATGTGTTATTTTGATGTGTAAGCTATATTATTGTAAAGTTTCATCAAAATCCTTTCAGTAGATTTTGCGTGAAAGAGTAACAAACATTCATTCTTACAAACTTTCGCGTTTATAATAATAGTAGTATAAGTAAGATGTAGTGATTTTATAACACAGGCATAGTTTGTACATATATCAAATCAACCAAACAAACCATCACAAAAACAGTAAAAGAACATCTCACGCATAGAAAATCATTGCCCGAAGTCTATGGCGATAGTGAACCCAGATGAGAAAATGAGTTGGCGAAACAGATGCGAAGTGTATTTTCGGTAGTGCTTTTCTTCTATGACTTTATCTTGTACCTTGGCTTAGAAGCTTAGCGTGATAGAATGGTCTTCTATCTCGGTGCTGTTCGGTTAAGGTTAAATTAATCCCGCACTGAATGCAAACGCTGGTTATCCCGTTTAACATTACCATGAAACTCGAAAATTTAATCAGCTGTATACCCATTTCATTGTAGTCATACGCTCACTACCCATTCGGTAACAGCAAATACTGGTACATAGTACACGGATACCCAGAAGTGCATGTATAAAGTGATTCATGAAACTACAGGAAGCGAAAGAAGTATGCATGGATCGCGAAGCCTGGCGATCTGATCTGATCTAATAGTAAAATGCTCCATAAAAAACATGATTATGTAAATATCCAGGTAAATAGAGTTGCATGTTCTCCACCATTAAACATTTTGCATCTTTCAGGTACATGATAGACCGTCAATCAGCAGCACGAGTGTCTCCTAGAGTCCAGGACTTGCTGTTTGTGATGGCGGTCTCAAACTCGTGCATGAACCCATTAGTCTATGGGTCCTACAACTTAGAAATACGTGGAGTGGTGAGAAGACTGTTAAGGAAGACCTGTTGTCACTCTTCAGAAGCTTCAGATACTATAGGTAATTTAATATACCGTTGATTGATGGCACTTGGTTAAACTTGTTACACATATTGCTTAGCTTAGCTGCGTTTTACCATATATGCGTGTTCTTCCACTTAGTCGTACCCTCTCCTTTCCGTTCCTGAACAACAAAGGCGGGGCAGAGATATCGTCCTCACGCTGTGGACACAATCGTGCACAGAACCGAAAGATTTCGCAGGTCTTTCTTGTGTCGCATCATAAAAGCATGGAACTCTCTGCACGCCCACGTGATTTCATACAATCCTGGGTCCTTTAAGAGTAGAGTGAAAAGGCATATTTCTGGGCCGTCAAGCTGAGGGTCACTTGCGAAGCCCTACCGGCTGGGATAGCGGCCTTCAAACATGGTTTGTCTCGTCTCTGTTTTCCATCAGGCAGGTGGCGCAATTTTGACTTGACAAATAAAAAATATAAAGAATTGCACCACTTGAACTGTTCCACAGCATGACCAGTTTTGCACTGGATAACTTAGTAAGCTTTGAGAATGCTAACTAACTAACTAACTAACTCATGGCTCATCAGAAGCCGACCTTCAGGCATTAGTCACTTATATGAAAGAGGAGTGTGAAAGTAAGGGTCTTCGCTTGAATGCAAGTAAAACTAAGGTTCTAGTATTTGAAAGAGATGACGTAAGAACCAAATGCGAGATTAGGGTAAACCAGGAACGACTAGAGCAAGTGAATGAAATTGTGTATTAAGGGAGTATGTTTAGCGCGGATGGAAGATGTGATTCGGATGTAGAATGGCGAGTAGCTGCCGGAAACAAGGTTAACGGTGCTTTGTCCCAATTAGTAAAGCGACAAAGCATCGTAAAAGAAGCACGACTGGCGATTCATAACGCAGTGCTAGTGCCAACTTTGCTTTACGGTAGCGAAACCTGGGTATGTCAGCAGATGCATGAAAGTAAATTGAATGCTGTGGAGATGCGATCACTTCGAAAATTGTGCGGCGTTACTTTGGTCGACCGAATACATAATGAAGTGATATGCACTATGGCAGGTTTGAATGAAAGTGTCAGCGTTAAAAGGGCGTGCTCCGTTGGTTTGGACACGTCCAACGAATGAGTGAGGAACGATTGACGAAGAATATATATTGTGCGAAAGTAGAGGGTAGAAGAAGTCAGGGTAGGCCGAGACTTACATATGAAGACCACGTGAGCAGATTGTTCAAAAACGGAAAGGTCAAAAGTACTCGGATACCCAGACGGGCGTGTAGGAAGCGATTGATGAATCTTGAAGAAGCGAAAGAAGTATGCATGGATCGCGAAGCCTGGCGATCTGTCCTCTCGGACTACCCCGTCAGGGATACAGCGTGAAGATAGTTAGTTAGTTAGTTAAGCTGAGGGTCACTTGCGAAGCCCTACCGGCTGGGATAGCGGCCTTCAAACATGGTTTGTCTCGTCTCTGTTTTCCATCAGGCAGGCGGCGCAATTTTGACTTGACAAATAAAAAATATAAAGAATTGCACCACTTGAACTGTTCCACAGCATGACCAGTTTTGCACTGGATAACTTAGTAAGCTTTGAGAATGCAGTGAGGCAAAACCGGTCAGGTTTAATACGAGTATATATATTACCAGTGCCTATAATATATTAATAGCACTACCAACAGTTTCACTACAATATTTTTTAAACCTGACCGGTTTTGCCTCACAGCATTCTCAAAGCTTAGGTATTATAATACCTGCTTCGGTAGTATAAGTGGTAGTATTTAGTTTTTTTGGTGTTATAGCAAATATTTGTGTGATCCTCAAAATGTGTATTTAGAAATATACTAGGTGCACTTGCCGTCCCCGGTAAGTCAAAATGTAGCGAAGCGTTTTGCCTCCTCCATGGTATGTCTGATTTTCGATTTAATTTTTTCTACAACATCTCAGGTTAGATGTCGTATTATAGGTTAAATTTGATCAGAAAGTGTTGAGTGGTTTGGGAGGAGTTCGAGGACATAGCTCAATCCGAATCGGTGAAGAATTGAGCTACGCTCACAATAAATATGTTTATCAGTAATCTAGATCACATGGCACAAGCTTATATTAGCTTTTTTTAGGCTAGATGGTACAACACCCAACCTTCGAAACAAACATTTGCGTACCATACATATATTAGTTCTGATTCGAGATTCCAACCCGAGACCAGCGTTGTGACTACTACACGATTTATCAAGTTAAAATTTTCAATATATAAAATGTAGATTGAATCTATTCGCGACCTTTTAGCTAAATTACTGAAACTTGTACAACATGACAGCTTAAAAGCTTTTCATATAATTTTAAATCAAAAGTCAGTTTATGATGCATGGCATGACGTACTCAAGAAATTTTAAAGTAGCAAAATGGCGCAGTACGTTTATATTGACATAAATATTTACCGATATCAAAATTGCCACACCAAGTCTTTTGAGAACTATATCTTAATAGAAAAAGAGAAAACATATCCCCAAATAATTTTGGCTAATCAAAAAAATAAAAAATAAAAATAATTTTGGAGCTACCAGCATCCCTTAAAGATTGCCTCGATGTCGTGCGGAAGTGGTGGGCAAACCCAATCAAAATTGGGTCGACACAAATATTTGTGTGATTCGCAAATGTTTGTTTCAAAGTTTGGGTATTTTCTATGTATACAGGGTCATTTGTAAAACACCAGCAACCTGCTAGGAGTAGATAGCCAACGTCATAACCAACAACATAATTTGTTCTGCAACTTTAGGCAATTCGTTACAAAACGAGTACTATCATACATTGAACTATCAAGTTTCGTCATAGGTTTTCGCTCTTGGATTCGTTTAAGAGAACTCCGGGTATCTTTTTTGTCACGTACTGTATGCCTCGATGATCGATGGACGTGCGCGCCTCAATGCGATTGAAAAGGTCTTGACCTTGACCTTTTTAATCGCATTGAGAAGCTATCACCGGCTCACACTCATCCCCTGTCATTTCACGAGTTGCGTAGTACTGCAATTCAATCAGTACATAACATAAAAGTAATTTTTTGAGAAACGAAATGTATTATTAAAAAAATAAATCCCAAAACCTAAAAATAATCATGGACCATTCTTTTATAATGTTAGCTACCTAGTCCTAGGAGGTTGCTGGCGTTTTACAAATGGCCGTGTATATTATTTCGCAGTGAAAAGTGTGGTTTACCGTAAACACTGCGGGTCTTTACTTATGCTATTTCAAGCCGGTGCATGCTATCGGAGAAGGATACCCCACGAAAAGATTAGATTTTTACAGATTCGTGCTCAATACGGATTTGGAAGACCCGATATTGCTATGAAATATCTTGTGGACAGATGAGTCCAAACTGGATAAAGATGAGATTACCATTTACCACAACGCTCATTACTGGGCCCGAAAAGAACTTCGAATAATAAGAGTGAAAAGGGGTCCCAACGAGTATTAAGTGTAAATAAATATCCATCACGCCTTATCCCCGAAGGGGTGGCAGAGGCATATTATATGCCCACTTTTCATGTGGATAGGCATCATTTCCAATCATTTGTTTGTACCTTACTTTGTATACGATAATTTAAATGGGGAGCACTATTAAAATTTCCTAAGAAGAGACCTCCACGATTTGATGTATGGAACTGAACCTATTTAGGGACATGTAGTTCCAGCATGATGGCTGCCCTGCACTGTTCCGAAGAAGTGTCAGAGAATGGCTGGACACAAATCCTACTAATATTATAAATGCGAAAGTTTATAAGTATGGTTGGATGTTTGTTACTCTTTCACGCAAAATCTACTAAATGGATTTTAATAAAACGTTACAATAATATTATAAAAAAAAATAAAAAAAAATATAAAAAAATATCTTTATTTTGCATAGACCATTTTAACGGCGCTTACAAAATGTCATACACTATTTAAAATATTTAAAGCGACCACCGGTTCGGAACGCGGCCCACCTGAGAAGAACCGGCAAGAAACTTAGGAAGGCTTTTTTTTTGATGGGCTATTTACAATTTAATATTATTTCACTTTGCCAGCAGATCATTTCCAGGCGTCCCTGTCCTGCAAATAGTCTGTAACGGAGTAAAAACCTTTTTCACAAAGCTTGTTTTTAATAAACTTAGACATTAGAATAACACATAGGCTACTTTTTATCCAAGTTACTGTGGTTAACGGGAACGGGAAAACTTCACCACGCCTGCCCCCTGGAGCCACGGGCGTCAACTAGACGCATAGATAGGCCTTTACTCTGGCCAGCCAGAAGACCGGCATTAATCCCTGGGGATCTCCGGAGAACATCTCTGGAGATGTTGATGTTTGAAGCTCTACTGAATAAGGCTATATTGAATACTATTTCTTCAGGTAATTCAGGGTCCAGCACAATCAAGAATAGAAATTTAAACGTCGGTAAGCCTGTAATGAAAGTCATGAAGGTAAGATAACACATGCTATTTTAATATAGGTATAGTATAACTAGCTAGCAGCTAGTTGAGACATACTTCGAACCCCCAAGGCATCCATTTACATACATACATATGTCATATTGTCACGCCTTTATCCCCAAGGGGTAGGCAGAGGCATATTAAACGCCCACGTTTCACCGTATGCATTTTTGTCCCACGTAGCAGGTGGTGAGCCCTTTGCCGTGTTGAAATGGACAGGCGCAGGCTGTATCGGCCTGCTTTTGAACTTTTTTAAGCCGCCAATAAGGCCTTCAACTTGGCTTAACGACTGCCATTTTATTGGCAAAAGGGACCAACGACTTAACGTGCCTTCTGAAGCACGGAACTGGGGTGGGTCTAAAGGGCCGAATAAATTTAATAAAATAAAATGTGTCCTTTTTATTTTATTTTAGCATCCATTTAATCCAATCATTTACCAATTTCACAATAATATGTAAAAGCATGCTCGATTTTTTGACATTTATGACTACTACTCCGCTCTCCTGGATCGTAGCGTAATGCTATATAGCCTGTAGCCTTTCTTAACATGTGTTCTTAACATGGACTTTCTATTAGAAAAATAATTATTCAATTCAGACTAGTAGCTCTTGAGATTAACGTGTTAAACCAAACGAACTATATCTTCAGCTTTATTACATTTGTGTATGTTTAATGTGGCTTTCAGATCCATATAGGTTGAATTCCGGAAACAGATAGAAGGGGTTTCTAAGCACATTTTTCACCTACCATTTATGTCGGGAGCTCAAGAGCTATCCTTTCGAGGGCTAAACCGGGACCGCCGCGTGGTTTTAGTCTGTAGGAGTCTGGCATGACATCCATGAGGTGTTCCACACGTAAAAATCACCTACCATTTGTCTTTTGCGTATAAGGAGTCGAGACTATTGACTTTACAACAGCAGGCAAGCAATCACCACCTCCACACAGACTCTCTACCTCTAACGTACGACACACACAATTTATCGTACTTTGTTAGAAGCTACCCTATTAATATCTCATTATAAGGAATCGTTATTTGTACGGGGCCCAAGTGATTACACCTGCTATAGGTGCACCTACTGATTAACGAACAAGGCAACGACTTCTGACGTCGTTGGAACGTCAGAAGGCAGTCGCTCGAAAAAAAAAAATTCCCATACGTCGATAAAGAAGCTTCACTTTTGATAATGAAGTTTCACTTCAGAACAACATGACGTGTCACCGAAAAACGTGACGACTTCTTTCTCTCAACGTCGATAAAAAAGTTTCACTTATGTTAAAGAAGTTTCCCTTCAAAACAGCATGGTGCGGAACCGAAAAACGTGACGACTATTTTTACAGCTATAAAATTTCTCTCATACGTCGATAAAAAAGTTTCACTTACGATAAAGAAGTTTCAATTAAAAACAACATGGCGTGTAACCGAAAACGTTTTTTTACAGCTTTAAAATATCTCTCCGCCTAATAAAAGTAAACCCCTGGCTACAAATATTCCAGGTAGGATTTCAAAACAATGCGAAAACACTATTATGAAGAAGAAGGAACCGTTCATGTACATCGATCATGTTTCAGACATGTTTTCAACAAGTTATGTGTACATCGATGACGTATTAGACATGTTTTGTAAGAGAAAGACAGTGGTTAATTTTTACACAACGTCGCCGCGTCGTCTAGCCTTAAATAAGCTAATATTAGCTTGTGGATTTAGGCAGCTGATAAACATGTTCTTCACGCTATATCCCTGACGGGGTAGTCATAGTCGCCAAACTTCGCGATCCATGCATACTTCTTTCGCTTCTTGCAGATTCATCAATCACTTCATACATGCACGTCTGGGTATCCGAGTACTCTTGACTTTTCCGTTTTTGAGCAATCTGCTCACGAGGTCTTTGTTATGTAAGTCTCAGCCTTCCCTGACGCCTACTACCCTCTACTTTCGCACACTGTATATTCTTCGTAAATCATACCTTACTTATTCGTTGGACGTGTCCAAACCAACGGAGCACGCCCTTTTCCAGCTTAACGCTGACACTTTCATTCAAACCTGCCAAATTGCATATCTTAATGCATGAAAGTAAGGTGAAAGCTGTTGTGATGCAATCACTTCGAAAATAGTGCGGCGTAACCTGAGAAACATACTAATATAATTCTAAATACATAGATAGGTATACATTATACTTAGGACACACCCAAATTAGAATCGCTCGTGGCCCCGCGGTCTCAGTGTTCTGTAAACGATCACTGAGTTACGCAACTTTCACTATGGCTGGTCCTCGGATGGGTGACCACTTTGTGGCATTTACATTTGCGAGCGTTTCCGTGCTTCGGAAGGCACGTTAAACCGTTGGTCCCGGTTGCCAGTAAAATGGCAGTCGTTAAGCCTGGTTGAATGCCTTATGGGCGGCTTGAAAAATTTCAACAGCAGATAGCCACAATCTGCGTCTGTCTATTTCAACACGGCAATGGGCTCACCACCTATTACGTGGGACAGGAATCCACACGGTGAAAAGTGGGCATATAATATGCCTCTGCCACCCCTTCGGGGATAAGGCGTGATGGATATTTATTTATTTATTTATTCACACCCAAATTACGAAACAAATATTTGCGGATCACACAAATATTTGTTCCGACCGGGGAATCGACCTCGGGACCAGTAGAAGTAATAATAAGGCATACCACAAAAGTGGCAGACAAACATACGGCCTACCTGATGGAAAGCGATAAGACCGCCATTTGTACATATTAATATGGTGTAATCTCCCTGTGTCTAATTGGTGTACAATAGAATGTTCAAAAAATTCTTTGTATTATACTAGTACTAACTGACCCGCGCAACTTCGTTTGCGCCACTTAAGAGAAACAGACATAAAGAGATTAGTTAAAGCGGGTAGCGCATAGGCTATTCTTAGGAAACAACTTTTGAACTATCTTTTTTCTAACTACAAAGCACTGTATCGGAATACTATACACGCGGGCGAAACTACAGAAACAGAATATACATTTTACACACATTTCATCCTCTCGCGCAAAGGAACCGCGCAGAATATCAGTATTTATACTCAAATCGTGCCAAAATTGATTCAGTATTCTCAGCTTGATGGTCGATTATATAATGCCTTACAAAAATAATTTTCAAATATCTGCCCGCGAAGGATTTCTCGCAACAAAAAGATGTTTTTCCGATTTTTTTAACCGGATAAAAAGGTAGGTATCCTATGTATTAATTCAGGAAATGTTCTATCTAAACGCCGATTAAACTACCTAAATGAGATTAAATAACAAACGTCTTAATAATATACAAATCTTTACAAACTTGTACATTTATAATATTAGTAGGATTACATTCCTTTGGGAATACCATAAATTCCTTTCTTGGTGCTCATCTAACGTAGGTACGTAAAAAATACATTCACCATATTTTAGGCTGTGTATGGTTTTAGCCACGTAGTTCCGTTCCCGTAGGAATACCGGGTATTCTTTTCTTAGTGCTGATTCAAGGTAGACCTAATAAGTACTCTCGCTAAATTTCACCTATGTTTGTTGGTTAGGCTGTGTTTGGTTTTACCCGCGTATTTCCCGTTCCCATGGAAATATCAGGAATATCGTTTTATTTTATTTTCCAAGTACTTAAAGTATACATTCAATAAATTTCAGGATTCTATGTTTTATGCTTAAGCTGTACGTGGTTTACCCGCATATTCGGTCCGTGGGAACACTGAACTCACTGGTAATACAGGTGCTTTCTTTTAGCCTTATGAGATTATTCTATACCAGGTGTACGTAAGTTCGTGTTACTAACTTTGAAAATGACAATCTTCCATACAACCGTGTATCCCTTATTTACGTCCTTAGGGGTAGAATTTCACGAAACCCTTTCATAGGAGGCACATACGTTAATAAGAACCCCCATCCGAAGTTTGGGCTTCATAGCTTCGTTAGCTTAATAGATTCTGTGATCAATGAGTCAGTTTCTACAAACCATGTTTTACCACCTTATAGGTAAAATTTTCTGAAACCGCGATACACTTACTCATTGTTGACGCCGATTTTCACTGCAGTCAACACTGCGGCTCAATTTATTAAAACTACGCTTTGATTGTATCGAGTCATACACTCCACCAATCAAATGCCTAATTACACACCTACGTCACCCACCTGTCATATACGCACATCCAATCACTACACATTTCAGTTACACACAACTATTACGCCTTGCAGACTGCACACAAAACTGCTGTATTTTCTACCTACTGAAAATATATAAATCTTCAACCTTACCAACGACTTATTCTTTTGTTCATCGCGAACAAAAAGTGGCGACCGAGACATTACTGCAATCATATTTAGCGGTCTAAAGCAGCGGAGGAAGGACACTAAAGGATCAGGCAACGCCACTATTACGCAGCGCCAAGATCGTCTGGACTATTCCCACCAGCAACCTGAGGTCTACACTGCTGAACGTGCACTAAGATCGTCTTTCGCCAATTCGCTGAGACGCCTAGCCCAAGGAACTAGAAGAGAAACATCTCACGCCTACATACAGCCAGTCAACCGCCGGAGCTACAAATCTACTCCGTGTCAGCAACGCCTGCCTGTCTAACTGTGAGTCCGTTCCTATCTACTCCTTTTACTTCAATCCAACTCAATTTGTGCAGATAGTGACTATTAATTTTACTGCAAGTTTAAGTGTGCTCAAGTACTTCTTCAAGTAATTCTATTCTAAAAGTCTATCACTTTCCTATCACACTAAGTGCCTATTTACCAATTGAAAGGTTCATACTATACGATATAGGTACTTACGGTTTAATATCAACTTCCAATAAATATCTAATACATTCCTTTATTTTTGCCATATCCACTGTCATATAAATTTTAATTCACTTAAATAAACTTTACTCGCCTTATCATTATTTCGTAATAGAAACATCTTTGTCAAATTTTGTAAACTAAATCACTTGTAAAACATTTAGTAATTCCATTAGCGTTATTTTTACGCACCTTTAAAAACTAGAAACATTATTTTCACTTTAAATTCCCTCGTAACCTTAAACAGCTGTTGTTTACGTTAAATATTAAGCTTAGCATATAAATCAATTCCAGTGTATGCATCGGTGCGCTTGCGCACGATAGACATCAACGCGTGACGTCACCTATTGTCCTGCGCCGGCTTGCATCCCAACGGCTATCAGCTGATTCGAACCGGTTTGGTGCCCGCTTGCTGATAACATTGCAGAGAAGAGCGTACCGTATCGTTATCTTTCATTACCTATTTATTTAAACTACATTTTTAACTAATTATTTATTGGCGCAGACTAGATAATTTCATACTATGGATTCCGACTTAAAAACAGTGAGTGCTCCTTTAAAGGATATTTGCAATAAACGTAGCAATATCAAAGGTCGCTTGACTAGGTTTAAAAACTACTTAGAACAGATTCAAGGTCAAGATAGTATAACTGATCTCGACATACGAAAAATTGAAATGAAGTTATCTAGGACTGAATGTTTACAAAAGGAATTCGACGAGTTGCAAGCACAATTGGAGTCATTACAGGTTTCATCTATAGATAACGAGTTAGCTATATGTGAGGCTATTGAACAGGATTTTGATCACTATATTTCCCTAGCCAAGACTATTGTGGCAAACAATTCCACACCTAATGATAACGAATCAAACTACTCTAATGCTACACAACATGCTTCTTGTTGTGATGATGGTCGGGGATTTATGGGATTTAAATTGCCTGTTATTAAAATATCGAACTTTAATGGCACCTACTACAAATGGCTTGAGTTTAAAGAAACTTTTAATTCTTTAATTCATGGCAATGATAAGATAAAACATATTTACAAATTTCATTATCTAAGTTCGTATTTGGAAGGTGAAGCCGCTCGCGTTATTAGTAACCTGGAACTCACAGATAAAAATTATATTGAGGCCTGGAAGCTCTTATGCGACCGTTATGACAATAAACGTCAGTTGATCAATAACCATTTGAAATCTTTGTTTACGTTTGAAAGTGTGCGAGAGACTGATAAGTCACTACGTTTTATTATTGACCATGTCAATAAAAACTTGCGAGCTCTCGGAACACTGGGCTTACCCACTGACAAGTGGGACGTCTTAATTATTTATATGGTCACAGCAAAGTTAGATAGTAACACTTTATTTAAATGGGAAGAACAGAAAAAATTGTTATCGGAGATTCCTACACTTGACGAATTTTTCTCCTTTTTAAAAAATCGTGCAGATGTTTTAGAGACTGTTAGTCGTAGCAAACAGGAACGGTCTAATAATAATAACAAGCATACAGTTCCTGTTACCACTTCAAATAAATTTCAAAATAAAACTTTTTTATCCACCTCTAATAATATATCAGGTACTAAGCGTAACTTTCAGTGTCTTGGTTGTAATGAGAATCACCGTCTATTTGAATGTGCTACCTTTAGGTCTAAGTCAGCCAAAGATAGGCAACTAACGGTGACGTCATTACGCCTATGTGTCAACTGCTTGAAGCCTGGGCATGAAGTGAATAAATGCACCCTGTCTGGTAATTGTCGGTCTTGTAAAGCCCGTCATAACACCTTATTGCACGTTGACCCCGAACCTGAACCAAACCAGTCTCCCATTGTTTTGTCCGCCCTTTCTCAATCTTCTCAAGTTTTGTTGTGTACCGCTAGTGTTTTTGTTTCAAATCCTATCACCAATCTAACTACTAAGGCTCGCGCTCTGCTTGATAGTGGCAGTCAGTGTTCTTTTATTACGGAATCACTGCAGCGACAACTCAATTTAACTATTGAATCATCTAATGTTGACATATATACAATTGGTAATAATAAACTTAAATTAGACACTAAGCGAACTATTTTGAATCTCCAATCTAATGATAAACTATTTAATGTTACAATGTACTGCCTAATTCTACCTAAGATATCAGAAAATATCCCTAAGTTATCCGTTAATTTACAGAATTTAAATTTGTCTAATTTCAATTTAGCAGACCCAAACTTCCACGATCCATCCGCTATCGATATGCTAATAGGTGCTGATCTATTTTGGGACCTCATAGGTTCTCAACAGCATTCCTTTCATAATAAGGGACCTATCCTACGTAGTTCTAAACTTGGATGGCTTGTTGGAGGGTCTGTTATACTATCACCACCCCCTACTATTTCAACTAAAAGAGATATACGTACCTGTCATGCTTACCTAAAGGAAGACGACAAAGATCTTTCTAGCCTAGAGCATCAGGTCGCTCAATTTTGGCAATTGGAAAATTTTTCACTATCTGTGCCACTCACAAAAGATGAAAAGCTTTGTGAAAAGCATTTTCTCTCTACAACCACGCGATTAGAAAATGGTCGCTTTTGTGTAGGCCTACCACTTCGTGACAGTAGACAGCGTTTAGGTGACTCATATCAATTAGCTAAGAAAAGATTTTTGAACCTTGAGTCACGCTTTAAAAAACAACCCGATCTAAAGGTAGCTTACTGTGAATTTATTCATGAATATGCTACTCTCGGGCATCTGTCCGAAGCACCTATACAAAGACCTGCACACTCCTACTTTCTACCGCATCATCCTGTAATCAAAGAAAAAAGCGAGTCCACTAAACTACGCGTCGTTTTTGATGCATCGGCTCGTACTACGTCTGGTATATCAATTAATGACCTCCAAATGATTGGTCCAACTATACAAGACTCTTTATTTAATATTTTATTAAGATTTCGTCTATATAAGTACGTCATATCCGGGGACATTGAGAAAATGTTCCGCCAGGTGAACGTGAGGGAGTCAGATCGGGACCTACAATTGATATTGTGGCGCGACAACGAAGCTGAACCTCTTCGCATCCTACGTCTCAACACATATGGGTTCGCGTCCTCAACCTTTCTCACTACTAGGTGCATTTGGCAGCTTGGAGAAGAATGTACAGACCCTAAAATTAAAACTATCATTCAAAATGACACTTATTGTGATGATGTTTTGTCAGGCAGTGATTCTCCACAAGAATTAAAATATATTCAACGTTCACTATCTAATGAACTATCTAAGGGTTGTTTCAATTTAAGAAAATATAGGTCTAATTTACCTGATGTTTTCCAAGACTCTAATAATACTGATGACGGCAATTTGATCATTAGTAACGCAACTAGTACTTTGGGTATTGGTTGGTGTCCTACATCGGATATGCTACACTTTCCATTTCAAATACCTACACAATCTATTGTTACTAAAAGGTCTATCCTTTCTTCTATTAGTAAGGTATTTGATCCAAATGGGACTTCTATCAATATTTACAATAAAATACAAAATTATTCTACAGCAACTATGGATTCTCAAATTAGGCTGGGATGACCCTTTACCTACTACTAGTGATATTCATAAAACTTGGCAATCTTTTTGTAAAAATATATGTCATTTTTCACAACTTAAAATACCTAGATTAACCCTAATCAGTGATAATGTACTTATAGAAATGCATTGTTTTTGTGATGCTTCACAGCTTGCTTATGGGACTTGTGTTTATCTACGATCCATTGATGCGAGTGGTGCAGTACAGGTGAGCCTCTTGTGTGCTAAGGCCCGTGTAGCCCCTATTAAGGCTACTACGATTCCTCGTCTGGAGCTATGCGCTGCCGTATTAGGTGCACAATTAAGCACAGCTGTTACGCAAGCTATACGTACTCCTATTAGTCGGCACGTCTACTGGACGGATTCGCGTGTGGTTTTAGGATGGATGGACACCTAACAAAACAAAAACATTTGTGGCCAA
Organism: Thumatha senex; assembly: GCA_948477245.1. NCBI lineage: Eukaryota > Metazoa > Arthropoda > Insecta > Lepidoptera > Erebidae > Thumatha > Thumatha senex. The sequence continues at coordinate 22,618,434 of OX419741.1, read as the reverse complement.
TCGCATAGCAGCTCTAAATGATCTAACAGATTCAACTTCATGGCGCTATGTACCCACTGCTTTAAACCCCGCGGATCTCGCCTCACGAGGAACAGAAGTGCAAAACATGAGTTCTATACAACCTACTCTATGGTGGCACGGTCCACGATTTCTTTCGGAGTCAGAGTTGACATGGCCTACGGAAATCACACCGAGTTTTGCTGAGGTCGCTGAGTTAAAAACTGCCTCCATTTTGGCGGCGGAGGTTGTGCCTACAGCACCTATAATAGATTTTAATAAATATTCTAAATTAATTAAATTTCAAAGAATCTTGCAAATAAGCATGAAAGAAATGCATTTGTATTTCGGTTTATATATAATAGTCGTAAGTTAAATAAAGTACAGGGGCCACTACAAGTAAAAGAACTTTCTCACTCACTTAAATTTCTCACTAAAACCGCGCAGAATGAATGTTTTTCCGATGTATTATCACGCCTACGGAACAAGAAGGGGTTGCCACCGAAAGCAACTCTATCGTCGTTAAACCCATTCATTGACTCGGAGGGATTACTACGAGTGGGAGGTCGCATACCTAATTCTAAATACTCATATGACAAGAAACACCCAATTTTATTGAAATCAAATCACCCACTAGTTAAATTAATATTTAAGGCTCAACACGAGCGTCTATTACACGCAGGACCCCAGCATCTACTAGCTTCCCTCAGGGATCGCTACTGGCCAATTGGTGGCCGTCAACTGGCCAGGAATATTGTCCGAAACTGTACTACGTGTCGTAGATTTGGTGGCCAAACGTTATCCAACATAATGGGTAACCTACCTAATGACCGCGTTGAGGTCGATTTTCCATTTACTACCGTTGCTACTGACTTTGCTGGACCCTTCTTAATTACAGACCGTAAGGGTAGAGGGTGTAAAATAACTAAGTGTTATCTATGCATCTTTATTTGCTTTCGTTATAAGTGCATCCACCTAGAAGCTGTTAGCGAGCTATCGAAGGATGCGTTTATATTGACTTTGAGGCGATTCATTGCTAGACGAGGTCTACCTAAACTCATTTATTGTGATAATGGACGTAATTTTGTAGCTTCTGCCAAGGAATTAGCTTCCTTTTTAGAGGCAGAACGCGACTCTATTTGTGACTATGCGGCTCGTCGAGGTATAGAGTTTAAATTCTCTCCAGTGTACGCTCCTTCCTTTAATGGATTGGCTGAGGCGGGTGTCAAGTCGGCTAAATTTCATATTAAGCGCACTTTAGGTAATGCACATTTAACTTTCGAGGAGTTGTCGTCATTGTTTGCACAAGTTGAGGCTATCCTCAATAGCCGGCCCCTTTCTCCTCTCAGTCCATCACCAAACGACCTACAACCTCTCACCCCGGCTCACTTTTTGATAGGCAGACCGTTAATGTCACTACCATCACCTGACTTGGGAGAGACTAGCATCAATCGTCTAGACAGGTTCTAGCGTCTAGAGCAAGTAAAACAACATTTTTGGCAACGCTGGGCCAATGAATACATCGCAGAGCTGCAGCAGCGCTCCAAATGGCGGACTACATGCCAGAATTTAAAACTTAACGACCTCGTCATAATAAAGGAGGAGAACCTACCCCCCTTGTCATGGAAATTGGGTCGAATCACTAAACTCTTTCCGGGTTCTGATGGCATAGTAAGAGTAGCAGATATAACTACATCCCAAGGGACGGTACGAAGAGCCATCAACCGCATATGCCTGTTACTTGCATCGTCAGATTCACCAGATGAAGAGGTATAGTTGAAAGTCGGACACGCTTTCAACGGCCGGGAGGATGTTGACGCCGATTTTCACTGCAGTCAACACTGCGGCTCAATTTATTAAAACTACGCTTTGATTGTATCGAGTCATACACTCCACCAATCAAATGCCTAATTACACACCTACGTCACCCACCTGTCATATACGCACATCCAATCACTACACATTTCAGTTACACACAACTATTACGCCTTGCAGACTGCACACAAAACTGCTGTATTTTCTACCTACTGAAAATATATAAATCTTCAACCTTACCAACGACTTATTCTTTTGTTCATCGCGAACACTCATTTATTTGTAACCAAAAACAGGTGTATGTAAATTCATGTTGCTAACTTTAAAAATGACGAACTTCCATACAACCGTTTATCACTTATTTACTGCCTCAGAGGCAGAATTTCGAAAAATCCATACTTAGAGGAAACCTACTTGTTAAAAGGAACCCCCATGCGAAGTTTGGGCTTCGTAGCTTTGTTAGTTTAATAGGTTTCGTGACCAATGAGTCAGTTATTACAACTCCTGTTTTAACCCCTCAAGGGAAGAATTTATCAAAACTCCTTAACACATTTTTTTATACAGTAGCAGGAATAAGAAATTCAGTGTTGCTATGTTTGAAAATGAAGTATTTTCCATATAAACATTCAACCATTGTTTACTCCCTTATAGGTAAAATTTTGCAAAACCGCGATACACGTACCCATTTATTTGTAACTAAAAACAGGGTGTACATAAATTCATGTCTCTAACTTTGAAAATGACGAACTTCCATACAACTGTTTATCGCTTATTTACTTCCCTAGGGGTAGAATTTCGCAAAATCCGTTCTTAGCGGAAACCTACGTATCAAAAAGAATCTCAATGCGAAGTTTGAGCTTCATAGCTTTGGTAGTTTCAGAGATTTCGTGATCAATGAGTCAGTCAGTGATTTTGCCTTTTATATTTATAGATTGTCTGTCCCTGCCATTACATCTATTTACTGTAACGCTCTTGTCACACTGTCTATCAATATGCCATTATTTGATTAATGATAACAACGAGAAACATTACTAATGAATCCTTTCCAACGCAGCCCTGTCACCACTATTTGTCTTAACATCAATTTCAAATATTGAATAAATATCATTTACAATTGTAAATACAATTGTGTAAGCAAATTATTTCACGCACGTTTCTAAAGTAAATACTACGAGTACTATGCTCCCGGAATCGCTCATGACATACTTCAATAAACTTTACAACCCTTTTTACCCCTTTAAGGGAGGAATTTTAATGAGTATCTCTACATTATCAGGGCAGTTAACTTCAAAATTTTCAAGTTACTTGGAGGGTTTCGGCTGGATTGTGAGCATATAGTATGCCGGTGCTTTACCTATTCGAGAAAAAGGCGTGATGTACGTTTGTATTTATATGAAATAAAATATTATATATAAACGATCACTGCGTTAAGCAACTTTCGCTATGATTGGTCAAGATGAGTGACCACGTTTTGGCATATCCATTTGCGAGCGTTTTCGGGCTTCGGAAGGCACGTTAAGCCGTTGGTCCCGGTTGCCAGTATAACATGGCAGTCGTTAAGTCAAGTTGAAATCCTTATGGGCTTGAAAAATTTCAACAGCAGGTAGCCACAACCTGCGTCTGTCTATTTCAACACGGCAATGGGCTCACAACCTATTACGTGGGACAGGAATACACATGGTGAAAAGTGGGCATATAATATGCCTCTTCGGGGATAAGGCGTAATAGATAAATTTAAAAAATAATATTATATCTATAGTTTATTATACAGGTCTTAATTTGTATCTTTAACGCTACTCACTATTTATAATAATGGTTGATACCGACCAATTTGTTAGTATTGTAATTAAAAACCTCCACTTGACTTCAATGGGGAGAAATTCTTCGACACTTAATTGGGACATTTTCATTGTCATTGTCTTGTAATTGATTTTCTTTGCTTACTCTTTTCTGTATATATTTTAACCTGGGTATAAAAGCTATTAAAATAAAAAAAAAATATGAGTGTAAACTTCTGCCGCACGGCAGAAATAAAAACTTCATTGGCAATCGCAATCAATTATTACGTATGAATTGAATATACTAAACACAGTGACTCAACAGCTAAGAGCAGCTGACTGTATCTATTTTGCTCGGGTACACTCGGCGTTCCCGAGTTCACCCGATTCAGTCTTTCATCTCAGCGCGTCTAACTTACTACCTACGGAAAAATCTGTGTGCAAAATAGCAGGTTCATATTCAGTAAGCATTGCAGTTACTGAGGCACACTTTTAGTATCGACGACCAGCGATTTAGTCTTTTTAAGTCGCGCGCTTCCAATGCTGCGTATGTTCGCTGAGAGTCGCCAAAAAGTGGTGTAGCATTCATTCTCTTCTTCTTTATATTCCTCTCCAATTACTGGAGGTTGGACATCAGCCCTGAAAATCTCACATTGTCCCTGGCGAGGTAAAACAATTCCGCGCTCTTGACTCCGGTCCACTCGCGGATGTTTCGAAACCACGATTTTTTCCGACGGCCTACTAGACGTTTTCCCGCAATTTTGCCCATCATAATGAGGTGCAGTAGATCGTATCTCTCGTGTCTGAAGACATGACCGAGGTATCCAAGCGAGGTGTGTAGCATTGATACAATTACAAAATTGTTTGTCACCGATACTAAAAACCGATAGTACTCGTACCTTATCTGCGGTGACCCTAAGTGCCAATATTAAATTCCTAAGTCAATTATCTTTAATGAAGTCAATAAAAAGTTCTAAAAAGTAATATCAGCTCTTTTTACAACTAAGTAACTCTTCATGAATTACAAATATTTGTCTATAAAAGTTTGGTTTTAAATTTTACTTTTTAAATTAGAATTCAATATAAAATCATGTTTTAATAATAAAGTTATTCATTGCTCAGATAGGATTTAAGGTGCAGTGGGCTCTACCAATACATTTAGGGCCCAAGTCAGCCTTACCTATGTTGGTTGACAAAAAAAAAAGGTCATGCCATAAAGGCGAAATTTGAAACCAAACCCTGGCCAGCGTTGTGATGTCAATTATTAATTTATTTAACTATCACGCCTTATCCCCAAAGGGGTGGCAGAGGTATATCATATGCCCACTTTTCACCATGTATATTCCTGTCCCACGTAATAGGTGGTGAGTGCATTGCCGTGTTGAAATAGACAGACGCAGGTTGTGGCTACCTACAGTTGAAAAATTTAAGCCGGCCATAAGACCTTCAACTTGACTTAACGACTGCCATGTTACTGGCAACCGGGACCAACGGCTTAACGTGCCTTCCTAAAAACGGAAACGCTCGCAAATGTAAATGCCACAAAGTGGTCACCCATCCGAGGACCAGCCATAGTGAAAGTTGCGTAACTCAGTGATCGTATACAGAACACTGAGTCCGCGGGACCACGAGCGCTTCATTTCTTTTCAATTGCAACCCTAATATTATATTAGGAAAGGTCTGAGTCCTGCAATGGTCTGTGATTAGGCTGATTAGTTATACTAACTGAGCCCGCGGTATTTCCCGTGACAAATTCGAACTTGTGGCACCCATTTAATCCTGTCTTTTATTATTAATACTTTTTTTTTTCAATCATTCCTGATAGGACGACATGACATATTGTCACGCCTTTATCCCCAAGGGATAGGCAGAGGCATACTATACGCCCACATTTCACCGTATGCACTTTTGTCCGATGTAACAGGTGGTGAGCCCATTGCCGTATTGAATTGGAATAGGCGCAGGCTGTGGCAACCTGCTGTTGAAATCCGCCCATAAGGCCTTCAACTGGGCTTAACGACTGCCACGTTACTGGCAACCGAGACCAACGGCTTAAAGTGCCCCCGAAGCACGGATTCGCTCGTAAATAGTAATGCCACAAAGCAGTCATCTGAGGCCAACCCATAGCAAAAGTTGCTTAACGCGGAGATCGCTTATAGATCACTGAGTTTGCGGTGCCACTATTGCGTCGAATTTTATAATAATGTATGAAAATTTACCCGATTTGTGGATGTTTAGATATTGTTACCTACTACTACGCTTTGTTAGGTAGTAGCGTTATCTATACTAATGTACTAATAATACTAATGTTGAACACGCTAATCTCAGGAAATACAGGTCGGATTTCCGGAGGTCCGAACCAGTAGTACTCCCACGAATAGCCCAAATTCTCAATGTTTCGTCTTCAGTACGTTTATTCCATGAGCGTTCAGAATTTTCAATATTACCTTTATTTTTAGCAATGTAATACTACGTCAGAAAAATCGGGTTAGAAATGCAAATGAACCGAGAAAGTCAAATTTTGAAAAGGATGGCCACTGGATATAAAGTCAAGGCAACATCTAGTGAATTTTCCTGTTGGTTCCAATACCTATCTGCCAGAGAGAGGTGTGGAAGCAACTGGGAAAACACTTAATGAAGAAAAACCTATTTTAAGGATATAATAATTCATTTTCACATCTATGTCAAAATCGCAACGACAAACACATTAGTCCAGTCATTATATACATTTGGAAATGCAAATGAACCGAGAAAGCCAAATTTTGGATATTACGTGGGGGGGGGGGGGGGGGGGGCTAGAAAAAGCTTAAGTTTAAATTGGCGACCAAAATAACCTGATGGGTTTTCCGCCATCTTAAAAAGGTAAATTCAGTTGTTTCATCATAACTCGGTCCCCCTTTGAGAAACGATTTGTTTTCTTTTTTTTAATTTTTTTTTTCTACAATTTTTTTTTTTTTTACTTTTTCAAGATGGCGGAAAACCCATCAGGTTATTTTGGTCGACAATTTGAACTTAAGCTTTTCTAGCTGGTTGCGCCGGTATATGATAAAAGAGTAGCCGCGTTATTTTTTCTATGTTGCATCGCCGATCTGCATTTGTTTTTAATTAATTAGTTGTCGACACTCCCCCCGTTTCCCTTTATTCCATTTCTCTTTCGCACCTACCTTGTCTCGCATAAAGGAGGAGCGAGACAGCTGTATTACGCGCGCAAGTACCTACGCTCGCGCCGCTAGCCTCTCACGGTCAGCGGCCACGACTGAAGACGATCAGTCTGTCCTACAATGGACCGCGCGCGCCCGCACCAACTATCGCCATAGTTGGGTTTTCCATGGATAAATAGCGTTTTCGTGCAAGGAAACCAGGAATTCAAGTCCGAGGACGCCCCCGGCAGCCTCCACCTCAGCATCTCGCAGCAAGCAGCAAGGTAGTGTGCCCATTCCTGTTTTTCCATTACTTTTTTCCGTCGACAATCGCGTGTAAATTTCATTTTAGTCTTTCCCCGCAAATACAGTCATTTAACGAATATACTGGCACGCGTTTAGCACTTAATCGAGGAATGTAAGTACCGCCTCGGTGGCGCAGTGGTAGTGTATGCGACTGCCGCGACTGAGGTCGAAATAATTTTTTTGTGTGATCCACAAATGTTGGTTTCGGAATTTGGGTGTTTACTATGTATAATGTTTATATGTAAGTAAGTATTTAGAAACATATTAGTATGATTATCAGTCATCTAGATCCCATAACACAAGCTTATATTAGCTAACTTTGGGCTAGAAGCCGGTGTGTAAAAAAAATATCCTACAATATTTATATTTTATATTTATTATATGCCAAAAATGCCTTACATCATTTTGGAAAAGAGCTGATGCTCCTGCAGCCTTGGACTGATATTAACCAAACATAATTAAGAACCACCACTAGTAAACTGGTTTTCAAATGAATAAAACTGAATTGAAATCGGTCCCTCCGTTTGAGAGTTATGATGCTTCATAACAGACACATACACACACAAAACATCGACATCAAACTTATAACACCCGTCAATTATCGTTTTATATACCTTTTGTCCCAAATTCACAATGACTTGTGTTGTGTTCAAACTCAAAATAAGCGGTCAAGTGCAAGTCGGACTCGCCCATGAAGGGTTCCGTACCAGCAAGTAACATCATTTAAAAGTTCTTGTATTTCGTTATAACTTTGCTCGATGTGGTAAATTGCGATTTACGATTTATGACGTGTTAAAAAAACTACTTACTAGATATTTTTCAAACCAATTTTCGGTGGAAGTTTGCATGGTAATATACGTCATATATTTTTATTAGGTTTATCATTCTCTTATTTTAGAAGTTACACATTTTATCACTTTGGAAGTGTCTCACGCGCGCAAACTATTCAGTTTAGAAAAAAATTTACATAAGAAACCTCAATATCATTTTTGAAGATCTACTCATAGATACCGCACACATATAGGTTAAATTTAATAAAACATTTTTGAGTTTCAGTTCTAAGTATTGGAAGCCCCCAAAATTAATTGCCTTTTTTTTCTATTTTTTGTGTGAAAATCTTAATGCTGTTCACAGAATACATCTACTTACCAAGTTTCAACAGTATAGTTTCGGAAAAAAGTGACTGTGACATACTGACGGACAGACAGACATGACGAATCCGTAAGGGTTCCGTTTTTTGCCATTTGGCTACGGTACCCTAAAAAGAAGTACTTACTTATTGAATTGATTATTATCTCTCGACATTTCGTTGGTAACGTGACACGCTCCATTTTCAGTAAGAAATATTGACTGGGGTAAAGTAAAAATGCTAGAGGCGTCTGCGTTTTATGAGGTGGAGGTGTTTGTTACAAGGAAGCAGTATTTATTTAAATCAAAATGGTGGTTTTGTGGAGAGCCGTTTGTAATTATTATTCTTTAGATTTACTGACATTCTTTAGTCATTGTTATTAATTAGATATCTCTAGTAATGATTTTATTAAGATAAGCTAATATGTTAGCCGTTGATTATGCTTACAGTAACATAGCTGACGTTAAGCTAAGTTGGCAGCCGCTATAACCTGCATCTGTCTATTTCCACACGGCAATGGGTTCACCGCCTATAATGTGGGACAGAAATACACACGGTGAAATGCCTCTGCCCTCCCCTTCAGGGGTAAGATAAGGCTTGACTGATAAACAACAATATATCATTCTGAGGCATTACCTAAACGCATCGGTACTTGACGAGACCAGCCTCTTAGTTTTCATTATTTCGTTCAATATACATCAGTTCTCTCATTGAAGTACTGAGATTTTTTTCACAATAGGGAGTCTACTGCAATTATTTAAAAACTTAATTATATTCACGCTGTATCCCTGACGGGGTAGTCAGAGAGGACAGATCAATAATTAAAGTTTTTGAAATATTAATTGTGAATTTTTTAAGGTTTGTTTGCCTAGTATAATATCCCTTTAGAGGTTAATTTAAAAAATCAATAAATATAAAAATCAATGCCACTTTTCGCTGTAATTTTATAACTCAAGATAAATAAATATAAATAAATAAATATTAGAGAGACTTACATATGAAGACCACGTGAGCAGATTGCTCAAAAACGGAAAGGTCAAAAGTACTCGGATACCCAGACGTGCGTGTATGAAGCGATTGATGAATCTCGAAGAAGCGAAAGAAGTATGCATGGATCGCGAAGCCTGGCGATCTGTCCTCTCTGACTACCCCGTCAGGGATACAGCGTGAAGATAGTTAGTTAGTTTTTTTTTTTTTAAATAAATATTGTGGGACACTTTTCAAACAGCGCCATCTAGCCCAAAGTATGCTAATATTAGCTTGTGTTATGGGATCTAGATAACTGATAAACATACTTATATATTTTTAAATACATACATATTATACATAGGAAACACCCAAACTCCGAAACACACATTTGTGGATCACACACAAGCTCACCTATCCAAACTATACAAAAACACCTATACAAAAAACAAAAGACTCTGCACTGAACCTTGTTGCCTCCTACCTAAATGATCGAATACAACATGTTGATGTTAATGGAATTCGCTCCCCTGGAGCATCTGTTGCTATGGGCGTACCGCAGGGATCAATTCTGGGTCCGTTTCTATTTTTAATTTATATTAACGATCTGCCATTCTATATACAGAACTTGTGCGACATTGTTCTATTTGCTGATGATACGTCACTTATTTTTAAAGTTGATCGCACGCTTAGTAATTTTAACGGCGTAAATAGTTCACTTGCCCAAGTTGTAGATTGGTTTACGACCAATAATTTGCTACTAAACGCTAAGAAGACAAAATGTATCAGATTCAGCATGCCTAATGTCAGGAATTGCGGTACAAATATAACATTGAACAGTGATACCCTTAATCTTGTAGAATCAACTGTATTTTTGGGGATCACTTTAGATAGCAAACTGCAGTGGAATGCCCAAATAACGTGTCTTGCAGGTAAACTGAGCTCGGCAGCCTTTGCCGTTAGTAAAGTCAGGCAGCTTACTGATGTGGCAACTGCCAGGCTGGTATACTTTAGTTATTTTCATAGTGTCATGTCTTACGGCATTTTGCTGTGGGGCAAAGCAGCTGATCTACAAGTAATTTTTGTACTCCAGAAGAGAGCTATACGTGCAATATATAAATTGAGTGCTAGAGTGTCTCTTAGAGAAAAATTTAAAGAAATTGGCATTTTAACGGTTGCATCACAGTATATATTTGCAAATATTATGTTAGTTAAACAGAACATACATTTATACAATAGACACAGTGACATACATTCGATAAATACTAGAAATAAGCATAAATTAATTGGAACGCATCATCGTTTACAAAAGGTTCACGACTCTTTTGCAGGAATTGGCGTACGACTATATAATAAAATTCCTTTAAACATTATGAACCTGCCGTTACATAAATTTAAGGCGGAAATTAAGAGGCACCTCTTGAAAAGGGCCTATTACACAACTAATGATTATTTGAACGATAAAAATAAATGGAAATGAGTTGCTTGCTCTTCGCTTGAGCTATTTAGGATTCGAATGAATCTTGTGGTATGCCTTGAATCTGCATATATATGTTGTATTTTTACATCTCTACATTATTAATAATTTGAAACATCTGACAACTAAAGGTTTCTAAATTGGCTGCGTTTAGTCCCGGTATACAATGTAATTTGAGTTTGTTATTGTGTGAGCACCATGTAGACAGATTTATTTCTTTGAAATTGACATGATAGTTGCTGTGCAGTTTTTGAGTATGTCATGCTCGCCTAAGTGTCCTGGCAGTGGTGGCGTATGTATCGGGTCGCCTTATTCCCTATAATACGGTTGAGTAGGGCGATGGCTGATATAATGCGTCATACCCGTGAACGGGTGCCGTCTGTTGGGACTGGTCAGCTCATAGCTGTTATAGCAATTATTAAAAATAATCTTATTTATATTTAAGGTAAACTTAAGTTTAGTCGACTGTTCTCACATAAATCCAAAGGAACAATGTAAGAGTAATTTTAATGTTGTAAGCCTTTTCTACATTTTAAAATGGCATCCATTGACTTTCTTGCCAGATTCTTCTTCTTCAAGGGTAGGCTGCCCTTAGAACCGGCAACTAACTAGAACGGCTCTAATTTTGATATGATTTAAACACAACGTTGATTTTGTTTTTTTTTGTTTGTATAAATTCATTACTATATAATTGGTCAAATATCATGTTAATCAAACTAATGTAATTACTGGCGTTTAGAAAAGAGTGGCCATGAGTTTTATTGCCAGGTTCTTCCTCAGGCTCTACCTATTGCTTTGCGAATCTGGCAGTAAATGTAAATGTAGAAGCAATATTCTTGACGTTCATAAGTGTTACTTTGTGACCTAAATGAATAAAGATTTATTATTATTATGTCTCTTCTTTTCTCGGGTATCTTCTTTTTTTTTCTTGAAGATACCCGGGCTTTTGGTAGGCTTACATGGAGACATAGGTCCAACACGCAGAGGCCCTTTGAGAATTTTAATCTAATAGGGAATGGGACCCTCACTGCAGATAGTCCACGCCCGCCTTATGTAGAAGAACGGTAATGGATCACCTCCAATGGGAGTTAAACTATTGTGAAATGTGCTAACTATGAAATGGGCTATTGGGTTGGGTGTTAAATGGATTGGGTGATTTAAGCTATTGATGAAAACGGCGTGTGCCTTTTTAATATATTATTATTAAACTATTGGCAGACGGTGACTCGCCAACTCACTAGATGGGCCCCCTATACAATCACCATAGGCATGATAAGCCTGTAAGGCGACAGAGGGCAACACCGGTGTGAGCGGCTTAGGGTGTCGAGCGGTGCGGCGCCGGTTTCACCTTCGCGGGACAGGCCCGGAGCGGGCTTCCCCGTAGTTATGCCCTTGAAAATGACACTTCCACCCCCGAGCATATAGCTCTGGCTCCCTCTCTCAGACTGGCCAATTAAGGCAAGCCAGAGTTGAGATTTGCTGCACTCCCGGGAGAAGCACTCTCACTGCTCTCCCGTTAGGCCATTAAATCCTAACCGGTGCAGAAGGGCAACAAAACTCTGAGGAATCGGGACCGATGTGTAGCCACGCACATTCAGCTCGCCACAAGCTGCCCTGCGGATGTGAGCTTTTCAATAACTTTCTGATATATTTTTTGTTGATATCAGAAAGTGGATGACTCAAAAAGCGAATCTACTATGCCCTCATAGGGTTGCGTTAATCCTATAAAAGATAACGACTGTCCTCGAGGGGTATTATTATTATTATTATTAAACCAAATATTTGGGCTTCGTTATTTAGTAGATGGTTTATGTGAAGTTTGCACAAAATCGGTCCAGCGGTTCTTCTATCACATTTTTGGTGGCGCTAACGAAGTTGCGCGGGTCAGCTAGTACTCTTTAAAAATGCAGTGGAACTAGCGGCACATCTTTAATTCTCACTAGTTTGACAGTCGAACAGACGATTTGATTAGGTAATCTTCTTTTTAGACTTCCCTCAAGAAAATTCTCATAGTTTCGCCATGGCCATTACAATCAAAGCAAAGGGTGGAAGGAGTGGGAGGATCCCACTCCGCATCCTCTATTGAAAAGTAGTCATACTCGAGAACCTTGGTTGAGTATTATTACCCCCATATTTATGGGTTCGATACCAGGAGCGCAGAAATTAGATAGAATTAACTGCCTCGGTAGCGCAGTGGTAGTGCATGCGACTGCAGCGACTGAGGTCCCGGGTTCGATTCCCGGGTCGGAACAAATATTTGTGTGATCCACAAATGTTTGTTTCGGAGTTTGGGTGTTTCCTATGTATAATGTGTATGTATGTATAAGTATGTAGTGTAATTATGGTAATTATATATTTATTTACCGTAATAATACTAGTATTTACATATATACACATATATACACATTATATAAAGTAAAGTCATATGTGAATACACATATTTACATATTCAAATACTATTTACACACAACTTTGTATATATACAAAATAAATAAATAAAATAAATATCCATCACGCCTTATCCCCGAAGGGGTGGCAGAGGCATATTATATGCCCACTTTTCACCATGTGGATTTCTGTCCCACGTAATAGGTGGTGAGCCCATTGCCGTTCGTGGGTGAGGCATTCAACCAGGCTTAACGACTATGTAAACTTTTCCTAAGTTTAAATTTTAAAATAGAATTTTTTTTCAGTCTCGAGCTGGTCTTCTGACTACACCAAAGAAAGAAAGAAAGAAAGAAAATACGTTTATTTATCACAAAGTGGGCACACAAAAAAAATGCGTTACAAATGTGAAATGCCACACATCTATGACAAAAAGGTCTAGTTCAGCATAGTGCCAGACTAAAGCCTGATTTTCAACTAAACTATTGAGTTTTAATTTTATTTACGCTCACGGGAGCACAAACAGGTTCTGTGCAGGCTGTTACATATTTGATAATCAAACGCAAAAAAATAAAAATACATGTAATTTATATATAAATACAAAATTCTCACAAGATAAGTTATTAAAATATTTTTATATATTTATACCAAGCCAATACATATCATGAAACTATACTATACTGAGCAGCATAAAAAAACATATACACATCAGGTAAAGTTAATAAGGAACCCCTACATTCTTAAATGCATATAAGAGGCAACTTATACAGTCAATAAAAATAAAAAAGAGTTAATTTACACACTAAGCGCGCCAAAAGGATCAAATAAAGGACATATTACCCTTCACCATACCCATTTGTGATGACAACTGCTTAAACAATAGAAACAATTTTTAAAAGCAATTAGTATGCTAACTTTACCCAAATTTAAATATGAAAGTGAAAAAAACTTTCAGTCACGTTTTCCTAAATTTAAATTTTGCCAAATGTACCTATTGTCGTGCTCTAAACTCTTATTGATAGCACATAATACAGTCAAAATGAACATCCCCGGTCGAGTTAGTCTTGATTGCGTCATTGATATCTGTAGGTACCTTTGTGGCACGGAATTTGTGAACAAAGAGTTTGAAAAATACCACGTTATTAAGAGAGCTGAGCAACTGCGATCTCTAATCCGGTGCTCACGAATATGTTTGCAAACTGGAATATTAAAATCATACAAAAAAAAATCAAAAATCTTTATTCATGTAGGTCACAAAGTAACACTTCTGAACGTCAAGATTACTGCTTCAACATTTACATTTACTGCCAGATTTGCAAATGAATAGGTAAAGCCAGAGGAAGAACCTGGCAATAAAACTCATGGTCACTCTTTTCTAACCACCATTTAACACAGTTTGATTAACATGATATTTGACCAATTATACAGTAATGAATTTATACAAAAAAAGAACATAATAAATGTTGTGTTCATTAAAATTACACTTACATAGTTCCTTTCAATTTACGTGAGAACAGTCGACTAAACTTAAACTGCAATGGCCTTCATTTAATACACGGTGTCACGAACTACCTGAAATAAAGAAATGCATGAAAGTAGAATGTGTGAATGAAATCGTTCCGTTTGAAAGGTTTTCTAAACTTTGTAAGCTTCAAAAAGTGTTTGCATACGTACTTCGGTTTTATAATAACTGTAAATCAGTTTTAAAGTCAACCTCAAAAAATAGAATCAATGGTCAACTTACAGCTAAAGAGCTACAAAAATCTTTAACGTTTGTGGCTAAGCAGTCACAAAATGAATCTTTTGCTGTAGATATTCAATCACCTTTAACTTCAAAATTCTTACCTTCTAAGTCAAATATCTTACCGTTAAGTCCTTTTTTTGATGAGAATAATATTTTGCGGGTTGGGGGTCGAAGCTTCACATTGTTCGTATGCAAAAATACATCCGATATTAGTAGATTCGAAACATACATTTACACAACAATTGTTAAGCACGATACAGGATAATTTTTGGCCAATCGGCGGTCGAGCTCTAAGTAGCAAAACAGTTAATAAATGTATTAAATGTAAGCGTCTAAAGACAGACTTACCGACCAATAATGGGAAATTTGCCCAAACCTCGTGTTACTCCTGCATCACCATTTGAGAACTGTGGCACAGATTTCGCAGGATCATTTTTAATTTCCAGCCGCAAGGGTCGTGGAGCAAGAACCACAAAGTGTTACTTATGCATTTTTGTTTGTATGTGCACAAAGGCAGTGCACCTCGAAGTTGTGAGTGATCTTAGCACTAATGCCTTTCTGTTGTGTTTGCGTAGGTTTAGCGCTCGTAAAGGGAAACCTCAAACTATCTTTTGTGACAACGGTAGAAACTTTGTGGGGGCAAACAACGAACTCCGAAAATTACTTAAGTCTTGCGAACCAGCAGTGGATGAATTTTCAGCCACTGAGGGCATAACATTTTAGTTTTTATCTGTTTACGCGCCAAATTTCGGTGGTATATGGGAAGCGGGAGTAAAGGCCGCTAAATTTCATTTAAAACGCGTTGCCGGCAACAGTAGTTTAACGTTTGAGGAGCTAACCACACTGTTCACTCAAAACGAGGAAATTTTAAACTCACGGCTATTAATACCTCTGTCTGCAGATCCTTCTGATCTCAGACCATTAACTCCTGGCCACTTTCTGATCGGTCGTCCGCTGACGGCGCTACCATCGCCCATCACTGACAAGATTAGCGTCAATCGCTACCAGCTCCTCGCACGTCTAAGACAGCACTCCTGGCGGCGGTGGACGAAGGAATTCCTGTCTGACTTGCAGCAGCGAGTGAAGTGGCGAAAGCAAGGCAAGGCTGCGAAGATTGGCGATATGGTCGTAGTTAAAGATGACAGCTTACCACCATTGAAATGGCTCATGGGACGCATCCAGAACTAATGTCCTGGCCCTGATGGTATAACTAGGTTCGTCGACGTTTATGCGACAAAGGGTGTTCTAAGGCGAGCACTCACTAAGATCTGCCCTCTTGAAGAAGTTCCTAAGGGGCCTCTTGGAAGGTGTCCTTCAAAGGCTGGGGAGGATGTTTAAGCGTGGACTTTGACCAACACTAATAGCTGCGGCGAGCGGCTCAGCGAGTGGGGATGCAGCCGTCGTCGGCACTACGCATTCGATTCGACTCAGTGATACAGCGCTAAATACACATAAACCTATTATATCGACAATCATTGTACTCATCCAAATTTTTGTAATATATGCAAAGATCAAACTTTCAAGCGCTTATTTTTTTCGCCAAACATGCAAGGAGCTAAACAGCGGGATTAAATGAATGCGACGGGGATTAAAAGTATGTCACGGGCGAAGTCACGGGGGTCAGCTAGTCTTAATAATATTATAAACGTGAAAGTTTGTATGGATATTTGTAACTCTTTCACATAAAAACTACTGAATGGATTTTTAATGAAACTTCACAGTAATACAGCTTGTACTTCAGAATAACACATAGGCTACTTTTATCCCTGGAACAAGTTCCTGTGGGAAACGGGAACGAGAAAACGTCTCTACGCGGGTGAAGCCGCGGGCGTCATCTAGTATATTATAATAAGAAATTATAATAAATGTGTTAGAGTTATTTATCTAGTGAGTTTTGGACGGTTATCAAACGGTGGCCAATTTCATTGCGACGAACGCAATTTATTTGGCGCTCCGTATATCTGAAATTGTAATTAAGTTCCGTTTTGTTAGACTATCTAACCAAGCTTAGACTAATGAGTTTTTGCACGGCCTAGTAGATATTTCTTAGTAGATTGTATTCGACTTGAAGTCTAACACCAATGATTGTTTAATCAATTTTAATTCTAATTAATTTAAGAGAATATGATTCAAGCGACATCTTTACACATCAAAGGATTTGATAGCGTTTTCAATAAAGCATTCATATAATATTCTAAATGGTTTAAAGGTACCTATATTACGTTTGAATTATATTCAAAGATCAGTATAATGGAGGAATTTGAGTATTTTACGAGTGTAGGAATCGTACGAAATTAGCATAGGCCGCTGCCCGTTAGTTATACCTATCTACTAACTAAAGTATGATAAAATTACATACATACATATTGTCACACCTTTATCCCCGAAGGGGTAGGCAGAGGCATACTATACGCCCACATTTCACCGTATGCACTTTTGTCCCCCGTAACAGGTGGTGAGCCCATTACCGTGATAAACTTATAATAAATAAATATCGTTGGGACAACACACACAACGTCATCTGATTCCAAACTAAGAGAGCAGAGCTTGTACTATGGTAACCAGATAACTGATAAACATACTTATGTATTTCTAAATACACATATATTATAGATAAATAACACCCAGACAGAATAAACCATCGTGCTTATCACACAAAGTTGTATCCTGGGTCGTAATCGAACCCACGACCTCTTGCGTAGCAGTCCGGATGCACAGAGGCAGTCAAACATTTTTTTGACTAATTCCTATTTAATACTTCCTACTTAATATTATAAACGCAAATGTTTGTTTGGATGTGTATATGGATTTTTTTTTGGGTTTAATCCCACCCACATTCCCATTACTGTGACTCCTGTAAACCAGGATCTACAGCAATGACCAAAACACCAGAAAAGTTACACTGAGCTCGATCTCGGTGATGTGTATATGGATGACTATACTGTATGGATTTTAATGAAACTTTATAGTAATTAGCTTATACATCAGAATATAACATAGGCTACTATTTATCATGGAACCGCGAGCATCAACTAGTATTAAGATAAATTTGTCGTGACGGTACATTAAAAAAAATGCAATTCTCCTATTTATGGGATTCTGAGTCCGAAACTATAACTTGTTTTCAATAATGTTTTTAAACTTACACAACTTATAGGTACTAGGCATTTTATGTTTTTTGGGTCGTTTTCTAGTAATAACATAACTTCTGCTCACCTCTCGACGTTTCAGCTTTCCTCCTTCTCTCCTCCTTCCCTAATCAAATCGAAATGATGCAAACAAACACAGAGGGGATCTGGCGTTAATGGTCACTGTTCTAACCTAACCTAAGTTTGCAAGATTCGCATCCTGGAACGACGACTACAAGTTTAAAGGTGCAGAGTTGGCAGAGCAAGCAGAGTTTAAGTAATAAATATCAATAATATGGGGTCTTAAATAACAACACCCTAACCAAACATTGGCTATATCCTATCCATGACTATGCTAAATGACGTTCAGTCATGGCGTTGAACGTTACATTAAACAACTTGGCAAGTTGTCCTTTACTCAAACAATTAAATGTCGTCATTCAATGAAGCGCTAGTTATTCAATCAAATAGCAGATTCAACCAGATGACTGCAATATATACCACATGTGGGTACCTGACGAACAAGATGATGACGTCCGCCGCCACCCGCCGCTTTATCCAGTCTACTCGTGACCACGGCTATTGCAATAAAGCCGAAACGTCGAAAGGAGAGCAAAAGTTATGTTATTACGTGAAATAGACCCAAAAAACATAAAATTCTTGTTTTCATCGAGTCATTTGTTGGCCGCAAAACACAGGGCTGTCACAAAATTTAGCCAACTAATTTCAATAGACAACATTTTGATTTTGTTACCCAGGTTTCTAATATGAAGTTTTTGTGGGATACCTAGCTAAATGTATTACGGGCGTCCGCTATGACTATGCTAAGTTATAACTTATGAAAACAGCATAATAAATTTTCCGCCGGGAATCAGCCGGGAATAAACAATACCGAGTTTCGTTAACGAGGAATAAATGCTTTTGTGGTAACACAGTATTTAATTTTCTCTGTTCGTTCCATTCCGTCGGTAATGAAGTTGTATTAAATTATCCGTACCACTTTATAAAAAGGTGGTTATTTCGTTGCTGTATGTGTTGTCTGAAAATATAGTTGTTTGGTATATCTATCTATACTAATATTATAAATCAGAAGATTTTTTATATTGTTTGATTTTTTTTCTTTTTTTATTTTAGGTCGCTTTTTAACAACTCAGGTCATTAACGACCACAGTGAACATTATTGATTTAAACTATATATTATACTCGTAAGCTTATTAATATAACAATGTTTCATGTTCCATCATGATAATATTGAAAACCTATAAATAAACATATTGTGTAAAAAAAATAGAGAAAAGAATTTACTTATTAGATATTTAATTATTCACAGGATGGTCGCGTCCGTCCCCGTCTCGGGGTCCGTTTCGCAGAAACCTCCTTGACAGCCGTCCCCGAACGACTGGAGATGCCCAAGAAGCCACGCGGACCTGCCTGACATCCACCTCCAAGGCTCTTCTGTGCCCACCACGAGAGATGTCGCGTACTCCACGAGTATCAAAGAGAAAAAATTGCGTCTGTGTGAAGGATTGATATTTCTTTATATAAAATGTAATGTAAAGTCGAAATAATAGCTTGTTACTAATTACAAGACGTAAATGTTAAAAAGTACTGACACAAGATATCAACAAAAAAAATCTGTTTGTTGCGGGTGATCCGAACAGTTGCACCGATTTTAATAGGACTTTCACTGGTAGATAGCTGATATTACAGGGAGTAACTTAAACTAATTTTATTTTAGAAAAATAATTAAAGTTCAGCATGAACGGACGTATTAACCGGACCTAAATGATGGGTATCACACGAGTTATGAGATAGAAAGGAAATTGTATTATATTTTTCAATAAACTAACAGGAAATTAAAGTGGGTAGTGAAGGAAATAAATTTAAATGAAAAGATATTTATATCCCAAATAAATTGATTTACAAATTGAAATATCTAAAAAAAACGTGTCCTAAAAATAATTTAGTGTATAGTATAATTTCCTTTTATGAATTCAAGTGAAGATTTTATTTATATTTTTTAAACAAACTTCGAATATCGCAATTTTTTAATACTACGAGTATTAATACTTTTGCAAATATTGTTATTGGCAACCCTTAATGATGTACAGATCGCAAAGGAAATAATTATGCAAGGCCGGTTCTTTACTGTTACCGATTTTTATTGTCCTGATCATAATTTGTCATTTAGTTTTGTGTGTGATGATGTCTTCTAGTCTTCCTATTAATATTATAAGTACTTATAATATTAATAGGAAGACTAGGTACACTAAATTACTATTATATTGTAAAGCCTCAAATACCGTGTATTGAAAATACACGGTATTTTATATGAGGCTTTATTCATCGAATTTATCACAGCAAATTTTAAAAACAATAGCCAACGCATTATTTAAGGGATTCGGATTTCAAATTTACACTACCTAACATCATTATGCTTTTATATCTGAAATAGGGGTTGAAGTTTTATAAAGGGGAAAAAATTAACACGGTAGAATTACGTTGCGATGTTGAAACTCTATTATTCTTTTTTCTATAATTTTCAACACACGATTATGGTTTGTACAAGTCTGTTTAAATTGTGATATTTAAGAACATTCGTTCAAATCTAATCCGTTATGTCATCACTTTTTTATTTTTTTTGACTATGTCCGGCTTGGACTTAGCCACGACAGAGTAAATCTTCCTTGTAATGTTAATTTCGTTTACAAGTCGAAAGTATAAATCTCCAAATAGAGGTACATTCTTGTAGATATCAGCGTATTCATTTACAAGTTTGTTCAAGATTCTGCCCCAGTAAATCAATGGTAACATTACTGAAGCTATCTGTGTAGTTTTTTAAGCAACAAAATGAGCGGTACACTGAGTTATATAATTATACTGCCTCGGTGGCGCAGTGGTAGTGTATGCGACTGCCGCGACTGAGGTCCCGGGTTCGATTCCCGGGTTGGAAAAAATATTTGTGTGATCCACAAATGTTTGTTTCGTAGTTTGAGTGTGTCCTATGTATAATATGTATGTATTTAGAAATATATAAGTGTGTTTATCAGTCGTCTAGATCACATAACACAAGCTTATATTAGCTTACTTTAGGCTATACGGAGTTGTGAAAAAACAATGTCCCGCAATATAGCACTTGAGCACGTCGTCGAAGCTTTTACGTTTAAAAATCCACCACTTCCACAAACACAATAATTTCAAATTTCAAGACTTGAATTTTATTATAAACAAAAGTTCCGCAGCAAAGCATCCAGTTTCAAAATGGCTGTGTATTTGACATGACGTATAAATTTCAGTAATCTTGAAATGTCAACATCTCCACAAACGATAAGAAAACAACTTATTATATAAACAACACATTTTCACAACAACTGGGTTGTAGAACGAGATTGTAATACTCGTATTTATATGCATGCACGTCAGACACAAAGCTCTTTTAGTGCGAATCACGTCTCCTAGGGCGAATGTTGATATTGTAATGAGACAGCAAATCAAGACATTGTACCTATTTCAGAATGCAGAATTTATACAGATCTGTGGTACTGACATTGTGTATAATGTGGTACTAAAACGGTGTTCTCTTTAGACTTGATATGTAAATGTTCTACTGCTGATAATAAAGTTCCAACGAAAATATTTAAAATTTGGTTTATCAATCACGCCTTATTCCCGAACGGGTGGCAGAAGCGTATTATATGCTTATATTTCACCGTTCATTTCATTTTACATTACACAGCAATGGGCTCTCCACCTGTTACGTGGCACAAAAATGCATACAGTAAAATGTGGGCGTATAGTATGCTTCTGTCTACCCCTCGCATCTAACTTTAACCTTTGCCTAACCAGGGCAATGTTCTAGCCACCTGAACTACCTGAACCGTATCGAATTAAGTTGAAATTCTCCACCATATTTGAATCGTCATTTTAACTCCGTGAATCAAAACATAATTATTTTAAGAACAAATCTAAACTAATATTAAAAAGCTGAAGAGTTTGTTTTGTTTGTTGAACGCGCTAATCGCAGGAACAACTGTTTCGAATTGAAAAAAAATAGTTTTACGTTAGATAGCCCATTTATCGACCATGTTATATACATTCTTTCACGCTATTAACTAAGACTGGTCTCTTAGCAGTGATCATAAATATCAACAAAACGAGCAAATTTACATACACAATTGAAAAAAAAAATTCATTTATTATAAATATTCTGGGTAATTAATTTTACACAGCGCCGTTAAGCCCAAAGTAAGCTTAATATAAGCTTGGGATCTAAACGACTGATCAGCATACTTATATATTACTAAATAAATACATATTATAAATAGGAAACACTAAAACTCCGAAACAAACAATTGTGGATCACACATATATTTCTTCCAACCCGGGAATCAAACCCGGGACCTCGGTCGCGGCAGTCGCATCCACTACCACTGCGCTACCGAGGCAGTCGTTTCATTATTATTGTAACGACGGGATTAGATGAGTGCCACGGGGTTAGAAGACGGAGCCACTGTGCTCAGCTATTATAAAATAATAACACAAATCCATTTCTATTCATGTCAAGTAGATGTCTGGTAATGTCACCATGTCATTACCAAAAGCAATTAACTTTGGCTATGCACGAGAAAATGATTAATATTGATGTACTCAGAGTGCAATCAAATTCATATTATATACTAGTTGACGCCCGTGGCTCTGCACGAGTGGTGAAGTTTTCCCGTTCCCGATTTGAGGCACTTGTTCTTGGGAGAAACAGTAGCCTATGTGTTATTCTGATGTGTAAGCTATATTATTGTAAAGTTTCATCAAAATCCATTCAGTAGTTTTTACGTGAAAGAGTAACAAACATCCATACTTACAAACTTTAACGTTTATAATATTAGTAAGATTTTGTTAATATCGACATTATTTGGTACAAATACTGAAAACCTTTATCCCCGAAGGGATAGGTAGATTATGAGAAAAAAGTTTACAGTGAAATTATTCACCGTAAACTTTTTTCCCATTTACAGATGGTAACTTTGAGTTCTTTTGTTCACATCGCTTGGTACGGATATTAAAAAATCCTTCACGCCTTTATCCCCAAGGGGATAGACAGAGGCATACAATAAGCCAATTTCACCGTATACATTTTTATCCCAAGTAACAGGTGACTGTGGTGTCCTGCTGGTGAAAATTTACAATCTGTCTATACGAATTTTAACTTGACTTAACTGATTGCAATGTTACTGGCAACTGAGAACATAAATTTACGTACCTTTCGAATTACAAAAAATGCCACAAAACGCTAACTCATATCTAAATGCTAGGTGTCACAGGCGAAGCCGCCAGGGTCAGCTAGTTGAAAATATGAAAATATTATCGACAATGAAATTTAATGTTATGTAAATTTTAATTAGTGTCTATTTAATGTAAAGGTCAAAAGCTCTAAATAGGTTTAAGTTTAATGTATTTTGCTAACGGCTAGTTTATGTAAGGCTTTTAATACTAATTGTTATGTGTTTGTCTCTATGGAAAGATCGAAATTGTAATAAATAAAAATTCGTTTCTACTTATTGTTTTATTTAGAAATGAGACCTAAAAACTTAATAATCAAAAATATTTTGTAAATATATTTTTTGGTACCTACTTCGATACCAGGACGTGCATGTATGAAACAATTGATGAATCTTTAGGAAGTGGAAGACATATGCATGAATCCTGTTTTCTCTGACTACCCCATCAGGGATACATCGTGAAGAAAGATAGATACATAAATCATGGTGTTTACCGTTAGTAATCCGCTATTGGATTTAGAGAGACGTCATTTTATTTTACGAGTTATTCGTAGTAAGCTATTTCATTTGATAACCATATTATAGCACACACAGTAAGCTTATATAAGCTTGTGTTATAGGATCTAGACGTCTGATAAACATACTCATATATTTCTAAATACATACATATTATACATAGGAAACACCCAAACTCCGAAAAAAACATTTGCGGATTACAAAAATATTATTTACGACCCGGGAATCGAACCCGGGACTTCGGTTGCGGCAGTCCCATACACTACCACTGCGCTACCGAGGCAGTCAATATGGTGAGTAAGTATCAATAAAAACAATATATTGCCATTGTTGAGAGTTGGCAACGCTGAATATCTCCACAAAGTGAAAGAATAAGGACACTGGCCCGAACTGTTAACAACAACACTGGCCGAAACGTGAAAAGCAGGTATCCCAGTCGATTGACGATAAAATCTAGAATGACATATGACATTTTTAAATTTCATACTGAATGCGACAAGCTTATGCCCGAGAGCATTCTGCCTTGTCAATATTAGTTTTAAATTTAAATAGAGGGCACTTCCACACCGTGAGCATAGTCAACGTGACAGTAATATATACTTCACCCTAACAAACATATATTATATTACATGTTAAGTACAAAAACTTATAAAATAGTAAGGCAGTAAAAAAGTAATTAAACAAGGAAAGTAAGTGTCACCATTATAACTTTTTCAATGTCATCGCCATGCCCCGAACCGGAAAAAATTAAGCCTATCAGAATCTCAGTATTATTTTGAAACGATAGAGACCCTCGTGTTGTTGAAAAGCACCTGTCAAGACAATACAATAGAATAGAATCAGCTTTATTGCACACCAATATAAATTATTATATATTATGGGATCTAGATAACTGATAAACATACTTATATATTTCTAAATACATACATATTATAGATAAATAACACCCAGACACAGAATAAACCATCTTGCTCATCACACAAAGTTTTATCCTGGGTGGGAATCGAACCCACGACCTCTTGCGTAGCAGTCGGATGCACTCCCACCGCGCCACAGAGGCAGTCGAATATAAACATTCACGTAAAGAGATTTCAGTTTTATAAATGTACAGAGGGCCGCCTTATCACTAAAAAGCAATCTCTTACAGGCAATATTTGGATGGAGGAGATTGTTGAAGATTACGTGGGAAATAGGTTAGTCCAGTCATTACGTCAGAAAAATCGGGTTAGAAATACAAATGAACCGAGAGAGCCAAATTTTGGATATTACGTGGGGGGAGGCTAGAAAAGTTTGAGCCAGCTTAAGATGGCGGAAAACCCATCAGGTTATTTTGGTCGACAATTTGTACTTAAGCTTTCCCAGCACACCCCCCACGTTATATCCAAATTTGACTTTCTCGGTTCATTTGCATTTCCAAATGTATATAATGACTGGACTAGGTAGCTATCAGTGTTTAACACTTAATTTTAAAATTGCGATAAAAACGAATTACACAATACAAAGAAAACAGTTGGAAGTAAGCTATATTGATTGGTGAAATTTTCCTGCACCCGTTTTCAATTGATTGGTGAAATTTTCCTGCACCCGTTTTCAATTGATTGGTGAAATTTTTCTGCACCCGTTTTCAATTGATTGGTGAAATTTTCAACAGTTTTCAACAGAGTACGAGTATAAGTAAAGCTATTCTTTTAAGTAAATACATACATACATATTGTCACGTCTTTATCCCCGAAGGGGTAGGCGGAGGCAGACTATACACCCACATTTCACCGTATGCATTTTTATCCCACGTAACAGTTGGTGAGCCCATTGCCGTGTTGAAATGGACAGGCGGAGGCTGTGGTGACCTGATTGAAAATTTTCAAGCCGCCCATAAGGCCTTCAACTGGGCTTATCGACTGCCATTTACTGGCAACCGCGACCGACGGCTTAACGTGCCTTCAGAAGCACGCAAACGCTCGCAAATGTCAATTCCACAAAGTAGTCACCCATCTGAGGAACATCCCTAGCCAGAGTTGCTTAACGCAGTGATCGTTTACAGAACACTGAGTCCGCGGGCCCACGATTATTTTAAGTAATCAACATTAAAATGAAATAACATCAAAAAGTTCGTAAATATCAAAAATAACTTTGGAGTTTTCAAGAGCGCAATTCGAATAAAGTTGATATCAAAAGGAGTTTGATAAAAGGTAAAATTCATAGTCAAATAAAGTTAGTTTAGAGAGTTGTTCAGGTGAAGCAGTAATATTGGTAAGAATAATAACAAACCGCTAAAAGTTTATTTTACAAATGCTCTGAAATGATTTTACTTAAATAACTAAAAAAACTGGTAGCAGAAGGCACACCTTCTGCTACCAGTTTTTTTCCCTTAGAATATAACAATAGCTATTTTACTACACGGCAATGGGCTCACCACCACGATACGTGGGACAAAAATGCATACGGTGAAATGTGGGCGTATAGTATGCCACTGCCTACCCCTTCGGGGATAAGGGCGTTAAAGGACGTATGTATGTATGTAATATATAAAACTAATAAGTTTGTTTGTTTGGTTGAACTCATTAATCTCAGTTTCCACTGGGTGAAATTGAAAAATTATTTTTATGTTGGATAGATTAGCCCATTTATCGAGGAAGGCTATATATAGCCTTCCTCGATCATCATGCTACTACCTAGGAGAGCGGAGAATCGGGAAAATTTTCGAACATTGGATATTGTAAAAAAATTAAATCGACTGGAATAAATAGGTACGACGGGCGTTCGAAGTATGTTGTGGGGGAAGCTGTCAGCTAGTAACTTATTATTTTACTTTTTGCAAAATGAGTTCTCAATATTGCACGAGGTTGACACTGAAAATTCTTATAATTCGGACAAATCCCCACATTCCCATTACTGTGACTCCTGTAAACCAGGATCTATAGCAGTGACCAAGACCACATAAGTTACACTGAGAATCTTGGTAAAGTCCAAGGAGAAGTTATAATGTCTTGGAACCCACATTGAAATTAATCAGAAGATAATTTGAAATAGTTGGAAAAATAACGAAATGTGCCTTCCTTCTTTGCAAAGCCGGAGACTTGGAAAACAATTAAGTAAAAAATAAAGTAAAAAAAATATTATTAGAATACAACAACAATATGATACAGCATTACAATTCTTAAGAGTGGTGACTATTTATTTAAGACCCTTGACCAATCATGCCCATCTGGTACCTTAATTAGGATACAAGTAATCTTAATATATTAATTAAGGAACTTAAGTAAGATACATGTATATAATGTATGAATACTCGATACAAAACAACAAATCCGTAGTCTAAACTTTAGTTTAAGTAGCATTTGTTGCACAAAATAATATTTTAACCCTGTCTCTTATACTAGGATAAATAAGACACAAGAGACGGTGAATAGTGTAATTCATATAGAAAAAGGGAAGCACCACGGTAAAAGTGCATTCCGGGTCCTATGTGAGCTATGTTTGATTCTAGAACGAAAATTCACCCCAGATGCCTCAAGATCCGTTTATTAAACATACCTACTACCGAAATTACTTGTAAACTCTTTAGCATATTATATCGCTCGTTTCATTAAATAGGTACTACACTCTCAGAGAAAGTTCTTAAAATATTAAAAACTGAACGAACTAGCAAGATTTATTATCTATCAAAATGGAGTCCATTCACATCAATTGAACCACTGAGAGAAGTACTTTTGAACCATTGACCTATGGATTCCAATTTATAACCATCTACAGTCCACCACTCTACCAACTGAGCTATCGAAGGTTGATAACTGAGTTCGAAATTATCTATCTAATACTTCAAAACTTTTTATAGCGTCTCGGTAACGGTGTCGCGAGTCTAAAGATTTTATCTCATCAAAAGAAGTTTTCACTTCAAAAATGTATAACATCCTTTACTATACATAGATAAGATAGATAAATAAAACTTTATTGACAATAAAACAATCATACATGTATCCACCAACTAACAGTTTTAGCACTTTAACTACGTCTAGCCGCAACAGCCATCAAGACAAGCCCTGTCAAGGTTAAGGATAATCCCAAACAGCACGGTTTGTAGCCATCGCATTGCTGAACTGAGGTGGATTTCTGATTTTCTGAGTCCCTAAGCTAGGCAAGCCTGTTTTATGGGGACCAGAATGGTGAGAATACGAAAAAGAATAAGAAAAAGAATTTTGTATAAAAAAAAAGAATAAGATGTTTTATCTTATTCTTTTTTTATACAAAATTCTTTCGCCATTCGAGGTGTGTGAGGGTGTGGAGTGTGTGTGTTTGACAGTGTGGATGTGAGCTGAGTGTGTGTTTAATTGTGTGGGTGGGTAACTTTCCATATAACTATACAGTGTTTAAGCGAAGCGTACAGACGTACATTCACATGATTATGCAATTTCTGAGCGCAAAACTATAGAAGCGAAGGAATCAGCCGACTCCTAAACCGAAACCAGATCCGTTGTTGAAAGAACTTGAGCGAAAGGGTGTGCATGTGCAGGCTTTTGCGGACGACGTGGTGCTGGTCTTCGATGGGGACACAGCTCTGGAGATCGAGGGACACGCCAATGCCTCTCTCGAACATGTGCGGGAGTGGGGCGTCGGAATGAAGCTGAAATTCGCACCGCACAAAACCAGTGCGATGGTAATCACGCGGAAGCTTAAGTACGACGTCCCGCGCCTTAGCATGGGCGGGATAGACATTGGAATGTCCAAAGACATAAAAATCCTAGGGCTCACCATAGACCACGCACTCACTTTTAACACACACGTCACCAATGTTTGCAGAAAGGCGATCGGCATTTACCGGAAGTTAGCGATGATGGCCCAGATCAGCTGGGGGTTACACCCCGAGGTGATCCGTGAACCAGTCATGGCTGGGAGACTGGGAGGTCGAGCGAATGGCCCCAGCGATAGAGGCCCCTCACCCCGTGGAGCATGTGCCTTTGGAGTTCACCAGCTTGGTAGACGAGGGGCAACTGGAAGATGCAAACCGTTTTGAGGTGCGCATCTTCACAGATGGGAGCAAGATTGAGGGCCGAGTCGGTGCCGCGCTATCGTTTTGGAATAGCCGGACCGAAACTAATGCCCTCAAACTTGCTCTCGCGCCCCATTGCGCCGTCTACCAGGCCGAGCTCCTGGCGCTATGCAAAGCGGCCAGTGAGGTCCTCAGGCGTGGCGTGTCCACGTTCGGTATCTTCAGCGACTGCAGAGCCGCTCTCTTGACGGTAATCAACCGTCATGCCCTCCATCCCCTGGCAGTGGAAGCCAGGGCCGCACTTCAGCGCGGATTGGCCCAGGGTAAGGAAATTTCCTTATTCTGGGTCAAGGCCCACGCAGGGCTGGAGGGTAACGAACGAGCCGATGAGCTCGCGAAGGAAGCGGCTCTGACGTTGAAGAGAGCACCGGACTACGGTCTGTATCCTGTCTCATTCGTGAAGCGTGCTCTTAGGCGGGACACGCTTGGCGAGTGGAACAAGAGATACAGAGAGGGCGGGACGGCCTCCGTTACGAAGCTTTTCTTCCCATGCGCAGTGGAGGCGTACAGTATCGTCCGCAAGATGACGATCGCCGGCACCGTAACCCAACTGCTGACGGGGCACGGTGGGTTCTCCTCATACTTGACACGTTTCAAGTGTAGGGAGGACCCATCGTGCGCCTGTGAGCCCGGGGTAGAGGAGACAGTAGTCCACCTGCTGCAGGACTGCCCGATTCACGCAGCGGATCGCACGGATCTAGAAATTAAAACAGGGATATTAGTCGACATCGTAAACTATCCGGAATTGATTAAAAACCATAGACAACACTTTTTAAAATATGCAGAAAAAATTATCAAAATAGTTAACTTAAGGAACCATAGCTAAAATGTTTTTAGTTTAGTCTAAATTAAATTAAATTGAGTCATTGCCCTTTTTACAATATGCTTTCATATTTTACAAAAGGGCAATGCAACATAACATAGTAGAGAAGGTGTCCATACAGCAGTAATCTGAACTCCGCTCAGGAAATATATATCCTCATCCCATCCTATTTATTAGTATTGTATAAAAGAGTAAGAGTGAAAAAGTGAGAGGAATAAAAGCGTGATGAGTATGGTATGTGAAGAGAATGTAAGAAGATAAATAAGATAAAGAAACCAAAATGTTAATGTTAAGAGAAGTTTAGTTATATAACATAGCTACATAATTATATAAAGTTAAAAGCCCCAGAGAGGCTAGGAAATAATATAAATAAGAAATAAAAAACAAAAAAAATGTAGGCAAGTATGGCTCTGCCCCCGGTAGAGATGTGAGAATTAAAAAAAAAAAACCGAAACCAGATTCAAAACCGCAAGTGGTAGCAACTTCCAAATCACCTATTCTGCCGCAAACCATTTGTCTGTTTTTCTTATAGTTTCTGAGTAATAGATGCGTACAGACGGACGGACGGACAGACTGAACCGTTTTATACGTCTTTTCTTAACTTTTCGGGTTCAGAAGTCTAAAAAATCACAAAGAGATGAATATTGTGCTGTTTAAACAGGTTGTTTACGAGTATGGTAAATATCTTTTGAACTTTTACGAGTGCGACAAAGTGAGCAGAAGAAGTACTTAGTTGTATGTGAAAGAAGCAAAACGAGCATACATACATACATCTTGTTACGCCTTCATACCCGAAACGGTAGGCAGAGGCACGCCCACTTTTCACCGTATGCATTTTAGTCCTCCTTTGCTTGTTACTCTTTCACGCAAAAACTACTGCATGAATTTACCTTACACAGTCTACTTTTTATCCCTGTCCTGTGGGAAACGGGAACGGGAAAACTTCACCACTCGGACGGAGCGACGGGCGTAAACTAGTAGATTAGATAAACTTTGATATATCACATACTTTGAACACTTCAGAGTTTGAATTCGTAACTAAATCAAAATCCACATCGTAGCTGAAAGTTTTTAACAAGCATACTTTGGTGTCTCCATCTAGTGTGAAAAATCAGAAATCAATCATGTGCATATTCGTTTCAAAGCCTTTCAGCTTAGTTATCTTAAAAGTGCTTATCAGTCACGCCTTTATTCCCAAAGTTGTAGGTAATGACATACTTTAAATAAAATATTTCACCGTATGCATTTTTTTGGTCAATATACATAGTGAACACATTGATGTGTTCATATAGGTATATATATAATAGGGTTGTGACAACCTGCTATTGAATTTTTTCTAGCTGCCTTTCAACTTGGCTTGACGACTGCCATGTTACTGGCAACCTGTGGGCCGAGTCTACTATTGACAAGCCGTAAAATAGAACCAAAATCGCTGTTTTTAGCTGTCAAAATGTTAGTAGACTATCAAAAATGCAACGGACTAGCAGGCACTGGCGTGGTACGTGTTAGTAGAATTCTATCGCCCCGACCGATAGATGTCTATTGCAGTACGATTGTACGATTGTATTGTTGACTACGAAAAACTGCCAAAATTGTACCGGTAGCTTTATATTGAGCTACGATTTCGACACGATTGAAATAGCAGACTCGACCTCCGGTAAAAACAAATTAACGTCCCTTCCGAAGCGCTGGAACACTTGTAAATGAAAATGCCACAAAAGCCGTCACCCATCTGAGGACCAGCCATATCGAAATATGCTCAACGATATCACGAAATATCCATATAGATAGAACGAAATATCCATCACGCCTTATCCCCGAAGGGGTGGCAGAGGCATATTTATATGCCCACTTTTCACCGATTCCTGTCCCACGTAATAGGTGGTGAGCCCATTGCCGTGTTGAAATAGACAGACGCAGGTTGTGGCTACCTGCTGTTAAAATTTTCAAGCTGCCCATAAGGCCTTTAACCAGGCTTAACGACTGCCATTTTACTGGCAACCGGGACCAACGGCTTAACGTGCCTTCCGAAGCACGGAAACACTCGCAAATGTAAATGTCACAAAGTGGTCACCCTTCCGAGGACCAGCCATAGTGAAAGTTGCGTAACTCAGTGATCGTTTATAGAACACTGAGACCGCGGGGCCACGAGCGCTTCATTTAGTAAAAAGTTTTAATTATTAATTTATACATTTTTAGGGTTCCGTACCCAAGGGTAGAAACGGATCCCGGTTTTACTATTTAGGTACAGAACCCTATTACTAAGACTGCGCTGTCCATCTGTCTGTGTATCACCAGACTGTATCTCGTGAACCGTGATAGCTAGACAGTTGAAATTTTCACTGTAAATGTATTTCTGTTTTCACTTAACAAAAAAAATAGAATTTAATAAATATTTAAAGGGGGAGGGGTCCCCTACATCAAACATGATATTTTTGTATTCATTACGGCAACATGTAGATGAATGTAAAACTCATAGAATATTTAGTTGTACATTCACTTTAAAAAGAGATAATTAATTAAATCTTAAATATAATAAATATTTCAGGGATACAATAGACATAATTTTCTTTGCCGGTTTTTTAGATCCCGTTTCCCACAGGAACTTGTTACCGGGATAAAAAGTAGCCTTTGTGTTTTTCTGACGTGTAAGCTATATCATTGTAAAGTTTCATCAAAATCCATACAGTAGATTTTGCATGAAAGAGTAACAAACGTCCATCCATACTTACAAACTTTCGCTTTTAAAATATTAGTAGGATGGTACGGAATCCTTCGCACGCAAGACGGACTCGTACTTTGCCGGCATTTTATTTCTTCTGTCGAAAAGCTCCAAACGGAAATAAAGATAAGATAATGAGCATAGTAAAGATAACATTGTATTTGAAGAAGACCGCCGATTTATTTATTTGAAAATTCAGGACTGAGTACAATTTTACCCGACAACCGTAAGGTGAAGAGGAGCTAAGATTTTTGGTAACGTTTCTCAGTAGTTACCAAGTCAAACTGCACGGTATGGAAAAATAATGACGATTAAATAAATAAATATTGTGGGACACTTTTTACACAGCGCCATCTAGACCAAACTAATCAATAAGCGTACTACAGGATCTAGACAACTGACATACATGCTAATATATTTCTAAATACAAACTTCGAAACAAACATTTGTGGATCACACAAATATTTTGATCCTACCTGGAACTTAAACCCGGGACCTCAGCGCGGCAGTCGCATACACTAACTACCACTGCGCCACCGAGGCAGTCGATTTCGTGCAAATTTTATGTCTGAAGATCATAAATTAGTTTTACATTTTCATTTGATAGGTGATTCAATTGTCGAAAATATATTTTTATATGCCAGGAAAACACTCGAAACCAACAGTTTTGGATTTCGAACCCCAAATCTCTGCTGCAGCGATGCACATACTACCGCTGCGCCACTGAGGTACTCAATAGTTTAAGTTCATTTGTATATATTGCATTATTAAAGGAAAAAATAAAAAAAGAAATAGTATTCTTTTTTGTATTTTTCTTGTAAAATATAATAAATAAATATAAATATTGTGGGACATTTTTATTTTTACAGAGCGCCGTCTAGCCCAAAGTAAGCTAATATAAGCTTGTGTTATGGGATCTAGACGACTAATAAACATCTGTATGCATATGTATAGGTATAATATAACAATATTATACCTATACATAGGAAACACCCAAACTCCGAAACAAACATTTGTGGATAACACAAATATTTTTTCCGACCCGGGAATCGAACAGTCGCGGCAGTCAATTGTGATGATTTATAGCCTAATATAGCTTTCCTAATGGGCTATGCAACCCAAACAAACATTTTTCGGGCCCGTATTTCCTGAGATTACAGCTTTCTAACAAACAAACAAACTCTTCAGCTTTCTAGATTAGTATAGATTGCTTTCTAAGTACTACGTCTAAGAATTCGAAACCTGTGAACAATACAGTCCTGGAACGAATTTTATAAAAATCATGTATACAAGGGGCCCCATTTAGATCTCCGGAGCCCAAGCGACCTTACCTGCTAGCGGTGCACCAGCTGACTAAAGGACGAGGGAATTTGAACGAGCCAACGAGGGTTTGGAAGGTCAGACGGTAGTCTCTCTCAGGAATGCTGATAATTTAAGGACAACTGACAGCTGCTCCAAGCAGCTAAATAAAAATGGACCTCAGGTTCTGAATACAAACTGACAGCAACTGGGAAAACACTGAAGATGAAGAAGGAGATTATCACGTAATATGTGCTGAGCCCATTGCCGTGTTGCAAATAGACAGACTCAGGTCGTGGTAGTTGAAAATTTTCAAGCCGCCCATATGGCCTTCAACTTGGCTTAACGAGTGCCATGTTACTGGCAACCGGGACCAGACTGAAGCACGGAAACGCTCGCAACTGTAAATGCTACAAAGTGGTCACCCATCCGTGACCAGCCATTGCGAAAGTTGCTTAACGCTGTGATCGTTTACAGAACACTGAGGCAGCAGGGCCACGAGCCATTCTTAACATACATACAATTAACACACCTACGACACTATTTACTTAAAACTAGTTACTTGATGATTAATTTCTTTAACGTGGGTGGAAATCTGTGGAAGTCCTTGGTAACCTATCGACTTTCCTTAACTGACTATAGCTTTAGTTTCCTTACTAAACATATTTAATAACCCTTAAATAACATTAAGAAATACATTAGTTTATATGACTTAATGGCGAGCATACAAGGATCGCAGAGAATTTGTGTATGTGAAAATGTGTTAACGCGTCAGCTATGATGATGATGATTTTATTTAAAACTAGTTGACGCTTGCGGCTTCACCCGCGTAGAGAAGTTTTCCCGTTCACGTTTCCCACATGAACTTGTTCCCGGGATAAAAAGTAGCCTGTGTGTTATTCTGATGTATAAGCTATATTATTGTAAAGTTTCATTAAAATCTATTCAGTAGTTTTTACGTGAAAGAGTAACAAACATCCATACAAACTTTCGCATTTATATTACTAGTTGACGCCCGCGGCTTCGCCGGCCTAGAGAAGTTTTCCCGTTCACGTTTCCCACAGGAACTTGTTCCCGGGATAAAAAGTAGCATGTGTGTTATTCTGATGTATAAGCTATATTATTGTAAAGTTTCATTAAAATCTATTTAGTAGTTTTTACGTGCAAGAGTAACAAACATCCATACAAACTTTCGCATTTATAATATTACTAGTTGACGTCCGTGGCTTCGCCCGCGTAGTGAAGTTTTACCGTTCACGTTTTCTACAGGAACTTGTTCCCGGAATAAAAAGTAGTCAATGTGTTATTCTGATGTATAAGCTATATTATTGTAAAGTTTCATTAAAATCTATTTAGTAGTTTTTACGTGCAAGAGTAACAAACATCCATACAAACTTTCGCATTTATAATATTACTAGTTGACGTCCACGGCTTCGCCCGCGTAGAGAAGTTTTCCTGTTCCCGTTTCCCACAGGAACTTGTTTCCGGGATAAGCCTGTGTTATTCTGATTAAGCTACATTGTTGTAAAGTTTCATTAAAATCCGTTCAGTAGTTAATAATAATAAATATAATAAATATTGTTGGGACAACTCACACAACGCCATCTGATTCCAAACTAAGCAGAGCTTGTACTATGGTAACCAGGTAACTGATAAACATACTTATATATTTCTAAATACATACATATTATAGATAAAATAACACCCAGACACAGAATAAACCATCGTGCTCATCACACAAAGTTTTATCCTGGGTGGGAATCGAACCCACGACCTCTTGCGTAGCAGTCGGATGCACTCCCACCGCGCCACAGAGGCAGTCAAAAGTAAGTTTTTACGTGAAAGAGTAACAAACATCCATACAAACTTTCACATTTATAATATTATTAAGACTAAGACAAGTGAAAGGTTGAATTATGATGCCAAATACTACAGCAGTTTAAATCTCTTTCAGCATTTTCTTAAAAATAATTTGTTTTGTGAAATGCAATCTTCTCAATAAAGAAAGCTATTAAGATCAAATAAAAAATCGAATCCACATCATTCGGTTGCCAAAACCATTTGACATCCAATTATTTGCAAAGTACCTAAGTTTAATAAATTTTGTGCATTAGCCCAACAAAATATTGTCAAAAATGGTCATATAAATAATTACTAACTTACTTTACGCTGTATCCATGACGGGGTAGTCAGAGAGGACAGATCGCCAGATTTCACGATCCATGCATACTTCGTTCGTTCTTGCAGATTCATCAATTGCTTTATACACGCACGTCTGGGTATCCGAGTACTTTTGACTTTTCCGTTTCTGAGCAATCTGCTCACGTGGTCTTCATATGTAAGTCTTGGCCTACTATGACTCCTTCTACCCTCTACTTTCGTTCCCCGTTTTTGACACGATGTTAATAACGGCAACAGGGGGGCTCTTAAAATCTTTATAAAATTCTCGTGTCATAATGTTCGTACCCATACTCCTCCGAAACGGCTCAACCGATTCTTATGATTTTTTTTATGCATATTCAGTAAGTCTGAGAATCGGTTACTATCTATTTTTCAAACCCCTAAATGATAAGGGGTTTCTACCACAAAATATATTTTTTTATGCTTTGGATATTTTTTTTCTCATGTGTCATTAAAAATACATACAACCCTACATTTTCATTTTTTTACCACCCACCCCTGTTTTTTAATAGCGTTATTAGTAATTTAACAATTTTTAACTCTGATCTTTTAACTGACGAATTAACATCTTAAGACGGAAAGAGGTGGATTAGTTAGTCAGTTTCAAGTAGGTCACGGTGGTGTAGTTGGTAACGCGTCTGGTGTATGGATGTATAAATTTGGTGAATGAATTCTTTAAGTACATTAGATGAGACTAATGACTAAGAAAGAAATTCCCCGTATTACCCCGGGAACGATAACTACGCGGGTTTGGAGCGGGCAAATTTTGCGTTTCAATGTCAAATAGTTTAGGCTGTGTGTGTAATCACCAAGAATTGAATGCCCGGTATTCCAACGGATATGTATTTCTACTAATATTAAGAATGTGGTTTTCAAGAGTACAATGGACAAAAAAAGTTTCAGATCCTTTAAAATTGTATATTGTAAATCCTATACATTCTTACGCACCACTCTCTTTCTTAATATGTGGCGATAACGAAGTTGCGCGAGTCAGCAAGTATTCATAGAATATTTGGTTGTAAATTCACTTTAAAAAAATATAATTAATATAAAATGAATACAACAAACGTGATTTTTGAAGTGAAACTTCTTTATGAGAGAAATTTTATAGCTGTAAAAAAATCGTCACGGTTTTTCGGTTACATGTTGTTTTGAAGTGAAACTTCTTTATCGACGTAAGTGAAACTTCATTATCGACTTATGCGTAAGTCTTATCTATCCATTTTTTGTGAAGGTGTAAATAATAGAAAAATGATATGTCGTAAAGAAGTTTCACTTCTTAGCTGTGTACTCTGGTACACACACATATTTATTTTGGCGTGTTATGCTCGATATTAATGACGACTAGTGTTTAATGTGATATAGATAATGGTACAGAACCCTTCATGCCCAAGTGCGACTTGCACATAGCCGCTTTTAAATTTCTGCTTAGAGGATATTTAATTATTTTATAAATCATTTCCTGCTGCAATAACGTTACTCCATACTAAAATAAATATTAATGATTTATTTATTTATTTATTTAATGCATGGAAGACTTACAGCTGCACATAACTGAATAGTTATTATGTTTAGCTATCTAAAAGCCATTTACAAGTCCTCGCTTATAGTTGCAGACTAATTAGGTACAAAAATGTGCGCTTTATATTGTTAAACATGTTCAAAGGAAAAAAAAAACCTCGTTATTACAGTTACACATAGATCACACAAGGCAAAATTATAGGTAACTAAATAGATACACGTTATGCATACAAAAGTTTACACACAGGTTACACAAGTTAGATTTATAAACTATATATGGATTTTACACCTATAATCAAATATGCATTATCTATATAAACAAAAAGGTTCAGTGACATAACTATATAGCACTATTTGAAAAAATCAAGGCTTAAGCACCTTCTTACCGATGACACACTAGCCACAAAGGGATCAATATCATACCGTTTACACAAGTTGCTAAAATTTTTACTAGCACGTATCATATAGCTATTTTGCCTGTAGTTAGTTTTCGCGAGAGGCGCATGGAGTATAGGATTGAACCGGAATGACTTACATGGAACGCTGAAATTTACTTTACTTAATAAGTCAGAACAGTCAATGTCATGATTAATAATTTTGAGGAGGAAGGTAAAGTCAGCAATATCACGACGGGTGGAGAGGGGTAAAAGGTGGAACCTTTTACACAATTGAAGATAATCTCTTGACCGGTACGGTATTTTTTGATGAAAGCATAAATACTTTATGAACCGCTTTTGTATATTTTCAATTCTATCGCTGTACTTAGCGTAACATGGATTCCATATTTGTGACCCATTCTCCAGATGGTTCCTCACATATGTACAGTACAGAATTTTAAGCGTTTTAAACTTTCGCGATTTTCACTCATATTTATGATATTTTGGGTCTTATTCGCGACGTATATTAATAGGTACAAAGCCTAGCTTATAGTTCCCAACGTTTCGATCGGATTACACCAGCCATGGTCACGGGTTGATTGATGTATTCAGCGGCGCCAACTGGAAGCGCGAGTGTTTTTTATGTGCGGGTAATTGATTCATCAGTCAACCCGTGACCACGGCTGGTGTAATCCGGTCGAAACGTCGGGAAGTATAAGATAGAATAAGTGTAAAATACAGGTATTAACGCGATCATGCTTATTTACCTTAAATAGCTTGACGTTCCGACTGGGTTGCACCAGCCGT